>JAUIMM010000370.1:3111250-4357500 GCA_031769625.1 Taudactylus pleione | reverse complement strand
GGATCTGAAACTGCATTAAATGCAGGTATAACTTGGCTGATTCAGTCAATGTTCTGCTTCTGTGGTGGACAATGCCAGAGCTGGATTGGCCATCTGGCATTTGTGTGCACATAGGGCAGGCTGCCTGGGTTGATATATAGCCTCAGTCTGTCCCTGGACAACACTACTGTTGACTGCTTCCTGCTTGCTCAGCTAACCACTGAGCCTGCCAGTAGAAACAAGTATCCTGTGCATGAATGGTGGTCATTCTCATCTGTCCCCTATCAGCATCGAAGAATAACTCCAATGTGGAATTCCCGGACCTGGTAGATTTCGACTTCATGGAAGTGTGACTTAATAATCTTTCTGTCATTTGGATTCTACAATCTGTAACTTTTGCTCTCATGGCAATAACCTAACATGATGCACTTACCTGACTTTAAATCCAGCTTTTTTTCTTTTCTCTTTTGGTATTTGCACATATGCCATACCTACAAAACTCCTGATAATGTACAGTATGTCTTACAGTTATCAGTATGAAATCCCAGCGCCGGAAGATCGGCAGCAGTGAAGATCCCGACAGCTAAAAAAGGTAAGTATAAACTAAGCCTACTCCCCCCCTTAACCCTAACCCCCCTTTAGGGGTGCCTAACCCTAACCTCCCCCCTAGTTCCTAACCCTAACCCCCCCTAAGTGCCTAAAACAACCCAGCTGTCCCTGCAGCCTAAACCTAAATCTCCCGGGGGGGTACCTAACCCTAATCTCCCCCTAGCATGACCCTACCGGGGGGGTGCCTAACCCTAAGTCCCCTCCGAGAGCCTCTAACCTATCCATCCCCCCCACTGCTGTCCGCGCCCGCCGCCTGGCTTACCTATGTCGGGCTCCTGGCATAGGTATAATGACAGGCATCGGGACCATCGGCTTTCTGACTGCATTCCATCTTACACTAGGTTTACTCTTTGAACATGCTTCAATAGGTGTAGGAGAATGGTTCATGACATGCTGTGGTCCACACCCTTTTTAAAAAAAAACATATTAACATTTTCATTTACTTTTAACCCTAAGAAGCCTGCACAGATCACATATATCTGTGCAGTGCTTCTCTTAAACTCGCCTGCTTTAGGCAGGTCTATTGTTGGGTGGTTAGTCTGTTGGCTTTGTAGTTGATTTTTTTAGTTGATTTTCAAGCTTACCCGTAGTAAATCTGGTGTCTCTATATAAAAGTATACATGTTGGACGAAAGTCTTTTTTTGGGTTGAATTTTAGTTGGTTTTGTCTTTAAATAGATCTCAGACTTGCAAAAACAACAGAAAATGGCGCGATCAAAATGGAGCTTTCACTAATTGTAACAACAATCCAGCTGCATGGGCACGGCCATATTGGTTGCTCTCATGCGATTTAAGCAGCTGCGCTCACATGATCTGTTCATGTGTTTCACAGAATTTACTTCCAAGTGCCTATTTCACAGCAAATATTTTTAAGTCTCCCAAGTGCCTGTTTCACAGCAAGTACTCTTCATTATCCAATGTGCCTGTTTCATAGCAAGTATACTGCATTCTCTAAAGTGCCTGTTTCTCAGCAAGAAGTCTGCACCAAAGTTCCTGATTTTCAGCAAGTACATCGCTTATACAAACTGTCTGTTTCTCTGCAAGCACCATTATATCAGATCTACCTGCTAGCACACACTCGGTTATGGGTGTCTGTTTGCCAGGGCTAGCTCTGAGTTTCAGCTTCCAGTTCAGTGTATCATTGTATAGGTTTCAGGTCTGTGTGCCTGTTCTAGCTCACAGTCCTGAGATCCTCATTCCTGGTCTCTGTTCTGAGTACTTGTTTCCAGTTTTAGGTTACTTCGGTTCTGATGTTCCATTGGCTGTATCTCTCTGAGTTTCCAATTGTGAGTTCCAACTCTGGGCTCCTGATACCAGGTTCTTGGGTTAAGCTCTCCACGATCAGTTCCAGATTCTTAAATCTGCAGATACCAGATTCTGGTTTTAGGATTTCTCCCCACCTGCCAGTGCTAGTCTGGGTTCTGGTACTCCTAGATGAGTTGAGGTATAATCAAGGCTTCTAGTTTCAGCTATACTCCTACTTCAGCTGGACCCAAAAGTCCTGGTATGGATCATCAAAAACAAACATCTGTGACAAGCTGTTTCTGTACGTTCAATGTATTCTGCCTCAGTGGTGGATAGTGCTACAGGGGTTGCTTCCCACATACCTAGCTGATGGCTGTGTCTGCTAGCACAAACAGATAGCCCATGTATGAATGATTGTCATCCTCATCTGATCCCCAGTCTTCATCATAGAAAGATTTATTGTAGAATTTCCAGACTTGGAAAATTATAATTTCAAGGAAGCTGAACCCTTCAGGTATTTAAGGATTCTTTTAACTGCAATCCACTGTTGTTTCCCATGGTTAAAGGCATGTGTGATATTTGGATGACTTTGTACACTTGAATGCATTAAACTTCAATTAGCACTCTCCTTTTTCATGTCCTTTTCATGCATGGTAGATATGCCAATTACTAAAAGTAATGTAGTGTACCTTGCCACAAGTGAGAAGATGTCATGTTAGGCAATCCCGCATTTCTGTGTATATCCTTTTGTGACAAGACGGGCTTTATGCATATAACAGGCAAAGGTTCAATCTGCAATCAACCTTTTCAGAAGACCCACTTGTTTTCAACTGGCTTGCGGTGACTCGGCCTGTTAGCAATAGTATATATATATATTTTTGATATTTTGGGGTTCACAGAGGGTGATATTTGCTAACTCCTCATAATATCTCCGGGGGGGGGTTATTTATTGACTCTCACAGAACTCATGCTCTGTGAATATCCATACTGGCAGTCTCTAACTCAGACACACTTCCAGCTGCTGGCATACCCAATGTAACAAACTTATTTTGCAATTCTTGTTCCTGCTTTCTTTTAGGTAGTGCTGTGTCATGGAATACAACATTCCTTGACTATATAAGCTTTTTATTTGTAATGTGCCACAGTCTGTAACCTTTATTCTCTTGTCAGTATCCATCCATGTCCTTTGTTTTGTTAGTATATTCTTTGCAGATGATTGATACTGTACTTAGGTTACTTCCAGACCACACCTTTCATAGTGTTTTGCCTTTCACAGCAACTGCGGGTGCACAATTTTTTAGGCTTACTGCCATGGACACTGCTTCTGCAGAAAAACATTTTTCTAGGCCCATATCACTTAGCATAGTCCATGCTCTTTCCACAATTGTATGGTTAGCATACTCATTGACACTCATTGACACTAATTTGCTCTGGTGTATATGAAATAGTTAGTTGGTACTCAATACCATACTTCTTTAAGGCTGCTACATCTCCATTTTCATATTCTCCACCATTGTCAGATCTCAACACTTTCAGCTTCTTACCAGTTTGAATTTACACTGATCTATTTTAATATGCAATCTTACTTATTGCTTCACTTTTAGCTTAGATGAAGTAAATATGTGTCATTATTGTGAAGTCATTGATGAATGTTAGGAAATATTGGTATGCACTATTGATTTTTCTTCCATCAGGCCACACAATTCTTTTTTCACCAATGCTAGGGGTGCCTCCGCACTGGTTGCTGATCTTGGTAAGTGACAGCAGGCTTGCTTACCCATTATTCAATGTTCTCATGCCAGTCTCTCTGTGTCACTCATGTTTATTCCCATCACCATTCCATCAAGGAGTTTCTGGACATTATTATGACACAGGTGGCCTAGCCGCCTGTGCCAAAGCTCCATAGATTGGCTTGAATTAAAGGCTGTCATTGCACGTGTCTAGAACATACAGTTGCTGGCATCGGGTTGTTGTTGCTATCACAGTCTCTCTTTTAATTTACACAACACACTTGCAATCTGCAAACTTAACCTTGAATCCTTACTCCTATAGGATGCTTATAACAATGAAGTTTGTCCCCACAGCTGGTCAGGGCCGGCCCAAGGCAAAGTTTTTTTGTAAGCGGGAATAGATTTTGGTGTCCCTCAGTGAACAGCCCAACACCCCTCATCACAGCCCCTCACAGCACCCCTCACCACAGCCCCAGTCATCAAACCCCCCCTCATCACAGCCCCTCATATCCCCTCATCACAGCCCCCATATCCTCCTCATCACAGCCCCTCCATCACAGGCCCCTCATATGCCCTCTTCACAGCCCCTCAACATTCCCCCTCATCACAGTCACCTTCATCACAGTCACCTCCATCACAGTCACCTCCATCACAGCCCCCCTCCATCACATCCCCTCATATACCCTCTTCACAGCCCCTCATTTCACCCTCATCACAGCCACTCCATCAAAGCCCCTCATATCCCCTCTTCACAGCCCCTCAACATAGCCCCTCTCACTCCCCCTCATCACAGTCACCTCCATCACAGCCCCTCCATTACAGCACCCCTCCATCACAGCCCCTCAATTACAGTCACCCGCCATCACAGCCCCTTCATTACAGCCCCTCCATCACAGCACCCCTCCATCACACCCCTTTACTCAGATTTACCTGCTGGCTCCAACAGTGGCAGCAGAGGACTGAAGGTGGGGAACAGGTCTGGCGGGCAGTGACGTCGACGGGCGACCCTCCTGAGCGCTGCGGCATGCCTGCGCAGGCAGCTATGTCACAGTGACACAGTCTGCTTGGAGGCACATGACCCATTAATTGGCCCCGCCGCCTCCCGCGTAGGTCTCAGTGCAGCCAGCAGTGCTCGGATTGGATTACCAAAGTGATGATCCACGGCCAGCTGCCGGGCCAGCTGCTGGCCACGGATCATCACTTTGGTACTCCCATCGCTTCATCGCTCTATAGATGAGAGGGGAGGGGAGCGGTCCCATCTCCCCCTTCAGCAGGAACTCGAGCCTCCAGCCGGATGACTACCGTGGTGCCCTCCTCAGTCTGGCGCTCTATACGGCCGCGTACCCGGCGTACAGGTCAGGCCCGGGCTGCATCTGGTACGAGTAACACATTTTGGATGTCTGTGACTATAGTTTCACCTCTTATTTTTAGTCGTAACATGATTGTCCCAACTTCTATGGCTGTAAAGACTTTGTGGTATATTTACTAAAGTGTGGGTTTTTAGAAGTGGAGATGTTGCCCATAGCAACCAATCAGATTCTAGCTATTATGTTCTAGAAGGTGCTAGATAAATGTTAAGTAGAATCTGATTTTGTTGATATGGGCATATTAGTAAATTTATCCCTTTGTCTCGAATCCCTCTGACTGCTATAGGGTCACAGGTGCTTAGCGATGTAAACCATTCTTAATTGCAACTGAAATGATGTGTGGCTCCAGGGTTCATGTACCAGCAATCTTTCTTATGACTAAAAGAAGGAAAGAAATAGTGGGCGCTACTGAACAATAATAATACACTTAATTGGTAAACAACCGTAACAGTTGCCCCACACAGATTGACCTGGAACTCCACCCAAAAAAATGAAAACCACACAAATAGAAAAAATAGAAGAGCTTGAGTACGGCTGCTGGTTTAAGAAATATTATATTTATTGCATATATAATAATTAAAAATAATATTCTCAATCAAAATACACAGATGGAAAATATAAAACTTGTTGCCACAATGTATCTGTAAAGCATGGATCCGGCTCTAAATTAAAATCAAGAAATATAAAAAATCAATATCATGTATGAATGATACACATATAAAAGTATAAGCACCGATATATTTTGCAGGGGTATAAGCAGCAATGTATGAGGCACTGATGTTTAGTCACAGCAAGTTAGAAAACAGCATTAGTGTTCAGTCACAGCCAGTTAGTATGCAGATGAAAAGATTAGTATTGTGCAAGTTGCTGGTAAAGTCCCTAAAAATGTTTAACTGATGTTAGTGTTTGGTAGATTACCAGCCAGCCACTGCCTTGTGGTGTCCAATGTAGCTTGACGTGGTAGTCCTAGCCTCTACCCCAATTAGGGAGAGGATATTCCTGGGCTCTTAATAATGTGTGACCGCTATATGCACCAAGCGATCCAGGGGTGCTGGAGTCCTCAGGCAGAGGGGCCTCTACTACTGTTCCTACAGCACTCCTCACCGTTCACGATGCTGTACACAGTGGTACACAGATGGAATCACTGGCAACCTCGCGCTGCGTTACTTCCGGTATCAGGCTTTCGGTTTGCATTCCACCTGCGTTGCAAAGGTCAACTGGCGCGTTTCTCTACCCTATGACATGGCGGTTTCATCAGAGGATGGTTGTCTACCCATTGGTGCTCTGTTATATCCCTCCTGATATGCACGGATTGGTTAATTTCCAATCCTAATCAGAAGTTAACTATTTGTGTACCATATTAGTATTGTTTTGGAGGGTAAACATTTTATATTTAGATATTTAAATATACATTTAAAATACAATGCTATAAATATATAATTTTGATCATGCCCTGAGGTGCTTACATAATCAATACATACATGGATATAAAATATCATATTGAATATTATACTATATAATTTGATATATTTATATATTAATTGGTGTAGAGGCTAGGACTACCATGTCAAGCTACATTGGACACCACAAGGCAGTGGCTGGCTGGTAATGTACCAAACACAAATTTCTAGTGGCTTTACCACTAGCACAATACTTATATTTTCACCTGCATACTAACTGGCTGTGACTGAACACTAATGCTGTTTGCTAACTGGCTGTGACTAAATATCAGCCTCATATATTGCTGCTTATACTCCTACAAAATAAATCGGTGCTTATACTTTCTTATGACTGTCTGTGACACTTAAGGCTGACTAGTTTTTCCCGCTTCATTTGTATGTTTCAGTTTGCATTCAGAGGCCTTGTGTCCAACTTTGTGACATACAAAACATCTGAAATTAGGCCTCTTGGGCTTGGTATCCCTTCTGTGAAATACAGAACTCTCAGCATTTCTCTTAACTGGTACACGTTCCTGAAACTGCAACAGTTTTGCCCTCACGATCTCTGTTGATAGCTTAGTCACACTTGATTCTCTTTTCTTGAGAGAATTGGCAACACTCTCAAGAGATGTGCAGCAGCAATTCTCACAATTGTCTATTAGGATTATAGTTCCATTGGTGCCAGGATAATCTATTTGTAGCGGTGATAAACTCTTTCCCTGTTTTGCTACACCAATTTATTAATCCATTCTTATTACTCTTTCCACTTTAGTGCCTCCACCCAAGTCTTGGACCCTTTTACCCCTTCCATGCAGTGGGCTTAAGAACACCCCCAAAAGGTAAATATAAGACAGGCTTACATTAGCATTAAACAATAAATTGTATTTGCTTATATGTTTACAGTATCAATATAACATATTTTTTATTCTCTCAGTGAGATCCACACAAACTTTTAAGTATTTTATTATACTGCTCCATTCTTTTTCAAACTGTAGACAAAGGCTCTTGTTGGATTAGCAACATATATAGGTTTTTACAGTTAGCTATTAACACAGGATAACCATAATACACAGTTAACATATGTGATAAATACATGTGGATTAACATACTGCACATTAAAATATACAACTATTAGTCTATCAGTTACTAAATTGCAACTTCCTTTCAAGCTTTAAAGTCACTCACTCCTCTGAGTTCCCTTAAAAGTCTGTGTGCATGGCCATGCTCGTTGGTGCACATAAATATTGGCTTTTAATTAAACTCTGTTATAAAAGCATCCAAAGTTGGGTTGCAATAATATAATTTTAACAGTCTCTATATAGTTAGAGCTGTTTTGCTCTTTATATTTTACAGTTGCTGGAGATGATTGTTGGAATAGAGAGAGGTTTACATATAAATAGTTATTTTGTATGGTTGGTAACGCTGAATTGAAGACGGCTAATATACACAGCCACTTGGTAATAGCACTAATTATTCATCAATTAACCATCTACAGACACGTATTATATCAGTCTTTCTTGCAACAACGAGATTCTGCTACTGTGCTGTAAATTGTATATAAATATCTCTCCTAGATCTTTCCATAAGTAAAAGCTCTGAACGGATCCCTTTTAGGCTTCTTTGGCTGCTTATAAACAGGCTTATACTTAAATGTGTACAGTCTATTTGTCAATAGTACGGATCTTACACCAAGAGCTGAGCTAGCAGTTACAGTAGCTGTCTTTCTCATAATACTGTTGAGAGTAAGGCAGGGGATAACTGCAGTTGTAGTGAAGTGATAACCTCCATGCATTAGTTAATTTGTCTTGAGTACTATTTCAGTGATGAAGAGTTTGTTTAGACTGTGTAGGCCCTTGCCTCAGTACCTCAATTCATGGACAGAGCTATCAGGCTGCTCCCCTGGATCCTCTCTCCAGGCTTATTTGGTTTCCAGGTTTCTCTCTCTCCTCCTCTCACACCTACCGGACCATTCAGCAATCCTTCTTTGTCCCCTCTGTGACGAATCTCAGTTTCTTCTCAGCTCCAGATCACCCATCCAGCACCACTAGTCCTCTCTCTCTCTCTCCCCGGTTACTGCCACTGCACCTGCACTTCTCTCCTTAGCTGCCATTTATACTGGTCAATGTCTCACGCTCCCCCTGTTCTCAGCCCAGCACATGGTCTTCCAGACCTTTCCCTAGCATGCGGGCTGCTGCAGAGCTTCTTTACAATCACTGCCCCAATGTTTGTTTTAACATGCATGCATATAAAATATATAACATATTACAGTTCTATAATATCTTTATATATAAGCTACCTACTAATACATAGAATTATTTACCACAATATACACATATTTTTACATGACTATATAACCTAATTAATACCATTATATACTGTTAGGGGTCAAATATTCTTCAAACTTCCATGTGGCACAGTTCTCTGAACATCTTCTTTTGGTGTGCTGATCGAAAATGCAGGAGCTTTCTCGGGGACCTGGACTCATAACCCAGGGGCATATATATATAATGAGTGCAGAGTGTGCGGGGCACACGGGCTCCTAGGTCCAGGGGGGGCCCGCACCACACACCCTGCACCCATAAAACTTACCTCTCCAGAGTCCCACATCAACTCCGGTGTCTCAGCCTGTAAAAACGGTTGGAAAATGGCCCTGATTGAAAGAGGCTGCCAACAGGGGGGCAGCTACACCAAGCACAGGGCACAGACTGGGTAGGATACCAAAAAAAGCAGCAAAACCTTGGGATGACCTTTAAACTACAACAATTGATTGTCCTTCTGTGTTGGTTTGCAGGGCCATAACTAGGGTGGTGTGACATGTGCCATGGCACTGGGCACTGCAGGGCAGGGGGTGCTGCTTGGGCCTGTCAACTTTGTTTATAATAATTCTCACTTGTAGCTTTTATCCCCGCAATCTCCTGGACGCCCCTATCTACAGCCTGGCCAACTTCCTCTCCATCTGGGCACCTTCAGTCACATCCCTTTTATTTAAGACACACATTTTAAAATACCCATTACTCAAACCCATCACATGGTAGACAGACACCTTACACATGGAGCTATCTGCCCCACAATTTCTGCTGGCAGCATAATTATTATGTATCAGCACTGCAGCCATTGGATTCACACTGTCTTTGGCAGTTACACCTGGACAACAGTGGTACAACAGGATCAGTACCCCTTCGTCATCATACGGGACAAAACAGATTTGTCATGGCCTCTTACCATGAGGACACACCACTTTTTTGGGTGCTTGTCTTATGTGCCTTTTTGAAAAATAAGGGGGGGTGTCAATGTTCTTTCTGGTCCAGGGCACCAAAAAGTCTAGTTACGGCTCTGTTGGTTTGTATAACAGTATTAAGCCACCATCAGGGGCTGGCTGGCAACTTTTAGCCTGGGGGACAAATGCATGCAATCGGCCCTGGCAAGTATAGATGGCACCCTGCCATCCGACCTTCTGTAAGCAGTTATGTGGGGCCCCTCCAGCCATATGTTTCTTTTTGAACCTATTACAGGTCATAGAGGTTTTCTGCTTTACGTGTAAAAGTGAAATTACAGACCTACCCTGCTTTTGTTCACACCCTAGGGGGTGACGTGACAAGGTGGAATGCTCATTATGGGTGATGACAGGGCTTATATATTAGTTTTTTCTGTTATTGACGCTTTGTTTCACACAAAAAAAAAAATCACTGGCCCAGTGATCGCGCTGAGCGGCAAAATATGTGGGTCCCAAGGACCCTCCACTAAAAAAAAATAGGGTCCTACCTGACCATTTCTGGGTCCCATCATAATTTATGTTTTAGCGCTCCCCATATACCCCTCAGACCTCCCAATATACCACCACACATCCCCTAGAATGTCAAGCTGATACCCCCAATAGCATAGTATTGTCTAGATTCCTTTCACGGAGAGGGCCCTAACGTTATCAGCTACTGTCCAACGTTATTCCCTACCATCCAAGTGGGCATAGAGTGGAAATACAATCTTGTGACGAGCGTCGCATGGGGACAAGTTTCTTCTTTAGGTGGCCTTTATGACATGGACCTGCACTTCCACCCTCACTCACGTCACTTCTAGGTCCCTAGCGCGAAGGGGAAATAAGCTCTACTCAATAGCATCAGTTTTATACCTAGAGGTCAGACTGCAGTCCCCATTGACAATAATGGGGACTTCAGCCTGCTACGGTAGTTAGCCTTCTACAGGAGATTTCTGTGAAATCTTCTGCATTAGACTGTTCTGACATAACGGTGATGCATAAAATTATGCAGAAGCTGTAGTCTCAGCATAATTTTATGAAAAACGATGAACCAATAAATACATTATAAAAATATACCAAAAAGATTTTGTTCTCTTACCTTTGAACAAAAATGCTCAAGGAATTCTCTGCATCTAGCTGTGCATTCTTCTGTTCTTTTATTCTGTGGGAGCTGGATGAGGGTGGCTGTGCTCATGCTACAGGTCCTTATGGGGTCGGGAGCTGGGAGCAGGAGGGGTAGGCAGGGACAGGAGAAGGGGCTTGGTGCCACTGGGTATTAGAGGGGATGGGGAGCCCCATACAGGATATGGTAGAGGTGAGCTGGGGATAAAAGAAGTAGGTAGGAACAGGAAAAGGGGTTGGGTGCCACAGGGTATTAGAGGGGGTGAGGAGCCACATACAGAGGAGGTGGAGAGGAGCTGAGGACAAGAAGAGTAGGCAGGGACAGGAGAAGTTGCTGGGTTCCGGGTATTAGATGTTAAGGGAAGCCACATACAGGAGGAGGTGGAGGGGTACCTAGGAACAGGAAGAGTAGGCAGGGACAGAAGAAGGGGCTGGATGCCACCAGGTAAGAGAGGGAGTGGGGAGCCACATGCAGGAGGAGGTGGAGGGGAGTTGGGGACGAGAGCAATAGGCAGGGGCAGCAGAAGGAGCTGGGTGACATTGGGTATTAAGAATGGAGAGGAGGCGGAGATTAGAGGCAGAAAGCCGGGGACTACTGGAGGCCAGGTGCGCTGCGGTACTCTCATCCTCATTTGCAGCAGGCACCTGGATGGCTATTTTGTAACAGGCTGACACTTTAGGCTATGTCTGCGCTGTCCTCTAGCAGGGTTTACGAGAGACTGAGGACGGAGCCATAGCCGAGGGGAAGGTAGGGGTTATTGGTGATTTGGCATGCGGGACTCAGGCAGGAGGGTCTAGGCTGACAGGAGGCCATTCCCTTGACTTGTAAGGGGCGGGTTTGGATGCTGCGGTGCTTCACGGGCAGCTGTGTCATACTGACTGACACAGTCTTCCCAATGGAACTTTACTGCGCATGTCTCTGGCACGGCCGGCCCAAAGTGCTGAAAATGGGACCGGCCCGGGGGGCATCTGTCACCCTGCCCCTCGGCCCAGCCCGCCACTGGCCACCATGATGGCTTTTTCTCAAAAGCACTAGTATTACTACTGTCTGTTTACTTTTGTCATTATGTACGATTTGTCTATGTCTTACTCTTAATGCATTATGTACTTTGTATACTGTCTTGCATTTTGTAATCCTCCTGGCCTTCCCCAATAAAATTACCTTGTTTTAAAAAAAAAGATGCATCATCAGTCGCAGATCACTCAATTGTTATAGTCCTGAATGAGTCTGTGGTCGCGCAGAATGACAGTGGGAATTAAGTCACAGGAGCCATATTCCTAGCTTACAGACTCGCAGTCACAGGGTGTGACACCCACAAAATGGTTGTGACATGCCAGCGTTCCATGCCGACACTTCCCTCTACCTCCCTAAACGCTCCCTTTCTGTCAATCACACTGCAAATAAATACTCGCTGTGAGTAACTATGATAATGTACCTTAACGCATATGCAGTCTGACTAAGACTCATGCACATATTATGGATAATCGCTTAACTGCGAAAATATCGGGACAGTGTACAACTCTGAATCAGGCCCATAGTTGTCTCCCCTGCTTTGAACTGTAACCTCTTTAATATGTTTTTTCATTTGTTATTGCTCCTTTAAAAATTTTCTCATTCTACAAAAGCACTATCCTATTTTTATTTCTTTTTCTTATTCCTGGTAAGTGGCAGAATATAAGTAAACACTTGGAGCACAAGCAAAGAATTCCTATGTGTGTCTGCAAAAGCCTGGTTGGATAGCTAAAAAGAGAAAAACACTGTGTTCTTAATGTCAGTGAACAAGTGCTAGGCCGAGAGATGAGTCATGCAGACAGAACTGCAATAAGATTGGGCACTGAGGAAAAATAACATCTGAAGTCTGCTGCTGCCGATCATGTTAATCCTCTCAGTACTGGATGCTAAAACAGAGCATTACAAACTCAGGTCTACGTGTACCAGCATAATTTATGTCGTGGTGTATAGCCTTTAGAGGATATTGTTGATAGGTCCAATTTATTATAACCTTTGCATGTCAAAGATCGAATTCTAAGTGACTATCCACATAGCAGGGATACTTTTATGGACATAGAAAGGCGTAGTAATAAAAAGTGGGTCAGTGATGGTAATATCGCTGTTTGAATAATACCAGTGTTGCCTACCTTTGGCTTCTCCTCCCCGGGAGAAGCCTTGATAGGAGAAGCAGGTGGTCTGTAACGGGGATGGGGCCTGACGGGTTGCGTCATTAAGCCCCACCCCCTTTGTGGCAAATTGCCACAATTGGCTTCCATTAAATAGGGGGCGGGGCTAAATGACACGATTCACTGAGAATCGTGTCATTAAGCCCCGCCCCCTACACAGGGACCTACGATCGCCACGGTAATTCTCCCCATTCTGCCCACTTTACTAGGAAGTGGGCAGAATGCGGGAGAAGTGCCTCACCTTCCGGGGGTGCGGGCAATTAACCGAACAATTGGGAGCCTCCCGCGAAAGCCGGGAGGGTAGGCATATATGAATAACACACAAGACACGTTATAATGGGCATGAAGCATGGGCATATCTATAATGGCTGTAGGGTGAATGTCATCATTACTGTCTTTTGTTCCCCACATTCAATCTGTCTCTAAATCCTGTTACATACATCTAAAAAACATAGCCAAAATTCGACCATATCTTACGCAAGACACTGCAAAAACTCTAATACACGCACTCATAATTTCCCGCATTGACTATTGCAATAGTCTCCTTATTGGTCTTCCCAAAAACAGGCTCTCCCTTTTTGAATGCAGCTGCGAGGTTGATCTTTCTCACCAAACGTTCAGTGTCTGCTGATCCACTCTGTCAGTCTCTCCATTGGCTGTCGGTCTTCTACCGTATTCAATTTAAAATACTTACACTCACACATAAAGCTATTAACCAAACCACACCAACATACATCTCTTCACTTATCTCAAAATATCTTCCAACCCGACATCTCCGCTCTGCACAAGATCTGCGTCTCTCATCCCCGCGCATTACTTGTTCCCATGCACGGTTACAGGACTTTTTTCGGGCAGCACCCAACCTGTGGAATGCCCTCCCACGCACAATAAGACTTTCCACTAGTTTCGAAACATTCAAGCGTTCTCTGAAAACTCACCTCTTCAGACAAGCTTATCAGATTCCAGGACCACCCACCTAACCTTTTATAGCTCCTTATCTAACTCTCTTCTTATAGTAAACACCCATCACATCTTCTCTGTCTTCAATCCTCCTAACTCTAGGCCAACTTTCCAGTGTGATTGGATTATACAGCCCACCAAGAACATCTGCAATCGGGCTGGACCAATTTTCAATATGTAGCACCTATCCTTGTGTATCAACACCTATTTCCCTATAGATTGTAAGCTTGCGAGCAGGGCCCTCTTACCTTTATGTCTGTTTTTTACAACCCAGTATAATGTTAATTCAAATTGTAAAGCGCAACTGAATTTGTTGAGCTATATAATAAACTGTTAATAAATAATAATAAATAATAGGGTGTAAGGTGAGCGCCACACCACACATCCTCTACCCAATTCATGATACTTGGCACAGGCACCATTTTTATGAAGGTCTGCACATATGCAGTACAGAAATCACTGGGAAAATGGGATGGATGCAATGTTCCCAGAGAACTGCTGTGCACAGTAGACTGTGCCAGAGTCTAATCAGGAATGCGCTGGCAAGAGAGGGGGCCTCACAAACACTTCCACATCCCTTCTCCTCTGTTAAACCACCCCTGAAATGAGGGGGTGTATTACAACTGCTAGTCAAATAGAGCAGGTTTGAAACAATTGCATTATAAGTGGTGATTAAGGTAAAATGTATGGGGTGAACCAAAAATAAAGATGTGTCCTTACTCCTCATACACATGAAAGAGGAGTGCACTGCTGCGCAGACTCCAGTCTTCCTGTCCCTCCAGGGAGCTGTCATGGCGTGTTCCAAGATGCCTGCTGAAGTCACTACTGAGCATATGCAAGGGCCATATTGTCTTTGCTGTGTAAGAGTGACATGTTAGGAGACAGTATACTCTAACTTAGCTCTGTCGAAGCTGGATAATTGGCTGAGAAAAGATCAGTTTAAAATCGGATCGCAGTGACGCCATCTTGCGACTGGCCGCAAGACGCCATCTTGGAAATTAGATCGCAAGACGCCATTTTACAAATGGCTGCCTAAGCACCATTTTAGATAAACTCACACTTTAGTACATGTGGCGATATTACTATTAGCATCATGCGACTGCATGTTTCACCATTTCTCATACACACATTAATACGCACAATTGCGCTGTTAACTAGTCGCATATTAGCGAATGCATAAGACCCTGTATGAAAATGCTGAATATTAGCTCCATGCACATGCATCTGCCCCAAGTTAACTAGCGTCCTTATATCAAACTCCACATACTCACACATTACATATTAACATACAAGGTTCCATAAACTATAAGGTATAAGATTCGAGTATGCACATTTATTATCATTGCTAGGAAATAAAGGTTATTTCGTAACTAAGGTTTTATACGTGATAAGTAAGCCATGTTTGGTATTGTACTGATGCGTACTCTCTCAACAGTATTCCGGTAATATCGATGGAGAGATCGCAACATGCATTCTCCACTTATGGACCGCAGAGACTTCAAGCAACAAAATGTACATTATATGAACAACTGTTAGGATTTGCATGAGGTGGGAAACCAGAGACCACCAGTTGTTAGAGGCTGGGCTGTGTCTATTTGAACCAACCTGTTAAATGCCTTGTAACATATGCCCTCTCCTTTAGGACCAATGGTATTAGCAACAAACTTCTCTATTGTGTTATTTATTTCTGGGGGGGTATAAATATGTGTGCTCTGACCCTGGGTTCCTAGTCTTTGTGCTGAATGCTGATTGATGAGGGGTTTCTTGCTGATGCCTACATCTGGACCAGAGAGCGCTGCGTATGTATAATTGTACTTGGGTCTGTATAATCTCTTTGCGCTAAGATTATATGAGGATCATAGCGTGTAACTGCTGTACTTTTACTTGAATAATACTTTGTGCTTTGGAACCACAGGTTATAGGTCTGGAGTCTTTATTTACTGTATGACTGCGTACGCAAATTAGCGTCATCCTTAGAGGTTTATAGGCAGGATATTAGAAGGTATAGGCAGGGGTATATAGAGGTTCAAAGGCAGTATCGTTAGCTCCTAGAGAGAACCTAGTTAATACCTACTATATACTATAAAGCTGTTCCAGCATCCCACACTGCTACCCACAAGTAACATACACTCACTGGCTGGCAAGCTGTATAAAACCTTGCTCTGCTGAAGCTCTGATCCATCACCAGTGTACATGTAACCGCTTAGACAACTGCATTAGATACAAAGGACCGTATTCAATTTAGAGTGAAAAGTCCAGACTTTTCACCTGCTGGACTTTTCACCTCCTTCACCTGTTTTCCAGGCGGAAAAGTATTGCGCGCATTTTTAAATAGCCGTGGCAGGTGTATAAATGCGGCTTTGAAGAAGGTGATGCAGAAGAGCATTTAGCAATTAAAAAAATAAAAAATAACTATGCCCATCAAATTTGGGGTACATGAAAATGGGTGCAAGCATATTTTTAAGTCCCTAAAAGGATTTTAAAAAATTCTTCAAGTATGCACCTGCCGTTACTCCCCGCAATGAAGAAAACACCTGCCGCATACTTCCGAACCCCTCTGGAATCTATTTTGGTACTTTAGGATGTGTTCCCATTTTTTTTTTCTACCCCAAAATGTAAAAAAAAAATTGGGGGTGTCCCGATATTTTTTTTTTATTTTTTTTAACACAGATTGTTTTTAGGGGACATTCACAAAGGTGCAGGCAATTTTTTTAAGCCTGAACCCCTAAATCCCAATTCTGCACTTTTTTTGCCTGCTAAAGGCTGGCGAAAAATTATCCCCGTTTTTTTACATTGACTTTTCGCAGCGGCAAAAAGTCAATGTTATTGAATATGGGGAAAAAGACAATACGTGTCTTTTGTGATAAATTATCGCCGATAACGGTTTTTCCCCCTCAAATTGAATATGGCCCAAAGAGTGAAAAATTCTGAAAATTGAAATTCAAGTGTTATAATTGTCACAAGATAGGTCACAAAGTCATTTAGTGCAAACAAAAGCATGAAAATCCTATACAAAGCAAGATATTCAATGGCAAAGATGAGTCAGCCCTGAGTGTCACAGATAGCCGCAGAAAGGATTGCTGTTATATAAATTCAGGTGCAACAAGGTATTTCAGCCGCAATGAGGAATGGTTCACCAACTTCACCAAATTTGACCCTATTACTAGCAAAGTAAGTAGCAATCAAGTCATTACAGCTACTAAAGTTGTGACAATTAAAGCTCACTTAAAAACTGGAACAACAACAAAAGCCATAGAGATCCAAGATGTGCTTTATGTGCCAAAAATTGGAATACATTTTATCACCATCAGTGTCCAGAGGCCACAGAGTTTGCTTTGCTAAGGGAAAGTACATTGTGAGAAACAGAAGAGAGACTATCACAGATACATGCATCAGACATCAGCAATTATACGTTGATAGACAGCACTTTTAAGCAATTATGACAACTTAGTCACAGTCATTAGAACTCTGGCATAGAAGATTTGGTCACCTTGGATATGACAGTGTTCAGAAGCTACAGAATTGGATGGTCACAGAAATGTCAGTGACTAACAGAGAGCTGTATTGTGGGGAAACAAAGTCGTCAGCCATTTACAAAATAAACAAGCTGAGCTACAAAACCACTTGAAGTAGGAAATTCAGATGTGTGTAATCCAATGGAAGTAAAGTCTATGAGTGGATACAGATATTTTGTGATGTTAAAAGGTGCCTTTACAAGGGTAACATGTACTTCAACAGAAAGAAATCTGAAGTGGCGAAAAAGATTGCAGATTACAAGAGACTTGTAGAAAATCAAACAGGTTACAGACTGAAGACTATGTGATCTGATAACAGTCGAGAATATCTCAACAGAGAGTTAGAACAAATCTAAAGAAAATATGTTATAGAGCTTTAAATGACCATTGCCTATACTCCTGAGCAAAGTAGTGTCAGTGAACGAGCAAACCATATACTAGTAGAGAGAGCAAGACACAGCTGTAGACAAGCAGTTTTGGACAGAAGCCATGTCCACAGCAGCTTAACTCAAAAACTATTCTCCTACAGGTGCCCAAAAAGACAGAACACCTGTTGAAGCATGGTCAAAGAGAAAATCATCTCAGAACTTTTGGAAGTATGGCCTAAGCACATATACCAAAATAGAAAAAATTAAAGTTGGAGTCAGTCAGTGAAGTGTGGAATTATAGATTGTGGAATTCAAATACTATAAAGCTTGTTATGTCACAAGATATAACATCTTGTGACAACACAACAGAAATTGAACAAAAGTTGGAAGCTGATGCTTTTTCATGTTTTTAACCCAATTTATTTTACAGGTCACTACAGAGAACCTAAAATTAAATGTTTGTGTAAGATGGAAAAGCTTGTAGCGAGGGGGGTGCTGAAAGAGCAGTGCACCACTGCGCAGACTGAAGTATTGATGTCTCTCCAGGGAGCCTTTATGCCTTTTTCCAAGATGGTCACTGAGGTCACTACTGACCATGTGCATAGGCCATTTTGTCGTTGCTGTTTAAGAATGACATTGTGGGAGATAGTTATCTCCTACTTAGCTCCTAGAGAGAACCTGGTTAATGCCTGATATAAAGCTGTTCTAGCATCCTGCACCGCTACCCACAAACAGCATACACTCACACATGCACACTGGTGAACTGTATGTAACCCAGCTTCGCTCAAGCTCCACTCCATCACCAGTGTACATGTAATGTTTATCTTAGTTGTATAATTAAAACAACTAGAAGCGGTACAACTACATTGCTAGCATATACTGTCCACTGGGGCTTGCAGCACTAGTACATCTGTATGCGACTGAGTCTGATTCTGTTTAAAAAGGGTTCCGATACAAGCAGCTATCACTTTTCCTGAAGTCACATTCCTTTGTGCTTCATCTGCAAATTTGTACATATTTTATACCAATTTCTGTAGAATTAAAGTCACAGCTTAGTATATCTGGTAC
The DNA here is from genome assembly GCA_031769625.1 of Taudactylus pleione. NCBI lineage: Eukaryota > Metazoa > Chordata > Amphibia > Anura > Myobatrachidae > Taudactylus > Taudactylus pleione. The sequence continues at coordinate 4,338,668 of JAUIMM010000370.1, read as the reverse complement.
ACTGTGAGCTGGTTTTCATTGAATCTCCGATGAAACTAAGATGCAAAATTGAAAGAAAAATATGGTTTTCTACTCATATTCATGAGGGTTGGAGGGTTTTGTGTCCAATCAGAGTAGAAAATTGATCACTGCAAATTTTAAGAAAAAAGTGAGCCCTACAGTAGATAAGCCATGGAGCAGTGTAGCATTACAGTGCTGTAGTGGTTAATGCAGACATCACATTGCTGCTTCACAAATGGAGAGCAGCAATGGAGGTTCTGATATCACTATCACAGAGCTCACTTAATATTGGCAAGAGGAGAGTGTACTCTTCTGCCTTTTTGCTATGAATGACTCCAGCATTAAAGTAAATGGAGAAAAGGTGATAGCTCTTTTGGGAAGGGCATATGGGGACATCTGATGGACATATAAGGGGCATAAGAGGACATGTGTTGTCTGATGGGGATATAATGGGCATGAGGGGACAAATGATGTGCATATGAACATGCATGATGGACATGGAGGGCTGACAGCATGTGGGACGGTGCAAGGAGGTCTGTGGAGCATGTTGGGAGATCTGATAACATCTGAGGGGGAATGTTAGGGGCACATATTGAGGTCTGATTGCATGTGGGAAGGTGTGTTTAGGGCTGGTAGAGCTCATGCTGCAGGCACCTGCTTCATGCCAGGGTGCAGTCTGCGGCTCATTAGAAAAAGATGAATCCACAAATTAATCCCCTGCAGCCACCACTGACTGCCGAAGACCACAGCCACGGGCACTAGGACTAAGCAATTTTCCATGGAGGTGTTGACGTCCTACATACACCTTCTATGCTAGGGCATCACTGCCTCATTTTTCCTCTATGGCTACCCACAGCAGACACACACACATAATAAAATAAATAAACACTTACCTGAATCCCCGCTCCTGCTCCCGCAGTCACCATCCGCTCCTCCATCCGTCCTCCCGGCCTGCTCTGCATTATGGGAGAGACGTCATGATGTCTCTCTCATTACCCACTGCAGGAGCCGGAAGATGGAGCGGCTCCTGCAGTGGGTGCAGTAGCAGCCGATGAGAGTCTGACAGATTCTCATTGGCTGCTAATAAAAACAAACACACAGCTGGCGGTGCCGGCGGCTGTGTGTTTGTCATTGTGTAGTGCTGACAGAACTCCATCCAGTCAGCACTACATGCGCTTTGTAGCCTGTGTCACAGAGACACAAACTGCCTTGGCCCGGGTTAGTATGGCGCTGCGGCCCGGGGGGCACATGACACCCTGCCTCCCGGCCCAGCCCACCTCTGGGTATGAGTCTGCTTGAACCTCTATGTACAGTATGATAATGACATTGGTTATATTACTGCACCAACAGTCATCTACCGAATCATGTGATCTCCTACATAAATAGTGAATACTAACTGAAGACACTGTCTGCTGAGGGAGAATCAATTTCTTTCGAGGTTCCCGGTTGCAAAAAAAACACGATGTAGGTAAGGTGTATAGATTTTTTTTCAAGGGAGCATCAAAGGGACTTTTCGCCCTAGGCTATACTTGGACTAGAACGGTCCTGGTTACCACCCATCTGGGATTGCTCTGGAGCAGAGCTTCCCAAACTCCGCCATTACAATCCAGGTTTTAATTATATCCATGTTTGAGCACAGGTGACTTAATTAGTACCTCATTAAATTTGATTTAACAATTTGGACATAGGCTTGTATGTCCTTAAAACCTGGACTGTAATGGCAGAGTTTGAGAAATTATGTTCTGGAGGGTTAGCAATCCCAGATGCCAGAGAAATAAGAGTAGTGGGTGTGTGTAATCAGGTTACTGGGGTAGGGATTCAGGAGCTGCTACACTGCCCCTCACTGACAAACTTAGGAAGGGGAGGGGGAGGAGCCTTAGCACGTATGTACTTCTGCTCCATGGCTACACACTATACCTCTGTTATGGCCCTAAACTAGTATCTCACCTAGGGCTCCATGGAGTCTTAAACTAGTTCTATCTAAGAGTATGTCATCTGGTCCCTGGGCCTTGTTGGAGGGTGAGGCTTAAATTACCATCTCACTTTCTTCTAGTGTAATAGGAGACTTTGGCACTGCTCAGATAGTTTTGGAAGAGGAATGTAATTTAAATTGGGGATGAAGACAGGGTCTTGGAAAGGTTGGTTGAACTATTTAATATCTCATAAAAATCTCTAAGGGCCTTATTTACTACAATCTGCATTTAGAATGCAGATTGTAGTGTGATATCAATAAATATCACAGGGACAGAGCTTGAGATAAAGCTCTGTCACTGTGAAACCCCTCTGCCGACCGGCCACTGCTACATCCCCCCTGCGCGATCGCGACCCCCCCACGACCCCAACCCCCGACAGCCCCCACGACTTCCCCCTTAATTTCACTTACCTCCGGTCATCGCTGCTCCGGTGATGTCCTCACTCCAGGGCTCTGGTCAGCTGGTCTCCCATCCTGCACTGTGACCCGGTCAGCTGTTCTATGCAGCAGCTGACCAGGGTCACAGTGCAGGAGCCAGGAGACCAGCTGACCAGAGACCTGGAGGACATCACCGGAGCACCGATCATCCAGCCCTGGACACAGGTAAGGTTTTTTTTTTAACTATTTTTCTTTTAGACTGTTTAGACCACACAGCTGATCACTAGGGCCTGGCTCCCGGCTCTGCTCTGCCTGTTAGAGCAGAGCAGGAGTCAGGGAAACTGGAGAGACCCTGGATAACGCAATCTACAGGTGGCGTTATTATCACAAGGCTTCTCCCAGTATTTTTTCACATTTTATTTTTAGTAAATCTCAGGCAGATCGCATTTCCCATTACAATTATGGGTCATGTGATCAGCTTACTAAAAATATGTGATAATTAGGGCTTGGAGTAGAATTTTACGAATTGTACTCCAATTCCCCTTTAGTAAATTTAGGTGAAACTAAAATAATGTGAAAAGGGTGTGAAAACACCCTTTTTCACTTTATTTTTGAAAAATAATGTTAATAAATAGAACCCTAAATCTATTGACAATGCAAATATGTACCCAAAATTGTTGCTTTTTTAAATTGTCAAATGACATAAATAACAGCTATATAAACTTTAATCTGTATAATTGTAGTAGTAAGTCTGCAAATTTGTGCTGAAACAGGCTTAAATACTGTAGCTAATACAGCATTTACATAATTAGATCATTTAAAAAAATCATCAATTTTGGGAAAAAATTTTAAAAAAATATTAGCTAGTTAAGTGGTTAATGGTAGTTATGGTGCAGCTGAAAAACAATCACCTGAATGACCACATCAGCAAGAAGCAGGAAAGGTGATAAGGAGTCTTTAAGATCAGGTCATCTAATAATGGGAGTCAGACCTTTGGAAAAACAACTGCTCATCTTTCATTGCCAGTTCTTAGTGCAACTAATATAACTCAAATGTAAGATTACATTTAGATTTTTTTATGCCTTTTAGTTTTATTGGTTTTGCAAATATTCTCTAATTTCTGTACTTGATATTTTTGAAGCAGTGTATATTTTTTAGATATGGTAAATAAATGTAATATGTTGGCCTTTGATTGCTCTTAAAAATCCCAGGATTCTGAAAATATTGTTTGGGGGGTGCTTACTCATATTAGTGAGAATAGAAAAAAATATATATTTTTTAGAGAGTCAAGTGTAGGTCAGAAGTGTGCTTTTTATATCAGAATGTACTGTATATCTGTATAGCAGAATTGGCTGTTCCAATTGGTGTAGAATGAGTATGTGGTGGCAGCTTTATTAGCAATAAACTGGATGTCAGAATACAGTTATGGGATATTTTAACAAAATCTGTACCTGAGTTATAGATGACTGAGAGTGCTGAAATATTGAGTGAACCATACTGGACCATCCATATTCAAGGACACGAGCACAGTGGGCCTCATTCAGAGGCGGTCGTAGGATGCAAGCGGTCGTTCTGAAACAGGGCGGCCACTTGCATCCTGAACGGCCACCTCCATGGCAGTCGTTAGGCTGTGGGTTAACACCCACAGCTCTAACGACCGCTAAGGGTGATGGTCGTGATGGTCAAGACCATCGCGACCATCGGGGCTTACGACGAGACCCTAAGGTAGGGTCTCATCAACCTTAAGCCCCAGGGAGCTTCCTGCTCTGTTTGAGCCTGAAGCTCCCCACTGACATCACTGATGATGTCAGTGGGGCCGCCCCCAAACGGCAAGCATTCCGATAGGAACACCTCCGTTTGGCCGGGTATGCCCCCGGCCCGCCCAGCAAACGGAGCGAGCTGTCACTCAACATCGACAGCTCGCCCCGTCTGCTACGAGAGCCCTAACGATGGATCACCCGTCGTTAGCTGGGTCTCGCGCATGCACACAACGGAGCCGGCTCTGTCGTGCGCATGCGCACTGGAGCAACATCGACCCGGTTGCGAGCTCATAGGTCTGAATAAGCTCCTGTGTGTGGGCAATTCCTGACACATACTGTATCAACACATTTCTTTCAGTAATTTCACAGGTAGTGGAGGGATTGGATGAAAAAGACTGTTTAAAAGTAATTACATTTTTCTTTAGAAATTGTCAGTTATTAGGGCTAAGTTCTACTGATTAATTGTTTTTACCTTCTGGCCTTATCTCAGACAACAGCTAATAAAAGTGTGCTATTACGGGTTTCTGTTTTTATTTTAAGAAACAGTTTTTCAGTTGTATTTTCTGTATGTCAATTGGTTATTATCATTTTTAATACAATAAGCATTGTGACATTTTGTCATATTAAAATTCCTTTTAATAATGTCCTGTCTTTGTATTATTAACAAATGATTGTGTCTGACATGGTTTTTATACTCACATGGAATTGTTTATAGTAGCTATGATTAGGTTGTGATGTCAGTCTGGGTTCATGTTAGAATGTCAACATATCATCCCTGGTGGCCCAGCATTGATTTATCTGCTCTGGACAACTGCAACAGCTTCAGGGCAACTTCTGGGTCCCAGTGGTCATGTGACCATGACTTCTGGGCAAGAGCGATGTTCCTCTGGCATTCTGGTAAGTAATTCTCCCCTATCCACAATCCCTAACCCTCCCTCTAGTGCCAAACCCTCGAGCAGCCTAACCATAACCTCCCTCCTTAGCCTTACCTTAACCTTTCCCGGCATGTTGAAAATACAATGGATGGTGCACCAGCTGTAATTATACAGGAAAAAGAAAATTCAGAAGATGTGACAGGATGTGAACACAGACACACCACCAGTGTCAGTGGCTGCACACAACAGCCTGTACCGAGCGGAGGTGGTGGTGGGGGGGATTGTGATAGTGACTGAAAAATAAAAAATAAAATATATATATATATTTGATGTAACATACGTATATATTTTGTTATACAATACATACTGTATACATATGTATGATATACCATGGGAATTATTTGGGAGCGATAAAAATTAGAGATGATCAGGCCCGGTTCTCAGGGAACCGTGCACACCCGAACTTCGGGGATCCGAGACACAGTTTAGATCTTCGCTCCCTCCTCGGATATCTATTCGAGGCAAAACCTTGAGATCCCGCTGTCGGATTTAGAAGTTTTACCTCCAGCGCCCATTTTACAAAGTCCCATTGAATTCAATGACCTTAACGCTTATTGCCTGAGAGAGCCGTCTATCACGGCTTTCAGCCAATAAGCTCTTGCCCTTAAACTTCAATGGGCAAAATGGAAGATGGATACTGCCCATTCCCCACACTGACACTGCTGCCCCCGCTGCCGACACCCCCATCACCCCTCTTGCTGCCGCCATTTCTGGCACCCCCACACTTGGGACACCACTGGCACCCCTGCACTGCCGACGCCGCCAGCACCCTCGCTCTGTTAACACCGTCGGAATCCTGCACTGAGAACACTGCCAGTACACCTGCACTCCCGACACTGCCAGCACCCCCACACTGAGGACACAGCCAACACCATAACACTGCCAGCACCCCTGCACTGAGGACACTGCTGGCACCCCCGTTCTGCCAACATCGCTGGGACCCTGCACTGAGGGCACTACCGCCACTCGTACTGAGGACACCGTCAGCACCCACACACTGCCGGCACCTCCGCACTGAGGACAAATATGGCACCCCAGTACTGCCGACACTGCCAGCACCCCCACACTGAGGACACCACTGGCACCCCCGCTCTGCTTACTCTACCGGCACCCTGCACTGAGGACACTTCCAGCACCCCTGCACTGCCACCCCCCCGTACTGAGGACACCGTTAGCCCCCCCTGCACTGCCGACACTGCTAGCACTCCCACACTGAGGTCACCACCGACACCCCCACACTGCCGACACCACCAGCACCCGCGCACTAAGGACGCTACTGGCATTCTTGCACTGAGGACACCGACTGCATCCCCGCTCTGCCGACACTGCTGTCACAGTAAGTGCACTTTTGGTATATCCAACCCACACTGTATCCGATCTGAACTGTATCCAACCCACACTGTATCTGACCTGCACTGTATTCAACTCACACTGTATTCTGCATTGTATCTGACATGCACTGCATCCAACCCACATTGTATACCGCACTGTGGACCTGATTCAGAGCCGGACGCTCTGACAGAGCGCTCGCTCTGAATCAAGGTCGTCCTTCTTGTTTTCAGAGCGGCCTCCTGGTCGCTCGCATAGATGTGGGTGACCACCCACAGCTATAGCGAGCGGCCAGGAAGATGGTCGCGATGGTCAAGACCATCGCGACCATCAGGCTTGCGATGAGACCCTTGTGGTAGGGTCTTGTTGCCGCAAGCCCTAGAGTGCTTTCGGCTCTAACAGAGCCGGCTCCATCGTGCGCATGCGCACTGGTCCACCATCGACCCGCTTGCGAGCCCTGTATCCGGCCTGCACTGTATCCAACCCACACTGTATCCAGCACTAGACCTGCTTGCTAAGGGGCGGTCACTCGCTCTGAGAGATTTTCCCCCATCTGCGCATGCGTATAATTCCCAGTGCGCGTGCACAAGCCATTCGTTGTGATCTGCTTTTGGTAGCTCGTAAGCCACTATCGGGTTGCTGCTTGGAGTGACAGATAGTGCCGTTTGTCGGTCGTAACAGGGGAAGGTGCATGTGAACGGGGGAGTGGTGTTGCGAACGCAGGTATGTCTGCCTGCCAAAACGGCGTTTAAAGGGCGTGCATAAGTAGCGTCATTGTACATGTCACCTGCATGTATTTCAGCCCACACTGATCGCTGTGCTTGTGGCAGGTTAAGGCAACCCCAAGGGCTGCAAGCAGCTCCGATGCCTCACAGTGGTCCCAATTAATCAAGCAATTCCCGGAGATGATGTGTGTTGCGAGTGGCAAGGGGGCGTCTTCAGACACTTGCAATCGCACTTTGCCGTAACTCGCTAACACACAGTGGGCATCCTTACGCGATGCAGTGCGAGTGCTTAATTTACATATCCGGCCCCTTCTACAAGCGAGCGATCGCATCTAGCGAGCGGGTCTGAATCAGGCCCTATATCTCGCACTGTATCCGACCCGCACTGTGGGCCTTATTCAGAGCCGGACGCTCTGACCAGAGCGCTCGCTCTGAATCAGTGCCCTCCTACCTAAAAATGGAGCGGCCTCCTGGCCGCTCGCATAGCTGTGGGTTACCACCCACAGCATATGCGAGCGGCCAAAAAGATGGTCGCGATGGTCAAGACCATCGCGACCATCTGGCTTGCGACGAGACCCTGCTTGGCTGTCGCTGTCCGGGTCTCGCGCATGTGCACGACGGAGCTCCCTCCATCGTGCGCATGCACATTGGGGTAACATCGACCCACTTCCGACCTTCCTGCGCTCGCGAGCGGGTCTGAATGACCCCCTGTATTCTGACCTGTACTGTATTCAACCCGCATTGTATCTGACCTGCACTGTATCCGACCCACACTTTACCCTGCACTGGATCTGACCCGCACTGTTTCTGACCTGCAGGTATGGAATGCTATTTTTATGGTTGGGGAGATTTTGGGGAACTGCTCAACAAAAACGCTAATCGATCGGGCTTTACATGGGTACAGAGTACCAGTCATCAGTGACCCAGCACCCCTAGGAGGGAAATACAGATTGAGCACTGAGAATAGGCATGTGCTGGGGGCATGTGCACTTGTGTAGGGGGCATTCATGTCTGCTGTTGCTATTATTTACACATGGTTTAGGAGTTTTTTATTTGCTGCTTGTTAAATATGACTACTTGTTTTGAGCAAGGATATTCCACGCATGATTCTTAGTAAATTTCTGTGTTGTATTGTTTTCTATTGAACATACTTATGAGTTAGCTTGATACAGTAGGTTATTGTTTATACATTACTAATTTGCAAAACATTTGTAAACAGAAATAGCTGCCGTGTGTTTGTGCTGCTGCTCTGTTGGTTGCTTAGTTAGCCAGCCAGCCTTTGGCCTATGTTGGTGAACAATATTGTGAGCTGTGAAGTGCTCAAAATTGTCTGGAAATGACTGGAAATTAATGTTATTGAGGTTAATAATACTGTAGGAACAAAAAAAAGCCCAAATTATGTGATTTTAGCTGTTTTTATAATTTTTTAAAGAAAATACAGATCCAAAACCAAAACACGCAAGGGCAGTTTTGCAAAACCAAATCCAGATCCAAAACCTTGAAGGAGATACAGGGCCTGATTCTGTAAGGATCGTAATTGCAAAGCTGCATGCAGGCAGCTTTACAATTGCAATCCTGCAGATATGGTAATGCAGCAGGAGGCATCACGCATCCTGTGCATTACTTAACCGAGCTGCATTGTCCAATGCAGCATCGGTTGATCTGCGTACCATCGGCCGGCTGGTCTACAACCCGCAGTTTAGGGGAAGAGGCCAGGAAATCTCCATCACACGTCTTTCAGGAGACGGAGGGCATCACTGACAGTCTGCTGCCAATTTGTGTGCGGCCTCGCAGTACCCTTTCTGCACATGCGCAGAACAGGTCTGGCGCCTGTGCGGATTCCCAAACATTGGGAATCTGCATTCAGGCCCACAGATCCAAAACCAAAACACGGGGATCAGCGCACATCCCTAACAAAAATTATGGATACTTAAGGAGCTGCATAACATAACCTAAATAGCATAACATGGAATTAAAATATTGGGCAGGTTAGTAGGAATATTTGTTTGGTCAGCTGTAAACAGTCATATTTTTATTTTACTATATTTAAATATATTTGGTATTTAAGTTTTTACAATATATGCCTAAATGCGGCAACTGGTGCTGAAGACAGCTAAAGTATGATTGAGATCAGTACATACTGTACTGTAGGTATTGTATATGAACTCCACCAAATATGCCACCAGAGTGCACTGTTCTACACGGCACATCTTGCCTTGTACCGAAATGTTATTTGTTACATCCCATGTATTAAGAGCTTCGGGAGAATATACACATTTTCTGCATGTTTGAGCTCACTAGAAAGTACATGTCTAGAAATAGCATTTCAAACCCAAAAACTGGTTTGTCTTAAAATGTGGATATATAGCTAGAAATCAAAACTATGCAAATCACCTCCTTATTGCTCCTGGCTAGATATGATGTCACCACATTGCTAGGAAAGGGTTAACTAATCCCCCATGCGAGAAATTGACTGCTGTGAGCTTCATATTAAATGATATTTTATGTCTGCACATCTTAGACAGCTGGTTGCTTATCATCTATAATCTGCCAGGTTTTCTGTTCTCTGCTGGCTGTGCATTAATGTTCTGCTACCTTATATGACATGCTGACCTACTTCTGTAGAGATCAGAACGGCTCATCCAACTTAAAGAAAGCCGCAGGGGGCCCAGATCGTACAGTATGCGAGAGGTGAAACGAGGTAACTGGGATTCTGCTGCAAAACATCTATTGTGTAGCTTCTATTTTCTAAGGACTTATGGCAGACATAGGCAGCCAGCACGAAACGAAACCCATGTGAAGAAACATGCTTTCTCCCTTAAAGGTTTTTCTGGTATAAGCAAGAATAAGCCAAATTATTATTATTGTAATAAATCCCATGTATAATTAGTTTTAATTTTCTAGCGAGTGATTACAGTTTTTTTTACCATTGTATAAAAAAGATAAGTGACAAATATATTAATAAGATCTTTAGAAATGTCAGTGGTTGCATGTAAGAAAAATGATGCTATTAATTGTAGGTTTGTCATTTATATCATGATTGACAGCTTTATCCATGGAATAAATGTTTCTTGAAATGGTTGTTGCAGATTAAAAGAAAAGGAGGTTGGTTCTTGGGAGTGCAGCCCAGCCTGTATGTTTCAGACAACAGGAGGTAAATTACTAAAGAGAGTTTTTAGAAGTGGAGATGTTGCCCATAGCAACCAATCAGATTCTACTTAACTTTTAACTACTGTAGCACCTTATAGAAGATAAAAGTTCGAGTCTGATTGGTTGCTATGGGCAACATCTCCACTTCTAAAAATTCTCACTTTAGCAAATTTACCCCCAGGTGTTAAGATGAGGAATAGAAATTCCTCAGTGGTCTTTACACAAATCTGCAATTACTACATAGGTTTGGTGTTTGACTTGCCAATCTGTCCTAGTGTTGGCTAGGAATACAGAGGCATGACTTTGAAGTCTGAACAATGACCAGATGTGATCATAGGACTTAAATGAACACTCTAAGTTAAATGTTAAATCTTAACTGAGCTGCTTCTAATTCTTCTTGTTGCCCTGGGAACAGATTGCTGAGGCAGTTGTTCCTGGGGCTCAACGTTTCTATAGACCAGGTTTCATCTTAATTGGCTATTTAAATGTTTTAACAAGTCTACCCAATGGGAGGGTGGTTCCGTGGATCAATAGGAAGAGTAATATTGGAGACCCGGGAAACGCTGTTTCCATGCAGAGTTCCTGGAGCGCCAAGAAGGGAAAGAAGCATAATTTGAAACTTTAACGTTTAACTGGAAGTGCTGTTTTATAACATTTTAATTTAGTCCTGCTTCAATACCTAAAAGACGATGCTTGATGGCCCTATTACTTTAAGTCATGCTAGTCTACAAAGTACATTTTAAGGGGATGCGGTCAGGATACCGACGGGCGCTATAACGCCCGCTGATATCCCGACACCCCAATACAGGCATGGGACATGGGACTAAAACCCCGACGCCTATCATTAGCCCCACTACAAAATCCCAACACCCGGCATACCGAACAAAGGTAAGCCGGGTGTCTTACCGTGTAGCCGTGGGGTGGAGGTTTAGGTTTTGGCCATTTTCCCGGTGACCTGTGCATACACTATAGACTCTAGGGACACTCTAGTGCCCAGAGTCTATAACTCCGGTGCTGGCCGCGCACAGCTCAGTGCGCTGCCGGCTGCCGGGCGGAGAGGAGGGGGCTCGTGTCGGAGACTGCAGACAGGCCCCCTCCTCTCTAGAAACGCCCCTGATTACAACGGTTGCTCCTTTGGTCAGGCTGCTGCTCCACCCCCAAACACCGCAGCATGTCGGGGTCTGTGGGCGGAATCGCAGGACCCGTTCTGCGCATGTGCGCAGGCCCTTTGTACATAGTCATTTTGATTGGCAATGCCGCCTCTAGGCATCTCAATACAAATCCCGGGCTGCTTTGACATTTGCATATTTTCGCACAGCCTTTGCATACAAAGACGCAGTGGGGGCAGCATTAGCGTACATCTCTGAATCAGGCCCTAAGTATCTAATTTGATCAGTTTCTATAATCTTAACAATTCTATTAATCACATTAATAAATATAGGGGTAAATGGAATAGAGTCTGACTTTTAAAAAGGTGAGAGTTTGCGGAAAAACATGCAAGTTTGTTATTGATGAATGTAATAGAGGATAAGAAGGTGCAGAACTCGCATCAAGACTTTTTGTTTCATACAAAGTCGCATCAAGATGTTTTCCCATTCCAAACATACAACTCGTACAATGTATTAGGGTGCAAAGTGTAAACTTGCGCAGAACTAGTAAAAAAATTGCAAAATAACAGACCTGTTTCCGGCTAGTGAGTTTAGCCTGAGCAGCAGCGTATATAGCACGTGAGATCCGTTCAGGCATCTGTGTGTTAAAAGTGCTAACCACTTGCCTGGTGTGGTCGCATCAGATGCAACCACGCCAGACTGTGCTTTAACTGACATGGTCGCATCTGATGCGACCAGTCAGAAACGCCCACTAGTCTATATCAGAGGGACCTGCTAGATCCACGGCACCTGCGGCTCCCCCTCCATGATGTCCTGATGGTGGGTGAAGCTACACCAGGGGGTGGGACACCAATTTGTGCGTAAACCTGTTTAAAAATTCTCAAAGTTTGGGTTGTGGTTGTTATTCAAGTCGCTCGATCATATAAAATATGAAACTATACGAGAGAAAACTGCTGTAAATTCACAAACAAAACCAGAATATATGCTAAATATATAGGAAAAACAACCTCAGTTATCCCACATACAAAGCCAGGGAAGGCTGGCTGGACTGGGGGGAGGGGGGAGGCACAGGGCAGAGAAGGCTGGGTGGACTGGGGGGAGGGGGGAGGCACAGAGCAGAGAAGGCTGGCTGGACTGGGGGAGGGGGGAGGCACAGGGCAGAGAAGGCTGGCTGGACTGGGGGGAGGGGGGAGGCACAGGGCAGAGAAGGCTGGCTGGACTAGAAGGGGACATGGCAGAGAAGGCTGGCTGGACTAGAAGGGGACATGGCAGGGAAGGCTGTCTGGACGAGGAGGGGGACAGGGAAGGCTGGCTGGACTAGTAGGGCTGCAAATGGCAGAGAAGGTTGGCTGGACTGGGGGGGCAGGACAGGGAAGGCTGGCTGGACTAGGAGGGAGACAGAGAAGGCTGGCTGGACTAGGTGCAGAGGCACAAGACAAGGAAGAATGGCTAGAAAGGAGGGGGGGACAGGGCAGGGGATGGCTGGCTGGACTGGGGGGGGGACACAGGACTAGATCAGCGACTATGTGGTTTGTACCTGGTTTAGAATTTCTTCAGCTGGCTGCGATGGCACAGCCAGCCAGCCTGAATCAGCACTGACTGAATTTCAAATATGGAGAGAGCAGAGAGAGAGGGGGGCCAGGGTGGCTCCTGCAGAAGTGCTGTACTGGCGGCATCACGGCCATGCCCCCGCCACACAATGCCGATAGAAAATTATCTCGGCATTGTGCAGCCAGGGGGAGTGCAATGATGTCGCAATTCAGCGTGAATAGCATCATCGGCTCCCCCAAACTGCCCTCTTACAAGGGGGAAGCGGACACCAGCAGTGGGGGGAGCGGACAGTGGCGGGGGGTGTAGGCTGGCAGGGAGACTTGCCCAATCTGCCGAAGAGCCGGCAGCACTACCAGCGTTGTGTCAATTCCACCTGCCCAGGCCCCCCTCTCCCACCGCTCTATCCGGGCCCAGGACTCAAGGCCCATCGGTCCCCCCCGATGGCACCCATATTATATATATATATATATATATATATATATGATGAGCGGGTTCAGATCTCAGAGATCCGAACCCGCCTGCACTTAGGGGATCCTGTTCAGATCCGAGCCGGCTCAAGTTTTCCCACCTGACTCGGATCTGAAAACCAGGCAAAACGTCATCATCCCGCTGTTGGATTCTCGCAGGTTTTGGATTGTATAAAAGGTTTTGCGAATGCCGCCATATTTCATTCCGGTTGTGGAGAGGGAAGAGGGATGGAGCTGGGAGCTGTGCTGTGCTGCTGTGCATAAAGGCTGGCTACAGTTGTCTTGTCACTCAGGGGCTGGCTGCTTAATGTCCATAGAGTCTGGCTGGCTGTTGTGAAGTTGTCCTGACCATAGGGGCTGGCTGGCTGTTGTCCATAGGGGCTGGCTGGCTATTGTCCATAATCCATATAGGGGATGGCTGGCTGTTGTCCTGTCCATAGGGGCTGGCTGTAGTCCATAGGGGCTGGCTGGCTGTTGTTCATAGGAGCTGGCAGGCTGGCTGTTCTGCTGTGTTGTCCAGGGGGCAGGGCCAGATTAACAATGGGGCGGATGGAGCTACAGCTCCAGGCCTCCAAATAAAAATAGGCCCATCAACATGACAGAATGATTACCAGCTGCCTAGCTAGCCATAAATTTTAAGTAGTTAAATAGTTTTTCTAGTCCCCCTGTCCCCTCAAAAAAAACAAAATTATGCAATTTTTCTATTTCTATGTAGTTATGGATACATTGTGGTCATAGTTTAGGGGGTGTATACACCAAGGTGACTCTGACCACGGCCACACAGCACCGTTCACAGCTCTTCCCCTTCTCAGAATAGGCCCTTGAACATTTTCAGCTCCAGGCCCATATGGGCCTTAATCCGGCCCTGCCAGGGGGTGACCTCGTTCATCAGGGGTGCTCTTCACCCTCAGCATGAAAAAAATAAAAATATATTTTTTATTTTTGTGTGTGTGTTAGCCACACTTATTATCATCAACTTAGGTGCGCAGGTGTGCTGTCTGTGTCATTCATCAAAGGGCTGCTGCCTAATTCAGGGGTCCTCTACCCCCCCCAGGTGCCCCAATAAAATTAAAATAAAAAAAGATTTTTCTTTCCTGTGTGTGTGTTAACAATCTGCACTTATCCGCAACGTAGCTGCACTAGGGGTGCCTTTGTAATTTATCAAGGGACTGCTGCATCTTTTTGGAGTGCTCTTCAGCCCCAGTGTGAAAAAAATAAAAACAAATTTTTGTGTGTGCATATTAGCCACACCCCCAGTGTGAAAAAATAAAAACAATTTTTTGTGTGTGTGGTTGGTTGTGTGCATTAGCCGCAACTTAGCTGCGCTATAATTGCTTGGTGACACTGCTGTAAGACCGCAGTGAGTATGGAGGACAGTCACATGACAGGAGAGCAGGATCCACATACCAGTCTTGTAGCTGTCGGCAGCAGTCATGATGACGATGCAAGGCCATCAAAGTCATCTATGAAGGCCAATGCACCAGGGCTTAAGTCAGGCCATGTAAAAAAATCTACTTTTACCCTGTTAAAGAAAGAAAAATCTAAAGCTAAGTCAGCTTAGAGAAACAAAAAATTGGCAATATGCCATTCACTACACAAAGTGGCAAGGAAATGATAAGGCCTTGGCCTTTATTTAGGACTAGTGGTTCTAGTGATGATTTAAGCCCCTCTGCCTGTAGGAGAGGTACAAAGAAAATTTGAATTGTTAAGACAAGTAAGACACCGGAGCCAACTGTGTGCTCAGAAAAATCACAAATCCCTGAAGAGAGTCCAAATGTGTCTGTGGTTGCCATGTGTGAGCCTGACCTTTCTAATACTGTACTTGAAGAGGATCCTCCTTCCACCATTTGTGTGCCTTCTGCAAATGTGGGGATGAGCAGCACAAATCAACATGCTGACTTAGAAATCGAGGATGCTTCTGTGGAATTGCATGAGGAGGATGAGCAGGATATTTATGTAGTTGGCGATAACAAGGATGATGAGGATGTTGATGATGATGAGGATGTTGATGCCGAGGATGTTTGTGCAAAAACTGTAAATCATGCAACAGTTGTTGCCCATGGTGGAAAAAATCCCATTGTTGGCATGCCTGGGCAAAGGACCAAAAAGTCCACATCTCATGTGTGGAATCATTTCCACCCAAATCTGAACAATCCTTGCCAAGCCATTTGTAACCATTGCCATGTAACAGTGAGTAGAGCTAAGGACCTTAACCATCTTGGAACCTCCTCCCTGTTATATCACTTGCAGCACATTCATCAAATTGGAAAGGGTATTGAAACTTTGGGGACAAAAAAACAAACAACAATCAGTACAGTGTCACCAAACTGCTCCCTTCTATCTGGATCCAAGTGCCTGCAATATCTACCACCAACACCTGCATCATCATCAACATCCTTATTCGTGATTGGAAGTAGTCCTGCATCCAATATCATAAAGACCGACTCCTCTCCTATCCGTTGTTCCTCAGAAGGATCCTTGAGCACTACGCCTGCTGCTGTTGTCGCTATGATTGAATCTTCATACCAGAAGGGGACCAGGAAGAAGACAACTTTTAGTAGTTCAACAAAACAATTGACTGTCACTCAATACTTTGCATTGGCGGACAAGTATGACAGCAAACAACCAGTTGCACAGAGGATTACTGTCGCCATAACAGCTATGCTGGTATTAGATGTGTGTCCAGTATCTGCCATTAATGCAGTGGATTTTACACACTTAATGGAGGTCCTGTGTCCCAGCTACCATGTTCCTTCTAGATTCCACTTCTCTAGAATAGCAATTCCCAATCTGTACAAAGACATTAAAAAAATCCTTATTAATGTCCTCAGAAATGCCATTGTGCCCATTGTCCATTTAACCACAGATATGTGGACAAGTGGGACAGGGCAAACTAAAGATTACATGACTGTAACAGCCCACTGGGTAGGTGTATTACCTCCAACAGTGAAAACAGCAGCAGCAGCATCTAACAAATGCCAGCTCATTCAGAGACAGGCTACTCTGTGTATCACTGGTTTCACTAGGAGGCATACCACTGAAAACTTTTAGAAAAACACAGGGAAATCTTTGCAAAATGGCTTACCCCACTTGGACTCTCCTCGGGATCTGTGATTTCTGACAATGCCAGCAATATTGTGCGAGCATTGCATGTGGGTGAATTCGAAAACATCCCATGTTTTGCTCACACATTTAATTTGGTGGTGCAACAATTTAAAAAAATTACAGGGGCGTGCAGGAGATGCTCTTGGTGGCCCAAAATATTTCGGGACATTTTCGACATTCAGCAACTGCGTGTCAAAGATTGCAGCACCAGCAAGAACTGTTAAATTTGCCCTGCCATCAGCTGAAGCAAGAGGTAGTAACTAGGTGGAATTCTACCCTTTATAGGATGGAGGAGCAGAAAAAGGCCATCCCAGGCTACACTACAGCCTATGACATAGGTAAAGGAGCGGGATGGGCACCTTAGTCAAGCGCAGTGGAAAATAATTTCCGTGTTGTGCAAGGTTCTCAAACACTTTGAACTTGCCACATGTGAAGTTGGTTCAGACACTGCCAGCTTCAGTCAGGTCTTTCCCCTAATCAGACTTTTGCAAAAGCAGCTGGAGAAACTGAAGGAGGAGCTGAAACGGAGTGATTCCGCTAAATATGTCGGACTTGTAGATCAAGCCCTTCATTCACTTTGCCAGGATCCAAGGGTTATCAATCTCTTGAAATCAGATCACTATATTTTGGTGACCATACTTGATCCTAGGTTTAAGTCATACCTTGTGTGTTTCTTTCCCATGGACATAAATCTGAAAAGATGTAAAGAGCTGGTGGTGAAAAAATTGTCAGCTCAAGCATCTCCTCCTTCATTTTCTACAGCATCCAGGAAAAATTTTTTTCCTAAGAGACCCACTGCTGGTGATGCAGATCAGTCAGCAAAACCTAATGACATCTGGTTGGTTCTGAAAGAACTGGCTGCATTGAGTGATATGTCTACCGTGACTTTGTCTGATAAGGTCACTATTCAGAGAATGGTGGATGTGCATTGGCAGCTTGTTTTGTGGGGGGTCCAAACAAATCAATAATTTCAGCCACAAGTGGCAGTCCCTGTTGCTGAAGTGATTGGTTTGTTAAACTGTGAATGTCCTGTTTCATATATACAACATAAGGGGTTGGAGGGCCCAAGGACTATTCCATCTTGCCTTTCCATTATGTGCTGTTTGGGGCATTGCTGCCTGATAATTTTAATGTTATGGTTTATGAATGTCCATAAATAATAATGGCCACAGACAGCATCTCCTACATGCCCTTTTCATTTATTTTAAACAAAATTCTAAACCAACTGCTGCTTGTTGTGTCAACCCAGCGGCACAAGTCATACAACAGTGACATTCAGCCAAGGGTTCTCAGCCCTCAAGGCTGCTACACGGCCCAAAGGCCGCATCCTGCTTCACGGCCCAAAGGCCACCTGTCATCACTCCTCAACAGCCTGTCAGGATTCTGCCTGGGATCGGCTGTTACTTACCGCAGCACCAGCGTCTCCTCACTAGCATGAGCAGTGAGCTGTCAGGTGCAGTAGTAGGTGACTTACTGAGTATTCTCCCCAGGGCCCAGGTGACTATCACGCAATTCTCCATATTGGAGTTCCTGCGGCGATGGTCATGGGCGCAGCCATCTTGACTGAATAACCTGATAGATACTTATCCAGTGGTAGCTGTGTCAGTTCTTAGCTGACTTGCTTGTCCAATGGACAGCTACCTGGGGGTATAAACAGGACTCCAGGTGAACAGGAAATTGCCTGATCAACTTCGTTATTCCCAGATGTTTGCTGTTTGCTTCATTCAGGCTTCACATGCAATCTTCCAGAGAGTCTTCCCAGTGGTATTTCCCGTATATGCTCTGCATACACTCCTGAGGAAGCTGAGCGGTCATTTCTCAGAGTAACACGTTGAGACCTCATTCACCACCACTTTGGACTTATTACATGTTGGATATACCATTTGGACAACCCCTGAAATTTGGGAGGACTCCTTAAGGATTGTGCTTCAGCCCATTTCAATCTGTACGCTGGATGCCAGAGGATTCCCTATTAGCAAGTTACCAATACCCTGCCTTGGTGGAATGTGTTTCAGCCTATTCAAATCATTCGCTGGCTGCCAGAGGATTTCCCAATAGCAAGTCACCATTATATTTGCCTTGGATGATTCCTACAAATCACTCTCCAGCCTCAATACATATTGCTGGATGCCAGAGGACTCCTTGCCAGGCTTATACAGTTCACTGGTAATGTACATTGCTATAGTACCAATTCACTTTGGAACACTGGGGAGATTGTCCCATTCCAACCTTGATCTTTGATGGATTTCTTATAAATTTTTGTTATTTGTTTTTATTTAATTCTCATGTTATTTATATGTGTTTATTATCTGTATTATAAACTAGAGATCTCAAATATTTACACAAGTGTGTATTTTAGCCTTAATAAATAATATGCTGATTTAAATCAGAGATACCTGTTTATCATCATATATTTATCTATCTAGCAGCGCTGGTTCAACCTATACGTTATTCCCAGATGATTGCTGTTTGCTTCATCCAGGCTTCACATGCAATCTTCCAGAGACTCTTCCCAGTGGTATTTCCAGTATATGCTCTTTATATCTCCTATGTACTGAGTCCTAGTGTATTATTTACAAAGTGCCATATCCTTGTGCAGCAGTGTGATATAAATAGCAAACAGGAGAAAGGTGTTCTAAGAGCCATATCCTTGTACAGCAGTGCTACAGAACACCTTTGCCTGTGTGTGCTATTTACCAATGTCATATCTTAATACAACAGTGCTATAAAACATCCTTGCCTGTGTGTGCTAATTCAAGTGCCTTTGCCTGTGTGTGCTATTTACCAGTGTCATATCTTAATACAGCAGTGCTATAGAACATCCTTGCCTGTGTGTGCTATTTACCAGTGTCATACCATTGTACGGCAGTGCTACAGAACATCCTTGTCTGTGTGTGCTACTTACCAGTGTCATATCCTCGTGCATCAGTGTACAGACACCACATCATCCAAACTGGTGCAATCACCACTCTCCTTCAGTGACTGCAGCATATCCTCACTTCCCTCCAGTGCTAGCTTCACAACCTGCTCCTCAGTGGATTCTCTCCCTCTGGTCTGCCACAGCAGCTCTTCAGGAAATATCTGTATTGTGCTTCTCTGTACTAGTGGTACAGGGATTATATTTCCAGTGGGCCAAAGCGGTGTGTCTTTCTCTACTCCAACTCGCATCGGATCCCTGACCTGGGGACCGTGACCTGCTTGCCGGGTACAGGTGAAACCCATATCCCACTTGGAGGGGTCTCAGGTCTCGCCAACATCTGATGCTTGTGGATGAGTAGACTGAACATCCAGGCCCCTCACTCCTGACTCCTTCATTGATCCAGGACCACAACTTCCAGCCCCTCAGTAGGGGACTCCAGGACGTTAAACGTTAAATGTGACACAGCCCTCAAGGCTGTAACGGCCACAACTTGCCAAGAGTTTCAGCCCTCAAGGCTGTTGCAGGACTGGTTTCTTCCTAATCATAGCTCTGTATTCCACTACTACTCAGCCTGGAGGCTGCATCAACAATTAACTATCAACTATTAATTCTTCAGCCAGTGAAGTGGCTTAACCAATTATCAAGTGTCAACTCTTCTTACTTCAGCCAGTGACTGCGCCAACTATTAACCATCAATTCTTCAGCCAGTGGCTGCACCAACTATCAACTTTCAATTCTGACTTCAGCCAGTGGCTGCACCTATTATCAAGTATCAACTCTTCTTACTTCAGCCAGAGGCTGCACCAACTATCAATTCTTCAGCCACTGGCTGCACCAATTATCAAGTATCAACTATTCTTACTTCAGCCAGTGGCTGCGCCAACTATCAACTATCAATTCTGACTTCAGCCTGTGGCTGCACCAATTATCAAGTATCAACTCTTCTTACTTCAGCCAGTTTCTGCACCAACTATCAATTCTTCAGCCAGGGGCTGCACCAATTATCAAATATCAACTTTTCTTACTTCAGCCAGTGGCTGCACCAACTATCAATTCTTCAGCCAGTGGCTGCACCAATTATCAAGTATCAACTCTTCTTACTTTAGCCAGTGGCTGCGCCAACTATCAATTATTCAATCATCAAGGGGTAGCCCAACCATCATCTTTGCACAGTCCTCAACTCTATTTATCACTCAGTTTTGAGCCAGCTAGCTGTATGCAACATTTTGGCCCTTAGCTATATGAAAAAATCAATATTGTGAGCTGTGAGGTGGTCAAAATTGACTGGAAACGAATGGAAGTAAATGTTACTGAGGTTAATAATATTGTAGGAACAAAAATAGGCCAATTTTATGTGATTGTACCTGTTTTTATGATTATTTCAAGTAAAATTCCAGATCCAAAACCAAAACCTGAAAAACAAAACACGGAGGTGAGGTTTTGGCAAAACCAATACAGATCCAAAACCAGGGGGGAGAACCAGATCCAAAACCAAAACACGGGGGTCAGTGCACATCTCTAACATATATATATATATATATATATATATATATATACTGTATATGTCAGCTACTTCTCCACCGCCGGACCCTCCCGCACCCCTGCCGAACCACCCTGCACCACTCTGGACTCCCGCCTACTCCACTTGACCTCCAACTATTCTGAATACCGAAGAAATACCAAATCCAATATTCTCTTGGTCTTGAGCATTCCGGATATAGGAGACTCGACATGCATGTATGTGTAATAAATATATATATATATATATATATATTATATATACATAATCTGTTTGTATATGTGCATATACACTGTGACAGGATCACCAGAGATGGCGATAGTAAGCCATAAGTTCTGTGTGGGGCTGGAGGGATCTGCCCACACAGGGAACTTGAGACAGGTGCAGAGCCGGCCCTAGGCATAGGCATTGAGAGCATATGCCTAGGTGCATCTGGAGTACCTAGGGGCATCCCAATTCCCAAGCCTAGGGCCAGCGTAGCACTGGGACAGCAGCAGCTACCATGATCGGAGCTCAGCTCCGATCAGGCAGCGGTCAGAATGAGCTTCTGCACATGCGCAGAAGTTCATTCTATCTAGGGATGGATCAAGGGTGGGGCGATCGTCTTCCCTGAAATACAGTCACAGCCACACCTACTTACTTATGCTGCAGTCCCCTGCCAGGCCAGCCAGCCAGCCACATCAGCTGTCACTATGATTCATCCCCTCCCGCATGTGTCCCCAGGAACAGGAAGTAAGTGGACAGTGATTGGCTGAAAGACTCACATGATCTCCCAGCCAGTGTAAAACAGAGCATGCTGGGAGATGTAGTTTTAGTGTTCACAGCATCCAGTGAATCAAGTGTAGCTGAACTTAACCTGCAATTGTTACTTAGAGACATGTCAAGCATGTCCTAACAATATACAAGATGGAGATCAGTGAAGTGAGACAGCATGGTCTGGATTGTCTTAGCTGTGCAACTTTTCCAACAAAGGTATAATAGATATCTCTCACCTTTTTTAAAATCTATCTATCTATCTATCTATCTATCTATCTATCTATCTATCTATCTATCTATCTCTGAGGTCACAGATAACTTTTCAAATTGTAAGATATCACTAAATGACTGTACTCAGTAAATAAAAAATTAAGCATTGCTGCATTGTATGAAAGTGTCAGTGACTTGGGGGTGTATAAACACTAAGCGTGGTGGCGGGATTATCTGCAAATTGGTGACGGCCGGCTCTGGACAGGTGTTAGCTCACCTAAGGGCTGCCCAGTGGAATCAGTCCAGGGAGGACTGAGGCAGACCAGTCAGACAGAGCTCATTGTGCCAGAAAGCCACTGAGGGCCAGGAGGCCTGAGCCTAGACTTGTGGGAGACAGGAAAGGCCATCAAACTCTGGGACTGAGCCATGTGAATGAGAGTAGGCCGGAGCCTATGTTGACTGCAAGGGTGCAGGCCAGACTGTGAGGCTGTGGCAGCCAACCTGCTAAAGACCAGGCTGGAGCCTTGGTCAGGACAACTGACAATTGAGAAGCCACAGGCTAAGCCAGGCCAGGCTAATTATCCCATTATTACTCTGCAGGAGGCAGAGAAAGACTTTGGGCTATGTTTGCAGACTAGCTGCCCAAGGTTAGTCAGGGGCAAAGAGGTGAATCAATGCCCTGATGACGGCTAGGCTTTTGTAGTTTTGTTTCCTGTTCATGCTGACATTAAAACATTATTTCATTTATTTTACCTGGAAAAGCTGCGTGGACCCTCACTCAAGCCGTAAACACTGCACCACTGACACCCATCTACCAAGCTAAATATCCCTGTGCCAACACTATATATATATATATATATATATATATATATATATATATACACACACACACCTGCCCCTAATTTCGTCTATCCCCAGATTTTTTTTTAAACTAGAAAGTAATTTTTTCCAAAAACATCACCGAAATGGTAATTTTCTTTATTATCACATTGTGTAATTAAAAGCTATTTAAACTTGATTTAACATTTTTGTAAAATAAGGAAAAATATCACCAATTTTGGGCAAGTTTTTTTTTTTTAATATTAGCCAGTTAAGGCCCATATTCAATTAGAGGCAAAAGCCGTAATCGACGAAAAAGTTTAGTGTATTGCCGCTTTTCGCCTGGTCGGAACTTATCTCCAAATTCAGTTCCAGCGCTGCAGTCCCCAGGTAAAATCCGCCACTGATTGTGATTTATTATGACAAAGGTCTTCTCACATATGTGTTATGAAAAGTATCACTTCCAGGGAATAGGATTGCTAACTAGCAACAACGCCTATCCTTCCCACTCTTAACAGTTTGTTAGTGACTCTACAAACCTTGTACACAATAACGTACTGTTACACTCTAATTTTCAGGATCTCCAAGAGACAAAAAGAAAGACATGGATCACAACCATGAAGAGAATAAATCCTAGATTCCAACCTCTTAAAACTGCACACTTGGAAAAGTAAAATAAACTTTATTACTTGGATTGGTCACCTTTCCTGTATCAAAGGATATTAGTTGCCATAGCAAGTTGCAGATGTTCATAATAAACAGCTTACTTAAAAATAACAAATACATCTACTGTATCTTAACAAACAAGTTATTATTTATTACAATTCTACAGTATAAAGGAAAAGGATTGCCATCAGTAAGCTTCGGAAAATGTGAAACTTACTGCAGCTGTGCACCCAACTGACAGTGGAGCTGGGTGTATGAGCTGCCCATTCTGTGCATACGCGCAGCTGCGGTTTTTGATCAGCAGGGAAGTGATTTTTTTTCTTATCACTTTCAGGGGATGGCCGCCTACTGTATGCCCACCAGCTGTTGCTAAGTGACAATTCTACTCCCTAGAACAAATAGAGTTTGCAGGTCATACATTACTGCAAACTACACTAGACAAGCACCAAAACACCAGGTGGCAGTTGCATCAAGTTGTCAAGGATGCAAGTGCAGGCAATTCATAACATATCTTGGACTTGTTCATTGTGTGTACTTTTTGTTGTTGTATGTTTGTTCTGTGCATTATTTATTTATGTCGGGGCTGGTTCATGGAAGGGGGCTAGAATGTTCCCTCATTCAGTACTTTTCAAACAGCTAGCCACTCCCCACAGTACAGTCCACACCCTAAGTGCAGACCACACCCCCAATGGACTGGTCAAGCCCCAACATAACTGGTCACACCCCTGCTGCACTTGTTGCACCACCTGCGGTGGCACACATTAGGCCCCTCCTGAATTTCAGCTTAAGGTCCAATCAGGCACCGTCTGCAATAGGGCGAAGCTTCTTAAGGAGTTCCCAAAGTACGCAGGCTATACAGCTATGCTTTTTATACAGTCTGTATGCCAATTACAGATGGCAAGATTCTTTTTTTAACCATTCATGGAAAATATTCTCAAAAAGCAGTATTTTATCCAACTGAATTTCTATATCTTCCTTTGTCAGTAAATACAAATTAATGTCCACACTAAAATGTTTTTCTATATTTAAACATTAAGAATTTTAAATAGATCATGTGTTGCACTTAACATTCACATATATATGTTTAACAAATGAGTCGGTTTCTAAGAGACTAAAATAGGCTGCACCTGGGTTTTGGCACCTGCGTAGTACAGAAATGTATTTTCTTTGTACTCTAGCAGATTTCCTCTCCTTAAGAACTATGGGGTAAAAATGCTCATTTTACCAGCTGTGTGCCAGTTTGTCCTAATAACCAGGTGGCACTGCCGTGTCATATCAGTCTATTTATAACTGTTCTCTTGATTATTGCTCTAACTCTTTAATCGTGTTCTGCACACAGCCTCTCTGTCCCCATTATTTGAGAAGCATCATGATCTTATCTGCTGCTGGTTTAAAATTTCTTGTACTTATAAACTGAGCTACCAGCACAGAGAGCTGTTGTTAACATGCAAATGTATTCTGCCATTTAGTATGTACATTTATAGTATAGTGTGTCACTGTGCTTATACAGTATGGTGGGTTGGTGAGGATTTGGTGGGGAGATTAATCGTATCGTCAATTAAGGCTTAAATAGATTAGTATTAGATGTGAAAATAATACATTTGCTTGTACAATTGACCTCTGCTGCTGCCCATGTTATAACTACACATTAGAAGACCACACCATTGCTTTTCTTCTTACCATGTGATAATTTTGTTATGATTACAAGTATTTTAGTTAATTATCAAGCCCTTTAGCCCCATAAACAGTAGTTTCTACATTATATACTGTAAGTAAAGCGGATATTTACTTGTGTCAAAAGCAAGAGATATCACAGACATTGTACTTTTGACACACAAATGACAGCATACTAATATTCCCATACAATCTATGAGGATGTTGCAGTAGTGTAATTTAAGAACCTATGAAAATCATGGGGTAATGCCACCTGAAGCCACTGTGTAAGAGTCCCGGTGGGCTTAGCTAAACACGATCCCCATTGCAACTAGTTCATACTGCACATGCAGGGGTGCCAAGAGGGGGGGCAACATGTACTTCTTACCCATGCCTGGCCTGGGTCAGCTGCTGAGGTAGGGGTGGATCCAGGAGAGGGATGATCAGTGCCATCACTCCCACCTGTAACACTTCTCCTCTGCCCACTCCTGCAGGCTGCAGAGGGTCCAGGGAGACTGCTGGCACTGAGCAGCAGCAGTCTCCTCTCTCTCCCTAATCTCAACTGATTCCCCACCACCACAACCCTGGTGCGGGCCTCTGTGTAATATTGTAAAAAAAAAATATGTTGGAGGGGGCGTGGTCATGCCTACCAAATTGGCCATGCCCCCTCAACTGCCCAGGCTTTTGACAGCCCTGTGCACATGCACGATAACGCAGCTAGGTACAAATACAGAAGTTAGGTGATTGCAAAAGCGATCACTTTACTTCTTTCTCATCATCAGGAGGTGTAATAATTGGAGGGTGTGTCTCAAAATAGCCCCGTGTTAATAAGGAATGGTGAGTATCAGGGCTATCCATTATTTCGTCATAAATAAACCCATTACAGAGATCCAAAATGTGTATATTTGATTGGTTGTTTGGTGGAAATATTGTGATCCATGATACAATGTATGTTTAAAATTAAAATGTGTTTAGTTGTTGGTGTCTGTTGTTTAGTTTTAGCTTTTTAACTTAATATTTTTTACTATTCTTTGTAAACACTTATTTAAAATTTTCATAGAGGTCCCAGTCAGAGCATGGAAATATAAATACTGAAAATATTTTAGCTTGCTTGTAATTCAATCAAACAGGTCTGATTCAACGACTTTGAGAGGTGGGTGGGTGGGTACTGATTACCCAGTCCCGAGCTTGCTGGAGGAGCTCAGCAGGGGGCTCAGCGATAGCAGCACCCAGTACACACTGCTGTGTGCTGAGCTGCAGTGAGTGCACTCACCGGTACCAGATAGGAGGGGACAGAGCGATCGTGCCAGCCCCCGCCCCGTGGATCTGACCCTGGCTGAAGTACAGTCTTATTTTTGGGGGGCTGGCCGTTGATTGGCTAAGTAAAGGCCATCACTGTCTTAAATGACAATATCCTTAATAAAATAAAATATTAAGGATATTGTCATGAAGATTGATGAGTTCAAAAAGGCTCCCACTCATTTCCTAAGCCGCAGAAATGGTTGCTTTAAATGTCTGGGCTGCACCACATGTAATTACCTTTCTATAGGTGATGAGATTGATTATCCTTTTTCAGGCAGGAAGTATAAGATCAATTGGCCATTAACATGCAGTTCAAAATTTGTCGTATATGTAAACATCTGCCCTTGCTGGCTTTATTATGTGGGCAAGACCGAATGCCAGTTTAAGATCAGAATGGCCCAACATAGACTAGCCATTCGCACTGCATTACAATCGGGCACTGAAGATCAGTCAGTGGCCCATCATTTTGCAGAAATTTAACACAGCATGGCCACTTTGAGTTATAAAATTGTGGACCAGGTGCTAGAATCCTTATGGAGTGGGGGGGCGATATATCCAGGAAATTGCTGCAACTGGAGTCCCGTTGGATTTTCCGCTTGGACACTTTATGTCCCAGAAGGTTGAATGAATCCCTGGGATTAACCAGTGAATAATGTTTTTATACAAAAGGTTCTTTTTACATGTGATGAAATCCTCTAGGCTGGTTACAGTGGTAACATAGACATATTCGAGTGGTATATATAGGACCTAATTAATATGTAGTGACAGGTCCAGCTTTTTAATAATTATTAACATTAAAAAAAAAATTCACATATAGAATTTTTTTTTCCCCATATGATCATGTAGTGGTGTCTTTTTTTTATACACTGTTTTTAAACACACTGTTTTTTATACAAACAAGCACATACACTTTTTTCTTATGTATTTTTTAAGCTGCTTACACACACAACGATTTTGTTACCAACGATTTTATGAACGATTTTATGAACGATTTTCTGTCAGATTATCTGTCAGATTTTTTTAAAGTGTAATGAAGGATTTTTTGAACTACAAACGATTTTTGTAACTTCCCTTAATGAAAATCGTTCAGTTGGTCAGTCAGAATGAAGTACAAACTACAAATGGGAACGCGCATGAACGATAATCGTTTATCGTTATAACTCAGAAACTGAACGATTTTTTCAACGATTGAGCAATAAAAGATGTCATTAACAATAATCGTTCAAAAAATCGTTACGTGTGTATGCACCATTAGCATTATGCACTTTGAACCAGTTCAATTATATATTTATGATGTACTGAAGGGTTTGCACTTTTATGCAGTATCACATTATATTCAACATATATTGATTGGTGTTCTTTTTTTAATATGGTATGACATGAAGGTTTTTATAACACTTCATTACTATGCATAAGGCATCACATTTGTTGTTATAGTGTCTCCATGACCACGCCGCCGGGTCCGATTACATCATCCTGGCCAGATGTGATGTGCATTCCCGGAAGTACCTTGACCAGCGACACGGGCGATGAGGCCGTGTACAGCGCTGATGGGGGGATTCATTTGGGTAAGTGTATAAATATTTGCACATTGAATTAACACAGTTACAATCCTGAAGCAGGGGAGCACGTCCCCGAAAAGTTGACGACACCAGTAAAGTGTTTTCACTTGTTACATGTTACTATAAGTCTCTGAGTGCGAGAGTGCGCCTTCTTTCATTACACACACATATATATATATATATATATATATATATATACACATACATACATACTATATATATATATATTTACATGCACAGTAGACGCACACACACATATATATATATATATATATATATATATATATATATATATATACACATGTATTTATATACACATATACTGTGTGCATATATATATATATATATATAATAGCAGACAGGCGGCACTCTCGACAGCTTAATAATGCAACAACACCGTAAGATGAATCAACGTTTCAATGCTTACTGCATCTTCGTCAGAATATAAATAAACATTAATAATCGTCTTACCTAAATACATCAGATCACCAGTGAACGGATGCCTCAGATCCCACCAAAAGCGAGCCTCTGCTGACGTCATAATGTGACAGCCCACCACCAAATTTTACAAAGTACGGTAGCCTATAAAGTACATAATAGATCAAAAGTCAAAAGTAAAATCAACATGCAAAATATAATGTTGCCACTCTTACAACAATTGGCAACTAGAGAATCCAAACATTAGAAATACATGAAAAAGATTCACATTAAATATATCCAAAGGACATCGAAATGAGAAGAAGGTATCAAATAAAATAACAAGCTTGCAAAAAATAAGTAAATGAAAGAGGAGAATTGGTAGAAAGAGTAAAAAGATGTAATCCCCCTGCACTCTGTATGAAAAATAGATACTAATGTAATTAAATGTTGAAATATCATAAAAAAAACCTGGGGGGGGGGGGGGGACATCATAAACAGATACAATACAACGATCCCCACAACATTAGGACGAAATAGAATAATTTAAGGCAATACTCTGTCACTCTCTTACAAAAAGCATTACTAAGAAAATACTAAGTTAAATTTACAAAAAACATGATATACCAGACTGTTCGTTTAGCCCTTTGGGGGCCAACGTCTCTAGTCTATAGATCCACCGTGACTCCATCTGCAGAAGTCGTTTGGACCTGACTCCTCCTCTCATTTGTAAAGGTGCATGGTCAATTATGCGATATTTCAAAGGTGGCCAGACTATGTTTGACCTCCAAAAAATGTTTAGCTACAGGTTGTTCTGCATGACCCTTCTCAATTGTGTTCCTTATGGTGCTCCTATGGAGGGCCATGCACTCTTTGAACATGCGGTCTGTCTTGCCTATGTAACATTTACTGCAAGGACAGACTATCATATAAACCACAAATTTTGTGGAGCATGTTACAAAGTGTTTGATGTATAACTTTTTGCTCGTCTGAGGATGGTGAAAACTGTCACCACTAATCATATATCTACAGATCATTCACTCGGCACATTTAAAGCAACCTGATTTTAATGGTCTCAATCTCTGTTTTGACTTATTTTTATCAAACAAAGTGATATCTGATTTTACCAATATATCTTTGAGATTTTTACCTCGGTGTGACAATGTAGAATTGATTGATTGCTTAATGTAGGTAATTCCCCATCTGATGTGACTGTTGGCCAATGTTGTTTAACCTATTTTTTGATTGTATTGCTCCCTGTGGAAAACTTGGTGACCTAAGGAATACGTCCCTGCTTTTTGTCCTTGGTCTGAGAAGATAGCCAAGTTGATCTGGGGAATTGTAATACCTTACTCTTCTGTTGAACTAAGTCATCATACATATATATCCCCAATGTACAAAATTAGAGATCAGTAGATCAATCTGTTCACTAGCTTTGTCTGGGTCACTATTAATTCTACAACATCTGATAAATTGAGAATATAGTAGACTATTGATCAGGCTAGGTGGATGGAAACTGTGTAGAAAATTATTTTGGTCAGTGGGTTTAGAATACATGGTAGTAGTTAGTTTAGTTCCCACTAGTTCTATCGATACATCGAGAAAATGAATCAAATGTTCATCAATCTCAAAAGTGAACTTGACCGGATGATTGGTATTGTTGTGAGTTTCCAATAAATTAACTAATAGATGTTTAGGACATGACCACAAGACAAAGTGATCATCTATATATCGTTTAAAAAAATAGATATATTGTGCTATTTCACTGTTGGAAAAAATAAATAATTTTCAACCATGAACATGAAACTGTTAGCTAACGAGGGTGCTACAGCAGAACCCATAGCACACCCCGTTAGCTGTAGATAAAATTCACTATTGAAATAGAAGTAATTATTTTTCAATGTCAATTCCAAAAGAGCAATAAACAGATTGATGTCTGAGCCAGCATACGCTAAGTTATTAGTCAGAAGTAAGCGTACTGCTGCAGGTATAAAAGCTCTTGACATCAGTCGTGCACAGGAGAACATTATCAGGTAAAGCTGGTAAACTGTCCAAAAGTTTCAACAGTGTGGTGGTATCTTTAAAATAGGTTTGCTCCCTCTCTGTACACATTGTTGTAAAAAATGATCAAAAAAGATGGCTATAGGTTGAAAAATTGAACCCCTGGCACAAATAATCGTTCTGCCCGACGGTTTTACTAGAGCCTTGTGCACTTTCGGCACTGTGTATAGAAGAGGAATTTTTGGGAATTCTGTAGTAAGTGCAGTTTTAATTTCGGATGAAATAAACCCCTCCTCCAATGCTCCTTGCAACATCAGATCCAATTATTTTTTCAATTATACCGTTGGATCCCCTTTTAATTTTTTATAGATGTTTAAGTCAGATAGTTGATTATCAATCTGTAAAATGTAATCCTTGGTATCTTGTATAGTAATGGGTCCCCCCCTATCTGAGGGACGTATTACAATATCTGTATATTGGCTCAAGTTCTTTTAGGCTATTTTCTCACCTTGCGATAGATACGAATATTTGATTGGATTATATTTTAATTCCGTTTGTACCGTGTCTTTTAATATTCTTGAAAATGTTTGCATTGAATGGTTAGTTGAAGGCGGATCAAATTTGGAGGGGATTTGTATGGCATGTAATTTCTCTGGCATTTGCTGTTTGTTTTGTAACTTACAAGGATTTTTGATATTTTTTTTCCCCCAGGTTTTTTATGATATTTCAACATTTAATTACATTAGTATCTATTTTTCATACAGAGTGCAGGGGGATTACATCTTTCTACTCTTTCTACCAATTCTCCTCTTTCATTAACTTATTTTTTGCAAGCTTGTTATTTTATTTGATACCTTCTTCTCATTTCGATGTCCTTTGGATATATTTAATGTGAATCTTTTTCATGTATTTATAATGTTTGGATTCTCTAGTTGCCAGTTGTTGTAAGAATGGCAACATTATATTTTGCATGTTGATTTTACTTTTGACTTTTGATCTAATATGTACTTTATAGGCTAGCGTACTTTGTAAAATTTGGTGGTGGGCTGTGACATTATGACGACAGCAGAGGCTCGCTTTCGGCGGGATCTGAGGCGTCCGTTCACTGGTGATCTGATGTATTTAGGTAAGACGTTTATTATTGTTTATTTATATCCTGACGAAGATGCAGTAAGCATTGAAACGTTGATTCATCTTACAGTGTTGTTGCATTATTAAGTCGTCAAGAGTGCCGCCTGTCTGCTATTATATTTATATTTATCCCCCTGCCAAGGGAGGTAAAAAGGAGGGTACCGGACACAATATATCCCGTTTCAGCACAGGAGTGCCGGCCATTGGAATTTGTTATATATATATATATATATATATATATATATATATATCTTTCATTACCGATGTCACTCACAGTGAGGACCATTTGCTGGTGACAGTGGGGGGGTGGCGACTTAAATGCCGACATGTTGCAACCATTTTGGGGGTTTGTATCAGCCTGCGAATGTGATCCTGTATGCAGCAAAAATGGCTCTGGCATCTCAGAAGGCTGATTATCTACTGATCTGCAACCGATGCTGCGTCTTTGTACGCAGTCGCTTGGCTCTGTAAAGCTATCCTTGGGCGTCTCAATATAATCTCAGTGGCTGCAACATTTGCAAATTTTCACACAGCCACTGTGTACAACTATGCAGTTGCGGCGGCCATTAGCGTACATCTCTGAATCAGGCCCAGTGTGCTGAGGTACTGGACAGTGGGAGCTGCAGGTTCCCAGATTAAAGCTTGGGGTGCCAGAAAGCAAGCAAGTTAATTTATTATGTATGTGACGTACTCATGGGTGGGGGGGTCAGTAGGGTTGCGATAGGGGTATTGGTGGGTTTAGTAAATGAAAATGCACACCTATCAAGATTGTGTGCATCCCTATGCCGGCAGGTGGCTCTCACAGGAGATCGCTTCCACATGTCTTTGCATGGGAAAGCCTATTTACTGTAATTGTTTTCTGTTATTGCCATCCCTGGATGAGAATCACTCAGCTGTCCTAGCAATATTTGTGTAATATATTGCAATGAAAGGCAATAAATCAGCCTTGCCATTGGACAAAGGTGCCTATTGATAAATAAGCCCCACATTTCTTGTTAAAGGCATACTGCTATAAAGTTATAAAAAGGAACTGCAGCAGGAAAATAATACACATGACGACATGTAGCTCAGATATGGGAAAGCATTACAGCCCCAGAGATACTCATAGTGGGGCTGATGCTGAGTTGAATATATGACTGTTTGCAGAGCGTATTCTGAATGTTTTTGCACTGTGCATGCTCCGGTACTGAGCACACGGTGCATTTGCAGAATCATACGCATTTGGTCCATGTATACTTGTGACTGAAGAGACATACAGTATCTGGGCTGTAACGGGCTTTCTCATGAAAACGAAGTTCAGAGATGGCAATTTGATAGAACTGTGGGTCTTTGCAGATTTTGACATAAAAGTGAATTTCCAGACATATCATTTGCACATTGATGATGGTGATGACAAGTAACTAACCAAGTGTATGAATAGAGGGTAGAGGCAATGAAGCATACAACTCAAACTGCATATGGGTGTATATGCATGTATTTCTATGCACGCAATGTGTTCTGCCCACCATTACAGTAGCTCTTATTCCTACCTTCCTGGTTGCAGGGTGAGTAGAGAATTGGGGAGAGGTCACAGGCACCATTGCCGGGTTGGGTCTGTCATTTCAGATCTGTTGCTTATTCATGCTGGGAACGCAGTGGCACAGGCACGATTGCCAGGTTGGGTCTAACATTTCATATCTGTGGCTCTGTCACGCACGGAGCTCAGTGCCACAGTCACTGTCACCAGGTTGAGTTTGTCACTCCATGTTGTGTAGTGCCCTTCTATTGTTGGTGCTCTTTGCACCAGGGATGTGCTGTCAGGGTAGGTAGGGATTTCACACTCCTGAGATTTGATATAAAAATTATTAGAATAATACAAAAAAGATATTTATAACTTATAAACATCTTATTTGTTTATTATAATAATTTTTATAGTTAACACTCACCAGCTTTGTGGAGGACCCTGGGGCTGCAGGGAGACAGGAAATGAGGCAGCAGCAGCTCAGCCTCGCTTCTGTAAACTCAGACACTGCTTGTAGAGCTGGGGGCAGGGCCAAGCCACAGGCAGTAAGCTGCACAGAAAGAGAGATAATAGAGGCATGCCTCTGAGTATGGGGGGTAGGCTTTGAGCACTGATGGACACCTTGGATGTGTCATGTGACCAGGAAGACCCCTGCAGTGTTTAGAGATTGGAGCTGAGTCAGAAGCAGCAAGAAAAGACACAGTGATGCAGGTAGGAGAATCAATGGACACTGAAGCTTAAGTGCAGTGAGGAGAGAGGTACAGTGAGTAGGGGATAAGACAGGCTCCCAGCACTCAGACCCACCTCCATGTGTGCCTCCCCCCCCCATGAACTTCTACACAAAAGTGAATGGGGATGAATGAAATGAAAATGGGAATAAAGAGATAATAATTTTATTTGTATTCCCCAATTGTTGTCATTTCCATTTACCAAAAAAAAAGTTATCTTCATGTTTGTTCTGCTTACATTTTCTTCTTGCAAACGCCTTTGTTTTTCTTTTTAGAAAGCCCCACTCATTTTGCTATCACAAATTGCAGTAAGCATAAGTAGACAACCAAGACCGTGAAGCTGTACTTCCCATTGACTGTTCTTGTAAGTTGTGCAACAATGGAACAGAGAGAGCGAATGATTGCGGCCTGCGGACAGTTTAAAATGTTAGCAGCAGTCTCATTGTCGCCAGATCGTCACACATACCAGCAGGGGCGTATTCAGAGAGGAGGGGGCCCGTGTGCAGTCTCTGTCCGGGGCAGCCATTTTTCCAGGGATTTCTCTACTGCGCATGCGCAAAACGCCGGGAAAAATGGTCACGGCGGACATTTTCCAGGCGTTTTTTACTGTGCTGATAGCACCGACGTTGGACTCCAGAGAGGTAAGTAGTAAAAATATGGGTGCAAGGTTTGCAGAGTGGGCCCCCCTGGACCCAGAAGCCTGTGTGCCCCGCACACCCTGCACCCATTATAGATACGGCCCTGCATACCAGATATTATAGCATTTGTCATAACCAGTGAGGCAGTGTTTATAGATTTAAAAATACTCCCAATCAAATGAGATTAGGCTGTCAACGAAATCTGAATAAAACTAGATTAATGACTATGAAAAATTTTAATTTTTAAGATGAACAATTGAATGTATCTATCTTTCTAATAGCTATTGTACGAATTTGTAGTTAATATTAATAATAATATTTATTTAATAATGTATAAATACATTTTTATAGTACAATGAACAATGAAACTGGGGTTGGTCAACCCCAGAAACACTGATGAAAATGAACAAAGGATTGGGAGCCTTTGTATAGCAATAAACAAATAAATCTACAGTCACTGTTACAACTTCCGTAAAACGGGATACCTAAGGTGAGAAAAAGGGGCTCCAGGCCCAATAGTGTCCATGGCCATTTGCCCCCATTCCTCCCCCAATGAAAATTGAAATTCCTTAGCCCCTGGCCAAGATGTACTCCCTTAAACTGAGTTAAAATGTAATCTAAAATATGTAGTGAGGATCACAATTATAATATATTGGCAACATGAATCCATGTCCTGATGCAACCCACTGTAATAAACCATGGTTAAAAAATGCAACAATTTATTGCTAAATAAAGAAAGTAATTGTAAACTATAATTCTGAGCAGAATTGGAGCATGATTTCTGAGATTTTAATCCTCTCTTGAGCACAATAAAATAGTGTTGCTGTTTTTTGGGGTTTGGGGAATTTTCTATGTGCAAATGTATCCTGTATGTATACTAGCAATAATATATTAAGCATTTCTTGGAACAAACAGTGAAAGATTTCACTCCCATCTCTTCCTGGTAACCCAGTTAAGAACAGATGTTTCCCATATTTCTTATCAGTGTCAAGTTTAACAGGTTGTGGTGCTCTTGCTATAAAAACCTTTCCATTTTTATATGTTAAGTTACTGTCTATTGGTCATAGTGATAATGCTGTACTGCAAAATCATTTTTCATTGTATCTGCATGTCTCACATTATCAGCAACACGAAAACTTCTCATAAGAGTTAGAAAATTAGAAGGTTCATTTTCTTCAATTTTTTTCCCGCTAGATACTATACAGAAACATAAGGGCTTATTTAATAAAATGTACTTTTGGCAGGAGTCCAATGAATCCCATAGCAATTAATCAATAACAACATCCAATAGAATCAGACTAAAGTTGGGTACACACCTGGATGACCAGGTGACCCAGCATCACGGCGATGCGATGTAGCTATATATAGCATCGCCATACACACAACACTATCTGCCACACGAGAATATGATATATCGTTACATGCTCCTCCATGATGCCACACCCCTTAACCAGGAGGCCATGCTCCATTTCCAAAGGCGCACGCTGGGGGTCTATTTGGCACAGTGGGTGTCACCAACTCCAGTGACGCCACTATGTGTGTCCACCTTGAGAAAAAGTTGATGGTGATATATTTTGAGTTTTATCTATACAAGTGTACCATGCTGTTCTTAATACAATCAGGGAAGGATTAAATTCTCCTATGTTTGGTTCCATGAACCAAACATCCTTCACATTTCATCTGCATAAAATAAAATAGAACAATTATGGTGTTTGGCAAACATAAAAAGATAGTGGTGGATTTAGATGGTCTGGGGCCCTGGGCTGTACATACTGTATATACTCCATGGGCTCCACCTCTCACCCTACATTTAACCCATCATGAAAAGTCCCCTTTCTCTCCTATAATGCCACCACACTATCATATCTTCTCTCATCACAAAAGGTTCCTGCCTGCTGCAGTGACAAATGGAAGAGGACTCTAGTTTTTCACAATAGCTATCATCCCTGCTGTTCCATGTGGGAAAGAACTTTGTTCAGAATTCCAGAAACTCCAATTGATGACATCACCATCACGCTACACCAGTGTTTCCTAACCCCGGCCCTCAAGGCACGCTAACAGTCCAGGTTTTAAGGTTATCCATGCTTAAGCACAGATGCTTACATCAAATAATTGACGTACTAATTTAGTCACCTGTGCTCAAGTATGGCTAACCTTAAATCCTGGACTGTTAGTGTGCCTTGAGGACCGAGATTGGAAAACACTGCTCTACACAGACCAGCCACATGGAGCAGCAGTATTAGTGCTGAATAATGTATTGCAGCCCCCTGATACCTCTTCCCCCAGGCATTGCAACAAGGTAAGACTTGTTGGCATGTGTATTAGAGTGTGGCTGCCTCCTGCTCCTATGTGCCCTACTGGCATCTGTACTGTATATCAGGGTTGTTGCTAAGTTGAAGACAAAACAGGGATATAGAGCTCATGCTAATCCCACTGTTGATTTTACATAAACATGATTGTGACGATTAATCGCAAGAATAATCGCCAGAAATAATATTTTGTGAACTATTAAGTCCTTTAATTGACCTGTGTGTGTCTGGAAGGGCTGAGGTATTACCCCACCTCTTTTAAAGTTACTCATTCAAGGAAGAGGGGTTGATAAGGATCTATGGGCCTGATTCAGAGCTGAACGCTTTGACCAGAGTGTTCGCTCTGAATCAGGGCCCTCCTACCTTTTTTTGGAGCGTCCTCATGGACGCTCGCATAGCTGTGGGTTACCACCCACAGCTTATGTGAGCGTCCATGATGATGGTCGCGATGGTCTTGACCATCGCGACCATCGGGCTTGCGACGGAGACCCTGCGGTAGGGTCTCACTGCCGCAAGCCCTGGAGTGATTTTGGCTCTATCAGAGCCAAAATCACTCCCACTGACATCATTAGTAATGTCATTGGGGCCGGCTTGAGATGGTAGGCGTTCCCATGGGAACGCCTCCATCTGGCAGGCATGCCCCCAGCACGCCCACCAAAGGGGGCGTGCTGTCAAGCAACATCGACAGCACGCCCCCTTTGGTGCGAGACCCGGAGCGATGGAGAGCCCGTCGCTCTCCGGGTCTCGCGCATGCGCACGACGGAGCTCCCTCCATCGTGCGCATGTGCAGTGGGGGACATCGACCCGCTTGCGAGCGTACTGCTGCTCACGAGCGGGTCTGAATGACCCCCTATGTCCTGTTATTTGAGGAGTGATATATAACTGTGTGTCCTTTAGTTTTATACACTGTATAAACATGGTATGTCCATTGCTATTTGGTGTGCAGGTCAGAAAGGGCTGGAATTAGCAAATGGATGGCTTGCAGATAAAAGAATGGATATCCCTCACAGTGTGAGGCCATGTGTGAACAATTAGCCCTCTCACTTTTTATGACCCCTAAAGTCAGTGTCCTAGATGGTTATTCCAGAACCAGACCTCATTGTACCCCAATGCCCCACTTATAAAGACTATTGTTATGCTATAGAGGCTGAGATAAGGATTCTGGTATTTACTATAGGTCTAGAAGGTGGAAGTTGAAGAGTGTTATATCATCACTTATCTTTAAAGCAGGGACCCTGTTAGTTTGGCCAGGTAACCCTGTATTGGAAATCTAGTTAATCTCAAACCCTGCTGACCTGATTGGGAGACCCTGTTAAGTATGAACAAAGCATTAGGGATGTATAAAAAAGGAATACTATCCAGCATTCAATGTTCACTCCTTGGGGTTCAGACGGAAGTTCTGGGAGTGCATCAGGATATTCCTGTGGGTGAGATCTCCCACCCCATCAGCAGTGCTAAGAACTTTATTGTAAATTGTCTTAGGAACTCTGAGTTTTCTCTTTTATTTTTTTGAAAATATTTGCATTATAATCTGTTTGTCGTTTTATTAATATTTTTGTAACTAAGCCTTGAAAATATTTTTAGGATTAAACACATTTAATCTAGCATATTCTCTGTGATTCTTATTGAACTTGCATGCCTGGATAGGCCCATGCTACATATTTGTGTGTAATTTAATGTGATTTATTATTAATCCGGTGGTAGATCGCAGACTTCCAGAGAACCGTCTGTGTGGTGGCGTGTATTTTGGTAAGTGACCGCGGTGCGCCGGCGTCACAACCAGCTTATCCAGATTGTTGTATCTGCGAGTCAGCCCGAGTTCGTGACAATAATACAAATGTTTATATGCTAAAACAGTAATAGGAAACTGGAATCTAGTTTAGTTCACAGTCACACATAAGAGTCATTAGCTTGTATATGGTATGCATCATCCTCCCTCCATTGTATTGGTTATGTGTGCCGTACTCCTTACAATCAGCAGGTCGTTTGAAACCTCAATCAGACATCGCTAGCCATGGTTATGGTCACGTCAGCACTCTCAGATAATAACACAAACTACCACCACGAAGGGTTACATTTGGAGCCATTACATTCTCCTGACAATTACTGTAACACAATTATTATTACTCAAACAATAATGTTGCACATATAGGGGGTCATTCAGACCCACTCGCAAGCGGCAGTACGCTCGCAAGTGGGTCGATGTTCCCCACTGCGCATGCGCACGACGGAGGGAGCTCCGGGTCTCGCACCAAAGGGGGCGTGCTGTCCATGTTGATTGACAGCATGCCCCCTTTGGTGGGCGTGCCGGGGGCGTGCCTGCCAGACGGAGGCGATCCCATGGGAACGCCTACCGTCTGAAGCCGGCCCCACTGACATCACTAGTGATGTCAGTGGGAGTGATTTTGGCTCTGATAGAGCCAAAATCACTCCAGGGCTTGTGGCAGGGAGACCCTACCGCAGGGTCTCCATCGCAAATCTGATGGTTGAGATGGTCAAGACCATCGCGACCATCTTTTTGGACGCTCGTATATGCTGTGGGTGGTGAACCACAGCTATACGAGCGTCCAGGAGGACGCTCCATTTTAATGGAGGAGGGCCCTGATTCAGAGCGAGCGCTCTGGTCAGAGTGTCCGGCTCTGAATCAAGCCCATAGATAGCATAGACCTTAGCAATCCTATAGGCATATAGGTTCATGGAAAGAACTTCAGAAAATCACATTAAGATTAAGGATTTTGATTCGCATAGCAAATACAATAGCAAATCCAAAAATGACTAAATGTTACGGTCTCCTAGGACTCACCGTGTTAGACCTCTAGAATCACACAGACGAGGTCTTCTGCCAATAACTGCAAAAGAGCTATAAATAAATATAGAGAGGGCGCTGTAATAAGTTGCTGCCCCAAGCAGTTGCTGGGTAGAAATAGTTAGTTAGTTATAGAACAAAGTTAGTTATAGAAGAAAGTGCAAAAATAAACAAATGCAGCGCTTGAGAATCATGTGTAAAAGTTTAACTAGCCTATGCACAAATAATCAGAACAACATTAAAATGAATAAGGAATAATGTAGATGGACCCTGATGCGCCGATTATAATGAAGATAAAGTCCAAGCAATAGTGGTGAGTTTACAAATAATGAATGTCCTCCAAGGGGATAACACTGGAATTACCGGCTAAAGTATAGTCTCAAGGTTGTCCTGAATTAGCGATGGTCCCACACTGAGGTATACTCCTATGCAAAGATGGAAGCAATCCTTATAATGAGAGATTAGCCAGTTGATGATACAAACAATGTCCCAAGTCCAGGTTATAGTCCAAAGAACTCACGCATAGTTGCCAGTATGAATAGGGTAGGTCCACCGTGTTATCCCCTTGTGGGACATTCATTATTTGCAAACTCACCACTAGTGCTTGGACTTTATCTTCATTATAATCAGTGCATCAGGGTCCATCTACATCCATGCCATTTCAATATTTATTATATGTTGGTTGAATATTGGACCATTTGTCCTTATTCATTTTAATGTTGTTCTTCTGCCAATAACAGCCACCCGCTGTTCCCTCAGAACAAGAATGGTTTACCGGTACTTAGGCGGCCGCCTGGACTTAAACTTGAGATAGTAGAGGTTTACATGGTTATCCTAGGGCCACAAGATGTTATACAAACTACGGGATAGGTGAGGAGTTCAAGGAGCAGTTGACAGGATGCGGCTTTGAGAACCGATGGAAATTCAGGCTGGGTAGCAGCCTAGAGGGCTAAGATGTGGCCTTGAGGGCTAAGGTGCGGCTTGAGAGCCGGGATGCGGCTGGATAGCCGATGGATGTTCCGGCAGAGATGCGGTCTTGAGGACCGGGATGCGGCTTTGAGAGCCGATAGAGGTTCCGGAAGAGAAGTGGCCTTGAGGACCAGGGTGTGGCTTTGAGAGCCGATAGAGGTTTCAGCAAAGATGCGGCCTTGAGGGCCGAGGTGTGGCTCCAAGAGCTGAGATGCGGCTTGAGAGCCAAGATGTAAATGTTGAGGTGCGGCCTTGAGGGCCGAGGTGCGGCAATGAACCAGCAGGCTAAAGGAAGGAATTGAACTAATGGACTAGCAGAGCAGGTGATTAATGGTAATCCACAGGTGAGGAGGACACATCATCCAGTATCACGAGCCGCAGTCCGGTGTCCCAGTACAAGCTATCAGGAGTGTTGCATGGGCAGGGCCGGTGGAGTTTGCTCTTCAGGCTGTTTCCGGTAGGGCGCCAACTGCAGGGGTTTTGCCGTGATTTGCATTTCTTTCCAAAGTTTTAAAATTTGCTCTACAAGCTCCGTCTCCAGTGGGGCGTCATCTGCGGTGGCTCAGCCGTGATTTGCATTTTTTATAAAGTTGTAAATATACTGCTGAGATTGACCCCCAGCAGAATGTACATCTGGCCCTACTCTGTTACCAAAGGAAGAGCACACATCCTGCAATCCTTGGCATCTGCTCCTCCTCCACTGGTAGCATGGCGAGCACTTCTCCTTCTCCATCTCTGCATTTATTGATGAACTGACTGTAACATCCCCATTATAGTCTCCATCTATCTCCCCCTGTCTTTCTCTATCACCCTCTCCTCCTCTGTGTATGTCCTGCCTTGGATTTCCCACTGTTGTATTGTATTGTATTTGTGCACCTAGGACTGCTATTAGAAATTGCTCCAAATACTGTAAAAACACTGCTCCCACCTCTAAATATTGGGCCTGATTCAGACCCGGACGCTATCCTGCGCTCACTCACATTGAGCGATTTTTCACAATCTGCGCACGCGTATAAGTCGCAATGCGCGTGCGCGAACCAGTCATTGCGATGGGAAAGTGCTCGCCGCAGCCCGCA
The DNA here is from genome assembly GCA_031769625.1 of Taudactylus pleione. Classification (NCBI taxonomy): domain Eukaryota; kingdom Metazoa; phylum Chordata; class Amphibia; order Anura; family Myobatrachidae; genus Taudactylus; species Taudactylus pleione. The sequence continues at coordinate 4,297,204 of JAUIMM010000370.1, read as the reverse complement.
GTCGGGCCGCTATTTTGAGTTACAGATAGTGCCGTTTGTGGGTGGTAACAGGGGAAGGTGCTTGTAAATGGGGGTGTTAATGTGCGAACGCAGGCGTGCCCGACCGTCAGAACGGCGTTTAATGGGTGTGCATAATTAGCAAAGTTGCGTCATTAGACACGTGACTGGGTTGTATTTTAGCCTGAAATGCTCGCAATGTTGTGGTGGGAAAAGGCTACCACAAGCGCTGCGAGCAGCTCCGATGGCTCTCGATGTTCCCGATTAATCTTACAACTGCCGGAGATGACTTGTGTTGCAAGTGGCAAAGGGGTGTCTTTATACATGTGTAAGCGCATAGTGCGGCCGCTCGCTATTACTTAGTGGGCGGCTTTACACAATGCAGTGCAAGCACATGATTTAAATAGCCGGCCCCTTTTATCCAGCGAGCAGCCGCAAATAGCGTCCGGGTCTGAACCAGGCCCATTGTCCCAACACTGCTGCTCCTCCAAATATTGTCCCAACACTGCTGCCCCTACAAATATTGTCCTAACACTACTGCCCCTCCAAATATTGTCCCAACACTGTCACCCCTCCAAATATTGTCCCAACACTGCTGCTCCTCCAAATATTTTCCCAACACTGTTACCCCTCCAAATATTGTCCCAACACTGCTGCCCCTCTAAATATTGCCCCAACACTGCTGCCCCTCTAAATATTGTCCCAACACTGCTGCCCCTCCAAATATTGTCCCAACACTGCTGCCCCTCCAAATATTGTCCCAACACTGTTGCTCCTTTAAATATTGTCCCAAAAATGTCACCTCTCCAAATATTGTCCCAACACTGCTGCTCTTCCAAATATTGTGCCAACACTGCTGCTCATCCAAATATTGTCCCAACACTGCTGCCCCTACAAATATTGTCCTAACACTGCTGCCCCTCCAAATATTGTCCCAACACTGTCACCCCTCCAAATATTGTCCCAACACTGCTGCCCCTCTAAATATTGTCCCAACACTGCTGCCCCTCCAAATATTGTCCCAACACTGCTGCTCTTCCATATATTGTCCTAACACTGTAACCCCTCCAAATTTTGCCCCAACACTGCTGCTCCTCCAAATATTGTCGGAACACTGCTGCCCCTCCAAATATTGCCCCAACACTGCTGCGCCTCCAAATATTGTCCCAACACTGCTGCCCCTCATAATATTTTCCCAACACTGCTGCACCTCTAAATATTGTCCTAACACTGCTGTCCCTCCAAATAATGTCCCAACACTGTCACCCCTCTGTCATGTCTGAGACTGGAGAAGAGGACGTGGTGGGCCTAAGTTGGGGAAAGAAGCGGAGACGAGGGGCCTGGATGTACGTTCTCCTCATCCACAGGTCTTGAGTGTTGGTGAGACCTGGGCAAAGGTGCGGAGTCTAACCCACAGGATGGTGTTCGCCAGTGACCCCCCCAATTGGGATATGGGCTTAGCTGCACCCCGTGAGCAGGTCGCGGTCCTTTGACCAGGTACCCAAGCCCTGCAGGGATAGAGACACTACACCCGTGGCCCAGCGAGGATATGCCTGCTAGGCACCAAACAGTCCCTTAAAACACTGTATAGAAAAACACCTTGACACGAGGATCAAATGTTAATAAGGATTTCAAGTGGGCAGCAACTCACGGTTACTTGAGACGTCACCAGAGATAGAAGGCACACGGGTAGAGGTGGTATACGTTGTAGCACGGATGTTCACTGGAGACGTAAGGCACACAGGTGGGGATGGTAACACTGCTGCACGGGTATTCACCAGAGACGTATAGGCACACATGTAAAGGTGGTAACACCGCTGCACGGGTATTCACCGAAGACGTATAGGCACACAGGTAAAGGTGGTAACACTGCTGCACGGGTATTCACCAGAGACGGGAGGCACACAGGTAGAGATGGGATACTCTGCTGCTCGGATATTCACCAGAGACGGGAGGCACACAGGTGGAGATGGTATACACTGCTGCACGGATGTTACAGAGACGGAAGACACACAGGTAGAGATGATAACACTGCTGCTACAAGGAAGGTTAGGAACCTGGACCGGGAACTCACTATAGCACGCTAGGAGACAACCGTTGTTCAGGCAATTTCCTGGAACCTGTGGAACAGTTTTATACCCAGGGGAACCCTTAGACAGGTGCACAGCATCAGCTGATCACGGACCTATCAGGGAGAAGGTTACAGTCACATGGGCCGACTGTCATGGCGGCGCCCATGTCCGGACTTGCGATGCCGGACACCAGCCCACCAGGAAGCCACTGCATGCGGGGAGAATACTCAGCTTCTCCCCCGCCGTTGCGCAAGCTGCCCGACCACCCAGGATAACAGGGGAAGCCGGCGGCGCGGTGAGCGGGAGCCGATCCCCGGCTGAGCCCTGACACCCTCCATATATTGTCCCAACACTGCTGACCCTCCAGATATTGTCCCAACACTGCTGCCCCTATAAATATTGTCCCAACACTGCTGATCTTCCAGATATTGTCCCAACATTGCTACCCCTCCAAGTATTGTCTCAACACTGCTGATATTCCAGATATTGTCCCAACATTGCTACCCCTCCAAGTATTGTCTCAACACTGCTGATCTTCCAGATATTGTCCCAACATTTGTACCCCTCCAAATATTGTCTCAACACTGCTATCTCTCACATTTTCCCAATACTGCTCTCTCTCCTCCAAATACTTCTCTATTTCTGCTCAGCTCCTCCAAATACTGCCCAGTACTGCCTCACATGACCCTAAATGCCATCCCAAAACTGCTCCCACTTTTTAAAAAATTACTCCATTTCATTCTTTGGCCCAAATACTGTCTTACATCTACCCCCCATCTCCTGCTTTATGTTTGTGCATCCATATTGTGGGTGTCCTGTCTTTATCCCTCTTTCAGTACCTTTCCCCTTTTTTATCATAAATGGCCTGTTAACCATGAGGAAACGCTAGTTTGTGCACATTTAAGTTACGGAGCCATTCATCATCAGGGGTCCGAATAGGACCACCTGATATTCAGCAAACTCAGAAAACTGAAAGTTTTCGCAGATTGCCTGCAAGAACAAGCGTCATCTTCATTGTTCTTGTAGCCCTACTCCTTCCTATGGGAAGGAGAACAGGGGATGCGAAGAGGGATCCAAGCGGGTCCCTCCGCCTCCTTTTCATTGACTCCTTGGTGGCTTTGTGCATATGTGACCTCAGGTCACGCATGCGCAGATGCCAGCTTCGTGGATAGGTAAGTAACGCAGCTACTTCTGTAGCTGCACTACTAATCGCTGGAACAGCTGCTTTTCAGAGCAGCTGTCCCCACACCGGGGCAATGATGAATTGCTTCTGTGTTAAGTATCCCCCAGGGTGAGTGGGATACTAAAGTATCCCCCGCGGCAAGATGAATAAATTATCAGGGCCCATACGGCCCCAGATGATGAATAGGCCCCTTATCAAATATATCCCACTCCTGCTTTGTCTTTTGCCTCTGCAAGCTACTTTTCTACTGAACCTGCACATTTTCCAACCTTCCCTCTTCCATTTCGCCACATACCTTCCTCCTCCTCTTCTGTTGATGTTTAAGATAGTCCTGGTGGCTGTTTTCTTAGTATACTGTACTGAGAGACCTTAAAATATGAGACTTGTGATTTGTTTATCAATGCAAACTTCACTCATGGTTAGACTCCATCCCCTGCACTACTCTGGAGAAGATACCGAGGCAAAGCAGACCTGCTTAAATACAAGCTGTAAGGTCGTTGCCATGGCTCCACGCTATACATCTGAGCATAAACATAAATATTTGTGGCTAGGTTCCCAGGTGCTACGGTCTAGTCTAGCAATGCCTGTGCATTTCAATGCCCCTAGGGTGGTTGGGCATGAGCTGTGGACTTTCTGATTGCTATGGGCTCAGTCCAGTCTCCCTTATTTGCCACAAAAGAATTCTAAGATTGCTCTATTACAGGTTCACTCATATATTAACTATATTTTTGCATAGTAGGTAAACTTTTTATTTACTCTATACTAGGGGTGTGCACCGGACACTTTTCGTGTTTTGTGTTTTGGTTTTGGATCTGGATCTTTCTTCGTGTTTTGGATCTGGATTGGTTTTGCCAAAACCACCCTTCCGTGTTTTGGGTTCTGGGTTTTGTGTTTTGGATCTGGATTTTTTCTTAAAAAATAAAAAAAACCCGCTAAAATCACATAAATGGGCCTTTTTTTGTTCCTACGCTATTAATAACCCCAATAACATTAATTTCCACTCATTTCCACTCTATTCTGAACACCTCACACCTCACAATATTGTTTTTAGGCCAAAAGGTTGTACCGAGGAAGCTGGATGACTATGCTAAGCGACACAAGGGGGCGGCACAAACACGTGGCCCATCTAGGAGTGGCACTGCAGTGGCAGACAGGAAGCCAATCAGCGTTATGGTGCCCATTTGCATGTAGCACAAACCCGGGAGATCCGTGCTACATGCATCTGTGTGATTGGCACAGAGCAATGACAGGTCCGTGAGACCCGTCTGTGCTGCTGTGGTAAAAAAAAAAAAACAAACCTGTGTAAAAAAAGAAAAAAATGGCGTGCACCCCCCCAAAAAAGAGCAACCAGCCCCGGGCATTAGTAACCCAGTGCTGGGTGTGCTTAAATACAGGGGACAAACGACGTAGGGGTCCCCTGTACTTAAGCACAACCAGCACCGGGCTAGTCAGAACCAGCGCTGGTTGCCAAAATACGGGGGACAAACGACGTAGGGGTCCCCTGTATTCTGCGCAACCAGCTCTGGGCTCTGATCCGGTCCTGGTTCTGGAAATATAGGGGACAAAAAATGAGTAGGGTTCCCCTGTATGTTCCAGAACCAGCACTGGACTTTTTCTAGCGGGGGGCTGATGCCACAGCCAGGGGAGCCCTTTCACCGGGCCCCCCAGCCGCAGCATCAACCCTGACCGCTAGTCAGCCCAGGCCGGGGATCCCTGGAGAGCTGGGGACCCCCCCAATAAAGGGGTCACCCTCTCCAGGGCACCCCAGGCCCAGGCTGATAGCCCGGGGCTATCCCCGCCACCCCTGGTGGCGGTGGGTGGCGGGTTGATTGTGTGGTGTGGTGTAAATAAAGAATATCAAACATTGTCTTTACAAGTAGAACTGCAAGTCCCAGCTAGCCTGCCCCGCATGCTGGTACTTGGAGAACCACAAGTACCAGCATGCAGGGCATTAAGGGCCCACTAGTACCTGTAGTTCACCTGTAAAAAAAATGTTTAAAAAAACACAGGACACACACACCGTGACAGTATAAGTTTATTAAACATACATACACACACACACATGTACACATACTCACCTATGTAACCTGTAGCATCGGTCCACTTGTCCGGTAAAGTATCCCTAGGGGACCTGTGAAAAAAAACATACTCACCATCTCCTATGCGAGGTTCTGTCCTCTTCGTTCCAAAGTAGGCATCCCCGGACTTGGCAAAAAAAAAAAACGAAAACGCGATCCACGAACTTAGTACCGTTCTATAGAACGGTACTTCCCGAATGAGAGCTTAGCGGCGGGGTATCACCATGGAAACCCCGCTGCTAAGCGTTCATTGGCTGAGAGAGGTCATCTCCCGTCTCTCAGCCAATGAACGGCTCCCTCCATTGTAGTCAATGGTGGGAACCGCAGGGTAAACTTTAATAACCTTGCGGCTCCCAGCATTGACTACAATGGAGGGAGCCGTTCATTGGCTGAGAGAGACGGGAGATGGCCTCTCTCAGCCAATGAACGCTTAGCAGCGGGGTTTCCATGGTGATACCCCGCCGCTAAGCTCTCATTCGGGAAGTACCGTTCTATAGAACGGTACTAAGTTCGTGGATCGCGTTTTCGTTTTTTTTTTTTTGCCAAGTCCGGGGATGCCTACTTTGGAACGAAGAGGACAGAACCTCGCATAGGAGATGGTGAGTATGTTTTTTTTCACAGGTCCCCTATGGATACTTTACCTGACAAGTGGACCGATGCTACAGGGTTACATAGGTGAGTATGTGTACATGTGTGTGTGTGTATGTATGTTTAATAAACTTATACTGTCACGGTGTGTGTGTCCTGTGTTTTTTTTAAACATTTTTTTACAGGTGAACTACAGGTACTAGTGGGCCCTTAATGCCCTGCATGCTGGTACTTGTGGTTCTCCAAGTACCAGCATACGGGGCAGGCTTGCTGGGACTTGCAGTTCTACTTGTAAAGACAATGTTTGATATTCTTTATTTACACCACACCACACAATCAACCCGCCACCCACCGCCACCAGGGGTGGCGGGGATAGCCCCGGGCTATCAGCCTGGGCCTGGGGTGCCCTGGAGAGGGTGACCCCTTTATTGGGGGGGTCCCCAGCTCTCCAGGGATCCCCGGCCTGGGCTGACTAGCGGTCAGGGCTGATGCTGCGGCTGGGGGGCCCGGTGAAAGGGCTCCCCTGGCTGTGGCATCAGCCCCCCGCTAGAAAAAGTCCAGTGCTGGTTCTGGAACATACAGGGGAACCCTACTCATTTTTTTCCCCTGTATTTCCAGAACCAGGACCGGATCAGAGCCCAGAGCTGGTTGCGCAGAATACGGGGGACCCCTACGTCGTTTGTCCCCCGTATTTTGGCAACCAGCTCTGGTTCTGACTAGCCCGGTGCTGGTTGTGTTTAAGTACAGGGGACCCCTATGTCGTTTGTCCCCTGTATTTAAGCACACCCAGCACTGGGTCACTAATGCCCGGGGCTGGTTGCTCTTTTTTTGGGGGGGAGGACGCCATTTTTTTCTCTTTTTACACAGGTTTTTTTTTTTTTATTTACCACAGCAGCACAGACGGGTCTCACGGACCCGTTAGTGCTCTGTGTCAATGACACAGATGCAAGTAGCACGGATCTCCTGGTCCGTGCGTGCATCTGTGTCATTGAAATACACAGCAGCACAGACGGGTCTCACTGACCCATCTGTGCTCTGTGTCACTGTCAATCACACAGATGCATGTAGCACGGATCTCACGAGTCCGTGCTACATGCAAATGAGCACCATAATGCTGATTGGCTGAGAGCCGTGACAGACGGCTCTGTCAGCCAATCAGCACTTTGCCCATTAAAGGCAAAGGCATTTTTTTTTAAATGGCCGCTCGAGGCAAAACCTCGAGATCCGACAGCAGATCTCGAGGTTTTGCCTCGGGAGAGGGATCCGGGGCAGACAGGGAGATCCGAGCTTGGGCTCGGATCGCCCCGGATCCCCGAAGTTCGGGTGGGTTCGGTTCTCAGGGAACCGAACCCGCTCATCCCTACTCTATACATACAGTATGCACAGTAATATTTTGCAAACATAAGGATACAGGTTAGTGGGCTTATCTACACAATTGAAATATTTGCATGGAAATTGCTGATTACTATTACAGCCATATGTTATTACATTTACTCAATATACTTTGCTTAATATTATGAATTAAACATTTCACTTTTGCAGCCTTTGTGTATATCTTGAAGTGTAGATATTATTTTATTATTTATAGGTTATCATATATTATAATATTTTATTTACTTGATATTTCTTAAACGTTATAGACTTTACTCTAAAATCCTGTATAAACGGGGACCCCCTAATCGCTTATTGCCCACACCCACAAGCTAGCTAGGGCTAGGAAAGTGTCAGAGAGAAGGACTACTACATACACCTGCACCTAGCCTACATCAATTGGGTACGGGATCCCAGCGATTGGGATGTCGGCGGTCAGAATACCGACAGCGGCATCCCAACATTCAGAATCCTAATGCCTGCAGGTAAATACCCCAACCCTTACCCTCCCCCTAACTCTAACCAACCTTTCCCGCAGCCTAACCCTAACTCTTTGCCCCCTCAGCCCACCGTCCATAACCCTCCTCCTAGTGCCTAACCCTAACCCCAAGCCTAATACTTACCTTCAGGATGTCAGCAGTTGAGATTCTGGAGCCAAGATTCCAAAAGCTGTCAGGATTCTGGCGCCGAGATTCTGACTGCGGCATCCCGATCGCCGGTGTGCTGACTACATCCCTCCTACATGCACACTAACATGGGGTTACATCACAATCTATTCTAGAACATACACCTACACTAGGGTTTGTCAGGAGCAATTAACCTATTGTATCGTTATGCTTTTGGAGCCTTCGGCAAAAATTGCACATTATGTGGCTTAGTACTGTGTGGGAAGGTAGGCTGGGTCAATAATCTACAAAAAAAACCATCATGCTGCTGTCAGTTTTAGTGTCATATTAGATGTTCAGTTATGGAATGGTTACGTGTTTTCCCAAATGTGACTAATAGTCAGCCAGGTGTTGATTCTCTCTAGTGCTAAAATAATGCATCCTTATGTCATGTTGTTTTTGAAAGGCAAATAAGATTAAAGGTGTCAGAGTGGGTTATTTTCTGTGCATCTTTTAGCAATAAATGGCTCTAAGTTCTATTATCTCAGAGGATCTCACTCTAGTTATGCACTTTGAATGGTAGAAATGTTCTCTGAATCAGCAGTTAAGCTGCATTACCACCTATTGGCACATTATACCCATACAAGAACTCAGCGTCTTCCTGATTATTTTTTGTCATTAGAGACAGGCATTAAGAAAGAATAACTGCTTTGGAAGAGAGCTGAAGTGCATATACTGCCTTTAATTCCACCATGAAATCTTTTATTATTAAATATCAGATAGAGCGTAAACAGGTGATTTTCCCTTTGCTTAGCTCACTGCAAAATGACAATAGCTATGCTGCCTCATTACCTCCTTGACAATAACAGGGACATTGGTGAAAGAGCAGGTCTGTAACACATCATATCTATGCTAATATCAGTGTTGTATTTTCATGATGTAGACCGCTCTGACAGCAGAAGACTTTCACACAAACTGTAAAGGAGCAATTAGAGCTTACATAACAATGTGTACTTATGTCTGCTTTCTTTTGTTCCTCTTTTGTGTTGGGTCCACGCCTGTAATGTCTTCTATGGCGCCTGTAATGTCTTCTTCTCAGTTAAAAGCAAATTTGCCAGATTCAAAAGGCAAGAGCGAGTGTAGACGCACTGTTTTGGGTATTTCTTTGTGTTTTCACCAGAATGTCGACATACAGTTTTTTGCTGGGTTGGGGTAGTCTAAAATAAGCTAAAAACTTTGTGTCAAAAATCTGGTGTCAACATTTTAATATTGTAGACATTTTTGAATGTCGACATATCGATTGCAGGCATAAAGTTCATGTTGTCATCCTGACGACATTCTGCACCTGTCGACATTCTGGTGCCTGGAAGTCGACCTTCCGAATGTTAACTTTTCATACCACACCCATGTTTTAGATTGTGCAACTGATCAGATTATAAAGATGATTTATTATTGCTTCTTCTCACACCATGGAGCATGTATGACCTGGAAAACCTGTTCATGGAGTAAACTGAAAACCCAGACTTGAGCTTTCACCTCAACTTAATAAAAAAATAATTTGTTATGAAAATAGTGTAACATATGTAACAAAAACTAAAAAATATTTTAAAAAATAATAAACATTAAAAAATGCTTAATTCAAAGAACAAAGCAATAATTTAGTTCATTTTCTTCTATCCTGAGGTGGTTGTTAAAATGGACTTCACCATACTTGGTATGAGGAACTATCGCCAGAGAGATCCGCTGCTCCGTTTTTGACCAAAATAGTGTTTTTCTCTCTTTAATATATGTATATGACCCAGTATCTGTAACCTAACCATATTCAGTTCCTTTGGGTACAAAATTTGCAGTGAACCAATTAGAAATCAGCTTTCATCTGTCTAGTGAAAGTTAGACAATGAAATCTAGCGTCATATCGATTGTTATGGTTTACTGCAAATATTGTATTTAAATTCAGTGTTATTAAATGCACTCTGCTGCTAGTCATGACACTGTGCAGTACAAAGACGAATATCTAGTGAGCCTTTCCCTCCCTGCTATCAATACATTTGGAAAGCTCTGATATTTTTTTTTCTGGTTCACTCAAATATAATTATATAATGAAGAGCATATGTTCAGCAGATTTTAGGAACTGTCATCTATAATACTGAAATGAATCCAAAGAACAAACAATTAAGAAGATTAAACAGATTATGCCGGTGTGGTGTTCCGCCTCTCCTGAATTATTGAAACTGTCTTTTTTTTACAATCATTTATTCATCTGAATTAAAAGCTGACTTGATTTGTACATTTATAGCAAACATAAACAAAATTAGGAGAAAAATTGGTGATGCCTCAGAAGTCATTTCTTAGAATTAAAATAACTATCTACTCAAATTGTGCTTTATATTTCATGTTTATACCTTCAGATTGGTTTTCACACTTGAGAGCCGTTAAACTCTTCACCCTAAGTATATTACACGTATTTACAACACTGAACAGGGTACACACAATACATCATATATAATATTAGGTTTCTTAAATGTGGCAGCTGCTGTGAATTTTATAACATCTAGTATTGTATTTTCCCTTGTTAGCTGTTGGCTTCAGCAAACGAATAACCAGCAACATTCCATTGGTGTCAAGGGGTAATCTGATATTGTTGGAATAACAAGGAAAACAATTTAGACAGAACTGTAAATATGTTATATTGTTGGGTATTACAATTGATGTGCATGCAGCTTTTTATAGGAAAGACCTGTGCGGCTCAGATTCTTACAGACTGAGATGAGTTTCTCAGAAACCTATGATTGTGGAATCTTGTACCATTCCTTGAGCTGCATTATAGAAAGGTAACTGAAACGCTAGTCCCAGACCCGCTCCCTGTGTGCTTGTTGCTCAGCCCCAACACCAAGGTTGGCCAACATTAACTGTAGAGCTGGCCACACACTAGACCAACTTACATCCAACCAGCCAACTTGTTGATTGGTTGGAATGAAAATCTGGTAACGTATGGGAGTAACTGATGATCAGCAATTTGCTCCTAAATGCCAGAAAACAGATGAAAATGGCCATCAGACAAGTTTGTTAAATGTTTGATCTAAGCTATTTGTTCAAACAACTGTTTTGGTCCATTTTCCAGCGTTTGGGAGCAAATTGCTGATTGTATACCTTACCAGATTTTCATTCCAACCAATCAACTAGTTGGCTGGTTGGACAGATAATCTTTAGATGTGTGGCCAGCTTTAGGCCTGCACATGCTGGATGGGGATGCAGAAGCATCATGCTCATATCTGGAAAACACTTTAGACAGTTAAGTTTTACAAGAAGGGGTCCCCACAAATATATTGTCTGAGGTACCACAAAGCCCTGATCCTGGTGATAGTGATGAGTAACTGAATTTTTTTCTCTTGCAAAAAAACAGGGGTGTCCTAAGGTTTTGACAATATATCTTTGAAAATTTTTGACCCAGAAAGAGCCCATGGTTTTTAAAAGTGACCAATTTAATTACAGTAGTACCACTTCCTTTTTGTTTGGAGTTCCACGTAGTTTTTGAATATTGTTTCCTGCAATGACCAAATGATACAAGTGTAGAAACTCATGTTAAATATATCCTTATTTTTACATACCTCACAATTTTTGATGCTGCCAAGTGAAATAGCCCTGCCCATGCCTGCACACTGCCAAACTATGCTCCTGGATAGCCCATACCACACAGTTCTTATGGAAACATACCATTGGACTGCAGTAATATACCCTAGAAACACTGGTGCTAATTTTTTTACAAATGAAAATTGGAGCTCATGGAATTTACTATGATTTTTTGAGGGGCAGTAGCAAATTTCCCATTGAGAACTTGAGGCACGTGCCTCAGGGCGTCACCTGATGAGGGTGGCACAGCAGTTTGGTCCCCTAATCCTCCGTCCCCTGCATCTTGTGGCTGATAATTTTTTTTATATAGCACTAGCAGGGGAGGGTTGCCACTGGCAATTTGCATGCAAGAGGCGTTGGGGAGGCTAGGGCTACCTGCCTCATTGCTTCAGGACCAGCCGGCACTGGCTGTCATAAAGGGGTTGGAGTTTGAGTCAGCACTGCCTGTCAGTCCTGCTGGATGCCTTTGAAAGCTGTGCATAACTGCAAAGGCAGTTGTGGCGGAAGGGGGGAGGGAACGGCCAATAATGTTATGCTTAGGGGCAGCCTGACCCCTAAATCTGCCTCTGCAGAGGGTACAACTTATAATAGAAGTATGACACTCCAGAATGAGGACAGTCCCAGTTAATACAGCTTTTCTCATTAGAGCTCTTCCTATACCATCCCTCTTTCTCAACTGCCTTACATCTACTTCTCTCATCATCAAATGTAATTCATGCTCTCTCATCGATGACCCAATGTATTTTTACACCTCCAGCTTTATGCTTTCACTCCGCCCACCACGAGCAGCAGTTCCTATTGATCCAGCACAGGCTTCCATTCTTAAATCCCTTGGCATTTTCAAAAAAAACTCAACGGGGCAGTCGTGGGAAGCGAGGACGAAAATCTCTTATCCGCTGTAACCACGTAAGTTCCTTGCCTTCAGGTTCACCAGTCTCATATAGGAGACAAATAGAAGTGGTACCTATCAAACGGCCCTGTGCTTGGAAGAACAGATCATTAAACTCCCGCTCTGTGACTGACATCCCCAGAGCTCCCACACTCAATATAAAGAAAACTACAGGCACTCCGGTATGCCCAACCAGGTCTGTACTTTGTAATGCCAGATCTATAAGAAACAAGACTGCCACAATTGCTGACCTTATTGAATCTGCAGATCTTGCCTGTATTACAGAGACTTGGCTAAATGAAAATGCAGCACCTATCTTGGAAGCTGCAGTTCCAACAAATTATTATGTAATTCACAACCCAAGACTTAACCACAGGGGAGGGGGAGTGGCCATCTGCTTTAGAAAAGCACTTAAACTTAGGGTCCACCCAATGGAAATGACTCACTCATTTGAGTGCATCGCTGCTCGGAGTTCTACAGAATTAGGATTCAGACTTAAAAAGACGATGGAGGAAGACGAACCTGGTAGAGGATAAGTTAACACAAATCAAACATATAAGAGAATATCAATCAACAATCACCCGTAAACAGAGTTCCTTTCAAATGAGATCAAGGCAGCAAACAATAGGTCGGCTCAGCTTTTCCGTACAGTGGAGATGCTTTGCAAACCAGCATGCCTGCAGCATGATGAAACCCTCTCGCAGTCAAGATGCAATGAGTTTGCAAAATTCTTTGCAGATAAAGTATCCTCCATCTGGGCTGGAATCCCCACAGTGCCATCAAAGGAGTGCCAAACTACCAAGCCTGCCAAGGTAAGCCACCTGTCTCCCTGGAACAGCTTTGACATAATGGATGCAAAAGACATTGCTAAAATTATCAGAATGTTGCGACCCACCACCTGTGATCTGGACCCTGCCTCAACCAAGCTTCTCATAGGGTGTATAGACATTATTGGCCCATTAATTGCAAAAATCGTTCAATGCTCTTTGCAAACAGCCATTTTTCCAGAACCACTAAAGGAAGCAATTGTTAGACCACTTCTTAAAAAACCCAACTATAGACCAGTATCAAACCTTCCTTTTCTAGGAAAGGTCATTGAGAAAGTGGTGGCAATGCAACTGGAAACCCACCTGTCTACCCATGATATTTATGATCCATTCCAGTCAGGATTCAGGAGAAGACATAGCACTGAAACAGCCCTGGTATGTGTGCTTAATGATCTTCTGATGGCCAGAGACAGAGGTGATTGTTCAATCTTAATCCTTCTGGATCTCTCAGCAGCATTTGATACTGTGGACCATGGGATTTTAATTGAGCGCCTGAAAAATTTCTGTGGACTGGATGGCAAAGTCCTTAGATGGTTCAAATAATTTCTCACTGGCAGGTCACAGAGAGTTCCTTCTGGAGTAAACTCTTCATCACCAGTGTCACTTCCATGCGGTGTCCCACAGGGTTCTATACTATCTCCCATGCTTTTTGCAGTATACATGCTGCCACTGGGTGAAATAATCAGACGTCATGGCCTGGTTTACCACTGCTATGCAGATGATACACAACTGTACCTGTCCTTTGCTCCAGGTACAAATGACCCAATAACAACCCTAAATGGCTGCCTAGCTGAGCTTCAGGAGTGGATGAGTGCCAGTTGGCTGCGACTGAACCCTGATAAAACAGAGGTTCTTATGATAGGTCACAGGACAGGGCTACAACATAGCCAACCAACAGGACTTACGCTTGGGGGTTCAGAATTACAAAACACTAAACATGTGCAGAATCTTGGTGTTGTCCTGGATAGTGGCTTGACACTTAAACATCAGGTATCAGCCACAATCAAATCCTCATTCTTTCATCTGAGGAACATAGCCAGAATCAAGCACTTAATTCCCTCAGAAGATCAGCCTAAAGTCATACATTGATTTATATCATCACGCCTAGACTACTGCAATGCCCTCTACCTCGGTCTCCCAACAAAAGAATTACACCGCTTGCAGATGGTACAAAACGCAGCTGCCAGGCTATTAACCAACCAGCCCCGTTCCAGCCACATAAAACCCATTCTCTACTCCCTTCACTGGCTGCCTGTCAGATGGCGAATTGCTTTCAAGATTGGATTAATAACTTACAAAGCCCTTCATGACCATGGCCCAGGGTACCTGAAGCAGCTTCTGATTCCCTACTGTCCCACTCGATTACTGCGATCCGTTGATGAAGGACTATTAACAGTACCTAGAATCTCACAGAATTCGTCTGGGGGTCGAGCTTTCAGTTTTGTGGCTCCAACCTTATGGAACTCACTTCCCCGCACAGTTCGAGAGGCCTCCACTCTAGATTCCTTCAGAAATAGACTCAAGACTCACCTATTCACCCAAGCATTTCACTAATGTCCCTTGTTTAAGCTTGTTTTGTATTTTGTACTGTAAATGTAAAGCACTTTGAGTCCTTTAGGAGAAAAGCGCTATATAAATAAAATTATTATTATTATTATTATTATGCTCAATCCCTTTTTATGATCCCCCACCCACATATGTGAGCTTTAGGATTGCAGTCTATGAGGGTAAGTATAGAAGGCCTTCCTGTACTCATTTCTGGTGGTACATCATTCACAGTCCAACACTAGAAAGAATATGAAAGGCCAATATCTTTGTCACAGTATGCACTCCGGTGGCTTGGACAATCCACTCATAGAGCTAGGATGCCACGAAAACAGATATGGTGTTAGGTGGATCGGTTTAGACCAATGGGGAAGCAGGGGCTGGAAAAAAAACATGAAGCGAATTAGGCAGACATGTGATCAGTGAACTTAGATTGGGGAGAAAAAGGAGCAGATGGGACATAAAAGAATTGGCAGAGAATATGGCACTGGAAAGACATTCTATAAGCATACTTGTATTTCACTTAGTCAGATTTTTATTTGCTGTCATCTCAATATTGGTGTCCCAGGAATTGGGAAATGCTAGAGAGGTCACACCATTGTGGGCACAGTATTGCTCTCTCCCACATGGAGTATCTGGTGCTGCAGAAGCACTAAGCCACCTGCAAACCACCCTCCCCTTCCCTGGATAGCCCATGCATGTACCAGAAGCAGGTGCGCGCATCACCCTCTCACCATGAGGACTGAAGTCATACAGTACCTCGAAAGTTTCTGCAGCCAACTGTCGGGACTATCTACTCAAATCATAACTGTCCCAACTAAATTGAGATAATTGAGAAGTTTGAGTGCTGAGGAAGTTCCTCCAGTGCTGAGGAAGTTTTATTCATCCTTTGGTGAGTTAGCAGTAGCACTAGCTGAAAGTAGATGACAAATTATAAACAGTAACCAGCTATTCTTTTTACGTTTTTCACCCATCGTCTGTTTTCTAGGAACCAGTGTGAGTGGAGAGGTATAAATAGTATAAAGCTAGTAAGAAATATTTTACTGTACATTCCTTGCAAACTCGGCAGAGAAATATTTTCTTATTTGAGTACTGGAAAAACAGTGTCACCTATTTAAAGCAACTTGTTACACGTAATGTACTTTTCAAATTTGACAGCGCATAATACTCCTTTCAGAAGTTGTAAGCCTGCAGAGCAGAGACCATGTTATGATGTCATAGAACTATTTTTGCGCATGTCCCTGTATATACTGTATGAGTTTGCACATTGCTTAGCAAATCAACATAGCGTTGACTGCAGGACCCACAGTTGTGAGAAGATATTTATATATCTTTAAATAGTCACAGAGTCTATTTAACACTGACAAAATAACCTTTTACAACAACTAGGCAGACTCAAATTCCAATGTAATAAAACATTCAACATATCCAGTGGCGTAAATTCATCCCAGATGCCCGGAGGCAAGTTATAATTTTGTGCCACTCCTAAAAAGAAAAGGGAAAATAAATATGGTGCATCTATCTATCTATCTATCTCATATTTTCCTATATTCTATCTCTCACATATCTATCTATATCTGTCTGTCTGTCTGTCTGTCTGTCTTATCTATACACACGCACAATAACACTAATATAGAAAATGTGAATTTGTTTCTATTAGGCCTATTTACTAAAGTAAATTTGCAGGATAATATAATATCTTCAAATTTATAGAATCCCTTGAATGTATCTGCATTCCAGAGACTGACCTTGGTAGCTAACATTATCTCAAAGTGGAGTTAGCTGCTGTTGCCTATGGGCTACAGATAGCAAAAAGTACCAGGAGAGGGATCCGTACAGGTGCATATTTTTTAATGGCTGAAAGGTGTGCAGTGCACACCGCATACCCTGCACCCAATATCATATACTTATCTCTCTGTCGGCACTGCAGAACTGCAGAAATCACAGGGAAAATGGCCACCGCAGCCAGTGATTTGCGTAGAGATGTCCTGGGAACATGGCATGGTCACCATGTTCCCGGAGACATGTGTATGCACAGTAGAGATGTCCTGGGAATGTGGCGTGGTCACCATGTTCCCGGAGACAAGTGTATGCACAGTAGAGATGTCCTGGGAGCGTGGCGTGGTCACCATGTTCCCGGAGACATGTGTATGCATAGTAGACATGTCCTGGGAACGTGGCATGGTCACCATGTTCCCAGAGACATGTGTATGCACAGTAGAGATGTCCTGGGAACGTGGCGTGGTCACCATGTTCCCGGAGACATGTGTATGCACAGTAGACATGTCCTGGGAACGTGGCATGGTCACCATGTTCCCGGAGACATGTGTATGCACAGTAGACTCTGGAACAATGCCAGAGTCTACTGCACCGCCAGAGAGGAGGGAAACCAATCGGTCATAAGTGGGGCTCAAACTAGCAGTATGTTGGGTAAAAATTTAAAAGTTATAATACATTATCTGCATTGTCCTATATAATTAGTAGGTAAATCTCATTAACTGGGTACAAACTATATGATGGTTCATCTGATCTTACAATCCGCTACAGTTCACAACGACCATCATATGATGTGTACGGGCAAATCCACCTACTGTAATTCATGGTTTAATAAATTGGGAGGTTTTATCGTCCCATCTGATGTGCTGCACCCCAGATGGGACGGTGCCATGAGGAAAGGAATAACAAATGACATCAGTGAATGAAGCAAATACATAGGTTTTCCCTGTTATAGTAAAAGAAAGCTTCAACAAAAATGAATGAGATGTAAATAAAAATTCTGAATATTTTGCACACAATTGTACTGTAGATAAAATGAGATTTCTTTGAGGACTGGAAGCTGCTCACTATAAAAGGAAGGTGGCCCAGGTTTTGTTATTTTGAGGTTAAACAAGGCGAGTGTACACATGACAGGTAATCTGAGGTAATATTGCTGTAGGCCAGTTATGTACTAGCTGTATGTTTAGTTCATTGTACTATATTTACATTCTTTGTGTGGTCCAGTCTAGATCTTAGCACATATGTATCTGGGATACTGTAATCCGATGAAGTGTAAAATAAAGAAAGCTTCTTATCATTTGTTCTTCAGTGTCTTTAACTCTTTCAAGGTAGAGAATTGACATTCCTTCATAAATATCCCTATTTGTATTTACCTAAAGTAAATATTAAGGGATAAAGGTATGATACATTTTTAAAATGCTGTCCTGTATGTCTTTGTTTTATAATCCCTTTATATCCTCTATAAGTCATCCTGTCAGTTTTGTACATGTGTGTTAATCCTGTGGGGCTGTGCATTGTCTGGCTGTTTGGAGAAAGTCTGATAATTATAGTATGCAATGACATAACTGAGATAATGCAAAATAAGACCTGGGCCTCTTCACTGTGGAATTTGGATGTTGACTAGTCCCAATATATTTCAGCCAATTGTAAGAGGGAAAGGAATTCAGTTACCCCTCAATAGAAATTGATAGGGTATCTTTGGTGCAGAAGTACAAAGCAGAAAGAAAATACATACTGTACAGTTTTGTGTGTATTATATAGACATTTTTATTTATTGTATTTAGTTATAGTATAGGTTATTCACCTTATTAGAGATTGTCTAGTATATATGTTTTTCAAAAGATTTTATATGGCAAACCAGCACCACAGGAATAATTCCTTGCAAGAACAAACCTTTTTAAGTTTATATTTCACATAGGCAAATGTAATACAGTTGAGGCGTCAATGGTGTCCATATAATGCCTCAGACACAAGGAAATTAATCTGCATGGAAACAAAATACCTGAAGCTATTTTCTGGTTTTGACAAGGAGTTCCATTATATAAAAGGCTTGACACAAATATTTACAGGTGTGCTGCCCATTTCATCAAAAATGTAACTGTAATAATGGCTTAGTGCTGAACAATGCATGCAGATCTCTGTACATTCCGAGAGTTCATTGGAGGCCATTGCTCAGCTCAGCATGGCATTCTGCATGTGTTACTCAGCGCTAAGTCGTCAAAACTGAACCTTCATTAGTGTTACCTTCCTGATGAAACAGGCAGCACGTCTGTGAAACGTAAGTCAAACTTTTTATGTACCCTAAACCTAATCGCAGCCTAACCCTAAACACAGCATAACACTAACCCCAATTGACCCTTAGCCCTAACCCAAAATGCAGCATAGCTCTTACTGTAACCTTTATATGTTCATAATATAGACATTTCAATCGTGTCAACGTCGACATGTTAAAATGTCAACAATATGAACATATCGACATTCTGAAACATCCTTAATGTTGACTTCGGAACCTGTCGACATTACAATATGGACATAGGACCTCATTCAGACCCGGTCGCAAGCGCTGAGCGCTCGCAACCGGGTCGATGTTTTTGGTCCTACGCACGGGTGGCTACACAAACGGAGGCGTTCCTGACGGAACGCTTGCCGTTTTGTGGGCGGCCACACTGACATTAGCAGTGATGTCAGTGGGGAGTTACCTGCTCGATCAGAGTAGGAAGCTCCCTGGAGCTTGCGGTTTCCGAGACTCAACCTTAGGGTCTTATCCCAAGCCCCGATGGTCGCGATGGTCTTGACCATCGCGACCATCACCCTGGTCGGTCACTAAGCTGTGCTAGCGACCAGGAGGCCGCACTAAAAAAAAGAAGCGGCCGCCCTCATTCATAGAGAATGATCGCTTCTTGCGACTGCCTCTGAATGAGGGCCATAGTAACTAGATACCCTGTGTATGTATATATATATATATATATATATATATATATACACACATACATACAGTGGGTAAAATAAGTATTGAACACATCAACAATTTTCTCAGTAAATAGATTTGTAATGGGGCTATTGTAATGACATTTTCACCAAATGTCAGCAACAACCCACGCAATCCACACATGCAAAGAAATCAAACCACAGATGTCCATAAATTAAATTAAGTTATATGTAATAATGTGAAAAGACACAGGGAAAAAAGTATTGAACACATGAAGAAAGGGAGGTTTAAAAAGGTATGGAAAGCAAAGACACCAGCTGAAATCTATCAGTATTTAGAAAGCAATCCTGCTCCTTATCAGTGCAAATTAATATGAGCTGGTTCAGTCCCAACTGATGGCCTATAAAAAGGTGTCTCATTACCAAGGTGTCACACAACAAACATCTCATGATGGGTAAAAACAAAGAGCTCTCTCAATACCTTATTGTTGCAAAATAAACTGATGGCATTGGTTTCAGAAGGATTTCTATACTTTCTGAATGTTCCAGTGAACACTGTTGGGGCCATAATCCGGAAGTGGATAGAACATAATTTCACAATAAACCGGTCATGACCAGGTGCTCCTCACAAGATTTCTGATAGAGGAGTGAAAAGACTCAGAGTTGTCCAAGAGCCAAGGACCACTTGTGGAGAGCTTCAAAAATACCTGGAATTAGCAGGTACAATTGTTTCAAAGAAAACAATAAGTAATGCACTCAACCGCCATGGCCTGTGTGCACCCTCACCATGCAAGACTCCATTGCTGAAGAAAAAGCATGATGAAGCTCCTTTAAAGTTTGCTGCACAACATTTGGACAAGCCTGTGAAATACTGGGAGAATATAGGGGGTCATTCAGACCCGGTCGTTAGCGCCGATGCGCTCGGACCGGGTCGATGGCCCCCCACAGAGCATGCGTGAGACCCGCTACGACCGACAGCGCTGGTCGTAGCGGGTCTCGATCCAAAGGGGGCGAGCTGTCGATGTTGATTGACAGCTCGCCCCGTTTGGAAGGCGGGTCGGGGGGGGGTGGCAGCCCAAACGGAGGCGTTCCCATGGGAACGCCTACCGTTTGGGGGCGGCCCCACTGACATCACTAGTGATTTCAGTGGAGAGCTTCCGGCTCAGACAGAGCCAGAAGCTCTCCGGGGCTTACAACAAGTGAGACCCTACCCTAGGGTCTAATAGTAAGCCCCAATGGTCGCGATGGTCTCTGACCATCGCGACCATCACCGGAGCGGTCGTTAGAGCTGTGGGTGTTAACCCACAGCCTAATGACCGCAACAGAGGCGGGCGGTCAGGATGCAAGTGGCCGCCCAGTTTCTGAGTGACCGCTTGCATCCTCTGACCGCCTCTGAATGAGGCCCATAGTCTGGTCAGATGAGACCAAAATTGAACTCTTTGGATGCCATAATACACACCATGTATGAAGAAGAAATGGCACTGCACAACACTCCAAAAACACCATACCAACAGTGAAGTTTGGAGGTGGGGAGATCATGATGTGGGGCTGATTTTCAGTATACAGTCCTGGCATACTTCAAGTGATTGATGGAAGGATGAATGGAAAAATGTACCGAGACATGATAAAAATCTGCTGCCATCTACCAGGATGCTGAAGATAAAACGAGGGTGGGCATTCCAGCAAGACAATGATCCCAAACACACAGCCAAGGACACTCAATTGGTTTCAGAGAAATAAAATAAAGCTGCTAGAATGGCCCAGCCAATCACCTAAATTGAATCCAACTGAAAATCTATGGAAAGAACTAAAGATAAGAGTTCATAGAAGAGGCCCACGGAACCTTCCAGATTTGAAGACTGTTTGTATGGAAGAATGGGCCAAAATCATACCTGAGCAATGCATGCGCTTTTTTCTCCATGCAGGAGGTGTCTTGAAGCTGTCATTACCAACAAAGGCTTTTGTACGAAGTATTAAATACATTTCAGTAAGCGTGTTCAATACTTTTCCCATGTGTCATTTCACATAATTATATATAACTTCATTTATGGACATCTATGAATAGAGCCATTACAAATATATTTACTGAGAAAAATGTTGATGTGTTCAATACTTATTTTACCCGCTGTGTATAAACCTGGCGTTCAAACAAATTACTCTTCACACCAGTCCATTATGTCAGATGGCTTCTTTATTCATCACAAATTATGTTACAGTGCACTTGTATACATAGGATGGCTTCCTGACACTAGCTATGTCCCACCAGTCCTAGCTATCGACTGGCTGCTAGTCAGCACCAAAAGCCACACCCACCAGATCCTACAATCCTTTTATCCATCACACACTCCAGACCAATCACACCCATGTAATGCAGCTGTGTGTAAAACCGCTCCTGTAGGAGACAGCAGGATCATTAACCCTGTCTGCCCCTTGTCCTATGGAGTGAGTCCTGTTCTGGACATCAGAACGTGTCAAAGTACCCTCTTTGCCACAATACACACACATATAATATATATTTGTATATGCGAGAGAGAAGACACATAGATCTATTATATATATAATATATATATATATATAAAACAACACTCTATTGTTGTAGAAAAGCAAAAGAGATACCAGCACTCATGTTTTAGCAGCTTTATTGAAGATCATATAGAATCCATGTTAGTACAAAAATAGATCAGTGGCAGCAGCCCATCCGACGGGCGTTTCAACAAAAGCCTAATTGATTTTTTTTTTTGCAAGAATGGGAGAGGGGCTGGCAACGTGGAGTAGTGCAGAGTGGCGGGTGGGGTTACGATGACCGGGCCAGAGCTGTCACTGTAAAACAACAGGCAGTGGATCCTGAGGCTGCCTGTTGCTGAATGAGGTCCTACAACACAGTGCATTGTGAGAGATTAGACAGTAGGTGTCTGATCTGACCTGAGGAGCAATGCTGCATAAAGTAAATAAGGGGATGCATGGAGAGGGGAAAATGAAAAGACATAGAGGGGGCAACTGGAGAGACATGGAGGTGGCAAAGGGTAAAAAATGGAGAAAGGGGAAAAGGGAGAGACATTGAGGGGGTAAAGAGAGAGACGTGGATGGGGCAAAGGTAGAGACATGGAGGTGGCAAAAAGGGAGAGGCAAGGAGGGGGCAAAGGGAGAGACACAGAGGGGGCAAAGGGAAAAACATGGAAGGGGCAAAGGGAGAGACATGGAGGGGGCAAAGGGAGAGATATGGAGGGGCAAAGGGAGAGACGTGTAGGGGGCAATGGGAGAGACATGGAGGGGGCAAAGGGAGAGATGTGGAGAGGGCAAAGGGAGACGTGGAGGGGGCAAAGGGAGAGACATGGAGCGGTAAAAGGAAAAGACATGGAGGGGTAAAGGTGCGGCTGTCCCTCCTTCCTGTCTCATCGGTGCCCAGAGGCCATTGCTTCCATGCTTCCATTGCTTTAGGGGTTACGCCACTGTCACTGAGTAAGTTTAACAACAACAATATGGTTGGAGCTCCTCTTTCCTTTCTCCATTTTTCTTAAGGAAAAATGGTAGGATGGAGTAAAGTACAAATCCACCTTAAGGTTCAATTAACGATAACGTGTACATGTATCAGTTTTATATGCAGTGCCACTTAAATTTACAGGTACATGGCAAAGAAAATAATATACAAAAAGGGTGATAGATTCATATATACATTGGAAAGTAAAATAAAAATCACTCTCCCGAAGATCTCACAGTCTTAGTAACACTGATCTAATAAAGAGTTAAATAAATTGTATATAAAAATGTAAAAATTAAATGGTATACTATAAGGTTTTAAATAGCATAAACAGTACATCAGTTATTAACTAACACCAGTGTTGTTGAAGCATAGGAAGAAGTAGATGAAATTACTAACTGATCCTTACTTCCTTTTGCAGATATCTAAATTAGATATCTAAATTCCTCTTAATCCAAAGGAATGCACCAAGAACTGGTTTGGCTTTGTTTTTAATTCTTAGGGCGGCAGATTTCCTTCTCATTTTTACATTAATTACAGGCAGCATATTCTTATAAAATATGAAATAATTGTTCATGTGACCAATTTAATAGGTTTAAAATATCACCACTAGAGGGTGCTCATTGCATAGTCCTCTTGGTTTCACCCTATTGCTTGCTGGATAAGCCTACGGGAGGGTTGTTTCTAGAGCTGACCCATAATGTGATATAGAGAATAGTGCTACTTTGCTGTTTGATTGCAATTATTCTCTTGATTCAGTATCTCAGTAATACACTGGTTATTCCTGTGTACTGGCTCAATCATGTGGGTTGGTTACTTCTTCTACGTAATGATCTCAAATGTACAAAGTGCATTTCGCTCTGTTTAACCAAGTAAAATACCTGTGTATATATCAAGATTATTATTTTTAATAGCAGATTTCAAAGAGCAACGCTGTGTTATAACCAATCAGCTTTCGTTAGCTTTATAAAACTTAGATTGCTTACAGTTAATATCGGATTGGTTACAGTAGCACATCATTGCTTATTGCAGCACATTATTAAATAAGTCCACATATGTAAAAATACAGACACAAAGGGCCTGATTCAGCAAGGAACACAGTTAATAATGCAATCGACCGATTGTTGCGTACTGCGTATGCGTATGCATTGCAATGTGCATGCGCGAACTAGCTATCACGATCAGGACTGCGAGCGGAGCAGCTACGCAGACCCGTCGCAGAGAAATTGACAGGAAGTGCCATTTGTTGTGATGGGGGGTGGTCGGGCAAACGCAGGCATGCCAGTGCGTTTCAACTCCGTTGCATGCATAAATTATCCATTGCAATGCCCTATGCAGCCAGAGGCCTGATAGCGTGCGTGGTTGTTAGCCATTCCTGAGTAAGGACTGACCTTGTGCAAGTGTGCGTGTGGCTGCGATGGTACTCCATTGTACCAATGGTTTTGCAGTCTTGCTAAACATTACGGATGTGTGGTAAATACAGTGGGCATCCTTGTGTAGTGCTGCGAGGGAATAGCAATGGATTAGCATACTATTGCCGTTGAACTGCGTGCGTAATCGCTATTGCATACACAGCTGCGTACGGTAGTGAATCAGGCCCAAAGTACATAATGATTTCAAAATACTGTTTTTCTAATGAAAAAAGTGCATTTACCTCTATATTGTATGCTATCCAATGCTATAAATACATTTTTGCAGAAATGTTTGTAAATTAACACCAAAAAATAAAGTTGATTTTCATCTTGTTAACAGCAACAGGCAGAATAAGTGTGTTTTTGAATGAGTGCGTTATATTCCGATTTTTGCTAAACTGTAGATACAATAAGGTAATTTCATCTTGTCAACAAATAGGTGACTTATTCAATGTATTGGTATTAATTGAAGGGGAGTAGACAGGAATGTATCACATTGTCAAGGTCATAAATCTGGCAGCTTAATGGCTCCAGGCACTGCTGAGGCTTAGAATACCTTGCTTTACTATCAATGATGCGTGGATTCTTTTGTGTCCAGACATCAAGGCTGAGAGCATTAGTTAGAAGAATGTGCTCTGCTGCTGAACACTTTTTACTATTATCTGCAATATCTGTCTGCTCAACATGGGGCTCTGCTCAAAGAGATGTTGGATGTGTTCTGGTGAAAGCGTTGATACAGAGCCCAAAGAGAGAGTTGTGAGGGTGTGCCAATGGAGTTGATTTATCTCACACGTTATAGAGTACAGATTGTGCTTGTGTTATTTGTCAATAATACAGAACTTCATACTTTCATTATCAGAATATTCATCTTTTTTTGTTTAGTAAATTTCAAGGACCTTCGATGGCATTGTACAGTTAATCCAAACAAGACTCTGATGTGATGTAGTATGAATTTCAGAATATTACAATGTGAAGGAAAAGAACAAAAACTACAGTATGTATTAATAAACTGTATAGGTAAGTATGATAAATGTGTGGTCACTACTAGATGAAAATATGCTATATATGATGTTTTTCACAGACTGTCGGCTAATAGTCCTATAATGCTTGGAATTCCTATTGTACTACATTCACAGTGGTCGTGTTAATGTGAGCAATCTGGAAATCAAAGCTTCTACTAATGAAGACTTTCCCACAGTTAATTATATAGTGTGTACTGTAGTTTGCAGGCATCTATGATCTGTAAACTTTATTTGTTCTAGGGAATAGGATTGCCACCTAGCAACAGCAGGTGGGTATAAGCAGCAAGCCTCCCGACGATCCGGCTGGGAAAGTTAAACTTTTGAATCACTTCCCCGCCGATCAGACAGCAAGGCTGTGAATGCGCGAGCGTGCACGGAGGTCACGTGCACTCTCGGGCTCAGTTGCTTTGCTGAGCAGATTCTCAGAAGCTTATTGGAGACAATCGTGGTCCCTTAACAAATAAAGAGAAAAAGGGATACACATGCCTTTAAACCACTATTACCAAACTGGATAAAGGCAAATAAGAGGTATCCAAAGGATGCAGCAATGAAAACTTATTGATAAAGAGGACACAGTCACCAATAATTCAAGAAATACAAAAGAAAATAAACATGGTATAACGTAGAGTATTCAATGTATAACAAGTGTGAATTGTAACAGTATAAAAGTTGTAACTGAAATCCATTCTGAATCATGGCAGGACTTTGAAGGAAAGATATGAGTCAATTCTTAATGTCCTTCTGGAATGGTTTCTGCACCTGCCTCTGGTCTTTTGGAAGAGTTAAAGGAAAGGCAATAACAAAGAAGTACTATAATCAAAGTTCCATAGCAAAGACAACCAACAGCAATAGCAACAGGGCGGGTAGGGATGAGAGCTGTTGCTAGATGGCAATCCTATTCCCTAGAACAGATATAGGTTGCAGATCCTAGATTCCGGCAAACTAGTTTGTTTGTCGTGATGCTTGCCACTTAGCAACAGCAGGTGGGCAGATAACCACATACCTGGTGGTTGTGCAGAGCAAATTGACTTTATCTAAATCAGAAGGCCACCAATAGAATTTGGAAAAGTTTCTGGCAGACGACAAAAGTCCTGTGTGTATAAAGGTCTGGAAAGTCAAGCCTTTTGAGGTAAATAACAGCACAGCTGAGACAATCCAGCCTTGGATAATAGAGGGCCTAGCAGGTCTGAACAGTTTTCTGCAGGTTATGAATAACTGTCTAATATCTTGTCTATAAGGAGCTGTGAGAGACAGGTACATAGAAAGACAAGAGACTATAGAGATTTTGATCTGTATCATCTCTGACAACGTCAAATTTATGTGAAACTCTTGTGGTGTCTGAGTAAGCCATTGGTTGGATATATCAAAGTGAGTTCTACCCAGCTAGCTGCGAAAGCTAGAACCAATAAGGAGGCGAGCTTCTGAGAGCTGAAAAGCAAACTCACTGAAGCATCTAAGGCAACTAGTATGACATGAACAAAGTAATATCCCAAGTTTTGGAATATCTAGGACAAATTGATCTAAATAGAAGAATTATTGTTAGCAAGCATAGGTAAATTTTATTATCTGTGAAGCCTGGAATCAAAGGATTGACTGTTGAGCCATATGATCTGCTGGTGGCTGAAGGCATCCTCAATTCAAATTTGTGAGTCAAAAAATCTAGGCCTAGTTGGAGAATAGAGGCACTGCTAGAACCAAAGATCTGGGAACGCCAAGAAATAAACTCTTTAATCATAGCAGTGCATCTATACTTCAGCCTTGGTCTCAACAAAGCATTAATAAAAAGCTGTTGTGGATATAGCTAGGAGTAAGTGCGTCAACAGCCTAGCAATGTTGCCATCCACAGGGAGTGAGGAAGGTTCCATAGAACACCTGGGGTGCCTAGGAAGCAATCTGTGGGATACCCCAGCTGAACTTTGTGACCTATGCTGAGGTGTGTAGTGAAGCTCAACCAAAGTTTGGATGGCCAAACTGGGTAAACCAGCATGTTCCAAGGAACCTAATCTATCCTGATTTTATGCAAAACTCTTAACAGAGAAAATGTTTAAAGAAAAGGAATGCAAATCCATGGGAAAGACAGCGCATCCATCTTCCAAGTACCCTTCAAAAAGACTCTGAGAACAAATAGAGGAGTCTGGGCATTCAAAGGAGAAGCAAAGAGATCTACCACTGGGGCACAGAGAGCAACTGTAAGATTATTTTCTGAAAGACATCTTTAAAGCCCCATACACACTAGACGATTTTTTGAATGATTTGGCCGATTCCGACGCCTTGGAAGAACAAATCATTCAAATTGTCATCCTTGAGATCTATCTTTATGCAATAACAATATCTGCTAAGAAATAAGGGAAGATTCTACAAACCTTCCATACAGAACTTTTTGTGTTTTAGAAAATCATTCAGAGCTTTTACATTTAGCACTGGATGAACTGAGCTGTCCTGTTTTTTTAGATCGGGAAGATATGGCTCATCCAGCCCTTTCTGGCAGGGCGAGCAAGTTTTATTTTGCCTTGCCGTAAGGCCGTCTGCAATGTGACATCTTAAAGTAAACTGCATTTCTTTTGTATATTGGGCTTTTAATGAGTTAAACAGATTTAAGGCAGATTTAGGACAAACTGAATAGTTTTCAACAATCATGCATCTGAGGTAATCCGGGCCCAATTGTGAAAGAAATGTGACAGAGTATTATGGGGAGAAGGAGAACTCACTGGCCATCCTTCCTCTGCCTGGATTGGATCAAGAACTGGAGGGATTTGTCCTGCTTCCTGCAGACTTGAATGTGAAACCTCCACTGCTGTAGCCGAAGAAGTTTTGGGTTGGGCCCCCAGCTCTGGCTGCTCGACCTGCCTGGAGAAAGGGCTTCTTCCTGACCTCATGAATTTTAGGCTTGAGGTCAGCAAAGGACTTCTTAGCTTTATAACAGGAACTGACCTCACTAATAAACTCCAAATAAGTTTTTACCAGACAAATGTGGTAAATCACTAGCTTTAGGGGCAAGACTCAAGGAGCTGGCCCTAGTAAGCCAATGATCTACTGACTACCTTGAGCAAGGCAAATTTAAAAGCTACCAGGGACTCAACAGATGAGATGGATTTGCTTTCTCTTTCAGGCCCCTATTTACTACAATCCGTATTTGGATTGTAGTGTGATAATTATCACGAGAGTGTATCAACATTCTCAAGCAGGGACAGAGCTTGCGAGAAAGCTCTGTCCCTGCGAATCACTGTTCACTGTATTTTTCGCAAAATTATACGACAGTGCCTCTGCACATGCGCCAACCCCGGCCAGCGCTACAAGTATGGGAAATGCAATCTGCTTGCTAAAAAAAATGCATTTTAAAGGGCTTGGACTAGTTTTTCACGAACACTACTACAATTGCCCTTTAATACATTTCAGTGAAACTAAAATAATGTGAAAAGGGTGTGAAAACACCCTTTTTCACATTATTTTAGTAAAAAAAAGATTGATAAATAGATCCATTAGCCTTGTCCAGGACATATATAAAAACAGAGATGTCTACAATATTGTATTGGATCTTAATTAAAATCTTGCCATTAGTGTCAGGAGCAGTGGCGTAACTGGGGCAAGGCCACCGGGCTCGTGCCCTGGGCCCTGTGGGGCTGGCGTTGCAGGGGGCACTGCGGGTTATGGTACCGTCCCGGCCCAGTTAGCCAGTGTAGTGCCAACTGCAGTGAGTGTGGTGAGCACTAACACATTTACTCAGGACCAGCGCTAGGCTTCCCTGCTGCCAGCGCCATCCTGTGCTGCACAGCCGCACCTCTTCCCTCCCCCTGAGCGCTTACCCAATAGCGCCAGGTGAAGGATGGGAGGCGGGCTCAGGCTAGCCAGTAGCCAGTGCATTTACAAACACATCGCCGCCAATGCGGTGGCGATGTGTGTGTTTCAGCAGCCAATGAGAGTCAGACAGACTCTCATTAGCTGCTGCTGCGCCCACTGCAAGAGCTGGGCTGGAGCTCACTCATTAGCTCCGTCTCCAGGCTCCTACAGTGGGTTATGGAAGAGACGTCATGATGTCTCTCCCATAATGCAGAGCGCGCCAGCCCGGGAAGACCGAGATGCGGATGGCAGCGGGAGCCATAGCTGGAGCGGAGATTCAGGTAAGTATTTTTTGTTTTTACTTGTGTGTCTGCACTATTGGAGGCACTGCATTGGGGGGACCTCTACTGGGGACTACTACTGGGGGCACTGCATTGGGGGGGGACATCTACTGGGGACTACTACTGGGGTGGGGACTACTACTGGGGGCACTGCATCGGGGGGACCTCTACTGCGGAAAACCCACTCTTCCTCCGTAATTAGAGCAGAATTAAAGGCAAGTGAATTTAAACACCTCAGAATTTTATGACAAGACGGACTACATATTAGGCAAATCGGCCAGTGTGCACTCGCTATGTCATTGATGATGTGCACTTCCATGTGTCGTCAGCGACATCGTCCACTGGACCTGAATGCAGCATGGTCCCTGCTGTTGCTCCCGGCATCGCCAAGTGTGTATGCACTTGCCGATGCTGGCACCCTGCTGGGACCTGCCGCACATGACATCGGCACTGGGTACACATCACTAAGTGTGTACCCAGCTTAAAAATCACTAGTTATATCATATCAAAAATATTGCACGGAATCCCTTCACCTTAAAAAGGAAAGACTGTGATATAGGGCGGGATGTACTAAGCATTGCATTAGCGATTACGGTACATCCCACCTGTCTTCGGGTACATATCACGATTCATTACCATGGTATGTAACAAGAATATCACAAAGGACAGCTCTCCTGATAAGAGCTTTCCTTTGCGATGCTGCTGGGCAGAGGGACTTCCGGGTTTAATACCCAGAAGTCCCTCTGGTGTCCTGCTGCGCATGCGCAAAAGGCCGCGGACCGCGGGGGGCTCATGGGAGGGATCCAATCGGATCCCTACCAAGGGGGAGCATCCTGGAAAGAAGAACCTGAAGGTGGTGTACCCATCGGGATGATGCATGCATTCCAAGACTTTGTACATATGGGGAATTCTGTAAAACCCCCGAAAACTGAATTTTGGGGGGTTTTACCGCATTTTCCTATTTATTACATCTCGGCCATAATGAGAGCGAATGATGGAACTGATATTAAGAGAACTCTACTTATCATGAAGCTAAGGGTTTATTTGTATTGCTGCATATTGCAGTGATAAAGATTACTTAATGTCATGATTTAATATTACTTGATCACCATGGCTGCTAAGTGACACCAAGCTGCCATTGCAAAAATATTACAAAAGAAAGAAAGGACTGCACTGTTTCACCTAAAGACGTGACAATGGAAAATATTCTTACAGTATGTGTTCACAAACACTGTAGAAATGCAGCTAACATAAAAATCAGAAGTCACCTGATATACAGTCAGGTGCATAAATATTGGGACATCGACAGAATTTTCATATTTTGGCCTCTATTCACCACCACAATGGCTTTGAAATGAAACAAACAAGATGTGATTTAACTGCAGACTTTCAGATTTAATTTGAGGGTAATTACATCCAAATTAGGTGAACGGTGTAGGAATTACAAAATACTATTCAAAATCCTGACCCCACCATTTTCTCCTCATCTTTGGACTGTCTTTTCCAGAACCACCCTTAATTGACATGACAAGACTGTCTTGCACTATGACTGCGCTCTCGCACCTCTTCTCTGCTATGCAGAGTACCTCTGGAAGAACTTTTGTTTTCTTGTTGACTTCCTCCATTTTAAATTCACTCTCTCCTCTTACAGATCTGTGCTATTGCATGTGAAACAGTCGTACTTAATATCTCTCATTACTCTCCAGTTCTCCAACATCCTGCCATCTACAAATGCTGTTAATTTAATGTAGGTCAGAGGAATGATAAGGCATGATAAGTAAAAGTGAGTGGTATTGCTTTAATGTCAGGTTGGTCAAGGGGAGGGAGACCTTACTGAATTAATTTTTCCATACAGGATCCAGACAAGTAGAATGTGGTTTTAGCAACAAGAACAGGTTGAAGAGAGAGGCATAGGGCTGGAGAGTAATTTAACACTTATATAGGCCTTCCACAGTAGGTTGGCCATTGTTTCTTTGTATTTACTCCCACCAAGATGGGGGAGGGTCACTAGTGTCCTTTCTTGTCCAGGGCAATAAAATGTCTTGTTACAGCACTGTGTGTTGCTGCAATGTAAGAAGCAGTTAGTAGTACTTACATAACTTCTACACATGTTGACAATGTCCTAAATTATCTGCTGCTAAAAACATGTGCAATAATAATAACCCAATGTATTTTGATGGCATTCTTATCAGGTAATGGAAGTCATCTTATACAATATTTGGTAAATTCCTGAAATCATAGTATCTAGTCCAGTGGTGGTGCTAGAGCAGACAAGCAGGGCTATCACCCAGGGCTTTGTGGCCTGAGGGCATGTTCACAGTCACCCCTCTGGCGCAGTCTAAGCAGGTGATGCCCGCCCGCTCTTACCCGCTGCCATTATAGTAATAAACTGCTTCGGCGCTATGATATGAATGCAGGTGCTGGGCAAGATGACGTTGCTTCGCATGGCATTCTAGGTGATGCAGCGGAGGAGACAGGACTGAGGAGCAGCAGCAAGGAGGAGGGACACATCTACCTTCACAAGGCACGAATTAGGTAATGCGGCACTGGCCACAACATGATCAGGCCATGGCATATGCTCTTGACGCCAAGGAAACTGTCGCCCCGAGCTCCACAAAGGCTAGATCCAGTCTTAGATAAGCCCGATTTATGTGCCACTTTCCTTCAAATCTGTGTGATTAGCAGATCAGCATTGTGTAGCTTGTATACTTTTTTTATATACAATATATAATTATACAGATACTGTATGTACTCTTGCATCTTTGCCGTGTATGCAGAAAATCGCTCCACGCATGGCTTGAGGTGTGCACTCGTGAGCAGATACGCGCACTGCGACTCCATAGTAGAAAGGAGCGGGTATGGGTTCTCTGAGAACCGGACCCATCCGAACTTCCAGATCCGAGGTGAGAACCAAGCTAGGCTTGGGTTTTCACGCATAACTCAAATCTCAAAACGAGGCAAAACTTCATTCTTCCGCTGTCGGATTCTCGCGGATTTTGGATTATATAAAGGTCCCCACAATCAGTGCCATTTTTACTCTGGCTGTAGAGAGAGAAGCTAGCAGATGTAGTCAGTCACTCAGTGTGTGTGTCCAGTTGGTGTCTTGGCCTGAAGGTTGCTGCTGTGTTGTCCATAAAGGGGCTTAGGCTGCAGTATATAAAGGAGGGGTGCTTTAGCTGCTGTGTCACTTGTCCTGTCAATTAACTGTGGCTGCTGCTGTGTTTTTGTCCTGTCCATCAGGCTAGGGCTACAGTCCATAACGGGGTGCTGTGTTATCCAGGGGGGTGCTCTGTCAATTATGGGTGCTCTTCCACAGTTTAAAAAAAAAAAAAGTGCTTGTGTTTTTGTGTGTGCGTTAGCAACTTAGCTGCGCTATTATTGTATGGTGATACTGCCGCAGTTTATTGTACACGTATTTGTGACTCTGCAGGTGGCCTGTCTGTACTTGGTAGGGGTGCTCTGTTGTTCATCAAAAAGGGGTGCTGTTTGTGTTGTTCATCAAGGGGCTGCTGCCCCATTCAGGGGTGCTCTTCCCCAGTGTAAAAAAAAATATTGTTTGGTTACACTGCCGGTCAGACCGCAGTGTAAGTTTATTGATATGGAGGACGATCAAATGAGAGGAGAGCAGAAACCACATACCAGTCTTGCAGCTGCTGCCAGAAGTCATGATGAAGATTCAAGGCCGTCAACTTAATCTACGAAGGCCGATACCCAAGAGCTTTAGTTAAAATCAAAAAGCAATGTTTTATAGTGTTAAAGAAAAAAAAATGAAAAGCTAAGTTAGGTGCTGAGAAACAAAAAATTGGCAATATACCATTTACTACACAAAGTGGCAAGGAAAGGAAAAGGCCTTGGCCTTTATTTATGACTGATGGTTCTGCATCTTATGATGATGTAAGCCCTTCTCCCTGTCGAAGTGTCCAAAAAAATTTAATTTGCTAAGGCACATGAACCAACTGTGTGCTCAGAAAGTCACAGATCCCCAAGGAGACTCCAAGTGTGTCCGCGGTTGCCATGTTTGAGCCTGACCTTTCTAATACTGTACTTGAAGAGGATCCTCCTTCCACCATTTGTGCGCCCTCTGCAAATGTGGGGATGAGCAGCACAAGTCAACATGCTGATGTAGAAATCAAGGATGCTTCTGTGGAATTACACCAGGAGGATGAGAAGGATCCTCCTGGTGTAACTGTAATTGGTGCTAACAAGGATAATGAGGATGTTGATGCCCGAAGATGTTGTTTGTGTAAATCAGGCAACAGTTGTGGCCTATGGTATGAAAAAGCCCATTGTTGTCATGCCGGGGCAAAAAACAAAAAAATCCACTTCCCATGTGTGGAATTATTTCTACCCAAATCCGGACAAAAGTTGTCAAGCCATCTGTAGTATTTGCCAAGCAAGAGTGAGTAGAGGTAAGGACTATAACCATCTAGGAACCTCCTCCCTGTTACGTCACAGCGCATTCATCAAATTCAAAATTGTTTTTCAAATTCAGAAACTTTGTCTAAAAACTTAACAATCACTCCAGTGTCACCTAGCTGCTCCCTTCTCTCTGTTAGATCCAAGCACCTGCAATCTCCACCATAAACACCTTCATCATCATCAACATCCTCAATCGTGATCAGAAGTAGTCCTGCGTCCAATTTTATAAGAATGACTGACTCCTCTCTTATCCATGATTCCTCAGAAGGATCCTTGAGTGCTACGCCTGTTGCTGCTACTACTGTGAGTGGATGTTCATCCCAGAAGGGGACCAGGAAGAAAACTACTTTTAGTAGTTTAACAAAAAATTTGACTGTCAAACAATCCTTTGCATGGGGAAACAAGTATGACAGCAGTCAACCAGTTGCACAGCGGATTACTGACGCCATAACAGCTATGCTGGTATCAGATGTGCATCCAGTATCTGCCATTAATGCAGTGGGTTTTAGACAGTTATTTGAGGTCCTGGGTCCCAGCTACCATGTCCCTTCTAGATTCCACTTCACTAGAACAGCAATTCCCAGTCTGTACATTAAAAAAATGCCATTTTGTCCACTGTCCACAGGGACAGGGGAAACTAAAGATTACATGACTGTGACAGCCCACTGGTTAGGAGTATTGCCTCCAACAGTGCAAACAGTACCAGCAGCATCTAACAAATGCCAGCTTATTCAGAGGCAGGCTACTCTTTGTATCACCGATTTCACTAAGAGGCATACCGCTGAGAATCTCTTAGAAAAACTCAGGGAAATCATTGCAAAATGACTTACCCCGCTTGGACTCTCCTTGGGCTTTGTGATTTCTGACAATGCCAGCAATATTGTGTAAGCATTACATCTGGGCGAATTTGAACACCACCAAATGTTGCACCACCAAATTAATTGTGTGAGCAAAACATGGGACATGTTTTGCTCACACAATTAATTTGGTGGTGCAACATTTTTTTTTTAAATGACAGGGGCGTGCAGGAGAAGCTCTCAGTGGCCCGAAAGATTTTGGGACATTTTCAACATTCAGAAACTGCGTGTCGAAGATTGCAGCACCAGCAAGTACTGTTGAATTTGCCCAGCCATCAGCTGAAGCAAGAGGTGGTAACTAGGTGGAATTCTACCCTCTATGTGCTTCAGCGAATCAGGAGCAGCAAAGGCCATCCAAGGCTACACAACGGCCTATGACATAGGGGGAAAAGAGCGAGAATGCACCTTAGTCAAGTGCAGTGGAGAATAATTTCCGTGTTGTGCAAGGTTCTCAAACCCTTTGAACTTGCCACATGTGAAGTTAGTTTAGAGACTGCCAAGTTGAGTCAGGTCATTCCCCTAATCAGACTTTTGCAAAAGCAGCTGGAGAAACTGAAGGAGGAGCTGAAACGGAGTGATTCCGCTAAGTATGTCAGACTTCTAGATCAAGCCCTTCATACACTTCACCAGGATCCAAGGGTCGTCAATCTCTTTAAATCAGATCACTATATTTTGGCGACCATACTTGATCCTAGTTTTAAGTCACACCTTGTGTCTTTCTTTCTGATGGACATAAATCTGAAGAGATGCAAAGAGCTGTTGGTGAATAAATTGGCAGCTCAAGCGGCACATGACACGGCAGCATCTCCTCCTTCAGTTTCTGCGTCTGCCAGGAAAAAAATCAATTTTCCTAAGAGACCCCCTACTGGTGATGCAGATCAGTCAGCAAAACATAATGACATCTAGTTGGGTCTGAAAGAACTGCCTACAATTAGTGACATGTCTACCGTGTCTGATACGGTCATCATTCAGAGAATGTGGATGATTCTTTGAGGGTTAGCATCCAAATAGACATGTCAGACAGTCTGTTTCACTACTGGCAGGAAAAAGAGGGAATTTGTAGTCCCTTACACAAACTGGCTTTGCTTTACTTAAGTTGCCCACCCTCCAGTGTGTACTCTGAAAGAGTTTTCAGCGCAGTCGGGAACCTTGTCAGTGATCGGTGTAAGTTACTTCCTCAAAATGTGTAAAAGATTATGTCCATCAAAATGAATTACAAATTCCACGAGGAAGACCTTTACTGGCAATTAAGTAAAAAAAAGTACAGAGGTGCCTGTAATGGTGGATTCCAGCAGGGACGAATTAATATTGTGTGAAGAAGAGGATGTACACACTGATGGGGATGACGATGATGACATCTGATCTTACCTATGTTGTAAAGCCAGTTTGTGTATGGAATCATTGCCACCAATGTCCACTGCACATTGGCAGTTTGTTTTGAGGGGTTCCAAACAAACCAATCATTTCAGCCACAAGTGCCAGTCCATGTCGCTGAAGTGATTGGTTTGTTAAACTGTGAATGTCCTGTTTCATATATACAACATAAGGGTGGGTGGGAGGGCCCAAGGACAATTCCATCTTGCACCTCTTTTCTTTGCATTATTTTAATTTTATGGTGTATGAATGTCCAGAAATTGTAATGACCACAGCATATCCTGTATGTCCCTTTCATTTAAAAAAAACAATTCTGAACCACCAAGTTTATTATTTATTTATTTATTACCAGTTATTTATATAGCGCACACATATTCCGCAGCGCTTTACAGAGAATATTTGGCCATTCACATCAGTCCCTGCCCCAGTGGAGCTTCCAATCTATGTTCCCTATCACATGCACACACACATACACACTAGGGTTAATTTTTTTTTTTTGGGTAGCCAATTAACCTACCAGTATATTTTTTGAGTGTGGGAGGAAACCGGAGTACCCGGAGGAAACCCACGCAAGAACAGGGAGAATATACAAACTCCACACAGTTAGGGCCGTGGTGAGAATTGAACCCACAACCTCAGTGCTGTGAGGCAGTAATGCTAACCATTACACCATCTGTGCTGCCCAAGTTGATGGGGTGGGCAAATATGAGCAGCAGCACAGAGCATCTTCATGCCAGGATGTGTGCAATAATGTGCACATACGTTTGATACAAAAATTAGTTGTGTGTATTGGTCACATACATACATATATACATGGTACATACAGTTCGTAAAGCAGGCTGAGGTAACCTGAAGCACGCCACCTGTTGTTGACAAATAACTTCCAGTAGGCGCAGCAAACAACACAGATGCTGGGAGTTCTAGTTCAGCCAGAGAACTACAGGCTGCTTTCCTCTGATGTAAACAGCAAGTCTTGGTCCCATTATCCCTAACAACCTCCCTAAGTACAAAGTAAACATCTGTTTACAGTATGTTCTAGCAGCATCTCCACAAGCAAGGCCACCTCATTCCTATTATATGTATAAAAAAAATTAAAAAACCTCCTCCAGATCAAAGATGTATTTTAGGAACTGAAGAACTTGATCTTCCCTCATAATTTTTTAAGATTCAAAACATTAACATAAATAAATTAAAAACTAATTAATCCTTCCGTCATTTCCCTGTCTTCAGTCCATAAACATATTCCAACTCCATCGGGCCTCTGACCTAGTTAAGGAAAACATTCTTGGTTTTTAAAATTCCTTGGGGTCGTATAGTTTACTAAACTGCCATCCTGTCTACCACTGCAATGCCACTCTGTGCCATGTTGGAAGCTGAACATCAGCATGTTAGTGCAACCTTTGCAACATCTGGATGCAACCTTTTGGCCCTAAACTAGATGAAAAAAATCAATATTGTGAGCTGTGAGGTGGTCACAATTGACTGGAAATGACTGGAAATAAATGTTATTGAAGTTAATAATACTGTAGGGACAAAACCAGGCCCAAATCATGTGATTTTAACTGTCCAAAACCAAAACACGCAAGGGGCGGTTTTGGCAAAACCAAATCCAGATTCAAAACCAAAACACGGGGGTCGGAACACATCCCTACTCCATAGGATTGCATGGTGCGATTGGAAGTACACGCCAAAGTGTACCGTATCGTACGCTGCTGCAAGAAATCAAATGGCGTGATGCCTGCGTACGATTGAAGCGCAATCAGTAAGGAGGTAAGAGGACACATCTGTAGCAGTACCTAAAAAAAACACTTTTGTTACATTAAAATTTCATTGGGTTTTTGTGTCATTTAGAAATACATACGAATTAAGGGCTTGATTTAGCTTGGATCACAGTTGCTAATACGCACACAATCTGCAGATTGTTGCGTTCTGTGTATGCGTACGCATCACAGTGCGTGGGACAACGATTGCAGGTGCTACACAGACCGATCACAGAGTGATTGACAGGAAGTGCCGTTTGTGGGTGGTGACGGGGGGTAAGTTGGCCGAACGCAGGCGTGCCAGTGCATGTGCACACTACTTCAGGGTCGTGCATAAATTACCCACTGCGAGGTCCTATGCAGCCTAAGGCCTTATAGCATGCGTGGCTGTTAACAATTTCTGAGTAAGTTCAGGGTTTGTGCAATTGTGCATATGGGTCCGATGGTACTCGATTGTACTGATGGTTTCGCTATTCTGCTAAGCATTACGGATGTGCGTATGGTAAAGTGGGCATTCTTATGTAGTGCTGAGTTTGCATTGTGATCGCAGTGGATTAGCTTGCTATCGCAGTTGAACTGCAGGCGTACACAGTATTACGATCCGTAGTGAACAAGGCCCTAAGTTGCTTGTTATAGAGATCATTTCCTGCTGTGATGTCATTGGCACATGAATTAGCAACAATTGTAAAGTGCTTAAATATGATTGTTTTAGGATTAAAATCTGACAACTATAATTATTGAGTTCTGAGGAAAACCAATAATAATATCCTGTTCTCTGTTAGAGCAAGGTACACTATACAGCCAGCATGCGATATTCATGGAAGCTGGTTGTTGGTCACATAAAAAGCAGATTAACATTCTGAATTCTTGTCATGTGTTTAACCTTATATGTGAAAGACCAGATAAGTCTATACATTACATATTACATTTTTGTGTGGAAAAAGTGTCGTACTACAAATTGATCCATTAAGGGTCATGTTTATATATGTGTTTTATGTACAGAGATTAAAATATTAATGCTTGACTGAGTATATTGCTGCTCTTGATTACATTGTATATTTGTACAGGACATAAATGCAAGGCTGCCATTAGAAAATGTGGTTCCCCAAACCATTGAAACAGGCATGGCTCCCATTCCACCTTCTCAACCCTCATGTGCTGAGTGACTTGGAGCCACAGCTCAATGTCCTTACACCCAAAGTCCATAACCGCAACACCATCTTGCTTCTTCCTAAACTCATCATCATAAACACACCCCATAGTCCTCTTGGCAGACCAATATTTTACCACATTAGCATTCTCCGCCATGCGTGCTTTCATGTAACATGCAGCAAAAACATACATACTGCCTAACCAGTTGATATAGGCCTGTACATATTTTTATCCAAACTCTTTTCTCTGTGCCATCTCCAACCATGCTGGCAGCAGAAAGGGCTAGGAGCACAAAAAGTAGGACTAGGGCCCTGTAAGAAAAAATAAACACCCCTGCAGCTACTTCGAGATCAAACCCGATGTAAGGAAACTGCCCCACGCTGACAGTGGTTGAGACACACACAAACTAGAGAAGCAGCTTGATCTTAAGCTGCGACGTGATGAGATGGCACAGCACCAGTGACTTGTGCCCACAGGACACTCCTTGGAGACCCTACAAACAATCCATCCAAAAGAGAGGGAGCCTCCCCGCTAAATGGAAGCCACAGCAAACTGGAGGTAACCCCACCACACAGATATCCTGCCAGGTGCAGGACCTGCCTGTATAAATAATCCTCCATCCATCCTTAATTCCCAGCCTGGGAGAGTCCTAGCCTGAAGACCAGGCCACAGGACTTGCTGGTGTTGCCTACTAACATGAGAAGTGGGGGGCTTGCCAGGGCAACATTCAGCACCTGCAAAAGGTCTGAAATCCAGAGCAAGTGCAAGTACAAGAGGAACGGCTACCTGCAGCATGTACACAGTCACTCTCTGGCCCAGGAAGCCAACTGCTAATGGCCAGGCATCCTCTTGGAGACACGGTGTGTGAGATATTGCCAAGAGGAATGCCTGGTCCCCAGCATGTACACAGTCACTCTCTGGCCCAAGAAGCCAACTGCTAATGGCCGAACGTCCCCTTGGAGACATGGCGTGTGAGATATTACCAAGAGGTCGGCTGCCCTGCTGAAAGAAAATGGGTGGGCTAACTGCGTGATGGGGAAGAAACCTCACAGGCCACTACAGAGAAGCAGGTACAGTAATGTTAGACAGTTGAAGAGACAATTGAAATACAGTTAAGAAAGAGAACAGGGAATGTTAGTAAATGACAGCACAAGGAAAAAGAAAATTCCAAATAAATTAAAGCTGCACAAGCAAGCAGAAAGAACAATCAGTAATCACACAAATTGACAGAATACTCCCTGCTGAATTTTCCAAAAGAGGCTTAAAAACTAACAAGCCTCAGCTTATATAGACTCTCCTGCTGTGCATAACCACTCCCACAAAAACTTCATTGGCTACACAGCCTGTGACTACACAAATGAATGAAATACAATCTGACTTAGTTAATAACATACAAAAAACTGTAACAACCTCAGGATTTATCAAGCCTTCAGGCTTAATATAGCCTACTGTTATCCTTCTGTGTGTATACGGTACATTGGAGAGCCATGGTTCAATATAAATCTTTTATATATAAAATCTGATATTATGTTAGCGCTTTCTGTTCAGAAAATTCTCTTATATCTTCTTCCACTTTAAACAGTAGTAGGTAATTCTCACCAAAAGAAAAATATATTGCAAAACATATTGTAGTATTTCTTAAATTTCAATATAACATCCTTGTAATATGGTAGGGTAGAAGTAATATTTATAGATGTATCCACTATCCTAATAGGAATCTTCAGTCACCATCACCTTGAACACCCTGTAGATAAAATGCTTACTATACAAGCAGCCTGTATTAGCATCATCATCCAACTACTGTATATTAGAGGGGGGAGAAAAATTGTTCTATTTTGCTTTTCAGGAAGTCTCGCCTTGGGGGCGATTCAATTCAAAGCGAATTGAATAGCACCGGGAGCAAGCTCCCGGCGCTATTCAATTCAGTGGACTGCGAGGTCGGAGAATGCCAGTTATCGCGCCTTAACAAGGGTGTTAAGGTGTGTTAACTGGCATTCTCTGACCAAAGTGCCGGGCGCATGGCTATTAGCGCCGCGCTATGCAGAAAAACAGCTGCGTGCCCGGCAGTTTGGTCAGATTTCTCCTCGCATCCCTAGGGGGGTGCGAGAAAAAATCCTTAGCCCACCCAAACAGCGCACTGAATTGAATAGTTCCGGGAGCTCTCTCCCGGCGCTATTCAATTCGCGTTGAATTGCATTGCCCCCCCTAGTTAGTAATCAGCTATTAACCCCTACCTTGCTTGCTGCTTCACTCCAGGTAAATTATTTTCTGTGGATCCCTGCCTATTGCATGAGCCACATCTGCGAGCTCTAGGGGTCTCATGCAAATAGTACAGGTATATTCATAACAATATCCACTTCAGATGACCCAGAGGTATATTTGCTGATATTTGAAAGGATGGCACATTGCTTAAAGTGGCCATCAGATACTTGGGCTGATAGACTTGCCCCCTATCTCACTGATGAGGCTCAGAAAGCCTATGCTTATTTGTCCGGAGAAATATGACCTAGTCAAAAGTGCCATTCTAGCTAGGTCAGGTCTCACTCCTGGGAAAGCGCAGCCCTACTACCAGGGGTCCCTATTCAGAAGCAGGTTGCAGAACTCACCAGACAGGGGTGGAGTTGGCTCCAGCCAGAAGACCACACTACCGCTCAGATTGTAGAGACGGTGGTTGTTGACCAGTGTATAACAACCCTAGAGCGGAATATGCAGTGCTGGGTCATACATGCTGAACCTCGGAATTTAGAGCAATTAATTACAGTATTGGAGCTGTATGAGACCGCAGGAAATATGACAAAAATGCCAGAAAATAAACCAGGGAATGAGTGACCCATTAAGATGGCACCTCATTGACCTGTGACCCTGACTGTCACCCCTCCTCAAGGAAACGCCGCTGGAGATGCCAGGGTCATTTGCTATGAGTGCAGAGAGCCAGGTCATATAAGGCAGGACTGACCCTGAAATACAGAGCCTATGGAGTGTGGGGTTGCCAGTTAGGGTGTTATGTACCCCAGTTTTTGCATGATGGTACCCCTGGATTCCAGACCCCCGTTAATGAGGGAAACCATGTTACTGAATGGCCGAGAACTCTCATCTATTATAGACTCTGATCTCAGAGGCTGTCCTGCCCAGGGCAGTAGAAAAGGTACCAGGGTTAGTTGAAGTACTGTACTCTGCGTTCATGGATCCACAGAAAACTGGGTGCGAGTGAGCCTCACCATAAAGGGGCACACTTAAGAGGTGTTGGCTGCGGTTGGTCCTAAGCTCCCCTATCCTATCATATTGGGAAGCAATTTCCCAGGATTTGTTGAGCTCATAAAGGAGCCACAGAGGCAACGCCATTGAAAAGTCTCCAAGGCTCTACCTCGGAAAAGGGAGAAAAGTGGAAAAGAATGGCCAGTCCTCTTCGGAGAAGGAACGTCTAACTCACCCATATTAAGTGGGCAGCACAGACGGTGTAATGGTTAGCGTTACTGCCTCACAGCACTGAGGTCGTGGGTTCAATTCCCACCATGGCCCTAACTGTGTGGCGTTTGTATATTCTCCCTGTGTTTGCGTGGGTTTCGTCTGGGTACTCCGGTTTCCTCCCACACTCCAAAAATATACTGGCAGGTTAATTAGCTCCCAACACAAATTAACCCTAGTGTGTATGTGTGTGCGCATATGATAGGGAATATAGATTGTAAACTCCACTGGGGCAGGGACTGATGAGAATGAACAAATATTCTCTGTAAAGCGCTGCAGAATATGTGTGCACTATATAAATAACTGGTAATAATAAATAATAATAGGATAGCCCCAGACCAGATTGGGATATGCTGCCGGCTGACCTAGACCTGTTTTGCCCGAGATCAACAAAATGATTATGCCCTCTGTAATGTCATGTCATAGAAGGTAATGGCGTCATAAAAACTGCCAACCCACCGGAGGGTACTCAATATTTTGTCCTTAAAGCAGGTCTACTATATAGAGTCAAGGTGGAGCAATGGAAGAAGATTGAGCAGTTGTTGGTGCCCAGGGTACATATACAACTAGTGTTGCGAGCCGCTCATACCCATCTTTCAGGAGGTTATCTCAGAGAAGAGAAAAGACTGGAACGTATTCTGCTCCAATTCTTTTGGCCAGGAATCACGTCTGAAGTAAAAAGGTACTGCCAACAGTGTCCCGTGTGCCAGAAGACAAGCCTAAGGCCTCATTTGAGAGCACCACTTCTGCCAATGCCTATTGTTGGGGCAGAGCCGGCAATCTCCTCTCATCTGCCTGTGGGCAGGGAGTGATCACATTGATCGCGCCCCCCCCCCACATTTGCACCATGCTGAGGGGCTCACAGCGCCCCCCTCCCCAGTGCGAGGAGGCATGGCCACACCTCCCGCGATTAGGCCACGTCCCATTAGTAATGGGGCCTGGGCCAGCTCTCTGTCACCATGTATACGGTTGCTTGCATTAGTATAAGGTGGTAACCTGCTGCAATGGCTATCTTCTCTTGTTATTGCTTTGCACACACACAGGCTCAGGCCCAAATGTGTCCAACTCAGCACCAGGCCCAATATGATAAAGCTAAATGCATAGATAATACCAGCACCTGCCAAATTAGAGCATCTTTTAACACCTCATAAGTGCATAATATACTTCTGCTAATACACTACTTGCCAGTTATATGTATGATGCCAGAGTGAGATCTATGGAATCAGTAGCGAAACTTGAGGTCTGGAACAAGGACTGGTTTCAGTCATGACCAAAATGGATTCCCGGGGCTAGGAACGATGGCCACACATTTCACTGAGACCCTCCACCAGCAGCGTTAGGCTGCCAGCGCTACTAAAATCTGTATTGCTGTGATAAGCGGTGATACAGATGATCAATTAGCACATGATCTATATAAATAGTACCCTTAGGCCCCCCATTTACTAACGAGTTTTATCACCAATACGAGCGATAAATTTCACTGTGTAGGGGAGAAGTATCTAAGCTCTGATAAGTGATAAGGTGCAGAGTGATAAACCACCAGTCACTCAGCTCCCAACTGTCATGTAACAGGCTGTGTTTGAAAAATGACAGTTGGGAGCTGACTGGCTGGTGGTTTATCACTCTCCAGTTTATCTCTTTACAGAGCTTAGTACATCTGGCCCTGTATGATAAATTAATTTCTTACCAGCTTTGGCCCTCATTCAGAGCCGCTCGTTAGCGGCAGTACGCTCGTTCCGAGCGATGTTTGCACATCTGCGCATGCGTACGCTTTTTAGTACGCATGCGCGAACCAGTCAGTGCGGCCGAAAATCCTTTGTACGCTATATAGCGAGTGCCTGCTATTTTGAGTGACAGAATGAGGCGTATGTGGGTGGTAACAGGGGAAGGTGCTTGAAAATGGGGAGTGGAGATCCGAACGCAGGCGTGCTTAAAGGTCAAAGCGGGCGTTTTATGGGTGTGTATATTTAAAACAGCAGCGTCATTGACCACGTCACTGGGTTATTTTATAGCCAGAACTGCACGCAAATTTGTGGTAGCAAACACCAACCACAAGAATAGCGAGCAGTTCATACGCTGGTCGATGTACTCGATTAATCTAATAAATAGCGGACATGACGTAGGATGCGTGCGGCCAGGGGGCGTTTTTAACAAATAAACGAGCGTATGTTTTGCTCGTTCGTTCAGACTTAGAGGTGTGAACAGACTGCAATGTGCGTACGGATCATTT
The DNA here is from genome assembly GCA_031769625.1 of Taudactylus pleione. Lineage (NCBI taxonomy): Eukaryota > Metazoa > Chordata > Amphibia > Anura > Myobatrachidae > Taudactylus > Taudactylus pleione. Next base: position 4,252,428 of record JAUIMM010000370.1, on the reverse strand, counting down.
GAATAGCCACCCCTTGTTTTTAAACGAACGACCGCAAATAGCGTCCGGCTCTGAATGAGGGCCTTTGTCTCTTTTTTTTTTCACATCTACTGTGGTTTTAGCAGTGACAGATCTCCTGTTGTTTCAGTGATCTCACTTCATGCTTTCTCATTATATTACTCATTATATTATGAAAGAAAGGCTACACTTGGTCTCAAGGTTGCATTATTATCTTTTATTTAATGTCTATAATTGAATGATATATACATGTATCAATAACTATAGAGTCATTATATTCTGTGTTGTATTTATTTGCCCCTTCTTTTCTAACTCTCACTGTTATTTGAGAAACAATGTTAGAATTTAAATATTTTTTTTTTAAAGAATTCATGGTATATTTTATTGTGGCAAATTATTATTATTATAATTTATTTATATGGTGCCACAAGTGTTCTGCAGTGCCTTACAAAGTACATAGACACATAAGTAACCAGTGACTTACATTACAATACAATACAATACAATACAGGACATGGATAATAAACATTGCTATATTAGCGACCTTTACACCCACATAAGCAGCCATGTGTTGCCGTAGTGGGGAGTAAGAGATAAATTAAATTACAGTAGGGAGAAGCACAAGAGGGTAGAGGGCCCTGCTCGAAAGAGCTTACATTCTTTAAGGGAGGGGTAGACAAACAGGAGTGATACAGATGGGGTAGGCGGGGAGAAAGGAAGATGTAGCAGCAAGTTAGGATGAGAGCTGGAAGACATTAATGAAGTAGTGGGTCTTAAGAGCTCATTTGAAAGATTGTAGAGAGGTGCAGAGAATGGGGAGAGGGAGGGAATTCCAAATGTGGGGAGCAGCACGGGCAAAATCTTGGATGCGGGAGTGGGAGGAAGTAATCACTTGGCATGAAAGGCGGCGTGTATTAAGTGAACGAAGAGGGCAGACAGAAGCGTGAAGGGAGATGAGATCAGAGACGTAAATGGGAGAGTAATGGGTAAGGGCTTTGTAAGTGAGTGTGAGAACCTTGCATTGGGTTCTGAAAGGGAATGGGAGCCAGTCGAGGGCTTGCAAAAGAGGGGAGGCAGATGTAGAGCGTTTGGAGAGGAAGATGAGCCGAACAGCAACATTGAGCACAGACTGGAGAGGAGAGAGATGGGATTTGGGGAGGTCAGCTAGGAGAAGGTTACAGTAGTCCATTCTGGACATGACCAGTGAATGTACGAGGATTTTGGTAGCATCCTGAGCGAGAAAGGGTCTGATCTTGAAATATTCTTTAGATGGAAATGACAGAACTGCGAGAGGTTCTGAATGTGTGGTTTGAAAGAGAGGGAAGAGTCCAGGATGACTCCAAGATGACGCACTTTGGGACTAGATGAGATAGTTATGCCATCTATTAATAAAGAAATAGTGGGACATGATGTTATGTGGGAGGGTGGGAAGACTATCAGCTCAGTCTTCAACATATTAAGTTTGCAAAATCGCTGGGACATCCAGGAAGAGATAGCAGAGAGACAGTTACCCCAATGGTTAGGATTAGGCACTAGGAGGGATGGTTAGGGTTAGGCACTAAGGGGAGGGTTAGGGGATTAGGGTTAGAAAAAAATATGTCGACATGGGTACTCATGGCGACCTTTTGACCATGTCGACCTACATACATGTCTATCTTGTGTGTCGATCTTTTGTAACTGTCGACCTCTTGCTTCCTATTTCAAAAACAAGATTGATAATATCCGAAATGAAATGGTATGCACTTCCTCAGCCAGGGACTTGTTCAATTCCCTACCTGAGCCCAGTGGCACCTTCTCATCATTTGACCCCACTAATGAAGATGAAGTAGCTACACTCTTCTCATCCTCCTACTCTACTACCTCTCCTCTTGATCCTATACCCTCACAAATCAGTAAAGATCTGTCTCCTGTGCTCATTCCACACTTAACTAAAATCTGTAATCTCTTTCTCTACTGGTATCTTTCTATCACTGTTCAAGCATGCAGTGATCACTCCCATTTTGAAAAACTAAATTCTGACCCTAACTCTCTCTCAAATTACCGTTCTATCTCCAAGCTACCTTACCCCTCCAAGCTACTTGAGAGACTTGCCTACACTCGCCTCACACACTGATCTGGTCACTGTCAAGGCTAAAGGCCATTATTCACTTCTAATTCTTTTAGATCTCTCAGCTGCCTTTGACACTGTTGACCACTCTCTTCTCATACAAACACTACAATCCCTAGGTCTTCAAGACACAGCCCTTTCTTGGTTCTCATCCTTCCTATCTAATCGCTCTTTCACTGTTCGCTTTTCTGATTCTAACTCCACTTCGCTACCTCTATCAGTTGGAGTACCACAAGGTTCAGTATTAGGTCCTCTGCTTTTCTCAAAATATACCACCTCTCTTGGCAAACTAATCAGCTCTTTTGGTTTTCAGTATCATCTGTACGCGGACAATACTCAAATTTACCTATCATCCCCAGATTTGTCACCATCTGTGCTGGTCCGTGTCACTGAATGTCTCTCTGCCATTTCATCTTGGATGTCATCTTGCCACCTCAAACTTAATATATCCAAAACAGAATTAATTATATTTCCACCGGCCAATAGCAGTTACCAACCTGATATCTCTATTACTGTTGACAACTCGACAATCAACCCTGCCCCACAAGCTTGCTGCTTAGGTGTCATCCTTGACTCTGAACTGTCTTTTGTTCCCCACATTCAATCCGTCTCTAAATTCTGTTACATATGTCTAAAAAACATAGCCACAATTCGACCATATCTTACGCAAGACACTGCAAAAACTCTAATACACGCACTCATAATGTCCCGCATTGACTATTGCAATAGTCTCCTTATTAGTCTTCCCAAAAATAGGCTCTCCCCACTACAATCCATTTTGAATGCAGCTGCGAGGTTGATCTTTCTCACCAAACGTTCAGTGTCTGCTGATCCACTCTGTCAGTCTCTCCATTGGCTGCCGGTCTTCTACCGTATTCAATTTCAAATACTTACACTCACTCATAAAGCTATTAACCAAACCACACCAACATACATCTCTTCACTTATCTCAAAATATCTTCCAACCCGACATATCTGCTCTGCACAAGATCTGCATCTTTCATCCCTGCGTATTACTTGTTCCCATGCACGGTTACAGGACTTTTTTGGGCTGCACCCACCCTGTGGAATTCCCTCCCACGCACAATAAGACTTTCTACTAGTTTCCAAACATTCAAGCATTCTCTGAAAACTCACCTCTTCAGACAAGCTTATCAGATTCCAGGACCGCTCACCTAACCTTTTATAGCTCCCTATCTAACTCCCTTCTTATAGTAAACACCTATCACATCTTCTCTTTCTTCAATTTAACATCCTCCTAACCCTAGGCCAACTTCCCAGTGTGATTGGATTATACAGCCCACCAAGAACATCTGCAATCGGGCTGGACCAATTTGCAGTATGTAGCACCTATCCTTGTGTATCAACACCTATTTCCCTACAGATTGTAAGCTTGCGAGCAGGGCCCAGGGTCTTTTATGTATGTATGTCTTTTACAACCCAGTAGGCTGCGCTATATAAGAAACTGTTAATAAATAAATAAATCCTGGGATCCTGTCTTCTGCAGCGGTTCTCCGATCTATCATGGAGTCAGAATAGACGTGATGTCTGCGCTTGTTAGATGGTGTTTTCAGTGCATGCATCGGTGGAGCAGTGAATCAGGGACAGAACAGGTGGTCGGGGAGTGCAGAGAGAACCAGGGGCACCAGGCTGTCAGCGGTCTAAAGTGACCGGGCATATGCATGGTCACTTCATTAATCTATACACAGGACAGAGTGGGGGTGGGGAAGCGGGGGCACCGTGCAGCCAGCAGAGAGTCACTTTACTAATATATACTCTCTGTGAACCTCTCATGTCAGTATCCCGCTCCCACTTTCTCCCTGGGCACCACTGATTGGCCAGGTGTCAGAGAAGGGGAGGAGATAACAGGGAGGAGGCAGGAAGACAGCTGTCTTCGCTGCTCTACTCCCGTCAGGAGGCTCATTATGCCATCCTGAGATGGCAAATTGTTTTAGAAGTAAAACTGAAAGCTGAGCTTTGTGTGCTTTTATGAATAGTTCTCCCCATTCTAGTATATGGGGAAGCGATATCTACACTAATCAGGGGCACCGCTGAAGAGATCTCAGATTTCTCCACGGTGACCCCTTCTCTGAACGGTGAAGCATTGAAAAGCCCTGTTATCAGGGCCAGCAATAGAATTCTTGGAGCCCGATGCAATTGGATCTCTTGGGCCCCTAAACCTCCCCCTCCTAGTGCCCCTCCTCCAAACACACATGCTGGGTCCACACACACACATGCATATATATATATACACATGCATACATACATATACTCAACATATATATACACACACATGCATACATACACTCACACATACAGTATATACACACACACGCACATTCATACATATACACACATATATACAGTATACACATACACGTTAAAAACGACAATAACAGTCACTTACCTTCATGCTAAGGTAGTGGAATGTCATGACACTTCGCTTTGTCCCTGCACTCAGAGTGTGTGTGTCGGGGGAGGGTCAGGAGGTGCCGTGAGTGGGGGGGGGGTCGTAGGTGCCGTGAGGGGTGGGTCGAGGGATCTGCTACAGAGAAGTTGAAGGAAGCCGATGAGAGAGGAGAGGATCAGGAAGGAAGCAGGAGGGGTGAGGTGCCGGAGCTGTGTGCAGGGGGATGTGCAGCCCAGGAGGAGGAGCACCAGCCCCTACGTGACCCGGATTTGACAGGGGAAGGATGTCAGTGGACGGGGCTTCGGCTGGACGGCTGCTGTCACAGTACAGCAGCTGTTTAAAGAGTGTTACTAGGTGCTGCTGCCCCGTTTTTTTGTCTCCTTGATCCCTGGGACCCTTCTGATCTTCGGGGCCCGGTATGGTTGTTCCCCCCACCCCCCGTCGCCGGGCCTGCCTGTTATCACTTTTCACTGCACATGAATAGACTGGATTGCCGCATGGACATTGAAAAGGCACCGCAAAGGTACAGTATGTAAGCATAATACCAGTTCTAACACCATCCTGGGACATACTTGCCTACTTTTAAAAAATAATTTCAGGGAGATTGTGAAAGCACCACCATGTAGCGTGTACTGCTACATCTGAGAGGTGTGTCATAAAACTGACTTACATCCAAATATAAATGAGCCCCAAAGCAGTTAGTAAGATCTGTTTGTTGATAATAACACACTGATACTTTTCAGAAAATGCATGTAGCCATAGGGATCATTGTGTCTTATAATAACCAATGCAGGGAAATGATAATAATGATCCAATTTGAATGTATATATCTGTTATATTGTGATATAGTCAGAGTAGGGGGTCCCTCTCCTAGGGTGGATGGACACCTCCTTACACACAGCAGCCAGGAAACAGCACCCCAGTCCAGGGCTTTCATGCAAGCTGGTCGGACCCAGTTTTATTGTGCAATATAAACAACAAAATCAAAAAAATAATCATAACATAAAAATAAATCCTAGCCCATCTGGGCACTAACTAGACAGATTATTCCCTCTCTTCAAGTGGCAGGGCCTACTGCCTTACCACAAACACAAATACAGCACTTCCAAATAACAGTGTCTCTGAACAAACCTCAGTGTCTGTTCTTCTCCAGGGTATGTGAGACACTCAACCAAAACCTAACACAGCTTATCGGTGTCACTTCTAGGTGCATCTACTAATCAGCCTGTTCTCAGACTGAAAGGCCCAACACCTGGAATGGCCTGTGGATGGAGCCCTCCCTACTCTTCTCACATCCACACCCCTAGAACCCATTGTCCTGCTTTTACCAAAAGCCAATATTTCTGGTCTGTTTGGCCTAACAGACTTTTCCTGGGGTTCTTAAAACACATATGATAGGAATCTGGAACACACATATGCGCCATCAAAAGACTTCTCCAGTGCTTCTACCACAATATATATATTTTGAGGATGCTTGGGGGAGCTATAAGGGCAGCGTTGTGACCATATGAAGTGTCCTAAGGACGCTCAATGCGGCACTGCTGTATAGATTCTGGCTGCAGGGTACCTAGAATGAGGCTAGCAGAAAAAAGCTCCGAGGGCCAGACCAAATGATTCTACAGGCCTTATATGGCCCCCTGACCTGAGGTTCCCCATCCCTGCTTTAGGGAGACAGGGAGATTGCTACTACTTCAGGGAGTGTCACTGACAATCAGGGATGGTTGGCAAGTATGTCCTGGGGTGGCATTATGCTTCTTCAAAACTGTAATAAGACTAGTTTATTGCAGTTTTGTAATTTTACCTAATACCACCATCCCCTTAGCTTCCTATGGGGGCATGGTAACTTCCAAAAATGATGTACCACATGAGAAATCTATTTCACAGCAGTAACCTATTTTGTAAATCGGTTAAAACAGTGACAGCCCCTTTTTCTGCACAAAAAGCACTTATCACTGCTTAATTCTCTTCGCTCTCTAGTTGATTGGTTTCTAAACAGCCACAGGCAACCAAACAGTCTCTGTCTTCCACCTGTAAAACTATTTGTTCTTTAAACTGTAGACAGCAGCAGAAAGTTTTTGCTTGCCATGGCAACCTGCTTTCCAAAACTGGGAACAGGAAATTCTGATTCCAGCTACAGGATGAAAACAGCAGTAGCAAATGGTTTTGTTTGTCCTCGTTTTTTGACTGGAGAATGCTGACAAACCGGACAGTCCAGCTTATTGTGCATACTATTATGGCTTTTGGCGCACTGTTTTGTGTGTACCTGTATGGGTGTGTACCTGTGCTTTATTAAAGATTGAGATGTACTAAGTTCTGAAAAGTGATAACGTGCAGAGTGATAAACTGCCAGCCACTCAGCTCCCAACTGTCATGTTACAGGCTGTGTTTGAAAAATGACAGTTGGGAGGTGACTGGCTGGTGGTTTATCACTCTCCACTTTATCACTGTTCAGAGCTTAGTACATCTGGCCCCATCCTTACAGGATACGTGTGCATGTCTTAACACAGGAAAATTGCACTCTTTACAAGAGATCCTGAAGAGTTGATCATTGCAAATGTTTAGTGGAACAGAACGTTTTGTTTTGCCTTTCTTTCGATCAAGTTCTATGTGCACAGTACCTGTTAATATATATTACACAACTACCTAGCAGCCTGCCTGGCTGTGGGTTTATGAACAGAGTTTCAAATAGTTTAATCCACAATCTAAGCAGGTAACTGAAGAAAGCAGACAGAAACATAGAAAGAATAAATTGCTTTCAGTTTCAGTGAAGATCAATGTTTGTGCTATGCGGTTTCTTATTGTATGATTTTGTGTATATGTATTTCCTGGAAACTTTCCTGAAAGAAACAGTATTTTCTCCTCTGGGACTCAGTAGCTGTTAATAGGATCACTTGTAAGCTTATTTCTGGTATACAGAGGAGGGGGCAAACAGGAGTTTTTGGTCACCATTCAGATCCTAGAAACCCAGGTTGATTCCTCCCCTCCCCACTTCGAGGCATTTTTATTGGTGAGATGAAGAGAGACAGGACTTGAGTACTTGCTCTTCTTCTAGAGGTTAATGACCCAGTTAGCAGCTCTTGGCTGAATTTCCCGACATTTTGCAGACATCAAGGCCGTGTCTGCCTGCCAAGTACATCCTGTTCCCTGGAGCTCATCCAAGCCCTCTCCTATTACTGTATAATGCGACAAAAAGGGGAGGAGGGCTAGGGACCAGCCAGAGACAGAAAAGGAAACAAGCTCAGATCTAACCTCTAGGTTGCCAAGACTGCCTGCACATAACTGCTGTACATATGGGGTTAAACAGTTCCCTGTTGGGAACACAGGAATCTGAACACTATAAAATACGTTGAACTTTCATTATTCTTAGAAACAGTAGAGGAATATTTTGTGAGGCAGACGGGCCGCAAAAACAAATGAGCGACTCCTGTGATCACTACATGTTCTCTGTTGTAGACCCTCAAAGTCTGAATTGAGCTAGAATGAACTTGTTGATATAAGGATGCTCTCATACAAATACATTCATGTCACACTTTTGTCTCTGACATCTGTGTATATTCATTCTTCCTTTATTGGTGGGTAGACCATTCGTGCTACAGCCTATGCAGGAACAAAATATGGTCTCCTTTTCAGCTATTACATAAACTTATTATTATTTTTTAATATAAGCTGCGAGAAACATATTTTATTTTATTTTATTCAGAGTGGGGAATAAAGCAAGAAAGAGCCAGTAACTGTGCACCTGGGCGAACCATGTTGCAATGTAAGGGGTGCAAATAGAGTTATTATTTTGCATGCAGGATAAATACCGGCTGCTGTTGTATGTAGCCCGCAAATGCTGCACAGCTTTATTTTTACACTGCAATTTATATTTCAGTTTGTACACATCCCTCTCACATCCAGTGGCGGAACTCCCAGAGACAATGGAGTCATTTGCCGCTGGGCGCCAGCCCCGAAGGGGCACCTGGCTCCATTGTCAACCGGAGCTGCACAGAGAAGGAGCGCCGATCCTCCAGTGGCGTAACTACGGAAGGTGCAGGGGGTGCGGTCACACCCCCTGCACCCTTCATTTGCCGGGCGCCCGCTGCGTGTGTTACCAGCGGGCACCTGGCTCCTTCTCTCGGACGGCAGCATGTACTGGAGCGGGGTTTAAGGTAAGTATTTTTTTTTTTTGTATGTGTATGTGCGTGCATGCGTGGGGGGGGCTACTGGGGGCTTATTGCAGGGGACTTATTACAGGGGGCTTACTACTGGGGGCATTACTGGGGGCTTATTGCAGGGGACTTATTACAGGGGGCTTACTACTGGGGGCACTACAGGGGGCTTATTACAGGTGGCTTACAGTTACTACTGGAAGCTTCCTACTGGAGGCACTACGGGGGGCTTAAGACAGGGGGCTTACTACTGGGGGCACTGCAGAGGGCATTACAGGGGCCTTACTACTGGGGGCATCATATGGGGGAACTAAAGCAGCATTACTACTGGGTGCATCATAATGGGGCACTACAGGGGCCTTACTATTGGTGGCACAACAGGGGCCTTACTACTGGGGGCACTGCATAAGGGGACCACTACTGGAGGTACTGCATAGAGGGACCATTACTGGGGGACACTACATAGGCGGGCAATGGATAGGGGGACCTCTACTGAGGGCACCGCATATAGGGACCACTACTGGGGGCATTGTATAAAAGGAACTGCATAGGGGGGCGGCAGCAGCTGGGGCTGGCATAGGTGCTGGGGGGTGGTATATATTAATTTGGGGGGGTGGCACCAACATTTATCTTGCCTCCGGGCACCTGAGATGAAGTTATGCCACTGCTCACATCTAATCTCTCTGCTCATTTTATATCTGCCCCACCTGCAATGCAGCATGCAAAAATATGTTACTTTTTGAAACCGAATAATACTGTCTGAGAAAACTGCATCTGTTTGTCTCATTATGGGGCCTATTTATCAACGCCAAATTTCGGGGGATACCCGCAAATATTAATTATCACCCTAACGCTTACTTGACTACACTCCCGGAAGTTGCGGGAGGCTCCCGATTTTTCGGGTAGTCCCCCGCACCTCCGGAAGGGTAGGCAGATCTCGCGCATTCTGCCTACTTCCTAGTGGAGCGGGCAGGATAGGTAGATTTCACGTGGAATTTGCGAGTCCGTGAGGTGGGGGTGGGGCTAAACGGCACAATTTGCATCATTTAGCCCTGCCCCCTCCTTGCGGTCCAACGAATCGCAGACTTTTCTGGGAAAGGGGCGGGGCCTAATTACGACAACAGCCCGGCCCCACCCTCCGAACTAGCCGGCAGCAGCAGGTCTCCTGGCTGCTCCCAGAAACGATTTACAAAAAGTCGGTAAGTATGCCCTAATGTATGAAGTAGGGACTGCAGCAGATATTTCCGACAGGAGCCCAAACTGCCATAGGTTAGCTGCTGTAGCGACATTTTGGCAGCCCCCTAGTGGGGGCGGTGTAAGTAGGTGGAGCGGCCATGCACCCCGCTTTTTTTTAAAGCCATTATTACCATTATTATAAAGCAGGGAGCCAGGCTATGATGACGCGATTTAGTGCGAATTGAGTCATCGCACCCACCAGACTGCCCACTTTCGCGGGGGGCTGGCTGCCATTCCAGGGGGGCTTTCCTACTCTTGCAGGGTGTCGGGAGCGGCACCCAAACCTGGTAGCTGCTATCACATAGTTTAGACTGAAAAAATGTTACCTGGTTTAAAGCTCACCTGCCAGCTAATGGCTTTTAAAGGTAAGGCAGTCACCTAACATAGCTTCTATCATACTACCAAAAAGACAGCTGACACAGGTTAATATAAACGAGTTTGCACATGGGGTGCATGAGAAAGCTATGATCACAAAAGGTTAATTAAAAATTAAAAGCATAAACAAAGTCAGAAATCCACTGCACTCGCCACCCCTAGATTTGGGGTGCAGACCTGCACTTGCCATTCCCAGGACTGGGGTGCAAGTGGCCTGTGACCACATTGCTTAAATAAATAAAATAAAATCAGAAAACCCAGCACTCACCATGTTTAAACACTCACAATGATGTATAAATAAATAAATAAATAAATAAATAATGGAGATTTGGTTCATGGATTGATCAATTAAGCCCGCAGCCCACATCACGGGACCCCACTTCTCTAAACTATGTGATAGCAGCTACCAGGTTTCCATCAGTGTGACGGATAGTGTAGGACCTGCAGAGAAGTGGGGTCCTGTGATGTGGGCTGCGGGCTTAAATGCATTGATCAATCCATGAACCAAATCCCCATTATTTATTTATTTATACATCATTGTGAGTGTTTAAACATGGTGAGTGCTGGGTTTTCTGATTTTATATATATATATATATATATATAATATGTATGTATGTCTCAGTCACTGACAGAGCGGTGGACTGCTCGGACTGTACACAGGGCACATCACTGTCTGTCACTACTCACTAACACAACAGGGTGGCGAGCGGCGCCCTCCAGTGGCCGGCACCTCTAGGCAGCTGCCTAAAGGTGGCGCCAGCCCTAATTGACATAATTAATGGTAATAAGAAGTAATAGCAGCACTGGGGTTGGTGAAACCCAGTATGGCAAGTAAACCCTCTGTGCGGCTGAAAAAGGGGGCATGGCCTCGCTCCCAGAGATACCGGGCTGCACCCAGAGACTTTCCCTGCACTGGTGGCTCATTCTGTGATGTTAGTGTGCAGCGCTTGGCTCCCTGTTATTGAGTAGGAGAGCGCATTTTGGTTTGCACGCCTGCCCCCGAGTGACGCCACTGATTAGAAGTTACAATTATCAGGTCTTTAAATAGACAAATCACCAGTGGAATAATAAATGACTGCACTTAATGGGTGCCCGTTATAGCAGGTGAGCTGAGACGCAGGTATAAAAACAATTAAATGTTTTATTTAACACTTTAAATGAAGGAAACCATAACCTTCAATTAGACATTAAAAAGTTAAAAAGCACACAATCATAAATCAACAATAGTTAGATGAATTGAAAAATTACTATTAAACAGTACAGAGGACCAAAATCCTCACAGTCCTGAGTTATGCTCACCCCCCCCCATGTACAGAATGCAAAAAGGATCAAACAAATGTTAATAGGTTTAATCCTATCATGCCACAGTAGAAGCTTGCATTAAATCAGCTGCTAAATTACTTTTCAATGTATTCCGTATGGCATGCCGGCAGATTGCCCTTGATACCCCTCCAAAAGAGGGAATTATTCATTGGTCCGGCTTGTCAGAAAGGAACACAGGATATTTTTTGTAATTAATAGACTCCAGTTGTCACTGTGTGAAAATAACAGTTATGGTATGACATACCTTTGTTAACTCTTTTTCTTCGAGGTCCATGGGGTCCACAGTCATTACGTTGGGGTATGAATCCCGGTCACCAAACAGTGAACACAAACGAGCTCTCTGCTCGTAGGATGCGTCTGGGTGGGTGTCCTGTGGACCCCATGGACCTCGAAGAAAAAGAGTTAACAAAGGTATGTCATACCATAACTCTTATTTTCTTCTTAAGTTGGGGATATCCCAAAGCACTAACCCTACGGGCGGGGACGCTCCTGACTCTCAGAAGAGAGGAGAATCCTACACCCGAAGGAGGCATCCTGAGAGGCAAAAGTGTCAAAGGAATAAAATTTGACGAAGGTATGGATGGAAGACCATGTGGCTGCCTTGCATAATTGCTCAGCAGAAGCATCCCGGCGGGCCACCCATGATGGACCTACCGCCCTAATAGAATGTGCCGTCACTGAATCCGGCACCCGCATACCAGCCTGTGTATAAGCCAATGACATTGCCATGCGAATCCACCTGGCCAGTGTCTATTTATTGGCTGGCCAGCCACGCCTATGACAACCATAAAGCACAAAAAGTGAATCAGACTTCCTCCATTTGCTCATGCGTCTCACATAAATTCTCAAGGCACGGACCACATCCAGGGAAGCCTCACCTGGTGAGAGACTAGTGCCCTAAAATGCTGGAACTACTATTTCTTCATTAATATGAAATTTAGACACTACTTTTGGAAGGTAACCCTCCCTAGTACATAGTACTGCTCTATCTTGATGAAATACCAAGAACGGCTCACGGAAGGAAAGCGCAGCTAAATCCGACACTCTTCGTGCAGATGCCATAGCAAGAAGAAATACCGTCTTTGCTGTTAGCCACTTGATGTCTATTGAATTTAAAGGCTCGAACGGAGGAGCCTGTAAAACCTTCAGAACTAGAGTCAAGTCCCACGAAACAACCGGAGAAATGAAGGGAGGCTGAATCGTCAACACCCCCTGAAAAAAGGTCTTTATATCTGGTCTCAGAGCAATATTATGTTGAAATCAGACTGAAAGAGCAGACACCTGTACCCTCAAAAGAGGCCAGGCGGAGCCCTTTTTCCAGACCACTTTGAATAAAATCAAGCACTCTGGATATCAGAAATTTCTGTGGATCATACCCTTTCAGTTTACACCACTGAAAGAAAGTATGCCAAATTCTATAGTATATACGAGCTGAAGATGGTTTCCGTGCCTTCAGCATCGTCCATATAACAGACTCGGAAAACCCCTTCTTTCTCAAGACGGAGGCCTCAAGAGCCATGCCGTCAACGATAGCCGATGAAGATCCGGGTACCAGCAGGGACCCTGTAGCAACAGATCCGGTCTCAATGGCAGAGGCCATGGAGTGTCTATGGAGAGAGACCGTAGATCTGTGAACCAGTGCCGTCTCGGCCATACCGGAGCTATTAATATCACGGTGCTGCCCTCTTGTTTGATCTTTCTGACAACTCTGGGAAGAAGAGCAAACGGGGGGAACAGATATACCAGCTTGTAATGCCACTTTACTGTCAGTGTGTCTACAAACTCGGCTCTCGGACCTCTTGTCCAGGATCCGTACCTGGGAACCTTGTTGTTCCTTCTTGAGGCCATCAGATCTATTTCTGGTAGACCCCATCTGTCCACAAGGTTCCGAAAAACCTGTGGATGTAGGGCCCACTCTCCTGCATTTATCTCCTGCCGACTGAGAAAGTTGGCCTCCCAATTCAGGATCCCCGGAATGAACACGGCAGATATCGTGGGATAGTCTCTGCCCAGACCAAGATTTTTGATACCTCTGCCAAGGCAGCCAGACTCCTTGTGCCCCCTTGATGATTTAGGTAGGCAACCACGGTGCGATTGTCTGACTGTATCTGCACCGGCCTGCCCTTTAAGATTTCCTAAGCCTGCACTAAAGCTTTGAATATAGCTCTTAGTTCCAGGATGTTTATCGGTAGCCGACTTTCCGCCACTGACCACTTTCCTTGGAAAGTGTGTGACCCCATCATCGCCCCCCAACCTTGAAGACTGGCCTCGGTTTTGACCAATGTCCAATCCGACACCCAAAATGGGTGACCCTGCCTGAGATGCTTTGTCTGCAACCACCAGGACAGGGACAACCGCACCTCTGGAGAGAGACGCAGCAACTGAGACCTGATCGTGCAATGATCCTTGTCCCAGTGAGACAGAATTAATTGCTGCAGTGGTCTGGAGTGGAACTGAGCGTATTCCACCATCCTGAAGGTGGCCACCATCGACCCCAGAACTTGCATGGCCACTAGAACGGATATCTGCCTGTTGCGAAGCAACCTGCGTATTCGTGATTGTAAGGCAAGAATCTTCTCCTCCGGCAGATATATTTTCTGCACCACGGAGTCCAATCTTGCTCCCAAATGACACATCTGTTGTACCGGACAGGGTGATGACTTTTGCCTGTTTATGATCCAGCCGTGACTGTACAGACATGATACTGTCAGCCTCAAATGATCCTGTAACTGCTGCGGGGACTGCCCTAGCAACAGGAGGTCGTCCAAGTAAGGCAAAATCCTGACGCCTTGGCGTCTGAGGCATGCAATCGTCACCACCATCACCTTGGTGAATACCCAAGGGGCTGTGGACAGGCCAAAAGGTAGGGCCTGGAACTGAAAATGTTCCCCTCCTACCGCAAAACTAAGAAATTTTTAATGAGCCTGTGTGATTGGTATGTGGAGGCAGGCATCCTGTATATCTAAGGATACCATATAGTCCCCCTTCTCCATTGCCAACACAATCGATCGCAATGTTTCCATCCTGAACCCGGGGGCTCGAACAAATTTGTTGAGCTGTCTCAGATTCAGAATAGGCCAGTATGACCCGTTCGGTTCTTGTGCCAAGAACATATTGGAGTAAAACCCCTCTCGGAACTGATTCTCTGGCACTGGAATCACTACCTCCGATGCCAGTAAGGCAAGAATTGCTTTCTGAAGGGCCAAGGCTCTTTCTGAACCCTCCTGTGGGTTGACACAAGAAAACCTTTGAGGAGGAGTCCTACAAAACGACAGGGCGTACCCTCAGGAGACAACTCCTCGAACCCAGGCATCCTCCGTCGTGAGGTGCCAGGGCTCTGAGAACCAAAGCAGTCGGTCCCCCAGGGGGAGGCCCGTCCCATCAGGCCACTGGTTTATCCTGGACCCTAGATCCTGGACGTTTGTTCTGCCAGGGCTTCCTGGGTTCTGCCTTTTTTGGTGGAAATCTCGCTGAGGGCTGTCCCTTGGCCTAGCCCTGCGGCCGAAACCCCCGAAAGGACGCCCTTCTCAGTTTAGACAAGGTTGCTGAAAGCAAACCTGCCGTCTTTGAGGCTGCCATGGAGGCTACAATTTTGTCCAATACTGGACCAAAAATAATACCCCTGTGAACGGAAGGGATTCTAGGGTCTTTCTGGACCCGGCATCTGCCTTCCAATCCTTTAACCAGAGAATCCTATGTGCCACCACGGACTCTGCTGAAACCCTGGAGGAAAGGATCTCTGCATCCAAGGCGGCATCTCCCAAATAAGAGGCCCCTTCTCTAATAAAGGAGATCATATCCAGTTTCTCCTTAGAGGCATCTGGTAAAGACTCCGTTAAAGTTTTGGCCCACTCCTCAATAGCTCTTTCTACCCAGGCAGTGGCCATAGCTGGACGGGTGGCCATTCCTGCCAGAGAGACAACTCTCCAGTCTCCTATCTGTGGCTTCCTTCAGCGAAGCCGCTGGGATTAGCAGAGTGGTACGTTTAATCAGCTGCACAACATGTGCATCAAATGACAGTGGATTCTCCCACCTGGCACAGTCCTCTCCTGGAAAAGGCTATAGAAGTGCCATTCTTTTAGAAGAATGGCTTTTCTTATCCGGACAAACCCACGCTTCCTCCATAAGTTCTGATAAATGTTCAGACTTTGGGAATTCTGCCTTAACCACCTTCTGGCACTTGAGCAGGGGGGCTTTCCTAAGCGGAGGATCCCCTTCCTCGATATTTAACACCGATTTTACAGCCCTTATCAGAAAGGGGACATCGGCTACTGGGAAATGATCATCACCCTCCTCGGAGCTAGACTCCTGTGAAGAGTCCTGTGCCTGTTCCTCGGAGGAGGCGGCACTGGAGTACTCACCCATGTGAGAAGGTAAATGGCGCCTAGATTTAGGCTGCTTTGGTTTGACAGCCTGAGGCTGAAAGACCCCAAAGGATGATGCCATAACCTTACCAGCACCAGGGTCCATCCAAGGCGGCCACATCATGAGCATAGGATGCATCTGCTGAGGCAAACCCCAAACCGGTGGTACCGGAGCAGCCAGCCACTCCGCCATCTGAGCCATAACCTGAGAAAATGATGCTCAAGGGGCTCAGGGCCTGTAGCAGGCAAACTTAATTGGTGTGGTGGCTGTCTAAAACAGTTCCCACAAAGCCCATTTTGTAGAAAGTCCTGTGGGGACAATCCTGCCTTGCAGGTTATACAGGATATCAGCAACGGGGCTCCCGCCACCTGACCCTCAGACTCCTTAGACATGTCAACTATGCCAATGGTTCTGAGTGTATATGTGCTGCTTTCTACTTCTCAACCCACACACCTGTAGCAAGGGAAGGGGAGAGACAGTGACAGTATACAGGAATTACAGTTCTTTTACAGAAGAAACAGTATCCATAGACAACAATCACATGTCATGCATAAACACTTCTATGAGTCATACGCATATAAGCTCTCACTACCAACAATTAGCCTAGGCTTAGGTAGGATAGAGCCCTGTAAAACCTGAACCAGCAGTAGGAAAGGTATACAGGGAGACTGCCCAGCATCCTGCAGCAGCAGCGATCAGAGAGCAACTGACATACACGCTGGCTGCCTTATATGGAGGCTGGGAGGAGCAACCCACAATCACTGCGCCAGAGTACTGAACTAGCATGTAGATTGGGGGAGGGGCCGCCGGGGAAGCTTACCTGCCCTATGCTGCTTGGACCTGCCAGTAAACTGACCTGGCAGCCGCCACAAGCCCTGGCTGGTCAGGAACATCATATCCCGGCGGTCTAGTGTAGGAAACAAGCTGTATGCCTCCGACTGCAGCGCGCTTCCGACCAGTCTCTCTGCCCGAGGCCGAACCACCACATGGTCCCGGTGTCAGCGGCCGCCGCAACCACCTGCTTACCTGCCATCCCCTTGATCCGGGTGCGGTACAGGACATGAGAGCCCCTGCCCAAGCCCTAGCCATGGACCTGCCAAGGCTAGCGGTGTGGCGCCGGAGGAGGCAGCGCGTGGCCGGTGCGTCTCCGATCAGGCGCGAGGCTGCTTCCAGGACAGCTCAGACCACCTGCTGAGATAGAGAGTAAAACTCTCTCTCTTTTTTTTTTTTTTGTTTACTCGTCTGCAGGACTGCTGCTGCAGTCCCACTGTCTATGTGGTGTACACACCAAACAGGAAGAACTGGCTGCCTGAGGCAGGGGGTGGGGTGTATGAGGAGGAACCCCGGTGCATCCTGGGAGCAGAGAGCTCGTTTGTGTTAACTGTTTGGTGACCGGGATTCATACCCCAACGTAATGGCTGTGGACCCCATGGACCCCGAAGAAGAAAACATGATTATTTGTTATAATGGGAGCGATCTCTCAGACCAGTGGCGTAATTACAGAGGGTGCAGGGGATGCGCTTGCTATGGGGCCTGGTAGCTTAGGGGGCCCGCCGGCCCAGCAAGCAACCCCCTGCACCCATGGCCGGATTAAGCATGTATTCTGCTTCTTCTCAGCCGCAGGGAATTAAACACCGCCATCTATTAATATGACACTGGTAGTGGAAGGCATCTCTACAAGAATTTCTAGCCTTCCCTGTGCCGCTTACATATGTACAGTGTCTGCGCCTACTCCATGCAACGTGACAACACAAAGCTGATGTCACATAGGTACCGCCCCTTTACCGGTCTGCGTAGCACCGAGAAGCAGTATTGTCCAATCTCCAAATCAACTAGTTGGCTGAGCTCCTTGAAGGCCGGGTGAGTGACTGATCCTCTAGAGAGGTGTCGGGCAGGCTCAGTCCCGCTGTCTGCTGCTGATCAACATTCACAAAATGTTAATAAATAAGTGTGTGTGTGTGTGTGTGTGTGTGTGTGTGTGTGTGTGTGTGTGTGTGTGTGTGTGTGTGTGTGTGTGTGTGTGTGTAACTCTGGTTGAGACCTGAATTGGGGGGCCTTTAAAATTTTGCTATGGGGCCCACAACGTTCTAGTTACGCCCTTGTCTCAGACTCCTTATTACCAGCTAGCTGACTACTAATTATCAAATCTAAAGCTCTATAAGTGATACATATGACCCTACAGTATATGATCCTATCTAAATTGTTTTCATTTGGCTATTTGATAACTTTTTAGCCACAATGGAAGTTATACGGTATACAATCAGTAAACCGGCTGCCTTAATACTGGCAGCCAGCTTCCCGACTGTCATATCCTCGGCGAGGGTGAAATGCCGGGTGTCTATATCTAGACGCCTGTCATTTCCCCGACGCCGGGAGACAGGCAGGTTAGTCACCCCTGGGGGATATCTTAGGGTTAGGCACCCCCCGGGGGAGGTTTAGGCAGCGGGGAAGGGGGGGTTAGGGTTAGGCACTTAGAGGGGGGCTTAGGGTTAGGCACTTGGGGGGGAGGTTAGGGTTAGGCACCCCTAATGAGGGTTAGGGGGTTAGGTTAAGTTAGTAAGTGCTTACCTTAGCGACGATCGGGATTTCCAGCGCTGTCGGGCTTCTGCTGTCGGGAACTCTGCGTGCGGCCGGCGGTATTTCATACCGATTCCAGTTATACAATACTGTATATGTAATTAAGGAGCAGCTTTAAGAAAAGGATTAGGCTGTTTTTTGTGTTTGTTACTTTGCACCAGGTGCCACTTTGTACAGCTTTATGTGGCAAGGTGTCTATTTCATTTCTTTGAATCATGGAAAGGGAGATTCTGAATGCAGAGTGATCTAGTTGCAATTATGTGCCAGCCTAAATTCAACATGAAACTCTACAATTAGTACATTTCCATGATCAGGATATTTCAGTCATAAATGCATAAAGGCGCAGAGAGCAGAAAAGGGAGCAACAATCTAAAGTGAGAAGCCCTATTTCTGAGTGTGTGTGTGACTTTTTTTTCTTTGGGCAAGCAGGAGGCTGTAGACAGGAGGCACTACCTACTTCACTATCGCCCCACTCATTTTTTAAATGACCCCTTCAATCTGAATTCCATTCTCTTTATACACTGACACATTTGTTCCAAAAGCTTCTGATAATCTTCTAGCTGCTAACTCCTAGGGGTCTATTTACTAAGCCTTGGATGGAGATAAAGTAGATTGAGATAAAGTGGCAGCCACCCAGCTCCTGTAATTTTTCAAACACAGCCTGTGACATGGCCGTTAGGAGCTGATTGGCTGGTACTTTATCTCCATTCACTTTATCTCAATCTAAGGCTTAGTAAATAGACCCCTAGGTCACTACTCAGTAAGGGCCTGATTCTGAGTTACACAAAGCTCTGTACACAGCTGCATTTAGAGAACCTTAGCAAACTGAGCGTGCACCATAGTGCACACTCACATATTTGCATATCTCCAGGCGATACTGAGTCAGACGGATCTCAGCTGTTTATGAACGTATGTAAAATGGGCGATTCAGGGTGTCAACTGGGTGTTAGCATGGAAGTGATTCAAATTACCCTACTGCATAGGAAGCAGGGATGTGCACAGACCCCGTGGTTTTGGTTTTGGATCTGTATCTCCTTCGAGGTTTTGGATCTGGATTTGCAAATCCGCCCTTGCGTGTTTGGTTTTGGATGTGTATTTTCTTCAATAATTTTAAAAAACAGCTAAAACCTCATCATTTGGGCTTTTTTTGCTCCTACAGTATTATTAACTTCAATAACATTAATTTCCAGTCATTTCCAGTCAATTTTGAGCACTTCACAGCTCACAATATTGTTCACCAACATAGGCCGAAGGCTGGCTGGCTAACTAAGCAACCAACAGAGCAGCAGCACAAACACACGGCAGCTATTTCTGTTTACAAATGTTTTGCAAATTAGTAATGTATAAACAATAACCTACTGTATCAAACTAACTCATAAGTATATTCAATAGAAAACAATACAACACAGAAATTTACTAAGAATCGTGCATGGAATATCCTTGCTCAAAACAAGTAGTCATATTTAACAAGCAGCAAACAAAAATCCCCAAAACAATGTGTAAATAGCAACAGCAGATGTCCCCTACACAAGTGCACATGCCTATTCTCAGTGCCCAATCAGTATTTCCCTCCTGAGGGTGCTGGGCCACTGATGACTGGCACTCTGTGCCCATGTCAACCCCTGTCCAATCAGCCTTTTTTGTTGAGCAGTTCCCCAAAATCTCCCCAACTATAAAAACAGCATTCCATACATGCGGGTCAGATACAGTGTGGGTCGGATATAGTGCGGGTCTGATATACTGCAGGATAGGGTGTAGGCCGGATATAGTGTAGGATACAGTGTGGGTTGGGTTCAGTGCAGGTCATATACAGTGTGATTCGGTTACAGCAGTGGCGTAACTAGGTATTTGGAGCCCAGGGCAAATGTAAAAAATGAAACACCCCCCCCCCCCCTGCTGGTGGCACGCGTGGTGAAAATGGGCGTGGTCTCTTGTCAACGTGACACATACCCCTTAATCGTCACTCTGAACATTCCTTTCCATATGCACCTTAACCCTAGTAGTGCCCCTTATACAGTACCCCCAGTATGCAATGTCCCCAGTTGTGGTCCCTTTTATGCAGGTCCATAGTAGTGCCCCTTATACAGAACCCCCAGTAGTGGTCCTTCTTAGTTCCCCTTATACAGTACCCCCAGTATGCAATGCCCCCAGTAGTGGTCCCCCTTATGCAGTCCCACATTAGTTCCCCTTATTAAGCGCCCCCAGTAGTGGTCCCCCCTATGAAGTTCCCCTAGTAGTGGTCCCCCTTATGCAGAGCCCCCAGTAGCAGTCCCCCCAATGCAGTGTCACCAGCAGTGGTACCCCCTATGCAGTGCCCTTTATATAGTGCCCCCAGCAGTAGTTCCCCTCCCCCATGCAGTGCCCCCAGTAGTGGTCCCCCTTATGCAGGCCCCCAGTAGTGATCCCCCTATCCAGTGCCCTTATACAATGCCCCCTGTAGTGGTCCTCCCTACTAGTAGTGGTCCCCTAGTAGTAAGCCCCTTATATAGTGCCCCTGATAGTAGTACCCCCCCAGTAGTAGTCCCCAGTAGAGGTTCCCCCTCCCGATGCAGGGCCCCCAGTAGTAGCCCCCCTAGTTGTAGTCCCCAGCAGTGCCCCACCCGCAGTAGAGGTCCCCTCCCAGTAATGCAGACACACAAGTTACAAAAAAAAAAATACACTTAACTGAATCCACGCTCCGGCTCAGGCCACTGCTTCCACCGCCGCCGCAAGTCAGTCCTCCCGGGCTGGTGTGCTCTGCATTATGATAGAGACATCATGACGTCTCTCCCATTACCCACTGCAAGAGCCAGAAGGCGGAGCTCATGAGTGAGCTCCAGCCCGGCTCTTGCAGTGGGCGCTGCAGCAGTCAATGAGAGTCTGTCTGACTCTCATTGGCTGCTGATTAACACACACATTGCTGCCGCGTGGGGGTGATGTGTATGCAGTAGCAGCAGCAGTCAATGAGAGTCTGTCTGTCTCTCATTGGCTGCTGGTTAACACACACATCGCTGAGCCCGCCTCCCATCCTTCTCCTGGCGCTATTGGGTAAGCGCTCAGGGGGAGGGAAGGGGCTCGGCTGTGCAGCACAGGACTGGTACTGGGTACAGGGAAGCCTAGCGCCAGTCCTGTGTAAATGTGTAGTGCTGAATGCACAAACTGCAGGCAGCGTAACACTGCTTAACTAGGACGGGCCGGACAAGGGGCGCCACTGGTCCTACAGCACCCAGGGCACACGCCCTGCTTGACTCCACTTAGTTACGCTACTTGGTTACAGTGCATGTCTGATACAGTGCAGTTTATAGTGGAGGTTGGATACAGTGCGGGATACATTGTGGGTTGGATACAGTGTGGGATTGACACAGTGCAGGTCGGATACAGTGTGGGTTGGATATACCAATAGTGCACTTACTGTGACAGAGGTGTCGGCAGTGCGGGGATGCTGGCAGTGTCCTCAGTGCAAGAATGCCAGTAGCGTTCTCAGTGCGCGGGTTCTGGTGGTGTCGGCAGTGGGGAGGTATTGGAGGTGTTCTCAGTGTGGAAGTTTCGGCAGTGCAGGGGGGGCTGACAGTGTCTTCAGTACAGGGATCGGCAGTGCAGGGGTGCTGGCAGTGTCCTCAATGCAGGGTGCCGGCTTGGTCAGCAGAGGGGGGGTGCCAGCGGTGGTATCAGTGCAGGGGTGCCAGTGGTGTCCTCAGTGCGAGGGTGCTGGCAGTGTGGGGGTGCTGTGTCTTCAGTACAAGGGGTGGCAGTGTCCTCAGTGCATGGTGCCAGTGGTGTCAGCAGTACCGGGGTGCCAGCAGTGTCCTCAGTGTGGGGGTGCCGGCAGTATGGGGGTGCTGGTAGTGTCGGCAGTGTGAGGGTGCTGATGGGTGCTGACAGTGTCTTCAGTGCAGGGTGTCGGCAACGGTGTCAGTGTGGGAAGAGCGGTATCTATCTTCCATTTCCTGTGCCCATTGAAGTCTATGGACAAGTGCTTATTGGCTGAGAGTCATGATAGACGGTTCTCTCAGCCAATCAGAGGCAAGCCCAATGAAAATCAAAAATCAATGGGACTTTGTAAAATGGTCGCTCAAGGCTAAACCTTGAGATCCGACAGCGGGATTTTGAGGTTTTGTCTCGATTAGGGATCCGAGGAGGGGGTGAAGATCCAAGCTGTGTCTCGGATTCCTTTGGATCACCAAAGTTCGGGCGGGCTTGCTGAGAACCGGGCCCGCTCATCTCTAATAGGGAGTTGTAAGTGGCAATACTAGTCACAGAACAGAAAACAGTGGCTTGGCGCAATGCGTACACATGTAGACTTTGCTTTTGCGCATTAGCTTGCCATTAGTAAAATATTCACACTCGGAAAACGGCCGCATATAGAGCTGCGTGTGGCTCAAAATCGGGTGCTAATTATTCTATTGGTTTATAATGCTGCTTTTGATACTGTAGTGTAAACTATACTGTACTTATTCAAACAGTACATTAGTCTACAGTACCCTGTTCTATCCTAGTTCCAATCATACTTCTATGGCTGCAGTTTTAGGGGGAGATGTATCAAACCTTGGAAAGAGATAAAGTACCAACCAATCAGCTACTAACTGTCATTTTTCAAATACAGCATGTGCAATGACAGTTAGAAGCTGATTGGTTGGTACTTTTCTCCAAAGTTGATACATCTCTCCCTTAATGCCTTTTTTGCTGGTGCTATTCAATATCCACTTTCTCTATGGATTTCTTCAATGCTATTTCACATCTGTTATCTCTTTATTCTTCGCCCCTCAAAAACACAGCCAACTTGTTTTGTTTTTCAGTACCATCTACATGCCGATCTCCTCCCACAAAATGTCCACTGTCTATTGCCAAACATCAGCATCTGCATCTCAGCTGTCTGTCCATCATCATGGTATCCATTTTATAAATTATCATGTGTTAGACCAGATAATCATAATTCCTTATCGCCACTTATTGCGGCAGTAAAAAATTATGTACTGCCGGGATGCCCTGCGATGTGTAAAAGCAAAGTGATTACTAACGCGCACGCTTGGTTTGCTGACTGTGCATGTGTGAGGAGAAAGTACAGCGGAAAGTTACCTCTCCTGGTAACTATTGCGGTATATAGCCCATAGGATAAAATGACTACTGGTGCGAAGCTCCAGAGCTTCGTAAATACAGAAATTAAGCTGCCTCCATAGAAACCTATGGTGCCTGCTTTTACGATTGAAAATAGGCAATATACTGTGGTTGTCGCATAGATACATTCAGGGGATACTTATTATTGGCGGGTACCCCCAGTGTTTTCGTGAAATATGCTGTAAATATTCTTTTATAAATGGGCCCCTTTATTCTGTCTCAATTGTAGCAAACAACTTTCCAGTAATCAGACCTTCACGGCTTCAATCCTCATTGAATGTAGCAGCCAGTCTCTGCACTAGATGTCTGTGCTTTCTATGATGCAATTTATCATTCTGATTCTCACCCACAATGGGGCCCCTCCTACATCTCCTCCCTTATCTCCACCATTGTCTCTAATTTCGGTTTATCACCTTGTGTTCTGTGACCTATGAACAATGTCTGTCATCCTTATCACCTCTTACCTCTTATCACCTATTCCTTGAATAATGAACATTTGTGTAGATCGGAATCGGTATTATATCCCGTCGGACGCCAGCCCGGCGTATGTAATACCAATACCGGAAGCTAGAAAGGACCAGATCCCGACAGGATAAGAGTCTAATCTATCCCTAACCTCCGACCCCCCCCCCCAGGGGCGGATCTAGCCTTTTCTTTTAGGGGGGCGATTTTTATAATGTATCGCGACTCCTGTCCTGGCACCTCCCCTTTCTGGTCCCAACTCCTCCCCTTTACCTGTGTTTTTTTTATTATTTTTATGTTGGTGGTCATATGGATTATTACAATTTCTATATTTTTTATTCCTTTTTGTTGCACTTGCAGATAAAAAGCTGATATATATTTATGCAGCCACTGTAGACGCAATGTATCATGTACATCCCACCCCTTATCGTATGGTTATTGGCATGATTACTTACTCACGGGACAACTGTTCCGATAAAAGCTGCCCCATGCGAAGTTATGATTTCTGTGTTTTTGCCCGTGGGCTAACGCATACAGGGGGGAAAAGGGATCAGAAGGATCCCTCTCTCCGGAGACTTCTGCTGAAGGAAGCCCATAGATTTCTATAGGATATCAAACACGTGCAGGAAGTTCCCCCTGCACAATACCCAGGACAAACAGCACTAAAACCTGCTTAAAGTAGACACAGGAAGGTGCCAATAGTCATTTTTGAGCCCCAGCTGGGTGCCCAAATCTGCAGCCACTTACCGACAATCAGCTCCCTCCTTCCGGGAGGGAGCTGATTGTCAGCTTACAGCGGGGGCGTGTCCGGTCATTGATGTCACATTGGGGGTGGGGCCATGCAATTGCATCATCGTGGCCCGCCCCCTCTTCACAATGGCATTATTTTCGGCATTGCGAAGCATGGGGCGGAACCACGATGACGCGATTCAGTGCGAAACGCGTCACCGCCCCCCCCACGCTGTGGGGGTATCTAGTTTATTCTGGGCGGAGGTCAGGAGGGTTGCTGGCTCCCAGCCAAATCGGGAGGGTAGGTAAGCCTCTGCAGCCACTTACCTGGATGAGGCAGAGCAGGGTGAACATATTACTTAATGTGCAGACTTGAGAGGGCGTAGTATAGTGTGGCCAGGAGCGAGAGAGAATCACACATGCTGCTGCTGACTGTTATTACAGATGTCTGTAAACTGCAGCTCAGCCTCAGCGGCTCCATGAGCTGAATGTTCAGCAGATCCCCCCCCTCCCATGGCTCGGTATGGCTTGTGATGGAGCTTAGCCCTTAGCCCAGCTCCAGGAGCTGACTGCATGTAGGAATTACTTTCTGTACACTGCAGTCCTCCCCTACCACCGCGGAGCTCCTCCATTCACATAACAGCCTAATAAATCATGCAGGCTGATCCATCTCTGTAGATTTAACTCCTGGGGGTGTGTGATCACTGACTAACCGGCAAACTGCGCATGGTACACACTGAACCTGCCCTGCACAAGGAAGTCTGTGTTCATGTTGGTGAGGAAGGAGGGATCGGGAGAGTGGCTATTGTGTGAGCTGCGAATGTTGCAGTAGTCCTGGAAGCTGAATGTGCGGACTGCGGATCATCACTTACTCCAACTGCACCAACCATGGAGGGGCAAGGCTGTTCAAGAGGGGACTTTGCCCCCCCTCCTAGTGGGAGTGACAGTACATGCAAAATGTCCATCTACTATTAATGTTTTTCACGGTTTGAAAAATGACAGTTAGGAGCTGATTGGCTGGTACTTTATCTCCGTTCACTTTATTTCCATCCAAGGCATAGAAAATAGACCCCTTAATCTCCGTCTTATCTCTTTCCAAATCTCTGTCTACTTTATCTCTTTCCAAGGCTGAGTTTGACACCTTAGGGGTCCATGTACTAAGCCTTGGATAGAGATCAAGTGGATGGAGATAATGTACCAATCAATGAGCTACTAGCTATTCAAATACAGCCTGTAAAGTGACAGTTAGGAACTGGATGTTCCGGTGAAAGGATATTAAAAAATTACATTGATAATTGATTTTTTTATTATCACTGTGATAAGTAGCAATAGAAAATCAGCCCTGTTTCCTCAGATTAATAAAGAGGCCCAAATGTGTGGCTTTGAAAGTGAATTGGTGTGGTGGGTATAACAATTGTAAGATTTAGTCCGTACAATAGAAGGAATGTGAGAAGGGAAAACTTGTTTTGGTTCCGGCTTCAGTTCAACTTTTCTCGGACAAGACCATGAACCCAGCTGCTCCAACTGGCCGTGTCGTCAATCACTCAGTGCGTAGCTTAATATAATAAAAATCCCTTCAGAACAGGGCAGCATTTGCTCATTGAATTGGTTTATTATTTATTTAAGCTGTTCTGGAACATAGTAGATGATTTTTCTGTGTTTTGTGATTTATATACTGTCTTATTTGAATCATTAAATGTTTATAACAGCCGCTCTCAACTTTTCAAAATAACATAAATTGCTCACTAATAATATAGGAGTTGCTGAGTGACAGCTGTCCATTCCCATTAGATATCATTTTTTATTTTTGTTGTTTGTATACTGCATTTTATTGAACTAATTTGTACTTTCAGTGATGTAGGCGGTATGCTGAGCTATTACAGTTATGCATTTCTAAACTAAAATAAAAAAGTTTAAATACACTTTCATTAGGCCCCTGCTATTATGCCAATTTCAAAAAACTTGATGACTCAAGGCCTGATTTTGAGTTGCACGCTTCTCATGATTATGAGCAGACTGTGCATGTGCCACAACAAACAATCTCAGAGTGCATATGCACTGAACCATGTACATACACCATCACAGAATATACCAGAGCAGCTGGTTCATTCCGTGAGGGGCTGGACAGCTCTGTGTATGAAATGGGCATTTCTGGGGGCCAATTGGGTGGATACTGTGTGGACTCACGAAGCAGATTTGTCTTATGGGAGAGAATGACAGAGAATGGCAAGGGTGCTGGGGGGGAGCACTGGTACTGGTCACTCGAGCTAGTTGAGGGACCCAGTGGGGGGCCCAGGACAGTTGCAATGAGGGACAAATGCATAATTGGGGTTTATTTACTAAGCAGTGTTAGGAGACAGAGTGAAAAGTGATAAGGTGCCAGCCAATCAGCTCCCAACTGTCATTTTTCAAACACAGCCTGTGAGATGGCAGTTAGGAGCTGATTGGCTGGCACCTTAACACTTTTCTCTCTGTCTCCTAACACTGCTTAGTAAATAGACCCCTATGATCGTGCTTTTTATCTGAGGGGGCAGGGCCATGCATCCCGGGTGTAGTCACACCCCCTCAGTACCTGGGACTCATTGATGCCTAATAATACCTTTTTCAAATGGATCTTTTGCACACAGCATGGGGTGAGGGTGCAAGAGCCGATACCAATGATGGCGAGTACGGCCATGCATAGGACACATGCATAAGCTTAAGGTAGTAAATCTGGAGACATCTGCATATGACGCACTTTGCGTATAACTCAGGTCCTTAATATTTTATGCTGTACCTTTTAGTTTATTTTACATATTACAATCTGCCAGTGCATTATTTACATGTTAATAAATAGATGGACAGACAGACAAAACAAAGCCTACAACAGCTGGACCATTTGCGCACATGTCCAGCACACACACTGAAGGGACAAATTTTGATGACATTTGAAATATTGTTAAACTGGTAGAAGCAAACTGATGTGACATTTTCATTTTTTAGTAACTAAGTTATGCTTTACGGAATAAGACCTGCAAATATCATGTCAATATTGTGCCCATTTCTCTTGTGACATTGATGTGTATGCAAGAGGACAGTGGTAAATGATTAAAAGTTCAATACGCTGACTCGATTCAGATGAAGAACCCTCAGCCTGTCACTTGGAAAGAAACTTCAGCAGAGCCGTCACATAAAGATGCATCTGAGTTTTCTTAGTTTGAGCTCACATATCAGCCCCAGTGAACTTTTCAGAATAACAGAAATAACTCAGTTTATTATTAATTATTATTATATATTGCAGACTTCTATTTACATAGGATAGATTTATTTCCTATTTTGCTACTTACATATGGAGTGCAGAGCTGGGCCTATGCATAGGCAGTATAGGCAAATGCCTAGGGGCATCTAGAAAAGCCTATGGGCAGTGGCATAATGGGGCACAAGGACGGCAAGAAGTTCCTTCTGGGCTAGGCCATTGCTCCCCCCAGGCGGGCTGCACAGAAGTCTTACACTGCTAACATGCTTGGCTCTGATAGGGCACTGGTCAGGATCAGCTTCTGAGTGGTGGAAATAAAATGGCCATGGGAGGGCTGCTGCAAATGCCCAGCCTCAGCAGCTCCTCCAATGAGCCTTTGCGAAGTCACACCTCACAACTCCACCGCCAGCCAGGAAAAGCAAAGGCAGCCATAAGTATGTCAAGTTGAAGTGCGTGAGCAGAGCCGGCTGTTCTGTGAGGGTTGCTGTACAGAGAGGGGTGCTGTTCTGTGTGAGCTGCCCTGCGAGGGGTGCTGTGCTGTGATGGGTGCTGTGTACAGTATGAAAGGTGTGCTGTATTGTGAGGGGAGAGGGGCGCTGTGCTGTGAGTGGTGCTGTGTACAGTATGAAAGGTGCTGAATGGTGTGCTGTACTGTAAGGGGTGCTGTGTACAGTATGAAAGGTGTGCTGTACTGTGAGGGGAGAGGGGTGCTGTGTACAGTATGAAAGGTGTGCTGTACTGTGAGGAGAGAGGGGTGCTGTACTGTGAGAGGGGTGCTGTGTACAGTATGAAAGGTGTGCTGTACTGCAAGGGGTGCTGTGTACAGTATGAAAGGTGTGCTGTACTGTAAGGGGTGCTGTGTACAGTATGAAAGGTGTGTTGTACTGTGAGGGGAGAGGGGTGCTGTACTGTGAGAGGGGTGCTGTGTACAGTATGAAAGGTGTGCTGTACTGTAAGGGGTGCTGTGTACAGTATGAAAGGTGTGCTGTACTGTAAGGGGTGCTGTGTACAGTATGAAAGGTGTGTTGTACTGTGAGGGGAGAGGGGTGCTGTACTGTGAGAGGGGTGCTGTGTACAGTACGAAAGGTGTGCTGTACTGTAAGGGGTGCTGTGTACAGTATGAAAGGTGTGCTGTACTGTGAGGGGAGAGGGGTGCTGTACTGTGAGAGGGGTGCTGTGTACAGTATGAAAGGTGTGCTGTACTGTAAGGGGTGCTGTGTACAGTATGAAAGGTGTGCTGTACTGTAAGGTGTGCTGTACTGTAAGGGGTGCTGTGTACAGTATGAGAGGTGTGCTGTACTGTGAGGGGAGAGGGGTGCTGTACTGTGAGAGGGGTGCAGTGATGGATGCTGTGAGGAGAAAGGGGTGCTATGCTGTGAGGGGTGCTGTACTGTGAGGGGAGAGGGTTGCTGTTCTGTGAGGCGGGCAGTAAGGACGCAGTTTGTGCTGCTGTGAGGTGGGCAGTGAAGGGGCAATATGTGGAGCTATGAGGGGGGAAGTAAGTGGTGCTTTAAGGAGGGTCAGTGAATAGAAAGAAAGAAAAGTAATAGATATGTAAAAATAGCGGCAAATGAATCACAATTTTGTGTCCTCTGCCAGACTCCTGAAGGAAGAAAGAAGAGGAAGAAAGAAAAGGGAAGAACACCTAAGAGATAAGTGACAATTAAGTATCATGTTTGAAGAGATAGAGGAGAGTGTGTGGAGACACTTATGAGCCAAAATTTTTCAGGCTTAAGGACACTACTGTGAGCCTATACAACATTACAGGTAAGGAATATGTGGTGTTACAGTGGGGACATATGAAGTACATGCTAGAAACTGGGGCATCAAAGTGTGGTAAAACCATACTTGCCTACTGTCCCTGAATGTCAGGGAGACTGCACAAATAGGGGTGATCTCTCTGATGTTTTTATGCGTTTGGCCTGTGTTTCTTTAACAATAGAAAATAAGTAATAAAGCAATGTGTTATTTTTGGTGTCCGCGTATAAACACTAAGCTTGGTGGTGGGATTAGGTGCTAGGGGGCCAAAGCCAAAATCTTGCCTAGGCACCAAATTGGTTAGGGCCACCTCTGATGTACAGTAGCCCCATTTATCAAATAATATTTACAGGATAATTCCCCGGAAACAAACAATTTTGAGGGGTACCCACAAATATTAAGTATCCCCAATATGTATGTACGGGGACCACAGTAGATATCGGATAAATCTGTTGTGATCCCCGTTTTCTAGCACACAAGCAGCCCCCATAGGTGATCTGCTTCAATGACAAATGTATCAATGTACTGAGCCTGGCGCCCTGTAGCGTTAGCCATTGAAGCCTAGGGGGTACACTCTTCAATAAGTACCGGGAGAGGGATACTCCCCAGCACACTTCTCTCTCTCATGAGCGGGGAGTATCCCATGCCTGAATAAACAATACCTAATTTCCAGGAATGAATGCAGAAGTTACACTATGTTAGACCAAAGCACTACTTACTGTATTTCTGCTAATATTTTATGCCGTATCATGTGGCCTTGGTATACCGCTATGTGTTACAGTCTGTCAGTTCATTATTTACATGTTAGTCTCATACACTATTATTTACATCATTAGTGTATGTCTGACATATGCATGCTGTTATGGTACATGTGTAATGAGTAAAGGTCCGTACACACGGGACGACTGTACTACGATCAGATAACGTTAACAATCGTTATCAGGTCGTTCAGCATGTGTTGGATGATCGTTATCGAACATCCAACACATGCATTAACCTATAACAACCCGCGATTAATGATCGCGGGTCCCTATAGTAAACAGGCGAACATGGTCGAAATCGACCATGTATGCCGGTTTTCCCCGGGCGATGGACAATGGTCGATAACAACCATTTGTGCCCGCGCATCGACCATCATTTGGTCGTTTGCAGGGGCATTAAAGTGAACGATTTGAACGATAACAATAAGATCCTTATCGTTTAAATTGTTCACTCTATATGAACGTGTGTACACAGCTTAACTTGTGGTAATGCACTGATTTAGCATTAGGTCAGATGACATTCTTAGAAACATTCTAATTAGGTTCTAGTACAGACCTACAGAGTTTTGACTCTTTGGCCCTCATTCAGAGCCGCTCGTTAGCGGCAGTACGCTCGTTCCGAGCGATGTTTGCACATCTGCGCATGCGTACGCTTTTTAGTACGCATGCGCGAACCAGTCAGTGCGGCCGAAAATCCTTTGTACGCTATATAGCGAGTGCCTGCTATTTTGAGTGACAGAATGAGGCGTATGTGGGTGGTAACAGGGGAAGGTGCTTGAAAATGGGGAGTGGAGATCCGAACGCAGGCGTGCTTAAAGGTCAAAACGGGCGTTTTATGGGTGTGTATATTTAAAACAGCAGCGTCATTGACCACGTTACTGGGTTATTTTATAGCCAGAACTGCACGCAAATTTGTGGTAGCAAACACCAACCACAAGAATAGCGAGCAGTTCATACGCTGGTCGATGTACTCGATTAATCTAATAAATAGCGGACATGACGTAGGATGCGTGCGGCCAGGGGGCATTTTTAACAAATAAACGAGCGTATGTTTTGCTCGTTCGTTCAGACTTAGAGGTGTGAACACACTGCAATGTGCGTACGGATCATTTAAATAGCCACCCCTTGATTTTAAACGAACGACCGCAAATAGCGTGCGGCTCTGAATGAGGGCCTTTATTCACCTGAACTGGCGTTGAAATTAAGGACAAGGAAAAGAAAATATTTCATACAGTTTTATAAATGTCACTCATAATACCCCAAATAGTATACTCAAGGGGCAAAATGTACTAAACAGTGGATAGCGCTGGCAGTTTGTAGAGCACCAAACCACTGAATTAACTATATACACCAGATTACAAATGGTCAAAATGCATGGAAAAAAATGTCATAAAATTGCTGCATCCATCTGGCCAATCAGAAGCTGAGGAATCACAATACACTTATGTGTAATCAGGACAATCATTATGAATTTAATGAGGAGACAGATAATTCTTAATAAGGAGTCATTAATAATTCTCATCTTGCTGTCTTAATAAAATGAAACATTTATTTTGCAGCCTAAAATATTAATAAAATAATATTACCCCATAAGAGAATCTTTTATGTTATCTGCCTCCCAATTCAAAATATTATAATTGCACAGATTATATTAGCAAAAAAAAGGCCTTGATGCAGCTACTTAAATATGCTAATGGTTCAAACGATCACCTAAGTATAGGGACGCCCACTGCTGCCTTCTTACCTACGTACGACGTCACTTACTGGCATAAATATCGTTACCATTGAAACTGAGCGGCTATCTTGCCCTTGTGGCAGGTCTGACCAGCCACAGACTCAGCAGCTCTCCTGACACGCAGAGGGCTCTCATGCTGCATAGGAGATTGCAAGGGCCCATGTAACAGCATTTAAACGGTCAGGCACGCCTGTGTTTTGTTAAGCACCCCCCGTTACCTCCCCCAAATGCTGACTACCTGTCTGGCACTTTGCGATAGTATCCTCTGTGCATCCGTAATCGCAATGCGATCTCCGCACATGCACAGTGCGGCTTATACGCATGCACAATGATAAACAATCAGTCGTACAAATCGCATTATCGTCCATCTCTGAATCAGGCCCATTGTGTGATCCCGTGTGGAGATACCTGATCTCTATGGATAAATGAAATAACATTCCACATTCCCTAGTTAATGTTTATGCTCCCAACCAGCATCAATCCTATTTATTTCAAACCCTTAATGATTTACAGTACTTGACCTACATAGACAGGTGCAGGTGATGGTAATACCACTCTAGGTGGTCTATTTACTAAGCAGTGTTAGAAGACAGAGGCCCTGATTCAGAACCGGACGCTCTGACAGAGCGCTCGCTCTGAATCAGGGCCGGTCTTTTTTTTTTTTTTTTTTTTTTCAGAATGGCCTCCTGGCCGCTCGCAAAGCTGTGGGTGACCACCCACAGCTATAGCGAGCGGCCATCGGGCTTGCGACGAGACCCTTGTAGTTGGGTCTCGTTGCTGCAAGCCCCAGAGAGATTTCGGCTCTAACAGAGCCGAAATCTCTCCCACTGACATCACTCGTAATGTCAGTGGGGCCGTCCGTAAACTGAGGCGTTCACATGGGAACGCCTCCGTCTGGGCAGCCACCCACCCAGCCCGCCCACCAAAGGGGGCGTGCTGTCACTCAACATTGACAGCATGCCCCCTTTGGTACGAGACCCAGAGTGACGGATTGCCCGTCGCTATCCAGGTCTCGCGCATGCGCACAACGGAGCCGGCTCCATCATGCGCATGCGCTCTGGGCCACCATTGACTCGGGTTGCGAGCGCTTATCGCTTGCGACCAGGTTTGAATCAGGCCCAGAGTGAAAAGTGATAAGGTGCCAGCCAATCAGCTCCCAACTGTCATCTCACTGGCTGTGTTTGAAAAATGACAGTTGGGAGCTGATTGGCTGGCACCTTATCACTTTCTTTTCACTTTTCACTCTGTCTCCTAACACTGCTTAGTAAAGAGACCCCTAGATAAACCCTTGCCCGCTTCCCTTGCTCGTGTAGCCTCCGCTAATTCTAAAACC
Source organism: Taudactylus pleione (assembly GCA_031769625.1). Taxonomy (NCBI): domain Eukaryota; kingdom Metazoa; phylum Chordata; class Amphibia; order Anura; family Myobatrachidae; genus Taudactylus; species Taudactylus pleione. Next base: position 4,218,780 of record JAUIMM010000370.1, on the reverse strand, counting down.
CTCTCCCTCCTACTTTCCCAACACCTATTATTTGATTCCTAGCGAATGTATCAGCCTACGGCTAAGGATTACTCTTTTTACTCTGCGCTGTCAATACTAGAATTGCTAAGACATTTGTGAGCTGAGGTCCTGCCAGGCATTATTGATGTATCCGTTTTTCCTAGCACCTGGTCAGACCACCATGGTCCAATAACTGTGGATGTTGTAGACTCTCCTCTTGCCTGCATCTGGTGCTTCAATGATAGAGCCCTCCTCGATCCTCAGACGAAAGCTCTGCTTTTCCCTCAATCTTGCCAATGCTGTAATGGGATGCCCACAAAGCTGTAATCCATGACCATCTCATCCACGCCTCTACACACACACTAAAAAACTTTAAACTCAGAAGATCTGGGATCTTTGAACATTGGTCTATTCCCTAGACATATTCCAAAAGTCCTTCTATGTCAGCGGAGGATTATTCTAAATTGGTTGTGGCCAGAGAGAAGCTGAATCTCCTCTTGCCTGCTAAGACAGACTATTTTTTACAGTGGTTAAATCAGTTATTTTCTGAAAAGGGGAGCAAAGCGGACAGATTGTTGGATTCTAGGTTATGGAAGAAATCATAACTAAATAATATTTTGTCCATCACGACCCTGTCAGGCAAGTCCACATATAACCCCAAAATTATTGCTAAAGCCTTCCTTGACTCTATGACAAGCTCTATAACCTCCCACATCTCGTTTCAGCCTCTCACTCTTACTCACTGATCCAACAGTTTCTTTCCCAGTGCCACCTTCCTTGGTTTTACCCTGCAAGCTTCGGCAGCACTGCAAGTTAAAATTACTGAGCAGATCTCCTCTGTCACTAAGCAAATTAAGGGCTGCATTCAATTAGAGACAAAATGTCGCGGCCGGTGAAATGCATTTGCCGTTGCAATCTTTTTGCCTCATTCGCTTGTCTGTACACAAATTTTCACATACTTTCACAATGTGCGCACTCGCTTTTCACCCTATTCAATTCCAAAACAAGCAAACATACATATGTGCGAATGCAGTGAATGGTGAAACTAGCAAAAAGGACATCTAATATTGGGAAAAATCAGTCTGTACCCCATACATAGCCTAACTGACCATGGAAATCAATATAGAAGTGTATTGATAGTCCTAATAAAAGTCAAATGACTGTTATATGCATATTTGCATAAGTGTTGAAAAATGTAAAGCTATTTCTTTTGTGTAAAATAATTGCTGTATTTAAATTGGGGGTACATTTAAATGGGTACTAGTATATTTTTGGGTCTCTAAAGTGCTTATTAAAAACTTACAGCTGCTGTAACCTCCTGCAATCCTAAAAACACCCGTCCCATCCATAGAGCACCCCCAAAATATCAGACCCAGTACTTTATATCCATTTCCAAACACTTTTTAAATTTTCACCCCAATAGTGACATGACTTTTTTAGAGGGAATTAAGATATTTTTAAAATTTTTAGGGCCGAATTAGTCATTAGGGGGGGATGTCCAAATGGTTCTGAACCAAGGAGCTCATTCAGACCCGCTTGCTAAGATGCAAACGTTCGCTGCTGCTTATGGTATGCAGTGTGTATGCATTATGCGCATACCTTAGTGAAAGTTCACAATGCATTCGCTCACTGCACATAGAGAGCCCAGCAGAGTGAGCGACAGGGGAAGCCATTTGTAGGTGGTAACAGGGGCTGGCCATTAAAAACGGGGGAGTGGAGGTGCAAACGCAGGCATATCTGATCATCTCAATGGCGTTTTAGAGGTGTGCATAATTAAAAGACAGCATCATAGTACACGTCACCTGGCTTGTTCTTACACTGAAGTGCTCGCAGTACTTGCGAAAGGGTATGGTCAACCTCAAGTACTGCGATCGCATCCTATGTTACCCGATGTACCGATAGCTGCATACACTTCCTGGACATGACGTGCACAAGTGGGTGTCTTAAGACAGGCTGGTGAGTGTCTACATACACTATGTGATCGCTCTCTAAGAAATACTGGGCGTGCTAATGCATTGCTGTGCGATTGCACTGCATACGCAATTTGTATACACATCGTGCGAGCGATCGCATTTAGCGAGCGGCTCTGAATCAGCTCCCAAGTCCCCACATTTTTAGCCCAAAATAGGGATTTTGCACATCTATTCTCCTGCCTCTGGGTGGAGAAACTTTTACACCTGTTTTTGCCTATGGACTTTTCACACATGCGAAAACGTCCTGGAATTGAATAGGGCGATACACTGGAAAGTTGTAAAAACATCGTATCTGCGAACGCTTTTCCCATAAAGCACCCAGCCTGGATGGTTTTACTGTTTCCTATTATAAATATTTCCAAAAAGTGCTTGTCCCCATATGCCCAATAGTGTTCTAAAATGTGACCCCTTTACAAAATAGGCTCTTGAAGCCAAAATTATTATGATTCATAAAGAGGGTAAAAACTCCACTTACTGTGGCCATTAATATCCCATTTCCCTTTTTAATACTGCCATTAAAATGTATTTTAAAATTTTGACCTCCATTCTAAGGGCCTGATTCAGCAAGGATTGCAAGTGCTAAGTCGCACACAATCAGCCGTGTATGTATCACAGTGCGTGTGTGCGAACTAGCCACTGCGTTCAGGAATGAGATCGCAGTGTGTACGCAGGCCCATGGCAGAGTGATTGACTGGAAGTGCCGTTTGTGGGTGGTGAGGGGGGGTGGTCGGGCGAACGCAGGCCAGTGTGTTTCAACGGCGTTGCAGGGGCGTGCATAAATTATCAACTGCAATACCATATGCAGCATGAGGGCTCATAGCGTGCTCTGAAGTTAGCAATTCCTGAGTGAGGTCTGACCTGCCTTAACTGTCCGTCTGGGTCTGATGTTACTCGATGTTGCCGATTGTTTCGCTATTTTGACAAAGTATACGGATGTAACAGGAAGTGGGCGTCCTTATGTTAGGCTGCGATCACATTGCGAATGCAAACACTTTTATATATTCCCGCTGATATAGCAACTCCATTGCGTGCTTATAAGCAGAATTGCGATCCTTGCTTTATCATGCCCTAAATGTGATCCTGACCCAGTTTATACACGGCGACCCAGTTGGTTTTATTCTGTGAAGGCAGGCACAAGAAAGCACCAGATGTGTCGTTGACCTTATCCATTATATTAATAATGCTAAGGTTCCTGCCCTTCTGCTTTCTCTCTAATAGAATTGACTGATCTTTCAAGGATGATGTGGGTATCAAAATAGGCCCTAAAGAGTTTATAAGAGTTTAAAATCTCCTTATTCACAGTCAGTTTTTCCTGAGCTGCTGGTTTAAGAGAGGAGAGAGCCTGCGTGCAGACTCCTAGCAGGCCCGCTCCTCTCTGGCAGCGCTGTAGACTCTGGCTTGGTGCATGCACATGTCTCTGGGAAAATTGGCCTGCGCTTTATTCCGAGGACTTTTCTACTGTGCATGCACAAATCACTGGGAAAATTGCCACCACAACATTTCCCCTGTGATTTTTACAGGAACGGGCCCCCAGCAGACGTAGGACTCCTGAGACTGTGGAGAGGTAAGTATAACTAATAAGTATAACTATAGTGTGCGTTGTGGGCCGCCTGGACCCAGGGACCCATGTGAACCACACACCCTGCACCCAATATAGTTACGCCATTGTTGCTGGGTCCGGGGCCCCATAATCCTCTGGGTCCCATTGCAATGGCAACTTTTGCACCCACTATAGCTACGCCCCTGGGTTTGGGGTCCTTGGTACTCCTTCTCCAGACCATCCTCACCCTTCGTTCTTCACGAGGACCTTCAGCCCTTTTGTTCTGATTCTTTTCCTTTTTTTGTTAGATTTCACTTCTCTCGCCATCTTCCTACATTCCTAGTCTTCTATTTTCTGGCACCCTTCCCTTTTCCCCTTCTACATGACTGAATTGTGTTTGCTGATTTACGTTTGCCTTTACAATCTTTTTGTTGCTGTTATGTCAGATTTCTATATCCTGCTATGCCAGTTATGTAAAACTGTTTAAAATTATCTCTAATGTGTTGGATTATATCTTGACACCAATCTGCCTTTTTTTATTACAACTGTGTTGGTCTGTTCCCTTGTTATGTGGTGTTTTTCTCATTGAAACTATAAATAAAATATTTTTTCTTGGTGCACTATTGGTCCTAAAAAGCCCTGGCAGTACTAAATGTCTTTGTTGTGCTAGCTCTTGTGAGCATAGCCATGGTTGTCAGATTACCCTGGTTCTTGCAGAACTAGTAGCACCAGTTTCAGGGGTGAAACTAGATATTTGTGGGACTAGCAACTATTTGTAATGGTGAACAATCTATATAACACATGGACTTTGTGCCCCCAAACATCAGCGACAGATTGTCACATTTCCCCGATCCCCAGACACTGGGGTACGAGCATCGGTGAAATCCAACATGTGGTATTTCCCAGATTTGCAGATCCTGTGGCAAAATAAGATTGGGATCAGCAAATAAGGGATTTTTAACATGAAGAATTTCCCTGACGGATCGGCAATCATCAATGGTCACCGAACCGCGTTTCCAACCAGCGGATCAGTGGTTCTGATCAGATCGGGGAAACGGCTGCCCAATGTATGGGGCCCTTAAAGCTCAAGCACAGACTGCCGTATTTGTAGAAATTGGTCTCATTTGTTCATCACCCCTGAAGTGTCCATGTTACATGTGCTGCTGATAACGCTAGTAGACCTGTCCTCATCTTCTGACTGTTCTTCTAACCTGCTGCTCTGGGGGAAGTGCATAAGTAAATATATAATGTCCCCTGATGTCATGATGCAGTCACAATCTATGCCTCTATGCAAGCAAAGCTGTTTCCTTGGCACGCTTTTTATGCACTTAACATGAGAATGTTGCAGAAAAGTCACTAAATAGTTTATTGACTTCAACAGTCACACCAGAGAGGATTGGATTACATCTAATGTAACACATCATGTCCTTACAATTAATAAACAAGATCCCTGAAATGAAAGACGACATAAGTGACTAATAATTGTAACATTATTACAAAGAAGAAATTCCTTAATCCTGGAGCCTTGCGGCATCTGATTAGTTAGTATGTGCTGGATTTGGCTCTATGCTACTGTTTCTCATTAACAAAAATAGTTTCCTAGATTTTGCCTGTGTAAAAAACACAAGTGAGAATTTAGCAAATTGTGAATGACGTGCAAGATGAACTTCCAGCCTCCCTGTGTGCCTGTCACCTGCTCACACAGATCTGGTTTCTTGTCATCTGGATTGTTCACAGTTTCATTAATTGACTGAGAGGGTTTCATAGACACATTGAATTAAATTACAATGTATTTATTACATGCTTGGTGTGGAGAAGGTTGCATGGAACAAGCTGCTAAAATTGTCCCCTGGGATTTTAAAAATGCAGCTTCTACTCTTAATATGTGAATACTCATTCAACATTTATGATTGCATACATGTACCTGCCTCACAACCAAAAGAGCAGTTTTAGGTAGCATTTGGTCATAGAATTACTGAACATATTTATAATCTTGTAATACCTGGAAGCATCATTACATCCACAGTAAGGCTAAATTTACTTAACATTGATTTTGCAGGGGGTTTGCTAACAGGTGGGACCTGCTGCGGATTGTCAGCATCTTGTAAGGCAAAAATTATAGCGTTCTCTAAAGATCAATTTGACCTAAACAGGACTTTCTGTCTATCCCCATGTGTTTATATAGACCTATCCCTCCAGGCAGGGCCGGCCCGAGCTACATTTTTTAGGTAAGCAAAAAAAAGGTTTTGGTTCCCCAAGGAGTACTGATGGTGCCACCCGAAAAATTTTAAAGGGCGTGGTCTAGTGGGAAAAGCCACAAACCCCCCATGTTTGGCACACAGGGTGCAGTCCCTGTAGACATCATAGGTCAATAACAGACAAAAGAAAGATGCCTATGAAAAGATAATGGTTGTCTAGGTGAAGTACCAGGCTATCAGCACTATATAAGAAAAAAAATAATATATATATATATATATATATATATATATATATATATATATACACATACATATCTTTTTAAAGATCAGCATAAAGCCTCAAGACATATCAACAAACATCATCCACTTTCGAAACATTATATTTATAAAATTAGTTTAATTAATTGCTCAAAAAAATGTTTAATTTATGGGCAAACAAGTTTATAAGACATATAGATATATATACCTCCTAACACCTTTTTTTCTAATAAACGTTAATGTCTGGTCTTTAAAAAAATATATTAATGTGTGTATATATATATATATATATATATATATATGCACTATATATGCACTACACACATTTAGGAGTTAAAATTATATATATAAATTGAGTAATTAATTAAACTAATGGTGGATGCCCGCCATTTTAAGTTCCTAAAACATTTTAAATAATGCGCCTCCCCTCCCCTCCATCCTCCAAGGCAGTGACAGGCAGCCTGACTGGAGGGTGATCACTGCTCACCTTTACTTCCAAGGTCAACAAATATGGGTGTCCTAGGAATAGCGCTTGTGCGCAGCTCCTCCTCATTGGCACAGGTAGCGGTGAAGCACAAGCAGACGAGCACGTGTGCGGCCTGATGTCATCACCCCCCTGTTGCTTGCCTACACACATGGGAAACAAAGTCAGGGGAGGTGGAACTGGAGAGTTATCTCTGTATTCCAGTGTCTGTAACCGGCGGCTAATCACGGCACCTTCTGCCGGCTGGCACTCTACGCACCTGGTAGTCGGCATAATGGGGCCTGCCACCGTGATTCCATTGCAATTTGGCTGTGGTTTACAAGTGCTCCAAAGGTGCCTAGAATCTGAGCAGGCTTCTTTTTCCAAAAGAATGCCCTGGCACCCCTTAACGCTACCAGCGATGGGGGTCCTGTGTAATGCGCATGCACAACGGTCTGTTTATGCATGTGCATGCCACGGTAACCTGTTAGTGCCTGGCAGGCTTTGCTGAAGCCAGAAAGGCAGCTCTGGCTCCTCACTGCATGGCTCTCCAGAAAGGATGACATAATAACTTTAGCAAGCGCTACAGGGGTTATGCTTCATTAATAAATGGGGCCTTCAGTCTATTATGTGGTGTGGTCATTTTCACTCACCCCCGCCTCTGAATCACAGCAGGACTGCAGCGCCGATCTCCCACTGGCCCATAGTACCTTCTATGCCGGTAGCCATCTCCTGCCGGGTCCTATTCTCCAAATCTTACCTCACACTGCACTGACCAACTGCTACTCGCTTTTCATGGACACTTGCCTGACACAGGTCATGTGACTTGCTCCTGACCAGCTGCAGAGACTGCTGGGAATTGTCCGTAAAGTGTCTGGCATAATGCATAGCGGGGTATTACAGATCCATTACTGAAAACATGCAGGAACTAGTGTTTCTGCATGTGTAACAGGCCTTTTCAGTAATAATGAATAGGCCCCTAAGAGTAAGGAGTCGGAAAATTCCAAAAGAGACTAAATTTACATATGGATGGTTGCGTAAGAATCTTTTGATTGATCATGCCCCAAAAAAGATGTTGTAGAGAAGTGGCTGGATGTGGGAAACTATTCCACAATATCATTGAAGCTTGCATGAGAACCATCCTTAGAATAATTGCCCAATTTGACCCCACACAGAGATGATCATATTGGACAGTACGTAACAATTCTGCACCTTGGTTAAGTGACTGGATCATCTCTAGTGTTATTGGGAACCGTTAGTGCGAACAGACCACAGACACAGGCCACTGACAGTCATTTTCTGGCCACATTTCCCAAAGTGCAAAATAATAAAACCTTCAATGTTTCAGGATCATTATAGAAAATTATTGTCACTTTATGATCGCATAAACTTTGACAATTGTCTGATACTGCCTGCAGTATTAGGCAAATTTAGTATATACTGCCTGCAGTACCAGACAAGTTTTAGTATATTGTATCTGAAGTAATATGTCATACACTACATTACGAAGCTCATTGAAATGGACAACTGCAGTACAGCTCTAAAACTAAGACTGCACATTCATAACACTAAACCACCGGAATCATTTCTGTGACTCAATGTGGACTCCTTGCATGGTGTTTATGAGTAAGCCCACAAGTTGGAAATTACATGGGTGGTTCAAATTTGTCTCTAGAGGGTAGTTTTACTATCTGCTGAGTTTACAAAGCCACCTATGATCAGCGGCTTTGACCAATGGATTTCAAATTGCAATAGTAACTAATTTTAAAGCAGGCTTGTTTAGCATTAATATTGCTCTTTGTTCAAAGCAGGTGACTTTATAAACCCTATATTTAGTAAATCTGCCCGTAAGAGCTCATATTTAAATTAACTCTCAGTGGAGAAGAACCTACAAATTTGTAATCAATACCTGTATGTTCAAAGCATTACATAGCATTTCACATGCAAATGTGACTGTCTGTCTTAGGTAGAAAACTTCACCAAAGCACGTTTATATATATTGTCGAAGCTGAATAATTTGCTGAGACAAGTTCAGTTAAAAATTGAATCGCGGCGACGCCATCTTGCGAATGGCCGCAAGACGCCATCTTGAAAATGAGATCGCAAGACGCCATTTTGCGAATGGCCACCTAAGCGCCATTTTAGATAAACTCACATTTTTGTACATGTGGCGATAATACTAATAGCACCATGCGTTTGCATCTTTCACCATTTCTCATACACACATTAACACACACAATTGCGCTGTTAACTAGTCGCATATTAGCGAATGCATAGGACTTTGTATGAAACCGCTGTTTTATTAGCTTTATGCGCACGCATCTGCCCCAAGTAAACTAGCGACCTTATATCAAACCCTGAATACCCACACATTACATATTCACACATAAGGTTCAATACAACTCTCACGTAAAGTAGAACGTCAGTGGCGAAAGTCTCGCACTCCAAGTGACTTCCTCACATATAAGTCTATCTACAACTCTTATCGTACTGCTCTGGACACTGCCAAGCAAATATATTTCCAATCTCTAATCTCTGCTCAAGCCTCTAACCCCAAGCGACTTTTTAATACATTTAAACTGCTTCTTACCCCTCCCTCACCCAAGCCACCTGCTACTATCTGTGCACAAGATCTTGCTTCCTATTTCAAGGACAAGATTGATAATATCCGAAATGAAATGTTATTCTCTTCCTCAGCTAGTGACCTACTCAATTCCCTACCTGAACCCTCTGGCACATTCTCTTCATTTGACCCCACAAATGAAGATGAAGTATCTACACTCTTCTCATCCTCCTACTCTATTACCTCTCCTCTAGATCCTATACCCTCACAAATTAGTAAAGCTCTGTCTCCTGTGCTCATCCCAACCCTAACTAAAATCTGTATCTACTGGCATCTTTCCATCACTGTTCAAGCATGCAGTGATTACTCCCATTCTGAAAAAACAAAATTCTGACCCTAACACTCTCTCTAATTACCGTCCTATCTCCCAGCTCCCATGCCCCTCCAAGCTACTGGAGAGACTTGTCTACACCCGCCTCACACACTTTCTTAACACCCACAACTTATTGGACCCACTTCAGTCTGGCTTCCGTTCCCAGCACTCCACAGAGACAGCACTGACTAAGGTAGTAAATGATTTGGTCACTGCCAAGGCTAAAGGCCATTACTCACTTCTAATTCTTCTAGATCTCTCTGCTGCTTTTGACACTGTTGACCATTCTCTTCTCGTACAAACATTACAATCCCTAGGTCTTAAGGACACAGCCCTTTCTTGGTTCTCTTCCTACCTATCTGATCGCTCTTTTTCTGTTTGTTTTTCTGATTCTGCCTCCTCTTCGCTACCTCTATCAGTTGGAGTACCGCAAGGCTCTGTCTTAGGTCCTTTGCTATTCTCAATCTATACCACCTCTCTTGGCAAACTAATCCGCTCTTTTGGATTTCAGTACCATCTGTATGCGGATGATACTCAAATCTACCTATCCTCTCCAGATTTATCACCATCTGTATTGGTCCGTGTCACTGAATGTATTTCTGCCATTTCATCTTGGATGTCATCTCGCTACCTGAAACTTAATATTTCTAAAACAGAATTAATTATATTTCCACCGGCCAATAACAGTTACCAATCTGATCTCTTTATCACTGTTGATAACTCAACAATCCACCCCACCCCACAAGCTCACTGCCTTGGTGTCATCCTTGATTCTGAATTGTCCTTTGTTCCCCACATTCAATCTGTCTCAAAATCATGTTACATACATCTAAAAAACATATACAAAATTCGACCATATCTCACACAAGACACTGCAAAAACTCTAATCCATGCACTCATTATTTCCCGCATTGACTATTGCAATAGTCTCCTTACTGGTCTTCCCAAAAACAGGCTATCGCCATTACAATCCATTATGAATGCAGCTGCGAGGCTTATCTTCCTTGCCAAACGTTCATCATCTGCTGCCCCGCTCTGTCAGTCCCTCCATTGGTTGCCAGTTTTCTACCGTATTCAATACAAAATACTGTTACTTACACATAAGGCCATTAACCGAATTACACGAACATACATCTCTTCACTCATCTCAAAATATCTCCCAACCCGACCTCTCCGCTCAGCACAAGAACTGCGTCTCTCATCCCCACGCATTACTTGCTCCCATTTACGGTTACAGGACTTTCTTCGGGCTGCACCTACTCTATGGAATGCCTTACCACACACAATAAGACTTACCTCTACTCTTCAATCCTTCAAGCGTTCCCTGAAAACTCACCTCTTCAGACAAGCTTATCAGATTCCAGAACCGACCACATAACCTTCATAGCTTCCATGTCTTATCACATCCCCTCTCACAGTCCATACATAACCTCACATATTGTCTTTCTTTCACATACTCCTGACATTTTGCCGACATTCCTATGTGACTGGATCAAGCAGCCCACCAAGAAACTCTGCATTCTGGCCAGACCAAATTGCAATATATATAGCACCTATCCTTGTGTATCAATGCCTGTTTCCCTATAGATTGTAAGCTTGCAAGCAGGGCCCTCTTACCTCTATGTCTGTCTGTTATTACCCTGTTTTGTTCTATCAATGTTTCCAATTGTAAAGCGCAACGGAATATGCTGCGCTATATAAGAAACTGTTAATAAATAAAAAAAAATAAATACGCTTTAAAGTGTATGATTTAAGTTGGTTCAGTTAGTTTAAATGCTGAGAAATAAAGATATTTGATAACTAAGGTATTATACATGCTAAACAAGTCGTGTTTGGAGTTGTACTGATGCGTACTCTTTTTACAGTATTCCGGTGTTATCGGTGGGGAGATCGCATCATGCATTCTCGAGTTATGGATCGCAGAGCCTACAAGCAACAAAATGTATATTTTAGGAACAACTGTTAGGATGTTGCAGGGGGCGTGAAGTGGAAGATCCCCAGCTGTTAGAGGCAGGGAGAGTCTATTTGAACTAGCCTGTTAAATGTGCTGTAACAGATGCTTCTCCCCTGGGAACCAATGACACCAGCAACAAACTTCCCTATTGTCCTGTTTATTCTGGGGGGGTATAAATATGTGTGCACGAACGCTGGTTCTCAGTCTTTGTGCTGAACGCTGTATGACTAGGGGTCTCTTGCTGATGCCTATCTCTGGGTCCGGAAGCGCCTGCGTATGTATACTGTACTTGGGTCTGTATAATTTTCCTTTTGCGACTAATTTGTGTCTTGATCAATTGCTTGTAACTGTTTGAACTTTTATCTGAATAACACTTGTGCTTTGGAACCACAGATTCCACGTCTAAGTCTTTATTTATGGTATGACTGCGTACACAAATTAGCGCCATCCTTAGAGGTTTATAGGAAGGGTTTTAGAAGGTACAGGCAGAGGTATATAGAGGTTCTGATCCAGTATCGTTAATATATACACGTTACAATATCTCTTTGCAATTCTGCATTATTGAATGAGTATTCAGTGACTCTATTTTATATAAATAATGTAACTATGTGAAATTTAACAAAAATGTCCTTGATGAGAAAACCAAATTATTATGAGTTGAAAACATGCGTCCTTTCAAAACCAATCAATCACTCATTTACATTGGCGAATTGATTGCAGAGCTGCCAGCATAGATTGCATGTTTTGATGCAGATAGTTGGGATGTGTACGGTCAGGGATGTGTATGGTCAGGATTCTGAACCAAATGACTAGTTTCTTGTTATAGCACATACCTCTCATGTTCTTCTGTCTTATTACTGCACAGATAAATAATGAAGAACATTTTTTCACAATGTTTTGCAAGTAAGTTAAATGACACACTACTGTAGCCAGAACGGCCAAACTAACCCTGTGAGATCACACTGTTTAGCAGCATATTGTTATGGCTGATTTAGAGGGTCAGATGTATGTGTGTTGAACTGCTCTATGATAATAATATGACATTAATTTAAATTAACAAGTAGTGACAGGGTTTTACACAATAACAATAGGATGTTTAAGCAAATATGGATTATTTACACACTCCTCAAAACCTCTCTTGATCAAGGAGGTGAGAAGACAGCAACATAACAAATGCCATCAGGTCTGCCAGTTAACTTTCACAATGTGATCTTTGTGCCCAAATGCACAGTGATAAGATGGTGCTATGTGTACCTCCAGATGTGGCCTCTCTCATCTAGCTTAGATACACCATGCAGCGCGATATGCCTGGTGTGATCTGTCTGGTTCCATGCTACTCTGCTAGGGTTGAGCGCCTTTTTGGATGCACCAGGAGACTGTTCTGGTTAATTTAATATGTGACACTTGTATATCTGTGTGCGACTGAGTCTGTAAAGATGCAAAAAAAGATGCCCGATGCTAGCAGAGTCTCATGGGACTAGGCGTACCAAAAGACGCTGTTTGGAGTGAATGCAGCAAAGACAAGTGAGGACACATATGTATCAGCTCTGTTACAGGGCAGCAGTGCTCACTGGGGCCAACTGCTCTCAGAAGTAGAGCGATGCCTGGAACATCCTAAGGGTCGCTCCCGGCTAGGGTTGCCACACGTCCTGTATTCTACAGGATCGTCCCTGCAAATTATATTGCAGCTAAGACTTTATGATAGTAAATAATATATTTTCACTACCTACTTAGCTGACATTCAGGATTAAATGAATGATGATGATCATATAATATTATAAACAAAAAAAATATATATAATGGTTTTTTTTTATAAAGTCTTGTTAATTAATTGTATTGGGTATGATATAACATGGCCATAATCTAATATTGCCATTACTGTTTAACTGGTGCCATGGCTGCACCCTGGCCATTCCTCCTTCCTACATCAGTGCGTAGAGATGAAGATGTGCTGCCCTGCAGTCGCTTCTGGGCTTAGGAAGGTGAGTGGGCCACGGAGAGCCCCCTGTAAAAATTTTGCTATGGGGCACCTTTAGGTCTTGCTACGTCCCTAGGGCTGGTTGAACTTCTTTGTATGATAAAATTGGTTATATTCTGACACAAACAGGTATCTTCTGGACTATGTGATCTCCTACATAAATAGTGAATACAGGGCCTGATTCAGAAAGGAACGCAGTTGCTAATATGCACGCAATCAGCCGATTGTTGTGTACTGCGCATTCACCGCAGTGCGCATGTGCGAACCAGCCACTGTGATCGGGACTGCAATTGCAGCGGCTATACAGACCCATCACAGAGTGATTGACAGGAAATGCCGTTTGTGGGTGGTGATGAGGGGGTGGTCGGTGAAACGCAGGCGTGCCAGTGCGTTTGAATGAAGTTGCATGGGCGTGCATAAATTATCCACTGCAAAGCCCTACGCAGCCTGAGGCCTCATAGCGTGCGGTGAAGTTAGCAATTTCTGAGTAAGGTCAGAGCTTGTGCGTGTATGCGTGAGGCTGCGATGGTACTCAATTGTACCAATGGTTTCGCAGTCTTGCTAAACATTACGTATATGTGTAAGTGTGTGTAACGTAAAGTGTAGGGCTGCGGTGGCATTGTGATCGGAATGGATTAGCATACTATCGCAGTTGAACTGCGTGCGTAATCGCTATTGCATTCGCAGTTGCATTCCATAATGAATCAGGCCCACAGACTGAATACACTGTCTGCCCAGGGAGGATCAATATCTTCAGAGGTTCCCTGTTGCAGAGAAGCCACCATAAAGGTAGGATTTATTTTTATTCAGTTTAGACTCTTTACCTGCTCCCGGGCTTGTTGGACTGGTCCTGCGGGGGCCTGAGTCAGTTGCTGAGGGGGACAATGAAACCTATGCAGCATTCCTGATTGGAACAAATGTACAAGCGGCACAGCACAATTTAAAAAAAAATTTTTTTGAGAGGTGACATGGAATCCCCCTCCCTCCCCCATCCTTTATTTTGACAAAGCGCGGAGTTAAAAGGAAGATCATCAAAAAATATATAATTATTTTAAAGATCTGGATTTTTCTCTATTTCTCAAACTTTTGGAACTCACCCATACCAGAAACTACTTTTTACACAATGCTATATATATATGTTATACATATATGCTATGCAGGGGTGTGCAGTCAGGGTAGACAGATACATATCATCACATATACACAGCAATAAGGTCATGGGTTCAATATCTACCACGACCCTAATTGTGTGGAGTTTGTATATTCTCCCTGTGCTTGCGAAGATTTTCTCCGGGTACTCCTGTGTCCTCCCACACTTCAAAAATATACAGGTAGGTTAATTGGCTCCAAAAAATTTTTTACCCCAGTGTGTGTGTGTGTGTGGTAAGGAATATAGATTGTAAGCTACACTGAGGCAGGGACTGATGTGAATGGACAAATATTCTCTCTGTAAAAGCTCTGTGGAATATGTGTGCATTATATAAATAACTGGTAATAAATAAATATGAGATATATAGATGATTGTTACATCTCCGATTTGCTAATTTTGCTTCACAATCCCTAGTTTCCTTGTATTGTTGTATTCCCCAAAAACCTTTTATACTTTGTTCAGAACAATTAGGAGAGTTTTTCCAAGTGGGCAGATATACTGTAAGTGTGTAGACATTCCCTTTTTTATCTTCCATAAATACTTACATATTCACTTAAACAGGTTTTTAGGGGTCTGGAAGTCCTGCCAACAAAGAATAAATTGCACATACCTTGAACTGAGTTTATTACATTACTAGTTTTACATGAAATTAATTCCTTCATGTTATAGTGTTATAGTGTTTTTACATTCACATTGAATTCATGGAACTTACATTATTTAAAAATGTCTACATTCAATTCATAAGCTATATCATATTTATTTATTTCAATCTGCTTTCTAGAAGGTTTTCCGCAAAAGACTGTTCTTCAAATTGGCGACCTTCCTATATAAAAGAGGTAAGGATTGGCCAAGAACAGGGTCTTACAAAAGTACTGTCCAAATCTTTCTAAACATATATTCGATAAGAACCATATAAAGTAATGAATAACCATTTGTGCTAGCTATTATGAGTTTTATGTTTTTCCTTATCTGTTATAAGGTCATCATGATCTGTATTTATTATATTATTTTAGCCATTTTGATAATCGCCTTTAACAAGGAATCTATTGCTTAATTCTATTTGTTCAATGAACATATCATGTACTCTGCAATTTCTTGTTAAAGTGTAAAAATTGTCCAAAGGGAATTCCCTGAAGTCAATTAGAATGATGTTTGCTATGTGTAGCTACAATTTTTGGACTCTTTTCTACAGTATTTGTTTTACAAATTTTTGAATCCTTAATATAGATTTCAAGATCAAGAAAATGAACACTTTATTTGCTAAAATTTAAAGTAAATTGTATATCCAGATCATGAATATTAAGAGGATTGAAATTTTTTTCTAGTTTAATGATGGTTCCATGATATACAAATAGGATATAATCAATGTAACAATGCCAGGAAACCGATTTACACATATTTAAAATGCCAAATGTTCATATCATTCTACCTCGCCATTAATGAATTGGCATGGCTAGTGGCGAATCTTGTGCCCATTACTGTCCCAATTTTCTATACATAATAATATAATTTCTATTCAAACATAAATAATTATTCCTAAATTAAGTTTTTAAATTACAAACTGTCTATTCTTAAAAGGTAATAATAGTGTTAAAAGAATTGATATATCTAGTAACCAGATGTACTTGTCATGCTATTCCTTACTCCTAATAATATTTAATACATTTACGGTGTCTTTCAATAAGATTTATTCTTTACAACTTAACCCCTGCCATTATGGGTGTCCCTGGGGGATTGGTGACATGTTTGTAGATTTTAGGAAGTATATATATTGGTGGAGTGGATAGTTCTTTATCTCCAAAAATTATCACTTCTTCTGATGTAATACAGTACCCTTTTCAGTATAGTTATTTAATAATTTCATAAAATGATTTTTAAATTTTTTGGTTAAATCAGTTCTAAACTTTTTATAGCTTTTAACGTATCCAAGCTGTTGTAGGATTTATTTTTTATTACTCTATACATCCATCACCACTATGTAGTGGTAACTAAGAGTTACAGTGGAAAAATAAATGGAGCACAATCTGCCCATTGGAACACACAACCTGGAAGGTGAACTTCCACAATGTTGGAATACTCACCTTCAGAAAGATTCTTACAGCAATTCTACCAGCATA
This sequence comes from Taudactylus pleione, assembly GCA_031769625.1. Classification (NCBI taxonomy): domain Eukaryota; kingdom Metazoa; phylum Chordata; class Amphibia; order Anura; family Myobatrachidae; genus Taudactylus; species Taudactylus pleione. The sequence continues at coordinate 4,202,213 of JAUIMM010000370.1, read as the reverse complement.
CCTGCGCCAATGAGATACATTCCCTTCAACATTAAATTTAATAGACATATTCCCCCGCCCAAGCAGCACATATATTACATTAATAGCACCTACCTGCCTTGAGATTACTGTAAATGAACAGAATTCACATTTAATAAAAAACTATTTCCTAAAAAACATTAAATAATTAGTATTCACAATGAAAAAAGGGCAATCCCAAATTCAGACCCTTGTTCAATGAATAAGCCCCAAATAACACCAACATTAAATGAATAGACCTATCATCACACCTTGAATACACTCAAAACACCACTATTACATTAAATAACACTATTGTCACTCCACCAATAGATTAGTAGCTCCCATTTAAAATTAAATAACTCTTGGCCTTTCCAACATCACATTGAGATTCACCTACCCCCCAGTACACTTGCATTAAAAGTTTCTTTGCACCACTCCCATCACACGTACATTAGGATGGCCTTCCTATGACCACACTTACATGAAAAGCCCACTACACTCCCCTCTTGCTGCTGACATGGTCTCTTGTTGCCATCACAAAGGTACAATGATGGCAGTGGGGAAGATAGGCTGGTTGCATACAGCAGGAGAGAGAGGGTAAGAATGGATCAGAATAACTCTACTTTATGAAGGCTGGTCCCAGTAGATTGGCTAACCATCAGGAAACATAAAGAAACTTTATACTATGAAAGACCAAACACAAACTTGAAGTAGAGGCAAGAATGGGGAACACAAGAAAACAAACAAAGGCCCAGATTTATCAATGAGTGATATTCTGGTTATCCCTCGTTACTAATAAATGGTGCTCCAACCAATTTGCAAACACATGATAGTTAGGAGCTGATTGGTTGGAGCACCATTTAAGATTAGTATCGAGTGATACATTTGTTTGTTAGATCCTGGAGAGAGTTTACTTCTGAATATACACTTATTTAAGTGTTTTTCTATAACTCAGGTACATATCATAAATCATGTAAATGTTTTTTGCGCCCTTAGCTGTTCTGATAGTAATGTATGTACTGGGTTAGAAAAAGGGACCATTTAGTTGGTAATAAGTCATAGTGCAAATATAACATCCACGCTTCCAAATATGAATTTTCTTAAAAAGCAAATAAAGCCACTGTGTGACATTTATATTTAGGGAATTTAGATTTTTTAAAAGTAATTACAAGTTTACTATAATCTATCACCTGCACATTTACTGTGCCCTAAGGAAATAGGGTTAATACTTAGCAACAGCTGGTGGGTTAGGCAGCAAACTCCTTACAGCAGAGAAAGAAGTGAAAAGAAACTTTTATATCCCTCATGCACACAAAGCGAACCACATGTCTACTCCCATGATCACATGTGCTCGCAACCACCCCCCAGTTACATTTTTTCCGAAGCTTACTGAAGGGATCCCACCCTTAGAGAAGGGATACCAGAAAGGAGAACAAATGGTAACCCACTGAACAGAAAAGAACACACATTTCACAAAGGAAGAACAGAAACGCTACAAAGTGTCTTGGAACCACTGCTGGATATTGGCTATGACATATAAAGATACATAGTGATACAACTGTCAAACTGAAAAATACAAACAATAACAGATGTAAAAAACAAAAATAGAGCATCTCTGGAAGCTACAATACTGGAATTCAGAACAATATAACAAGGTGGAAAACTAGCAGCTGACTTAAAACATTGATAGCGGCTTCCCCTGTAGTTGTGACAATTCACTCCCTGTTAGTGAAGGACATTTTGCCACCTGCAGAGCTAACCAATTTACTGTACTCTTGGGTTGGACTCCCAACATTGGAAATCACTCCCTGTGATAAAAAAGTTTGTGGCATATTAGGGCCAGCTTTTACTTACTCAGGGAATAAAGACTTGACCATATCCAAACCTATGAAAGGATGGGCCTGGTTTGCAAGACCTGCTACATATTTATTGCAACAGAGACCAGTGGATGTTAGGGATCTAATTAGGTCTGGCCTATAACGAGCGTAGCTCAGGTTTGCTGAAGGAAAATTTAGAGACTCCCAGAGACTTGTGAGAGGACACAGATTACCTTCCATCTCAGCACCAGTCCTTTCGCAGAGTCCAGTCAATTGAGTCATTATGCATTTTACCAACAACAATAGGGTGATTGTCACAGTTATTAACAGTCTACATTGTGGCAAGAATTAATAATCTTTTACATGATTATCCCCACTATTTAGTGACCATTTCTACAAGGACAGCACTTTCGATAAAGCTCTGTCCCTGTGAATTATATACAGTGTACATCAAAGGAGTAAAAAGACTCCTCCACAGTTGCTGACACTGCACTTCTGCAAAGTCTTCACTGAAAGTCAGAGGCTATGGGAGAGGAATCGCAAGATCAGCAGGAGGCACTGTAGGGGAGAGTTATATCAGGAGCCAATGGAGAGCCATCCTGAGTCCTTGCCTGCTTATTCATTTTGACAGAGGGGTATATTTACTAAGGTGCGGGTTTTTAGAAGTGGTTTTGTTGCCTATAGCAACCAATCAGATTCTACTTAACATTTATCTAGCACCTTCTAGAAGGTAATAGCTAGAATCTGATTGGTTGCTATGGGCAACAAAACCACTTCTAAAAACCCGCACCTTAGTAAATATACCCCAGAGTCTGGATTACACCTATAGTAAAACTCAGATTAGAATACACTTCTCTAGTTATACAGATATCAAAGCATATTAATACACAAAGTATATCCAGAAGGTAACACCTTGGACTCCAGTGGTTCAATGCTGCACTCCTGCCTCCTTCTAAAGCAGACACAATTTAAATACACTGCAGTGTTGGCAATAAACCTCCCTATGGCATAAATGGGAATGGGTGAGTTGCTCTACAACACCGTTGCTTGTGTGAGTAATGCAAGTGGTAGTAGGAAGTGAAGAGAGCAGTGCTGGATCATTGAAGCCACCTGGAGGCCATTCAGATCCTAATTATCACACCTTAATTCTTTAAGAACACATACACTAATTTAAACCAATTCATCAATTTCTCCATACAAATATTTACATTGGATCTGAATAAGGGGCAATTTGGTAGAGAAATGGAGAGAGGAAGACGGGTAAATCAGTGGTTTTGCACTGCAAAACAAAGTCTGTGCTTATGAAAACAACAGCACTTCCAACTGTTATGTGAGTGAAAGTTTTGGCTACAGTTTATTCAGAGCTGACACAGGATGTGAATTACATAAACTGTTTTCCTGGATTAAATATCTGTAGTTATTATGAAATATACAGATTGTGGTGCACCCTGGGGACACAATGGAAGTTCAGCTTTAGTTCGGTAACCAAATATTTTATAAATCATCTGCCTTGTGTAAATGGCCATCAGCAGCAGTTCCTGTGTTAGATGCTGGTAGGAGGATGTAGAGATGGCAGGAGATGAGGCTTCTCTGTGAAGTAGTAAATGCTAAAGTTAGAGTACACATAATATAGTCCAACTCTGCACAAGCTCCTGAATGTCTACAATACATATTACATCTGAGACACTTACAGTCTCTTTTTCAAGCATCTCAAAATTGTTGCCACTCATGGGATTAGATTGTGATCCTGTTGTGCCATCTTCAATATTATATATATATATATATATATATATATATATAATGTTTGTGTGTGAGATTGTTTACACTTATCATCCACACCTTGAATGTTTTGTGGCATGGAAGTTGCTGTAACCAATCCTTAGAGACTGTGGTTTATGGTCACAGGAAAGCATCATGCAGTTACTGCAGATATGTTGGTTGCACATTCATGCTGCGACTCTCACACTCTACTGAACTGAGAACTGGTGACTATGGAGGCAACTGGACACATTGTCATATTCACGGAACCAGCATGAAGTGACGTGTACTTTCTGAGAGGGCACATTATCCTGCTGGAAGTAACCATTAGAAGGTGGGTAGACTGGCCATGAAGGAATACAACAATATCCCACTATTCTGTATCATTTCAATTATATTTCATCGGTTTTAAGAGGTATAATGTGTTCCAGGAAAACATCCCCACACCATTATACCATCACAAGGCCACAAGGCAGCATGGATCCATATATTCATGTTGTTTACCTGACCCTATCACTGTATGTTGCAGCAGAAATCAAGATTTTAATCAACCCAGAAAACCCATTTCAAGGTTCAACATACTGTGCATTCAGAGATGTTCTCCTACCACTGTTGTGTTACGCATAGTTATTACAGCTACTGTTGAATTCTTGTCAGCTTGATATATTGACTAATCTCCTCTGATATCTCTTATTAACAAAGCATTTTTGCCTACAAACTGCCACTCACTGGATGTTTTTGTTTTGTGCACCATTCTCTGTAAACTCTAGAGCAGTGATTTTCAACCTTTTCAATTTGAGGCATACTACACATTTTAAAATTACCAAGACACACCATCCATCGATGCTGTGAGCATGACCAATGAAAAAACATACACATTGGCTCCCACATAAAAAAAAATAAAAAAATACACTACATTGGCCTCTACAGGCATAAAACACACTACATTGGGCTCCACAGGAATAAAACACACTACAGTACAAATGCGTTGAGCTGACCACCGCAGCACACTAGTGTGCCATGGCACAGTGGTTAAAAAATGCTGCTCTAGAGCCTGTATGGCATTTCAAAGAAATCAGCAGTTTGAGATGTTCAAACCATCCCATCTGTCAGCAACAATCCAGGTCAGAGTCACTTAGGTCAATATTTCTTCCATATTCTGGTGTTTGGTCAGAACAACTGAATGTCTTTCCCATGTCTGCATGCTCTTGTGCAATGAGTTGCATGATACACTGATTAGATATAAGCATTAATGAACTGATGTGCTTAACAAAGGGACCACTGAGTAGGAACTGTATGTATATTACTTTAATACCTCCAGCCATCCAACCTTTGCGCTTACATGGATCTGAGGACTCAATACCAGCTGGGCAAAATATGATCACCGTATTGATGCATCAGTAAGCAGTTTAAGTAGTTGTAACAAATGTGTGATACATAACTTGCTGCAGTAACTCATATTGCATTGCACAAGCACTATTTAGAGCTTGTTGCACTGTTTACTTTACATGCTGGGGCCGATTTCTACCCCTAGTCTGGCCCTGATGCTACTGTACCACAAAATGAAGCCCATTTAAGAAATATACATGATTTGCACAATTGGCTATATCGGCAGCTGAGTCTGTGCTTCATCCTCTTCTTTAGCAGTTAACCATCAGAAAAATGTAAAAACGGGAACAATAGGTCAAATAAAATTCAAGTATTAGTTTACATAAGTCACCAAGGAATGCTTGGACTGATCAGTGGTGTACACAGATTAACTCTTCAGATAATGTTAAGCTACATCTCCCTCAGTATGCATACAGCCACTGAATCCCATGGTGTGATTGTAGTCCAGCAGGAGTCTGAGTGTTGAAAGTTTCTTTAGTTACTGTTGTTTTTAGGGCAAACGAATCCCAAAAACTTCAGGCATCTGCTGCTCACGTTGGAAGTCATCTTGTTGATTTTCTTTGGCATCAAATTCTCAGTAAATTCAAGTAAACCCAGGAACAATGTGTCAGGAGAAATGTGGAAACTTTCCTTTGGCAGCTGAACTAATTGGGTCAGATGTAGAAATTATTCATTTGAAAGCATGGAAAACAACACAGAACGGCCTTCATGGGAGCCACCGAGCAGACTTGTTTTTTTCCATTTCTCACTAAGCCAAAATGACATTGTACAAAGTGTGCACCACATAACCATGTCCGTGCTGTCAGGATCTAATGCTGGAGTTAGGAGTCAAACATTAGCTCAGTATCTGAAAACAGAAGTAATGTGGAACCATTATTAATGAGAGTGCTTCCAAGAGTACACTACACAACATACAGAGGAGCCACTCGTTGTCTGTATCAGTGTCTCATCTGAATGACAGGACACACTTGGGAAAATCGTGGCTCTCCATGTCCCAGCTCTGTCTGGCAGGGACTATTGGGACTTGTAGTAACACAATAGCTGAATAAGCACAGATTGCCTACCTACCTATACGATATATAAGGGATAGCACCGTAGCAACATATGTGACATGACACATATTCATGTTTTCGAGGGACATATTTATTATTCAATATCTCAATAACTATTTGCAAACACTTTAGCATCATTATCACTAAATGTAAGTACCTATAGAAATTATCACTGTACTTTTGGATGAGAATTTGCAAAAAATCTCTTCCAAGATGTTAAAATGTAATCCTTTACAGGAACTGATTTCATTTGTAATTACAGCTATGGGAAATGCGATCATTTTTGAACTTACCAAATATAAGTTGTGATTTTTTTTTTCTGGCGGCAATACTACAAAGCTAATGCCATCTTCATATGGTGCTACCCGAGGCTTTCTTCTGTTTTACAAGTGAGACAGGGCTCTCCTCGTATCCCTCCCTGTGATGCTCCTCTGCCAAGCCTCCCCTCCCTCACTTCTGATACCAGTCAGCTGCACCAATCCATCCAGCTGCTGCTCTGAACAAAGATCCAGCTGATCTATCAGACTCCATTGTTAAAATCTTTATTTTACAATCCTCCATATATTTTAAATCTAATTATATTTAATGGCCTGTATTCGTGTATGTATAACATAATTTATAAATAAACTATACGTTATCTTTTTTGAGCTAAAATATAAATGTTTACTGATCGAGGAGGATAATTTTGCTATCTTGTGTAATGTGCATACCAGATATTCAATAGGGGTTGGGTATGGGTCCTGGCAGTTGGGATGCCAGCGTCATCCCAACAGTCAGAATCCTGACACCTGCAGGTAAGTACCCTAATCCGCCCCCTAACCCACCTTTCTCACAGCCTAACCCTAACCCACCTTTCCCACTGCCTAACCCTAACCCACCTTTCCTGTAGCCTGACTCTAACGCCTACCCTAATCCTAACCTCAAGCCTAATACTTACCGTCAGGATATCAACGGCCAGGATTCTGACTGCCGGCATCCCTTCAATAGACAAATGCGCATGGGGAAGCAGGGAATGCAAATACTTTACATTCCAGAATTGACCAGAATATATACCGGGCCGAAATGACCGCATTTACTTATTAGTTGACAGTGACCGGACTTTTACACGACTTCTGACCCAGCAATCTTTGCTTGATGCATTCCGACGTGCATTTCACTTTTAGCAATGTGATTCGCATCAGTATTATCCTGTGCAAATTACAGTGTAGTGACGAAACATAAGAAATATTCCCTCTAGTGTCTGATATGTGTTCAAAATTCTTTTGTTGAGGACAAAAATAATATGTTCTGTCTGGAAAGAAGAAAGTCAACAATGTCCTCTATTAACTTTAGTGCAAGTGTGAAGTTACCTTGCAGCGAGTAAAGACATGCCTGGTAAGGAATGCATCTGGGGGAAAAGGTTTCCTCACAACAAGCTGCATGTCATTTTATATGCAATCTGATGACATTTTGCAGCCTCCACTTGTGTAGTATGTACTGAGGCAACCAGAGGCTCCTCACTTATAGGACAACAAAGTACAAACCTGGGTGCACTTATCCAGTAGATGGCAGAGCATACTATCGATTGCAAATCAACAACCAGAAATATATAGTTTGCCTAATCTGAGATATAAAGTAATGCATGTCAAAAGCAGGGAGACTATGGGCCAGATTCAGCAAAGATCGCAATTGCACGTACCTGGCCGCTGCGAGAATATGCTAATGAATGCATATGCATGGCAATCGCAACACAAGATGCAGACGCCCAGCATTACATAAAACCAGCACACCTCCCTTTACGCTATGCTTGATCAATACGCAGGCTTGCGAAAACATCAATAACATCGAGAACCATCGTCCCCATACGCACAACTGTGGTAGCCCTGACCTGCCGCAGGATTGTGGCAGCTTCCTGTGTACATCCAGACATACGGCTGCGTATGGTACCGCACAAGCATAATTATGCACGCCCCTGTAACGCTGTTCAAACGCACAGACAAGCCTGCGTTCGCACGACCACCCCCCGCCACCACCCACAAATGGCACTTTCTGTCAAGCAACATCGGAGGTGTCTCCGTGCTGACTGCATATGCTGTGTGATCCATTACATGATCGCAATGAGTGGATCACGCACGTGCATTGAGACGCATGCGCAGAGATGCAACATTGGCCAACTGCGAGCGAATTCTTACTTGCTATCCTTGCTGAATCAGTCCCTGTGTTCTTACAGACATAGGTTCTGATATTTGCTGCTGCTGTAGCTGCATTTTGTAAGCTGATACCTACCTGAGCATGTCTTCAGTTGATGCAATTTTATATTTTATTATTCCCTTCTGCTCCGTCAAGTCCAGCGTTATACTCCTCACATTTAGTACTATGACCCAACTTATAGTTATTTAACTGAAATATAGCTGAATAGGTTGCCAATTCATCCATTTAATAAACGGCACAGATGATCTAAAAAAGATGGGTGTCTGGATACAAGTGTTAGATGTAGACCTGAGGTGATCCTGCAATTTGTCGCATATCTGACAGCCACATTAACTGTTTAATTAATGTGTCTCAAGTGATGAGATGGCTGAACATGCTGACACATCATCAACAGTAGGGCTCATTAACTTCCACTGCATATATCGGTGTAAAAGTTGAATTACACCACAGCAGACACTAGATCTGTCATGGGAAACAGATGGCTCTGGGGCCACATAGACCCACTAAGCCTACAGTTGCAGCCCCCAGTTTCTTCCTTCTATGTTTTCAGATTTGTTTAGTATTGATTGTTTTACGTGTTCATAAGATTTTGCTGAGAAGTTATTACAGAGAGATGTCTATTTAATTGATTAAATTTATTAATGTAACTTGCTGCTGAGAGTAACAATATACAGCCCTTTCAAAGTTATGGGGGGCATCCACTAGACGATTTTATCCCTGTCCAACCTCTTAACGATTTTCCCTTGAAGTTTCCCCTGAAATTTGATCTTCCAGTCTGAACAATGTGCAAAAGATCTAACGATAAACTAAGTTGTTTGAATCTGTGATTGAGAGTTTTCAGCTATAGTGGGCAGATAGTGGTTCATCATTTGATCGTTCAGCGTGAACGATGTGTAAACGATTTGTAATCAATCAAGTGAAATTGACCTGCATGTTCAGTCGATGGAGGAGACGATCAAACAACCAGCGGGAGCGCGCATCGTACATCGTTAGAAACAATTACTGCACGATTTGCAAACGATGTTCAAACAATGTTTGAACGATTATCAAACGATTATCGAACGATTTTATCATTATCGTTCAACTTTATCGTCTAGTGGATGCCCCCCATAAGAGTGCTTCTCAGTGCAGTCCCAGAAGTGTATCAGGTTGCCTATGCCAGCACTAGACAGATATAAGCAAATTATTTTTACCTGATTATTTCATTTATTTGAAAGAATTTCATGGCAGGTCTGATGTATGGGGGTCAATCCTTGTTCAGCTAGGCAGGAACAACATTGACACCCCCAGTAGTTATTAATTGTGACTCCTCCTTATCATCCCTGTGTTTAAGCTACTTTCTGATATGTTCCCAGAAACATGGAAGGATATACTGCCATGGAAATCAAAAAAGAAAAAAAAAAAAAAAAAAAGACAATGAAAAAGAAGTAAGCAGGTTATGTTTACCTGATATTTTCTGTCTTCAGGCAGCCTTGATATATACAAAACAAATGTGTGTGTGTGTGTGTGTGTGTGTGGGAGGGAGGGGGGCGGTGAGGATGGGGGTGGATTGTCAAACACACTCCAATTCATGTAGAAAAAAAATATTGACTAACTGTCTGAAGAATGTTCTTTCCAGACTGATTGTCCCCCAAAGTAATTGCATCCAGAAGATACTGCATGGAAAATGTGTAGCTCCAAAGACATGACGCTACTTTGCAAAGATCCTTCTCTGGCAGCAGCACCCTGTGAGCCCGGAAGGTTGCCATGCTCTTGTGAAGTGTGCTTTCAATATCTCTGGCACCTCACATCCCTTCCATGTGATGGACTTCTATGATCCATCTTGCAAGCATATTTTTTTGAAGGAGCTTGCTCTGATGTAGACCTTCAGGAAGTACAAGAAGATTATCTGTTTTACTGACATCATCTGTTTATGAAAGATAAACTGAAATTACTAACAGACCCAACATACTGTATGCTGTTATTTTCTTCATGTTTACTAGTTCTGAACACAGAGCTGGAAATCTAATTTCTTGGTTGATGTGAAACCTGGAGACTACTTTAGGTAAGAATTCAGGATTACTCAGTCTTAGTCTTCAATAACAAGATTGAGACACAAAAGACTTACTAGAAGTAATCCCATTATTCTACAAAAATTACTTTACATTCTCCACACCAGCAAAGATGGCTTCTCTGGATTGGGCTGTTACAGCTGTGGTTGTCCTAGGTAGATGCATCCCTTTTGCTACTGTGAACCATGGCTTATTATTTATTATAGTAACAGTTATATGTAGCATGTTTGCAAGGCCAAAATCTTAGTACTTCTATTACTTATGCTGATTTCTTTTTTTATCTTGTTGAATATTATCGCAATTAGAGGAACAGGAAGGACTATTTATTTTTCCATCTTACTATTCAGTCTTGTCACCATCAGGTCTATTGGGGGGACACTTAATTTCTGAATTATTTATTGAAACTGTGCAGTTCCCAGTCTTCTGCATGGACATGCTAGCAAGGACAATCTGCCACATTGGTGTCCTTACCCGCTAAAAGAAATGCTGTAAGGGTTCTTAGATTGTTCTCTGACCATGAAAGAATTGTTGATATTTCTATCTTCATTTGCTTGTTTGTGGTGGATTCTTTGTTTGTTATGAAGGGTACCACTATCTGTTTTTGTTTGTATGGAAATTCATTTAGAGGTCACTATTCTAGTTTAAGTACATCATATTGAATTGCACACTATAATGCTCGTATCCATAAAGGTTGCATGTGGTCTTTTCTTTTTGACGCTATGCACCTTGTATTACTGTATTGTGCAGATGAGCTCCTCTACCATTGGGAGCTTGAATCTACTGTAAACACAGTCCATTTTGGTTTCAAGAGGGGTACTCCCCTTTTCTCCTACCATTGCATCTTTCAGTAAAATCAGAAACTTTCTTGCATTTTACATCAATTCATCCAGCGTCTCTGTATTGTGATCCCATCATTTGAGCACTTCTAGTAACATATTTCTCATATGTCACAGGAGCAGAAGAAAACATTCTTAAGAGCTTTATAGGGGTATTCAATATGGGAGCGAAAACATTGTTTTTGCATTATCGCACTTATGACGTCATTATCGCAGGTTTTAGTTTTACACCGTATTCAATTTCAAAGACTTTTCGCAGGTTCGAAAAGTCTTTGATAAAAAACGGGGATAACTTTTCACCATTGAATAGGTGTCGAAAAAAAGTGCAGAATTGGGGTTTAGGGGTGCAGGCTTAAAAGAAATAGCCTGCACCCCTGGGAATGACATTTAAAAAAGAACTGTCAAAAAAAGTTCAAAAAAAAAATAGGGACACCCCAAAAAATGTATTTAAAAATTGGTGTGAAAAAAAAAATGGGAAAAAATTGTTTAACAATAGGGAAATAGGTTCAGGGCTATTCTGCAAGTATTCGGCAGGTGTTTTCTAGAATAGAGTTATAGCGGCAGGTGCACAAATGCAGAATTTTAAAAAACTTACTTTAGGGACATCAAAATATGCTAGTACCCATTTTCATGTACCCCAAATTTGATGGGACCACTTAAAAAAACGAAAAAAATAACCTAAGTGCTCTTCTGCATCACTTCTTCAAAGTCGGGAAAAAACACCTGCTGCGGCTATTTAAATCCCCGACTTTCAATTACAGGCTAAAACGGGGGTACCCATAGTGGTCCCCCATGTTTTTACAACTTTAGGGGGTCCTACAATTTTTTTAAGAAAAAATTTGTAACTTTACGCAAATCCAACTTCGCAGGCTCCCGTTTTTGTTAATTTTATATTGAATACGGGGATAAGCGGGCGCGCGCCCGATACTTTAACGCAGGTAAAAGCTCCGATATGAAACGTAAACTTCGACAGCGAAGTTTACATTTCATATTGAATACCCCTCTTAGACATTCCTCATGGAAGATCTGGAGAGAGGGGACACTTGTGTTCTGGGCACTGTCCTCTGATTTCTCTATTATTAGAATATTGTCCAGGCTGCAATTCCTTGCTTCCCAAGAGCCACTTTCGTAAAAGTCCTGGGGAATGTGCCACATGGTGGACAAGTAAACTGTGAGTGATGTCCCAGCCAAAAGAACCTGAGGAAGAAATGATGTTGATCTTGTAGGCCTATTGATGTCGAGAAGTCTCCATCTTCCCTGAGAATGGAACTTACAGACTTCATGTGCAAATTTTATCTCCTTTTGTGCTTGAACTGGTAAATCCTGAGCTCTAACACAGAGGTTCCCAAACGCGGTCCTCAAGGCTCCCTAACAGTTCAAGTTTTAGACATATCCATGGATGAGCACATTGTGGTTAAATCAACCTAATTAAGTCACCTGTGCTCAAACATGGATATATCTAAAACCTGAACTGTTGGGGAACCTTGAGGACTGCATTTGGGAACCTCTGCTCTAACACATTCTGGATTTTTCTGGCTGGTTTTCTATCAGGAATATCAAGGAATAGATCCCTGATCTTCTGGAGAGAAGGCACTAACTAAATTACTTGCTTCTCCAAAAGTGTTTGTGTACTGGTGCATAATGCTTCCATATGCTCCTGAGATTGTGGTGTGTTTGATTTCACAAAACATTCTGTGGATAGACAAGCTACAGTAGAACCTACTCTCTGGGTAGTGAGTACCAATTAGCATTCTCATTCTCTTCTAAATAAAACATAGAGGTCTATGCAGAGTTTGAGAGCAGATAAGTGCTATTAACATAATTATATCATATAGATATACACTTTGAAAAATGATATACACTGAAGAAACATCTTAACTCCATTATTAATAACATATGGCTCCATTTTATTAATTGAATACAAACTTTAATTGGAATTAAAAAACTGAAAAATAATGTGATGGGCTTATTTATTAAGAAACTGCTTGTGAAAGTAAAACACTCAAACTTCTGCCTTTAAAAGTATTGCCATTTAAACATGACAGGAAGTGACTGCTTTGTAAATATACCACTGTAATACCAACTGGCAAGTATGGGGGGGTACAAGTGTTATAGTCTGGGGCTCTTTTGCTGGATTTACAGCTGTCAACTTCCACAAAGTGACTGACACCATGAACTGTAATATTAAACAGCGCCATGCAATACCCTCTGGGTCTACCCCTAGTTGGTCAAGGGTTCATCTGGGGGTGTATTTATAATGGGTGCAGGGTGTACGGTGCACACAGGCCCCTGGATCCAGAGGGGGGCCTGCACCACACACCTTGCGTCCATACTTTTTTTTTTAATACTTACCTCTCCGAAGTCCCATGGAGTACTGCTACAGAAAACACCTGAAAAATGTCCACCACGGCCATTTTCCAGGTTTTACACGCATGCACCATGGAAAATCACCAGGAAAATGGCTGCCTTGCCATTTTACTCGGTGATCTGTGCAACAGTAGACTCCAGGCACCGTCTAGTGCCCAGAGTCTACTGCTGCTGTCAGTTCGCTGGCAGCAGCCGGGGAGAGAGGGCCCTGGATGGGGAATGAACACGGGCTCCCTCCTCTCTTAATATGAACCTGGGTTCACCCTACTGCAAGATAATGACCCAAAGCATAGCTCTTGGCTATGTGAGAAATAACTTTGAGGAAGACAGGAAGACGGTAGGCTTGAAATCATGGAATGGCCAGTACAGCCTCCAGACAAACACCATCAAACTGCTATAGGATGAACTGGACAAGAAGGGTGAAAGCAAAGAAACCTACAAGTCCAACACACTTGTGGGAAACTTTTGCAACAGTGTTGGGAAGAATGTCTTGAACATTATTATTATTAACTATTTGATATCCATTGTACAGAGAGTGCCAAGAGTGTGTTCAGCTGCTATACTGCAAAAGGTAGTACTTTGAGTCAAAATTTTAGATTCAATTTTGCTAAACAAAAATGATTTATATGATTTTTTTTATTTCCCATTGTTTGTGTGTTCTATGCTTTAAATTTCAGAGTGCATAAAGACATTGAACTGTGTAAACTAACAACTGGAAAATGGGGGGGTGTTCTAAAACTTTTGAATGGTAGTGTAAATTTAGCCTAGAATGATAGGAAACAAATTTTTAATACATTGGAGAGTTTGTGATATAAAATTCTTTATGGCAATTTTAACTTGAGAAATGATAGAGCTCACACATATTGTTTGGTATAGAAGAACAACTTTTTTTTCTTTAATCCCTAGAAAGTGTGTGTCTGAAACTGAGCCCTGGATCCAAGCACAATAAGAAATGCAGGCCTCACACATTATACTACATTCTTGTGGACACTTGCAGCCCTGTACTCCTGATTAGCGGCGTGATCAATCCTTAATCACTTCAGCATGATTTACTAGAATATCTATTTTCCCTGTGGACAGTAATGTTTTCCTTTCTCTCTAAATCTAAAACTAACAGCTCTGCCACAGGTCTTTACCATATAGAGAAGACTTAAAAAAGCAATGGTTTTGATTCTCATACTGAACAAAGTTGATTTTTCACTTCAAATTGTAGATTTTTTGAAATCACCAATCATTCCGATTATCTTTCTCTACCGCCTATATTTTGTTGCATCAGGATTATAAATTGAGTGGATAAACCATGCCAGAGAGAGCTGGTTCAAGGTAGGGGGTAAAAAGATGGGTGCTTTCCAGTCACACATTCTGAAGCATCACATCTCCCCAACACACACTGTGAAGCTGCACCCTCGCACTGTCCAGGTAAAAGTGACATGGAGAGTGGCTGTAGCTCTATTTGGGGGCATTCATTATCACTGGATGAGTGACGTTATGCCACTCATTTGGGGTTTTAGGTGCACCCTAGACAGCTGCCTAATGGTAATGTCGGCATCTCTAATTAGTTTGCCATAAATTGTTTGGCAAAACCAAGTTCCCCAGTGTGCCCTACAACTAATCTGCTCCATTCACATAAATTAATTTTTGGGAGTCATAGAGAGAGTGCGCACCAAAATCAATTGCAAATATTCTGAGACTTATCTAAATACTGTGGAAATCATTACAAAGCTTAAAATAGCACATTTGGTGTAATGGTCAGTATTGCAGACTCACAGCTCAAGGTCTTGGGTTCTATTCCAACCAAGGCCCAGTGGCATATTTATAATGGGTGCAGTGTGTGCGGGGCACACGGGTCCCTGGGTCCAGGGGTGCCCTGCACCGCACATCCTGCACCCATATTATTTTAAACTCACCTGTCCGTGGTCCCGTGTCGGGTGTCAGCGCTGCTCAGAACACTGGAAAATGGCAGCCTTGGCCATTCTTCCCGTGGGCTGCGAATGCGCAGTCGACTCCGGGCACTAGAGTGTGCCCAGAGTCTACTGTGCATGCATAGAACGCCGGAAAATGACCACCGCGGCCATGACTCTAGTGCCCGGAGTCTACTGTGCATGCGCAGAACACCGGAAAAATGGCAGCGTCGGCCATTTTCCGGGGTTCTAAGCAGCGCTGACACCCAACGCGGGACCACGCACAGGTGAGTTTAAAATAATATGGGTGCAGGGTGTGCGGTGCGGGGCCCCACTGCACCGCTGCAGTAATCACCTGGAAAATGGCAACCACGGCCATTTCCCTGGTGATTCGTGCATGCGCAGTAGAGATGTCCCAGGAACACGGCACAAGCGCCATGTTCCCAAAGACCTGTGCGAATGCGCAGTAGGCTCGCACAATGCCAGAGTCTACGGCAGCGCCGGAGAGGAGGGGGCCCGATCGGAGCATGCACACAGGCCCCCTCCTTGCTAAATGTGCCTTGCCCTACACTATTTCCCAAACCTAGAGAGCACTAACAGGGCATGTTTTCCAGGTCGCCTGACAAAATCACAAGTGAAATAATGAACCCCACCTGTGAATCTTTTAAAATGGGTCAGCCATTAATGAATACACCTGTGAACTAACTAGGAAAGATGGTGCCCCATGAATAATGAGTTTAGGAAACACTGTCTTACACTATCAGCCCCAATGTCTCCCTAAACAAATAAAAGTATAAAAGTAGTATATTACATAATATTGTGAGAAATATAGAAATACAATTTCAATGCTTATGATTTATGGCCATTTGTGTGGCCGGCTGGGTATCTAGCTATCATTATGCGGTCATAATGATGGGCCTATTTATATTTGGAGACCTGGAGCTAATGTACAGTAGAGTCCCATCTGCCCCATTGTTAATATGGACCTCATGTTTTTTAATGATGTTTCATATTGAATACATGAGGTTATAGATGTACTCCAAAGGCAGCTCTCAGTGTCAGGTGCCCGACAAAGCAATTCATCGTTGTTCTACTGTATTTGGGCGCAAACAGCTGCTGGGATTTCTGTTCACCCATCCTGAGGAGAGCAAAATGTGTGAAAGTCCATGGTTTGGGCGCCAGGACTTAAGACGGGTTTAGCCGCTATACGCGGCTAAACCATGCCTAGTTGGGCGCGACAATTAAATTGCTACATTGGGCGCCCATTAATTATCGCAGTGCCCAAAACAATTGAATAACCCCCTGGGTGTTAAATTACAAATAATAGGTAATATAGCAAAAAATTACTTAGAGGGCGCACTAAGCACAAAAAGTCTTTAACTGGATACAAGAGCTTAAACACTATATTGTAGCAATAGGGGGAAAGTCCAATCGGAAATATCAATGCTGGACACTGATGAAAATGTTCCTTTCTTTGAAAAACCTTCTGCGGATTTTTCGGACAGTTTCTCAACAAAGGTTCTACAAAAGACCCTCTCACTAAAGAACACCCAGAAAGATGGCCAAGAAGGCCTCACAATAGATTCAATCAAAAGTTTTTTTTTACTAAAATTCACTTGTCACTTGACAAACTTGTAAAATATTACTTAAATTAGTAAAAAAAAATTGCTTACATCAGTAATGATCCATTGCCACTGTATGGGAAAAGTATAAATCCTGCTGCTACCTACATAGGGCAAGATCTTTTACAGCATGTTCCTCCCATAGGGCAATCGAATTCTGAAGATTAATAGGTCTTCTGCCTATAACAACCGCCCTTTCCCCACAGAGACAGAAGCTCTTACCGATTCAGAGATGCCACCAGGTTTTATGCTTAGGATAGCAGAGGTTTATACAATAATTCGGTGATCGATTAGTAGAACATATGAGAGTACAATGAGACTGTATAAAACTTGTGGTTTTTGACAATAACATCAGTAGCTGTAAGAATAGGTAGCTTGATAATGCTAACTTCAAAACAAA
Organism: Taudactylus pleione; assembly: GCA_031769625.1. Classification (NCBI taxonomy): domain Eukaryota; kingdom Metazoa; phylum Chordata; class Amphibia; order Anura; family Myobatrachidae; genus Taudactylus; species Taudactylus pleione. Next base: position 4,184,830 of record JAUIMM010000370.1, on the reverse strand, counting down.
TGACACTTTTCAAATATTGAGTAAGGTGATACTTAACAATATGTGATGCAGGAAGCAGGAGACCATGGATCAAACTGGAAGGCACACAGAGATTCAGGATACCAGCAGTACAGAGTATTTACTAGGCAGTCAGATCAAATGCTTACACAAAGTCATGAAGCTATAATTGACAAAGAGGTAAAGGCCTGGCTGCCTTTAACATACAAACAAACCAATGACAAAACATCAATTAAGATCAACCCCTGCAAGTGAAATAGGTTACATGTGTGCTGTTGCACATAGGAGAGCAACTTGTGAGAAACACAGCAAGTAAACACCAGCTGCAGAATTCCTGTGCAGCCTCAAATTACATACACTGGAGTCCCAGTCTCCTAGCAATGACTGGGTCTAGCATGCAAAGCGACTACTGACGATGATGATGGGATTCAGATGGCCCCGGGAGACTTGCCCACTCTTCCGAGAGGCCGGTAGTGCGACCCATCTCCTGTGTTGAAGACAGATTGTAAGGTGGATGACTGGTAGCACTGCACCGTGTGATATATTAACTGCACAATACAGTATCTCAGATGACCACTTCTAATGCTGTTTGCTCCTAGGTGGGATCCACGGAGAAGCGCTGCTGCATCATCATGTCATTGCTGCATTATCTCGAACATGTGTATTAGTGGTTTCCTAAGATAAAGTAACAACCGCAGAGACTGAAAGTTATAAATTAATTCACTCAAATCAGTTACAATTCAAGAAAATATTTAATAAGAAACAGAATAAGTCGAAATATATCAATAACCAATATCGGCTCTATAATGGTAATAACACAGCATTAGACTAAATGTCCCAGTGGAGATAAATTGAGTATAATTCAGAATATATTAAAATGTCCCAGAATTAAATCACTAAAACAATTTTTTAGCAATTTTATATTCATGTAAGGAAGCATCCCAAATTTGTTAGTAAAAGTCAAAGAATAGCAGCATACAATTGCCTGTTGGTCTGGTAGGTAGACCCGTGGTAAGGGGTCAGGTCGGATAAGAATGACCCGTATTGTGCTAGAAAGGGTCAGTCTGTAGCGGTGCAGAGAACCGCGTCTACGGATGGCTGGCTTTTCAGCTCAATCTGGCGGTCGGGGAGCTCGGAGATGTTAGATGAGTAGCCACTCTAGAGTCCTGTGTGAGATGGAGGTAAGCCGGTGAATCTCGAACAGCGTTCTGGTGCAGGGGCTGCAGAACTGCTTAATTTGCCATATATTTAAGCAGCTGTGGGAAAATGTAGTTCCAATCGCCCTTGTGTTAGCAGGGCTGCTTCCAATTGGTCTCCCTGGGATGGGACGAGAATGTAGCTTGCACCTATGCGTCTCAACGTCCCTATGACGTCTTTTTCAAGTGTTGGAATATGAGTAAAGTACTGGGACAGGTATTTTGGGGGGCTGTATGGATGGGGCAGGTGTTTTTAGGATTGTAGGTGCATTTTTATCATTTTTTTTTTAAATCTGCACTTTATAGACGACAAAATATACTAGTACCCATTTTAATGTAACCCATTTTAACTACAGTTAAAATATACTAGTACCCATTTTAGTATATTTTTACTATATATTTTTTTCCCCCCACAAAATGCTTTCCATCATTTTTCCACACTTATGCAAATATGCATATAACAGCCCTTGGACTCAATTTAAGTAACCTAATTACATTTATTAGGGTTATTAATACACTTCTATTTTGATCCCTGGAGTTAGGCTTTATTGGGGGTATAGACTGATTTCCCCCCCAATAAATGGACCTTATCGCCAGTTCCACTAGTCGCTGCATTCGCTAATATGCGTTTTCGCTTGTTTTACAATTGAATAGGACAAAAAGTGGGTGCACACATTGCAGGTGAAAACATTGCGCTTTTCGCCGATCTCTGCTTTTCACGGCTAATTGAATCCGGCCCTTAATTGATTTACTGATTTAATTCTGGTACATTTTAATATATTTCTGCATTATACTCAATTTATCTCCATTGGGACATTTAGTCTAATGCTGTGTTATTACCATTATACAGCCGATATTGGTTATTGATATATTGTGATTGATTCTGTTTCTTATTAAATATTTTATTCAGTTGTAACTGATTTGAGTGAATTAATTTGCAACTTTCAGACACTGCGTTTGTTACTTTTTCTTATGTATCTATGTTGAAGTGAGAGTGACTTCCTCATACAACTGCATTGAGCCTGAAAGGTTTTAACTCTTCAGCGCCTGGGCTTTTTATTTAGTATTAGTGGTTTCATCCAGTAGCACTATGGAGGTAACCTTGTGGCCGCCAGGCTGGTAGGGTTCTTAAAAAATTATTCCTATAGCCACCCAGCCTGACTATATCAGCTTGTGGCAGCCCCTTAGTCGTTAGGGACTGTGGCCCCTCTGGACTTTGGGGCCCAATACAATGGTCCTCTTGTACTCCCGTCACCGGGGTCACAATATGATTATACAACAACCAGTTTGTATGACACTACATCTTCATCATTTATTTGTAAGGGAATTAATATGAAATACAGACGGCTGAAGAGCCAGACAGTTCAGGATCCAGACGCGGACAGGTGAGTCCTTTATCCCTCCACTCCCCCCCCCCCCCCTCCCTATCCTTCCATTTGTGGTGCCTAACTCTAACCCCCCTCCCCGCACCCTAAACCTAAGTCTCCCAGGGGGTGCCTAACGATAACCCCTGTTCCCCACACCCTAATTTCCCCCCAGGGTGCCTAAACCTAACCCCCCCCCCTTCCCCGGGAAGCGGCTCATACTTACCCGGCGCTGGACGTACGGCAGTCAGGTGGTTCAGGATGCCGACGCCGCTGTCCTGATCCCCTTCGGGTTATCGGAGTCGGCATTTTGCCAGGCGGTGGGATTCCGGCATTGGTGCAGTGTGTTTGTATAGTGAATGGGAACCTGGCAGATATTACACATATGTTTGGGTCCCCTGTAATGTCCCAAAGTTACTAGGGATCAGGTTTGAATAGATCAGAGACAAGCTGTGTGTGATATGTGTTCCCCTATTTATAGACACAATGACAGACACATTTGCAAGGTACAACACAATTTTATTAAGTTGTAATAAATGTCCAGTAAATATACCTAGCAATATATAGCAGCAAGCATTAAACAACTTAGGGCTTGCAGGTATACACAGTTTCAGTGAAGTGTAAGCTCTTGTGTCAGCATACAATAAATCCAGGCGCAGAGTCTTCAGTGACAGCGGATCACTCCAAGGGTCCTCTTGCAGCAGGGGTTATCTTCAAGGGCTGTCCACGCTTCTGTCCGTGGCTCCTAGCACAGGGTTCGCTCAACTCCAAGCGGCTGCACTCAGCGGGGGGTCCTCCTCTTCCTCCGACAGCAGTTCTTTGCAACTCTGCAGGTACACTCCTCTAGCCAGCATCAGCATAGTCTTCTCCCAGGCTCCCCCAAGCCAAGTCATCTTGCAAGGGGCCTTGGGGTCTTCACAGGGGATTTTTCGGTAAGGGAATCTTCCACACTGCCTGCGCTGATCCCTAGCACTACTGCAGGGGCCATCTTCTGCCTGGATCCTCTCTTTTCGCGGCAATCTCCTCAGCAGTGTCTGGCAGATGAGTGGGGTATCCTGGCAGGGGGGCTTGCACCGGCTTACAGCTGCCGGAAATCACTTCGCTGAGGCAGCTTCGTGAGCCGTCAGCCACTCCATCCTTCAGGGACACTTTCATTTCCTATGGCTACATGGCAGCTCCTGCTGCATAGTTTCTTCCCATCTGTGTGATCCCCTTCTCCTTAGGGCTGCCTTACTTTATTTTCTCCTGCTGGTCATCCCTGCCTCAGGGGACCCAGCAATAGCCAGCCCCCGATGGCCCTTCTGCCCTCAACCTCCTCCTCCAATGGGTCCCCTAGTGATTTTCCCAGACGTATTTGTTGTTAGCAGCTCAGGGATTTCTTCCACTCCTAACAGCATGCTCAGGGCTTAGGGGTGAAGAAAGGTCACAGCAGCCCTTCCATTAAATTCCATGGGGCATGTAGAAAGTAATAATGATAAAAAAAACTACCAGGGCTAAAGGATATTTACTTGAACCCCTATGTTTTTTTGGGGGGGAAATGTAACTATGGGGGTGCCACATCCCCCCTCCAAAATATTTTTTATTTACAGTAAAATATAATGGAAATCTGTTGTTACCTGATAAGATCTGTTTGTAGTTTAGCCCCACAGGCAGTGCCAAATCGGACAGATCTGGCTGTTTGGCACTTCATCCAAACAAATGGATCAGATTGGGAGTTAGCCAGTCCAGTAGGTAAAAAGTGGTCATCAGACCTAAAAGACATCTTTTTACCCCAAGTAGGGCCGGCAACAGAAATCATGGGGCCTGGTACACCCATTCTTTTAGGGGCCCTCCATCCCAGGGACCCGGGAAAATACAGGAGTCATTTGAGAGTCTGCCTCAAGCCGTATACACACTAGACGATAAAAGTGAACGATATGGACGATAACGATATCATTAACAATATTTTGTTCATATTGTCCAGTGTGTATGCACAACATCGTTAACAATGCGCGCTCCCACGATCTCCTGAACTGGCAGGTCAATTTGCCAATATCGCCAGGAACTGTCTGTTTGGTGATGTGGCAGGATGACGTCACTGAACGATATCGGTAACTATATCGTTCAGTGTGTATGCACAATGTCGTTTGCCCGGGAGATCAAGGGCAAACACTGACGATATCGCCCATGGAGCATATCGTCTAGTGTGTATGTGCCTTTACCCACATGTGATTTCTCAAGGTAACCTCTGAGCCCCCACAGTGTCCCTCCATGCCTCACACTTACCTTGTTCTAGATCTCTGCTTGTGTGTCTTTTCCTCAGCTTGCTATGCGCTGGATTCTTTCTTACCTCTCGGTGCTGGCTTGACTCCTCTGGCCACTTGATTCTCGAAGGACTTAACCTAAGCAACATGGGGCCTGGTATTAGCTCTTTTGCATAAGCATATTTTATTGATTATATATATATATATATATAAACAACTTGAAAACAAACAGCAGCACTCGAGGACTTGTGGTAGAAGTATAAATGTATTGCAGTCAATACATAATCTCAACATTTCGGGACATACACGTCACCTTGATTAAGGGACGTGTATGTCCCGAAACGTTGGGATTATGTATCGACTGCAATACACCATTTATACTTCTACCACAAGTCCTCGAGTGCCGCTGTTTGTTTTCAAGCCTTTGATACCCATTCCTATGCCAGAGGGCACCGGGGCATGCTGCTGTGGCTGTATTGAGCGCCGATCAGAATTTCATTTTCATTCTCTCATATATATATATATATATATATATATATATATATAGCAAACAGACAACGGTGGCACTCCAGATACAGCAGTATTAAAGCCGGGTCAATAGATTACCGGCATGTTTATTGAAAATCAACGTTTCGGTCCTTGTGGACCTTCGTCAGGAATAACGAAGGTCCGCCAGGACCGAAACGTTGATTTTCAATAAACATGCCAGTGATCTATTGACCCGGCTTTAATACTGCTGTATCTGGAGTGCCACCGTTCTGTTTGCTATTTCCCCATTTTGCGAGGGGCACCCACCCTATACTTCCCGGAGGAAGAGTGTCAAGCCCGTGGCTATCTTATATATATATATATTTGACATATAAGCTCCCCATCCCACACTGTGTCCCCCTCCATCCTCCACTGTGCTATCCTATCCCCCATCCCACACTGTGCTCTCCCATCCCTATCCCACATTTTGTGTTACCCTCCTCACCCCAGGCTGCACTTACCTGTTGCAGCTTCCTGGGCAAATTGTGCTGACTCGAGCCCTTTGTTCTCTTGAGTCCTGACTGCTGCTGGGCGGGACTGGAGAGGCAGAGCACTGGGGTGGGGGCGGGGCTGCCTAATAACATGCATTAGAGACTCACACCAAGCCAGTCAAAAATGTATTCAACTCCCCTACCACAGCTTCATGACCTGGTCTACATAAAAAAAAAAAAGGCCCCGATAGGCCTGCTCTAGATTTACAGCCACTGGGGGAAGCTGATCTGTAGTCTCACGTGGGTTGCAGTCTGAAGTACCATGCTGAAGTCAAGTAAGTGTGTGCAGTGCATAGGGTAACCCAGTTATCAAGTATTCAGCAAGCTTGCAAAAACCACATTATGGCAGAAAATAATTCTTATAGAACTTAAACCTAAAATTGATAAGTTGGATGTTGCAAACTTTGCAACACTGGATTCCTAAAGTTTAATTACTGGCCAAAAAACTACAGATAATGGAGATATCAGGGGGTGATTCAGCAAGGATCGCAATTGCAAAGCTGCACGAAGTTTTGCAATTACGTCCTTACTATTATGCAAATGCAGCAGGTGTATGACGCGCCCTGCGGCATTTGCAATCCCAACAATGCGACGGAGGTCGCAGGCAGGGATCACCCTCGCGGCCATCAGTGGTTGATGGTCGCGATGGTGGACGGCGCCAGGCAGCTGAGTAAGCCTCAGCTTACTCAGGCTGGCCGGCTGGCGAGTCCAGGAAACTGCGTCAGTCTATGAAGTCCCTGGGCTTGCTACTCCCGAAAAACAGGAATCAACCAGGCAGACGCATAGGTTTTGCGTGCCACTACGCAGGACATATTCTGCACACTCGCAGAATCGGGAATCTGTGATCAGCGGTGCACTTACATGCACTGCTGAATCAGGCCCTCAGGCAGGACCTAAATATCACCACTAGTGAAGAACATATCCTTTTGAAGAAATGGTTAAGTAAGGAGTCTTGAGATTAAGTTAACAGAATCAGATCGGTCAACGTGAACAATCCCTCAGTAGGACATGAGATGGTAAAAACTCAAAGTGGCAAATTTACTAAAGTTCGATATTAATCCATTAAAGATTAACTTAAATCAAGCATCAAGGTTGTGCTTCAGGGGCTAAAGCGCACATTTACTAACACTTAAAAATCTATATTAAAAAATGTTTTGTTAGTAAATGTGTGACTTTAAACACAACATCAATGTTGATCGATTTTTAATAGATTAAAATAGACCCCAAAGTGTGTTATGTTAGAAAAGATTGAAGATGCAAACTTTTGGAAGATTCCAAAAAAACACTGAGTCTGCTATAACCAGCCCGTATTTACCGGGATTTAGCTACTTAGATACTGCTAAGGGTCAGCCTCTTTGTGCAGAAATTTCCATACAGCATAAAAGAAATTGGATTTTCGCAAGGCTCTAGTTGTTTTTCCTTCCTTCTCATTCTTTTCAAAGTTTGCAGCTTAGCCGAAAAATAGGAATGACCAAAACATCACCTTTGCCAACTTAACCATAGCTAGTCAATATTATCCAATTGGTAAGGAAACTGCAAAAAAAGTATGTTTTAGATGCTATTTTTCCTACAAATTGTCTCTCAAGTGACAGTAAAGCTATTATTAAATATAACAAGTGAGACATTGCAAAAAACTTTACACCCGAATATATGTTCAAATCTAACCCTACTAAATATTTCAGTCCAGAGACAAAGCATGGCAGGGAGCAGGAGGAAGAAAACAAAGAGGTTCACACAGAAAGTGATAGTAGACAATCTTGTTATCAAGTATGCCTAGTATAGTTGCATCCCAAATGTCATATTAAGAAATATGTTAAAATGTACACTATGTTGGTCGACCAAAGTAATAGATCAATAGTGAAGCCAGAGTTCTTTGACCAATTGCACATAAAGGAGGACCCCTCTCCATACACACCAAATATATGTTGAAGGATGAAAGATACATTGGGAAGACAAAATAAATATGGAGTAGAAACTGTATAGACAAGTACAACCAGTTGCCAAAAAATAGGAACAAGACCCCTGCACCTACCGATGTGCATCAAGACCCTCAATCGAAAGCTATTGCTGATTGAGTCTCACCAATTAGAAGATGCAGCACAAAGGTTCATCAAAAACATAATCTCCTCCACAATGCGCCCTATGCCCAAAAGCTCAATTTAGGATGGTTTATAGTAGGTGATGTTTGCATAAATAAAATGCGCAGATCGGACAATGTCAGTGTGTTCAATAAAAGTGTCCTAGGAGTTGTAATCCACTTCAGAAAAGAACATGTTGTTATAAAATCCGATATCCAACAGATTTACTGCTTTGGCATTAGTGAAGACAGTAGAAACTGTTTAAGGTTCCTCAGCTATTGCAACAATGATGTACATGATGATCATATCAGATACTAAAGTACATGTTTTTAGTAAGAGTCTTTTGCATGCAGTGGTTACCTATGGATCAAAAAAAGAACTCAAGCAGAAGAGGAATACAGTGCAGACGCAAGGCAAGTCATTGAGACAGACTTATGTGGATGAGTGACTGAAATCATTAACCGCAGATGACAAAGTTATAGAGCTCAAGCCATGTTAGCCATTGCTAATTTGAGACTTCATAAAATTGTATCTAACTGTACCAGAGCTCTAAAAGTGTTCAATTCAGATCATGAGATTAAAAACTAATGCTGGGTACTCACTAGACGATTTCTCGGATATGCCAGATTGGACAGACATATTGTCCAGATCTTCTAGTGTGTACAGCCATGGCCAAAAGTTTTGAGAATGACACAAGTATTGGTTTTCACAAAGTTTGCTGCTTTAGTGTTTTTAGACCTTTTTGTCAGATGTTATTAATGTATCCTGAAATAAAATTACAAGCATTTCATAGGTGTCAAAGGCTTTTATTAATAATTACATTAAGTTTATGCAAAGAGTCAATATTTGCAGTGTTGACCCTTCTTTTTCAAGACCTCTGCAATTCACCCTGGCATGCTGTCAATCAACTTCTGGGCCACATACTGACTGATGGCCAGCCATTCTTGACTAATCAATGCTTGGAGTTTGTCAGAATTTGAGGGTTTTTGTTTGTCCACCCGCCTCTTGAGGATTGACCACAAGTTCTTAAAAGGATTAAGGTCTGGGTAGTTTCCTGGCCATTGACCCAAAATTTTGATGTTTTGTTCCCCAAGCCACTTAGTTATCACTTTTGCCTTATGGCAAGGTGCTCCATCATGCTGGAAAAGGCATTGTTCATCACCAAACTGCTCTTGGATGGTTGGGAGAAGTTGCTCTTGGAGGATGTTTTGGTACCATTCTTTATTCATGGCTGTGTTCTTAGGCAAAATTGTGAGTGAGCCCACTCCCTTGGCTGAGAAGCAAACCCACACACGAATGGTCTCAGGATACTTTACTGTTGGCAAGACACAGGACTGATGGTAGCGCTCACCTTTCCTTCTTCAGACAAGCATTTTTCCAGATGCCCCAAACACTCTGAAAGGGGATTCATCAGAGAAAATAACTTTACCCCAGTCCTCAGCAGTCCAATTCCTGTATCTTTTGCAGAATATCAGTCTGTCCCTGGTGTTTTTCCTGGAGAGAAGTGTCTTCTTTGCTGCCCTTCTTGACACCATTCCAAAAGTCTACACCTCACTGTGCATGAAGATGCACTCACACCTGCTTGCTGCCATTCCTGAGCAAGCTCTGCACTGGTGGTGCCCGATCCCACAGATGAATCAACTTTAGGAGACAGTCCTGTCGCTTGATGGACGTTCTTGGGTGCTCCGAAGCCTTCTTTACAACTATTGAACCTCTATCCTTGAAGTTCTTGATGATCCGATAAATGGTTGCTTTAGGTGCATTCTTACTTGCCTGTGAAGCCCTTTTTGTGCAAAGAAATGATGACTGCATGTGTTTCCTTGCAGGTAACCATGGTTAACTGAGGAAGAACAATGATTTCAAGCTCCACCCTCCTTTTAAAGCTTCCAGTCTGTTATTGTAACTCAATCAGCATGACATAGTGATCTCCAGCCTCGTCCTCGTCAACACTCATCTGTGTTAACGAGAGAATCACTGACATGACATCAGCTGGTCCTTTTGTGGCAGGGCTGAAATGCAGTGGAAATGTGTTTGGAGTTAAGTTCATTGTCATGGCAAAAAGGGACTTTGCAATTAATTGCAATTCATCTGATCACTCTTCATGACATTCTGGAGTATATGCAAATTGCCATAATAAAAACTGAAGCAGCAGACTTTGTGAAAACCAATACTTGTGTCATTCTCAAAACTTTTGGCCATGGGTGTATGCACTATTCACGGCTAACAGAGCACTAATAATGCATGGTCAATGGAGCGGGCCAGCTGCCGATGCCAAAGAGGTGCATGTGAACGATTTACCGGGGGGGGGGGAGGGGGTCATCCACCGGATCGTGCAGTGTGTACCAACCACCCAATATATCGTTCAGTCGTACCATCGGGCATCGCATTGGCATCACCTAGTATGTAGTCAGCCCTAGATGTAGGCATGAAAATTCCACCTGATGAGGTATACCATCACTGACAAACAATATCTATGACCCACTTGGATTTGTATCTCCAATAGTTATACAAGAGAAGTTCTTACTCAGAGAATGGGACACACCATTAACTTTAGGCAGGCAACAGGAATGGGAGTACTGGAAAAAATCTTTACGTTCTCTAGAACAAGTTCAGGTCCCAAGTTTCATCTCTGCATCATTTGCTGCAGAAATCCTGCCATGTTAGGTTCATTCTAGACAACATTAAGCTAGCACTGCAACCAGAGAGCACCATATCAAGAACTGTGGAGCTGTACAACAGTAGAAATAGGAGAGCTAATATTAGCAGAGATGAAGACAAAAAGCATGGACGACATGGTGCATGATCAAGGTTGTACTTGGTTGGTCAACTCCCTCTCATTCTTCACATATGGGTGGAGTTTAAATGTTTGATTGTAATTGAATTTTTGATTTCATGATGCTGGACGCCTATCATAAGCGATTCACTCATGATATGTTGATGCACTATCTTGGCAGAGGTTTAAGTCATTAATATCGCAAGACCTGTTGTGCCAATTTCTACCGATCCAGGGTTGTCAGTCATCTAAACTCTGGCCATGTTTCATATCTGGTGGGTTTATTACTAAAGTCTGATGCAAACGACAATGGAGGCAGTTGTAGAGACTTGCCAATAAATTTTGGAATCGCTGGTAGAGCGAATACCTTACCATGTCATCATATATGTTAATCTGTATCAACTTGCAGGAATAACATATTGTACCACTGAAATACAAAGCAAGCCAGTTGCAAACAGTGGCTAATGGGACTGATGGTAAAAAATGAGAGTGAATGAATATAATTTAATTATGTAATTATATCATATTTACTATATCAGCAAATAACCATCTGTTTACAAAACAATATCTGTCTTCAAGGTGAGAAAAGATGCAAAGATGTAATGTGTTTTTCTAATAATGGACTATAGTCATTTATCAAATATATAAGACAAATTTATCCTGAGGTTAATATGATATAGCTGATGATGTAGAGACATTGCAATGTTTCCAATTCGTATTTTGAGACACCATCCTGTAAAACCGATGAGGTCGTGGGACATTGTGACCTGTTTCTTCTAGTTGGGACTTCTCATACAGTATTTAGTGGCAAAGCAAGCCTAAAATATTCATATCAGTTTGAGCTTCTCAAACAGTCTACACATCATACAAGTAGTTAACACTTCAGATATAAACTGGTTCATAAAAAGTATCAGAAGGGCCAGATATACTAAGCTCTGAAAAGTGATAAACTGGAGAGTGATAAACCACCAGCCAATCAGCTCCCAACTGTCATTTTGAAACACAGCCTGTAACATGACAGATGGCAGCTGAGTGGCTGGTCATTTATCACTCTCCACTTTATCACTTTTCATAGCTTAGTACATCCTTTTTCTTAAAAAACAAAATCATTGACTTCTGTTGTAAACACAAATATTTAGTGCAGTTACTTTACAAAACAAGTTTCTGAAGCTTTTATCTCAAAAAAGTGCTCAGATGTAGATTAAATCGTATTTTCACAGTTGTGTCCCACTTTAGTTATTCCAATATATTTACCCTGCTTGATGCACAATGTTTTATGATTGTAGGCCTAGTATCTGAAGCCTGGAGATATAGCAGCAATGGGGTAATATTGAAGCTGCATTGAAGGGCAAGTTCTGCTTTACTAAACACTTGCCTAATGTATGTAGTTAATTATTAGGTTCTCCCTATTTGGTCACATTGTTTATAAAAATTGTTTCACGATGAATTGCATTACTATCATGTAAAGTCACCTCATCTAGATTCACATGAATGAAACTTAATTGGTAAAAGTTTTACTGTTTTTCGCCAATATTTACTGTTGAAAGTCACATTTTGTTTTTGCTACTCCCATCTTATGGAACTCACTTCCCTACCCTTTCAAACTGCATGGATTTAAACTTGCCCAAAAACCCATTCATTCATTAAAGCTCACCAGCCCTCCTCACATTCTTAACTCGCACCATCTATCATCCTTTGCCACCTCTTTCCAGTTCACCTCCCTGTTATTCCCCTCACCTACTAAGACTAAACTCTTACGTGCAGGGCCCTTCACCCTCTTGGTTCTCACCCATCACTATGCTCGTCTCCAGTGTGCTTCTAATCAAAGTCAGAAGACACTAACCTTTTCTGTTTGGGTTACTTTATTAACACTCACTTGAATAATTTTCGGACTATTTTTTTTTTTTTTTATTGTATTTTTGGTTGATCCTTTTTATATGGTGTTGTTTGTTCATACCAATGTAATTTTCCCTGTACAAAGCTACAGAGATTTTTTTGTGCCATATAAATACTGTAAAAAGCCTTAGTTTCCTGGGCTCAGAGTTAGCAGTGTAGAGGCTAGAGTCAATGTTAGGTTGACAACCAAGCACCAGTTTACGGAAATATTTTATAGGTGATTATTTATAAAGTGACCTAGTACTTCCATGTTTTACACTCTTCCATCTAGATTTTAATGTATATTGTGCAATATGCACATAGTTGTCAAGCTGTAATGACTAGTAAAAACATCTATGATATCAAAGTATGATATTAATTGTTCAGGTGTGTGCCCTCACCTCTGCATTTCTCCCCTACACCCATATTCCACAATTAAAAAACACATACAGAAATCATTTTTTTAATGCATATAGAAACTTTAATGTGAAGCGTGGATATTATCAGAAAAACTTTACTAAGTAAAAAAAAAATCTTATAAAATCAGATTAGAACAAGGTACAATAAGATAATAATCACAGTTTTCATTAATGCACAATGCTTTTATAACAAAATTAATTACGTGCTTTCTTGCTGTCTAGCCATCTTGATTAAGGGTGCCATATTGTGTTCATTACCAAAAACAACAATATATCAAGCCTATTTCCTATACTGATGCCCAAATCCCCAAAATGTGCAAACACTAAGAAGAATATGAATGGCAAGAATATTACTGAGAGAAGTGTTTTCCTCTATCTTTGGTGTTAGGAGTTTTCTTTGGGTTAATCACTCTACAATGAGGTTTGTAGTGTGCAAGTATTCCTCGCTTTTACACCTTCAGTGCTGTGGTAGAGCAGAGATCAGGATCATGTGACTTGCCAATTGTTGTGGGACTAGAGGTCCAAGCATGCCAGCTAGCCCTGACAACAACTAGCAAGCCAAAGGTTGCCCAAGTCTTTGTTTAGAGAGTGCATTCACATTTCTTGTGAAATGAAAGACACCTGGTAAGGGAATACACTGTAAACAAATGCTAACCCTCACAAGTTGTTTATGGGACAAAGACAATAGGTGTATTGGCAGTGATCCTAGTTATTATGTACACACAGTAGTGGAATTAGAATTATGTATTTAATGAACACTACAAAATGGAAATATGACGGTAGAAGTACTGAAGAAATATCTGACAACCTTAACAGCTGAAATTATTAATGTCACTCCTACTAGCTGCTGTAAATGCTAAAAGACAATCTGAATCCTGATCAGTTTGGCAGATGTATGTTAGTTAAGCAAAAAAAAAAAAGACTGACCAAAAAAATGGCCAAAGTATATATTGAAATTACTATCTTGTGTAAACTTATTATTTGGAGAACTGATAGATCCCAGCAGGTATGAGGATACAGTATGTGGTACAAATTAACACAAAATGTAATTTTCAAACATAAAATGTACCTCCAAGTGATACGAACTCATTGCTGCTGACAATTCCACGGACACAAAAGTGCATTTCTTTCATGGATAATTAATAACACAACTGCTGTTGCTGTAAAACCTGCAGCCATCACAGGTTAACAGGACTGTGTTATGCCACATACCAATCACTTGAATAGAGAATGTGAACTCAGATCCCCAACTAGGAAGTTATTCGCAGGCAGTTTTCTGCTTATGGACTGTTACAAAATGGCAGTACATTATAAATAATGTATTATAAATTCATATTGCATTATTGCACTGCTGTCATGACTGCTGAGTGCCATCCACGTGGTTCTTGGGGGTGGAAAGTTAAGCACCATTAAATGGAGATTCTCTACAACTTATTTATAATAGACAAAAAAGTTAATGTAACATTTTCAAAACAGATATTCTTACAAACAGATGAACAGATGAAACCAATATGCTTACAGATCCTTAGTTGCACATTCAAAGGATTAAACAGTCAAGAACTTGCATGGACTGTTTATGAAATTTAATTTGCTTACTGAAAGTACTACAATGAAGTTAATTCAAGTTTTCTAACTAAGTAAATAGTTCTGCTCCCATGCTTATAGGTTAATGGCACATGATTCATACATAATGTATCAGAATTCTTGTTTTCCGAATTTTGGAGAAAACTGGTTAGAAAATACAGTACCTTATTCAGCAGCCATAACATTGTTGCATTTTTGGAAAACAATTATTTGACCATTCATTTGGTTCACTTTCTCTATACATAATTATTAATAAAAATCTGGGATTTTAACTTTTTTTTTTAATTTAAATCTCATATGTATTGGTATAATATAATATACTGCAGGTTGCCTTATTTTTTGAACTGTTGATAATGTTGCAATTTTATTTTGTGGTATAAAATCAACCAACTGTACATTTTGCAACTGTGCACTATGGGTGATGGGAGAACACAAGGCAGATCTTTAAGTACAGCAGTTGCTTACACGCACTAGGAGTATGTATTTCCAAGGCTAGATTTAGTATCTACGAAATGTAAACTATTAACTCCCTAAAACTACATAATTGAGACAACAACAAAATAAAATAATAAACTTTAGGCAATTGATAGGAAAATTGGATTGGTGTACAAAATAGCTACCCCTTCACTATGTAGTTAGAGGGCTGTTACATGTACAAATAAGGATTTTATACTGAGGAGCAATTGCGTGTGTATTTATTACAAGAATACTCTTTAGATAGTGCAAAGTAGTATTGTTTAATCTTCTACATGAATCTCCATGTGTAACCTTTGTTCATTTTCTGATATGTTGGGTAATAAGCATAAGGATATTTTCAGGCAATTGCGTAAGATTTTGCACAGGCTGTGCTTTAAAATATGATGCGCTTTCAGATCACATCCATACATGCGCATTTGGTGCTATATACAGCAATGTGATGGTTTACTTATTGTTTAAGGTTTCCCTAATCAGTTGTAGCGATAACCTAAAATACCACACATACATATGATATGGCTCCTTTTAGCACACTGTGACTTACAGGATACTGTGTTGGCAAAGGGGATTGGAATAGCAGTGTAAGCATTGCCACAAAATACGCTACATCTCTGAAAGTAAGATGTGAGGCTAACTTATATTCAATAAAAAGTCATTCAAACAATGACACTACTGATACTATCAAAAGAACATACAAGGCTTTCCCTAGGAATGGTTTTTAATAAGGACCTGTCAGGTTTAGATTCCACAATGCCTTGCGCTAAGAACGCTGCCCCCAAAGCTTACCCAGCCCAGGAAAGAGAATAGAGAACACATGCTATACGTAAATACCATGTATTGGCTACAATGTTGAGATGTGCACACTTGTGAATGGGCAGGAGCTGCAGGAAGATCCATCTGGGGGTGAGCAGGACTACATATACTGAAAACAGCTTATACTGCTTACATACAGAACACACGGATGTTTGATGCTATCACTTGGACAGTAACACTACATAATTAGCACAAAAGGCATCATGGAAAACACCCTTTTCTGACAAACCAAGTTTACTATACTTCTGCACAAGGGTATTTTCAGTTCACACTTTTGTAAATCTATATGGAAATTTTATATAATAACCTAACAAAGACACAGTATAATATAGAATAACTCACTTTACAAGCGAGTTCTAATACAAAAAATATATATTATACTTCTCTTTATAAGGAAATAAACATGCATCTCCCCTACCCATAGCTCATTGTTACTAGAGCTTATATGGCACTTACAATAAACTATAAATCTCCCAGGTCTAGGAAACACATTTGGATAAGGCAAAGTGGCTGCAGACACTTGCTTATTTATGGTCTGCTTTTAAAAGCATTTTAAAATTTATAGCATTAATCCCTGCTGGAAAGAAAACAAAGGAATGGCTGAATATGTTTACGTAACCTACAGCTCAATGGCAATCACAACTTTATTCTCTGTAATGAGAGGACATCAAAGAGGGTGGGGAAGGGGATTTGGAAAAATCCCTTTACATCCATATAAGAAAATTACCTAAATTAAATACTAAAGATCAGCTGCAGGATTGGGCTCATTAATGCACTGCATTTTGACCCTATTCTAAATCCAAAAGCTGCAATCTCTATTAATGTCTTCCCAGAATTACTGCATACAGTACCTACCTGGACCCTAGTCTAAGATTCTGACCTGGAAACTATTTAGCTATAAGGCACCTTGCTAGCTTGCATATATCTGGATAGCACAGTTGGAACATGAATAGTTTCTTAAATTCATGTTCAAATTGGGTGACACCGTGATACTACCTGGGAAGAGAGGAGTGTCTGTGTTTGCATATTCATAACTACGTACCACCGATAAAGCACAATTAATATATCCAATCACAAATAGAAAATGGCATCACCAGTAGCCACGAAAGTGTGTGCTAAGAAGAGAAGCAAAGGCATAGATTAAAAAATGTAAAATGAGCGAATAACGAACAGAACTCCCTCTCCACTTATACAGTAAAATGGTTTTATATATAGGCAAATATATGGGAATATCTCAGCACACAAGGGTGACCACCTTATACCAATGATGCTCTGCAGATACTTCCAAATGGCCCATGTATTATCTGTCGCAGTGGGACCTGATCTTACTCACCATGTCAGCAAATAGGGCCTGATTTATTAGCTTTTCTTTATTATACTTCTTAAGCTGCTGCTTTAATTGTCACAATAATGAGTTTACATGTAATCTATTCAGAACATGTGATATATGAAAAAACAAAACAAAACTGGATTACAAATTTAACTTGTACGAATTCCTCTGGAACTGAAGAGGTCATAGACAAATAATACAATGTTTAGTGCTATGAATGAGGAGTGAGTGAAATAACTAGAATGTGAAACCCCTTTCAATGTGCCGCTGAAAGGGGAGTTCTTACATAGGCCTTGTGTCTAAATCATCTGACCATTAGTCAGGTGCTGACTGGGTCGAGAGGAGTAATGAAAAGCATTGAGGACGTTCCTAACATTCAAGAGAAGGTGCTATTCATTCACAGGTCGGTGCTGGACTTGGCAGTAAGAGCCTGGATACGAGCAGAATTACAGGACTTGCACAGAATGTGTCCGTCCAGTGGGTAGCAGCCTTGATTCTCCCCTTCCGAGAGAAGGCTTCCACAGTCCTGTAAAGAAGCAAAGTTACATATTACTGCTAATTCTATTACGGTATGTGTGCAATATATGGAGAGAGGAGAGATCAGCAGCTTTCATCCTTTGAAAATATACCTCACAGCGGTAACACTGCACATGGAAATCACGGTCCAAAGCTACAATCCGAACAGTCTCCTCCTGGCCAGGGGCAGGCATTATCGGTTCCTTACATACTGAGCATCTTGGGGCAAACTTCCTAAAACGACAGAGGAAGAAACAAGTTAAAACACTGCTAGCATGAACAGCACTATCCTCCAGATAGCAATTCAAAATCCTTACATAATAATTATACAGAGAGTACTTACAACATTTGTGGTAAAATTAGACTATCCAAGGGAATATTCACTTTGGTGCACTCTTTCTGATTACAATGTGATAAAAGATATACAGTTAAGACATCTAGTATCTGGAACACTTGTGAAATGTGATAGGGAAGTGATCACACTTACACCAATCAAAGGGACACTGGGTTAGTCTTCTTATGTTGAAACTATGTCTTTATTTGTATTTCGTTACAAAAAAGTACCAATAAGTATGGGTTCGTAGGTCAGCTAGAGGTCTAACTAATTGAATGCCTTCAAAAACACTTCCTGAGAGGCATGAACCATTAACCCATTGCAGCCCCAGGATCTGTTGGGGCCTTGGTTATTCTGAAAAGCACTTTATATACAGTACTTCAATTGTCAGTTATTAGTTAAAATAAAAGTACAACACACTTGTTTTTCTTCTTAAATTCCTGTGGTTCAATTCTTCTGAAAGCTAAAGACCCTTAGCATAAGCATGATGTGTGCTTAAAACCGGTATTCACATGGTGTGTGGTGTCAGATCATATTACACTATTGGTTTTTAAGCTTTTATTAAACTGTATAAATAACTTCAGATACTGTATATGGAGACAAGTTTTGCATGAGTCATGGAAACAAGCGCTACAGTCTGATGCTCAGGTTGTTATTCAGAGAGTGAATTTATACTCTAAATCCATTATACATTCTACTTAAAGACTTTATTTACAACAGTACAATAATTAATGCACTATCATGTGCCTTTGTCCTTACTCCCTCTCTCTCCATATATCTCTTAGAACCTGCCTAAACAACAGACAACGTAACAATGGCTGCCACCCAAACACTGAGGAAGTGTAAAATTGTTTCACCGTTTCAATTTATATAGCTATCCAGGCCACAGGCAAATACAAAAATGACAAAATGTATATGTAGAAACATTTCACAAATCTTTTTCTACAAAACGAAGTACAGGCTGCAGATGTGTCCTTTTGTATCTTTGCAATTGATGCGGCAAATCGCGCCATGTATTGCACGAATCACACGCTGCGTTCGCACCCGTGATCCAATGGTATTGCGCGGTGCGCAAGCTGCTGTGGCTTGGCGCACGTGGCAAGTCGTATGGGGTGATGCGGGCACACGTTTGCTGTCACAGCGCCAAAGATGGAAGAGGACACATCTGTACACTCATGGCCCCATTGAAATGGTATTTTAAAACTTGTAAAAGATTTTGTATAATATTAGAACTAGCCTTAGAATTTGAAATGTAAATAGTAATAAATATAGATGACACATTATTACATTTAGGGGGAATTCAATTAGCCACGTAATTTACCGCAGGCTAATTAAACCACTGGTGCTATTCAATTAGCCCCGAAGGCTGCATTTAGTGGGGATTTATTTCTTGGTCTGATCAGACCCGTAAAGAAATCCCCATTAAAGAGCATGTTAACGGATGCCGCATAGGTCCGTGAACTTATCACGGATTCTGTGCGTTAACTCCTATTAACATGTTAATTTAACGGGCGTTAAAAGGGGCTCGGGTGAACAGGGCTAATTGAATTTGGCCCTTAATCAGATTATTTGTCATTCTACTGTTCTTACCCATCTTAAGGTGGGTACACACTATACAGATATATCTGCAGATGATGGTTGTTCGTACACACTGAGCAACCATCATCTGTGCCTGCCGCATGTCCCGGCAACCAGGGGGTGTGTCCCAGCGGGCGGGGTGTGTATCCCGCCTCCCTCCTCGCGGCTGCCGCTATGTGTGTATGTACACATCTGCCGATGGACAGATATGTCTGCAGACATATCTGTCCATCAGCTGTGCAGCACAGCCAATGCGATATGTCAGTGAATGCGGACGTTCACCGACATCACGGGTACACACTGCCCGACGGGCAGCAGATACATCGGCCAATGTATGTCAGTGTGTACCCAGTTTAGAATAAACTCTTTTGCCAAATTTCCTCCTATTCATTGCTTTAACCCTGCTATTTTCATAACATAATAGGTTCTTAAGAATCAATCCCACATCTCTCTGCTCCTATGTTCGAACACGTAATCTGAATACTGTCCCAGTGAATTACCACCAAATAATTTCCAGGAAAACAACTTTCTGTCCTAAGTACTGTATAGCACTATTTATGTGTATTTGTTTTTTTCTAAAGGTGTCTGTATACTGTATAAAAATGGGGTTGGGTATGAAATACCGCAGTCGGGATGCCTACTGTCAAAATGCAAACAGCGGCATCCCGACGCTCAGTACTCAGACAGAGGTCGGCTAAGTTTACTAACCCTCCCCGCTTCTCCCCTTAACCCTCCTTTCTTGCACCCTAACCCTCCCCTTGGTGCCTAAACCTAACCGTCCCCCCTTTGTGCTTAACCCCCCACCCCCCAAAGCCTAACCCTGCTGCGGTGCCTAAACCTAACCATCCCCCCTCCCTCTGTGGCTAACACCGAAGATGCCAGTGTGTACGTTCGATTGGGATATCGGCTGTCGAGATTCCGGCATCAGTATTTAGGTAGGCATAGGGATTTCGACACCTATCTTTAGTCCCGGGTCGGGCTTCCGACGTCCAGCATCCCGTCCGCCGGCATACTTACGACATCCCATAAAAATTACAAGAATATCTGTTTGCATTGAATCACTTCCTCTTTATACAACTCCTTGATTTACTGAACCATAAGAAAACTGTTGTACATTCAATTGGCAACAGCATACAACATAACAAACATAACACAACACTTGAGGACTTTTAAATAAAGAGAGGGATCAAGAGAGAAAGTCAAATTTAGGAAATTCTTATCTACTAAACCAGGATTTAAACACACCACCCAGGGATTAAGGGGATTAGGGAAAGAGTTTTCATTTCCCTGTCCACAAAATAAAGATGTTGTTCACTTATCCAAGAAATCCAACTCGTGTGCACAAAAAACATGAAACAAAGCTAGATTCCTAAATGGTTTTATAAAAAGGTGTATGTCACATTATCACATTAAAGTGCATATATAGGAAGAGAGTTGTATTTATAAAGTAAAGCAGACCAAGGGGTCAATTCAATTAGGTATGAGTTTGTTTCTTAAAACTTGCATATTTCGCACGAATACGAGCACCTGAGATCCAATCAGAAAGGCCAATTTGTGATACTTTCTGCGAGGGTGTGCGACTTTTCTATAAAATGGGAGAAGTGCATGAAAAAGTGGGGAAACCATCCTGGACCCCCTAAAAATGGCAACTGAGAAAGCAAGACTAGAAGTCTGTTAGTGGCCATAAGGATAGTACTGGGGGTATTTAAAAGGTGTCCAATGGCAAATGTTTGCAATTTTTATCAACAAGCAAGCATTTTTCATCAATTAAAGTCTTTCTGGGATTTTGGGGAACAGAAAATATATGTGTTTAAGTGATTTTCCAGTGTTTGTTAAAAGTGGGAATAACTGCTTTTACCTCTCATCTGCAAGTTCAAAAACTCCTCTTCCATCAATACAACAACACCTCCACATACAGATGTGTCCTCACTCGCATTTGCTGCAGTCACATCAAATACAAAATAAGCCCCTTGTGGTGCACCTGGTCCCGTGAGAGTCTGCTAGCACCGGGCATTTTTTTTGCTGAAAAATGCGTCTAAGTTGCAATGCGATGTGTCTAGGATGTACCAGGAGACTGCACAAATTATTTTGATATGCGACACTTGTATACAGGCGTGTCAAACAGCCCCTTCTAGTCGCTCCATGTAATGGCGTGACTTGGTAGCACTGGGCGTATTTCCATGCTACTTTTTCCCTTCAAATGCGTCTTATTCGCAAAATGATATACGGCATTCCTATATTCTGTGTATGACTGCAGGTGCATCTGCATATGAAATGCTACGTTACAGTGTCGCAGCTGCTGACACTGTAATGTAGCATTTCGCATGAAGATGCACCTGCCCACAGAATATAGGCATGCCGCATATTATTTTAATCAGCAGAAGCTGCTTGTGCTTCCTAATCACATCATTTGCGAATGAGACATTTGAAGGGAAAAAGTTGCACAAAAAGACGCTTGGCGTTACAGTGTTACACAGCACTCACGTGTTATGTGTAACACGACTTGTAGCGCACGGAGGATAGATGTATGTGGACACATATGAGTTGTGTGCAACTAAGTCTCTCAATCAGCATGAGACATGCCACGATGCAGTGGCCGCAGCTATTTTCCACACCACATTCCATTTACAAACGACACATACAGTCAGGTGCATAAATATTGGACATTGACAGAATTTTCATATTTTGGCCTCTATTCACCACCACAATGGCTTTGAAATGAAACAAACAAGATGTGCTTTAACTGCAGACTTTCAGATTTAATTTGAGGGTAATTACATCCTAATCAGGTGAACGGTGTAGGAATTACAACGGTTTCCATATGTGCCTCTCATTTTTTAAGGGGCCAAAAGTAATGGGACAAACTAAACAATCCTAAATATAACTTTCACTTTTTAATACTTTGTTGCAAATCCTTTGCAGGCAATTACAGCCTGAAGTCTGGAACGCATAGACATCACCGGACGCTGGGTTTCATCCCTGGTGATGGTCTGCCAGGCCTCTACTGCAAATGTCTTCAGTTCCTGCTTGTTCTTGGGGTATTCTCCATTCAGTTTTGTCTTTATCAAGTGAAATGCATGCTCAATCGGATTCAGGTCAGGGGATTGACTTGGCCATTGCATAACATTCCACTTTTTAGCCTTAAAAAACTCTTTGGTTGCTTTTACAGTATGCTTCGGGTCATTGTCCATCTGCACTGTGAAGCGCCGTCCAATGAGTTCTGAAGCATTTGACTGAATATGAGCATATAATATTGCCCGAAACAATTCAGAATTCATTCTGCTGCTTTTGTCAGCAGTCACATCATCAATAAATACAAGGGAACTAGTTCCATTGGCAGCCATACATGCCCACGCCATGACACTACCACCACCATGCTTCACTGATGAGGTGGTATGTTTTGGATCATAAGCAGTTCCTTTCCTTCTCCATACTCTTCTCGTCCCATCACTCTGGTACAAGTTGATCTTTGTCTCATCTGTCCATAGGATGTTGTTCCAGAACAGTAATGGCTTTTTTAGATGTTGTTTGCCAAACTCTAATCTGGTCTTCCTGTTTTTGTGGCTCACCAATGCTTTACATCTTGTGGTGAACCCTCTATATTCACTCTTGTGAAGTCTTCTCTTGATTGTTGACTTTGACACATATACACCTACCTCCTGGAGAGTGTTCTTGATTTGGCCAACTGTTGTGAAGGGGTTTTTCTTCACCAGGGAAATAATTCTTCTGTCATCCACCACAGTTGTTTTCCGTGGTCTTCTGGGTCTTTTGGTGTTACTGAGCTCTCTGGTGCATTCTTTCTTTTTAAGAATGTTCCAAACAGTTGATTTGGCCACACCTAATGTTTTTGCTTTCTCTCTGATGGGTTTGTTTTGATTTTTCAGCCTAATGATGGCTTGCTTCACTGATAGTGACCGCTCTTTGGATCTCATATTGAGAGTTGACAGCAACTAATTCCAAATGCAAATGTCACACCTAGAATCAACTCCAGACCTTTTACCTGCTTAATTGATAATGAAATAATGAGGGAATAGCCCACACCTGTCCATGAAATAGCTTTTGAGTTGAAAGTCCCATTACTTTTGGCCCCTTAAAAAGTGGGAGGCACATATAGAAACCGTTGTAATTCCTACACCGCTCACCTGATTTGGATATACTTGCCCTCAAATTAAATCTGAAAGTCTGCAGTTAAAGCACATCTTGTTTCTTTCACTTCAAAGCCATTGTGGTGGTGAATAAAGGCCAAAATATAAAAATTCTGTCAATGTCCCAATATTTATGCACCTGACTGTCTATACAAGTTTCTCATAGCAAATTAATCAGAAGACTTCTGGTGGTTCCTAAGATGCATTTACTGCAAAAAAATAAGCCACCCAACCCTAGCAGAGCTGGCGGCTCACGCTGCATGGCATATTGAGGCTAGATGAGCAAGGACACATCTGTACCTGTTCCACATCATTTACATCTCCACATACCTACATTATTTACACCTCTGCATACCTGTCCAACATCATTTACACCTCCACATACCTGTCCCACATCATTTACACCTCCACATACCTGTCCCACATCATTTATACCTCCACATACCTGTCCCATATCATTTATACCTCCACATATCTGTCCCACATCATTTACACCTCCATATACCTGTCCCACTTCATTTACACCGCCACATACCTGTCCCACATCATTTACACCGCCACATACCTGTCCCACATCATTTACACCTCTGAATACCTGTCCCACATCATTTATACCTCCACATACCTGTCCCACATCATTTACACCTCCACATACCTGTTCCACATCATTTACACCTCCACATACCTGTCCCACATCATTTATACCTCCACATACCTGTCCCATATCATTTATACCTCCACATATCTCTCACACATCATTTACACCTCCATATACCTGTCCCACTTCATTTACACCGCCACATACCTGTCCCACATCATTTATACCTATCCCATTATTGAACTTTTTAGATATATTTACCTGAACACCTACATGTCTTTATTGGCTAAATTATGCAATTTAAACCCCTCCAAGTGCATGATCATTCATTGAGAGGGGTGTACCAGCACTGTGTCCTGACCGTTTTACCTTAACAAAGATGTTCCCTCCCTTTTCACCTCTTCAGGGGGGTGCGCAAAAAAAGCTACTTTTCTGGGAAAATGCAATGCAACTTTGGAACTGACCCCCAAGTTTTTAAAAAGGCCAGGATCCTAAAATGCAAGTTTATCTAACCGACCACTGGTCTCACCAACTGTAGGCAGCTATAGCCTTCTAGCAGTCCTTCAATAAGGCTATTTGAAGTCCATTAAGTCTAGTATAAAATATAACAGGCTGTGTATGAATTTTATTGGCATATTAGAATGTAATTGTACATAAGTGCATTAGAGTGCTGTACACAGTACAAAACATTAAGGCAGCGGTTCTCAACCCTCAAGTATCTCCAACTAGTCATGTTTTGAGGATTACTGTGTGTGATAGCAGGTGGGCTATTTAGTGGCCCAGTCAAATAGGTTTATTCACCTGTGCATGAGTAAAGAAATCCACAAAACATGACCTGTGCTTGAGGACTGGAGTGGAGAACCGCTGCATTAAGGCATCACACACACATACATACACTATAATATATATATATATATATATATATATATATATGGACTGTACTCGCTGATGCTGCTGCATCAGTTCACACTGCACGGACACTGATGAGTACCATCATATTTTCTTGCACTTTATGTGAACTGATGTATTTTTGTGACATATTGGATTGCTCTACTTTTTGAAAAATTAAGCTATAAAAAAACCTGTTTTGCATATTGATGTTGGTGTGCTGGTCTTCCAGTTTTTCTGGTTTCCCTCTGCTATATATGTATTTAGGACCAAGCACCCTAATTATACCAGAAAAGAAGAGTGTGCAGTACCTGCTGGACTTTCTATATATATGTGCACCACATATTGTTCACCAGAGAGTTTAGGGTATAACAGAAACATACAATAATTAAGTAATGATAAGAGTGGCACATTAACCACTTAACTGACAATTTTTTCCAGCAAAACCACTGAGAAATTGCCAGGTCCACAGGAAAGTTCCGGGGAGTCAGAGAAGATCAGTCCTGCACATGTGTAAAAGGGATTTCCTCTTCAAAAACACAGCGGGGTGGTGCGGTCGCACCTTGTCAGCTGATGCACAGTTGGCTTTGTTCCCATGCGACCACTTCAGTTAAGTGGTTATGGAAATACTCCCCCTAGCCTAGCAGTAATATATTTACAGTAACCACACTCATTTTTCCTATACGACTGCAGAGTTATCCAGCACAGATATTTAACAGAACTGTTTAAGATCTGCACTAGAACAACAGATAGAAAAAAAACAATTAGTGTGCTAGTCTTTTCCAATATTTCAATCACCCTTAAACTGAAGTACACTTTTCAGATGTTTTTCAAAAATGACAGGAGCCGATTGGTTGGTACTTTATATCTCTCCAAGGCTTAGCACATAGACCCCATAGATTGGACTATTTTTATTTTGTGGGATGTAGATATAATTATAGTTTATATATAGTAGAATTATATACTCTAGAAAATTAAAAATAATATGAGATATGGTAAGAACTTACCTTTGTTATCTCTATTTCTACGAAGTCCATAGGGTTCCACAGGATACCTTGGGTATAGGTGATGACGTCAGGCATCGTGCACCATAGAGTTAAGTTTTCAGTCCTCCCAGGATGCACTAGGGTCCCCCTCCTATACCCCGCCCCCGAGCCAAGGCATCTCAGTTAGTTACCAAGCCATAGGCCGGAGGAGGAGAAGGAAGAGAGAGAAGAAAGATCTGGACACACACAAGAATCACATTCTCACCAGAGGGAGACGGAAAAACCGGTGACCAGAGTAAAGCCCATCTGCAGCACAGGTGCGACAGGGCGGGAGTCCTGTGCAACCCTATGGACTTCGTAGAAATAGAGATAACAAAGGTAAGTTCTTACCATATCTCATATTTTCTATTCAGGGTCCATAGGGTATCCACAGGATACCTTGGGGATGTCCCAAAGCAGTATCCTTTAAGGGTGGGGATGCTCCTGTGCTGAAAGGAGAATCCGTCGCCCGAAGGAAGCATCCTGAGAGGCGAAGGTGTCAAACCTGTAATACCTCACGAAGGTATGGACAGAGGACCACGTAGCAGCCTTGCAGATTTGGACTGCAGAGGCACCACGTCGAGCTGCCCATGAAGGACCCACAGACCTAGTGGAATGAGCCTTCACAGAAGGAGGAACCGGCAGACCTTCATGAAGATAAGCTTCAGAAATAGCCATACGGATCCAGGCTGCCAAAGTTTGCTTTGAAGGAGGCCAACCTTTTTACGGAAGCCATAGAGGACAAACAAGACGTCCGACTTCCTAAACGAGAAGTGCGGTCACCATAAGTCCTTAAGGCCCGCACAACATACAAAGTGGCATCACCCACTGAAAGGCCAGGTGAGTTAAAGGCCGGAACAACTATTTCCTCGTTAACATGAAACTGGGAAACAACTTTGGGAAGAAACTCAGGACGAGTGCGTAGCACTGCCCTGTTGCCATGAAAAATCAAGAAAGGGGGTCTACAAGAAAGAGCCCCTAAATCAGAAACACGTCTGGCCGAAGCTATGGCCAGAAGGAAAACAGTCTTAGCTGTTAGCCATTTAAGATCCACTGAGCCCAGTGGTTCAAACGGCGGTCCCTGGAGAGCCCTCAGGACCACAGCCAAATCCCAAGGCGCCATAGGTGGAACAAAGGGTGGCTGAATGCGTAGAACACCTTGCACAAAGGTGCGCACATCCGGAATTGTAGCAATCCTACGATGGAACCAGACAGACAGGGCCGAAACCTGCACCTTCAAAGAAGCAAGGCGAAGCCCATGGTCTAGTCCCGCTTGCAGGAAGGCGAGAATCCGAGACAGACGAAACTCCCGCGGTGCATAACCTCTCGGCCGACACCATTGGAAGAACGTATCCAACACGCGATGGTATATTCTCGCGGAAGACAGCTTCCGAGCTCTGAGCATGGTGCGCACTACAGAGCTGGAAAACCCCCTTGACCTTAACTTGGCAGTCTCAACAGCCACGCCGTCAAAGACAGCCGAGTCAGGTCCGGGTGAAGACAAGGACCCTGTGACAGAAGGTCCGGACGTAGCGGCAACCGCAGAGGACTGTCCACGGACAGACCCTGAAGGTCTGAGAACCAGTGCCGTCTGGGCCATGCGGGAGCTATCAACAGGAGCGTTCCTCCTTCCTGTTTGAACTTCCGGATTACCCGTGGAAGAAGGGAAACCGGCGGAAAGAGATAAGCAAACCGGAACGTCCACCGGACGGACAGAGCATCCACCAGAGACGCCTCTTCGTCTCTTGTGCGAGTCCCGTACACCGGCAACTTGTTGTTGTGCCGGGACGCCATGAGGTCGATCTCTGGAAGACCCCACCTGTCCACCAGCAGTTGAAAAACGTCCGGGTGCAGGGACCATTCTCCCGGATGAACGTCCTGGCGACTGAGGAAGTCCGCCTCCCAGTTTAGCACTCCCGAGATGAAGACAGCTGATATGGCCGGAAGATTGCGCTCCGCCCATACCAGGATCCGAGACACTTCCACAAGAGCCGCCCGACTTCAGGTTCCTCCTTGCCGGTTTATGTAGGCCATGGTGGTAGCGTTGTCCGACTGGACCTGCACTGGGTGACCTTGGAGAACCCGACGTGCCTGCTGGAGAGCGTTGAACATCGCTCGGAGTTCCAAGATGTTTATTGGAAGCTCTGCTTCTGCCGGAGTCCACCAGCCCTGGAACAAGTGTGGACCCGAAACTGCTCCCCAGCCCCGAAGACTGGCGTCCGTCGTCAACAGGACCCAATTCGCCACCCAGAACGGACGACCCTTGTTGAGATGGGTCGTCTGTAACCACCAGGCATGGGACAGGCGAACCTCCGGAGTGAGCACTATCGTCTGGGATTTTAGAGACTGAGGCAGTCCATTCCACTTGGACAGGATCAGGTGCTGCAGAGGTCTGGAGTGAAACTGGGCATATTCCACCATGTCGAATACCGACACCATGGAGCCCAGTAACCTCATCGCCGAGTGTAGAGACACCCGGCGGCTCTGCAGACAACTGCGCACCCTCGACTGTAAGGCAGAGATCTTTTCCCCCGTCACAAATATCCTTTGCTGTCCCGAGTCCAATAAGGCTCCGAGGTACAGAATCCGCTGAGACGGGACCAGGGTGGACTTCTGCCAGTTTATTAACCAGCCGTGCCGTTGCAGTAGCGCAATGGTCAGGTCCAAGTGGCGCAGATGGAGCTCCGGAGATCCTGCCACTAATAGAAGGTCGTCCCAGTACGGCAACATGCGGACCCCCTGCCGTCGCAGTTAAGCCGCCATGACCGCCATCACCTTGGTGGTGCTGTCGCCAGGCCAAAAGGTAACGCCCGGAACTGGAAGTGGTCGCTGCGGATTGCAAACCTGAGGAACTGCTGATGGCGCAAAAGAATAGGGACATGCAGGTAAGCGTCCTGTATGTCCAATGACACCATGTAGTCCCCAGGTTCCAGCGGCAGAATGATGGACCGTAGGGTCTCCATCCGAAACTTCGGTACCCGCAAAGATTTGTTGAGAGCTTTGAGGTTGAGAATCGGACAAAACGACCCATTGGGTTTCTGCAGCAAAAAGAGATTGGAATAGAAACCCTGGCCCCTCTGGGAGAATGGAACAGGCACTATAACTCCAGCCTGGAGCATAGTGTGCAAAATCTTCCGCAGCTCCGTGGCTTTGTTCCGGTCTGATGGTAGACCCGTGGTGAAGAATCGAGCCGGGGGTCTGTGCCGGAAGGAGAGGGCATACCCGTGTGAGACCACCTCGAGAACCCAAGTGTCTGTCGTGGTGACCGACCAACACCGGGCGAACTGCAGCAGGCGGCCTCCCACTTTGGGATCCCCCAAAGGGAGGCCCGGACCGTCAGGCCGCAGGCTTGTCATCTGGCTTAGGGACCGGACGTCTGGTACTCCAGGCCTGCTTCCGGGGCTTGGCCGATTTTTTGGGGCCAGCCTGACGGGGAAAAGACTGTGCTTTAGGCCTACCCTGGGCCCTGTAAGCCCAAAAGGACGATGTACCTGAACCAGAAGGAACAGCAGCCGACGGGAGACATGCTGATTTAGCTGCCGCCAGCGTGGCTATAATCTTGTCCAGGTCCGGACCGAAGAGAACCTCTCCGTTAAAAGGCTCCAAACCCTTTTTGGAATCAGCATCCGCCTTCCAGGATCGCAACCACAAAGTGCGACGAGCAGCCACCGCTGCCGAAGAAATTCGAGACGCCAGGGTACTAATATCTAAGGCCGCTTCGTTGATATAAGTGGCCGAATCCCGAAGATTGCCTATCAACTCCGTCTGCTCAGCCGAACAGTCGGGATCGAAGGACGCCTCCAACGTATCAGCCCAGCGCTCCATAGGTCTGGCGACCCAGCAAATTGCCATAGCTGGCCGTGCTGCCCCCCCTGCAAGGGAATAGACGGACTTCAGGCAGATCTCTACCTTGCGGTTCGTAGCATCCTTAAGGGAGGACATGGATGGCATGGGTAACGTGGCACTACGGACAAGGCGTGTCACATGAGAATCCACCTGTGGAGGTGATTCCCACTTAGCAAAATAATTGTCCGCAAACGGATACGCCACTGCTAAACGCCTTTGAGGCTGATATCGTTTGCCTGGCTGTTTCCACGCTTCCTCTAGGTGGTCAACTAATTGTCCCGAAAGAGGAAACACTGTGGCATCTCCTTTAACCTCTTTGAAAAAGGCGTATTTGGACTTAGATACCGGAGGTTCCTCATCCTCAATAACTAAAGCAGTCCGGACTGCACGAATAAGGCCAGGTATATACACCTTAGACTTAGCGTCCGACTCTTTAGGAAGGGGAGGTTCCTGGTCAGAAAGATCCAGAATCTCCCCATCATCGGACGTCCCGTCGTCATCCTCATATGGAGCGGACTGAGACGCCACCCTGCAACACGTCTGACAACTGCTGTGCAGAGCTTAACGAATTAACCCACGCAGGCTCATGAGACACCTGAGGAGGGTAAATAGGGAGACCGTGGGGTACCATTAATTGTCTCGGGAAACCCTGCATGGGTGACGACACCACTGACTGCTGGGACAATCCCATCTGAGTGAATGGAGGCTGCGGAGCTAACTGGCCCACGAGGGTTGTAAGCGCCTTGGCGAAACAAGCCCCGGGCGGCTCCTGTACCGGTGCTGTGACCGTAATAGGTCGCGCCAATAAATAACACGGATGGCATAGCCCTTCCGCGCTACCCTCCCCCTCCGCTATAGGTGCCTTGCACGTAGCACACCGAAGCTGTACAGGAAATCACTCTCAGACATAATGGTAAATATGTGACCCCTCTCAACAATACTTGTTCGTATAGTGAGAGACCACCCTGCAGCACCGCACCACGAGGGCTTTAGCAGAAAGACAGGGACAGTAATAAGGCTGACAGTAATAGAAGTAAAGTACAGGCAGCAGCGCTAGCACAGTCACATACAATGCAAAGAAACATCAATTCCTGCACTATCAGCGCTGATTCTCAACTACCCAGACACAGAGTCTGGTAGGACACAGCGCTGCATATACAGACCTGTACCAAATCGGAGGAGAGGTATGCGGGGGGACCCAGACCACGATGCCTCTGATTCCAGGCTTCCAGCAGCGTTCACCATGCGGTTGTGAAGATGGCCGCCGAGGAGCTTAGAGGAGGCTGGCCTGGGGGAGGAGCGCTGCCACAGGGCCAGTCGGCGTGTGCAGAGAGGGCTGTGTGCAGAGGGGGAGGTGCCGGCTGTGAGACAGGGAAGGCGCGCTCCCCTGGCATGCATTTAACCCCCGGGACGCCGCAGCGCTACCGCTCTGCTGCGGTCCACGGTCCGCTGTCCCAGGGGGGTAGTGGAAGCGCAGGTTATATACCTGGCTCCACACTGCAGCCAGTCCCCAGGGAGCCCCATGCCTGGGGACTCTGGACCATGTAACAGCGGGGACCCACCGCGGGACCCCGCTGCTTACCTTGCTGTCCCCCTTGATTCCGGCCATGGTCCTGAACATCTGGGGTCACCGCTAGCTGTAACCCCAGATGCCTACCAACATCCCCGGATCAGTACCGGCGTTCTGGTACCGGCGGGGGTGTAGGGAAGACAGCATGGACGTCAGGACTGACTGTCCATGCTGTACTTCCAGATGTGCAGCCACAGCTGCTTGAAGAAAACTTCAGGGACTCTTCTTAGCCCCCACTCCAACAGGTGCATCCGACTCCGGCCGGGCACCAAACTAAACTGAGATGCCTTGGCTCGGGGGCGGGGTATAGGAGGGGGACCCTAGTGCATCCTGGGAGGACTGAAAACTTAACTCTATGGTGCCCGATGCCTGACGTCATCACCTATACCCAAGGTATCCTGTGGATACCCTATGGACCCTGAAGTAGAAACAGTAATTAAAAAGGTTATTAACAAAGGTTGTAACATACAGAGCTGAAAAGCAATGGTTTATGATGTGCTCATTACTGTAAGTGACAGGCTTGCAGATTTGCTCTGCAGAAACGCAGTGTGTAGGTTGGCATAAAACATCTATTCTCGACTAGCTGGTTGTTGAGGGTTGAGAGATTACAAGAGCTCCATTTAATAAAAAAAAAATTAAACTCACCTGCATAACCCATGGACAACCAAGTGAAGATAATGCTTGCGGAAGTGGCAGCACAAGCAATGACATTTGTAAATGTCATTATGGATGAGGGGGTAAGGGACCTACATTCCTACAATTCATTTTTTTTTTTTTTTAAAGCTCCATTCCCAAACATTGCATCACTGGTTACAAGCATCTGTGTCACAGATGTTTCCAATGCTTCATTACAGGATATAAATTGTATAGCACAAACAGAATTCTGACAGAAAGTGTGTGATTACAGAGTAACATTGTTATTGTTTTTGTGTAAATGTTACAGTCTGACAAGCTGCAGCAGTTCTTCTTTCAGTATGATGTGCCAGGGACATGTACTATTTTGGCACAAAACCTCACAGGCGTTCCATAAAGTAGCCATACTGTGCAGCCTTGCTCATTAGGATTTATTCTGTCATTGCATTATAAATATGAGAATGATGTCTGGTTTGTGTAACAGAGCTTTGTTCTGCTCTCTGATGTCAGTTTGTGTAGATAGTTTACAGGAGCAGTCTTAAGCCATTTCTGTCAGAAGCCTAATTAAATATTCTCTTGAATTTGAAGACAAACCAACAAGATATAAATGTACAGATGTCAGTATTGATTTCCTGTAGTAACCGAAGGCTGTAATGTGCTATAACAGCTACACGTCCTCGTTTTCAGTATCACTTAAATTGTGTTTATACAACAAGCTATTGAATGAAGTATACAGTAACCCTATACACATTTTTCTGATAGGTGGGCAACATGCTTATATTCAAGCCTGCTGATATTTCAAACTCATGTAAGCTAAAATATTTACAGATGCCAAACAACCCCTCTCGGTGCACCTCATCCCGTGAGACAATGCCAGCGTCAGGCGTCTTTTTTTGCAGAAAATGCAGCCACGTTGCAATGCGATGTCACTAGGACGCAGCAGGAGACTGTGCTGATTAATTGGATATGTGACACCTGTATATATATATATATATATATATTGTATATATATATATATATATATATATATATATATATATATATATATCTGTGTGACAGAGTCTCTCCATCAGCATACAAAGTGCTACGGTGCAGTGGCTGCAGCTTTATCCAAGCAAAGTTCCATTTACAGTCTCAGTCACACACTGATATACAAGTTCCGCATATCAAATTTAGCAGCACAGTCTCCAGGTGAGCACTGGTCACATCACATTGCGACCTGAAGCACTTCTGGCAAGAAAAGATGCTAGCAGAGTTGTATAGGACCTGGCGTGAGGCATATCGTATTGAGGCTAGATGAGCAAGGACACATTTGTATGTTTCGCATATAGACCGAATGAGGCTTTTATGTAGTACTAATCAAAACTAAAATATATTGTGGTTATACTGCAGTAACATAAAAATAATACATATGTCACTTGCATATGATAGCAGAGACAGCGTATGGAGTAAATGTTATATACAAGTGTGTTTCCCATTCTGCAGTGATGGTTATACAGAATGACATGTATATGTATAATAAAGTGATGTGTCAGTGGGCATGCACAATCTCTGTCATCCAACTTCAATCATTTTCTCAAATTGCAGATGTCCAAGGCTTTTCTTGGGAGCCCAACTTATGACTTCACAGTAACTATTTTAAAGTTTATTCTTTTTTCAATATAAAAAATAGGAATAAAACCAGTGTGCTGAATCTAACTATAGTATGACTTCCACCATGACAGATTACAGAGCATTTATTCATACATTTCTAAAAAGACAGACGTACTAATATGAAATGTAAAACCATACTTGTGGAAATCCTCAATGCAGTGAATGTGGCCGGACGCATCCACGGTGAAAGGGATTCCATCCAGGCTGCGGAAGCACACTACACAGATGAAGCACTGAGGGTGGTACGCTTTCCCAGTAGCTCTCAGGATCCGCTCCATGATTGGCTTGGCACAGACACTGCACTGCTCCAGAGTGTGCTGCAAGATATAAAATACAAATCTTAACAAAACGGTTGATATGTACACACATTAATACAGTACTGCATCCACATTATTCTGCTGCCTGTAATTAAATACCATCAGCCATTCGCATCATTACTACCTAGTTCTGATAATGTAGAAAAGAGGTCAGCGATGTGACATTCTGGCTTTAATGAACTACAGTTACCATAACATTCAGAGTGTGTCTTCAAATATTAAAGTACCAAATGTTATACAGGGCTGCCATGAGACATATCAGGTCTCGGTATGAAGGGCCGTAGCCATACCAGGTTGTGAATTTAGGGCACTATCAGGAGATGCTGTGCAGCCATACCTCCGAAAGGGTCATGGCCACATCATGCTGTGCAGCACAGCAGATAGGACGATGCAATGAACTAAGCTATGCTGCTTAATACAGTATGTAACGGCATATTGTGTGGTCGTACACCGTAGCGTGTCACGCACAATATACATTGTTATATCGCTGGGTGCACACATCGTATAGTGTGTACTTAAATGCAGGGCTATTCCTTCTCCTGCAACAGGTTACTCTTATTAGTATGGAAGTATATTAATACAATCTATAGCAGCTCCATTATTAGGGACAAATACATTTTATATTTTAGTATGTACTGTATGTGCAACAAAATCTTAACTTAGCAAAATATTAGGGAGTTGTAGTAGTAATACAATAGAGGAAAGTCAGAAGGAGCTGGCAGCGTAAATAATGACATTTTCTGTAATGGTAAAGGTCTACAAGCAGCTAGTACTAGTACCTATGGGCCCGATTCAGAGTAGTACGCAATGGCGATGTCATGGATTTGAGCAATTATCAGTAAACTGCGCATTAGTTTAAGACGCACTGCAGATGCGTCAAGGTACATTGCTGCAGTCTTCTGTAGTGACTTTTACTTACACCGTGATTTGACAACCCGGATAGCGTTTGGGGGAGGTAACAGGGAGTGGTAGCAAAGAACGCAGGCACGGTGCAACTGTTTCGGGGACATGTAACACGCTGCATCTGGGATCCCATACACAAAAAATATGGCTCTGGCATCTCAGTTCCCACAACCATGTTGCAGGACCACAGGCTTATTAATTCAATAATCTGCAATCAATGCTGGTGGGAGTCTCAATACATCCCCCTAAATATGCGAGATTTGCATATTTTTGCATAGCAGTTACGTACAGACACACAGCAGCGGTGGCATTCATGTACATCTCTCAATCAGGCCCTATGTCACTTAAAGCTTCTTGAAATGACAGTGATAGGCCATTCCCTCTGCCATGGCAGGATGACAAGTAGAATGTGAGCTGCCTCCCAGCTGTGAGGATCATGCAGGCAGACATCAGGCTGACAGAAAACACCAGTGTCAGTCGTTGTGTGCACTAAGGACACCTCTGTCTTGTGTGGAAATACACAACACCCGTGCTTTCATTCCAGCACATACTGTTCTTAAAAACAAAGTGTTCAGTGCTATCTTCAAAAGTGTCCTTTATATAATGATCACAAAGCATACATTACATCTATATTACCCCTCTAAATACGGATTTCCCTGCTTGAAGCTAATGTTATAAAATTCGTCGTTTAGACATCTATCATTGTGCAAACATGCTGGTCAACCTGACAATAACGTCATGTTGAGCATGTTTGCAGATGATTGATGAGCCTGCACTGAATGACTGCTCGTTCAGTGCAGGCTCATCACAGACTGAAAAACGACTGCACGATTACAATGTCATAATCGTGCAGTCGTTTTCATATCTGCTAGTGGATGGGCACCTCTACTGTCATTCAGGGTAAGAGTGGTTGGTTATTTCTATGGCCAACAATGTATACCACCCTACCTTTAGCTTTCTAGGATAGCTGAGCAAACATTGGTTGATAGTGGCTAGCACCAGTAGGCGGACTAATAAAGCATTTTTTCCTAAACTCACTCCCCTACCACTGTTGTCATTCTTACCCATACCCATGCTTTAGTAATGATGGCTACCATCAGTGATACTTTATAAGCTGCCGCCAGAGGTGCCATTTGATAAACAGTAAAAAGAAACCTATCTGGCCTTTCCAGCCAGAGAAAAGTTGTTTATATCTTTGATAAATATGCCCCTGAGAGGTTTTTTTATTTCTGCTTCGTGAAGGTTTTCAGTCTCTCTATTGCAGAGCTGTCATTGCTCAGACATTTCAGGTCTTCTTATATGCACTGCATGTTTGAGATCTCCCCATAAAATTTCAATAATATTCTAGTCTGGGCTACATGAAGTCATTCCAAAATTGGAATCCTTCATTACTTTGAGTTTTCCATGCTTGATTTTGAGGCATAGTTAAGATTGTCATCTTGCTGAAAAATATGCCTCTTGTCAGCTTTAATTTCTTCATTGGCTGTGTTAGCAGCTACTAACTAGGATATACAGTGTATGTTTATTTATATTTCAATACACTTTTCATTCTATTAAAACAATATTTCCTATACCATTAGCTGCCACACAACTCCACACATCATAGATCCTTTCTTAAAATAAAATTACCTGTTGTTTTACAAACACGTCTATCGTGGTTGTAGCCAAACATTTCAGGCTTATCAAAGTAGTTTTCAGATTTCATAAGACTACTTTTGTGCGGATGTCACAGGGAAGTGTCGGTTCTGACAACCATTCCATACAGATGAATTGTGTGTAAGGCACGTAGCACTCTGGAACTGTGTCAGATAATCCGCTCTACACTTATTACATAGTTATATGCGTTGCATAGGTGCACAGCTTACAAGCCATACTATTAGATATTTTTCAGGGTCTGTCACTTGACGATCATTTCTTATTGAGGTTTCTGAAATTGGAAAACCCACACAGGATGTATTAAGAACTCTTTTTAAAACTTTCGTTGCTTTCAAACAGTCATATCTTAGTTTTCAAATTCTCAGTCAACTGAGAGACCCTGAGCCTTTTTATGGTGTAACTTCCAATATTCTTGTATTTTACAGTACACCGTACACTATGTCCTTTTCTAAATATATCACAGCACACTAGAATTTCATTATGACACATTATGAATTTGTGGTACAAGCAAAGGAGCCAGTGTCAGTTATCTTGTCAATTAGTAATATCCCCTAGAAAACACTGCATGTCTGCTTTGGCATCTGCTAAAATGTAGAGATTAACACTCTCTTGTCAGATTACACTGTGAAGGTTAGGCAGGAATGGTGTTCTACCAGGAATAGAAACTTTGCAACAGCGAACAAGACAAGCTGCCGACCAGAAACCATTCCAGCATGGCATAGAAATAAAACGACTAAGTCAGTTGGAAAACACATTAAAATGTTCCAGTTCCCAATACAGATTTAGCATTGGTGCCACAAGTGAGCTTTAAAACATTCTTTGTTCACCAGTATGCTGCCACAAATCTTTGCCTAAAAGAACATTTGCTATGTAAACATCTTTGGGGAAAAAAAAGAAATTATTTTAACTTCATAGCACTTGCTCTATTCATCACAGTGGGAGCAGGCTGTGGAGGCTACACCAGTCCCTTCTGCCACCTGTAGTGGAGGTACTTCCGCCTGTGTTTAGATTTAAGTAACAATAGCCACTGACAGACTATATTTAGTGCCAAGATATGCTTATTGTGTTGGTATCACAGCAGCAAAAAGGACGAGACAGATGTTATATGGCCAAGTTACATTTTTGAAGGAATATACCTTATTAGCATTGTTCAGTAATGTTTAGGGTATTATAATTATTGCTTGATTGAAATATTGCAAGAGTTATATTGTGTGAGTAAGATCCACCACATTTTTGTTTCCTGTGACATTTGGACTAGCTTTCCAGCCAAAATATACATTCCAGCTGTTGTGACAGGATCATCTAAAAATAGAGCCTGAATATAAATACTTTACCCTGGATCTCATCCATAATCAAATTACAAGACATCTGAAGAAAGTACTGATGGTACTAAAAGTATTTTCAAATGTATGGCTATTCGGAGAAGTTATATCAATTTATTCTGTACAGGGTTGAGTCTTATTTAAAGCCTTTAGCAGCATAATACTGCCAGACAGAAGCAGAATCCTGTTAAACGTCCCCCCTCTAGCAGAAGATGAAACGTTCCTGGAATTACTGAAATCTCCATACACTTGCTGGAATGAAGGCAAGAATAGAAAAAGTTTCTGATCACCTGTTTTCTTCATGGTTAATAGAGTGTAAAATACCAAACCTTATTCTACTTGCCTTTGGGTAGTGATTAATTTTCCTGCAAGTCACAGCCAAAATACATCTTAAACATAAAAAAAACCTAAACTGCTTGAAAGAAGGTGCCAAATTCTGCACATGACTTTAAGTGCTTAAAATGTTTTCTGACGGTGCTTACAAAGTCTGCATATTTCTTCATTCATGCTATTCATTCCTAGATGCAGACATCATGAGCATAAGTGTGCTCCCCGTGGATGAACTGCTTAAATGTATGCATGGATGTTTAGCAGAGGCAGCTCTGTGCTTAATCTAGGTTAAGAACACCTTTATATTTAGCTATCATGATTAGAGCTATTCTTTGTTATATGTTATAATTAAGTTGCTTCACTCCTTTTGTGCAGAAACTGTGTGCGCAGGGTCAGACTGGCTCACAGGGGTACAGGGGAAATCCCTGGCGGGCAGCACTGCTACAGGGCCCACCCACTCCTCTAGGGGTCAGGTTCCACACAGTGCTCTTGAATTATATTTTGTGACTCTTTTAGAGGGTCAGTTACCTGGTGAAGCATGAACATGGGTGATTGGCTCACATCTATAGAAACTACTCCAACATTTGTCATTCTGCCACTAGCATGTATTTTGTCTTTACTAGACCAAGTGCAATTCTAATTGAGTTTAGACACTGGTCGGTCAGTACCGATATGTACAGTGCATTAATGTGGTATATATAGACATGATCACCATCGTGTACTTAACTGTCATGTTGCGTTGTGCTGCATTCCTGGGACTGTGGTGTATTTGCTACAGTGCGTTATCATCAATCTGGTACTTTATCATGGATGCACTATCGGTATTTACTATGTATATTTAGAAAGGGGCCCAGACCATACACTCTCTAATGATTAGCCACGCCTCTCTGATGGCTGGCCACACCCCCTCTGGTGGCTGCCCACACTCCTTACACATGGGCCCATAACATTGCATCCCAGTGGGCCCTTTATGCCTCAGTCCGACACTGCGTGTGCAAGTGGTCTATGAACAAGACTAGTAAGTGACTAAAGTTTCCAAGTGAACCAAAACATAGTAGGGATTTTTGTATTTTTACCATATACTTCTCACTAATTATACATATCACATTAACAAAATGGTTTGTGAATTTGTTCCATACTGAGGTATATTCATACTTGCCAACGTTGGCAAGCCTGTATTCGGGACAGGAGGAGGCAGTTGGGTGTGACAGAGATGAGGCACTGCTATAGATGTCATTACGTGCCCCCTTGATGATTTGCAGGTATTCCCCGGGTTGTTTGGGCAGAATGAGGTAGAGCAACGCGGATCACGTCATCGCAGTCCTGCCCCTGTGATGGTTTGTCATTAATATCTTTTCAACACTGGGGACAGGGCTGTGATGACGTGATTCATAGTGAATTGCGTCATCACCCGCATCCTGTCTCCTTCACCATCGCCCGGTGGGATGTGGGAGATTTGCCTAATTTACCGGGAGCTGGGAGAGACTCCCCAAATTAGGGAGTCTCACAGAACTTCTGGGAGAGTGGGCAACTATGGGTATATTTGAAAACACAATTGTCTAAATTCAGTTTGACAGAACCTTCCATCACCGTTCTGCTTTCTTAGCCCGTTGCTTACCTCCATTTTTCTTTCTCACATAATGCTACTAAACCTGTCATGTTCTCAATGGGTACAGGTTGTTCTATTTCCAAACACTTAAAAACATAGTACACGGACAACAGGAGACAAAAAAGGGATAATGAAAATGTGCTCAGGCCAAAGTAAAAAATTTGTATAAACTAGCTTAGGTGGGAGATACTATGTTATGCTTCGCTGTTGCTTAACCTTAAACCATGTTACTTTTTCAAGGGGAATATTGAATAACAAAAAAAGGTAGTTTTTTTTTTTTCTAACATTACAATATTCTTTTTTTGCCCATAAAGAAACATTTTTCAGAATTTTCAGCTTAACATTCACCAAACAAGAATATATACAAAGTCATAGTTCCTTTACTGTACATCATACCTATAACATCTAAAGAGCAGACATATTTCCCTTTCCAATTCTGGATACCAGTCCCCATTTCTCCTTCTATATTGTCCCATTGAGTGTGAATCTTTGTGGAAAACTCAATTTCTTCCAAGAAAATGTTTGTTTGGTTCTTTGATTGAATATAATAATATTCACTTTACATATTTAGCACTCTAGTGTTTTAGCCATAAACTGTATAGTCTTAGGTTGTGTTCATGGATACTTGTAATGCACGTGCTGCTTTTGCTCACTTAAATGTTAGGATGCATATGTGTGTATACCTTACCAGAATGTAAAATGCAACCCATGTTAAGATATTGCAAGAGTGAGTGACTGGCTTACAATCTCCTGGCTAAAGATGGAATTCACACAGAGACTGAGAAATGATGTCATAGCAATTTTGAAATGAAATAGTATACCTTGGTATTTGAGCGGTCTTATCGTCACTCTCTTAAGAAAATACAGAACAATTCCACAACCTTTTTTATGTATACCCCTAGGGGTACTTCCTCCAGGTACAATAGCTTAAGACACTTCTATTTATTACTCAAACCAACAGCTTATTGAAGTTGTATAAAAAAAAAACCTATTCACAACAGATTAAAAGGGGTATTTTTTATACATGTACAATATATATATATATATTTTTTTATAAAGATATACCTGGGATAAATGGACACATTTAGCAGATATAAAAGAGCACGTGGCAAGCAATGCTAAAGCTTACAAGAATTACAGGTGACAATCCCCTTAATAAAACAACTCTTCACCTTTAGGAAACCAGACCACTTTCATTTCATTGCTTTGGTGCACAGATGCAGCATTTGCAGTCATGCAATTATGCCGTCAAGCACAGGCCATACTCGTTTCCCCCTTGCTGGAGGGACTCATTACAGAAAGTTAAATCCATGCTGCCAAGATCCAATGTTGTGCTCACAGTAAACTGAAATGTGCCACCCTAGCACCAAATGCCAGGTCCATTCAACAATGTTCAGGGGAAGCTATTGATTAGTCTGGGACTGCTCAATGTATTTAAGTAAAATAAACAAAACACAGGCATCTGGTGCATTATAGTTCAACAGTGGAAACCCCTTCAATGCCACTCTTGGAGATATACTCAGAATACGGAAAAGCTGCTACTCTTACTTGCGCCATTTCAAACACTGCATAAGGATCAGGAATCTAACAAGAGCAGCAACCTCCGCTAAGTAGGATCATAAAGATTATATAAAACAAGGCGTACGTCAATAGCGCAGCAAATGGATGAATCCTGTTGTAAAGATATCATGCTACTGCTTAGCTCTTTTTACCCTGCCAGCTGACTGGTCTGCTCGTAGCAGGTCAGCCTTATGTGTCGCTACTGATCATTCCACCACCTTAACAAGGTTAAATATATCACCTAGGCAAATAGTGGGTACAAGAAACACCCTTCTGTTATATATTAATATACATATAAACAGCACGCAAGAATAGCAGAATTAGAACATGCCAGGGGTTCACCACCCTCCTATACCTCACCAATGTCTTTGTCTCAGTTACCTTGATACATAATGCTGGATGCTGATCCACGATTCTTCACTCCTCTACCCCAATATTTCTCAAACTCTGTCCACATGGAACCATAACAGTCAGTGGGGTAGATGTATTAACTGTCAAAGGGGCATTGATACCGCTTCTTCCCCATGTAAGATTGGGGGTTTGGGTGGTAAATAACAGGGGCGCTATGCCATTTATCGCCAACCCCCACAGCACTCGGGATCTCACGATACTTGTGAGAACCCGCACACTCTAAGTGGAGCCGGCCAGGACTGAGACACAGCGCACCAGCACTAGATTGATGCGCTGTGGTCTCTAGCAGGGATTGCCGGTGGGAGGGGATTTATCACTCCCCCGCTCCGGGCGATGAGATGTTCATACATCTCGTTAGTGCTTCCTGCTTCGCCTAAAGAGGCGAAACAGAAAGTGTTACAGCAGCACGACCAGTGCAGCTATAATACATCTCCCCCAGTGTTTTCAAGGTATCCTCAGGAATAATTAGTACCACCTGTAGATCTATTTTGTTAGCCAATTAACACACCAACGCTTAAACTTGATTATCTAGAAAAAATGCCGTTAGGGTTTCATGAGGACCAGGTTTGAGAAACACTGCTCTACCCAATCGCTCAATGTCTTGCTACTTTCATCAGGTACACATAGTAGCAAAGACTGTAGACTTCATGAGCCACTTGCAGATGAATGCTCGCCACCCTGTGGCCAGCACAATCAGAGCCATAGCCACACATGAGCACTCTCCAGTAGACAGACGTCATCTGCTATGTATCGTTTAGAACCCAAGCAGGCCATTGTCCCCTAAACTCAAGATCCAGACACCTTATCTTGTCACATATGTGCAATAAAAAAAAGGTAACAGGGCCTCAAAAGTCAGATAGTTGTATCAATTTCAGTCATTTTAAGTTAAGAAAATAAACTTATTTCATTTTGCAGATATAGCAAATTTATTCACTATGGTCTTCTGGATGACTTAAAGTGAACTTCCAATATGTTGAATGAATAAGCTGGTCCGTATATGCCCAAAACTGTCAAGCAAAGTATGCTACTTTATTTTATGCAGTATATTAATTTATTTCTTTATTTTGTTTTACATTGTTTCAATGCATTGGAAGTTGTTTAATAATTAGAATTAGCATTTACACTTTAGCATATAGACTAATTTGGACAGACATTGGTTTTTGTTCCTAACCGTCAGTATTAGCACACTGATCTCACTTTTCTTGTTCTGGATGCTAAATTAACATACTGTATTACCTTATGTTTACATATTATAAGCATTTTTCTTACATCAACTTTAATGGCAGCATTACTATTTTTTTCCTGGCTTGAATTTCTGTGCAATCACTTCTTCAAATATCAGCACAAACTCCCATACAAATATAAAATAACATCCAGGGCTGCTCTGTGCCTGTTGACAGCGGAGGAAGTTGCTTCCATCTGCCAAGTGTGAATTTTCCTTGGGTTCTGGCAGATCCCAAGTAGTAGCACTGTACCAGTAAACAGCTGTGTGACTCTGCAGAAAGAAACTTGTGTTCTCTCACACCCCTCAGTTTGAAATAAATGCATATTTTCTGTGAGCGGCTCACCAAACATGTCTGAAAAAAAACAATCACCAATATTACATCAGGACGCAGTTTGCAGATATAAAACTGAAAAAATTATTCAAAATCAAGAAAGGCCGCTTGAGTTATGCATGATATGGATGCTGTCCAAGCGAGAAGTGCATTACATCACATATATTTAAGATCAGTTGTTTACTGAATCCAATGAAGTGTTCAGAATTTAGACATGTGACGGTTACATGAATACTACAACACTTTATAGAGAATGTTCGCCATATTGCTATGTTAGAGAGGGATGCAGTCGGGATGCCAACAGTCTAAATCCTGACCATCGGCATCCCAACTGTGTAATCCCGGCAAGGGTCTAATGACAGGCGTCGAAATTCTGACGCCTGTCATTAGACAGGCGTCGGAAGCCCGACAACCCGATGGAAAGTAGGCCGGGCGCGGACAGCCGCGGGGGGGAGGGTTAGGTTAGTGGCTCACAGGGGGGACTTAGGGTTACGCAGCCCCCTGGGAGGGTTAGGCACCCCCGGGGGGAGGTTAGCGTTAGTCCCCTCCCCTGGGAGACTTAGGTTTAGGCAGCGGGTAAGGGGGCGGTTAGGTTTAGGCACTTGGGGGGGGGTGGGTTAGGCGCCCCTAAGGGAGGGTTAGAGTTCGGAGGGGGGTTAGGTTAGTTTGTACCCACCTTAGCTGCTGTTGGGATCTTCATGCGGCTGGCGGTAAATCATACCGATCCCTAGAGGCTGTAACTAGCATTCACCAGGGAAGCTACAAAAGTGTGAGACTAAAGACTGCTATGCCTCTAATTCTTCTCATAAAGGCTGTAGCCCTGTTTTGCTTTAAACCAAATTACTGGTCAGCCACAGAGGTAGGGAACAGGTGAAAAGATACAGAGAACATGCAGAAGAAATGGCTTGCCAGCAGAAGACAATGAAGGACAATGATAAGCAAGTTAAAGCTATTTTTCCCCTCATTAGTACCATAAATCTGAAATGAAAATCATTTTAATTTTCTTAAAGTATAGTATGGGCAGTTTAAGGATTAAATAAACGGCAACCCACAGAGTCAATCTTCAGTAACCAAAATAAAATTATTGTATCATTCAACTTATGTTCTTAGAAAAAAATGAATCAATCTTTAAATTATTTTACTTCTCTGAGTCTAGGAATGTATGTCGATCTGTCTCATTTAATGTATTAAATATCCCACCGTCTTTAATTTGCCTTGTCTACGAGAGACAGATCTCTTAAATGTAATCATCCTTCAAGGGAAAAGAAAGGGGAAATAACATTTTTAAT
This sequence comes from Taudactylus pleione, assembly GCA_031769625.1. Classification (NCBI taxonomy): domain Eukaryota; kingdom Metazoa; phylum Chordata; class Amphibia; order Anura; family Myobatrachidae; genus Taudactylus; species Taudactylus pleione. Next base: position 4,139,926 of record JAUIMM010000370.1, on the reverse strand, counting down.
CTTGAGAGGACTGAAATACTGTCCTCCAGGCAAAGATAGCAGCTTCCTATGCTTGGGGACTTCATCAAAATCCTTGTAAAAACTCACTGTAGTATCAGGGAACACTTGCGACGGGAGTTATAAGTTCTATTTTTTAGGAAGCGATTAAACAAAAAAATGTCATGGAATTCAAAAAAGCTATATATTCCTGTATGTCAGGGGTAGGTAACACTTGGCACGCATGCCACAAGTGCAAGAATGCAGTACAGTAAGCTCTCATTTGGGGGGTACCAGACGATTACTACTCAGACTCATTTTTCATTAAAACAAGCTTTGTCTTGGAGGGTCTGTGTTTTTTTTTTTTTGGGGGGGGTTTGAGTCCTAAAATATTTGAGTGCCAAAGTAAGAATAATACAGCAAGCCATCATCTCTCTTTAAATTAAATTAAACACTTATTCTCAGAAATACCTGTCTAAGTCAGTACAAAATTCATTGTCAAAGCGTATATATTAGAAGGGAGAACAGATATCTCAAGAGTGATTAGTATTTGATTGGCCAACCGTCAGACTTGTGTACCGTTGCACAGCACTTAGATGATTCGATTCCAGGTTGCGATAGCAGCTTTAATTAGTTCCCTTTTTTAGTGTTCACTCTAGGATTTTTTGAGGGCAGGATGCTGATCAAACATTAGGGAACTTTTTAATTTTGAAGGCTACATTATTTATACAGTGGGTCGTCAGCACGCAATGTACAGCACATACTTTAATAGCATTCATACAGATGTGCCCCTAGTGTATTGCTGTGGAACTATACATCCCTGTATGCCCTGACAGTTTTGATTTTACAGCATGCTAAAAGTGTGGTGGGGCAAGCTGGGATGTGTAGTTCCACAGCAGGTAGAGTGCCACACATTGCAAACCCATGGCATAATATAGTCATCAATGGGTTACACTATTACACTTGTCACTTTGGCCTTTCTATTATATGAAGTAAAACTAATAAGTGTGTATATAATTTCTAACACCCAGACAGAGTCTACTAGCCCTATTACCTTACAGTTGACTTTGTGACCACTCCTAGCTCCTGCTGCTAATAGCTTCTCCCCATTCATTGTTCCTCTAATACCACACAGAGAGCTGGGAGACTCAGCGTGACTAAGCAGCAGCAGGAACATCTGCCTCCTTCCCCAGTGCACATGGACTTCTGTGTTATGGCATTGTTGGTGGTGACCCAGACCAGCATAGGCCTCTGTGCACCTTCCCCGCTGCTACATGCACTGTGTTGACTTCTGCAGCCACACTCCTGGCTCCATTAGCTGCCTAGCCCTACCCTTACACATAGGAAGGCCCATATCCAGCTGCTCATCTACCATTGCAATAACCTGCTGCTCCTTCCCCCGCAAATGTCACTGCAGCAGCATCAGGTCTCTATCTGACATCAGCAGAGCCCTCCTGTCACACGCAGGCACTGCATCCCTGCAGCAGCCTCACTCCCAGATGCTTGAGGCAGCACCAGAGCTACAGAATCCAATTACAGCTGGAGTGCAACATGAAGGGGAAGCATGGGAAAGGAAGGAGACATAGCAGGGAGGAAGCAAGATCACTGGGAGGCAGGACGCCGCAGACATGCTGAGGTCAGGGTGCATTTTGCAGTTGCAAAAAAAAAAAATCGGGCAGGGCGTGGCGCGCCACTAAAACAACCTATCGGGAACTATACTTTCCCAACAGATCTTATACCCAACATTGTGCAACAATTCAGTAACCGGATATCAATTCTTCACAACTTTTGCTCTATTACATGGTGCATTATCATCTTGAAGTCAAAATCTTCATCTGGAAAAGTTTCTATTGCAGAGGGAAGCATTTGTGTCAAGTGTAGTGGTATTTTTTATGCGTTCATCATTCCTTCCATGATTTGAAGACGGCCAACACCAGCGTCTGAAATACATCCCCAAGACCATGACTTTACCAGATGCATCAGAGTCACACTTAGACACTTTGGATGAAATTCTCTGTGCGGAATTCGTCGTACACATTGGCTTGCTTGATTGGCATAAAGAAAGTAATGACATTCGGCACTAAAAATGTCTCCCTGCCATGGTTCAACAGTTCAGTCTCCTTTGCCAAGGCCAGTTGGTACCTACTTTGAAACTTTGTCAGCAGCCGCTTTCTCCTCATCCTCCATCCTTTGAGACCAACTTCATAAGTCTCTGAAGCAATGCTCATATTAACACACTCAAAACATCCAATCTTGCTTTTGCCAGTCATTTGGCAAGCAAATACATAGACATCGAGTGACAATTGCTTAGTCTAATGCGCTGCACCATGTGATTTTGCTGTGGTTAAGTCTTCCTTGGCCTCCTAGATCTTGGCAGTTCATTGGTAGATACAATCTCTTTATATTTGGCAATGATCCTGACAAAAGTAGACTGCAGACCAGGGGTGGGCAATAAGCAGCTCTCCAGCTGCTGTTTAACTACACATCCCAGCATGCCCTGCCTCAGTTTTAGCATGTCCTGATCGCAAAACTGTGGATAAGTAGTCCAACAGCAGCTTGAGGGCCGCTTATTGCCCACCCCTGCTGTGGACTTATCTTTTCAGCAATCGTTCTTCCAGAACACAGCTCTTCTGCGAGTATGATCATTTGAACATGGTTATTTATGCCAACACTGATTAGACGCTGTGTTGCTTATGACACATGGAGAGAATACACTTCAAATAGGTCAAACAGAGCGCTAATGCCATATATATATATATATATATATATACACCTGCTGACATGCTATTACTGATCAGCTGACAGCAACACCTGATTGGTTGATGTACTGTATATTGCGACCTGTAGCAAAAAATGAGCACAACTGTGTTTGTTTCAATGCAGTTTTTTTGGCTGCAACTTTTCCACCACTTTATATATTAAAACTTCACTCAATAACCCAGTTCTCCCAAAATACTGGAAACTACAAAAGTATCTCATTTTTATTTTTACATTACTAGACAATGTACCTAATGTAGTCAGCTGCCGACGCTGATATCCCGACAAGGGAGTTAAGATAGGCGTCTAAATACCGACGCCTATCTTAATCCCGACGTACTCTTAGCAGCGGGGGGGAAGAGAGTTAGGGCAATTAGCGGAGTTAGGTTTTTTTTGGGGGGGGTTAGGGTTAGGCACCCCAGGGAGGAAGGTTAGGGTCAGGCACAACTGGAGGGAGGTTAGGTTTAGGCACTAAGGGGGGAGGTTTAGGTTTAGGCACGAAGGAAGGGGACTTAAGTTCAGGAACTATCGGGGAGGGTTATGGTAACACAAAGGAGGGTTGGGGGGGAGGGTAAGTATACTTAGCCGACCGCTGTCGGGATACCAACCATCGGGATGCCGCTGTCTGTATTCTGACAGGAGGCATACCGACAGCCGGCATATTACACTCTATTGCTAAGTTTCCTACCTAAGATGTACTTAGAAATACAGTGTATAAATGCACGGTTAGATGGAAGAGGTTAATACTTGTCCACATTCCCAGTTGTTTATTAAATTACAAAGGGTGTTACTTTACTGTACATCTGCCTAGGGCTTTTCATGTACTTTTAAGAACTAAAACTATTTTTTAAATGTCTAAAATAAAGCAGTAGTGACGTTTTGCTGTTTTAAATATATGTTTAGGACTTTTGAAACTGAAAACATAAAATCCACGGACACACACGAGTCTAAGTACGGTTTCTTTAAAAATAGTGTTTGTTAAAAATGTGTGTGTTAAGAGAAACAAGCTATATCACATACTACAAAGTAGAAAGTCTGGATTCCTAACTCTTCCAAAACGTGATGGATACAGGGAAGACACTGTCTCCCTGAGCTTGTATTATAATGAATTAGTACAAACACACAGCTCTGCAATAAGCAAGCACTTTGTATGTAAATCAAAATGAAGACGATATGTATGCCAGTGCAAATTTGCTAATTCAATATTGCATAACCTTTCCTAAAGGCAAATATTTCAAGAAAGATAACCAGTGAATCTTCAGCATCAAGTCAGATTAACATAAACCAAATTACTTTGAATGAATAATCTTATTAAAAAAATGATACATATCAAGGCTAATTAAAAACAGACAAAAATTGCTACTCAACGTTTTTGAAGAAAAAAAGAAAACCATTCAGTCTATCATATACAGTAGTACAAATTGAACAACTGTAGGATCACTACACTACCTGGTTAATGTTGACTTTAGTATTGTTTGAGATTTTGTGAAATGAAAAGTTCTGTGAATTTGACGACTGTAAATGTGTTTTTAACAGTATGTATTTACGTGTATTTTATTTGATTTATACTATAAAACCTGTCCCGTTCCAATTACTCTTACGTCAATATTAAATTGTGTAAGTTGCTACAAAATTCAGGAACCTTCTATAATGGTTAAATGTGAATAAAAACATGTATTGTAATTGTCTGCATTACAAATGTTACTTGTTATTGCTTCATGGCTTGTTAACCCCTTGCATCAGATCTTCCTTTCTTAAAAAGTAAAAAAAACCAAAGAAACAACTAAGAAAAACCCAGAAACTCTTGCCTGAATTAGATCACTGCTTTACCATTCTATATTACTCACATGTGATGAATGTGCTCTGACTATTTTAATCTATGTGACTGAAGGGATGTATTTTAAATGATTTAAAAATAAACAACAACAACTTGTGTAGATTATAGTTTGTTTGAATAATGACTCAAGACTAAGTAGGACTGAAAAATGACGAGAGGAGGCAGACCGGTGTAAAAAGGAAACAGACACAGTGCAGCATACACATGGGGACAGAAGAGGCACACACATGGCAGTATGGGTACACAATGAAGGAGGAGCAGTCTCTCACCATGCTGGGGAAGAGAAATATCTGTGATAGGTTTGCTGTGTGTTTCCTGTGCATGATATTGTGTGTGCAGGGTGTTATCTGGGGTGAGGGTCTTTAGCTGTGCCATTAGCCGAATGCCAAACACTAACCATGTAATCCCAAAGTGGAAGGCTAGATTGCCAGTAGATCACCTAGTTTTCAAAAAATACCCCCAAAGTGTTGCTTTAGCAAGTACTTGCTTCCTAGTATATGGTGGTGTGTTGCCCATACACAAACCCCCCTCTGGTGCCTTACGAACAGTTTATCAGATTCACCTGGTTAGATTGCCCCATATGCGAAGCAAGAAATGTCCCTTTAAGCAAAGCAGAACACGGGGTCATGCTGTTATGGTAATCTTGAAATTATTTTTCAAATGTAGGCAAGGCTTTTAACCCCGTAATGGGAAGATATTTTAGATGTATGTTTTTTTATACTGTTAATACAAATGTGATGCCATGCATTTGTGAGAATCTCAGAGGTTTCATGGAGGGGCAAGCTATAACTTGTATTCTATATCAATGTTGTGCAGGAAAGAGCCAATACACATAAAACTAGCGTCTGCAGTGACGGCTGATTCCTGCATGCAGGTTCACTGTAACAAGCACTGCCTGGCTTACACCAGTACAGAACGTATGTTGTAGAGCAGGCATGTCAAACTCAAAATACCAACCGGGCCGAATATTCAAGGTCTACGAGTGTGTGGGCCACAACAACAAAAAAAAAAGTTTTATATTCAATTTTGAAAGGTTTATTATTAATAAAAACCAATGCAGTGCCCACTATGCAATCCCACCCTGTTTTAGAGCCCCTTTTGTAATGCCCCCTGAATTTTTGCCCCTTATGCAATGCCCTAGTAGTGCCCCCAGTAATGCCCCTTATGCAGAATCCCCAGTAATGTCCTTAGTAGTGCCCCTTATGCAGTGCCACCAGTAATGCCCCTTTATACAGAGCCCCCAGTAATGCCCCGTTATGGAGAGCCCTCAGTAATACCCCTTATGTTGTACCCCCAGAAAGCCTCCATATGTTGTGCCCCCAGTAATGCCCCCTCCCAGTATAGAACAGGCCCCAGTCACCTGTCTGTGCAGTACTTACCTTTCTTCACGATGGCCGTTGGGCGCCGTTCCAGTCAACGCTGTCCCGCGTAGACGATGCCGCTGACTGGATCTAATTAGATCCAGAGCGGCAGGCGCAGACTCCTCTCGTCGCGGGTGACACCATGACGTCAACCGCGCGCAGCATCACTGGGAACGCTCGCCTCTGAAGCAATCAGTGGCTTCTGATCACCACAGGGACCACTGTTGCCAGCTTGTAATAGCAAACACTGCCCGATTGGAGCTGTGCTCAGATCGTGGCAGGCGTATGGGCCGCCACACTCTGGGGCCACAGAAAATTTTTATTCGGGCCGCATGTTTGACATGCCTGTTGTAGAGCATCCAAACAACGCGTTAGAACATTCACCAGGTGTTAACTTATGGGTCGGTACATCAAAATATGGGCTGCATTTCCTTTTAGGATAACTTCTTTTATTTTGACAATATTTATACCTCTACAGTTTCCTATTCATTACACTTATCATAATATATTTTAATAACAATTAGCAGTCAGTTAAAATATGTGCATTACTAATTAAAAACTATAGTATGGGTTCCAAAATAGTCTTAGACATCTGAGTTCGAACGAGTTAAGAACCTCTGACCGTGCGTAAGGTCAAACAATAGAAGTTGCAAAATAGAGAACATTGGGCAGGACTGTACATAGTATACAAACCTTTCCACAATCCCCAAGGACTAAACAGAAATCAGAAAAGAAAGAACAAAACAAAACAAGAAAAAAAATTAGGAAAAGTACATTTTCTATTCAATCCAACTGCATCTTGTTTAAAGCATTGCCAATTTGTGGAGTGCTGGGTTATTTATGAAGTGTTTGGGATGCTTCATTTAGGTAATAACAATCCGGAGAAAATTGGATGTTAGCAGCCAGAAGCAAAAGCTGATTATGACGTTTCCACATCAGAGTGTGTGTTTTCTCATTTGTAAAGTATAAAATAGAGGGGGGGAAATATGACATCCACGGATGTTTGTGGTGCAGGATGTTCTACAAGCAATTATCAAGAGAATGACAGAAAATTGACCCATTTACTGTGAAAAGTTCTTCACCATTTCATTTCATGCCCATTTCAGAACAGTGCGTTCTTGTGATGGCGGGGGATAGATTACCAGCTCACATCCCTCCTATCGCTTCAAATGTGGTACAGGTTGAAAAGAAGGAAAACAGCTGCCCTCTGCTATGTATCTGATGGTTGTGCTGTATGGTTATAAAACAATAAGCTGTTGTCGGTGTAGCATGTGATTTATTTCTGATCAGACAGGATAATGCATCAGAGGAATAATCACTGTCCCCATCTGTGACTGCCTCTTATTACTGTAGCGAGAGATAAATGCGGTGTGGATATGTACTGGAACATAATTATAAGAAACATTTAGATTAAATTGGCCATCATACAAATAAAACGAAACAAGCCTCGCATCACTATACTGCAAAGAATATCACTAATAGCAGCCATGTGAGCACTGAGTGGTATAAGTTACTGTGTAAAATGTCACATGTCAAAATATCTGCACCCTCCCAGCAAAATACTTTATTTCCAGTGGAGCTGGCGTCCTGTGCGGCCCATAAACAGCGTGTTCATATGCAAAACTGTATGACGGCCACCATTACTGAGTGTAGCTTTAGTTTTCCATAAACCCCAGAAGTGCAAGAAGATCTGGCAGTATGTCTCATCTGCTGATGATAGATAGTACAGAGAGGCTTAGACACCATGGGCCTGTCTCATCACTGCCAGTCCTAAATGGCTGATCATCATTGCAGGAACAGAGGGCTCGATTCCGACCCGCTCGCTAGATGCGTATGCTAATTTGGCAAGTCAAGCGATCGCACGGCAAGGCATTAGCACGCCCACTATGTCTTAGCGTGCGATCGCCCTGTGTATGCAGACGCCCACTAGCCAGTCTTAAGAAGTCCACTTGCGCACGTCATCTCCAGGAAGTGTATGCGACCATCGGTAACATCGAGTACCATCGGATGCGTTCGCAGCACTTGTGGTTTACCACACCCTTAAGCAAACACTGCGAGTGCTTCAGTGTGTAATTCAACTAGGTCACGTGTACTGTGACGCTGCCCTAAGTTTAGGGAGCATAGTGGGGTTAGGTTTTTTGGGGGGAGGTTAGAGTTAGGCACCCTTAGGGGGAGGGTTAGACACCACGGGGGGGGGGGGGGGGTGTTAGGGTTAGGCATGAAGGAGGGAGGGTTAGGTTTAGGCACTAACAGGGAGGGTTAGGGTGCAGGATAGGGAGGGTTAGGGTACAAAAAGTGAGGGTTAGCTTTAGGGAGAAGGGTAAGTATGCTTATCCGACCCCTATCGAGATACCAACCATCGGGATGCTGCTGTCGGTATTCTGGCAGGAGGCATCCAGACAGCCAACATTACATACCCATTCCATTGTGATAGCCCTTATTTATATTAGTAGCAGCTTTAGCAGCAGTTACAGTATACCAGTGTGGGCCAATTTGTCAGTAATGATTGAGAAACAAACAATTTACTGGTGCGGGTCAGAAAAATTAGGTAAGATGCGTAGCAACAATGTGGCAAAATAATTAACTGTAATAAATAATTTATGAATTCAAAGTTCAGCCCTTTGTAAATTACTTAAAAGAATACCAGATGGCAACATCCACAATAAAATCATCATCAGTCCCAAAACATTATTTCAGCTTATGTTCATTGTTTGTCAAAGCTTTAACTAAAGAGAATCCCCTCTTCCTCATTCAAAAATCTAGGCGTACGATAACACATATCTTAACAGTTAACAGATTGCAGCAGTTGTTGGCTAGCACTGTTGGAAGAATTCAGATGAAGAACGACAATGTATAACTGTTATTGTGTAGGTCGCCCTCCTGCCGCCAAATCAGCTCTGATCCATTGAGTCATTGACTCCACAAGACCTCTGAAGGTGTCATGTGGTATCTGGCAACAAGTTGTTAGCAACAGATCCTGTAATACCCCTTTCACACATAAGACCCGGGAAATACACGGCTACGACCCGGGTCTATCAACCAGTCTTCAACTCAGGGCCTCAGCCTCAGGACCCCATTCACGCTACAGTAAATACTCAGGAAATTCCTGAGTGGGATGCATTCACACTTGTCCAGGAACGGCTACTCTGCTCAGTGTCAAGTGGTCCGCGAGCTTGCAGTTGATTTCATCTGTAGGCGCGTCAAACAGCCAATCAGAGACATTTTGGAGCAACCTGGGTCTAAAAACCCATGTAGTGTTCGCTCACACTATAGGCGACCCGGGACGCTCCTGTGAAAAACTCTGGTGCTGAGCAGGGTCGGAGACTCAGGACTCCAACCCGGGTAGTTTCTATTCACACACAGCCAAGACCCAGGTCGATGAGAGTGCACGGCAAAAATTCGGGTTTTTGGCATATGTGTGAAAGGGGTATAAGTTTGAGGTGGGGCATCCATGGCACATCCCACCAATGCTTGATGGGATTGAGATCTGGGGAATTTGTGGACCAAGTGAACGCCTTGAATTTTTAGTCATGTTCCTCAAACCATTTCTGCACAATTTTTGAAGTGTGATAGGGCACATTATCCTGCTGACCAGAGGCCACTGACATCAGGGGATATCGTTGCCATGAAGGGGTGTACATGATCTGCAACAAGGTTTAGGTAGGTGGTACATCAAAGTAATATCCACATGAATGCCAGGACCCAACATTGCCCAGCACATCACACTGACTCCGCCAGCTTGCATTCATCCCATAGTGCATCCTGGTGCCATTACTTCCCCAGGTAAAAGAAGCACATGCAACCGGCTGTCTACATGATGTAAATGAAAACAGAATTCATTAGACCAGGTCACTTTATTCCATTGCTCCATGGTCCATCTTTGACCCTCACATAAGCCCATTGTAGGTGCTTTCAGCGGTGGACATTCAGCATGGGCATTTTAACTGGCCTGTGGGTACGCAGACCCATGCGCAGCAAGCTGCACAGCACTGTGTTCTGACACCTTTTTATCATAGCCAGCATTACATTTATCATTGATTTGTGCACAGCTGCTCTTTTTTTTGATCGGAACAGATGGTCAAGCCTTTGGTTCCCGTGCGCCTATGACCCTGTTGCCAGTTTACCATTTGTCCTTCTTTGGACCACTGTGGTAGATACTAACCAATGCATGGTGGGGACAAAGACATGCCCTTTTGAAGATACTCTGACCCAGTCATCTAGCCTTTACAATTTGGCCCTTTCATGATTCAAACACAACAAATTCAAGAACGGAGTGTTCACATGCTGCGTAATATATCCCACCTCTTTACAGGTGCCATTGAAACAGGATAATCAATATTATTCATTTCACCTTTCAGGGGTTTTAATGTTATGGCTCATTGGTATAATTATATATATTCTAATAATCTCTATCTCTCTATATATATATAGATTTCACTATTCTATACAGCATTGGGGGTGTTAAATATTCCATGACCAATGCTGTATGGAATAGTGAAGTGTATAAAACATTCATCTGTGGCAAAAGGGAGTCGAGCAGTGACTATTTTAGTGAAGCAAGTCACAGAAAAAAAATCTTGCACCAAGCTGCTGTATTGGAGCGTGTCAGGGTACTGAAACAGCAAGAGAGCATCTGAAACTGAGGCTTGGAATGAAGCAAATCACAGAAAAAAAACTGTTGTGTTGTGTGAGTGACTGACCTCTGCGGCAGGGCCGAGGGCTTCACTATGAACGGCTCTCTGAGACAGTTAAAACAAAACAGATAGCAATGTGCCCTGTTGCTTAGCTGCAGTTTAGAGAGAAAGGGAATCATGTCTCAGGCAGACAGAGTGAGAGACAGCCTCCAACGAACCCAAGAAGATGCCCTCATGCTTACACAGTAGCCAGGAAGGAGTGGGAGGCATAGCTATCATGAATTTAATAAAAACATACAACCATCGGAACACCTTAGAATAATTTACATTCTTAGGTGGCAAACATCGGACCCCACCATCAAATAGTAAAAATACTACCATCGGAACAAAATCATTGATGTTAGTAACCATCGGATTCCAATGTCCATCCCTACGCTCTACCTGTAGGCATACTCTGGCAACCATTCCTCCACAGTGAAGAGCTCTCTCCCCAATGTGATGTTCCTGCTCAGCTACACGCCCTCTGTAAACAGGAGGCATCTCCCATGGAAGTCAGCGCTGTTCTCGGACAGGGGCACTACAGCGAGGTAGCTCGACAGTAAGTCCAGGAAATACAGGATACATTATGCAAAAAGGACATTGCTCATCGCCATGTTCGGTTGTTGGGGTGGGGGGCACATGGAGCCTGATAATCAGTTGATTAATATATGCAATACACAGTGTTCAATAATCCCAAAGATTGGCTACAGTAGCACAATATTCATGGAGGAGTGACTATAGTGTTCGAAAAATGTTGAATTACTGTAGCAACTGTGTGCAGTAGAGGCCTAAAGCATAAGCGCAAACTTAGCTAAGGTTTATTTTTCTGTATTCTCAAGAAAACTTGCTACACTAATTTCGAGACAGATTTCAAAGTAACCTTCAGCAATTTGCAAAGCAGATTATAAGTGGGCTCATTAATTCTTAGGTGGGCCCAGAGTGCCACAGAGAATATATTACATTTATACACACATTTATGTTCAAAGTGCAACAGTGTATCTGCTGTTTGAGGCAGCAGAATACAGATGTGTCCTCATACGCTCTTGCTGCAGTCACGCCAAACAACCCCTCTGCGACTACTTGCGCAGAGCATTTTTTGGCACCTTTTTCGACCAAAAATGCATATTAGTCACAATGTTATGCAATTAAGACAAACCAGGAGACTGCACTGATTCAGTTGATATGCGACACTTGTATATCTGTGTGCAACGGAGTATGAATCTGTATACAAAGTACTACAATGCACGCTTTTTTCCACGCCAAGATACACTGTGCTTTGTTTACAGTCTCAGTCGTATACAGATATACAAGTTTTGCATATCAAATTAATCAGCCCAGTCTCCTGGTGTGTCTTAGTCACATCGGAAGTAGTGTCGCACCGGACCTGGCCCAGGCGTCTTGCTTGGATTGCTATGTATATGAGGACACATCTGTACTTATGACATCTTCAAAAGTAAGAAGATTGAAGTGGCAAAAGTAACAAATAGCAGTAGCAAAAAGATTATATTGCTCCATTTAGGAAAACAAAATAGAAAGCTATAACCACACGACAGAAACAGTAAGTGTTCAAGAAACAATAAAAAGTGATTTAGTAGTATTAATAAAAGACTGCAAGAACTAGCACGTTGCCATTAAAGTAATTAATAGGTCATAAAAACTGTGAAATGAAAAGTGAAGAGTGCTACAGTTAAGCATCATTCCGGATTTGCTTTGACCTTAAAGGTCATTAAACCAGATGACTGGCTTACTGTACTGCAGCACTGACCCAGGGTCTACAGTAACCATGATGATGACATCACAAATATGTTATTTGCAGAACTGAATCAAACACTGCAGCTAATTATTTTCTCATCTACAAAAACAATAAAAGGACCATGATGAAAAAAAAATGGTATGATCAGGCGCAGGGAAATAATTTAGCCCACAGTAAACATAATTGATATATTTATTGGCTGTAAATTGTGCTGGGATTTAAAGCATGCTTCTATTATTCAGACAAGATTAAAAAGTTTAAACACTCAAGATCTACAGCTAAATCTGCCTAAGGCACTAGTGACTTAAAGGTTTTCCAGCTAATAATGTCTTATTATGTCTTATTATAATGATTATCGGAAATCTGCGCATACGCAGGAACCATTCTGAAAGTCTGCAGATGGGTCCTGCATAGTCACATGCAGGCCCTTGATGGGATCGGTATGAAATACCGGCGGCTGTTCAAATCCCGACAGGAGGAGATCCAGACATCGGCTGGTAAGTACCAGAACCCTCCCCTCTCCCCCACCCAACCCTCCCTTAGGGTTGCTTAACCCTAAAACTCCCGGGGTGATGACTAATCCTAAGACCCACCCCCAAGGGTGCCTAAACCTAACCCCCCCTTCCCGCACCCTATACCTAACCCTACCTGGGGAAGGGGGTGCCTAATCATAACCTTCCCACGGGGGTGCCTAACCCTCCCACCTAGGGGTGCCTAACCCTAACAACCCCCCACCCCCAAAACCTAACATCACTACAATTCCTAAACATAACCCTCCTCCCCTCGCGGCTAACGCTAAGGACGCCCTGGACTTACCTCAGTCGGGCTGGCGTCCTTCGGCCTTTCGGCGTCGGGATTAAGATAGGTATCGGTATTTCGATATTTTTGCATGAGCCTTCTACCTCTTACAATGTAACAGCGGGCCTGCACCCCCAGCTCTATCACGAGTGACTACCCCAACATCACAGGAGCATGGCAGAAATTTAGTACTTTAAGCAGTGGGGATCTAACATATCATGTGTAATCGGAGCAGCCGAGGCTGTAGAGTTGCCTTTGGGTGGAGTGGATAGAAAATTATATTATATATAGATCAGCGATTAATGCAAATACAGGCATCTCTGGATCATCATTACCCATTTCCCAGGCACTCCTCCAGATCAGTTTCATGCGTCTCTGAGCACATGAGCCTGGTCATTACAGGTATCTTGCAGAAAAGAAAAGCTAAAGTTTTGTTCAAAACAGGAAGAAAAACTGTAACTGAATGCATTCCTGAAAAATAGCATTAACAATCAATGACACCATTGGTGCTTAATATCGATAGCAATAAACAATTGATGGTTCTACCCATCGATTGACAATCGATTCTTGTCCAACAGAATGAGTGGCAGGCCAATCAAGGGATGGTGGCTAGAGGGGTGTCAGGAGATGGGGGTTTAGCTCTGTACGACCCTGCAAAAAAAACAACCCAGCATGACTAAGGGGCTGATTCAGACCCGCTCGCTAGCAAGCGGCTGCTTGTTGCAGACGATGTTCGCTAATGTGCGCATGCGTGTAGTTCGCAGTGCGCAAACTAGTGCGAGCGGTCGTAATGTGCTCGCTCGCCCTGCCAATACAGCCCATTGGAATGAGTGACAGGAGAGGCCGTTTGTGGGTGGTAACAGGGGCAGGGCAGTAGTAACGGGGGAGTGGAGTAGCCGACGCAGGCATGCCAGAGTGTTTCAACACCGTTTCAGAGGCGTGCATAATTAACAGGCAGCGTCATAGTACACGTCATCTGGTTGATTTTTACACTGAACTGCTCGCAGTGCTTGCGGTAGGGTACAGTCAACTGCAAGAGCTGCAGTCTGATCCAATTGTTTCCGATGTACCGATGGTTGTATATACTTCCTGGAGATGACATATGCTAGTGGGCGGCTAAAGACAGGCTGGTGGGCGTCTGGAAACACAAAGTGATCGCTCGCCAAGACATAATGGGCGTGCTTATGTCTTGCTGTGCGAGCAGATGCCTTGACGTCACTTAGCTGAATTTCTATACGCTGGGAGCAAGCGGGTCTTAATCAGGCCCTAAGTTCCTGCTATTGATGGCTGAGAACCATTGGACCACAACCATTGATGGGAAACCATCTGCAGCAAACCATCAATAGGTTTTAACCATTGATGGTCGATGGCTATACCTACTGATAGTGAATTGAAGTTGAAGACCGTGTCCAATGTCCACAGTGATCTCTAAAAGTAAATTAAGTTACATACATAATATGATACAATTACTAATATAAAAATTTTCATAGTGCTACAGCAGAGTAGAAGTGATAACGAGTATTAATTAATGGTGTTACAGGTATTAGCAGCATTGAGCATTAGTAGTTACTGAGAATGCAACAGTGAAATTAAGTAGTTTGCTAAACAGCAGGAGGATAGACTCAAGAGACTATAGCAACAGTCAGCAGGGTGTGTTGTTCTTAAGGTCTCTGCTCTTATGGTGCATACACACCTGTCAGACCTGAACGATAATGATTTTTAAAATCGTTCATATCTGAAAGAAAAACATGTGTGACTGCAACGATGCGCGTTCCCGTTTGTCAGATAACGATATTTGACATCTGATGTGTTTGCAGTCAGATTTGGACGATTCCATTCATTTTAACACTGTCTGAAATCGTTAAAATCATTGGTCAAATTGTTAAATCGTTCATCTGACATATCTGACCATTAGATTTACTAAGCTGCAACTTCCCCATTTTGTGTTATCTTTTTTAAGTGTTGACTATTCTACCCAGGGTAACCTATGTAGCGCACCTAAAATGGCTGCCTCGCTTGGTAGCCTTCATGAGTAACCCATGGAGGCTATGGGTTGGTAGCCTTCATGAGATAACCCATGGAGGCTATGACTCAAAATGGCTCCACCAACCCTGCATAATGTCCCTCATACCTATTATGTTGACTGTTTTCAGTTTGTTTTCTTCTTTCTGTAATACTGAACCCCCTGAAATAGTTTTTGATGTTGTAAAGCGACTGAGTCCTGATGGAGAAAAGCACTATATAAATAAAAATTATTATTATTATTCTCGGTTTTGGAACAATAACGTTCTGTTGATAACATGAAAAAAAAAATGTAGTTGCCTGTGAAATTAAAGAAAGTGTCCTTTCCATTGTCCGTGAGCACTGAGAGTGTAAGAATACCCTCCAACTTTTAGGAGCTGTAGATCGCGACATCCGAAAGGGGGCATGGCCTCGTGATAGAGATCATGGTCTTGTGGGAATACCATACCAACACCACCCGGTTTCTTCACGCTGAGGCAAGCCCAGCATTTCGGGTGCTACCACAGTCCCTGTCTCAAATGAATAGATGTCGCGTGCAATTGTACGGCATGTATGCACCCTTACTCTGCTAAGCAGAGACACAGAGCCATATTCAATTAGACACAAAAAGTAATTTTCGCCTGTTTTTTTTGCAAAAATTTTCCCTAAAAAAATTTGCCAAATTCAATTCCAGGACAATTTCGCCTAAGTGGAAACAATTCTCCAAAAAAGATTCTCCAATCAATAGCAGGTGAAAAAAAAGCAAAATCTTTATTTTGGGGTGCAAACGCGGGGAAACTACTCAGAACCCTTGGGACAGCCCCTCAAAGGACAAATCTGCAAAAAGAAACCCAAAAACCTAAGAACCTAAGAACACCCCAAAAAAGACATGTCAATTTTGGGGTTAAAATTTTAAAAGTGGGGAGATAAACATAAAAAGTAGCAAAATAGACTTCTTGGGGGTCCCCAAGTATGGGTCAGGTGTTTTTGGGATTGCAGGTGCATGCAGCAGGTGGATTTTTCATGTTTTTAAAAAGTTCACTTTAGAGACACAAAAACATGCTAGCACCCATTTTCAAGTACCCCAAATCTGACAGGAATACTTATTTTCACCAAAAAATACTGCTCTATGCCATTCTTCAACACTTTTACAAAGAAGCTAATAGCAAGCAATTTACACAACTTAAGTACCCAAAATAGTCTTATTAGGGCTATTAGTACACATCTATATTGATTCCCTATGTTAATATATCTTTTTCTGGGGTACAGACTGATTTCCCTAATTTTTTCAGTACTTTTCGCCTGTTCCGCATTCGCCTATTTCCGTTTTCGCCTGTTTTGCAATTGAATTAGGCGAAAAGCGGGGACTAGCACGGAATGAATACGCCTCTGAAACAGGCGAATGAAGCGATAAGTCGGACAGGCGAAAACTTTGCCTCTAATTGAATTCCCCTCACACTGCTTCCCCACTGATGGGACTGTCCAGGGTTGTCTTAACAGCAGTGTGGGCCCTGGGCAAAGTAATGCACTGGGGCCCCTACCCACACATTCACGGGAAAAAAAATTAAATTGTCAATAAAATGAAACCCTCCTGCATGCCCATCAGACCTCCCACACATTCAGAGAGACTCTGTCTGACTGGTCTGAAGCCGGCAGAAGAAGTGAAACTGGGACTGAGGAGAGTAGTCGTCACCGGGGGGGGGAGGTCAGATCAGAATACAGTGCGCCGGCGGCCGGCTTATAAAAATATCACAAATTTACCAACTGGCCGCTGCTGCAGGGGGGTGGGTTGGCAGGCCCCTACAAGCTTCGGGCCCATGGGCAACTGCCCAACAAGCCCAATGGAAGAGATGGCCCTGGGACTGTCCCTCCAAAATTGGGACAGTTAGGAGGTTTGATGCAAGTAACTAATAAATTTGGATAGGTGAGACTGAGTACTAATGTAATGTTGGTAGTGGTACAGCAAGGGTGATTATTAGCACTGCAGCATTGTGCACTAGTTTCTATAGAATACATGACAGTGAAATCATATTTTGCATTTATTTGAGGACCCTACTGTCAAATATTCTCCAGAAACTAAATCAATCACTTGTTAGCAGAAGTGGTCACTCTACATTTTTTAAGGACGATTTTCATCTCAAGAGGAAAATGGAAAAAAAAAAAAATTATCAGAGGACAGCTTATTATGATGACCAGGTTCTGTTCATCTTAATTTTATATATTCTTTAGTTTTAAAGTATATACAACGTTTCTGCTAAAGCTCTTTTAAAAAATGTGTTTTATTAAATGCATAGTTTGTTGCATATCTACTTACATTGGAATTTAGCAAAGTTTTGTTGTTCAGAAATTTGTAATCAAAGTAGCCTGATGATTTATGTGGTGGTGATGAAAATGCCTTGTGCTACCATTTTACTACAGTAAAATTCTTACTAATTACTATACATTTGCCATTCATGAAGGAATCGTTCAATAGTAATAGTATAGCGACTCAACAGCCCTGGAAGTCAGTTCACCATCCAATGCCTATTGTGGACTAGACTGCCACCAAAGAACTTCAAGCTAACAAAATGGTCTGCTCCAGTGTGGTTTCCTTATCGTATTCAAACTAGAGTCATGGGATCTGATTCTGAGTCGAACGCAATGCCGATTTTCACGGAGTTGAGCTTTTTTAGCTACTGTGTGAAATTTCCTAAAAACTTGTATGTAGTAGCAATTGAGATGCATGGTGTGTAAAATGTATTGGGTGTTCCTGTGCGGCATTTGGAATGTGGCTATTCAAATGCATGGGGATGCACCAAAATATGGGTGTGTTACGGGAGTATCACAAGCATGTCGCTGAACTGGTTGCGAACTCAAACGCTTAAATCGCTCACATTGGAGGCCATAATCTGACAAAAGCAATGCTAAAGCAGTTGCAGCAGAGTGCGACTGAATCAGCTCCATAGACTATTTATTTGCTGGAGATTTTCTTGACATACATAAGAGAATGTTGACATGTAGCATGTCAACATTGACCACATCGACATTCATCATGTGAACACTGATGACATGTCTACATGACTAGAATGTTTACAAAACATTCCTGGTGGTCTAGCGATGACTTACCTACTACAGCACATCTGGCGGGGCCAATGGTGTCTTCAGAGTCTGATGTGATGTCCTGATGACTTCCAGTTCATGGTGCATCGCTTCAGCAGTGAGTATATTCCTATCCCATAACCCTAACCCTCCCCATAGTGCCTAACCCTTCCCCCACCTAGTCTCTAACACTTCCCTTTCTAAAGCTTAAACACTAACCTCTTCGCTGCAGCAGTCTAACCAGAATGGTCTGGTCCCTGCAGAATGTCAACATTTCACATTGTAAATGTCGACATTATGACTATATTTCCATCAGAGAGCTTAATAGTAACATTTTCCAGACTACAGATTGGATGGATCACCTTGAAAATAAAATGCATGAGGTAGTCACTTCGCTCATTGATTTATTACCAGCTCAATATTATCAGTAGACAGAATTCTCAGCTCTTCTGAACAAATTCTTTGACCTAGTGGATCGCTCTAGATAGAATATAAGTAAAATCTGGCACATTCCCAGTTCTCACCCTAACACACAATTATTGTACTAAGCCATAGTCCAGTTCTGCACATTTCTCCCTATGGCCGATTGCAGGTAAAAGAAACCTGCTAATCACCCAGATCTCATCCTAAACCAAGAAGGGATATTGACAAACTTCAACAGGAATATCCAATTACAGATGTACTGCTTTATACTTAAGAGCCCCTATTTAAAGCAGTAAGATCAGAATTGGGCTCATTCTGTATTTCTCTGCCATCACCATAGCCAAACGGAGGACATTTTATCCTATTCAGATCTGAGAGCCAGTTTCTAAAGATGGAGCTCTCTATTCAATTTGATTATTCATTATGAAGGCTTTACATATGTTGCTTCTACCCAGGAAGTGGAAGAGCACAGTTAACTCAAGGTCATTTTGGTAGTCATTTACTTCAGGTTATTTCAGATGGTTACGGTATTTCTCATTATGCACTGTTCTATGTAGCATAGGTGGTGGCACTTTTAGTTGTGCCTCACCTGTTATCCACTTTAATGTTGTTCTCTCCTTGAGGCAAATACTTAAGCCTAATGTACTAGGTTATTTCAGTTTTCACCTCCACGGTTAGGTTTCCCCTTTGGCATGCTGTTTTCTGTCTTAATGTTTGACATGGTTAACTTCACTGAATGTAAAATCATCCTACCAACATATCTACTGGTACTGATATACCTACTGGTGCACCCTTAAGGAAGTCATTAGAGTTATCACTATTCAAACAGATTCACGGTTAATAAATACAACACGCTAAGACACAATGCAAACTAAAAATGAAGACCGCTCGCTTAGAAGGGCAAAGCAAAAAAACAGCATAACATGGCCCTTAAGCTGGGTACACACCTCAAAGATATATCTGCAGATTATGGTTGTTCACACACACTAAATAACCACCACTGCCATCTGGCCGGGAGTCACTTCGCGCCCCCTCCCCGGTGACCTGTGCAGCAAGTGTACAGGAGGTCGCCTGACCGCCCCTATAGGATTAAGCCAGTAGGATAACCTATACCTGTAACATGCTTTTCCAGGTCTTACTCTAGAAACAAGCCACGATTTATGCACGTATAAGCTCCTTGTGCAACTGTGTTATTGGAAGCCTCTTAATTACTAAAGTGCTAAGAAATTTAGGTCTTAAAAGATGGTGTAGAACAGTGGTCAGGGAACAGGGGTAATTTACCCCACATGGGGTAAAAATGGAATTCCTGGGATGATAGAATATAGAATGATTCATATGCATGCCCGGCTGTGCCGCAGGGAGGCTCTAAGCCGGACGCCCGCTGAGATGTTATTAGCAGTGGGCACCCGGCTCCTTCCCTGCAGTGCCGCGTTAGCGGAAGCTGGAGTTTTTCATCTGAACTCTAGCTTCAGTCTCTCTCCATGCGCACTATTGGAGAGACGTCAAGAAGTCTCTCTCATAGCTCCGAGGAGCAACCGGGCAGACAGGACGGCGGCGGATGCAGGACCGGGAATTAAGGCAAGAGTTTTTTTTTGTACGAGCGGTACTACAGGGGCATTATATGGGGGCACTACTACAGGGGCATAACTATGGGGGCA
Source organism: Taudactylus pleione (assembly GCA_031769625.1). Lineage (NCBI taxonomy): Eukaryota > Metazoa > Chordata > Amphibia > Anura > Myobatrachidae > Taudactylus > Taudactylus pleione. Next base: position 4,119,611 of record JAUIMM010000370.1, on the reverse strand, counting down.
CTACAGGGGCATTATATGGGGGCACTACCATATGATTTCCTTCCATTCAAATCAAGGGGGTAATGTCAGCGTATCTAAATATATTTTGGGGTAAAATGAAAAAAGTTCCATGACCCCTGGTGTAGAACATTGTTATCCTTTATTTTTAAGGAACCTATGTAACAAGAAACAATAAATCAACAAACTAAATAGGATGTAGACTATAGGCGGGGGTTGTATCTTGACAGGCAAATGGAGGTGAGTCAAAAAGAAGGGTAGTCAGTACACGTGATATGATGTGTGAAAGACAGTTCAGTAGTTTTGCCATGTGAATGGCAGAAAACTGCCCAATACAGAGAGTGACCATACAGGATAGACACATGGGACACAAAAGCTGTCCAATAATCGAACATGCACGGATTATACACGTCAGCTTTGATTTTGACAAGTCCTTATCAAGTTTAGCACAAAATGACTATGTATAGCAGTTTAAGATGGGACTGGTTAAAAAAAAAATCATATATACACATTACACAAGTTTATTGTTCATAATCAATATCGTGGTACTACTGCACACACTATTTCCCATATGATCATCTATACTGCACTTGGTCACATTACACCATGTAAGAGTCCCATGTGAAGAATGCAATACCTACTATCTGAGACAATAGTACCAGCAGATATGGGTGTAACTACCATAGGTGCAAGGGGTACAGCTGCTAAGGGGCCCAGAGCTGAGGGGGACCCATCTTCCTTGTCAAAGTTACATGTGTTATATACATTTTTCACCATATAGGGGCTCTTACCAATATTTGCTATGGGACCTTCAAATACATCATTACGCCCCTGCCAGCGGACTACAGGATAGTCATTTTGACAATGGTTTGCTACTAAGGCAGGTGGTAACCCCAACAGAAACACAGCATATTTCTATTGCTAACTGAAAAAGAAATAAAGTGTTATTTTATTCAGCAATATTTATAAGTTTGTACATTTTAAGGCAAGTACTCTGCAGATTAAATAATGTGTGCTTCACACCATAGATAGTGAATAACAGGAAAAAATGTGTTCAAAGATTTTTTTAGCTTCAATTTAAACGAAAAGTGCTCAGAAACCCGGCATAAAGGTCTTAATGATGCCATTGAGCAGTATACTGTACACAGAAATTACAGAGTGCTTGAACTAACACACTTCGCAGCAAATTACGCTGTAAACATTGCACATAACGGCAACATGTTTTTGGTATGCTGCAACCAAAATCTGTTGCATATCAAATTAATCAGCACAGTCTGCCCCATATGTCCTAGTCACATCTCATTGCAACTTTAGACGCATTTTGGCAAAAAAAAGACGTCTGACACTAGCAAAGTTGCACAGGACCTGGCAGCTCACTCCCATTAGGCAAATCGCACTGTGTGGCATATTGAGATGATGTATGAGGACACATCAGTATGTATGTATGTATACACAAATGAATAGTGGTGTTTCTCACAGCTGTAACTAGACTTTTTTGGTGCCAGAAATAGCATTGGCGCCCCCCCTCATTTTTCAAAGGCACATAATGCACCCAAAAAAGGGGAATGGCCTCATGGGGAACGGCCAGGAGATGCTGGGGATGAAATAAGAGGAAGCTACAAGTGAGAATGATAATAAACAGAAAATTGAAAGGCCCAAACAGCGCCCCCTGATCTATGGTGCCCTGTGCAATGGCACCGGCCGCACTACCCTAGCTATGGCCCTGGTGTTTCTAATGCTAATTGTTGGAATAGTAATGGAATCTGAGATGCACAAACATGTACACCTGGAGAAGTTAATGAAATAGATATCGTATCATCATCTATGTTTAACTGTCATAGCTCTACAGCGAGAGAACAAGCAATTAGGAAGGTGCTGCAGTAGAGATGGTTTATCTCCTGGATGGATCTGGTAATGATTGTACTTAGGGAGGTCAGTTTAACCACTTAACTGACAAATTCTTTTTCCAAAAACCGCCCCAAAATTGTCGGTTTCTTTTATGATTGAATTAGGTCAAGAACACAATTTTAAACTTATCCATCACTATTTTATTTGAAAAAAATATTTTTTTTAAAACCCAGTATACCATAAAAATAGCAATTTTTATGTTATACTGTAGTGATGGCCATTGACAGCTGTACCATCGATGGTTCAACCATCGTTAGAAGCCATCAATTGTTTAGCGATTGGGCAAGATCTGAGTAGACCACAACTGTCGATGTTTCCTAAACATCAATTGAGAGGCTACCATCGATGGTGCAACATTGATGGCCACCAGCAATGGCAAACCACTTGTTTTCAGTCAGGCCATCGATGTTTGCAACCCATCGATGGCCGGTTGCCATCCCTAATCAGAGGCTCTGCGATATCTATCGATTATATATATATATATATATATATATATATATGTATGTTCGATATAGATATATATATGTTCGATACAGATCTATATATATATATATGTTCGATATAGATATATCTATATATTCGATATATATATATATATATATATATATATATATATATATACATACACACACATATATACATATGTACATATATATGTATACACGTTTTATAACTGTTTTTGTATTTTGCCCGATCACTGTGGCCAGCAGTGATCGGGACACATGGGGACTTGGGGAGGTGGAGCTGAGGCCGGAAAGTAGTGGGAGGGGCTGCCGGGGTACATAGCAGCAGCGGCGGCTACCAGAGCCGCCGCTGCTGTTGACTACACAGTGATCTTGCTGATCACTGTGATCCGGAGCCGCAGCGGGAGGGTGTCCCGCTAGCGGCCCGGCTACATAGCAGTGGCGGCGGCTACCAGAGCCGCCGCTGCTTCTCTCACACAGTGATCTCACTGATCACTGTGATCCGGAGCCGCAGTGGGAGGGTGTCCCGCTAGCGGCTCCGCTACATAGCAGCTACCAGAGTCGCCGCCACTGCCTATTATTGAAATGGCTGCCCGATCACTGCTGGCCACAGTGATCGGGTCACAGCAGCAGCAGCAGCGGCTACATGAGCCGTGGCTGCTGCTTCTAGGGGGGTGCCGCCGGGGCCTGATCACTGTGGCCAGCAGTGATCGGGACACAAAGGAGGAGGCGGCGCAGGTGTAGAGGGACCGGCAGGTCCCTCTGAGATGGGCGGCTGCTGGAAGTTAACTTCCAGCAAGTCGCCCACTGTGTTTCTCTGACTGGTCGTATCAGATACGACCATGTCAGGGAAGCCCAGTCTGGCATGGTCGTATCTGATACGACTGTGCCAGGCAAGTGGTTAATACAATAAAAAGTCCATGCTCTGCTTGAAACTCACGTTTTAGAGTTATCGTTCTTTCTCAATTTGTATTGCAAATTTTCCAGTTAGCTGGCTCCGCTATTCCATGGAAGGACAGTGAAGCGTGGCTTTGAATGTTAATTTAGCGCACATCCATGGCTTATTTTCAGATCTCACTAGCTCTTATAGTGTTGCTTTATCGAATTTGAGTGTCATGTCATATTGAGGTCACTGTAGTGTAGGTTACGACATTTGTACAGATGTGTCCTCATACATCTAGCCTCCTTACGCGCTAAACAGCCCTTCTAGTCGCGCCATGCCGTGGTGTGGCTTGGTAGCACAGAGTGTTTTTTCGTGCAACGTTTTAACTTTAAATTAGGGGTGTGCACCGGCCACTTTTGTTTGGTTTTGGATCTAGATCTTTCTTCGTGTTTTGGATCTGGATTGGTTTTGCCAAAACCAACCTTCTGTGTTTAGTGTCAGTATTTTTTTTTTGAAAAAAGTATAAAAACAGCTAAAATCACAGAATGTGATTTTTTTTGTTCCTATGCTATTATTAGCCTCAATAACATTAATTTCCACTCATTTTCAGTCTATTCTGAACCCCTCACAATATTGTTTTTAGGCCAAAAGGTTGCACCGAGGTAGCTGGATGACTATGTTAAGCGACACAAGTGGGCAGCACAAACACGTGGCCCATCTAGGAGTGACACTGCAGTGGCAGACCAGATGCCAGTTTGAAAAACTAGGCCCCAAACAGTACATAATGCAAAGAAAAAAAAGAGGTGCAAGATGGAATTGTCCTTGGGCCCTCCCACCCACCCTTATGTTGTATAAACAAGACATGCACACTTTAACAAACCAATAATTTCAGCGCCAGGGTCTGCCACACAACTGTGGCTGAAATTATTGGTTCGTTTGGGCCCCCACAAAACAAGCTGGCAATTAATCTGTCCCTGCACAAACTGGCTCTACGGAGGCAAGATGTCGTCCTCATCCACCGATTCCTCACCCTCTTCAGTGTTATGTGCATCCTCATCCTCACAGAGTATTAATTCGTCCCCGCTGGAATCCACCACCACAGGTCCCTCTGTACTTTCTGGAGGCTAGTCTCCCTGGAAGAATTGATAATTCATTTTGATGAACATCATCTTCTCCACATTGTGCAACCTCCTACACCTTTCGCTGACAAGGTTCCCAGCTGCACTAAAAACTCTTTTGGCTTACACACTGGAGGGGGGGGCAACTTAGGTAAAATAGAGCCAGTTTGTACAGGGGCCACCAAATTTCCTTTTTTTCCTGCCAGTACAGGTACGGACTGTCTGACATACCTACTTGGATGCTGTCACCGATGTAATCCTCCACCATTCTGTCAATGGTGACAGTATCATATGCAGTGACAGTAGACATGTCAGAAATTGTTGCCAAGTCCTTTTGTCTGGACCTGATGTCCAAACTTGGTGCTATCTGCCCTGCATCACTGCCAGCGGGCTGCTTAGGATACCTAAGTTGTTTCCTGGCAGCCCCAGTTGCGGGAGAAAATTAAGAAGGAGCTGTTGACATGTCACGCTCCGCTTCAGCTGACAGTGTTTCACCAGCAGGTCTTTGCACCTCTGCAGGCTTGTGTCGGCCGGAAAGAGAGACACCACGTAGGCTTTAAACCTAGGATCGAGCACGGTGGCCAAAATGTAGTGGTCTGATTTTAACAGATTAACCACCCTCGAATCCTGGCAAAGCGAATGAAGGACTTCATCCACAAGTCCCACATACCGAGCAGAATCGCTCCATCTTAGCTCCTCCTTCACTTTCTCCAGCTGCTTCTGCAAAAGCCTGATGAGGGGAATGACCTGACTCAAGCTGGCAGTGTCTGAACTGACTTCACGTGTGGCAAGTTCGAGGGGCTGGAGAACCTTGCACAACACGGAAATCATTCTACAGCAAACTTGAGTCAGGTGCATACCCCCTCCTTTGCCTATGTCATAGGTGGATGTATAGCTTGAATGGCCTTTTGCTGCTCCTCCAACCTCAGAAGCATATAGAGGGTTGAGTTCCACCACGTCACAACCTCTAGCTTCAGGTGATCGCGGGGCAGATTCAAGAGTGTTTGCTGGCGCTCCAGTCTTCGGCACGCAGTCGCTGAATGGCAAAATGGCCCGAAAGCGTCTCCTGCACGCCCTTGTCCTTTTTCAGAAAATTCTGCACCACCAAATTTATTGTGTGAGCAAAACATGGGACGTGCCGGAATTTGCCCAGATGTAATGCCCGCACAATATTGGTGGCGTTGTCAGATAGCACAAATCCCCAGGAGAGTTTAAGTGGGGTAAGCCATTGGGCGATGATTTCTCTCAGTTTCTCTAAGAGGTTTTCGGCGGTGTGCCTCTTACTGAAACCGGTGATACACAGCGTAGCCTGCCTTGGAACGAGCTGGCATTTCTGAGATGCTGCTACTGGTGACGCTGCTGTTGTTGCTGCATAAGGCGATACATCTAGGCTGTCACAGTCATATAGTCGCTAGTCTGCCCTGTTCCACTTGTCCACATGTCTGTGGTTAAGTGAACATTGGGAACAACTGCATTTTTAGGATACGGAGGACACTTTTTCTGACGTCTCTGTACATTCTCGGTATTGCCTGCCTAGTGAAGTGGAATCTAGATGGGATTTGGTACCGTGGACACACTACCTCCATCAATTGTCTAAATCCCACTACACTAATGGCGGATATCGGATGCACGTCTAACACCAACATAGCTGTCAAGGCCTCGGTTATCCACTTTGCTTCAGGATTACTGCTGTCGTACTTCATCCTCCTCGCTAAGGACTGTTGAAGGGTCAATTGTTTAGTCAAAGTAGTGGTGTTCCTACTTCCTCTCTGGGATGATGAACTACTCCCAGCAGTAGCAGTAGTAGGCGTAGCAATGCAGGATCCTCCCGAGGAATCCCGGATAGGAGAGTCAGTCATGCCAGTGACATGGCCTGCAGGACTACTTCCAATCCTGACGAAGGATGAAATTGACGAGGATGGAGTTTTATGGTGTGGTTTGCAGGCACTTGGATACAACAAAGGGATTTAGGTGTCCCTGGACTGCTTACGGTCTTAGCCACAGTTTCTGAACTTGACAGTAACTTTTTATGAACGCGCTGCAGATGACGTATAAGGGAGGATGTTCCTAGGTGGTTAACGTCCCTTCTCCTACTTATTCAACCTTTACATATGGCAAGACAGTTGTTGTCCGGATTTGGATAGAAATAGACCAAAGAGGTGGAATGTTTGGTCTTCTGCCCAGGCATGACCGTGATGGGATTTTTCATCCCACGGACAACAACTGTCTCCCCCGGTGCCTGATTTAAACGAGCACCCTCACCATCAGAATCCTCCTTGTCAACTTCCTCCTCAGCGCCAGTTACACCAATATCATCATCCTGGACAGAGCACCCATTGTACAACACTACAGCAACCCTTTAGGACTACAGCCTTTATGGGACACTGCACAACACAGCCCAGCCAGCCCCTATGGACTTTGGAGTGGACACAGCCCCTATGGACAACACCAGCACAGCAAATTCTCACCCTCCCTCTTCACTGTCCACAGCTGGAGTGAAAAATGGTGCCGATGCGGGGACCTTTTATAGAATCCAAAACCGCGAGAATCCGACAGCGGGATGATGACGTTTTGCCTCGATTTCAGATCCGATTTTTTTCTAATCCATCCTGCTGTTCTGAATTTACTTCTATAATTAGAACGCTGAGTTTGCGCTGTAAAGCACCTCCCTTTTATTAGCATTTCATAGAATACCAGTGGATTGTCATAAGTCACTTTCATATCTGGAAAAGGCAATGCACTGTGAAAATCCAATTGATTCTGAATAACTGCAATAAATTTGCTTAATCTGAAGAACAAAGAGCGCATAAATATACTAATTAAATGTTCCTAAAAACAGTTGAAGGTAAGTTAAATTATACAGTCTATCTGTAATGGCACCGGCTATTTAACCGAGATAGAAGAACTATCACAAGACAACACTGCATTGCAAAAAAATAAAAAGCCTGGTACTTTTCAGCCAAACAGGGCATCACTTTAACCTTGTACTCATCTTCTTATAATGCTGTCTTTGGAAACAAGACAACTGGCTGGAGTCTGCACTTTTAATCTTTTAGGAGTCTGAACTTGTATCATTATCATTTTTATGTGCCAGGTACAGTACTTGAAAACCAAAAAGCTAATAAAAAGTCAAAATGAAAGTCATTTAGAGGAAGTTTCTATTCATTTGCTGTTGAGAGCACTGATACAGTGATCATGAGCATAAAATTCAAAATGAAGACAGTTCAAGCTTCTCTAAGACTCATAGTGCACAATAAACTGCTGAGTAGAGACTAGTTGCCTAACAGCTTGGCGGCAGACAATGCACAGCTGATTCGTCATCCCATTAACAAAGATGTTTATAAAGATAAAAGTATAAAGATCTCTGTTTTGTAATATTCAATAAGAAAAACTGTATTCCTGTCACATATAGTACATAGGTTGATCAGGTCCAGATTCATTGCTCGTCTAGGCCACTGGTATGTATTAATGCATCTAGGCTTCATGTACTGCATAATACTAAAAATATTCTACTAATAAATTATATAATATTGCATACCATATACTAAAATGCTCATGGATATTTTTTTATATGGCAGGCAATATAGTATATGGTAAAGTATATCCGAAAATAATGCAATAAAACAGTGAAACAAAGGGCACGTTACAGTCACTGAAATTTGGTGCCTCTAGGCTCATGAGACTTATGTTGCCGAAACACATAGGAGCCCCTAAAATCAGGTGGTGGAATTCACTCCCACAATGTACAAAATGTGCTCTAAGAAGTGGACATTTTTTTTTTAACAATATAAAATATTAGGCAAAATATCAAGGTTTTTTTATGCATTTCCTGAGTAACTAAAATGTTGTTAGCCCTTTGTGTGTAAAGTGATAGCAATGCTGCCCATCTCAAAAGAGTTAAAGGAATACTTAACCCTCCTCCTACCACAAATATACCTGCGCATTGTCCTGGAGTAGGACTTCAGTAAAAAACCCTACTGGTGTAACACTGTTACCTCCTTTTAACCCCACCCCCAAAAAAGGTGAAATATAAAACAGACTACAAAGAAAACCCAGAAAAGGGGACTGTAACTTAGCCAGCTACTATTTTGTGTCAGTGTTACCCTAGCTGGCCTTCAGTTAAGTACTACACAATGGGATAGAAGAGACAGATATATTGTGATGAGCTTCAAACTATTTGTTAAGAATTTACTTTAAATGTTTGCTCTTTATTGCTTCTTTAAGAAAGTAGGATAGTACTGGCCAGCACTTCAGGAGTGGCTGTTAATGCCCCATCTTCATGAGCTTCCCAATTATTTGGATGGGAAGTTTATCAGAATAGAATTCAAAGTACTTTTCTTGTTTCAAATAGGCCAAGCCGGGAGAGGAGTGACATGTAGTGTGGGAACTTTAGACCATTGTGAGCCCAGCCAGATGAAGTGCATGCAACAGAACAGGTGCAGCCTGTGTTTTTATATTAAACATTTCTCATCAACCCAAATAAAAAATAAATAAAATCTTTTGGGTGATGTTCTGCTTAATGTTGCTTGGTAATGCAGATTTTTGTAGTTTTATGGTTGTGTACATTCCAAATCGCCTCAAAAACAGCCTACATATGGATATTTCTTTGTATGAAACACTGATATGATCTAGACGTTGGTTCTTACACAGAATGAATACTACATAATTTGGAGGCCCATTTATCAATGAGTTTTATCATATGCAACTAGTTTTAAAACTTGTTGCGTATGATATATGGTGCTCAACTCAATCAACTCCCAACTGTAATTTTTTAAACAGACGACAGTAGCTGATTGGCTGGAGCACCAATATAATATGCAATGAGTTTTAAAATTTGTTGCGTATGATAAAACTAGTTGATAAATGGGCCCCGTAATCTTTTGTGTTCTCACAGCACAGGCCTATTGTGTGAAGATGCCAGGAATTTACTTGGACTAATGAAATGAAAAATAAGAACCCTAAAATAATGCTGTGCTGTCACAGCGGAGGAGCTCTGAAGGTTATCCAATGCAAGCAGAATGTGGATGATAACATCAGGAGCAATGCGGCTCTCCAATAACCTCACCTCTGACAATATAGGAAAGCAGGATATTTCTATGTGTCCCTTAGAAGCCAATGTAACCCGCAGCTGCAAATTTAACATTACTCGGGAAAAAAAACCATACTTTACTAAGAATCATGTCCGATCGAGATTTGCAAATTAGAAACTCGATTTGCATCGCTGAAACTCAGGTGATTTTAGGCTTCTGAAACACTCAAAATTACTAAGAAGCGTGTTTAGCTGAGATCGTGTTTTCCGATGGTGTATCAAATCGAAATTACTCACCCAAGTTTGCAGTCTCTGACCGCAGCCAAACACTCCCGAACAAGCAGCCTGCACATTTCAGCGATATATATGAGGGCTGCTTGTGTGTTATACCTGTGAATAAAGGGTTAAGTAAAAAAAAAAAAAAAAAGACGACGTTGGGTCCATTCCTCCCATCCCCCCCGGGTCCTCCCCCCCGCCACAAAAAAGCTTAACCAGCCCAGGGTGCGTCAGCCAGTCATGGTACCTTAAAATATGGGGAAAAAATGTGTAGGGTTCCCCCGTATTTTAGGAACCAGCATTGGGCTGCTGAGCCTGTCCTAGTTTTAAAAATAGGGGGAAAAAAAAATGGGTAGGGATCCCCTTATTTTTAAAACCCAGCTGAAATCCGTCCGGGATGTAATGTCACAGCCACGGGACCCTTTCACCGGGTCTCCCCGGCCAAAGCATTATCACCACAAGCCAGTCAGCCTTAGCCAGGACGGGGTGCTTACGTCAAAATGCATTTCAGTACTACTGTATAGTGTAATGAATGAAAGGTTCCATCATTCCAAATGACAGGTTCCGTTTTGGGGGGGTGGGGGACCCTACATCTTTTTTTTTTTTTAATATTAACCCTTTAGGCAGTGTTTAGAGGCAGAACATACACAAATCACACTGATCTGTGTATGTTTCTGCCAAGTTCGCAGCTCACGCGGTGGTCTATTTGAAACTTCTGTTTTGGTCTGAGTTTGCTACAATTACACACGTGAATGTAATCACGATTCTTGGTAAATTCCCCATTTGTATCTTATTCATTGAAAGTACTTTCGAGTTTGGTCGATGGTACATTCAATAGAGTTTGCATTCTCACCAGAGTTTTTCAGTGTAAATATGGAAATCTCTCCCGAGTTTGTCTTTAGTAAATTTGCGAGTTGCAAAAATATGGTAAAACTCACTTAAGATTGCAATTTCGACCAAACACGATTCTTAGTAAATTTACCCTTTAGTCTTTATTACATGTAAATTTGTGCATTTTCTGGTTAGAAATATGCACAGTGATTGATTGACAGTCACTAAATTAAGCAGAAAAAAATAAATACTTACTATGTAGCAGGGCTCACAGAAAGCCTTCTTCTCTACAGCATAGAAAGGCTGCCCACGCAGTTTGCTGTTGCAGGTCATACAGGTGAAACACTCCACGTGAAACACTTGGTCCATGGCTGTGCATCCAGTACCCTCCCCTACGACATTTTCTCCACAGCGAGAACAGCGGCCTGAAGCCAAGAGAGCAGGTGGAGTTCGGTAAATGACTTGGGTTGAAGTGAACAACATCGTAAAATCATACTTATATTATACTAGCTGTTGACCATGGCTTCACCTACAATGAAATCGCTTATGCCAACATTTTTATTTGAGGTGTTACAGTTGTATTGCTTTGCATAGGGACCCTGTTGCGGGAGTGGCCCACATGACCATCAGCGCTATACAGACTGCTGGCAGCAGCACATTCACCCACCAATGTCACAGTGTGCCCTGTGCACAGACTGCTATTCAAAAGAACGTGGGCCCAAAGCACCTCACCCCTATCCCTTATTGGCCATGCGCATGGTGCCACACCTATCTCTTGCATTGATGTCAATAAATTTTGTTTTTACTATTGATAAGCTTTAACTTGGCAGACTGAGATCAAACAATTTGCAGGCTTCCAATAAAAAATTATGCAGTTTTCATGAAAATCGGTTTAGTCATTTTTGCGCCAACTTGGAACAGACAGACATTATATTAATATATAGAAACAGATGTGTCCTGCTACATCTTTGCTCCATATGCCATGCTAGCCGTGCCCTGCCATGCCGCTGCTTGGCGTTCTAAGACGCATTATGCTGCAGTAAGGCGCAACGTAACGTACTGAAGCGCTGGAAAATGCGGAGCTTGTGATACAGCTTTCTGTCTTTCTGATGACGCTTTTCCTAAACTGCACAGCGCATGCGTCAAATAGCTTTTGTAGCACTGTCTGCTGACGGAACCTGTTATTAATTACACTATACAGTAGTACTGAACTGTGTTTTGTCATGAATGTAGGATTAAATAAAGTTATCAGCATTGGCCAGAAGACGCATGCCCAGTATTAAATAAAGACAGAGCAATTCAAGTTCAATATTCTTAAGGAACTCTGCCAAACTCAATACATTGCTCCCAACTTCCCACCACATGTCATTTCTATGCTACTGTATGCCCCGAGCTGCATTTTACGCTAAACCACTAAAGGCATTGTATTGTAGACATTACAGGACGTCCTGAGTCCCACTGTGCTTACTCATTCCTGACAATATGGCTGTTAAAAAAAACAAAAAAAACAGATGTATAGAAACGACTGATTTACAAAACTAAATTGTCCCTTTCTGGGCCTTGAACCCAAAGCACAAGTTTTGGAAAGCGCTCAACTTACCCACTAGCCCAAGCAAGCCAGCCATAGCAGCTGTTACACCTATTGTGTAGGTCATGTCTAGTGTGCGTCTTTACACCAACGTGTACAATACAATGCCCGGCCAGGCATCTTTACACCATGTAGTGACAGTATACAGTACGGATGCCCCGTAATGAGTACAATACAATGTCTATAGCAGTTTACAGTAAAATGCAGCTAGGTGGCATTACATAGAAAAGAAAGATTGTTTTGTCTTTAAGAAATGATGCGTCTCCACAACAACGCAGATATGTACTCTTGTAAAACACACACCAAAATTATTTAATCCTTTAATTAAACCTGTATAGTAGAAGGGAAAAAAATAAAATAAATAAATATTATATATATATATATATATATATATATATATATATATGTACACACACACACACACACACACACACACACACACACACACACACACACATATATATATATACAAACACACACACACATATATATATGATTTACAAAATTAAATTGTCCCTTTCCGGGCCTCGAATCCGAAGCACAAGCTTTGAGAATGCGCTCACCTTGCCCACTCGCCCAAGCAAGCCATAGCAGCTGTTACACCTATTGTGTATGTCCGGTTTACAGTGCATTTTTACACCAACGTATACAATACAATGTCAATAGCGGTTTAAAGTCTATTGAAGCTGTCAAAATATGGAGATGAAGGGATGAGGAAAGTGTGGAGCAACGCATGCGTTGAGCAGAGTACTTTACAAGTAATGAACCTGAAATTATCTCTCTTTATGAAAAACTGCCAGTGTGTCTTTAGGCTAGGCAGCTTTACACCATGTAGGAACATTATACAGTACGGATGGCCAATAATGAGTACAATATACAGTTATGTCTATAGCGGTTTAGTCTTGATATTAAGTGATCATTTCAAGCACCTTGAGGAGTGACTGTTTACAATGCCTAAACATGATTGGCCAACCTCTCACGGATCACCGTCCACTGCTACAGTATGGTATTCAGTACTGTAGATTTCATATGCGCCACCAAGCGGTTAAACTGTGTACTGCATGGTGTGTAGTCTTTCACGGCATACAGTACGCCATAAGGTGTATTGATATGCCATGAAAGGGAAGCCAGAATGCTATGCTATAGGCAAAGATGTTGCAGGACACATCTTTAGAGTACATCAAATAAAGACACCCAAGGCTGCTGTTTTGAAGGCAGCCTTTGCTTTCAAAACAGCATCAATTCTTCTAGGTACACTTGCACACAGTTTTTGAAGGAACTCGGCAGGGAGATTGTTCCAAACATCTTGGGAGAACTAACCACAGATGATCGGTGGTTGTAGGCTTGCTCAAATCTTTCTGTCTCTTCATGTAATCTCAGACAGACTCGATGTTAAGATCAGGGATCTGTGGGGGCCATATCATCACTTCCAGAACACAATATTCTTCTTCTCTTGAAGATAGTTCTTAATGACATTGGCTGTATGTTTGGGGTAGTGGTCCTGCTACAGAATAAATTTGGAGCCAATTAGACACCAACGTGTGGGTAATGCATGATGGATAAGTACGGGTAAAGTAAGAGGCAGATCTATGTACAGAATATATGTGTTACAGGCGCAGCAATTGCTTCATAACAAGAACATTAAGACGTGACTGTGGGCCTGAACACATGGTCACTTTTCCCACCAGCAGAATAGCATCTCAGTGCGCACAGCACATCGGGAGCACACGTCAGCAGCAACAGGCTGCTCCATCCAAATCATAGGAGAGGCCTCTCCATTCACAGTGGCGCTCCACCAGACACGGACTGTGATTACCGACCTGCTGTGAAACTGCCATCACAGTTTCATCTAGCAGTCTCCACTAGGAGTACAGGTACACCGCAGCGTACATGCGCACACATGTGAGATTTTAGCTGCGCTACTATCCTTACTTATTATTTTTTACATTTTTTCCACTGCATTTCATTACACCCGGTTTCTGTTACTGGTTCAACGGCTTTGATTTTTTCGGATTATAGCAACATTGTATTTTTTCAATTGACTGTGATTACAAATTGCTATATTTACACTAACCTATTGCAGCTGCTTACTAACAGATCACATTTTCAAGCTTTCATTGTAGGTTATATGGATTTAAAATTTATAATGAGCATAGTGACTGTGCATATGGATTAACACTATACTGATATTAACCTGCTGCTGCGGTGTTTCATATTTATGCATTTGCTTTTAATGGGTACTGTCCACTGCTAGTCCTGTTTTTATACGGTTTGTCATGTGTTTATATTTTTATTATTTTATGTCAGATTGTCATGTCATAGTGTTTGTTCCCTACGGTGCCATACATATATTTGTTTCATACTTCGTACAACACCTTCACTGAGATATTAAATTATTATTTTTGGATACATTAGCACTCCCAGTTACCTATTTTCATTTATTTCTCATTTAGGGGTTAGCAACCCTTTTCTGGAGAGCTGCTTTAAAGGTCCCACTTTTTTAAGGTCCCACAATACCAGACCTATTATTGAAAGGCCTAGTACAGAGGTTCCTAAACTCGGTCCTCAAGACTCCCCAACAGTTCAGGTTTTAGAGATATTCATGCTTGATTACAGGTGACTTAATTAGTATCTCAGTCAATTTGATTTAACTACCCGTGTTCAACCATGGATATCTCTAAGACCTGAACTGTTAGGGAGCCTTGGGGACCGCGTTTGGGAACCTCTGGCCTAGTATATTTCTTGTTGGATAAGTACCTGCCTGTAGTTCTCAGCATTGATGACCCCATTAATCCTGACCAAATCCACAACTCCATTTGCTGAAATGCAGCCCCAAACTTGCAAGGAACCTCCAACATGCTTCATTGTTGCCTGCAGACACTCATTATTGTACCGCTCTCCAGGACTTCAGCGAACAAATATTTTAAATTTTTACATAGCAGTCTAGAGCACCTGCTGCCATTTTTCTACTCCCCAGTTCCTATGTTTTCGTGCATAGTTGAGTCGCTTGGCGTTTTTGGCTGCAATTGTTCCATGAAGTCAGACTTCTCCTAACAGTAGATGGGTGTACCTGGGTCCCACTGGTTTCTGCCAATTCTGAGCTGATGGCACTGCTGGATATTTTCCAATTTCGAAGGGAAGTAAGCATGATGTGTCTTTCATTTGATGCACTAAGTTTCCTTGGCCGAACACTGCATCTACGTTCCTCAATGTTTCCAGTTTCTTTGTGCTTCGTGAAAAGAGTTTGAACAGCACATCTTGAACCCCAGTCTGCTTTGAAATCTTTGTCTGGGAGAGACCTTGCTGATGCAGTATAACTACCTTGTGTCTTGTTGCTGTGCTCAGTCCTGCCATGGTGTATGACCTGTGACATGAAATGATCTCCCACAACCTCACCTTTATAGCAGAGTTTGGCTGTTCCTCACCCAATTTTAAGCATCCTACACACCTGTTTCAGTTAATGACTTCAACCTATATATGAAAATGATGATCATTATCACCTGTTTGGTATGATTGGTTAATCCTACACATGACTATAATCCTACAAAATCTTTGCGTTTGAGCAAGTGTACCTAGAAGAATTGATGCTGTTTTGAAGGCAAAGGTTGGTCACACCAAATATTGATTTGATTTAGATTCTTCTGTTCATTCACTTTGAATTGTTAATTGATAAAAATAAACTATTAACACTTCTATTTTTGAAAGCATTCTTACTTTGCAACATATTTTCCACACATGCTTAAAATGGTTACACAGAGATATTAAACAGAACACAACTGCAACAACTTACCTCCTGTATTTATTCATCAATACTAATCAAGCACATCCTCACAAAATTTCAGTTAAATATTCTATACAGGCCTTTCAGGACCACTAACTTTCTGAAATATGTACTTCAGTAATTCACAAATCTAAAATGTATTAAAGTGAATATGCAAACAGGGTGTGTGGGTGTTTATGGTTGGGGTGTTTTTGTAGCAGTCAAGAAAGATTCTGAGACAGAGAGACACCAAAGAAACATATTTGGCAAGAAAAAGGCTGCACTTATGTAAACTGTAGACATAAAACAAATCTAAATTCAATTCCCCCCCCCCCCGCTTACGTCAATGATGTCAGAACTGCATGCTGCAAATTAAACTTAATCTTTAAAGGCTTGCTAACAGTTTTTATTCAATCAAGTGCTTGTTATTTCATTACCAAGTAATTGCATAATAGAGTAGATCTCTATTTACTGGGGATATATAATGTAACAACAAGACCATGTTTGTTACTACCCATATGCTGAGCTGTTTTACCAAATGTAAATAAAAGTGGCCTGCTATTAAATATGTTCACATTGTCACTGCAGGGTTAACCAGAGTAAGGGTAACACCACTCCGTTCACAGCCAATTTTAAGCAATAAATAAGGTGCCTTATGAAGAGAGTAAATGGTTTCATTAGTGATTTTGGTACGATTGTTAAGCATAATTTGAGGAAGAGTAAGAAATTACGATACGGAACAATGAGAGTAAGAGACATCAACTCCAATTTAAAAGTAAATAATCTAGGAGAATGCAGAACACAGTACAACACAGTGTACAGTGATATAAACATATATCCATTATTAGATATGAAATATAATATTGCTTTTCAAACTCAAAGGTTAAAAGGTAACCCTTGAGGACAATTACCTCATTTAACCCAAGATACTTACACTAAATTATCTGTAAATACTTCTCCTTGACTTCCCATAAAGCCTGGAAGCCTGCAAGCATGTTTAATTAAATCCTTCTACTCAAAGCTTATTTGCTCCAAAACAACTTTTAATATGCTAGGATCTAGCTTTCCCTATTCTGACTAATATAGTTATTAGCTGACAGCAATGTGGACGCAGCAATTACCATGCTACATGCACCCAGGGCTGGGAATATTTCATGCAAATCACAAGCACTGTTGCTGCTGATTTGCCCTTTTCCAATTATTTGATCAATGGGCCATAATAATAGTGGATAAGCTGTCGGCTCCATACTAAATGAAATGGATGAATGGGAGATAAGAATGTAAAGACGATAAATTGGCAAAGACACAGACAGCGTTAAAAATAAAATAAAAGGGTTTGATACATAAAGCTTGAGGAAATGATTATCATTACAAGTGATAGAACAATTTGCTTTAATGACAGAAAGGACGTAAGTTCAGGATGGTGCTTGGGGGAACCCAACCTTGTTTTTTTTTTTTTTAGATCTAATGAATTTAAAGCAACTAAACACTATTACACTTATCGTACTAAATTAAAATCTAAGCTTATTGTCTATACATTTGTATATGCATGTTGAAAACCAACTTGCATCACTAATTTATTACGCAAAATAATTATGTAACCCACATATGGAGTATTATTAGAGCAGTTAATTGTAATGCCTGTGCTGACGTTAACACAAATGTGTTTTTTCTAAAACCTAGATAAGCATTTTACTGCTCTTCACATCCAAAAAGAAGATGTGGTAAATAAGTTGTAACTTTATATAGCAAAATGAAAAAAAATAAAAAAGTACACAAACATGTGTTTCATCGTATTAGACCATTTCTAAGCATATTTCTCTGCTGTAAAAATGCATCTACTACATCTATTACTGTGGTGATGTTTCTTATGGCATGGTTAAAGAGAGAGAAAACACCACACATGCCAATCAACTGCAGGGAATCCTACGTAGCCACCTAAATTGGTCAGTTGATTTTATATAACACACATAATGAGGTTGGAGGTGCCGGTATAGATGATTAAAAAAAAAAAAGTGTCAATAAAATGTCTGCCTTTTAAGACTTTAATGTGGTGTCAAACCCGGCCCTTAAATTTGCACTGGAAGTGTCATCTCTATCTCCTTTGTATGCTGTTGGATGTTTCCTGACCCTCCGACAGGCTGTGAGTGCGCTTCCCTGCCAGTCACTGACTTCCACCCTATACTTATTACAGCTTACCACGTGATATGCTGTAACCACGCTTTATTGAATTTTGATCCTCTGTGTAGGTCATATACTTTCCTCTAATAAACAAAAAAGAAAAAACTACAATTTGGGAGCCAAGAAATAGTAGCTTCCAGCAACTTACAGCTATAAACCCTACCTGTCCCCATGCAGACAATGGGGTAAAGCCAAACTAAGCATTCATTGATATTGGGAGTGGGTAAGATGATCTGTGAAGTTTCTGGGATTTGTAGTTCAAACAATGGACAGCCACAGTGCTATGTTTGATGTAAACACTATGGAGTATTATTGTTCTACATGTTGAATGTATTAAACATCTTCTCATGTACACATTTATTATTTATTACCAGTTATTTATATAGCGCACACATTCTGCAGCGCTTTACAAAGAATATTGGTCCATTCACATCATTCCCTGCCCAGTGGAGCTTACAATCTAAGTTCCCTACCACATGCTCACACACTTACACACTAGGGTTAATTTTTGTGGGGAGCCAATTAACCTACCAGTATATTTTTGGAGTGTGGGAGGAAACCGGAGCACCCGAAGGAAACCCACGCAAGCACAGAGAGAATATGTGCGGGGTGCACATATAAACCACATCCTACAAACATTCTTCTGATTCAAGTCAATTCTTACCAAAGTACTCTTCAGATGGAGGATTCTCCATGTCGTACAACATCTTCTTGGTCAGTCGTTCCAGTTCATCCTCGGGCCTCAGAGCAGGGCCCCCTGCAGGGTAGGTTGCCTACAAATAGAGAAATTCAGAATCGTTTTTTTCCGTAGGCCAGGAATTCTTAATCTATGGATCGAGATACATTTAAGGGCAGCCATACATTTACTATAATATAAAGTGAACAATCCAATTTTTTTATAAAACACAATTTAAAAATCATAACTACATACAAAAGGCACTAAAACAGCCTAGTAAAGAGCCCATACTAGTATGTTGGATGTAGGAGAATGGTTAGACATTTTGAGGATTTAATCCATGCAAGTTTATACAGCAAAATGTAAGGAGAAAAATACAATGATTTGGATTGTAATGAGTAACTGTTCCTCTATGACGTGTAATTATATATATGTGTGATCTATACAGAAAAGTTGCATAGGTATAACAATAATTCACTTATGATAAACGTGACCAAGATAATAATAGTGACAACTAAAAAGCAATAATAAATACACTACTCAAATAGTGAGTGGCAGCTCTGGCTCCGTATACTGTGAGACACAATTTTACAATTTACAAACCAATAAATAAAAGAGCGCCTCCTAGTGTGCAAACAAATGTGGTGGGTGATTACATACACCAAAATAAATCTGCAACGCAAACAAAAGGATGGTAAGGCAATAAACTTATCTAATTCAACATGTATTAAGTCTCATGAGCAATAATGATGGAAGTATGAAAAATACAAAGCAAATAAAATGAAACAGTGTATACCGCTTAGACCATTAATATTGCATATATAATACTGTGTTCACATAATTGGGAACAAATTAATCCCAGATAGAAATCCTACACTGACACTTATTGATTGTTTAACAAACAGTATTTAATAATAGGTCAATAAACAATGCAGGTAACACACATACAGACCCAACGCGTTTCGTCCTAAATACTGGACTTCAACAAGGGGATACATGAGGGGGTGCCTGGTGGGCTTTTTATAGTAATAAAGACAGGAAGAAGTCATAACGCCTGAAACCACTTCATATCTAGCTTCAAAATGTAAAAACAGTGATATTGCCAAACACTATAAAGACATGAGTATATATGGCAATTTATATACCTGATATGGTGCTAAAGAGTAAAGAGAAACATCTGTAAATGCCATAAGTTAATAGAATGATGTTATACTGTATATCTGAAAATGATCTGCAATCACTGAGATCCATCTACAATGTATGGGTGCATATATTAAGGGGACCTATGAGTGGCACAGACCATAAATTAAAAGCCATGTGTATAAAGCAATGACTCAAAGGACGGGCATGTAAATGACATTAACCCAGTATTCTATTCTTCTATATTATTTAATGCTACATTAAAAGTACTATGCAATTATTCCACAATAATGAGATATGATATAAAAAACAAAACCCATGTTTAATGTCTCTTTTTTTGATATTTCAGACGGTTATTAAGGCAATTAATACAGCATCTCACGAAACTCCGGCTTTCATTCCTCTGCTTGTGTTTACAGCAGATAGTGAGGTATACTTTCTTTCTTTGTAATGAGATTCACAGAAAACATAGTAAGCGAGGCAAAAAGAACACAATGTTCAGAGCTGCCAGTCATAGTTAAATAATTAGTTACTATTACGTGAAACTGCTCATGATGCTCCACAAAAGGAAGAATCACTCTTATACAAGCAGTACAAATTATTAATTTGTACAATGCCAACATCCTGCACTCAAAACAACTACTTATCCATAACATCACACAGTTCTCAGGCAACAGAAAAAAAACACATGAAAAAAAAAAAACTCCACCTGACATTATACAAATAGATGGAAGGGTAATGAAATTTAGCATTAGGACGTGTGCATGAAAATCAGCATCTACAGTGTTGCACACTCGCTCCCAAACATGGCTTAGCAAACATAGGTGGACTCTTCCCAGCCACTTGGAGAAAGATAGAATGCTGCTAAGTCTTTTTGACTTTCATTTTTAAATAAAATAAAACTTAGCGGGTTATATGCTTAGAGGTTAAATTATTGTTTGAAAAATTAAAACGGATATTTGAGCAGGGAATGTTGCAGAGGCTGCTAAGAGATGCTAGTCGTTAATAACTATATCAAATGGTATAAAAACAGTGTTTTTCTGCATTTTAACTACCCTCATACAACTCTGCCTGCTTAGCCTCCACCTGCACTGCTGTCTAGTCTGCTAAATCTATCTTCCCCTTGTTACTATTCTCTCTCATTTGCTTTTCCTTCTAGACGCTAAGGACTCCTAAGTGCTCATGTGCAGGGCCCTCCACTGTATGTCTCATGTCTGTGAACTTGGTCATCCTCTGTATGTTACATGATCGCTGTTAATTTGAATACATGCATTTAATAAATGCATTTAATAATCTGCTTAACTCTACACATGTCCAATTATCAATTATGTATACTGTTTTCATGTTTGTCATTTTGTCCTTCCCAGTCTATTGGATAATGTTTTATACGTATGCTGTGGTTACCTGTTGTATATTGTACTTCTAAAACAGCAAATTAATATTGACAAAGCACGTGTGGCACTGTGGAAACTTTGTGGCACCTTATAAAAAAGATTTAATGATCCGTAATTACAGTAAGTTGCAATAGCCAGTATAATGTAAGACAATCATTTGAATGGAGGTACTTTTAGACATCTAACATTCAATAGTTTGTAGGCTACAGTAACAAAACAAAGTCACATCAGTCCATAAGACTTAGACCAGTTATACCCCTTTTAGACAAACCAAGAAACTCTGGATTTTGCTAGGGCACGGGGAAACTACCCAGGTCCAACATAGATCTGAAAAGATCCGACCTGGGTTGACAGTCCCGGATCAGTGTCCCTTTAATCAACCAGGGTTATTCCCGGGACTAGTAACTAGGGTGAGTGCCCCGGCTTATGTCTGAATGGTGCGACTCGGGTTTTTAGACCCAGGTCAAGCAGAAAAGGAGGCGATTGGCTGCTTGGGGCTGCCTGAGGCTGTTACTGATGTTACAGTAGTGGCAGACCACACAGGACTGCATATGGCTCAAGAGAACGGTGCTTACAATTTAAAATGTCACATTGGAAGTGGAGGTGAGCGCTATTGGCAGTGCCGGAAGAGGAGGAGATAAAGTCCCCCCAAAAAATCAAGGACAGTGCAATATTGCCAAGATCTTGTGTGCCATGGACGAGGAGGTGGTATTGAAGAAAACTCATGAAGAGGTCGTCAACAAACTGAAGTGGATTTGCAAGCAATACAGCAAAGTCCATGACCATAATAGAAATTGGAGCGGGGCTGGGCACATGGAGTTGCCTTATTATAAGCTCTGTAATGCTTTATTTGGAAACTCAGCACTATCAAACCCTATTGCCTAATCCTCCACAAGTGGTGCTACTATGCAGACGGCGATGCCATCTTCAACTCCGGAGAGCCCGCCATTGTCGCAGGTGCCGTTTGTGGATGATAGTGACTTGGACTCATCTGTGCGCAGTGAAGATCCAGCTAAAGCCACCTTAGATGTGTTAGTGGAGTCACAGACACGAGGAGCAGAGTCCCAGAGTAAGTTAACCTGTATCCACTGCATAACACATACATATCTCCCCCACCAAAAAAAAAAGTTTTTTTTAATAAAATACAAAATATGCTACAAACCCTAACTGAAAAATATTCAAAATACATGAAAAAAAAACTGCAAACACTAAATTAAAAACTGTTTCTGTTGCAGCATAAAGCTAGTGTGCAAGTGGAAGGAGGCCGCAAGCACAGATCAGCTTATTGTGCTGCTATTAGCAATATATTCAGGTATAGTTACAAGATCTATTCAATTGTAATTAAACACAGAAATATTGCCCAAATACTTTCTCCACACAAACTAACTTAAAATCCTGTGTGCAAGGAGGGTGAAGAAAACATATCAGCAAGTGTTAAACTTTAGTCAATTCTCAAACAAGTTCTAATGAGATTTTTTTTTATATAGTTTCCAATGTTCCTACAAGGACCAAGAAAAAGTCCAACATGGAGCTTGCCAAAATAGCCATGACAAATATAGTTTGTGAGCAGCTTTGAGAAATGGATGCAGCAATGCAGGCCCAAGAAGATGCCAGGATGCAGCGATTTTATTAAAATGAAAGAACTGCAAAACTCTTTTCTCAGCCAAATCTCAACCATACAGGAGAGGATCAGTCGGGATCATGAGAGGGACTGTTTGTGACAATCTTGAGTCAACATTTTTCTTGGTTTCAAAGCCCCACACCACAGCTGGCACCCCCTTCTCAGTATGCACAGCAGCCTCAAACACCCCAAAATTATGCAGAAGGTGCTTATGTGTAGGAATGTGTTTAGAACCCAACTTTTTTTTGGACCCAGCCACACCTAGTACACAACAACCCACTGGCACTAATCAGAATCCTGACTTCACGGTTTATAGGAATTTGTAATAAGTGCTGTTTGTATTACATGTTGTGTCAAAGTTTTAGTTAGGTTTTCTTAGTGTAGTCTTTGTTTTAAGCACGTTATGAGTCTTTGTTTTAAGCCCGTGTTGAAACCCGTGTTGGAGCCGTGCATTTGCCGTGGCGTATGCCTGAAAGCATGTTTTCACTAGCACAGTTTAACACCAGTAAAATAATGTAAACAGGTGTGTGGATGGAACCTATTCTAATGATTTTATACTCATTTGCGCTGTAGGGTTGGGTAGAACATCCCGACAGTGAACATGCCAGCGATTTTAGGTAAGTGTTCTAAGGCTAACCCTAACCAGGCTAACCCTAACCACCCCGCGCAGCCAAACCAAAATTGTCCCCTTCTGCAACCTAATCCTCCCCCACGCGCAGCATAACCCTAACCCCCTCAAACAAATGTGAAAAATGTGTGTCTGGTGCTGCGAAATGTGTGTTCGGTGCTACGAATCGCGCTGCGTGCAGCATAGGGGGCAAAGCAAGATGCATACTGACCCCGGCCACTATGTGCAGCACTGCAAAAGGAGACATTTGTCCACTGCAGAACTGCAAATTTGGACAATGTACCCCTCAGCAACTGACCTGGGCTCCCGCCAGACTCACTACCTTCTGTAGATGACTGATGGCTAGTAGCAGAGGTAGGCAGCCCGACCCACCACTCAGTCAGAGGGAGTTATCCATCCAGCCCCTCAACACCCCTCCGGGCTCCAGACACACTTCCCCTGTCGAGTCAGCCCCCTCAGGTAGACGGCAATAGCGCACCTTCTCCGGCTGCCAATGTCTCCTAAGGTACCACTGCTCACACTTCCTCCCCATAACAGCAAAGGGGGACCATGTCCCCCCTCAGCAACTGACCCAGGTCCCTCCAACAGACCGAGGCAATTAGCACCTGACCAGAAATCGTAGGCTATATGTTTTCTTAATGCCAGTGGATGAAGACCAACCTTTCAGGAATAAATGTGAACAATGGTGATGAAGAATATAAAATAGAGGTGTGAATGAACTAAACAGGATGAATTGTCAAGAAAATTATGAATGGGCATATACGGATACTGTAAACAGTGGGACAGATGAAAAGTTTCAAGTGGGGTATTTCCAGATCTCTGGTGAATAAGTGCCCTGCAGTGGCGTTTACAGGAATCCTTTTCGCCAAGTTTGTGCCTCGTTGCCCGCTCATGGTTCCGGAGGGGCCTAGGTTCTAGTTGCCAACTCTGTGTGCCCCCTGAGCCCTAGATCATGGTTCCTCCATCTCGCAGCCTACCACACTGCATGCCAGGTAGCTGGGACTGCTGAGCCCACCAGAATCGCGGATCCTGTGTCAAGTGGACATATCCATAACACAGAGTTACAGCCCGCATTGGACGACCCGCAGCAGCAGCTCTCCACCCAGGGACCACCCAGGCTCTACTCTTCAGCTAACTTGTAGTGGACAAGAGAACCACATAAATGCAGCTAAGAGGCAGAAGCAGCTAAGTTCTCAAGCTGCACAGCTACACCACAGAGTTCTACTACCACCAAAAGCCTCTGAACACAGTGAGTAACCCATTGCCTGTCCCTGCAGTGTCTGGACACTATACTAGTGTCACACATTGCAGACTGTATTTATTTGTCTTCCTTCTGGACTGTGTCCACTCTCTTGTCTTACTCACCTGGTTCCCTCTCCCATTGCCACAGGACTTTTGCTACTTTCCTGTGCATCTTCCCTCTTCCCCTCTCCTGCTGTGAGAGCGTGAGAACGGGATCCGATAGAAACACCACTGCTTTTCTAGGAGTTGAATTTACCGCATTAATGCCTCATTAGCTCTGAGTGCTGCCACCAGCAGCTACTTTCTCCTAGCAAGTTTATCCTTTATTTGAGGCTTTTCCTGGACAGTTCATTGTTCTCTTTCACTATCCATAATGCATCACCCAGAATTAAGAAAGGGGCCCAAGCCTAAATTATACATCATTTGAACCAAGCAGGATAAATTGGGGAATGCAGGCTCTCAATCCGTCTCCGCCCATCAGTCCCACGCCCCAGAAGCATTGGGGCATGGGGCCCCCTGAGCTGTTCTGGCTGGGCCACTTCAGGGCATCACCACTTAACACTTATATTCACATTTTATATCACTTTTTGTATTTTTTTTAGCTATATTTTATTCACATACTTTATTCTTGTAACACTCTTAACACTGAGTAGCTGCCTTCCCACACCTGATAATCAGTAACACTCCACTGCTAATTTTTCACCAGTGTGATGCCCTGGGGTTTTTCTTTTGGCTGGGCTGGTTTGGGGACGCCCTTCACCCCGGATGTGAAACCCAAAGTGTTAGGGACTTGCCTGACAAGAAGTGACCTGGACAGTGGTGGGCAGGCCCATATTTTTGGCCAAATATATGCTAACAACCTCTTATATTTAATTGTAATATATATTTCAATTTTGAGTAGTAATGATTGCATAGTGCATCTGCATCCATTTTTTTTTATATGTGTAGTACTATAAATCTCAGCAAGATAGCACCTCTCAATACAAGCAGTTAGGTTGTGCTGTCTAGAGCCACTCCCCTTGTATTTTCCTAGATGGGCCCTTGCGTTCAGTGTCCAAGTCTGTGAATAACTTGATCATACATACAGTGCATCTGGAAAGTATACACAACGCTTCACTTTTTCCACATTTTGTTATGTTACAGCCATATTCCAAAATGGAATAAATTCATTTTTGTCCTCAAAATCCTACACACAATACCCCATTAATGACAACGTTAAAAGATTTTTTGCGATTTTTGCAAATTTAATAAAAAATTTTTAAAAAATAAGAAATCACATTTACATAAGTATTCACAACCTTTGGCAGCAATTACAGCCTCAAGTCTTTTTGAATATGATGCCACAAGCTTGGCACACCTATCTTTGGGCAGTTTAACTCATTCCTCTTTGCAGCACCTCTCAAGCTCCATCAGGTTGGATGGGAAGCGTCGGTGCACAGCCATTTTCAGGTCTCTCCAGAGATGTTCAATTGGATTCAAGTCTGCACTCTGGCTGGACCATCCAAGGACATTCACAGAGTTGTCCTGAAGCCACTCCATTGATACCTTGGCTGTGTGCTTAGGGTCGTTGTCCTGCTGAAAGATGAACTGTCACCTCAGTTTGTGGTCAAGAGCGCTCTGGAGCAGGTTTTCATCCAGGATGTCTCTGTACATTGCTGCATTCATCTTTCCCTCTATCCTGACTAGTCACCCAGTTCCTGCCGCTGAAAAACATCCCCACAGCATGATGCTGCCACCACCATGTTTCACTCTAGGGATGGTATTGGCCTGGTGATGAGTGGTGCCTGGTTTCCTCCAAACAGAACACCTGGCATTCACACCAAAGAGTTCAATCTTTGCCTCATCATGGTCTGAGAGTCCTTCAGGTGCATTTTGGCAAACTCCAGGCAGGCTGGCATGTGTTTTTCACTAAGGAGTGGCTTCCGTCTGGCCACTCTACCATACAGGCCTGATTGGTGGATTGATGCAGAGATGGTTGTCCTTCTGGAAGGTTCTCTCTCCATAACATACAGGATGAAAGACAACTCCCCAATTCTTCTGTCTCACTTCCTCCTGAGTAAAACTCTCTCTAATTGATCCCCCCTAACCCTCGCTTTAGAGTTAAGGGGTTTGTTGGTGGGGCTGTGTTAGGAGGGGGTATGCAGGGTTGAGTAGGGGGGAGCAAGCTCCAAGTGCTAACAGGTGTCTTCCTCCACCATCCCATTTCTGACCACACAATGCCCCCCACCCCCATTTCTCTCTCATCCCTCCTTTTCATCCTCCCCTTTTTATCTCTTTTTCATCTGTCCCCCTCCACTAAAGAAATGCACAATTGGTGGTGTTATAGTATTAAATTATAATAACTAAGATTATTAACTCTGCAAAATGCAAATACAGTGTGGCATGGTAAAAAGGAAACTTGAAAATGACACCATTGGAACATTATACCTTTGCAAAACATGCTGCATTCAGGCTTTTGCACTCATGTCTACAGATCAGTACTACTGCCATTCAATTTCTCATTCATCTAGTTCAAAGGTTCTTAAGCTCTGTCATCAGGACCTCAAACAGTGCATGTTTTACAGGTCTCCTCACAGAAACACAAGTGAAATAGTTAGCTCCACCTGTGGATCTTTTAAAATGTGTCAGTGAGTAATGAATACACCTTTGCACCTGCTGGGTGACCTGGAAAATGTGAACTGTGTGGGGTCCTGAGGACAGAGTTTGAGAACCTGTGATCTAGTATCACCCTATTAAAATAAGTAGAACATTAACATTTTAAAGTCTGCATTTTGGGAAGCAAAGCGTGTCAACCTACTTTGGTACTTCCGTATCTTTGCGGCCCCCTGGTAAAGCTACGTAAGTAGCGTAACCAGGAATACTAATCGGCCCATTGCGGGCACGGTGGCTCGCTTCGCTCGCCACATGGGTTTATTCCCCCTCCATGCCCACTTGGATGGTAGGGAATGACGTTGGATGGTAGGGAATGACGTTGGACACTGGATCATCTTTACGCTAATGTCCAACGCCATTCCCTACCATCTGTCATTCCCTACAATCCAAGTGGGCATGGAGGGGGTATAAATCACCGTCCCGCAGCGAGGCGAGCCCGCAAGGGGCGAATAGTATTTCTTGGTTATGCTACTTACGTATCTTCACTATTCAGTGAAGATACGCAAGTAGCGTAACCCGGGGGCTGCAAAGATACGGAAGTACCCCTACTTTTCTATGAGAAACTTAGGGCTGATCATGCTATGTGAAAGAAATGTATCCAACTGCTCTTTAAAAAAAAAATAGTTTAATCCCATTTTTGTTTTCATTTATGCAACAGAACATAAATCACACTCCCTTGGAATCTTCTCACTTTGCACCCCCTGGATTTACGATGCATTGACAGGGACAGAAAAGTAAGAGACTGTGTGGGTTTTAGCAGGGTGATTATGCAAATTGTCCAGCTGCTTGGTACAGACAGGGGTACAGGAACACTGATAATAGCTGCTGAAGTGAGTCATTTATTCTATGTTTTATTACATCTGCAGCAGTGCTAATTTAACGATTCATAACCATTAAAATTATTACTTTTTTATGTTTATAACAGGCAAGATGAGGACTAGTTCTTCTTGAGAATGACAGACTGTATCTTCTTATATTAAGAATTTCACAGGGCATCACATTTGAGTAATTATGCCTTTCAATTTAACTAAAACACACTCACTTAATCATTTGGTTTCCTGGCATAAAATCCAGTTTTTGGATTCCTAACCACCACCAAAAGAAAGGAGCACAGTACCACAGCTTTCCACTTAAAAAATTTAGGTGCATATTTGATTGGCCGCAAGATTTTTGGCACAGAACTTAACGTGGTCATTGCAACCAATTTTCGATTACTACTACCATGCGTGCTCCAGATTCTCGTGCTTTCCAAATTGGGCACGATCATTTTTTCTGCAAAAATCCAACTGGAGATTAGAAAAAAAAATTTAAAAACTGTAAAGATGTATATTACTGTCCAGAGATAATATGATATTTACTCACCGTAAAATCTCTTCCTTGGAGTCCATCTGGGAGATGCCATTGCTTCTGGGTTATGCGTAGTGAGGTGTGGAGTAAATCACTAGCTTAATTGAAACTGGCTCCCACCTCTATATAACCCCTCCCCTTCCACCCTAAACTCAGTCTTTAGGTGCGTACACACGTAACTTTTTTTTTTTTAACAATTTAACTATAACGACGTTGTTATCGTTCAAAAAATCGTTCAGTTTCTGAATTATAATGATGAACGGAAATCGTTCAGGCGTGCTCCCGTTTGTAGTTCATTTCAGACTGTCCAACATAACGATTTTCATTAAGGGTTTCGTTCATCGTTGTAAAAATCGTTTATTACACTTCAAAAAATTGTTCACTTTCTCAAGGGAAAATCTGATAGATAAATCTGACAGATAACCGTTGGTTACAAAATCGTTACGTGTGTATGCACCTTTAGGGCTATTTCACATTTGCCTGGTTTTTAGCCGGGGGTGAAATCTAGTAAATGCAGGGAATCAGTGGGTCCTTTCAGATGGCATGGCTACGGCTTGGTCGGCGTCTAACAGCCGGAAATATCTACTGTGCAGGACAGTGCCGTGGCCGTGCCTTCCCTGCACGCCAGTAATGTGAAGGAAACAATGTTTCCTTTCACACACACTGGCTTCTGCCGGCAGGGCTTGTGCAGCAACAGCTACTGCTGCGCATGCCCAATTGGTTGCCAAAACAACCCCCCATAAGAAGCGTCTCAAAGCCGCTGCTTGTGAAAGGCACGCAGTGCCTGTAAAAACCCGGCCTGCTACCGCCCGGTTCTTACCTGGCCGGCCAAAACCGGCAAATGTGAAACTGGCCAGAGTTTAACAAAACCGGAGGAGACTCACGGAAAGAACTGAGAAGCCAGAAACCAACAACTATCTTATTTTACACTGAGTAAAAATCGAATTTCCTTTATCATCCATCTGGGGGATGCCAATACGTCTGGGACAAACCAAAGCAAGCCAATTAAGGGAGGGGGCAGCATCGGAACCAACCGCTCTAAGAATTTTCTGCCCAAGTCTGGCATCCCTTGCGCCAAATGTGTGGAAGCAGTAAAATTTTCTGTACGGATGACCAGGTAGCTTCTTTGCTGAGCTGCTCAACTGAGGCACCATGCCGTAGAGACCAAGAAGACAGCACAAACTGACTGAGCCCGAATTGAGGCCGGAACAGTCACATTCGAGGACAGATATGCCTGCCTAATGGCTGAAGTGAGCCATCTAGTGATGGACCCTTTTGAGGCAGGCCAGCCTCGATCAACACCAACAGGGAATCTGTATGCCTCAAAGACACAGTACGGTCCCAGTGATGCGTAACGCACTAACCATATTCAACAGTGCTAAGGAAGAAGCTTCACTAGTCACTGAATTCTGGTGAAAAGCCGGAAGGACAATATCTTGATTTATGTGGAAAGCCGATACCACCTTCGGCAGAAAGGAAGGTTTAGTGCGTAGCTCTACCCTATCCTCATAAAAAAAGAGGAGCTTTACAAGAAAGAGCCGCTAATTCAGATACCCTTCTGGCCGAGGCAATGACTAAAAGCAAAACAACCTTCAAAGTGAGCAAATCTACAGATTCCAAAGGCTCAAATGGTGCCTTTTGAAGTGCCTCCAAAATTAAATTCAAATCCCAAGGAGGAACCGGTGGGACTTCGGGAGGCTGTATGCGAAGAACCCCCAGCAAGAAGGTCTGAAGCGGAATGGTGGTCAATTTCCTTTTAAACAGGATCGATAGGGCTGATAATTGTCCCTTAAGAGAGGACAATCTTAGACCCTTAACTAACCAAAACACAAGAGGCGACACTTGGAACACTGCAGGTTTGAACATAACATGTTCACACCAAATATAATATATATTATATATATATATATTCCAAGTCTGATGATAAATCTGGGAAGTAACTGGTTTGCGAGCCTGTATCATGGGTTTCACCAAAGGCTCTGAAAACCCTTTGGCTCTCAAAATATTGGATTCAAGAACCATGCCGTCAAAGCCAAGCGAGGCAAATCTGGGTGACGGCATTAACCCTGAAGTAACAGATCTGGACCCAGGAACAGACTATACAGAACATATGTCAACATGTTCCGAAAAACTGTGTACCAAGGATGGTGCGACCAGTCTGGAGCCAACAAAATGACCAGCCGTGTCACTAATCGAACCTGTTGAATTACTTTTGGTAACATTACCAGAAGAGGAAAAATGTATCCCAGCTGGAACACCCAAGGCGCTGTCATGGCATCCATCAGAGATGCCGGAGGATCCCAGAACCAAGATCAGTACCTTGGAAGTTTCTTGTTTAGATGAGAAGCCATTAGATCTATGTCTGGAGATCCCCATCTGGCAACTATTTCTGCAAACACTTCCTGGTGTGATTCCCATTCCCCTGGATGCACACGGTGGCGACTTAATAAGTTTGCCTCCCAGTTGTCCACCCCTGGAATGTAAACTGCTGAAAGCTGGAAGCAAATTTTCTGTCCAATGAATGATGTGGGAAACCTCCCCAATTGCTAGCCAGTTGCATGTGCCACCCCGCTTGTAAGAAACTGCTCTGTCATTGTCTGATTGGATTCCCACTGGTAAATTCTTTAGATAGCATTGAGCCGGAATCAATGCATATCGAATTGCCCTTAATTCCGGTATATTGATGGAAAGAGCGGCTTCCTAGACAGACCATAGACGCTGTAAGTGTCTGTCTAGAACCATCGCCAGCAGCCTGTTAGGATGACATCTGTGGTGACAATGTTCCAGTCTTTTACTGACAATTGGCAACCGTGTTCAGATTTGCATCCTGTAGCCACCACCGGAGAGACTGCCGAGTCTGCAGAGATAATCTGAACATCTGCCTGTTTAATCGAGGGTCTGATATTATCCACTGATGAATCAATCGGTTTTGTAGAGGTCGGGTGTGAAATCTGGCGAAAGGAACAGCTTTGAATGAAGCCACCATTTTCCCCAGTATCTGCATAGCCCTGATAACCGAGATCTGAGATACAGTATCTGTAAAATGGTCCTTACTCTGGAATGCAGATCCTGAATCTTTGCCTACGGAATAAACACTCTTTGACACAGAACGTCGAACAGCAAGCACAGAAAAACGCCCTCTGAGATGGAATTTAACTTGACTTGGGAAAATTGATGATCCAGCCCAATCTATTGAGTATGTTTGAGGTAATCTGAAGATGTTGTTACAATAGGGCCATTGAAGGTGCCTTTAGCAACAAATTGTCCAGATAGGCCAACAGGTTTCTCCCCCCCTCCCCCCCCCCCCCATCCTGAGTAGGGAGATCATGTGTGCCAGAACCTTTGTAAAAAAACAAAAAAAAAACGGTGGGAGCAGTGGCCAAACCAAAGGGTAGAGCCTGAAACTGAAAATGCTGATGGCCTACTGCAAACCGCAGAAGATGCTGAAGACGCCTCCATATGGGGATATAGAGGTAGGCATCTTTTTCCTCCATGGAACAAATGACTGACCTTATTGACTCCATCTTGAATATTTGCAAGTGGAGATAAGCAGTTAACCCCCTGAGGTTGAGAATGGGGCGAAATGACCCGTCTGGTTTGTCTATCAAGAAAAGACTGGAGTAGAACCCCAGGCCTTGCTGTAGTACCGACTCTGGAATAATTACTCCGGAATCGGAAAGTTCAGAAATTGCTTGCATAAGAGCAGTCTTTCTGCAACCATCCGCAGGGAGAGGGGTGGAAAGGAATCATCTTGGAACCCAACTTTCCAAATCCAGCATGTAACCCCTGGTGACTATTCGATTTACCCAATAATCCATATTGGATTGAATCCAATCTTCCCAGAATCTAAGTAAGCGACCTCCCACTAGAGGACGGGTCCCAGACCCGTGACAGTCATGTGGATTGACCTGCTGGCTTAGCAGCAGGTTGGCCGATGCTGGGTACTTTGCATCCCCTAAAGGTTCTTCGGGAACCCCTAGGTGCAGTCCGGAAGGCCTGAAAGTTTTCTCTCTGAGTCCAAAAGGAATGAAACTTAGAAGTTTTTACTTTTGGCGTAGTTACAGGAGGATACGGACTCTTTCCTCCTGTGACCTGAGAAATAATTTCTGGACCAAACAAAGCACCTCCTTCAAAAGGCAATGCCTTAAAGCATGCTAGGATTCTACATCTGTCTTCCATGATTTAAGCCACAGCGAACACCTGGCGGAAATGGCCAATGCAGAAATATAAGACCGTACCTAAATAGTATCTATTAAAGCATCACCTATATAGTTTAGAGCTACCGAAATCTGATCAGCTATGGAACTAGCTTCAGACAACTCCCCTGATTAAAAAACAGTAATCATCTGATTCATCCGGGACCGATAGCCTTTATTACCCAGGTGCTGGCCAATTCTGGACGCGATACTCCTGACAAAGTGAATAAATGTTTTGGTACAGCCTCACTCTTTCTATCCATACGATCTTTAAGAGTTACAGACTGTGTTGTGAGAATAATAGTATTCCTAACCAACCTAGCAATAGGATACACCGTGGGTGGAAGTTCCCAAAGCTTGGTATCCTCTTCCGAAAAAGGATAAAGATACTGACATTTTTTTTGGAATACGAAATTTGGAATCAGGCTTTAACCAGGCTTCTTTTAAGATATCCGCAAAATGTGAAAATTCTGAGAAAACAGATACATGTTTCTTCTTACGTTTAAAGAAAGAAACTGAACTAGTCTCTGGAATAGCTTTTCCTGTATATGCAAAGTATCCCTGACTGCATAGAAACACATGAATAAGAAAGGGAGTCTTCCTCCCAGTATGAGGTTTCCTCCCAAACAGGATCCAATTCCCCTTCTTCCTGGGAAGAGGTAGCTGCAACCTCTTCACCAGGAAAATCCACAGAGGAATGGCCTACCCGTCTTAGTGGCTATAGCCCCTGCTGCCATTTTTTTCAGGGACGTTGCCATCTGAGTGAAACATCGTCCCATATTCTGGGCCCCTGGGCTCTACTGAGAGATCAGATAAAGGAGTTGTTTGCGCACAGGCTATCATATAATTTGCGAGAGTGACGTAATTCACCTACGGCCTCAGTCATAGACCTGGCCCTATCAGGCATCACCGACTGTTCAGCCAAACAACCTGGTAATGAATCCCCCTGTGAACAACCAGCAGAGAGCGACCCTGGGTCCGTACCTTTTGGCAACTGTTTATCACATCTTATACAAATGTAAACAGTGACTGATCCTTATTTCTTCTTCGGGGTCCACAGCCATTACGTTGGGGTATGAATCCCGGTCACCAAACAGTTAACGCAAACGAGTTATCTGCTCCCAGGATGCACCGGGGTTCCTCCTCATATACCCCACCCCCTGCCTCAGGTAGCCAGTTCTTCCTGTTCACCACAGACAGTGGGACTGCTGGAGCAGTCCTGCAGACGAGTAACAAAAAAAAAAAAAAGGAGGAGAGTTTTACTCTCTATCTCAGTGGGCGGTCTGAGCTGTCCTGGAAGCAGCCTCGCGCCTGATTGGAGGTGCACCGGCCATGCGCTGCAACTACCTCCTCCGGCGCCGCACCGCTAGCCTTGGCAGGTCCATGGCAGGGGATTCGGCAGGGGCTCTCAGGCCCTGGACCGCAACCAGATCAAGGGGATGGCAGGTAAGCAGGTGGTTGCGGCGGCCGCTGACGCCGGGACCACGTGGCGGCCCGGCCTCAATCGGTGAGACTGGCCGGAGGCGTGCTGCAGTCAGGAGGCGCGCTGCAGACAGGAGGCATACAGCTTGTCTCCTAGCCTAGACCGCCGGGATATGATGTTCCTGACCAGCCGGGGCCTGTGGCGGCAACCAGGTCAGTTAACCAGGCAGGTCCAAGCAGCAAAGGGGAGGTACGCTTCCCTGGCGGCCCCTCCCCCAATCCACACGCTAGTTAAGTCCTCTGGCGCAGTGATTGTGGATTGCTCCTCCCAGCCTCCATATAGGGCAGCCAGAGTGTATGACAGTTGGTCTCTGAACACTGCTCCTACAGGACGCTGGGCGGTCTCCCTGTATACCTTGCCTACTGCTGGTTTAGGTGTTTACAGGGCTCTATCCTACCTAAGCTTAGGCTGATTGTGGTAGTGAGAGCTTATATGCATATGGCTCACGGAGTATTTATGCATGACATGTGATTGTTGTCTATGGATACTGTTTCTTCTGTAAAAGAACTGTAATTCCTGTATACTGTCACTGTCTCACCCCTTCCCTTGCTACATGTGTGTGGGTTGAGAGTAGAAAGCAGCACATATACACTCAGAACCAGTGGCATAGTTGACATGTCTAAGGAGTCTGAGGGTCAGGTGGCGGGAGCCCTGTTGCTGATATCCTGTATAACCTGCAAGGCAGGATTGTCCCCACAGGACTTTCTACAAAATGGGCTTTGTGGGAACGGTTTCAGACAGCCACCACACCAATTAAGTTTGCCAGTTTCAGGCCCTGAGCCCCATTGGGCGTCATTTTCTCAGGTTATGGCTCATGTGGCGGAACGGCTGGCTGCCCCGGTACCACCGGTTTGGGGTTTGCCTCAGCAGATGCATCCTATGCCCATGATGTGGCCGCCTTGGATGGACCCTGGTGCTGGTAAGGTTATGGCATCATCCTTGGGGGTTTTTCAGCCTCAGGCTGTCAAGCAAAAGCAGCCTAAATCTAGGCGCCATGTATCGCCTCATATGGGTGAGTACTCCAGTGCCTCCTCCTCCGAGGAACAGGCACAGGACTCTTCACAGGAGTCTAGCTCCGAGGAGGGTGATGATCATTTCCCAGTAGCAGATGTCCCCTTTCTGATAAGGGCTGTAAAATCGGTGTTAAATATCTAGGAAGGGGATCTTCCGCCTAGGAAAGCCCCCCTGTTTAAGCGCCAGAAAGTGGTTAAGGCAGAATTCCCAAAGTCTGAACATTTATCAGAACTTATGGAGGAAGCCTGGGTCCGTGCGGATAAGATAAGCCATTTTTCTAAAAGAATGGCGCTTCTATATCCTTTTCCAGCAGAGGACTGTGCCAAGTGGGAGAATCCACCGTCAGTTGATGCACATGTGGCACAGCTGATTAAATGTACCACTCTGCTAATCCCAGCAGTTTCGCTGAAGGAAACCACGGATAGGAGACTGGAGACTTGTCTCAAATCAATTTTTTCGCTGGCAGGAACGGCCACCCGCCCAGCTATGGCCACTGCCTGGGTAGTAAGAGCTATTGAGGAGTGGGCCAAAACTCTAACGTAGTCTTTATCAAATGCCTCTAAGGAGCAACTGGATATGATCTCCTTTATTAGAGAAGGGGCCTCTTATTTGGGAAATGCCGCCTTGGACGGAGGGATCCTTTCCTCTAAGGTTTCAGCAGAGTCCGTGGTGGCACGTAGGATCCTCTGGTTGAACGATTGGAAGGCAGATGCCGGGTCCAAAAAGGCCCTAGAATTCCTTCCATTCACAGGAAGTGTTCTCTTTGGTCCAGAATTGGACAAAATTGTATCCTCCATGGCAGCCTCAAAGACGGCAGGTTTGCCATCAGCAACCTGGTCTAAATTGAGGAGGGCGTCCTTTCGGGGGATTCGGCCGCAGGGCAAGGTCAAAGGTCAGCCCTCAGCGGAATTTCCACCAAAAAAGGCAGGACCCAGGAAGCCCTGGCAGAACAAACGTCCAGGATCTAGGGTCCAGGATAAACCAGTGGCCTGATGGAACGGGCCTCTCCCTGGGGGATCCCACGGTGGGTGGCCGACTACTTCGGTTCTCAGAGCCCTGGCACCTCACGACGGAGGATGCCTGGGCTCAAGGAGTTGTTTCCCGAGGGTACGCCCTGACGTTTTGGAGGACCCCTCCGCAAAGGTTCTTTTGTGAAAAACCGCAGGTTGGTTCAGAAAGAGCTTTGGCCCTTCAGAAGGCTATTCTTGCCTTGCTTGCATCGGAAGTAGTGATTCCGGTGCCAGAGAATCAGTTCCGAGAGGGGTTTTACTCCAATCTGTTCTTGGTTCAGAAACCGAATGGGTCATACCGGCCTATTCTGAATCTGAGAGAGCTCAACAAATTTGTTCGAGTCCCCGGGTTCAGGATGGAAACATTGTGATCGATTGTGTTGGCAATGGAACAGGGGGACTATATGGTATCCCTAGATATACAGGATGCCTACCTCCACATCCCAATCACACAGGCTCATCAAAAATGTCTTCGTTTTGCGGTAGGGGATGAACATTTTCAGTTCCAGGCCCTGCCGTTTGGCCTGTCCACAGCCCCTCGGGTATTCACCAAGATGATGGCGGTGATGATGGCATGCCTCAGACGCCAAGGCGTCAGGATTTTGCCTTACTTGGATGACCTCCTGTTGTTGGGGCAGTCCCCACAACAGGTACAGGATCATTTGAGGCTGACAGTATCATGTCTGTGCAATCACGGCTGGATCATAAACTGGCAAAAGTCGTCACCCTGTCCGGTACAACAGATGTGTCATTTGGGAGCGAGATTGGACTCCGTGGTGCAGAAAATATATCTGCCGGAGGAGAAGATCCTTGCCCTACAATCACGAATACGCAGTTTGCTTCGCAACAGGCAGATATCCGATTTAGTAGCCATGCAGGTCCTGGGGTCGATGGTGGCCACCTTCAGGATGATGTAATACGCTCAATTCCACTCCAGACCACTGCAGCAATTAGTTCTGTCTTGCTGGAACAAGGATCATCGTACGATCAGGTCTCAGCTGCTGCGTCTCTCTCCAGAGGTACGGTTGTCCCTGCCTGAGATGCTTTGTCTGCAACCAGACAAAGCATCTCAGGCAGGGTTGCCCCTTTTGGGTGCCGGATTGGACATTAGTCAAAACCGACGGCAGTCTTCAAGGTTGGGGGGCGATGACTGGGTCACACACTTTCCAAGGAAAGTGGTCAGTGGCGGAAAGCCGGCTACCGATAAACATCCTGGAACTAAGAGCTATATTCAAAGCTTTAGTGCAGGCTCAGGAAATCTTAAAGGGCAGGTCGGTGCAGATACAGTCGGACAATCGCACCGCGGTCGCCTACCTAAATCATCAAGGGGGCACAAGGAGTCGGGCTGCCTTGGCAGAGGTATCAAAGATCCTGGTATGGGCAGAGACTCATCTGCCCACGATATCTGCCGTGTTCATTCCAGGAATCCTGAATTGGGAGGCCGATTTTCTCCATCGGCAAGAGATAAATGCAGGAGAATGGGCCCCACATCCACAGGTTTTTCGGAACCTTGTGGAAAAGGTGGGGTCTACCAGAAATAGATCTGATGGCCTCACGAAGGAACAACAAGGTTCCCAGGTACGGATCCTGGACAAGAGATCAGAGAGCCGAGTTTGTAGACGCACTGACAGTAAAGTGGCGTTACAAGCTGGTATATCTGTTTTCCCCGTTGCTCTTTTGCCCAGAGTTGTCAGAAAGATCAAACAAGAGGGCAGCACCGTGATATCAATAGCTCCGGCATGGCCGAGACGGCACTGGTTCACAGATCTACGGTCTCTCTCCATAGACATTCCATGGCCTCTGCCATAGTGTCATAGTCAGGAGAGACTGCCATGGATCTGTTGCTACATAGTCCCTGCTGGTACCCGGATCTTCATTGGCTATCGCTGATGGCATGGCTCTTGAGGCCTCCGTCTTGAGGTAGAAGGGGTTTTCAGAGTCTGTTATACGGACGATGTTGAAGGCACGGAAACCATCCTCAGCCCGTATATACTATAGGGTTTGGCATACTTTCTTTCAGTGGTGTGAACTGAAAGGGTATGATCCACAGAAATTCCTGATATCCAGAGTCCTGGATTTTCTTCAAAGCGGTCTGGAAAAAGGGCTCCGTCTGGCCTCTTTAAGGGTACAGGTGTCAGCTCTTTCAGTCTGGTTCCAACATAAAATTGCTCTGAGACCAGATATAAAGACCTTTTTCAGGGGATGTTGAGGATTCAGCTTCTCTTCGTTTCCCCGGTTGTTCCGGGGGACTTGACTAGTTCTGAAGGTTTTACAGGCTACTCCGTTTAAGCCTTTAAATTCAATAGACATCAAGTGGCTAACAGCAAAGACGGTATTCCTCCTTGCTATGGCATATGCACGTAGAGTGTCGGATTTAGCTGCGCTTTCCTTCTGGGAGCCGTTCTTGGTATTTCATCAAGATAGAGCAGTGCTGCGTACTAGGGAGGGTTACCTTCCGAAAGTGGTGTCTAAATTTCATATTAATGAAGAAATAGTAGTTCCAGCATTTCAGGGCACAAGTCTCTCACAAGGTGAGACTTCCCTGGATGTGGTCCGCGCATTGAGAATTTATGTTAAACGCACAAGCAAATGGAGGAAGTCCGATTCACTTTTCGCTTTATGGTTGTCATAAGTGTGGCTGGCCAGCCAGTAAACAGACACTGGCCAGGTGGATTTGCATGGCAATTTCATTGGCTTATACACAGGCTGGTGTATGCGGGTGCCGGATTCAGTGACGGCACATTCTACTAGGGCGGTAGGTCCATCATGGGCGGCCCACCGGGGTGCTTCTGCTGAGCAATTATGCAAAGCAGCCACATGGTCTTCCATCCATACCTTGGTCAAATTTTATTCCTTTGACACCTTTGCCTCTCAGGATGCCTCCTTCGGGCATAGGATTCTCCTCTCTTCCGAGAGCCAGGAGCGTCACCGCCCATAGGGTTAGTGCTTTGGGATATCCCCAACATAATGGCTGTGGACCCCGAAGAAGAAAATAAGAGTTATGGTATGACATACCTTTGTGAACTCTCTTTCTTCGAGGTCCATGGGATCCACAGGACACTCACCCAGACGCACCTGTAGTTCTGGGGGAGGTTTTTCCGTAGTTCTTCTCTTGAGAGTCTGGACTAGTGAGTATGGGTCTTTTCTTTCTTACCCTTTGTTTGTCTCTGCCTGCTTGAGCTTGGTAACGAACTGGCTACCTGAGGCAGGGGGTGGGGTATATGAGAAGGAACCCCGGTGCAACCTGGGAGCAGAGAACTCGTTTGCGTGAACTGTTTGGTTACCGGGATTCATACCCCAACGTAATGGCTGTGGACCCCATGGACCTCAAAGAAAGAGAGTTAACAAAGGTATGTCATACCATAATTCTTATTTTTGTGGCCCCCTTGTCTGGCTTAACTACATTTAAGGGGCACATCCACTAGCAGACTATGAAAAGACTGCACGATTACGACATTGTAATCGTGCAGTCGTTTCACAGTCTGTGCTGTGCCTATAATGACCGATCAGTCGGTCAGTGTAAGCACCCTCCCTCATCCCTGTCGTTATCGGCAGATTGACCAGCATGTTCAGGCGATAATAGATGTCAAACACGACCAGCGGGAGTACGCAACTCTGGCTGTTTTCAACATTTTCATGGCCGATTTGTGAATAACAATATCGTTATCTTTCAATAGCTCATTTTAAGAGGGTAGTGGAAAGAAAGACAAGACAAATAAAATACAAATAGCTACTGTACCTAGTCCTTATGAAAAGTTTAGCACTGATTGATAGTAAAGACCAAGAAGAGGTTAATTAAGACTCTAGTTCACCCATCTGTTAACTGCAAAAAAATCCAAACTCATTGCACAACCAAAGGTAAGCAATCTTATATACTCCTTTATGTTACTGCCTAAATTCCTGAGAACAGTGCAGTAACAAAAAATGCTTATATTATAAGCCCAGAAATCACTAGGTTAATACACAAGTATAATACTAGTAAAACTTCTTTGTACTCAGCCATCCCCCTGCTTGCTGAACTCTGCCACACAGACGCTGTGGACCCGGTTAGCTTTGCAGTTGTACTTATCAGCTGCTACATAAATACTAGAGGGAGGCGTGGCCGGGCGCGGCGTTATGTTTCACTCAGGACAGCTGATTATACTGGCAGCCTCCGACATTCCCCGGAGACTACCACGGCCCGTCTGAGGACTTCACCTGCGGCGCGGCACCACGTGCAGCACGGCACATCCTGGAACCAAACAAGCCCCTCTCTCTACAAAAGCTAGCAGCATGTTGCTGCTTCTGTAACTTCCTCCAGCATGCTGTCGGACACTGAAGCGCTTATTGCTGCTGAAACCCTGGGGAGGTGTGAGACATGCCAACTCTACAGACTATGAGTACTTTATCCAACCCTGGCCAATTTGCTCATAAGCAGTGTGCCGGAAAGCACATTGTGTAAAAGCTTAATTTCTTGCCTGCGGCCCCCTCAGATGCGTGTCTGGCATGGAGAGAGACCCAGGGACTTTGTAGTTTGGTGACTCTCTCAGGGGTCGTCTTTAGAGTGGGAAACAGGATTCACACATCTCTAAACTAACTACCACTCTGCTAGTGCTTGTTACCTGTTGCCAGAAACTAAACTAAGCACTATATCACAAACATTAAAATAAAGAAATGAGACCTAACTAAAAAGCTAGGACTCTAAGCCAGTGCC
This sequence comes from Taudactylus pleione, assembly GCA_031769625.1. NCBI lineage: Eukaryota > Metazoa > Chordata > Amphibia > Anura > Myobatrachidae > Taudactylus > Taudactylus pleione. The sequence continues at coordinate 4,078,480 of JAUIMM010000370.1, read as the reverse complement.
TTACTCCAAAGGCACTAAAAACAAAACTGAGCTTAGGGTGGAAGTGGAGGGGTTATATAGGGGTGGGAGCCAGTTCACTACGCATAACCCAGAAGTAATGGCAAACCTGCCCAGATGGATGATAAAGGAAAATATTTTGTGCTTTGAAAATGTTTCAAATGGCTGATTTGTGGATTTTTTAATAGCAATGAAAAAAATAGAGCTGTTTTTATTGTTAGATTAAATGCACTTGTTAATATATATATATATATATATATATATATATATATATATATATGCCCCACATCTTTTAACCCATTATTCTGCACTTTGCAGAATACCCCAATAATGACATGCAATTATTGGCCCTATTAAGCGAATTGAAAATTTCAAATTGCCTAGTTAGTCATGGGGAGGTGGATGGGTGTACCCGGGGTCCCGAATCATGTCCCAAAATTATTACCTTTATTTAATGATTTTCTCTGACTTTGCACCTGCTGTGGGGCAGCAAAAAAAAAAAAAAAGTTTCCTATTGAAATTACTGCGGCCAAAATTCTCATGGCTAATTGAATCTTGTGCCAATTAAACATGCCCCTTAATTTGATAAATAGAAAAAGTTAAAGAAAATATCACTTTATGTTGAAATTAGATTTCCTTTAGAATACTGTATATACTTATCAAGGGCCAAAAGGGAAACATTTGAGACATCTTGTTTATAGCTTAATCTCTACAAACTATATACTATGCCTAATGGGATTATTAGTAGTTTTAAGAAAGAAATGTTAAACTCTGCGTTTTCCATGTACAAGCTATTGTAAAGTTTGAAGCAAATTTGGAAAGTATTTGATAACTATGAAAAGGAGTAATCATATAATGTGTACAGAATATCTGTTTTGGTCCTAAAGGAAATTCTTCAAGTAACCTTCCAATCTGTGTAATCAGAGTATAACATACCACACAAACCTGGCTATGACACATTGCTCAATTAATACAGCCCTAAGTGTACCAATTTAGACAGGACAGTCCTGTTCTGAGTGGATTATATTGCTACTACTGCCGGGAAGTTGGAAGGTATGTCCATGCAAGGCATGGTAAGTGGGTACCAATTGTTTTTAGTCTTTTTAGCAGATAAAGTTTTGGGTTAGCCTAGTGCAGTGGTTCTCAAACTCGGTCCTCAAGACCCCACAGAGGTCACCCAGCAGATGCACAGGTGTATTTATTACTCACTGACACATTTAAAAAAAATCCACAGGTGGAGCTAATTATTTCACTTGTGATTCTCTGAGAAGACCTTAAAAACATGGACTGTTTGGGGTCCTGACGACAGAGTTTGAGAACCTGTGGCCTAGTGCTTTGAATGTGTAGCACATAAAAAATGAAAGCCCATCCAAAGGGAGCGGAGTAGAGATGTACACAATGGGAATATTCCCTTAAGGGAGAAATATTTTGCTTGTACCCTTACTAATGACATTCCAGGAATTTCCACCAACGGAAAAGCAGGGAAGAAAAGGCATGGGGAAACTGTGTACCGTAGTAGATGTACATGAAAAGTGATGGAAAACTGGTTGTAACATTAACTGTAAATTAAAATAAACCTAGCACCACAGAGCCATACAGATGATTGCGTAATGCAAAAGTATAAAGCTGCATACACACACGATTTTTTGAACGATTATCGTTAAACAATATCGTTCGAAAAAATCGTTCACTTTCTGAGTCAAACGATGAACGATTATCGTTCATGTGCATTCACGTTTGTAGTTCAGTCAGACTTGTCAACTCAACGATTTTCATGAAGTTAATATGCAAAAATCGTTCATTACACTTTAAAAAATCTGACAGATAATCTGACAGAAAACCGTCGGTAATAAAATTGTTGTGTATGCAGCTTAAATGTTAATTGCAGATTGTCGCTCAACCTCACCACAATGGCAGTTTGTGTGTATATATATATATATATATATATATGTATATATATATATATATATATGTATGTGTGTATATATATATATATATATATATATATATATATATATGTATGTGTGTGTGTGAGAGTGTATATATGTATATTGACAGTAATTGAGTGGTTTCACATTTTAATGGTCCTCTGACTACACTTTTCACCCTAACATTGTGCTTCTCTTAGCACCTTGAAAACAGGAAAGTGTTCAGTCTTTGTCCATTAGGATTCCTCCTTCCGAACAGCAGTGTAACAGATTGTCAATAAGCTGTTACTAGATGGAGGGAGTCTGGCACAACAGATGTCCTTAAGTGCCCTTTCATCCTTCCTCTTATCCGAGAATTAAACTTTACAGAAGAGGAGACAGGCAGATCGAGCATTATCTAAATGACTGCTTTATATGTTTGAATGATATGAACCTCTACAGAGGCATTATTCCCAGAACCTAACAATTGCTGCTAAGCAGTACTTTAATATACAAGCTGCTCTACATCTTTGGAAACCGCACATAAGCTGTCCTTGTTTCAAATAATGAGCTCAATATTTTTTCCCCATCTCTGTTTTGTACTGTAATTGTAATATAAATAAAACACTGTATTTGCAAACAAAACAGACTTGCCCCAAATAGCCAGCTGTGCAGACTATGTTATGGTGTTTTACTTTCTGTTGCTTAAATGATCGGTGAGTATTTTTTCAGCTCTGCCACAAAAGGACCAGATGACATGTCAGTGATTTTCTCGTTAATACAGGTGAGAGTGTTGACGAGAACAAGGCTGGAGATCACTCTGTCATGCTGATTGAGTTAGAATAACAGACTGGAAGCTTTAAAAGGAGGTAGTGCTTGAAATCATTGTTCTTCCTCTGTTAACCATGGTTACCTGCAAGGAAACACGTGCAGTCGTCATTGCTTTGCACAAAAAGGGCTTCACAGGTAAGGCTATTGCTGCAGGTAAGATTGCACCTAAATCAACCATTTATTGGATCTTCAAGAACTTCAAAGGAAAGAGGTTCAATAGCTGTGAAGAAGGCTTCAGGGTGCCCAAGAACATCCAGCAAGCATCAGGACGACTCCTAAAGTTGATTCAGCTGCGGAATCGGGGCACCACCAGTGTAGAGCTTGCTCAGGAATGGCAGCAGGCAGGTGTGAGTGCATCTGCATGCACAATGAGGTGAAGACTTTTGGAGGATGGCCTAGTGTCAAGAAGGGCAGCAAAGAAGTCACGTCTCTCCAGGAAAAACAAAGGACAGAGTGATATTCTGCAAAAGGTACAGGGTTTGGACTGCTAAGGACAGGGGTAAAGTTATTTTCTCTGATGAATCCCCTATGATTTTTTCGGGCATCTAGAAAAACGCTTGTCCAGAGAAGGAAAGGTGAGCATTACAATCAGCCCTGTCTCATGCCAACAGTAAAGCATCCTGAGATCAATCATGTGTAGGGTTGCTTCTCTGCCAAGGGAGTGGGCTCACTCACAATTTTGCCTAACCTTCAAGAGCAACTTCTCCCAACCCTCCAAGAACATTCTGGCGACGAACAATGCATTTCCCAACATGATGGAGCACCTTGCCATAAGGCAAAAGTGATAACTGAGTGGCTCGGGGGAACAAAACATCAAAACTTGGGGTCCATGGCCAGGAAACTCCCTAGAACTTAATCTCATTGAGAACTTGAGGTCAATCTTCAAGAGGCGGGTGGACAAACAAAATCCCATAAATTCTGACAAACTCTAAGCATTGATTGGGCAAGAATGGGCGGCCATCAGTCAGTATGTGGCCCAGAAGTTGATTGACAGCATGCCAGGGTGAATTGCAGAGGTCTTGAAAAAGAAGGGTCAACCCTGCAAATATTGACTCTTTGCATAAACTTAATGTAATTGTCAATAAAAGCCTTTGACACTTATGAAATGCTTGTAATTTTACTTCAGTATACCATAGTAACATCTGACAAAAAGGTCTAAAACCACTGAAACAGCAAACTTTGTGAAAACCAATATTTGTGTCATTCTCAATACTTTTGGCCATGGCTGTACATAAGAACATGATGTACTTGATTTTTATTTTTCAACCTTGATAATACTAGTTAAGTGAAAAACATTAGAGGCAGCCATTTTATTATTATACTTGGTTTGAAAGGCAGGACATTACTCGGCAAAGTTGGACAGTGTTTAAAACCGGACACACTCTTTGATCCAGCAAACAACTTTGTGACTGGATCACTTGGCCCAAAGCCCTATTTGTCTGTTAAAACAAAGAGTCATTTTATTATTATGTGCCTAAATCATACTTTGCCTACTCTCCCAGGATGGTCGGGAGCCTCCCGAAACCCACACCCCCTCCGCTAATCGTGAAGTCCCGACCCCAAATTCGCGTCACTCCCTCCTGCTGTGCCGAACTGGCTGCCTCCTCCCAGAAGAGGCAGCCAGATTGTCGGCAACTCTGGCCTAAATTCAGAGGTGGACGCTGCTGCATCCGCTCTTGCTTTTGTTGCTTGAGTCACGGCTGCGATAATATGCAAAAGCTACTTTCTGCACTCCCCTGGTGTAGCAGCCTTAGTCTGAATGAGCAAGCACTGAAACAGCCACTTTCAGCTTCTCTGCACGCTGTAACCAAGCCGATGAGTCCTGATATGTCACCATAAGTGCACCACCACAGTGTCAGGTGCAGTTACTCTGTGTGAACATGGCCTCTGTGTCTGTGCATCTGAAGACACAGCCGCTTTCACTCCCACGACACTCCCATAACATGTCTGGTAGACTGACTATTTTCACTTCAGGCCACCTCCCAGTCACCACCCAGGTACGCCCATCACCATGCAGCCCCATATCAGACGCTGTCTGTCCCGATTGCAATAGCTTCTTTGTGTGTACACTTTGTTTAACGATTGCGTCACAGAGGATTTCAGGACTTTTTACGCATGCGCGATTGCAAACAAACACTCAACTACATGAACTGCATTTGAATTGCGTGCACCTCTGAATCAGGTCCGGTGTGTGTTACCAATTGTAAAGTGATACTGAATATACCGTATCGATACAAATAAATGCTAACATAAAATAGGGACATTCAAAGTAGATAAAGTACATACAGACATTAAACCTGGGTACACACTGGAGCAATGTCGGGCCGATCTGCAGGTACATAACGACAAATCACTTACATTTCTCAGTGTGTAGGCTAAATATGCGGGTACCCGAGGTCGCTTGCGCCATCGTCAGGTTTGACGTGCTGCACATTAAACCTGGTGATAACGATAGCGTTTTGATGCATGTCGTCTAATGTGTACGGCCAACCGGGCGATATGTCGTTCCGATTTGGCCTCGAAGACATCATCTCTTGCCACTCCAAGCCAGTGATCCTAAAGATGGCTATTCTAATGCAGAGTTTCTCAAACCCGGTCCTCAGGACACCACACAGTTCACGTTTTGAGATCATCCAGCAGGTGCACTGGTGTATTCATTACTCACTGACACATTTTAAAAGATCCACAGGTGGAACTAATTATTTCACTTGTGATTCTGTGAGGAGACCTGGAAAACATGCACTGTTTGGGGTCCTGAGGACAGAGTTTGAAAACCTGTGTTCTAGTGTGTACAGGAGCAACGATAAATCGTATATACGAAGAAACGATACAATATATCTTTCGGATGTTGGCAAGACTGCACAGCGTGTACACTCAATATCCCTTGTTCTGGGCTCAAGGGAAATAATCAGGAAAGTCGGAACATTTGTCGGTCGCTCCACTGTGTACCCAGCTTAATATAAACGGTAGCTGTTCCTTCTCCCATGTTTAGACAAGGTATTTCTATTTCATCTGTACTCTTTCATCAGGGGTTTCTCCTCTCCTATCCTTTTGTGAACTCTCGGGCAATTAACATCGACAGTCAGAGCACTCAGATTTCTTAACACAATTAGTTTACTAATCAAATGTAATGGATATTATTATTACTTTGTTCTATTATCACAAAGGTTTTTTTTATTAACTGTACTGTAGTGTGCATTTACCACTGGAGCCAGCCAGAGGTCTTTCTGACATGCAGGCATATACATTATTTATTTTCCCATACTGCTAATGATAGGGCAAAAACATTTATGCATACCATGATATTTGAATATGTTATGCTCAGATATACACTGAAGAGTCATCAAGTCATGGGATAGCAGTATGTAAAGGTAATGGTAGGTGGCGTTACCATACTGTGACGTCTTGGAAATGCAGAGACCTACATGAGTTGTAATCTGACAACTCGTGAGTCAGTTTGAACAGGGGCTAGGCTGATCATGTCAAGGTGACATGAATTATTGAAGTTCGAAAGGGGCATGATAGTGGGTACCTTATCAATGGGACATTCCATTCCCGAAGTTGTGCAGACATTACACATACCCCGATCTACAGTGTTACGTGTGTACTTTGAAAACCTCATTGTAGGCATTACCACCCACGTGGACAGCACAGATGCCGACAACAAGTGCTTAATGATCGTGACCAGCGTTGTCTGGCTACAATTGTCCATGGTAACAGACAAGCGACACTGGCTCAAATCACATGTACAGTCAATGCAGGAGGTACCAGACGCATATCCAACAGGTCAGTGCAGCATTCTTTAACGGATCAGAAGACCCACCAGAGTGCCCCAGTTAACACTACGACACCGGACACAGCGCCACACCTGGCTTGCAACATTAATTGCACCCTGGAGGACTGGCAACATGTGGCATGGTCCAATGAGTCACGGTTCCAGCTGTTTTGGGTGTAGCCCAGACTCCATGGACCCCAGTTGTCAACAAGGCACCCTACAGGCTGATGGTAGTTCCATGGTGTGGAGTGTGATCACGTGGCATGGGTTGGGTCCGCCTGAACACGTCATTGACCAGTAACTGCTACATTGCATTGCTTGATGACCATTTGTAGTCCTTCAGGACTTCACGTACCCCCACAACGATGGAATATTCCAGCAGGATTTCTGACGAATGGTGACACCACCACGTTCGCCTGACTTGAATCCAATCACGCCTTTATGGGACGTGGTGGAGAAGTCCAATCACGTATTTATGAGATGTGGTGGAGAGGTCCAACTGCACCCAGATCCTGCACCTGCAAATATCACGGAGCTGTGGGAAGCTATCCAGACAGCATTGGTCAACATCTCTTCAAAGGTCTTCCATCTACTTTCAATGCCATGTCGAGTTGCAGCACTTTGCCGGGCTAGAGGGGGTCCTATACGATACTAGGCATCTATCCCATGACTTTTGGTACTTCAATGTAGTTCTCTATATACGCTCCCAAATTTTTGTAAATTTAGTGACAGGCTCAGATAAATTAGTGATAATCCACGTTAATTATCCTAATATTGGCATTGGTTATTATATGTTTGTAATTTTGTTCCAATAATTCACCTCACATCCACTACTTATATTTCGCACTTGCCCTCATGTCCAGTGTACATTTTTTTAAACAATTTAAGCCAAGGGTTCCCAAACTCAGTCCTCAAGCCACTCTAACAGTTCAGGTGTTAAGGCTATTCATGCTTGTGCACAGATGGTATACTCAAACTGACTGAAGTACTAATTAAGTCACCTCTGCTTAAGTATGGATATCCTGAAAACCTGGACTGTTAGGGTGCCTTGAAGACATCAAAGTGAATTTAATAGGCTTTAAGAATGCTTACACACAACACTAGTCTGGATGATGATTTAGGCTTTACGTTTTATTATGAGACTTTAAACCAAGTGCTAATCTTATTCATCAAAGATGGTGAGCCTGGTTATATAGTTCTTGGCCAGTATTAAGAATGTGAGGAAACAGAATAAATATTGTATATAGGGCTCTTTGGGTAACAGTAACAATAGCTAATGCTTACTCTGTTAGCTGCAGAAATTTACATTATTGTTCCAATTTCTACCTTGCTAGCTTTTATGCTTAAACCTCCAAAATTCAAATGAGGACCCATGCAGATAGTCTATTTTTTATCTTAAGACACAAAAAGACAGATACTACCCTATGATGAAAGCAGCAACAATGTCATGTATTATTCCATTTTGAGCATTTTTCCCAGTTTAAAATTAACATTTTATTTGCTTTCCGTTGGGATGGATTGAAAAACATAATATACATTTGCAGTTTGTTTCAACACACTTTATTCTACATGACATAATTCAGCCATTTTTATCCTCACGTACAAAATGAGCACCAATGGAGCTGCAATGTAATTTATTAGCAGAAATACAGCAATGACACGTTACAAAGTGCACTCCAGAGAATAACAATACTACACAGTCTCAGGTTTATTCCATACTACACAGACACAGTAGGGTATTGCAGTAATTGCACCCATGATCCCACGGGTCAGACAGCAATACTAACAACTGTGCCACCCAACATGTGCAAAGGACAATTGCCATCATTACCACTGTATGAGTTTAGAACATACTTGCCTACTTTTGAAAAAGCATTTCAGGGAGATTGTGAAAGCAGCACCTATGAGCACGTGTTACAGTGGGCGTGTACTGATAAATCTGAGAGGCGTGTCCTACACCTGACTTACATCAAAATGTAAACCAGCCCAAAAGCAGTTAGTAAGATCTGTTTGTTGATGGAAAGACACTGATACTTTTCAGAAATTCATAGGGACCATTGTGCCTTATAATAACCAATGCAAGGAAATGACACTAATGATCCCATTTGAATGTATATATCTCTGTTTTTTAATATGACAGCTTCATAATGGGGATGAAATGAGGGAGATTGCTACTATTTCAGGGAGTCTCCCTGACAATGAGGGAGAGTTGGCAAGTATGGTTTAGAAACAAATAAATCATAATAAAAGGATTAAAACAGAAAACAATCATTAGAAAAATGCATCACAAACAATGGTGGAATTTCAGTCTGCAAGCATATAAGAGGTGAATGTCCCTGCACAAAACAGATAGACTAAATTAGATTTACAGTAATAATTTATCCTCTTAAGTTCATTAACACATTATATACAATTAAAGAGGGTCTCTTGCCTTACAAGTGTATTCCGACATCATGTCTGAAGATGTATATCCAGAAACATTCATTTAATGTAAGTAATACAATACTAAATGACTTCATGAATAACAAATACTTAAACTACATACAACAAAATAATTATGATTTGTGCGTACAAGACATGGAAAAAAAAATATGTAAAAGTAATGTTACACAGTAGGGGCTATGTTATTACACAACATGAGAAAACTCCTTATGGCTTAAGGCACCACAAGGGAAATATTATGATAAAACCAGTGGTCGAAGTGGGGCGGTATACGGCGGTATGACATACCGCCACTTCCCGGCCCCACTTCATTTTAGATGTAGAAAAGATTGCACCAGCGCTGAGATCCAGTATGGGATCCCAGCGCTGGAACAGCGGCGGCAATGTGTTAAGATGTGTCCCGCAGGGGACACATCTCAATCGGTGCAGTGGAGGCGCTGACATGTAGCCGGGACAAAGTACCTTGTCCCGGCTGTACTGTAAGCACCACGTACTGGGTGGCTGCCAGCCAATCACGAGGCTCGCAGCCGCCAGCCAATCGCAGGACTCGCAGCCGCCAGCCAATGAGAAGCTGCCAAATGGCAGCTTCTCATTGGCTCGCAGCGGAGCCAGATAAACTGGAGGGAAGACCCGAGGATCCTGGTGGCTCCACTCCAGCAGCGCAGGTAAGAGAGAATTAGAGAGAGGGGAGGGTGTGAGAGAGGGAATAGAGAAAGGGGCAGACAGAGGCAGGCTAGCTATTGTAGGGGGTGAAAGAGAGAGGGAATCAGTAAGGGCAGGGTGTGAGAGAGGGGAGCAGGCAGGGAGAAGTGTGTGTGTGTTTGGAGGGGGGGGGTTAGAAGTACAATGGAGTGATATGGAAGCAGGGGCCCATAGGGGGCAGGGGGAAGATTCAATCTCCATACCCCCACCTCTAAATTACCACTTCGAGCACTGGATAAAACCATTGCAATGCGTTAGTAATTGGGTATTGATTCAAGCAGAAGAAAAGAGCTGCCTGAGCAGCAGTTGTGCCTCCTCACACACGAGAAACCAATGGCCATTGAAGATTTCAAAAGTGGTCACCAAGATGATTTCTGGGGCACAGTTTCTTACTTTCTAACACCAAACCATTCTCCAAAGCTGAAATATCTATACGTCAAATAAGCATCTGTCCATGAGGGTTAACAAAGCAGTAGCCGATCAAAGTCATAAGAACTCTGCAACCAAGAAAGTACCTAAAACATCACTACCAACATGAAGATGCCTTTATTACCTACTAATCTAATGCCAATGATGCCTATTAAGTAGCAACTAGTGAAATCACTTAAGCATGCACCGCCTTATACCTCATTAATATGCCTATAAGTTGATGGACCGATATTTTTCTCAAACCACAACATGGTTGCTTCCAGAGTGCTGACAACACGCACACTTGAACACGTTAAAGGATTAAGCTGTGTGACTACATTGTTCAATTAGTAGATTTCTAATTAATATAATGTCATTGTACAATAGCTTGTAGTTAGTTTTTGACTAAGCAAAATGTTATCAGGAAAAATGCCACAGATGCACAGCAGGTGTATGGTGAGTGGTAACATAAATCATCAATAACCTATTTCATCAAGGCTTCTTGTACCCTGTGCAGTACCTCTCATATAGCATTCCAGTGCTCGGAAGCTGCTCCTTACTACATGAACAAAATATCAGTAGTGACACTGGAGTGTTTCATTCCAGTCACAATTAAGCGCTTTCCAATAAATTATTTTAATCAGATAGCTGCCAGTCTATTCTCATTAAATATCTAGTGTCTAACCACATCTGACAATGGTACATTCAGTGTCAAGAGAGGTCTTTGTGAGATTTTCTGCATAGAAATAAGACAATCCTGTAAAGAGCTCACTTTATTTCTTAAAATTAAGGTCAGAACTGATCCTCCTTCAGAGAGTATAAACCATAATTTTTACCTAAATGGTGGGGTGTACAGGTTGAGTCTCCCATATCCAAAATGCTTGGGACCAGGGGTATTTTGGATAATGGAATATTCCGTATTTTGGAATATTTGCATATCATAATGAAATATCTTGGGAATGGGACCCAAATATACACACAGAGCATTTATGTGTTATATACACCTTATACACACAGCCTGCAGGCCATTTTATACAATATTTTCACGAATTTTGTGGCTCAAGCAAAGTTTGTGCACAGAAATGAAATTAATTTATGTGTCATATACACCGTGACCTTATACACACAGCCTGAAGGTAATTTTATACAATATTTTTAATAATTTGTGCCTTAGACAAATTTTGTGTACATTGAACCAAAAATCAAAGGTTTCATTATCTCAGTCATGCCAAAATTATTCCGTATTTCGGAGTATATGGATATGGGAGACTCAACCTGTATCAGCATTGTTCATAAGTTATACTACAGTTCAAAGAAACCAATTAAAAGTCATACATACTGTAGATATCGTAGTCAAGATTCAAATATCTAAAAGTACCGTATAGAAAAGACGCAACATAAACAAAGACATTCTTTAATAGCAAGCTAATATGTTCAGATACGTAAATGAAAAGCACAGTGGTGTAAATGAAAAGCACAGTGGTGTAAATGAAAAGCACAGTGGTGTAAATGAAAAGCACAGTGGTATAATTGAGAGAGTAACTTAAAAACAACCAGTGGAAAGGTGGCTAAATATGGAGGCCCATGTAAAGCAAGCTGTGCCAATACAACATGGTAGTACTTCAAGTGTTCTACTTATTAACAAATTAATTACTAAGTGACGTTCATTCATTTCAAACTGGTATATATGTAATAACAAATATTTTGGATCTAGGAGGAGTAAAGGGGGGTATCCACTTAGTGATTTAGCCAAGTGATTGCACGAGAACGTCATTGTTATCGTGCAATCGCTTGCAAATCGCGCATGCGTCGTGCATGTTTTTGTCGGAAGCCACCAGCGATGCGCGTGCCCGCTGGTCGCTTCCGACATCGCACGTACATGCTGGTCAACCTGACGATCTCGTCAGGTTCAGCATGTGCGGGGATGAGGGATGTACCTGGACTGAACGAGTGGACGTTCAGTCTAGGCACATCACTAGATATACAAACGAGAGCACGACTGCAATATCGTAACCGTGCTGTCGTTTGTATATCTACAAGTGGATACCCGCCTTAAGTACTTTACAGTATTTAGGAATAACCCTTTAGAATGTAAGCTCATGTGCTTCTCTTTACATTTTCTTCTACTCTTTACTCCCCATAAGGGCACCTAACACATGACTGCCAACTCCCGGCTGCTTATTGTGAGTGTTTAATCACTATTGCAGCAATGTATATAAATCGTGTCCTTGTCCTGTACTGTAATGTAATGCGGAACACTTGTGGCGCCATATAAAGGATAATAATAACCCTGAACTACAATATAAAGTATTCAAAAAATATATATAATGAATTTGTACAGTTGTGTTCTCACACCTATTCCCGTGCTTCAGTATTTTCTTTATAAATTGTGTTAATTCTATAACAGTGTACGAAGTACTGTATTTAGATATGATACTTTTTGTCGCAAAGTATTTGGCATAAAGTAGCAGATTAAGCATGGAGTGGGTCACTCATACTATATACAAATGACTCAGGCCATGCTGCATCACACTTATAACTACTTTACACTAATTCCTTCCCGACAAAAAATACCAATCCTAAACACAGTACTAAGCACACCATTAGCGAATTAAGATGCAAAATTCAGGACAATAATCTGGTTAAAAAGGCAAAAGACAGAGGTCCTATACAGTACATTACTTTGCTGCCTTTTTACCCAGATTATCTACTTTCCTGAATTTTATCTTAATTGGCTAACAGTGTAATAAATTACTAATTGTGCACTGAGTACTTATGATTAGTATAGCACATTAACCACTTTCCTGGCATGATCGCATCAGATGCGAAATCACCAGGCTGGGCTTTTCTTGACATGGTCGCATTTCAACCCTGGTCATGAGAAGGGTTGAACGCATGTTCAACCCTGCTTGTGATGCAGTGTGAACAGGTAACCCGGGTCGATGCATAGGAAGAGCCGGCACTTGGTGATGAGATCATCGCCAAGCACCGACTCATCACATGATGCCAATTGAGTCATCAACCCGGCATTAGTGCTGGGTCGGGCTGCCTGTCTGTATGGGGTCTCAGCCGGGTTGCACTCGGGATGGGCACGTGAACATAATCCCGGGTCGGACCCGGCAGTCAAATGGAAAAGAGGTACCAGTGAAAGCTGGCTAATCTTATATCGCTTACTACTATGCAGCACACATAAGATGTGGAACCGTGCACAGTGGTGTAACTAAGATGGGATGAGCAGGGCACGTGCCCCGGGCATTGTGGCAGGCCCAGCAGAAGGGGGGGTGGGGCAATCGGTCAGGGCAGCGTATCTGGAAGTTGCCTTTATAGAAGAAAAGTCTCTTGGCAATGTAGCTTCCTGCTCTGCGAGTCCTGGTATCTCCTCCCTTCAGTCATATTCACATTTCAAAACACATCCATACTTGGTACTCAAACCTGTCACTTCATGCTTAGCAGTAAGACACCTTACCAATGGAACCATCTGCTATTACAAAGGAATACTGTGAATTCTAACTATATGAAGCTATGTCATATTCTTATTGATCTAAAATACTGTTATAGCTAGGCTTCGAACTTAGCACCTCATGCTTTGCAGTCAGTCACCTTCCCAGTGGAGCCATCTGCTACTACAGTGAAAGCCTATGAATTCTAACTATATCAAGCTACTTCACATTCTCCTTAATTTATAAAAACAGTCATACTTGGGATTCAAACTGGAATGGAAAGTAATGTTCCCAGAGTGACGAGAAACGTTGGCGTAAATGTTGGGGGGTGGTTGCGTCATTTTTCATCTTGCCCTTGGCGCCAAAGACCCTAGCTACGCCTCTGACCATGCATTGTAAGAAGTAGTTGTGTAACTTCAGTAGAAATTACATGTAAACAATTATGGTCGTTGTGTATCATATGAGCAACTTAAAGGTGCAGCAGCTTTTCAATGGGCTCTTGGGCTAGTCTCATAGCTCTGTCTGAAAACAGACTGTGGCCCAAATTCAACATAACTTGAGAGATGCAGGGAACGGCGAGATTTTGGCAGTATAGCTGCTTTAGGGAAATGCAACCAGGGCGACCAGAGAAGCCACAAACACAAATAAAATGACACCTCACTGGCCATAAAATTCACCCCCATTCTGCAGCAATTTTAAAAGTGAACAAAGTTATTCACCACTTTAGATCGTAGTGTAGCTTAAAAAAAATACATTTATTAAGTTATGAAATCATTATCACACGTAGGATAAAATAGATCTTGTGATTGTTGGGTGGATTTCAGTTATGGAGCTCCCAAGCTGTTTTTGTTGTGTGCAATACCCCATTGCTGCAGAGCTTTATGACCCTATCCTCTGCTACCATGCATAGGAGAGAGATAACATGTCCCTACAGGAATTAACAGCTTTACATGTTCTAGCACACATGAGAAAAAAAAAACCTGATAAAATGATCAAGCTAGCAATAGATAACAAGCCAGCGCATATAGGGATCCAAAGGCACGGTCCAATGTGACCTCTTCAGAAACCCAGGCTCAACAGGCTTCTTAGGTCAGTATGAGACACACACCAGAATAAAAGCATACAGTAGTTGTATGTAGTACTGGGTGTATGTGTGATGACTGGAGAAATTAGTCAGCCTGATTGGTAAACAAAACAGATGGCTACAATTGCCTTGACATTAGGATGACTAGTGTTCAGTACCTCATATCCGCATTGAGTACAGATACAACAGTAAATGTGACCTTCTCATTTTTCAGATGTTGAGGTGTATCAGTAAAAAATAATCTAGACTGAGGAGAAAATAATTCCATTTACTAACAGATTTGTAAAACTACAGAGAACTCTAATGAATCTGTTCAGTGTTCCCTACAAGGTGAATGTGTGATAAATGACATTGCACATGCCTATTCATAGCCTCCTCTTAGTGAAAGCTAAAAGATGTATTGTAAATAATAGGAAATCAGTGTTTGAATGTGCTGAAGCTTCATAACATAGCACAGTATTATTATGTGGAGTATGAGAGGGAAGATTGGAATGTACAAAACTGACAGTGGCAGGGACGTAAAAGCCAGGGCTGACATTCATCAGAAAAACAGAAGCTAAAATGTTTTGGAGTAAACAGAAAAGAAAATTATTTGCTTTTTTCATTAGGAAAGCAGGGTATACATACCTAATAGTAAACAAGTTGCAGAATCTGGTAACTTAACTGTACCAACTAATCTTTAGCCAATGTCCTGTCATGAATAAGATGCCAGTGGTGAATGTTACACAGGGTATCACTTTTCAGCTGACATATGGGACGACAATGTATAAGTGCCTTGTAACAAAGGAGAAAGCTGATCTACCTCACATGATATTTTCCGGTTTTCTTCAGAACAGCTCCATCGCG
Source organism: Taudactylus pleione (assembly GCA_031769625.1). NCBI lineage: Eukaryota > Metazoa > Chordata > Amphibia > Anura > Myobatrachidae > Taudactylus > Taudactylus pleione. Next base: position 4,063,048 of record JAUIMM010000370.1, on the reverse strand, counting down.
ACGTGGCATGTGTCTGATTTTACACTGACACAATGGCTGATGTAATTAGGATACTCTTATGTTCATACAGAAACGTTCATGGCATGTGACACTGATGTGACAGTGATCGTAATGCAATGTGACTGAAACACATTGCAAATTACTAATTTATTAAGACTGCTTTGTCACCAGAGCAGTACCCTCTGCCTGAAGTGCTGATACTGGATCTTGTCACTGAAATGTTGGATTCCAAGAAGCAAATGGATGAAGAACTGACTGGCCAAATAGAGAGAGGAAATAGGCCCTTTGTATGTTTGTGAACTTTGTATTTTATGTCTTTTGTTTAAAAGTAGGCGTTCACTTTAATCTATAGATAAATATCTAGCAAAATAACCTATATGTAAACAAAGACAGTTTAGGAAGTGTTCTGCATTTACTTAATTTCCCTTGTGTCCTATTAAGGGGGGGAATTCAATTGGCCACAATTTTAGGGGCAGTAAAAATGGGAATTTATCAAAAAAATTTTTTTTTACGGGCATTTCAATTACCCTCCATTTCTACAGCATGAAACATTTCCCGTTTTCAGGCAAAAACACATTGGATCCGTGATAACTTCTTTGATCTATTATATTTTGCGCGATCAAGGCCACGAAAAAAAAAAGGCACTTATCGGGGATTTTGTTTCACCTGTCTCCGGGCAGGTGAAGAAAAATCCCTGATTGTGTTGCTTCCTGTCAGCAGCCCAGCACACGCTGCTGTGTGCTGGGCTGTAGTGGGACGAGGGAGAATTCTGCCACTGAGCAGCAGAAGCAGCCTCCTCTCGGGGGTGTGTGGGGCGCGATCACACTGATCGCGGCCCCCCTGGATCTGTGCTTATCTGTGGGGCTCTCCGAAGCCCCCCTTCCCGCCTACCCCTCAGCGCTGCCATTTTTTTCCCCTTCTTTCTCTAAGGATGGCATGGCCACACTGCCCGCAATAAGGCTATGCCCGAATAAGTCCTAAGTCTTCGCGTCTAATTGAATTAGGCCGGGGACTCAATTAGCTCTCGGTAAATTACTGGTGTTAATTGAATCCCCCCCCCCTTTAAAAAAATCACAGATGTACATTTATGTTATCCAGTATATCTACAATGAGAAACTAATAGACTAGAATATAGAAGTAAACAAAGTTATTCTTATTTTAAATATAAATAAAATTAATTTGTACACCTACCAACATTTACTAGGCTGCATAAACAATTGTGGAATTTGTAAGGAGGGAAATAAGCCATTAAATATATGTATCCTCCTGCCAGACCTCGGTGCATCTGAAATATGCTGGATTATAAACAAAGAGCATAGTAACCCAGCAATGAAGTTTATTTATTTAAAAAAAAAATGAACATTGTATTAGGCTATTTCTAAATTAGGGCTCAATACAATTAGCCCTGATCTTGTGGGTGCGAGTCATCGTGGCAATAGCCGCACTTGACGGCAGCCCGAACTCACACAAAAGTGCTCACAGCCCCATAGGGCTGGCACTATAGAGATCTTTGCTCTCCATGGTAAAGGTGATCTCTGTAATCACTAAGAGCAGGACTATGGGTTTACATAGAGATCAGTTATCCTTATAATGACAGCTGTTCTCGCTAAATCCATTAAGCAATGGACATAGGGCCTGTTTCAGAGTTGTACGCTTACAAGGACGCAGCCACTGGCTTCAGTACGCCTAGAAAACGGGGTCGACACACCCCAGGTTTCGACTGATGCTGCCCTGTCTGCAAACTTTCGTGCACTACAAGTGATCTCGCAGTACAGATCCTGCACAGATCTCCAAACATCGGAGCTGTGCATGAACCATCAGGTTTGCGTAGAACTCTAGACCATTTTTATGTTTGAGAGATTGTGCTATTTTCAACCACCATAGGGTTTGATATGTGAATAAAACATCTTATCCAAAAAAAATTTATTGAGAAAAAGATTTTTTATTTACATTCCCTTCTCATTTCGTGGTCACAAAACACATATACAATTAAACAGCCGGTTGTTCATATATAAAAAATACAGAAAATCAGACAGATTAAAAATTAAGTTACGATCATAGATCTATGCTAAAAGAAATTAAAGATGGTATAAATATTAAATATTTGTCACAAATTCACCAACTGGTATCAAAAGCAGTCTTCTTCTAAATCAGGTGGTTATAAATAGAAGTATTTATATCCAATTAGCTCGAATTAACTGCGAGTTGGCCGAATATTGCTTAACGCGGGTTAAAAACCAAAAGCCGTGACTTTTTGCCTTAGAAATTATTGTTAAATTATTCCAATTCAAACACCTGATCCTCACTTACAGAGCACTAAATCACTCTGTCCCATCCTACATCTCCGACCTTATTTCTATCAACAGTTCCCCTCAATCCCTCCATTCCACGTTGGTTACCTCCTCTCAAATTCGCCTCCTAGATTTTTCCTGTTCTGCCACCCTCCTTTGGAACCGACTATCTCGCCAAGTCAGACTTTCTCCCAATCTCACCAGCTTCAAACGTTTACTCAAAACTCACCTTTTCATTAAAGCCTACCTCCTAAACATCCATTCTTCTCCTTCCCTGTCCTTCGTTATTCACTAGTTCACCCTCCAACTGTTCTCCCCATCCTTTAGCATGTAAACTTCCATGGGCATCTTCATGTTCTTCCCCAGCACTATCCTTGTTTCCAATGCTCCTGTTGTCCCTTATATCTTAGTCCCTTTCAACAACTCTGATTCTTTGGGCTTGCCAGTCACAGGCTCAATGGAGGCGATTCAATTCAATGCAATGCGAGGTTGAATAGCCCTGGGTGGGAGCCCACAAAGCTATTCAATTCAACGCGAGGTTTGGTCAGGCTAAAGGATTTTTTTCTCGCACCCTCCTGGGATGTAAGGAGAAATCCGACAAAAGTTTCGGCCGCGCTGCTGTTTTCCGGCTTAGCCCCGCCAGCACTATAGGGCAGTGTTCAATTAGCCACGAAAAGTGCCTTTTGAAGAAAAGTTGTCTCCGATTTGCACTTTTTGCCTGTTTTCAAAGTATCTCCATATTCAATTCCCCAGGAAACGTGAAAACTCCATAGGCTAAAACAGGTGAAAAAGTTTCTCCAGCAAAAGGCAGGAGAAAAGTAGTGCAAAATCCAAATTTTGGGGTACAAATGAGGGGACTTGGTTCAGAACCCTTTGGACACCCCTCCTAATGACTAATAGGGGAACAAAAAAAAAAAAAAAATTACTTAATTCACTCCAAAAAAAGACATGTCATTTTTGGGGTAAAAATGAAAAGTGTTGGGGGGCCTGGTACTTTGGGGGGCTATATGGTTGGGACTAGGGATGTGCAGGCTCGGACAGGTTCGAATTTGCACGCCGAGTTCCGATTTTTCCCTCCAAAAAACAGGACTCAGAAAGAGGCAAAACATCATCATTCCTGGACTTTTGTCCAGGAATGATGATGTTTGTTCATGCAAGATGACGGTTCTGAGTCCCGTTTTTTGGAGGGAAAAATCCGAACTCGGCGTGCAAATTCGAACCTCTCAGAGCCTGCACATCCCTAGTTGGGACAGGTGTTTTTGGGATTGCACGAGGCTGCAGCAGGTGTATTTTTTAAATTTTCATTTTAGAGACATCAAAATATACTAGTACCCATTTACATGTACCCCGAATTGCATAAAACAGCCCTTTGCAACAAAATAAGTTCACTAAATACCTTTATTAGGGCTACTAGTACTATTCTATATTGATTCCCAGGGTCACTGAAGCTTTTTATGGGGTACAGACTGATTTCCTCAAAAAGAGAGAGGTCCATTTAGCTAGTTTCGCTTTGGAGAACATTCGCCTATCCGCGAATGTGTTTTACAATTGAATATGGCGAAAAGTGGGGACGCGCATGGAGAAAACATAGCGGCAAAACAGGCGAATGAGGCAAATTCAATATACTTTTCACCAGGTGCCACTTTTCGCGACTAATTGAAATCGGCTTTAAGTTACACTCAGATATAAAAGTGTTGCATGTCAAATTAATTAGCACAGTCTCATGGTGCGTCCTAGATGCATTTTCGAAAAAAAAAAAAGACACAAAAAAGACGCCAGTCGCTAACAGTCTAACGGGACCAGACAGGCCAGGAGGGGCTGCTTGGTGTGACTGCAGTAAAGACAAGTAAGGACACATCTGTATGGGATGTAGTTATGAGACTGGCGGCCCTCAATCCTGACAGCGTAATCCCGGCAAGGGATTTAACATAGGTGTCGAAATACGGACGCCCATGTTAATCCTGACGCCGGACCTATCGTCCTCTCTGCCGGATAAGTATACACTTAGCCAGGAGATAGGGTGGTTAGGTTTAGGAACCCCCGGGGGGACTTAGGGTTAGGCTAGGGGAAGGGGGGGTTAGTCACTAGGGGGGAGGTTAGGGTTAGGCAGCCCCCCCAGGAGGGTTAGGGTGTGGAGAGGGGGGTTAGGTTTAGGCACCCATGGGGGGGGATGTTAGGCACTAGGGGGGGAGGTTAGGGTTAAGCACCCCTAAGGGAGGGTTAGGGTTAGCATACTTACCACCGGGGGTCGGGATCTTCACCTGTCGGCCTGTCACTGTTGGAATTTGAACTGGCGGCTCTTGAGCCGCCGGTATTTCAAACCCATTAGCATCTGTATGTTGCTGAAAACAAAACATTAAGGCTACAAATTTCTCTTTAGAAAGATTTAAACATTTTTCTGAAGAACTAAAAAGGTTTTGCGACAATAGGATGACAAAAGGATTAGCAATTGCGAAGGCAATTTCTGACATTTCTAACAAATTAAATACCGGAAGTAACATGTTAAACGCCATGGCTGCAGGGGGTGGGGGACTTGCAGAGCACTGATATGGCACCCATTATTTAGAATTCATTTGTACCCTATTGTGTCTTCAGTCTTCCAACAGATATGCTGTTTTTATAATCTAATTCATTTTATCAAGGCTTGCTTCAAATCAGCACTTTATCTGCTATTTACAATTTAGAAAATAGCATCAAGACGCTGCCCAATCTTTTCTCATTTCCGGAGACATACACAAAAGAGACCTCTTGTCTGAAATTATATAGAACACAATGGACTAATGTTCACTCCTGCGCTGATGCCCCTTTCGCCATCCTCTCCTGACAGGCTTTTTTTCTGGCCGCAGAACACATTGTGCTTTGGGGATAATTGACTTTGGAAGATGATGTTGTTTATACAAAAACAGGTCAGACTGAATCTCTCTACTACACTCTTGTATTACATGCTCCTGATTGAATGTATTTACTCTTTTATACTCCTGATATCCTGAAAAGATGGAATACATTTGTATTGATGCCTTAATGTATGTTACTCAGAGAAAGGAACAGATATAGATGAAACAACATTCAAACATATTATGGAAAATTATAATCACAAAAGAATAATAAAAAAAAAAAACAGATGTAGAAGCCACAAGACCTAGTGTGTAGAAAAGTACGTGGCAGCACAGGTGAGTCCTCCTGATCAGATGGCTATTTACTTACTAGAAAGAATTCAAGAGAGCCAGAGAAACGTTTCTCAGAAAGCTGACAGTGTTGGCGCCTTTAGACTCCCATTAATCTCTTGGTAGTATTTTTCAAGTAATTTTTTTGAGTTTTCGGGCCACTTGGTTCTTATTCCGCCTTCCCCTTCCCCCTTCTTTCTTATATTGTTGTATCTTTATGTATTGTTTTCCTATATGACCATCTTTGATTCATTTCCATATTGTGTTACATGGCCATGCTACAGAGCAAGTGACTCACAGTGATAGGCCGCAGGCGAACGAAATGATGTGAGGTCACGCTCTCCTCCCCAGAGCAAAGAGGATTTGCAAGAGAAGAGAGGAACAACCAGCAGTAACCATGCAGCCCCTGAGCAAAATAGTAGCAAGAGTGAAAGGTTGCCAAAGTACAATTAGAACAAGTCCATTTGCTGCTATTATTTTTAACACCTAAAAAACTCTAGGGGCAAAGGCATCCTTTTTTACTGACTTGTTCACAGCACTGAGATGAAAAGTGGAAAACGCCATATACTAATACAGGGCTGGACAGATACAGAGTCAACTAAAATTTTAGACCTGGAAACTGGACTTTAACGTGGTCCGAGAAAGCAGAGCATCTCCAGGAAATGCCTAACTAGTCATTTCCACATATCCTCATTCCCAAGTCAAATAGTATTTGGTGTCTGTGGTTTCATCACGATTGGTTGAGGGCAACCTTGGCCCATCAGTAACGAGAGGTGATACAATGATCACTTAGCCCTTCTGCTAAAGTGGTAACCTGTACCGGACCAGTACCACATTTAAACCTACTGTGTTGCCAAAAAATGTTAGTGAGCCCCCACTCCTATAACCGATCAGCTTTGTGCTAAATAACACTGTTACTTTTTGTGGCATCATGGTTGATTATTATGGCATTTCTAAAAAAGTAAGACCTACTAGAGTGGTGAATAGTCCATCTCAGTGGCCTCAGCTATTGTGAAATGATATGTCAAAGCAAGCCATGCCAGTTATTGGCTTTATCTGCATGTCCAAACTACAAGCATCAGCATACTCAACCCTGCCCCTTCATAGACCCCAAACCCCATTTTAAAAAGCTGTATAACCATCGCACATGTGTCCTATAGAATGAAAACCTGATGTGTTCAGAATTATATACTATATATAGACGCACTCTATTGTATTTCAACAGTATGCATAAGTCTTATTTTTTTGAGATACAAAGTAAAGCTGGGTACAGACTAAACGGCGCGGGTACCCAGTGATGCGACCCACGGCTCCCCTCCGCCAGCTGACCCACATATCAGACGGCCGGTACACAATAGATGATCCGGTGCCTGCCCGACCAATATGTCAGCCGCATCGTCAGGTTGGACTGCATGTAGGGCCGACCAGACTATGCAACTGACGTCCCCATGGGAGGGCGCACCGCCCAACTTAAAGCGTACACACTTAACGATTTTGACAATTTGTCGTTCTGATCCATTGGAATCGGCAAATCGTTAAAAAAATCGCTAAGTGTGTACCAAGCATAAATATCTCTCATTTGACCATGGGGTGACGCAAACCAGCTGCAGCAGATGAGAAAGAGGCCAGGATCCCCCCGCCCCCACTCAACGGCGGCGACATGTCTGTTTCGGGAAACGGAGGCACTAGCGTGCAGTGCTGAATCAGGCCCATGATTTTTCACACTCTGGTGTTACAAACATACCGCTTCACAGGAGAATATAAAGCAGAACCTTATGGGAGCATATATGCAACAGTATCATCTAGGTGTCTAACATCCATTTACAATAAACTAATGTCATCACAATTTTAAAAATTTGCAGGGCGTATTGATGCAAGTTTTTACATTTGTAGAGCTACTGTCGGTACAGTCATTCCACAAAGCAGAATGGGCAGAGAAAATATTCAGAAGAAAGAGGTGCATTACTTCCAATTGTGCGATAAAGGGATTGCAAATGCAGTAAGGCATGCACAACTGTGCTAAAACAAATGAAGGATATTTTTTCGGGTTGGGTATGGGCAGTGGCGTATCTATAATGGGTGAAGTGTGGGCGGGGCACACGGGCCCCCGGGTCCAGGGGGGCCCCGCACCGCACCCATATTTTTTTAAAACTTACCAGTCCGAGGTCCCGCGTCACTGCTGCTCAGAACACCTGAAAAATGGCCGCCTTGGCCATTTTCCCGGCGTTCTGCGCATGTGCAGTAGACTCCGGGCACACACTATTGCCTGGAGTCTACAAATGCTCTGGTGGCTGGCCAGCCGCGTCAGTTGGCTGCCAACCACCAGGGAGAGAGGTGGGGCCCCGCACAAGGAGTGCACACAGGCCCCCATCTCTCTTAAAACGTCCCTGGGTACGGGATCCCGATGGTCAGAATACAGACAGCGGCATCCCGACAGTTAGAATCCCCACAGATTTTTATAAGTATTACCTATCCCTCCTGTTCCGAAGGATAACCCTCACCCTAATGCCTAACACTAATCCTCCCCTCCGCAATCTGACTGTATTCCGATAGTCGGGATACCGCTGTCAGTATTGTGACAGTCGGCATCCTTATACTCTCTCTGTATAAAAATATTAACAAACCAAAACATGTGTAGTAACAAAATAGAACAATGAAAGGAATTCCTTCAGTAATACAAGGGAAAACCCAGAAATGCTGTTCAGACTATATCCAGGAGCTACAAGATCGCAATCTTGTTTGTCCAATGCTTTAGTCCATATTGCATTTCTTAGTACTGTATTATATATTCAATGTACTTAATTAAACTAATGACAGATAAGTACATGGAATAAAGCATCAATACTACATAGTATCACAATATTCAGTGATATTGCATAGCTTGTATAGCACTAACTGTGTGGTTCATTTGCAAGTTTAAATATGACTCCTGACTTACATGAAATTGCTGGCAAAAAGACGTCTGCTTATATGTGTTAATAAGTAAATCTGCTCCACAATCTGTTGCGTTTCCTGGTAATGGTCTTTGCTGTAGATTATCCAACATTTAACCTAATCAAGATGTTCTTTCCTAGCATTACTGTACATTCACAGGCAGCTTTGCACAATTACTAGACTTGGCTTCAAGCTTTTTCAAACATACTCAGCTGTTTTCATCAAGGTCTGTCACTAGCACAGGGAACAACAATAAGATCATACACATGGATGTGGGAGCTTAGCTCCGTTTAACAGATCCCCCACAATTCATAAAGTACCAGATATATTTCCCCTTAACCAAACATTTTTTTTTTACTGAAATGCCAATCTATTTCTTTCTTTCCATGCCTAGTGATACAAAATGTTCTGATTTTACATTTGCTCTTTATCATGGATAACATTTCTTTGGAACTACTTACATCATCAGTGTAACTTTTCAAACATTCAGAAATACTAGCAGAGATTATTATAGTCAATTTAGATCAAATCACTTTTCTTGTATCACATACTAAGCTATAGAGATACAACTGCCTACCTGTGAATGCCAAGTTACTCAGTTATTAGTATGTTTGTTTAGTTGCTTAGGTTTGCTGGTACTCTGACTGGGGAAAAGTGCTTAAAACTTAATCCTGTAGGAATAAAATGAAATCACCACAATAATTGACAATATGGGAAATGAAGGTGTATTTTATGTACTCACATTAATTAAATTAAATATATTTAACAGTAAATAAATCACCCAAAAAAATTTTCAGGCAGGAGTTGATTAATAATACTAATCTAAGATTACAGTATAAAACCAAGAAAAGCTGCCTAGTGTCTATATGAAACCCTATGTCCAGTACAGTACTGTCAGCTAGTGAGATGTTCCTAGCAAAGGAAGCAGCAATGAGAGTAAAGCTGGCCACACACTAGACCAACTTACATCCAACCAGCCAACTTGTTGATTGGTTGGAATGAAAATCTGGTAACGTATGGGAGTAAATGATGATCTGCAATTTGCTCCTAAATGCCAGAAAACAGATGAAAATGGTCGTCAGACAAGTTTGTTAAATGTTTGATCTAAACAATTTGTTCAAACAACAGTTTTTGTCCATTTTCCGGCGTTTGGGAGCAAATTGCTGATTGTCATTTGCTTTCATATCTTACCAGATTTTCATTCCAACCAATCAAATAGTTGGATGGTTGGATGTAAGTTGGTCTAGTGTGTGGCCAGCTTAAGCACAGGGATGATCTACTAATGGCACATCTAAAATACCACTCTTACTACCTGTTGGGATCATAACAAACACACAGTATGTTCTCAATATTCTGCTTATCTCACTGTACACTGATTCTTTCAGAACCTAAAAAGTTTTTGGCCTAAATAAATACTCTAGCCCTTTGCTTACAACACCCAAACTTACTTCTCCTCCGCAGAACTCTACCCTTCTGTACAATCTCGTGTGACAAACTGTTTCTCTATCTCCGAATGGATGTCCCTGTAATACCTAAAGCCCAACATGTACAAAACATATACCTCTCCCTCCAGGGAAAAAATACTATTCCTCCAACTGACCAACCAACTAAAAGGGTGCCCACACACCTAACCAACAACTTTTTCATCAAACCAGCCAACTTCTCTCCAACTTGTGAGGTCACAGAGGTAGACAGACGGCGACTGCCTACTTCTGCTTGCTTTGAATAGATATATTATATAAAATATATATACATATACACACACATATATATACATATATAAAATATACACACATATACATACACACATATATATATATATACATACACACACATATATAAAATATACACACACACACATACATATATATATATATATATATATATATATATATATACATACACACATATATATATATATATATATATATATACACACATACACACACATGTATATATATATATATATATATATATATATATATATATATATTGCTCGAAGTGTGCTGATATGCAACAGCATGGACATACTGGCACTTCAAGCACTAAACATTCTTTTTTTTTTTGCATGTTTCAAAGAGAGCAGAGTTGCTGTGGGTGGAGGGGCGTTGCTTCAGTGCAGAGCGTGGAAGCTACATGCTGAGTGACAATCACACTCTCACTCACGCACGCTCTGGACTTCTGCTGACAGTCTGCCTTAACACTGCGGAGTCCTGCAGTGTTCCGCCGCCTGCCTGTTGGTATGTGCCCATCAGAACCTGCTGGTCCTAGGGGGCCCGGCACCCCCCTGCCACTTTGCCGCAAGTGGGGAGGTGTTTCACAGGGCGGATTGCTCCACCAGGAACACAGGACGTACCCGTGGCCACCCTAATGACAAAGGGTGGGCTGGAGAGGGGTGCAGTGTTCAAGTGCCCCCTTGATGCACCCTGTCCTGACTCCCGATCCGTGGGGCGTGGGCTGCTGATAGCGGGAGGAGCAAGCAGATTCCAGACCAGAGACAGGCTACAACGATTTTCCGTTTGAGTCAGCAGAATTGCTGATTGGAGCGGAGCTGAGCTGCGGCTGTGTTAAGTGCCGGGTATGACTCAAACGCACAGCGTGCAGGTGCGCGGCTCCACCTCTTAGCTGGTGCTGAAGTGTCACTTAGCTGGCTCTGCCTCCTCCGATGCTGACAGAGTGCACTGAACAGTCCTCCCACCACTGAATGAGGAAGTAGAGGATTGGGAGTGGAAAAGAGGAACACTTTGTAGTTGAGGTATGGAGTGGACTAGAATACATGATATACATTAATTTAAACTAAATATTGACAATGTCATGTTCATGTACTAGGCTTCAGCAACCAGTGTTTTTCTTGCTGCAGAAGCACCCAGGGTATGCTTGTACTTAAAAAACAGCTGGTAGCAAGCATGTGTTAACATGATGCATCAAAAGATGCAGCAACAAAGGTGTCCACATACTGTACACACATAATGTTCACAACTTGTATCATAATAATGCAAGGTGGTTAGAGGAGTTAGGAGCTGATTTAGAGGTGGACGCAGACCTGGATGTGCTTCAAAGCCCTTTCTCTGTGTACAAATGTGCATCTGAATGTTCCTGCCAGGACTGAGACGCCCACTGGTAGTGTCTTAAAATGCTGCATTTCCATAAAGTGCTTCTTTTAATGCGCCATTGGTGCAGCATCGGTCACACCATTGAATCTTGCTCCAACCCCATGGCAGGTACAGTGTCTCCATCTGAGTATGGCCTCTTATGTGAACGGGCATGCATCTCTGTATGCAGCCACTTTTAGTGACACTCCCATAACACGCAACATTACCATGTGTCGGTTTTGCCACCCCTCTGTTACCTCCCGGTTGGAGGGTGGGCTGCCACTGGAGACACTAGGGCTAGTCAGAGCTGCAACTAGACATTTTGGTGCCCTGTGCCAGACAGAGCATTGGCCCCACCCCCCACATTTTTTAAATAGGAACATAAGGTAGTGCACCTGAAAAAACACCATGACCTCATGGGGAAGGGCCAGGGAAGAGATAGGGGAGGCCAGAAGATGCTGGGGATAAAAGAGGAGGAAGCTACAAGTGAGAATGATAATAAAAAGAAAAAGTGACAGGTCCAAACACTATTAATTAATTCCAGTTTATGAAATTCTTTATATGACTTGGGTAACTTATCCAGATAGTTGGATGAATCTAGAGTGATTCTTTTGGTTTAGATGATTTGTTTACCCCTGTACTTCATTTTTCAGCAGATGTAATATTATTCCATGTTGCTTGATTGTTGATAGCAATTTGCTCAGGTATATTCACCTGATGTAATTTGATAATTATTTATATGCACTTTAGGAGCTCCTGGAGCTATTCAAGTCAGCGCGCTGTTTGCCAGCCTCGTGACAGACACTTTAGTCGGAGAATGTCAGTAAGTTGCGCTAACTTGACTGATTTTAATCAGACTTACAAGTGCGCCGAATTGAATTGCCTCTTATGTGTGTGTTTTTTTCCTGTGGGTGCCTATGTCTTTCTTTCTTTTCTTATCCGTGCTAATGTATGTGTTTTTTACATGCAAATATATGTGTTATTTTATTTTTTATGCAAAACCCATGGGGGGAATTCATTTCTTCTGGGTGTTTAAAGTAATGTGCACCCAACGGAGCAATTCGATTGTTCGGGCGCCCATTACTTTTGAAGCACTGGGTTTAGCCACACATTGGGTGCTGAAACCATCTAAAGTTATGGTTTCAGCACCCAAACTGCTGTTTCGGCATCCAATCCACAGACTTTTCGCAGATTTCTTCTCACCACCTCTGGAGGCTGCAAAAAGAAACGTGTCTCCCACAGTAATGGGTGCCCGAAGGAGCTGCAATTGAATTGCTCCATCGGAGATCTATTAGCATAGATGCCACACAGAACAATTGAATTCCCCCGTATGTGTTTTATTTATTTCCTGTGGGGGCCTATCTGTTTGTTTGTTTGTTTTCTTTTAGGTGCAAGTGTGTGTTTTTTTATGCAAAGCCTATGTTTTTTTATTTCCTGTGGGGGCCTGAGTGTTTTTTTTCTTATCTGTACAAAGGAAGAAAAGGAAGCAGGGAATGAGAGATGCAGGAGGTTACAAAGACAGGGGAGGGAGTGAGAGGATGAGAAATGGAAGGAGGGAGTGAAAAGGGTGAGAGATGGAAAGAGGGAGTTAAAAATGAATGCTGACATGACCTGTTTTGAGTGGCCACGCCCCTTTGTGACATCACACCCCTCCTGATGCATGGGCACGCCCATTTTTGGGGCGCGCCTTTGGCGTACGCACACAGTATTCCTCCATACCCCCACTTCGACCACTGTGTGTGTGTATATATATATATATATATATTTTTTTTTAAAGAATAAAAAAAAAAAACCCTTCGTGTCGGTTTATTATTTTAAAATGCTAAAATGTATCTTTTGGACAGCAGGATCAGGTAAGTATGAAATGTATTTTTTTGTACTTCACTTGAAATGGAGAAGGCCATCTGTAATGTCATGTAGTGTAGTGTGTCCCTTTACACTTCCTTATTCTCTTTAAGCGGCCAATGCAGGCACACAAAGCCCCACCAGACAGGGGTGGAGGGATCTAAAAGGATCCCTCTTCGCAAGCTGGGACTCCTTCACACAGGGGAGGAGCAGGGTGAGCACCAAGTGCGGGAGCAAATGCCATTTGAAGATGGCGAATGCTTCCGAATCAAGCTCCAAAAATATTGTATTTTCGGAGCTTGATGAAATTCTGTCCCTATACTAGTGTATGAGGACAGCGGGCAACTTCGCAAGTGAAAGGTAAGCAGGAGATATCTTTGATATCTTCTGCATTATTTTTTTGATGAATGGCCCCAGAACTTAATTTCTATAAAAGCAGGTGAAAATTTTATATTTCACCTGCTTTTGAATATATTAAGTTAGAAAGATTGGACCCCTAAAAGGCATGTTTTGTTCAACTTGATATTTTTGGATACATTATATCCTTGTTCAGAAGAACAATCTCCACAGAAACTGACAGTATTGTGTCTTCAATCGTAGGTGTAAAGCTTGGTAGACATCTATACAATCATCGGGTCGTCAATATTGAGAGAACGGCCATTGGATTGTATAGGTGTGTACGCTGTCCCGATGCAGAAGCGTTAGCCGATAAACGGCTTTTAACGCTCCTGCAATGGTCAGGATAGGGAGGTTGCATATTATGTTCTGTTTAATATTTGTCGGCTCGACCTCCCGATCCCATAGAAGCCCGTACACATTGTGCTATGTCTGCACAGTGTGTACATGGCTGACAGGAGAACTGGGGACAGATTGCATGGCTGATCGGGACAGTTTTACCCGATCAAACTGTAATCGAAAAAGGTGTGTACCTAGCTTAAGGCAGGACAAATTAGGGAGGTAGTGAAACATTGTCATTGGAGGGGGCGTCACCATTGAGGGGGTGTTACGCAATCGCGCGATAACCTATAGGCTTCATTACTAGAATCTTTGAATTGGGAGATTTATGAGAACTCCATGCAGATGTGTCCAAATAAATCTAGCCTCCATGCGCGTTATGTAGCCCTTCTAGTCACAGCCGCTGACACTATAACGTAGCATTTCGCATTCAGATACACCCGCAGTAGCACACAGAACATATTTTAATCAACAGAAGCTTCTTGTGCATTCTATTCGCAAACGTTGTGCGAATAACACACATTTGAAGGTAAAAAGTCGCACAAAAAGACGCTCGGCGCTACCGAGTCGCACAGCACTCACGTGTTATGTGTAACGCGACTTGTAACGCACTGAGGATAGATGTATATGGACACATCTGTACATATGAGAATATTTAGAATCTGAACAGGTTTCTGTACAAGGCGCTTTTAAGATTCCTTATTGAAGAAGTGATCAAATACTCAGGTAATTTTTTTATTTTATTGATACAAACTGTAATTATTGCAATTAATGAATATATTTATTTGAGGTTGTATTGAAGGATTGATCAAGAAATGAAACACTGTGGTACTTTTGAATTTAATTGATGTAAACTGCAATTGTTGTGATTAATGACACAGTGCTGCCTGCCATTAATACCGCTTTCAGACATAAAATCCCGGCTTCAACTCGGCTCGGACCCAGGACATAGAGCACAGGTTGAAGCACCAAGGGGTCTATCCAAATCTATTTATTCATGTTCAATGTGTGCCCCACAAAATAGTCTGCTTTTTTTTTTAGCAAATCATCATTATATATTTATATTTTACTTGCATGTGTCGACATGGGGTGGGGGGGGGGGCGATCGTAGGGGCCTGAAACATGTGAGCGGACACTTGCTTGCCTGCAGCAGCAGCACTACAGGACAGATCCACCACCATTATTCCTGCTCTGCCACTGACAAGAATATGATGAGGGTGAAGAAGTAGTTCGGGGGAAACTTCCCCCTATACTAGAACGATTAGTTGGTGAAAATCAAACATGTTTGATTTTCCCAACTAGTTGGAATGACTGTTTTTGGCCGTTTTTCAGTGTGTGGAGCAAACGGCTGACTATCGTTTATACTCCCACACACTGGACGAGTATCATTCCAACCACCCAACTAGTTGGCTGGTTGGAATGACATCGTTCTAGTGTATTGCCAGCATATGTCTCCTCAAATATCCAACACAGTCAAGCCCGGTGCCCTTATGTCAGTATTGTCCCATGCCTTACCCTTATCCAATCTTTCTTCCAGTCCCACTCCTTGACCTTAGTGTAAAAATGTGTGCATATTTTTTTTTTTTTTAAATATGCTACCAAGACTCTTATCCACTCTCACATCAAATCCATCATGTTCACTGGAACTTCCTACTCTGGCATTCCCTTGGCCCATCTATCCCCTCGTCAAGCCATTTTAAATGATGCAGCAAGACTCATCATTGTCTGTCACTGCTCAAAACCTGCCTCACCACTTCGCAAATCCCTACACTGGCTCCCAGAATCCACTTTAAATAACTCGCTCTCATCACTACTCTTACATGCGTCTTAGAACGCTCTCCCTCAAGTCTAACTTTGACCTGCACCTTGTCTCTGAAGACTACTCCAATGCCCGGTTGGTATATTACTTAGAGAGTCAAAATTTAGACATTCAAAACGGACACCATAATGTCGACAGGTACAATATTAAGACAACCAAAAGGTCGACGACTATATGTCGACATTTAATACATAGTCAAAATGATGACAGGCAAATAATTTAGACATTCAAAATTTTATATTATATATATATATATATATATATATATATATTACATACATACACACACACACATATATATACACATACAATTTGAAATGTCCGCAGGTTCAAAATGTGGACAGTTAAAATATAGACAAAAAAGGTTGACATTCAAAATATTGATAAATTATAAGGTTGACACCGAAATGTCGATAATCATAAGTATAACAGCCAAAATGTTGCCAGTCATAATATAATACAGTCGCTGCTAAAAGCTGTCCTGTGGCTCAGAAGTTGCTGAAAGCTGGCGGCTCAGACTTCCGTGAGAGCAGTTCGGCTGGGAGCAGCTAAATAGTTAGATTTAAGAAAAAAAAATGTGTGGTGTTCTACATCAAATTCATAACCAGCCCCGGACCTCTCAACCTGGGCTGGTATTGGAAAATAGGGGGAAAAAACGGTGTCTATTGTCCAATAACCATCCCGGGGCGGAACCACCAAGGGGGGGGCAGTTACCACTATAGCAGAGAGACACACAGCGCGGGGTCCTTCTGTCTTGTACTGTTAAGATGGACAATGAACAGCAACAAGAAGGGACACATGGACTGATTCAGCAAGGATCGCAACTGCTAATACGCACGCAATGACTACGCAGACCCATCTCAGAGTGATTGACAGTAAGTGCCGTTTGTGGGTGGTGATGAAGTTGTGGTCAGCAAAACGTAGGCTAGCCAGTGCATTTGAATGCCATTGCATGGGCGTGCAGAATTTATCCACTGTGATGCCTTACGCAGTCTGAGTAGTAGCGTGCGACGAGGTTAGCATTACCTGAATAAGGTCAGAGCTTGTGCAAATGAACGCGATTCTGTGATTGTACTCGATATTACCGATGATTTTGCAGTCTTGCTAAGAATTACGGATGTATTTAAGGTAAAGTGGGCATCCTTATGTTGTGCTGCGACGGCATAGCGATCGCAGTGGATTAGCATACCATCGCAGTGAGACTGCGTACATAATTTGTATTGCAATCGCAGTTGCGATCCGTAATGAATCAGGACCACTGTGTATACACATAACAAGTGTGTATACAAGTAAGTGCACTTTGACTGTCAATTTTATTTGTGCAACATGAAATTTGCCGCACTTCAGCAACAGGTGGGTTCAGATCTGCTGGCTGTGTCAAATGTCAGATTATGATGGTCAATTCAGTTTTGTGCACCCTAGTACTGGGCGTAAATATAAGAAACAATACTAGGGAAGTAGATATGCCATTAATGTGAATCAATGCCTATGTAAAAATTGTATGTTGGAAAATCTATCCACATAATTAAGAAGAGACATGCTATCCATAGTTCCTCTATTAAAAGGCTATGAGGGTCTATATACTAAGCCTTGGTGAGAAAGTGGATGGAGATAAAGTACCACTCAGCTCCTAATTGTCATTTTTGAAACACAGCCTGTAAAGTGAAAGTTAGGAGCTGATTGGTTGCTACTTTATCGATCCACTTGATCTCTCTCCAAGGCTTAGTATATAGACATATTTGTCTAGTAGGTCAGCTGACACAGAATCTATAGTGGCACCTGTTTTAAGGCATTGAAATTCATGTCACTGGGTAATACGCCCTGATTAAGGGTGATCGAGGGAGCTACTCCTAAAACTGGAGTGTAGATGGAGAGAGATGCTTAACATCACCGTGGATTAGTCTGGAACTTTAGTTTTTTTTGTTCTCTCTAATAGTGATCTACTAACCGTGCACACTACATTTCTTTTTTTATCTTTGCCTTCTGTGGTGTTAGGCTAACTCCTAGTATGTTTATAACTTGGCTCTGGTGCTCATCTAAAAAATTAGAGTTATGGTAGTGGTAGTTATGGTGGTTATGGCTATATAACTCCTTTTCTTCGAGGTCCATAGGTTCCACAGGGATACCATGGGGGATATTATGGTTGGAGAGATCCAGGCACCAAACAGTTAAAGCTTCAGCTCCCAGGATGCCTCGGGTCTTCCTCCATATATACTTTGGCCCCTAGCCATAGGCCTTCAGTTTAGTTAACAAGCCTTAAGACAGGAGAAGGAAAGAGGAGAAGGAAGAGCAATTGTATCCAGAATAACTCTTACATAAGATGAGGGAATCTGTGACCGAAAGAAAAAAAATACCCATGCAGCCAGGTGAGTCAGAGTGGGTGCCCTGTGGACCCTATGGACCTCGAAGAAAAGGAGTTACCTAGGCAAGTCTATCAGAACTCTAATTTTCTTCTTCAGGGTCCATAGGGATCCACAGGGATACCATGGGGATGTCCTAAAGCAGTTCCCCTAGGGTGGGGGATGCTCCTGAGCAGAAAGGAGTACTCGTAGTCCAAAGGAGCATCCTGAGAGGCGAAAGTATCAAAGGCATAGAACCGAAGAAAAGTGTGAACAGAAGACCATGTGGCTGCCTTGCACAATTGTTCAGGAGAGGCACCACAACTAAATGCCCACGATGGCCCTACGGACAGAGTAGAATGTGCTGTCACCGTGCTTGGGACAGGGAGATCAGCCGGTGTGTACACCTGAGAGATAGTCATGCGTAGACATCTCGCCAGAGTCTGCTTATTAGCTGGCCATCCTCGTTTGTGAAAACCATATAATACAAAAAGAGCATCTGATTTTCTAACAGACTTTGTGCGCTCCACATAGATACGGAGAGCACGAACTACATCCAGGGAGGTTTCACCTACACAAAGATCTGGAGCCTGAAAAGCTGGAACTATAAGGTCTTAATTTACATGAAAATGGGACACTACCTTAGGAAAGTAACCCTCTTTTGTACGAAGAACAGCTTTATCCTGGTGAAAAATCAAAAATGGAGAGCAACAAGAAAGCGCTGCCAAATCAGAGAGACTGCGAGCAGAAGAGATAGCAAGAAGAAAATGTGTCTTCGCTGTCAACCACTTCAAATCTACAGAGTCTAGAGGTTCAAATGGGGAAGCTTGTAGCCCCATAAGAACTAAAGACAAATCCCACGGTGCTACCGGTGGAACAAACGAAGGCTGAACTCGCAGAACTCCTTGGAAAAAAATTCTAACATCTAGTAATGAGGCAATCTTCCTCTGGAACCAGACAGACTGACAGTGCAGAAACCTGCACTCTGAAAGTGGTCAGGCGGAGACCGCTGTCTAACCCCGCCTGAAGAAAAGCCAGTAGCCTGGAAATCCTGAACACCTTAGGATCATACTTCCTATGGGAACACCATTAACCAAAAAAATGCCAAACTCTGTAATAGATGCGGGCAGAGGTAGGCTTCCGTGCCCTAAGCATCGTTTGAATTACAAAACTAGAAAAACCTTTTGCTCTTAGGATGGAAGATTCAAGAGCCACGCCGTGAAAGCCAGCCGAGGTAAGGCCAGATGCCAGCAGGGACCCTGCATTAGCAGATCCTGCCATAGAGGAAGAGGATACGGACTGTCTACGGACAGATTCTGTATGTCGGTGAACCAATGACGTCTAGACCAAGCCAGAGCCACAAGTATTACTGTTCCGCCTTCCTGCTTGAATTTTCTGAGAAGTCTTGGAAAGAGAGAAATAGAAGGAAAGAGATATGTCAGCTTGAAGTGCCATCTTACTGCCAGTGCGTCCACAAAGGCTGCTGATGGGTCTCTGGACCTGGACCTATACCTGGGGACGTGATGCCATGAGATCTATCTCTGGTAGACCCCATTTGTTTACCAGAAGCTGAAATACTCCCGGATGGAGAGACCACTCACTGGTGTGTATGTTCTGGAGACTTAGGAAGTCTGCTTCCCAATTTAGTACTCCCGGTTTGAATATTGCCGAGATGGCCGGAAGATGACGTTCTGCCCAAATCAGAACCTTTGTCACTACTTTCATGGCTGTGGAACTTCTTGTGCCTCCCTGATGATTGAGGTAGGCCACTGTAGTCGCATTGTCGGACTGAATCTGGACCTGCCTGCCCTGGAGCAGGTCCTGTGCCATGATAAGTGCCTTGTACACTGCTCGCATTTCCAGAATGTTTATAGGCAGATGACTTCCCTGAAAGGTGTGATGACCTGTCACTGCCCCCCATCAGCGAAGACTGGCGTCTGTGGTGAGAAGCACCCAATTTGGAATACAGAATGGGCGCCCTTTGTTCAGATGATCCTTTCTCAGCCACCAAAGGAGAGTGTGACAAACCTCTGGAGTAAGAATGATCTTCTGAGACCTTATTAGATGATACTGTCCATTACACTTGGAGAGAATCAACTTTTGCAGAGGCCTGGAATAGATCTGAGCATACCCCACCATGTCGAAGGTGGATACCATTGATCCCAGGACCTGCATTGCTAATAGAATGGATACCCTTCGCTTGCGTATTCGGAATGACAGCGCCACAATCTTGTCCTCTGGCAGAAACACTGTTTGTGCCCAAGAATCCAGCAACACTCCCAGATGTACCATCTGCTGTGTTGGAGAAAATTATGATTTCTTCCAATTGATTAAGCAGCCGTGCTTTTGTAGGCAGGCTATGGTCAGTTGAAGATGGCTTTGTAGAACAACCGGAGTCTGTGCCAATATCAGAAGGTCGTCCAGATATGGCAGAATTCTGACTCCCTGATGCCTGAGATAGGCCATCATGACTGCCATTATTTTGGTAAATACCCATGGAGCTGTAGATAGGCCAAAGGGTAGAGCCTGAAATTGGTAATGCTGCTGAAGGACAGCAAACCATCAAAAATTGTTTGTAGGATGGTATAATTGGAACATGCAGATATGAATCCCGAATGTCCAGGGAAACCATATAATCCCCTGGCTCCATTGCCAAAATACTGTAATTGACCGGAGAGTTTCCATACGAAACTTGGGTACATGGATAAACTTGTTGATGGTTTTTACAGTTAGTATAGGGCGATAAGCCCCATTGTGTTTCTGAATCAGAAATAGATTGGAATAAACACCCTGTCCCTGTTGTGACACAGGAACCGGGACTATTACTCCCGCCTGCAGCAGGGAGTGAATGGCTTCCTGAAAGGCCAAGGCCTTGACCGCATCTGATGGAGGATCTGTGCAAAATAACTTCTGGGGAGGATGCCTCCTGAAAGTGAGGACATACCCCTAAGAGATCACTTCTCGGACCCAGGGATCTGTTGTTGTTTGATGCCAATAATCCGCAAACTGAACAAGTCGGCCTCCCATCCTGGGATCCCCAGGAGGAGGCCAGCCCCATCAGGCCGAAGGTTTATCGTCCAGTTTAGAAGCTGGACGTCGTACCGGGCAAAACCTCTTAGTTTGTCGCCTTGTTGTCTTGCGAAAACTAGTCGACCTAGAGGAAGACTGTTCCCTTACTCGTCCCCGAGGACGGAAGGATCGAAAAGAAACTTGTCTAGACTTTATCGCCCCCGTAGATGGCAGACCTGGTGATTTTGAAGCCGCCAGAGTAGCTATAATTTTATCCAACTCTGCTCCAAAAAATACCTTTCCATAGAAAGGCAAGACTTCCAGCACCCTCTTTGATCCTGTATCAGCTTTCCAGGATCTTAACCAAAGGGCCCTGCGTGCCACTATTGAAGCTGCTGATGCTTTAGAAGCTAAAATTCCAGCATCTACTGCAGCTCCTCCCAGATAGGAAGCCGCTTTCCGTATGTGTGAGATATACATCCTCTGTTCTCTGGTAGCATCTGGTAGAGAGTCTTCCAATGCCCCCATCCATTCTTCAACAGCTTTGGCTACCCAGGCTCCAGCCATAGCTGGACGAGTAACAGCTCCAGATGATGAAAATATTGCCTTAAGACATGCTTCAATATTCTTATCTGTGGAATCCTTCAGAGAAGATGTTGATGGAATAGGCAATGTGGCATTTCTGATTAAGTGCGTTACATGAGCATCCACAGTAGAAGGTACCTCCCGCTCAGTACATACAGAAGCTGGGAAAGGGTACAACGATGTTATTCTTTTATTCACATAAAATCATTTATCCGGGTTACCCCATGCCTCATCCATAAGATCAGTGAGCTGTTCAGATACAGGAAACTCTGTCTTGACCACCTTCGGTGGTGATTAAACATTGGAGCCTTCTTACTATGAGCTGGTTCATCATCCTGAATATCTAGGACTGATTTAACCGCCCTCACCAAAGGAGGAACATCCACTGTGGACAGATGGTCCTCCTCCCCGAGCTAGACCCTGAAGAAGAACCCTGCACATCATCAGATTCCTCTGATGATGTGTCTTAATCAATATGTTGAGCAGACTAATAAAAAAGATAACTTGCGCTTAGGCGCCTTAGTAACTACTGGTCTGCTTTCAACATTAGATGGGCCATACTCTGACTAGAAAGGCCATAAACATCTTTCCAGGAAGGATGCATAAGAGGTGCAAACATAGCATGCTGTGGACACCCCATCTAAGGAGGCATTGTGGGAGCAGCCATATGATCCACAAACTGCTTCATTACATGGGACAAAGAGGATGCCCAATATGGGGACACATAAGGCATACATGATATACATGAAACCAGCACAGGAGGCTCCCCCCTCCTGTTTCCCTTTATCTTTAGACATGTTCATAAAGGTAATAAATGCAATGCTATGTGACAGCCTTCACAAAATCTCAAACGAATGCAAAGTATTCAAAGAAAAACCTCCACCTCAAAGGATGGAGAGAAAAAATGGTGATAGTTATAATTGACAGACAGAAATAAAAGGCAGTGTCAATAGCAGCTAGCAAACATACAATGTATATGTAATATAATTACAATGGATTCTAAATCAACTACACAAACACCAGGAATGGTAGGATATAGAGCACAGTATACCTTAAAAACGGGAGAGGTATACACAGAGACTGACCCAAACCCTCCTGAGACCAACAGCTACAGCAAGGCATTGATAGTGGACCGTGAGCGTCTCATATACACGTGGAGGGTAGGTGGAGCAACCCAGACGCGCGAAACCCTTCGTAGGGACAGCGCCTGGGTCGGGGGAGGAGCTTCCAAGGGAGCGCCTACCTCCCCTAAGCTGCGTTAACCAGCCGGATACGCTGGCCTAGTGGCAGCAGAAGTTTCTGCTGACGAACCCTGGTGTCAGACGATAAGCCTGCGGTGGTGTAGTGAGGACGCGGACATTCCCGAGCCCTGACTGCAGCGGTTTCTGGTGCGTCTCTGACACCAGAAGGACTGCCGCACGCGATTCCCCGTAGGCGAGAAACCGCCTTACCTGACATCTCAGTACATCCGGTTGCAGTCGGGGTTGCAGCATCGCGGCCAGCAAGCTCAGCCGCGACTCGCCGGAATCACCAGCCCAGTTACTGGTGTTGCAGCCCGGCGGAGGAGATGGAGTCGCAGTACATACATCTTAATTCAGACGCTTAGTACTGCCAACCCAAAAACATAAAATAAAACATAAAATAAAAGCTTAGGACTGCCTGAGCAGGCCCCTGTTACAAAAGGTGCATCTTGATCCTGCCGCACCAAACGAACTGAAGGCCTATGGCTTTGGGCGGGGCATATATGGAGGAGGACCCGAGGCATCCTGGGAGCTGAAGTTTTAACTGTTTGGTGCCTGGATCTCTCCAACTATAATATGGTATCCCTGTGGATCCCTATGGACCCTGAAGAAGAAAGGGCTTTAACAGGTTTTTGTTTTGTCTCTATTTTATTATGCACTGCTGCGAGTGCTTCTATGCTTTTTATATACAGCATTCTGAGAGCCTTGAACAGATTTACTACATTAGTACCACAAACTAGTGGATTTAACAGGGAACTGGCTACTTGTCTTTAACAACAACATCAATGACCATGTGTAATTACTGTCAACATTCTTATATTGTTAGCCAAAAATATATTCATTAGATTTATCTTACTTTTGGCTGAGCTAGTGCTACATAAGGTGGGTCAGTGGCATCTATATACCTATATCTACAGAAGATAGATAGATAGGATAGATCTATATTTTAACACACACACACACAAAAAGTAAGTATATAGCTAATAGCTGGTCACATGCTTTATGAAACAACCTAAGTATTGAAGTTTATATTGTATGATAACCTCTTAATTGTCAAGAGTGGAATATATTTTTTTATGTGAATGGGTTCATATTATTGGAGGAAGTAGAAAGTCGCTCCCACCTACTTCGCATAAAGATCTGCTAGCATGGAAGACAATTAAAACATAAAACGACTAACATGTTTATATTAGTGCAGACAAAATATGGAGGAATAAGAAGTTAAAACATCCATTTTTAGGTGTATTTTTAAAATACCCTTCATTAAATTATACGTATCAACATTCTCATTATATTGTTAAAAATATATTAATTATAATAATCTTACCTTAGGTTGAGGTGGTGGTGGTGGAACATAGGGTGGGTCAGTGATATAGGTCTTCTTACTACTGGGAGGTGGATATGCTCCAGGAGGTTGCTGACCCATTGCAGGTGATGAAGTATAAGCAGGTTCAGCATTCCACCCTCCTTGTTGTGCATAGGGAATCTCAGAATTGTTTCTTCCTCCGTAGCCCTGAGTTGCTGAATAGTAAGGATCTTGATACTTTACTTGGTTACCCTGGGGATACCCATAACCAGGGTCTGCATAGCGCACAGGCTGAGGTGGAATATACTCTGGTTCACGTTGAATTGTTGCTTTTTGAGGAGCATAGTACTGGTTTGGTGAAACATTGTAAGATTGACCTGGCTGGGGCCCTGGTGGGACAAAATGAGGGCTGGGCTGGGCAGATTTAACTTGCACATTAAATGTGGGTCGGTTGGGAGTGGAAGCTGTAGCATAAGATGCAGGAACAGGCTGAGGTCTCTGTGCTCCTGGTGATCCAGCTGGTGCAGGCTGGGAAGTAGACTGTGGCTGTGGTTTTGCAGCAGACTTCTTTGTTGCTGTGAGGGGAGGTTGGTTTGGTATAATCATCCTTTTATGGCCAGTCACTGGAGTTCCAGCTGAGGGATGAGTCAGTGTCCCAGTTGTAGATCCAGAGCCCTATTATGAAAAATACAAAAAAAGAAAAAAATTAAAAAAAAACAAAAACAACAAAACATAACTTGGCAAACTTAATACTTTAGATTGGCAAACACTTTCCTCCAGATATTTTCCATTAGCAATTTACATTATAAAACATGACACTCTTTTTACAACTCTAATAGGTTAAGTTTGGTTTTGTGTCTTTTTGTTCCAACCTAGTGGCATTAGAAGAAAGAAAAAAAAATACAAAAAATTATTGTATGTAAGATGGTAGAAGCAAGAAGCATTACATAGATTGAAAAAAGTGTAAATGATCTATATGGGATAATTTTAAAGAAAATGTATGTTATTGTAAATTTATTTATTTATTTATTACCAGTTACTTATATAGCGCACACATATTCCGCAGCTCTATACAGACAATATTCATCCATTCACATCAGTCCCTGCCCCAGTGGAGCTTACAATCTATATTCCCTATCACATGCTCACACACATACACACTAGGGGGAATTTTGTTAGGAGCCAATTAACCTACCAGTATATTTTTGGAGCGTGGGAGGAAACCGGAGCACCCGGAGGAAACCCACGCAAGCACAGGGAGAATATACAAACTCCACACAGTTAGGGCCGTAGTGGGTACCGAACCAACGACCTCGGTGTTGTGAGGCAGTAATGCTAACCATTACACCATCTGTGCTGCCCATCTGTGTAAATAAGCACTACTGATGTGTCCACATACACCTTTGCTCAAATCACACCAAATAGTCCTGTTTTGTACTCCATGAACTTTGAAATTTAGCTGGTCAGAGACTTTTCTCAAAATATGCATCTTAATCCCATCACTAATGCAACAAAAGTACGATGTAAGGGTACAATGTTTATAGGCACTGGCATTTCATGCACTTCTGTGTGCGACTTAGGTAAAAAGGCAAAAGAGTACAGATACTAGTGACTACGCCATGTACCGTTATGCTTAATATGAGACTTTAGTACTTTTGTCACAAAAGGAATTGGTATAATCTAAGGTGCCTGGTACACTGAGTGACTTTGTATTTGGCTACAATGTGAATAATACGTAATTTATTTACATGACAGGGTATCTCAGTTGCTCCTAGCGTCTGCTGCCATTATGGCACAAAACTGCTTTTGAATGAGGATACATCAGTATGACCAGCACTAATGCAATACAATTCCAAGGGCAAGATTTCACATGTCTACAACCTATGAATATTTGTCAACTTATATATATAGTACATAAAGTAGATGACAACTAATTTTTTTATGTCAATGTAAGAAACCGCCTATAGAAACTTTTTCTGCCAGGTCTTACTTTATAAATTAGAAAAAAAAAAACCCCAAAAAACCACACACATACAAAAAAGCAGCTACGTTTACTAATACCCCTTTCACATCGCAAAAATAACCCGGGATATTGCCGGGTTGACCTGAGTCGAGGTGTAGTGTGAACGTGCCACCCAAAAAATTCCCAGGTCAAACATGGTTGAACAAGCCGGGTTGAAGTGCAGTGTGAACGGGCCCTACACGGGTTGTCCAACCTAGGACTCAACAAACACTACTGATTGGATGTTCCTGGGTCTCACTTGATGTCAGCAGCCAGACACAGTAAGCACACTGCAGACAACAGCAGAGGCAGCATTCTGGAAGTCTGAAAGGGGTTAATACCACTACTGTCATTACAGTGATGGCTAATTGGAGTGATGAAGAAGTGAATTGTACACTATGCTGCCAGACGCTGCATCATGCTCTCACTGGCTGAATCAAACAGCAGTAAAGCACACACACTCAAGAACCCAGAGCTACAAAGTGGTAATCCATCAGCCATGATTCCTGCAATGCTGTGATCAGTCCCTACCCCTCTCTTTTGTGACCTCATCTTTGTGAGCTTGAAAAAGTAAATTTTTAATGACATCCATAGGGTTTGCAAAGCTGACCCGGGTTCAGTGTGAACTCTGGTTAAAGGTGCAGTGTGAAAGCGGTCTGACCCGGGTCGCAGCCGGGTTGGACCAGTGTTCAAAATCCCGGGACAAAGCCGGGTTTGCGATGTGAAAGGGGTATTATTGTTTTTTTATTCAGATGCAGAAGTAAAACTAGACCATTGAATCATTGAGGTTGGGTTACACCCATATAGGTTTTAGCCAAAATATGGTACAAATTTGTGAAATGTAACCACTTTTGGTATGCGCACAGTGCAAGCATAACACCTAAAATACAGATGAGGCCAAGTGGCCACAAGGCTCTTTCCCTCTCTGATGCATAATGTAATAAGTTGAGTGTGGTGTAAAATCAAAAATTTTTTTGGTAAAATTTAAGCTGTGAAAGGGACTGTCAATGCTTGAAATGAATCAGTCTTATTTAGCGCGTAAATGTATGTGTATGATGTGAATTAAAATACCAGTCAGAATTGTTTAAACAAGTAGTCTTGAATATTTTTTTAGAACATCCACAGAAACTTCAGTGTAATCATCTGAGATCTCAAGAAAAAATTCTAACAAGTAAGCAATGTGAGCATAACATACCACTTTGGTTGTACCAGACAATGAAAGACCACATTTAAGCGTAGCCATCTCTATGACAACAGTGCAAAAACATTGTGTTTGAGAGTTCCAGGGACACAATAATACGTCACACCTCTCTTTAGCATTGGAACACATTCCCCTTAGATTGAGCAGCCTACGTTTAAAAAAACTAAACAAATTATCTCCTGTAAACCTGCAGCATTTATTTGCATGTGGATCAGCAAGTACTGCTTTTTCTCATATTTCTAAAAAATGAACAAGCTTTCCATATATTTAACATGCACTTATATGCACCACAGCATTATTTACATTATTGAGCAAACATGGAAAGCAATCAAGCAGTAGTAGAGGTTTGAAAAACCAGATAGGAAATGTACTTACTTCTGCAAATGTACAGATAGATTAGATACCAACATTCAGAGGCGGATCTACTGTGAAACTAATGAAGCTTAAGCTTCAGGGCTCCTAACCCCGGAGGGGCCCTGAAGCAATTTTTTATTTTTTTTTAAGGAGTGAATTTTTCAACAAAATCAATGGAGTTTTTTAAGTGTGTGCTAATAAAATATGGCTATTTTAGTGATAGAATCATACGCTAATAGGTTGAAGTGCTTAATATTGGCCTAAGAATATGCTCTACAGTAGTGCATGTAGGAGGGGGTTTCTGAGTACCCAGAAACCTCCTCTGATCAGTACTGGCCAGCAGACACGATCTACAGCTCCGACAAGAGGATGGCTCTTATGAGCCAACCGGGTGTAGAATAGAGAGCTGCTATCAGTGTCACTGTTGAGTGCAGTACTGCCAGGTGCCATTAGATACTCCAATCTCCATTTCTGCCATCCCAGCTGCCAGAAGTCAGCCCTGCAGTGCTGACCACAAACTGAAAGCTGAGCTGACTGAGGGATGGCATGCAGCTCAGAGGCGGGAGCATGCAGTGCTGGTGAGAGACCTGATTCCAGAGATTCCCACTCAGGAGGATCAATAGCTGGGATCCTATAGAGGAAGTAAGTTTTGGTTTTGTATGTGATCTGTATCTACAGTCTTTTTCTCTTTCTGGGGGGTTTCTACACTATGTATCGTCTCTCACTCTCTGGGGGATTTCTACATCTATCTACAGTCTCACACTCTGTGGTTTTTTACATCTATCTATAGTCTCTCACTCTCTGGGGGTTTTCTACATTTATCCATATCTATTCTACAATATCTCACTCTGGTGGGTTTCTACATCTATATACAATATCTCGCTCTCTGGTTTTTTTTTACATCTATCTACAGTCTCTCAGTTCCTGGGGGGGTTCTACATCTATCTACAGTGTCTAACACACTGGTTTTTTTTTTTTTACATCTACCTACGCAGTCTCTCACTCTCTGGGGGGGGGGGGAGGGAGTTCTACATCTATCCATCTACAGTATCTCACTCTCTGGGGGAGTTTCTATATCTATCCACAGTCTCTCTCTTCGGGAGATTTCTACATCTATCTAGAGTGTCTCTCTCCGGGGGGTTTCTACATCTATCTACAATGTCTCACTCTCTTGGGGGTTTCTACATCTATCTAGAGTCTCACTCTGTGGGGTTTTTACAACTATCTACAGTCTCTCACTCTCTGGGGGGTTTCTACATGTCCGCCATTTTGGCCTCAAGGTCCTTGCAAGGGCAGCAAGACCCTTTGGACCTTGTTGGATGTTGCCCTATTGTTGGTTGTAAAGAGGGCCCATAACTGTTCAAGCTTCAGGGCCCCCAAAATGGAGATACGAGACTGCCAACATACATATAGGTTTGTAAAACAATACTAGAGTTAGAGGCAGAAACATAGAATTTGACAGCAGAGAAGAATTAGTAGAGCTTTAAGTTTCTGATTCAGGCATTAATAAATTCCCCTACCAAATAAAGCACTTTTGGAAGACTATCCCATCTATACACTAGGTTTAGGTTAGAGTAATTATTCTTCAACTTTCCCCTAAAGATGCTACTGTCCAGTTTTATTGCATGTCCGCTTGGACAGTTCTATTCCTCTGCAGAATGTATTAGGCCTAAATTTAGAAATAAAACTTACTTGCCTACTTTTGAAAAAGCATTCCAGACAGGTTGTGATAGCAACACCTATGAGCGTGGCGGTAAAGTGAGCATGTACTGCTACATCTGAGAGGCATACCATAAAATTGATTTACAAATGTAAATGAGCCACAAAGCAGTTTGTTAGATCTACTTGTTGATGAAAACACAGATACTCTTAAAAAAATGCATTTAGCCATAGGGATCATTATGCATTATAACAAAATGCAGGGACATTATAATAACGATCCCATTTGAATATATAGATCTGTGTTTTTTGTATATAACAGTTTTGTAATGAGGGTAAGGTGCAATCAGGGAGATTGCTAGACACTTTAGGGAGTAAGGTAGTTTGCTACTATTTTAGGGAGTCTCCCTGACAATCAGGGAGAGTTGGCAAGTATGATTTGAGAGCTTCTATCATATCCCTACTATCACTTTCCTGATTGAAGTTATATAAACTGAGGTCCTTTAGCTTTTTCTGACAAGTTTGATAATGTAGATCAAGCTCCATTTTAGTAGCCCTTCTTCGTACACTGATTTACACCCTTTTAGTGATATGGAACACAGAATTGAACAACATATTTCTAATAGGCTGTCCAGCTTTGAACAACAACTTGCTTAGAGAAAACCCTTCTGGGAGCCACACGGATGATAAATTCCAGCCATGAATCACCAGCAGTGACTGCCAGAAGAGGAGAAAGTCATCTGCTCTGTCTGTGAATATGGATTCAGCTAACTATACAGAATTTAAGGAGTAAAATTGGCTCCTGGAAAGAGACGGCTACAATCAATAGACTATCCCATCGCAGTGCTGAATAGCTAGAAGACTTGGATCTAAAGCACTGCTTCCATAGATCCACTTGTGAAAATGTCCCTAGGCCAGTGGTTCCCAAACTGTGCACCGTGGCACCCTGAGGTGCCTCGGGATGGTGGTCCAGCACCAAATCAAATTTTTTATGGTCAATGTAATGTAAGTATGTGGGCAATCAGAAGTGCAAACCTGTCCACCATCACATAAGCTAAGGATGTCAGGTAAGCACAATTTACTTCACTTTACTACTTCACTACATTTTTTTTCTGAATTTATTAATAACAAACTTAAACTTAAGTGTGCCGTGAAAACAATCCTGATACTCTAGGGTGCGGTGACTCAAAAATGTTTGGGATCCACTGCCCTAGGAGATTTTGAATGTAGAGAAAACCATCACCAATAAGCTACGAAATTAAATGTTAAGCAGTTGTCCCCATCCTTTGAATCCATTTAGCAATGTGTATAGGGGCATGAGGGGTGAAGGGGAATTATGATCTAAAAGAAACAAACTTATTGCTTAAATCTGCTTTATTTCCTGACATGCAGCAGCAACTTCACTGACATGACAGCTTAATTCCACACTGCAAACGATTATTAACATGAAGCAACAGCCAGCAGTGTCACAGGTAAGAGCCTTTGCCTGTCCATGTCAGAAGCTGATGTGGAGTGCAGGGGCACAGAGGTGAAAACTTAGATACTGAATAAGTGACATTTATTTGGTGGTCACAGGATACAAATATATACAGGCATCTTGGAAGCAGGAAAGCAATCTATGTTCACCAATAAACGGTCTTTAAAAATAGCATTATTTCCTAACTGAAGGTGCTAGGAATATCACAGCATACATGTGTTCTTAGAAGTGAAGATAATACATGACTCAAGCTGGTGAACAGGATGGGTTTACTTTGTGGGTGTCTACAGCCACCCCTTCATCCAGGGGCTGTTTTCCCACTGGACCACCAGGGATGTGGGTATCCCAGCAGGACTGTCATTGTTCTGGAACCCAGGGAGAGAGACAGGCAAAACAAACAGCCCCTGGAGGAGCTCCAAATCCTCTTAGAGACCACCAGGGAAAAGGTACGGTTAATTTAAACACTTATAAATGTAGAAGTTATGTATTTATTTACTTCAAAAACTAGAGATGTTTCCAACTCCCATGTTTTGGATCTGGATTCATCTGCGTGTTTTGGTTTTGCAAAACCAACCTCAAGTGTTTTTTTTTTTTTTCTTTTTATATTGATTAAAAAAAAAGTTTTTAAAAACAGCTAAAATCATGTAATTTTTGCAATCCAAAACCTGAATTCCGAACCACAGAAAGATCACAACCGCGACTTGGATCTCTGCGGATTTTTTCAGGAGATCAGAAACGCGACTCGGATCTGTCTGTAGTAATGAAATTTTGTGGATTCGCATCTCTGGAAAACCAAACCACACATATCTATTAAAAACATAACATTTAGACATAATTAGATTTTAAGTTTTACTCTGCAGCCAGGGATCTTGCTTTCCCAGCTCTAGTGCTTTAAATACATAAAATTATATAATATATATATATATATATATATATACGTACATACATACACACACATAGTGAATATGTATATGTGTGTGTATGTATGTATATTGTTGATATTAAAATGAACCTCTATATACCCCTGCCTGTACCTTCTAAAACCCTTCCTATAAACCTCTAATGATGACGCTAATTTGCGTACGCAGTCATACCATAAATAAAGACTTAGACGTGGAATCTGTGGTTCAAAAGCACAAGTGATATTCAGGTAAAAGTTCAGACAGTTACACGCAATTGATCAAGACACAATTTAGGCGCAAAAGGAAAATTATACAGACCCAAGTACAGTATACATACGCAGGCGCTTCCGGACCCGGAGATAGGCATCAGCAAGAGACCCCTAGTCATACAGCGTTCAGCATGAAGACTGAGAACCAGCGTTCGTTCACTCATATTTATACCCCCCCAGAATAAACAGGACAATAGGGAAGTCTGTTGCTGATGTCATTGGTTCCCAGGGGAGAAGCATCTGTTACAGCACATTTAACAGGCTGGTTCAAACAGACTCTCCCTGCCTCTAACAGCTGGGGATCTTCCTCTTCACGCCCCCTGCAACATCCTAACAGCTGTTCCTAAAATATACATTTTGTTGCTTGTAGGCTCTGCGATCCATAACTCGAGAATGTATGATGCGATCTCCTCACTGATAACACCGGAATACTGTAAAAAGAATACGCATTAGTACAACTCCAAACACGACTTGTTTAGCATGTATAATACCTTAGTTATCAAATATCTTTATTTCTCAGCATTTAACTGAACCAATTTAAATCATACACTTTAGAGCTTATTGAACCTTATGTGTGAATATGTAATGTGTGGGTATTCGGGGTTTGATATAAGGACGCTAGTTATTAATGGGTGAAATTTAAGTGCATAATTTCTCATACACGAAGTGAACATCCAGCAGTGTGGATTGCTGAGCATTGTAGTTCCACATGCCCTCTGTCAGCAGGCCCCCACCTGTCCTGTGTTCAAAGGAAAAAAACCTATTTTGTTCTCCCAGACTCTTGTGTGAACTGTGAATCAAGCTGTGAAGTTGGGGCCATCCTGTCTGTGTGTGGGGCTAAGACCTGTTTAGGATTCAGACAAATCCAATTGTGTAGATCAATGCCTGGATTATATTACAATTGCCACAACTATACTTTATCTGCATCCAGGGATTCCCAATTTGTATGTAAAAATACCCATTGTCTATTCTATTTACTTTTACTCAGAAAGCTTGTTCTTCCAGTTGCCCTTGGTAGATTAACAAAAACATTGCCATCTGTTCTTAGCTCCTGAGTTGTAACTTGAAATGATGCTGGTCACAAAATGGGGTCTTGCAGATTCTTGTTTCTAAAATGGAGTCTAGCTGCCATTTGCAAGATGGCGTCGCGCACGCTTCAATTTTAAACTGATCTTGTCTCAGTCAATTATTCAGCTTCGACAGTCCACCCTTTGATAGCAAACAACATGCTATCACAATCTGCTATTAGAATTTAATTTAGGCTTACATTTACATATTATTTAGTGTTATCATGGGATGGTACAAGGTGGTTCTTAATCCATCAATAATGTGTCTCTGAGTGGGGACATAAAACTACTATTACACGCACACCTCGGATCTTGGAAGATCATGTGAAAGGTGTGGGGATGCACCAGTCTTATAAAAGCAGTCTTGAAGGGGAATTTAGACTTTACATTATTTGGGGTGTTTTTAAAAAAAAAAATAACATTTCAATAATACATTTTTTAATGCATGGCTAAATATAATACATTAAATGATGGTATTTCCTAGCTCAGGGTTGTAATGCAGTTCTGTATTTACCTCGGTATTCATACTGGCCACTATCATAATTTCATTCTTTCATTTTACTCTGTTTTTACATTTTCCACACTTCAACACAATAGGAACACACCGGACGCATCATATTTCTTTTGCCTCTGTGTTCATATTGTGTGTGAAGATTGGGTGACGGTGTGTTTTTATATATACCCAGCATTTCAACATGTGTGAGGGTCATAACTTCTGGAAGTATTTTTCCCAAATAACATAACAATTACAATACTAAAATTGGTCAGACACTCCCCTGATTGGCATTGCACTCCTCCTGACTCCACTCCATCAGCACTGCCATCAGCTCCCATTTCCTCAATCGGTCCTCCATCACAGACACTGAGTATCCCCAAACAGATCATCACGACAAAACTCTGGAAAGAAAAAGAACTAGGATGACCACAGCAGACCACTCCATTGCTGCAAGCACTGATCTACACATTTCTTTAGCTCAGATATCTCACCGTCACCTTTTTAATCCTTCCGGCACAAGTTCGCAATCGACAGGTCCACGTTATCGGCCTTGTCTCCGCCTTGTATCTCCACCGGTTGGTTAACCTCCCTATAGTGAGTAGAATGGAACCACGTATCTTCCTTGCCCACCCTTTGAGGATATTGTATCATCAGATACGGACCTTTCCACCGATCAGTCAAATAACCTGAGCTAAAAAAATTTGGATCATAACAAATTCTCCAGATTTGACATCAGGACAGTTTGCATTAAATATTTTAGTTAATAACACTTTCAATTTCTGTTATTCGCATTCATCTTCGTGAGACCATGTACAGTAACCTCATTATCATATTTTTACATGAGGCTGCCTGTTTGAACAGTATCTCCAAGGGTGGCAAATAAAGGAAAAGACAGTCTGGGATAATCTTAGTGTTGTTACCCATCACCTTTCACATGTTCTTGGAAACGTCACCTGTAAAATAAGTCCCCCCATCATTTTTTAATAATTCTAGGGATATAGTATCTGCATACAGGTTCCTGCAATTAAATCTTGTTATTAATAGCTACTGCTCTAAATAATGCCTGGGCCACTGGGTTGAATAGTATTCCGAGTAGTCGACCTCAGCCTGGCATGGCTTCCGTTTATCCTTAGCAACCTTGTGTCCTATGAATGGGAGATAAAGCACAACCGTTTAATATCATTTAAACAAGGTCTAACAACAATAAATCGTCCACATTTTACAATAGAACAGATACATTGGCAGGTTGAAAAATTGAAAACAGTCATATAAGGCCTGGGAGAAGATACTGGGGTTACCTATGAACCCATGGGAAACTCGTGTTCCTCTGTGGTGTTCTTCACTTTGCAGTACTTACTTATGTGTCCCACTTGGTGACAGTTAAAACATAATTTTGAACGGGGTGGATGAAAAGACTGTTGTGGGATTTGAGCAAGAGGGAAAGGTGGTGGGTATGGGTAAGGATAGGGAGGGTAAGGATATTGTGGGAGATATGAGTATGGGACCTGTGGTTGTGTATGATATGTGGGGTAAGGATGTGTTTGCTGTGGTGTGGGATTGGTGAGGACGTGTAATTGTTCAGGTGCAGGTGTGTGTGTGGGTGCAGGTGTGTCGGTTGGCTGTGATGTTATTGTCATTCCTTCCAGAGCTTGGATACTGACAGCCATTAGTTTTTCGCCCTGGGTCTCTCTCTTCTTTATGATATTTTTATCATGTTCTATGGCAGACTCTATGAGGTTATCTATTGTAAGTCCCCTCCAGCCAGGCTGTGAGGTCTGAGTCTTTAAGTCGTCTCTCAGACCTTCCATGAGTACCGTGACTATCATTCCCCTGTGGTGAGTGCTATCTTTAATATCTTCTATCCCAGTGTACTGGGAGATAGCCTGCAGAGCCCGAATGCAATAATCTTCTGCGGTCTCACTCTCTTTCTGTTTAATGGTGAAAATTTTGTTCCAGTTAACTACTACTGGAAAATATATACCCAATTGAGTTACAATGTGGGACATGTTACATTGGTTTACTTGTTAAGGGAACGTCACCATCCAATACACAATCCGTGATAAATTTTGTCACGCCGGTATTGCATGGTAGACAGGCCCTTAACACCACACGCCAATCTTTATTAGTTGGCTCATGAGAACTACCCAAATTTCTAAAAAATCTTTGACATTTGGCTAGTTCCTTTTTGGGATCGGGGAAATAATTTATGATGGAATTTAGTTCTGTTCTTGTCCAAGGACAATGCATTACTACTTCCCTCGTGGGCATTACACCGTTCGCATCTGCATTTCCGTTCGGAACAGTTATCGTCCGAATGGGATGCAGACCGGTAGCACTGCTACCTTTGACCTGGTTACCTGGCTGGGGGTTTAATCTGCTGCTGCTACGTATGGTATTAACAACTTCCTCTACTGGTGCAGAGTGTGTTAACACTTCCCTTGCTGTTACCGATGGAGATGGCGGCACCACCCGTGATTGTGGTGATGCAGCATCTATCATCTGCACAGCATGGGAAATGGCAGACATTACAATAGGCTCATCATCCGCATCATGAACATTTTCTTTATAGTTGCGTAAGAGAGGGTACAAGTTGCTTGTTACATTTTTATGGGTATTTTTGGTAACTGTACTTGCACCTCCATCCACATAAGGTGGGGGAGGTGAGCGTGAACTGCTGGCAATACTCTCCACGACGCTATCTTGCCGCACGTGTGCGCCATTTTGCGGCTCCCCGTATTGCAATTTAGCGTCGCAGATGTATTTTCTGGCAATGTGCTCACGACGCTAGTTTGCGTCGTTTGTACATTTTTAAGCCACGCATCCCCTTCATGCTGCCACAGTTTTAAACATTCAAAATATTTAACCTTTTTCTCTCGGAGCGCATCAAACTAATGTGATCCTGGACATTCTCTAATACATCCTTATCAAAACTTCCAATTCTGGGGAAACGGTCTAACACTCTTCCTCGTCATATTAACCCATAAATCACAATACCTTATTGCATAAGTACCATACTTGGTATGCATGATACGACGGGCCGATCCGATCGGCGCCTCCATTAGCAGCACATCATTGCCTAACATCTCTACTGTTTGCGTGGCTCCCATTCTGAGACAACTCCTACGCTTTTCAATAAAGATTTAGACCGGTGAAAGACATTCAAGACACTTTCACTTACCTGTGGACGATTTAAGTCAGCGGTGCCCACACACCTGGATAAGATTTAGTAAGGCAACTTCCACACCTGGATAAGATTTGAAAAAGGCAACTTCCACACCCGGATAAGATTTAGTAAGGCGACTTCCACACCTATGAGAGTTTATATGTCGGCTACTCTCACGCACCTCTCTACAACAAAGACAACATGTACACCTGCTACTGTGTACAGAACGGTAAAGCTGCTTACCGAGCGGCTAGACTAACCCTTGCACCGAGCCTTTAAGGATCATACGATACCCTTAACTTTGTTCAACAAATATTCAGTTACACACTTTTTTCCTGTGCAGAAAAATACACGTTTACCCAGATATTGGCAATAGAAAAAAAATATAAACCTCAATGGCTTTGTTCAAACACGTGGCAGCACAACCGGAAGTACGTATAAGCTATTGTGCGACCAGCCGCATACACAATAATGCGACTACCGCACAACCGTATAATGACTTTAACTGCGTATGCAAAAATGCGTCTCAGCCGCGTACTCAATACTGCGGCACCCCTCTAAGCGTTAGGTTCTATCAACAAAGGAGAACAAACTTTTTCCTTTCTTGTCCCTAGATTCTAGTCAGCTTCCTTGGTTCACACGAAAACGGATAGCGATTTTTCAGCACAAAGCGGTTGCAGGAAAACCCTGCATGTGGCCACGCCACCCTTTGCTGAGGCATCGATAGCCGTATGTGCCGTGTGAGTAGGTAAGTGACTTCACTCGATGAGCCCCATCTGTTGATATTAAAATAAACCTCTATATACCCCTGCCTGTACCTTCTAAAACCCTTCCTATAAACCTCTAAGGATGACGCTAATTTGCGTACGCAGTCATACCATAAATAAAGACTTAGACGTGGAATCTGTGGTTCCAAAGCACAAGTGATATTCAGGTAAAAGTTCAGACAGTTACACGCAATTGATCAAGACACAATTTAGGCGCAAAAGGAAAATTATACAGACCCAAGTACTGTATACATATACAGGCGCTTCCGGACCCAGAGATCGGCATCAGCAAGAGACCCCTAGTCATACAGCGTTCAGCATGAAGACTGAGAACCAGCGTTCGTGCAATCATATTTATACCCCCCCAGAATAAACAGGACAATAGGGAAGTCTGTTGCTGATGTCATTGGTTCCCAGGGGAGAAGCATCTGTTACAGCACATTTAACAGGCTGGTTCAAACAGACTCTCCCTGCCTCTAACAGCTGGGGATCTTCCTCTTCACACCCCCTGCAACATCCTAACAGCTGTTCCTAAAATATACATTTTTTTGCTTGTAGGCTCTGCGATCCATAACTCGAGAATGCATGATGCGATCTCCTCACCGATGACACCGGAATACTGTAAAAAGAATACGCATCAGTACAACTCCAAACACGACTTGTTTAGCACGTATAATACCTTAGTTATCAAATATCTTTATTTCTCAGCATTTAACTGAACCAACTTAAATCATACACTTTAGAGCTTATTGAACCTTATGTGTGAATATGTAATGTGTGGGTATTCGGGGTTTGATATAAGGACGCTAGTTATTAATGGGTGAGATTTAAGTGCATAATTTCTCATACATGAAGTGAACATCCAGCAGTGTGGATTGCTGAGCATTGCAGTTCCACATGCCCTCTGTCAGCAGGCCCCCACCTGTCCTGTGTTCAAAGGAAAAAACCTCTTTTGTTCTCCCAGACTCGTGTGTGAACTGTGAATGAAGCTGTGAAGTTGGGGCCATCCTGTCTGTGTGTGGGGCTAAAACCTGTTTAGGATTCAGACAAATCCAATTGTGTAGATCAATGCCTGGATTATATTACAATTGCCACAACTATACTTTATCTGCATCCAGGGATTCCCAATTTGTATGTAAAAATACCCATTGTCTATTCTATTTACTTTTACTCAGAAAGCTTATTCTTCCAGTTGCCCTTGGTAGATTAACAAAAACATTGCCATCTGTTCTTAGCTCCTGAGTTGTAACTTGAAATGAAGCTGGTCACAAAATGGCGTCTTGCAGATTCTTGTTTCTAAAATGGAGTCTAGCTGCCATTTGCAAGATGGCGTCACGCACGCTTCAATTTTAAACTGATCTTGTCTCAGCCAATTATTCAGCTTCGACAATATATATGTCATTACTTGCTGTCACAATGGAATAAAAATCTCTGTTCTACCAACTTCAGAGACTGGTGAGTGCACCCCTAATTCTTGGAAATATTATATATATATATATATATATATATATATATATATATATTTTTTTTTTTTTGTTTCCAAAATGTACCAAATCCCCCAAATTTTTTTTAGAAGTTCTAGCAATAATAGATTACTTTCAGATCCAAACTACCAATTTGTTCTAAAGGTACCAAATCGTGTTTCAATTTCATTGGTGGAATTTTCTGCCTCCCAGAATCCATTAACACTTTCATCCACCCTATCAGCTCCCATAAAGCTCTTCCCACACAGCACCTATCAACATATTAATTCATTAACACGCCCACTCAGCACCTAATAATGCATCCTGTCCCCCCCACACACACACAGACAGACAAACCTACACCATCCATTCTCCTCAGCAGAAAGAAGCCATTCAGCAGCAGCTAATGCTGGGCCAGTTCACATTCTAGGATCAAATTTTAAATGGGTGAACTGGCAAGAAGTAGCACAATGTTTAGTACCAACCACAAAAGGGTTCACAATTAGTGAGGCTAAAAGACTGACAATTCAGGCAAGTCTTGTTTGGTTGGACTTTTTTCTGCTTATAGTGTGGAACCTGTCTATAGACACAAGATAAGGCGATGATTGAGGTATGATCTTGTGATAGCAAACATAAAGGAAGAGCAGTGTTAAGCTGGGCACTTGTCCAATTTTCAACCTCTGGTTTCAGACAATTTTGGTCTTCAGGTCTTGTGAAAAGATTTTTAAACCTGCTGAAAAATCAGGAGACCAGACCAATTTAGAAGTTTGTACACTCCTTAGACTGGTTTGTCCAATTATTCTCCCAATTCATCCCAGTGAGTGGCAGCCGGTCTGCCAAAGATTGGAAGTGTGTGTATGGTGATTCTATCCTTTCAGCAAGCTGTTTCAACAGATGCAGATTAGAAGTCAGCTGAAAAATTTGACAAGTGTGTGTGTATGCATAGATTGGATGTAGAATCTGCGACCAGGTCTGCAGAAGGATTGTATAAGTCTGATCTCCTGAGGATTGGACAAGTGTGTACCAAGATTAAGGGCCATATTCAATTTTAGGCGAAAAGTCAGAGGTCAGATTTTTCGCCATCATCGCCGTTTTAGGAGGGGATAAAGTATTTGGCACGTGCCTGCTTACCCCGTATTCAATTAGGAATCGGCGAAAATGGGACCCGGCAGAAAGGTATCGAAAACTCCTGTCAGTTTGGGGGAAATCAGCCTGTCACCCCCCAAAAGATGGTCTGACATGAAGGATCACTATGGGTACCCCCAACTTGGTCTGCTGAAGGTAATTGGGGTTTATAAATAGCCGCGGCAGGTGCATAAATGCAGCTTTGAAGAAGTGGTGAAGAATAGCACTTAGCTTTTTAAAAATAAAAAGATAACTAGTCCCATCAAATTTGGGGTACATGAAAATGGGTGCAAGCATATTTTTAAGTCCCTAAACTGATTTTTTTTAAATTATTCAAACATCTACCTTCCGCAACCAGCTGCATTCTAGAAAACACCAGCAGCATATTTGGGAAACCCCACGGAGTCGATTTTGCTAGTTTAGAGGTTTGTTCCCCAATGTTTATTTTTTTTTGCCCCCAAAATGAAAGTACCTTTTTTGGGATGTCCTGAGGAACTTTTTTTTTTTAAAAAATTACACAGATTACTTTAAGGGGACATTCCAAAGGATGCAGGCTATTTTATTTTATTCTGCACCCCAAAACCCCAATTTTGCATTTTTTTTTATCACCTAAACAGTGGTGAAAACTTATCCCCGTTTTTTTTTTACAAAGACTTTTCGCACCTGCGAAAAAAGTCTTTGAAATTGATTATGGGGATAAGTTAAAATAGTGAAAATGACGTCATCGGCGATAAATTATCGCTGATAACAGACTTTTCGCTCCTAATTGAATATGGCCCTAAGAGTGTAAAAAGAAAGATATGGCGGCACTGCTAGCAGCCATGGGGCACAAAGATGTAAACCAGTTGCCATTTAATAAACACATTGTAGATGGTAATACACTAGTACAAGAAAATGATGATGAGAATACCTCAGTTGTTTATGATGACTGAAAAATATTGTAGAGAGAAAAAAAAAAAAAGAACATGTGTTAACAGAAAAAAAACTTAACTTAAAAATAAACTATAGAAGGGAATACTTGCTATTAAGTAACATAATAGTTACAGTCAAACGTTCTTTGTAGTGTAATGGAACTACTTCTTCATGTATTTTAAAATTACATTTCATGCTAAAATGTACCAAATCCCAATTTGCTTCCAAATCCAAATGTATTTGGACTTGGAAGCAGCTCTATATTAAAGGGCAAAATATCTTTGTGACATATGTAAATATGATGTATGGCATGTCAAGAATATATGACCAAGAAGGGGGAAGAGGTTACTTCAAATGCATATCCTCAGTGTTTTTTGTTTTCCATTGCTGTAAAACTTGTTCAGATGGATTTGGT
This sequence comes from Taudactylus pleione, assembly GCA_031769625.1. NCBI lineage: Eukaryota > Metazoa > Chordata > Amphibia > Anura > Myobatrachidae > Taudactylus > Taudactylus pleione. The sequence continues at coordinate 4,021,416 of JAUIMM010000370.1, read as the reverse complement.
ACCTATGGTAAACAAGCTGCATAGCACTTCTCTAGCAGCATTTGATTAATAGCACACCAGTCCAATGTCTTGGTATGAGTACACGCAGCTAGTTTTATTTCGCAGCTAAAAATAAAACCTGGCCTGTCTGGCAGTAACTATACATAGGTCCTTCCAGCAATAAACTATACGGTACATAAGTCCTTCCACCCTTAGAGAGGGAGACCAACTCACACAAAACAGCATATAAGTACAACATAAAGTCATAGTAGTGTCTTCCAACAGGTCTGTCAGTCTGCTCCCCAGGAAGTGAGAGGTGGCCCAGAAAAACAGACACCTTTTATCATCCTCTATCAGGTGGTCTGGCAATAAGGCTGCTGATTACCTGGAAAATTACCACACAGAAGTTAAGAAACTGGGACACATATACCTCGATCAACAACTTTCTCAGTGGTTTTCTCACATACGCTATCTCTCCCACTGCCTCCTGTTTGAGCCTGTGGGGCGGAAAACATTTGTAGTCCCTAAACAAAAGACACAGGACAGAGCATGTGCATTGGCCCTTAGGCTTCCTGGCCTATGTTCCACTAAGAATTTAAAATATTGCAATGCCATTAATCAACTTGTAAGTCTCAGACATCCATTTCAAAGTAGCATGATCAGTAAATTACCAAGATTTTCCCAAAATGTAGCCCTGAGTGTTTTGAATGCCAACTTAATTGCCAATGCTTTTTTCCCACAGTGGCATAATGTCTATCATGAACATTGTTTCCTACTTAAATAAAAGGATTATTAATGGCTGTGTCCCCTTCCTTTTGCCTCTCTAGGGGTACAAGACAGATGGTGTAATGGTTAGCATTACAGCCTCACAGCACTGAGGTTGTGGGTTAGATTCCCACTACGGCCATAACAGTGTGGAGTTTATATATTCTCCCTGTGCTTGCGTGCGTTTCCTCCGGGTGCTCCGGTTTCCTCCCACATTCCAAAAATATACTGGAAGGTTACTTGGCTCCCAATGAAAATGAACCCTAGTGAATGTGTGTGAGCATGCGTTAGGTAATATAGATTGTAAGCTCCACTGGGGCAGGGATTAGTGTGAACGGCCAAATAATAAAGCACTGCGGAACGTGCGCTATATAAATAACTAGTAATAAATAATAATCAGAATCTCCAAGGCATACGGGGGATTCAGATTTAACAATGGCTGGACAAAGTGGCTCCTTACGCAGATGACATGCTCTTATACTTGTTTGAGTCCCTGGTCACCTTTCTCTCAGTGGTGGACTCCTTAGGCACTTTCTATGGGCTGCACATACACATTGACATAAATCCAGTATACTTCCTGTCCATTGTCCTTCCTCCTCTGTTGAGGCCTCGATAACCCTTTTGGAATGGACTTTCCAGTTTAAATATTTGTGGATTTGGATCATGTTGTCTGTGTCATATTTTATCCCTCGTAATGTCCTGCATTTCAGCAGGCCCCTGCTAATATTTCCCCTCAAATTTTCCTTCTAATAGATAGCTACCTACCTTTTTTCCCTAGTTTGGCCAGACAAGTGCTCTCAGATTAAGTTTAGGACCCTATGTCAGTGGAGTGTATTGGGTGGTCTAACGCTCCCGAATCTGTCTCTTTTACATGGCCTCTCAGTTGATGCATTTATGGGGGGTGGGTTTTGGGTGATGTGTCATGATCTACATACATTATTGGTGCATACGATTTCTAGAGGGCAATCTCCATTACAACTCTTGCTTGAAGGGTGTCCTAGAGAGGGAGGCAACAATCATAACTGCCGTACCAATTTTGATGCCATTGTGCTAATTACCATCATATGTCAGATGGGTCATTCCATATCAGTTCAACCAGGTGTGTCCACAACCCATCTCAGATCTTTACAAAAACTTTTTAGTTAAAAGAGATTTCTGCCTAATATCTCGAATGATTAACCATTAATTTCTGAAATATAGATTTTTCAATTTATTAAACTAACCATGGCATATTTATTCCAGTTTATTTTAAGACTCACCACGGAATTTGGACCCCTAAGGTAACACTTCCTCCTGAACCCAAAAATCCAAACCATCTGCCTTACATTTCAAGTTACGGCATAAATGCGAGCTTTTGGAACATAACTAAAAACGCTAGGTTAAATTAAAATCAGATATCCCAATTTATTTAGGTGCTTAAGGTATCCATAATTACCACACAAAAAATTGCATGGTACTCTGTGTCAGGATCCTGACTATTTCTTTCATTTGTTCGGTCTTGTGACTTACCATCTGATCTGTGGATCTGGATTTTCTAATTGCCTGGGAGATTTGCTCAAACATGCAGGCTGCAACACTTCCAGTGTGTGCATTTAGACTCTGCTATTTCTTCCAAGCTATCTTTGAACTGCTGAAAATACAATTGCTCTCTGTGCATGCTGTTCCCTCTACACTTCCACAGCATGCTAGTACTCAGGGCTGCACACCAAAGTTCCCTCCTAAACTCAGTATGGGCGCAACCATGTTGGATCCAGTCACCTCACTTTCCTCCACCACTCAGAACGCTGCTACCAGACCACCTGACTGCATCAGCCAATCCCTGGGAGACCTAGGGTATAAGTATCCTGCACTGACAGCATTTAGTGCTGAACAATAGTTACTTCCTGCAGTGAGACAAGTTACTGTATTGCAGTCTCACAGTGTCTGTGCTAAACTGTTCCAGGCTCTTGCCGGTTCCAGCACGGTTCTGCAAGTTGCTCCTGCAGGACCCAGTCCGGTTCAGCAAGTTGGTCCTGCCGGTCCCAGTCCGATTCTGCAATTTATTCCTACCGGTCCCAGTCCGATTCTGCAAGTTGTTCCTGCCGGTCCCAGTGCGGTTCATTCCAGTGGCAGCTAATCTATCTTTCCATGTTACTCACTACCAAAGGCAGTTCTCACTGCTACCAAAACCTACAGGAGAAAGTTATATTAAGGTTCCTGCTGCACTCACCAACGCCAGAGAGAGGTAACTCTAGAATGTTCAAGTCATCCTTATGGAAGCATAAGCTCAGAAAGTTTTTGCAGTTTTTGTATTGTGCACTAGCACCATCACTAAAAGCAGTGAACATACTCCAGTTTTGGTAATAGTTCTGCTAAGTGTTTCATAACTACCGTAATGAAGGCAGGCACAGTTATGGCTACATGGTCACGGGTATCACTTATAACGCACAGACTCATACAGTTTAAAGTGTCACAATCATCTTGCCTAAAATATACAGCAAATGGTGGAGTGTTGCTTGTGAAGTGCCCCAGTGGAATCCTTGAATTGCATCCTGACACACGAATGAATAATTTTCTGCAAAATCTAGTAACACAATAGCTTCTGTTTCTGGTCGTATGGTTTCCTTCAACTTGCGTAGGTATTTAGCCTGGGACTATTCTGTGTACAGATGGGCTGTTGCATCATCAACAGTACTACAAATAACTTCAGGGTACTGTTCCACAGTACTAGTGATTGTAACCAATTTACTTTGGTCAGCGTGGACCCACTGCACAATGTGCACTTCGGAGGAGCAGCTGCCATGATTGACTATATTTCTGTCTGTCTCTCTCCTTCTATGGAAAGTTTCAGTTTAGAAAGAGAATCCTCTTCCCATCAGTTTCTGCCTCAGTTTTGTTCACTTTATTAGTATGGGATTTAACCACATGGTTTCTTGTGTAAATTATGTATGCTGTACAGAACAGAACAGAAATCGAACGTCAACATTTTATTTTCTCCACTATGAAAGAGTACCATGCTGATTTTTTTTTTGTGGTAGTTATATATACAGTCAGGTGCATAAATATTGGGACATTGATAGAATTTTCATATTTTGGCCTCTATTTACCACCACAATGGCTTTGAAATGAAACAAACAAGATGTGCTTTAACTGCAGACTTTCAGATTTAATTTGAGGGTAATTACATCCAAATCAGGTGAACGGTGTAGGAATTACAACGGTTTCTATATGTGCCTCCCACTTTTTAAGGGGGCAAAAGTAATGGGACTATCAAATCAAAATCTATTTCATGGACAGGTGTGGGCTATTCCCTCATTATTTCATTATCAATTAAGCAGGTAAAAGGTCTGGAGTTGATTCTAGGTGTGACATTTGAAATTTGGAATCAGTTGCTGTCGACTCTCAATCTGAGATCCAAAGAACTGTCACTATCAGTGAAGCAAGCCATCATTAGGCTGAAAAATCTAAACAAACCCATCAGAGAGATAGCAAAAACATTAGGTGTGGCCAAATCAACTGTTTGGAACATTCTTAAAAAGAAAGAATGCATCAGAGAGCTCAGCAACACCAAAAGACCCGGGAGACCACGGAAAACAACTGTGGTGGATGACAGAAGAATTATTTCCCTGGTGAAGAAAAACCCCTTCACAACAGTTGGCCAAATCAAGAACACTCTCCAGGGAGGTAGGTGTATATGTGTCAAAGTCAACAATCAAGAGAAGACTTCACAAAAGTGAATATAGAGGGTTCATCACAAGATGTAAACCATTGGTGAGCCTCAAAAACAGGAAGACCAGATTAGAGTTTGCCAAACAACATCTAAAAAAGCCATTACAGTTCTGGAACAACATCCTATGGGCAGATGAGACAAAGATCAACTTTTACTAGAGTGATGGGAAGAGAAGAGTATGGAGAAGGAAAGGAACTGCTCATGATCCAAAACATACCACCTCATCAGTGAAGCATGGTGGTGGTAGTGTCATGGCATGGGCATGTATGGCTGCTAATGGAACTGGTTTCCTTGTATTTATTGATGATGTGACTGCTGACAAGAGCAGCAGAATGAATTCTGAAGTGTTTTGGGCAATATTATATGCTCATATTCAGTCAAATGCTTCAGAACTCATTGGACGGCGCTTCACAGTGCAGATGGACAATGACCCGAAGCATACTGCAAAAGCAACCAAAGAGTTTTTAAGGCTAAAAAGTGGAATGTTATGCAATGGCCAAGTCAATCCCCTGACCTGAATCCAATTGAGCATGCATTTCACTTGATGAAGACAAAACTGAATGGAGAATACCCCAAGAACAAGCAGGAACTGAAGACATTTGCAGTAGAGGCCTGGCAGAGCATCACCAGGGATGAAACCCAGCGTCTGGTGATGTCTATGCTTTCCAGACTTCAGGCTGTAATTGCCTGCAAAGGATTATCAACAAAGTATTAAAAAGTGAAAGTTAGATTTAGGATTGTTTAGTTTGTCCCATTACTTTTGGCCCCTTAAAAAGTGGGAGGCACATATAGAAACCGTTGTAATTCCTACACCGTTCACCTGATTTGGATGTAATTACCCTCAAATTAAATCTGAAAGTCTGCAGTTAAAGCACATCTTGTTTGTTTCATTTCAAAGCCATTGTGGTGGTGAATAGAGGCCAAAATATGAAAATTCTGTCAATGTCCCAATATTTATGCACCTGACTGTACCTTTGATAAGCACCTAAAAAAAATGGGATATCTAATGCGGATTTAACCTAGCATTTTTAGTTCTGTTCCAATAGCTAAAATGTTTTCCTTAACCCGAAATGTAAGGCAAATAAAGTCATTTGGTTTGGATTTTTGGGTTCGGGAGGAAAATTTACCTTAGGGGTCCAAATTTTGTGGCGATTCCTTAATAAACACCCATGATACAGTACTTCAAATAAACTGGTATAAGTAAGCCGCGATTAGTAAATAAATACATTGAAAAATCATTATTTCAGAAGCTAATGGTCACACAGTCGAGATATTTGGCAGAAAGATTTTTTTTTTTTACATCCTCAACTAAAATTTTTTCGTAAAGATCTGAGATGGGTTGCGGACATTTCATTTTTTTCCGGGTGACCTGATGTGAAATGACAGTAAGTCTAACATAAAAAGGACATTTTATACCATTTTCACTAAGCTGTACACTATGAGGAAAAACAGGTAAAATCATCAATGTTCATGGCTTAAGCAACGCACAATTTTAGGTATCACTGAATAGATTGAGGATTACAATATATCAGTTTCTGAATGCACTCTCTCTTTGAGGGCACTCAAACCATTTTTCAACACTGGCTTTATTTGGTATAGAACCGGCCCTATTTTTATTATTATAATTCTCTCACATACTGTACAGTAATACATGGACCCAATGTATAAATAAGTAGATCCACCAACTTTTAAAAAAAATAGAACTAGCAATAGTGACTGAAGGCATTTTACATTTTCTAAGTATGAAAACTAGACAACACATCACACTATTTTATTTCCACCACTTTAAAGTTCAGGTATAATGCTTACTATACCAGGATAGGTGTTATGTGTAGCTGTAATATTGTGAATGTCAACCTTAACGAGGCTCACAGTATGCACACAGTAGGTTTAGATATAAAAAAAAAAAAAAAAAAAAAAAGTGAAAGCCCTAGAAAGCAAGGTATCCATCTCCCACAGATACTACTCACTCACCAACATAGTACTCCGGTATTGCATACATTACACTAACCTTATTTCATAAAATGCAAGCACATTTTTTTATTTAATATATCACTGTCATGAAACACCAGCAACAGGCTACACCATTCAAGTGATTATGGTAACTATTACTAGGATAGCTACTTGAATTCTCTCAATACTAAGGGCTCAATTCTATTAAACTCTCACCTAAGAATGCAAATTTGTTTTATGAAACTCTCATACATTGCACGAATGCATGCACCCAAGATGCAATTAGAAATGCAAATTTGCTATAGTTGCGGCGAGGGTGTGCGACTTTTCTACAAAATGGTAGAAGTGCATGAAAAATTGAGGAAACCATCCTGGACCCCAAAAATGAGACAACTGAGATAGCAGGACCATATAGAAGGATGTAAGTGGCCATAAGTAAAAGTACTGAAGGTTTTTCAAAAGGTGTCAAATGGCTAATTTTTGCACTTTTTATTTATGGTTGAAAATTGATAGCAAGTGTTTTTCATCTAAATAAAGTCTTTCTAGTATTTTGGGTACAGAAAAATCTGTATAGTAATTTTGCAGTGTTTGTAAAATACAAGTTTGTAAAAAAGTTGGAACAAACATGTTTATCTTTGAAAGTTCAAAAAACCCCTCTCAAATCGATACAACACCTCCACAAACCTGTCCCACATCCTTTACACCGCCACATATACCTGTCCCACATCCTTTACACCGCCACATATACCTGTCCCACATCCTTTACACCGCCACATATACCTGTCCCACATCCTTTACACCGCCACATATACCTGTCCCACATCCTTTACACCGCCACATATACCTGTCCCACATCCTTTACACCGCCACATATACCTGTCCCACATCCTTTATACCGCCACATATACCTGTCCCACATCCTTTACACCGCCACATATACCTGTCCCACATCATTTAACCTACTATTGAAATTCACCTGAAAACTGATGTCTTTATTGGCCAAATTATGCTTTTTAAACCCCTTCAAGTGCATGATCATTCATTGGGAGGGGTGTACTAGATGTTCTACATTGTGTCCTGACATTTTTACCGTAAAGAGTTTACCTAACTTTCCTCCTGCTAAGGGAGGTGCGCACAAAAAAAACACCAGTTTCCTCAGAAAAACCAATGCAAGTTTGGAATTGGTTTGCAAACGTTAGTTTGCCATGAGACCGGCTGGCAGAACACAATTCGCAGCTAATAGGATTGAGCTCTAAAAATGTTATACCAGCAAACAAAAAAAGTGTTTAGTGGACAAACTACCTAATTTTACTGATATACTATTTACCATTCTTTAAAGCTACATTTACTAGTCACTAGGTACTGTATGAGATATTTCTCACGTTTCTGACATTTGGTTTGTTTCACGTGATTTATTATAATTGCAAGACTGTTTTTGTTTTTACTTCAGACACAAACAAACAAAGACATTGGAGGAGGCATTTAGCAAAATCTGTCCACCAGACAGCTTGGTTCATTCACTGCAGACTGACACGGTTAATAAATAAGAAAAAACATGGTGTGTAAGGAGTTTAAGTGCCACTAGTTGTGCTAGAGTCCATAACATGCTGTAGCAAACAAGTCTGTGGAAGCTACGAAGGACCTCAAAAACCTGCATCATTCAAACCTACTGTACAAGCTCAAACCACTGAATGCAACCTCCTAGTTACCAACCTGTCATTACAATTCAGGAAACGCTTTGCTGGTTAGTGAACAGGATTAGTACAGAGAGTAAGGCAGACACAGGAATGAATCCAAAGACATGATCATAAAGTAGCACAACACACTTTCCAGTATACATACACTATGATCTCATACAGAAGGCGAACAGATAAAGACGTATTTCATTTTATGCCTTTCAGAATTTGCCAGTGAAACATTTCAAGAACAAACATGTAGATCATGATGCAATGTGACCAAGGATGAATTCATGGACATCCATGCAACAATAGTGCATTAGGGAAACGGGAGAAACAGAAAAAAAAAACTACAACTCACAGTATTCTCCTTGCACTTCTCATAAACAGATATATAGACAAAGAAACACAAATAAGTTTAGTATTTTATTTTTTTATTGTGTTCAGAACCATATTAAGGACTTCATTCAGAGTTAGATGTAAATGCAATTTACAGCTTTTCTTTGATCTCAACTTGCTCTTACAATATTTTAATGCAAAGGAGCATCTTTTCCTCTAAGACAAGAGGGCTGGGTCGCAGGGTGCATGCAGATGTGACCAAAGTATAGTAAGGGTGTGCAATTCATTTCTTGATACGAATTGGAGTCAGGTTGGCCAGCAAAAAGTTGCATTTGTGCCTGCTTAGAGAAACAGAACTTGCAGCTTCTCAAAATCTGGTGCAATTTGCAAGTGGATGATTACAACAGCCAGAGGCTACATCTGATTTATCAAATGTGTCTGTCACTCCCATTAATGCAAATGAAGTTAAAGTGCAACAACTCTGTTAGTGAAATTACGTTGAACCAAATGCTAATATAAAAAAAATAAAGTATGTTTACTATCTTGACCTGAATGGGAAGGCTGCCCATATGTTTATTAGTGCTGTCTGTAAAAATAAAAAAAATGTGCCTTTAGTTTGGTTGGTATCTCATATGCTTCAAATTGGTTATGTGTAATGTGAACTCCCTGGCAATTTACTGTAATGTGTGTATATTATATATTGCGATATTTAGCACCTTTTGTACTAAAATTAAAGTCACACTACCTAGCGTATTCCAGGTGCATCCACTCCTGTTACTTGCAGGGACGTAGCTACCGTGGGTGCAGTTGCTATTGGGCCAGACTCCTCTTACAACCAGCTCAACTCATTACAGTGTGAGAAGTAGCCGCTGAACCCTCCTGCAAACTACTTCAGCCTGTAACTAGGAAGCAGTTTGCTGGCCAGCAGCAACTACCCCGCACATCCTCTGATACGACTCTACTCACTGATGCTGGGAGGCGGCATGGCTGTGCTGAGCCTGCTAGGACATCCACGGACTAAGGCCACACCTCCTCCTAGCATCAGTGAGGCGATATGAACAGGACCGGATTAAGGTCTATGGGGGCCCCTGGGCAACAAACGTGTGGGGGGCCCCTGTCAATAAAAGTTGAATATATATATATATATATATATATAGATATAGACACACACACAAACAGTATATATATATATATATATATATATATATTTTCATTCATGTTCACTCTAGTCCAACGTCCTAGAGAGAGGGCACATCTAGGCGAGTGTGAATGCATGCGCCTGGCATCCATTCACCAGCAGTTTTCCCAGCCTGCGGTACACTGCGACCCGCGGGTGGAGACGGCACCTGCAGGCTGTTTCAGTGATGTGTCGCGCCGGAGGGCAGGGTGCTTTTTGTCTTTTAGAAATAGGACCCGGCTAAAATAGCCTATGCTATATTATAATATATATACATATAAAGGCTGAAGGCCCTTGGGCTGTGTAGGGCATAATTATTATAAGTGCATAATTTGTAAAAGTGCATTTCTTACCAAATTCTGCATTATACCGGCATTATTAGATGACATCTTCAGCTGATATTGACTGAACTGACACATATTTCTTTTTAATTGTCAGGTAACCTCATCATTGTTGCAGATCATCTAATTTTGAATTATTTGCAAAGTGTACTGCATACTAGGTAACCTCATCATTGTTACAGATCATCTAATTTAGAATTATTTGCAAAGTGAATAGATTATTAGACCTAGTTCTTCTTAGCTTTGTGGCATTCCCTGTTTGTTTATGTTAGGACATTTATTGCTAGCCATATTAGTGGGAGGGTATTGGGCGTTGATTGTATTCATTGCATACACATGCAAGCACTGACTATTTAAGTTCATAGGAAGGCTGAAGACCCTTGGGCTGTGTAGGGCATAATTATTATAAGTGCATAATTTGTAAAAGTGCATTTCTTACCAAATTCGGCACTATACCAGCATTAAACCAAAGTTAAACTGAAGGAGACCGCTGTAACCTTAAACTATTCTTCAACAAGAACATATGGACAAAGTATAATCAAGAAATGTAAGTTCACAATATCTACACTACAGGCAACTGCTGTCTGCATCACCTGGACAATCTTCACTGGCCTCTCTTTGCGCATTATAAGAACCTACACTTGCTAATATTTGTACTGACTCGCTCGTTTCACAAACAACTCATAGCTTACTGTATTCAGTGCCAATTTCAGTTTATTTCTTAGAAATAATGTCTTCCCACTTCTTTTCTTTCCCTAGCCTGTCATGTCTTCTAATTCAGTTTACTTTAATATTCCATGTCTCTTCTTTTCCTCTGCTCAATAATAGTTTGGAAATTTTGCAGGCACATTTTCCTCCATTGTACTATTACTTGCTTCTCTGCACACTCATACTTTATTCCTACATCTAGTTTTCCTCCCCCTAGTCAACTCATCCACACCATTATCATGTGTACCTCCCCCTCCAATCATTGTCTACATAATTCTCTGCTCTACCCCCTTTTTCCACCTACAGTATATCATTTCCCCCTTGTCTCCTCCCCTTATCTCCCCTCCTCTGTCTGCCATCCTTCCTCTCCTCTCCCACTACTACACTTTCATGCTCTTCTACAACTCCTATGTCCTACTACCCCACTGATAATCCCTCCTCCAAACCTCCTCTCCATGTCACCCCACCCCCATCATATTAAACTCCCTCCCTGCCAACACTGGTCCCCGCATAATCTCGCCACTACATTCATCTCGGCCACCCATATTAAACTCACCTTCTCGCTACAGCAACCCAAATAATCTAATTCACATCTCTCCCATAATCACTGTCCCTCTATCCTGTGCCCTCTGGAATGCCAGATCAGTATGTAACAAACTCGTACCCACCCATGACCTTTCATCTCAAAAAACTTGCATCTCCTAGCCATTACTGAAACCTGGATTTCACCCTCTGACACCACTTCCCCTGCTGCTCTCTCCTCTGGGGGCCTCAACTTCTCTCATACCCCTCGGCCTGGGGGTTGCCATGGTGTTGGGGTAGGGGTCTTTCCATCTCCCGGTTACTCCTACCCTCTGAACCATCTCTTACTTTCTCTACAATTGAGGTTCATGCTATACGTCTCTTCCAACCAGTTCACCTTAGAGTAGCTGTCATTTACAGTCCCCCTGGCCCTCCTTCCAAATTCATTGACAACTTTGCCTCCTGGCTTCCTCACTTTTTCTCCTCTGACCTTACCTCTATTATCCTAGGTGACTTCAATAGTCCTATTGATATCCCCACAGAAGCCTCTGCCTCCAAACTCCAAACCCTCACGTCTTCATTTGGTCTCTCCCAATGGACCTCCTCACCCTCCCATGTGAGTGGGCATTCGCTTCACCTGGTCTTCACTCACCGTGATATTTCTGATTACTCCAATTCCCCCTCTCTGACCATCATCTTCTCTCTTTTAACCTATCCCTCGTTCCTTCCCTTCCTCTACCTCCTAAGGCCACCATCACTAAGCGTAACATTGACGCTATTGACACCATTTCTTTTTCTTCCCAGCTTGACTCACTTCTCTCCCCTATCCTGTCTCTCCTGCTCTGAACAAGCCATTTCCCTATACAAAACCTCCCTTAATTCTGCTCTGGACTCTGTTGCTCCGATCACTATTCACCCTCGCAGATTTACACCTCAACCCTGGCATTCTAAATGCACCAGATAACTGCAAAAGTGTTCGCGAACTGCTGAGCGACAGTGGAGAAGATCATGCTCTAAGGCTGATTTTCTCCATTTCAAATTTATGCTCATCATACAGTGCTACCCTTTCCCTCTCTAAACGGTCATATTTCAAGAACCTCATCTCCTCTGAGTCCTCAAATCTCCAACGTCTCTTCACCACCTCCAACTCCTCCCCTGACCTCTCTCCCTCTCTCCTCACTCGTGTCTCCAACTGTCTCTCTGCCATCTATTCCTGGATGTTCCAGCGATTTCTTAAACTTAATATGTCTAAGACTGAGCTAATCATCTTCCTCCCCCCTACATAACCACACTTCCCACCATTTCTTTATCAATTGATGGAACAACTATCTCCTATAGCTCCAAAGTGTGCTGTCTTGGAGTTATCCTGGACACCTCCCTCTCCTTCAAATCATATATCCAGAATCTCTCACAGTCCTTTCGTTTTCATCTTAAAAATATTTCCAAGATTAGACCCTCTCACCCAGGATGCCACTAAAACCCTCATACACTCATTGGTCATCTCCAGATTGGACTACTGTAACCTCCTCCTATCTGGCCTCCCCAAATCCCTTCTCTCCCCTCTCCAGTCTGTCCTCAATGCTGCTGCTCGGCTCAGCTTCCTCTCAAAACGCTCTCCATCTGCCTCCCCTCTCCTACAAGCTCTCCACTGGCTCCCCTTCCCTTTTAGAACCCAATTTAAGGTCCTCACACTCACTTACAAAGCCCTCAGCCATTCACATCTCTGATCTCATCTCCCTTCACTCTCCTGTCCGCCCTCTTCGTTCAACAAATGCACACCGCCTCTCACGCCAATTGATTACTTCCTCCCACTCCCGCCTCTAAGATTTTGCTCGCGCTGCTCCCCACCTTTGGAACTCTCTCCCGCTTCCCATGAGACTCTCCACATCTCTTCAATCCTTGAAATGGGCTCTCAAGACCCACTATTTCATCAAAGCCTTCCAGCTCTCATCTTAACTTGCCGCTACATACTGCCTCCCTGCCTACCCCATCTGTGTCACCCGTTTGTCTGTCCCTCCCCCTTAGAATGTAAGCTCCTATGAGCAGGGCCCTCTACCCTCTTGTGCTTCTCCTTACTCTACCTTCATCTACTTCTTACTCTCTACCAGGACACCTAACACTTGGTTGCTTTGCATTGTTGCTTATCTGGGTGTTATGGTCGCGAATGTAGCAATGTATATTATTCATGTCCTGTAATGTATTGTCTTGTATTGTATTGTACGTCACTGTAAATCAATCTATTTATTTATGTACTTTGTAAGGCGCTGCGGTACACTTGTGGTGCCATATAAACGATAATAATAATATATACATACACATAATATATATATATATACATACATACATACATACACACACGCATACATGTAGACACAGATAAACATATACATTGCTGCTTACCTCTCCTGGTTTCAGAGGCAGCAGCAGAAGCGGAGTACCAGCGCGATTCGCGGGTCTTTAAAAAGAGGGCGGAGGTAATACTGGGAGGGATGGAGCTTAATCGCGTGCCACTGCTGGCGGCTCCGTTAGAAGAAAAAAAAAAAAGTGTTCATCGGGGGATGTGGCCGGGGACAGTGTGTGGGGACCCCGGGACGACCGCCCCTGTCGCCCTGCCTATAATCTGGCCCTGGATATGAAGCGCCAGGCTCAGGAAGTGAGTAGTGTGGGGGAGGGGGAAAGAATAGCTATATTTATGGGGCCCCGTGAAAAATGTGCTATGGGGCCCCCATAGCTCTAGCTACACCCCTGGTTACTTGCATGAGGAGGATTCATATTTGATACTATTGCAGAGTTGGCTGCATTTCACATCTACGGCCAACTTAGAATAGGCTGCAAAATGCAACATTTTCTTTCAACCACATTTTGCGATTGCTTTTGTATTTAACTCTGAATAAAGTCCTAAATCCATAAATTAACAGCATATAGAAACCCATTTTGTAACAAATATAAAGGCCTGCCATTAGATTCTTCACTTGGGCCATTGTATCTAACATCAAGTTTGAAATGCAGGTCACTGTAAAATGCAAACTTATCTGTGATTTCAAATAAACGTCTGATATTTTTGTGTGACAATGTAAACAGTAGAGGTCTGATTGCATTGGGAAGGCTTTAACATCTGGTCAGTACAGACATTATTGCTGAGGCATGACAGACCAATGTCTCAATCCTGCAAAACGCAGTGAGCTGGAGTCATGTTGCTACAGCAACGAGGCGTGCTATAATAAAGATGCATCGTACTGCAGATGTTCTCAACGTATCAAGAATGTTTTACATGTTTACATCAGGAGTATACAGAATGTATAACACTGAGAACACAATCTTTTTTTTTAATTATTATTATTATTATTATATGTCCTTTAAAGATGAAGCAGACACTAACGGTTTGTGAAGAGTGAAATGACAAGCTGGACCGAAAGCAACGTGACTGCATTACTTGGGTTGAAAATGGGTTTTCTATGACCAAGTGGTATACTGCACTGCACTGCACTGCACTGCGCTGAAACGTAAAGATAAAAGAAATGGTGAGGCAAATTCATTGTTGTTAATAACAACTTTCATTTATAAGGAGACACAAGTATGTGCAGTGCAGTACAGAGTTAACTAACATAAAACATTTATAGGGGTATTCAATATGGGAGCGAAAACTCAGTTTTTGCGTTAATATCGCACCTATGACACCATTATCGCAGGTTTTAGTTTTACACCGTATTCAATTTCAAAGACTTTTTGCAGGTTCGAAAAGTCTTTGATAAAAAACGGGGATAACTTTTCACCATTGAATAGGTGTCGAAAAAAAGTGCAGAATTGGGGTTTAGGGGTGCAGGCTTAAAAAAAAATAGCCTGCACCCCTGGGAATGACATTTAAAAAAGAACTGTCAAAAAAACTTTTAAAAAAAATAGGGACACCCCAAAAAATTAAGTTAAAAATTGGGGTGAAAAAAAAATGGGAAAAAATTGTTTAACAATAGGGAAATAGGTTCAGGGCTATTCTACATGTATGTGGCAGGTGTTTTCTAGAATAGATTTATAGCGGCAGGTGCACAATTGCAGAATTTTTTAAAACTTACTTTAGGGACATCAAAATATGCTAGTACCCATTTTCATGTACCCCAAATTTGATGGGACCACTTAAAAAAACGAAAAAAATAACCTAAGTGCTCTTCTGCATCACTTCTTCAATGTCGGGGAAAAAACACCCACTGTGGCTATTTAAATCCCCGACTTTCATTTACAGGCTAAAACGGGGGTACCCATAGTGATCCCCCAAGTTTTTACAACTTTAGGGGGGTCCTACAATTTTTTTAAGGAAAATTTCGTAACTTTACGCAAATCCCATTTCGCAGGCTCCCGTTTTCGTTAGTTTCATATTGAATACGGGAATAAGCGGGCGTGCGCCCGATACTTTATCCCAAGAAAAAGCTCCGATATGAAACGTAAGCTTCGACAGCGAAGTTTACGTTTCATATTGAATTCCCCTCTTAGAGTATTAGCACAATACACAATGGCAGACCATAGCATAAGCACCAAACACTAAAATAAGACCACAGACTGCGTAGGGCAGGTAATAGGGGCATGGGTAAGGAGATTTGCTTATGCTAGCATGAATTGCAAGTGGAAATGGATTCAATTCTCAGTGGTCCTGTACCCAAAGTATGGGCAAGCAGACAGTCAAAAGGGGAGGAGACAATGCAACGGAGCTTTGGAGACAAGAAGGGTGCTAGGGAAGAACAAGAGTGAGGAGAGCTCTACCCATAATAGATTATATTATAGGGAAAAGTGTGAACAGTTGGAGGATGAACTGAAATGGATCAAAACCTGCACAAATAATGGTCTCTAAGTACCTATAATGAAACTTCAGATATAGTCATTACTAATTTACTATTTAAACCACAATAGTTGCAAAAGAAGCAGAGTCCATCCCACTATTCTGGCATCAGGTTGTTGTTTGCATGTCAGCTCCTTTTCGTGGTTGCCATTTGTAGGGATGTGAGACTTCTACAACTCAAAAAATGTATTGGTTAACATCAATATTAATTATAAGACACTTTTTAAAAGTTGCATAACTTTGGACCTCTCTTCCTTTCACACTGTCACCATTTTACATTATACAAATCAGGCTCCAGGCCGCAAATGTCTAATTAGCATGGTCCAAACCACGGGATAGCTGACAAAAAGAATTCATTGCTGGACCATTGCTGGCTTATGTATTGTTTTTGCCTATTCTAATTTCTTTTTAGGTTTAGATTACATTGTGAATTGGGCAAAATGACAAACCATACTGTATGCTTACCTTTTATGCAACCTCTATTTTAATTTAGTTGAAATGAAAACAAATGACAAATTTGCATGTCATAGTTAATAGAAAGGATCATTTCAGACATGTGATGCATCATCTTTACAATAATATATGACTTTCCTATATTACAAGAGGAGACAATGCATTTCATTAAAAGTGTGGTGTCTGAAAGTATCCCAAGACATCGATTCTGGAAAGCAATCAATACTGAACCGTGCACAATGCCCGAAGGCCAAAAACTGTGTCTAATAGACTTCTGTGGAAACACACAGTAATTTGTATGCTGAGATATATTGTACAAGTGCTCATAAAACATACCGATACACAGCCATATTGATAAAAGCAGGGGAGTATATTTGTACTGACCAGCATATAACCTTTAGATACTCAAGTTCATATGCTTTCAGTACTATTTGCTTGTGACCTGTACAGATTTGCAGTTTTATACTTGCATTATACATATATATTTGCCTAACCTATATGATCACAATCAGCATACTCTGCAAATATTAGGATGCTACACAGTATGCCTTACATCAGTGATTGACCTATTTACTGTCTAACAAATAAATGATTTCTCAGAAAACTCGTCACCAAAAAACAAACATTAATGTGCCCCCTAACTGTACAAAAGTCAAAAGAAAATCCAATAACGTACCCCAAGCCTCATATTCCAATCCTAAAAATTGTCACTATGCAAAAACCCAGTAACATGCACATTAACATTTCCATCTTAATGAAGCTTCAAAAATCTAAGTGGGAATAATTGCTGTGATATTGCTATTTAAACTTCACGCATAATACGTTTAAAGCAAATGCTGAAAGTTATTGAGCTAAGTGGCTGTCGTCTGGACTGTATTTGTTTTATGACACAGTGTTCTACTAGTCCATATTTATCCTTGTCAAACAGTGAATGAAAGATGGCTTGAGGAAAGTTACAGTACAGTATGTTCCACAGCAGGTTTCAGCCTGCTGAGGATTTAATGTATAACGAGGCGCAGAGATAGAAATCAATAGTGTGGAGTGTACTAATGTCAAACGCAGAAATGTCACTTGAAGGAAAGCAAAGGAGACCAAGAGTTATGGGAACATAATACAGCACTGGGAATAGTGTGACAAGTTCCCCTGAAATAGGCTGTAACAGTGTGAGTTGTCAGAGGCTCCTCAGGTCCACAAAAAGAATGTGGCCAACTCTTAATCAGGGGGCTTCCTTCTCTTCTAGAATAAGTAATGAAAATTTATATATCAGTGTGAAACAAAGATAAAGAAAAAAAAAAAAGCAGGAAATAAAATTACAAAATGATCATGTATGCCATTTTACATTTATAGGACAATTTCTGTCAAAATTTGTAGTTCCACCTAAGATAAGAAGTTGTGTTGAAAGCAAAAAAAATAAAAAAATAAAATAACAACAGTAGGTTGGCATCTAGCCACTTCAATCCAAAACATACAGCAAAAACCTGGGTTTTTGGCCATGAACGTGCATTGACCCGGATTTTTGCTATGGGTGAAAAGAAACGAACCATCTAAGTCCCAGGTCCACGACATTGCTCTGTACAGGGATTTACTCGGTTGCGACCCAGGTTGCCTCTAGTGTGAACGTATACGACCCAGGTTTTACGAAAACTCTCTCATTGGCTGTTACGGACCACATGACTGGGGAGCAAACGGAGATAGTGGCGTCCGCACCCCAAGCGACAGCAGCAGCAATGGGCCAGCACCAGTATCAGTGGACAGGTCTCACTGGAGTATTATACCCCTTTTTCCACTGTCGCAAAAACCCAGGTTATTGCAGTGTCAACCCGGGTCGCGGCTCAGTGGAAAGGCTCCTAGGAAAAAATCCTGGGTTGACTGACCTGGCATATCTTCCAGAGTCTTGAGCAGGGTTTTACGTGGGTAAGACCCGGGTAAGGCCCCGTGTAAACTGGTAACCCTGGTCATCCATCCCAGGTCCCGTTTACAGCATGGTGATTGGGTGAAATTGGAAGGTGTCTGTGCTGTCATGGGGAGGGAGAGATTACAGCATCTCCGTATAGTCCAGTATGGCCGTAATCTGTCCCTGCCCTGCCGTATACCCGATGCAGCTGTGACATCAGACACCCCCCCGGAAGGACCCCCTCCCGCCATTTGCAGGTCGCGGCATTCCGATGGTTTGAATCCCGACAGGGAAACTGTGAGTACTGTTCCCCTGTCCTTATTCAACCCATAACCGTCCTCATACTAACCCTCCCTACCCCGCACCCTAACCCTCCCGGTAAGTGCCTAAACTTAACCCTCCCCCCTTAGTGTATAACCCTAACCCTCCCCCCTTAGTGTATAACCCTAACCCTCCCCCCTTAGTGCCTAACTCTAACCTCCCACTGGTGGTGCCTGAATCTAACCCCCCACTATCTGAAGCCTAACTCTAACCTCCCCTCTCCCGCAGCGTAACACTAAGTCCTCCTGGGGTGACTAAACCTAACCCTCCCCCCTCGGGTGATACTTACCTTGCCCTGGTCTCCTTTCAATCGGGATTCAGACGTCGGCATCCCTGGTCATGCCAGGATTCCGGCGCCAGTGTTCTCTCTGTGATCGGTATTCCGGTGCCTGGATTTCGGCAGTCGGCATCCCGATCCTAGGGATTATAACCGCATCCCCTTTTACCCCTGCTCTAATGCTATGCCAAAGCTGCAACCAGTGTTTCTTTATATTATTACATTTTATTTATAGGGGGTGCCACAAGTGGTCCGCAGCACCGTACATACAATACAGGGTACATAGGACATTACATTACAATACAGTAACCAAAATATAAACAGAGCACAAGTAATAATTAGCAACACAATTCTCCATGCATAATACAGCTGGGAAGCTGAAGGCTGTCATTGAAGTGCTAGAGAAGAGGGCTGTGAGACAGTATGGAGGACCCTGCTCATAAGAGCTTACAATCCAGGGGAGATGGGAGACAGACAGATGACATGAGGCATGAGTGTGTAGATGCGGACCTGAGTGCAGGAAGCAGGCAAGGTAGAGATGGCTGAGGCAGGAGGGAGAGCGACCTGGTGACACGGTTATGTGGTGAAAGGGTATGCTTTGCTGGACAGGTGAGTTTACAGAGCACGTTTGAGTCTCTGCTAGGTTGGGGAGAGCCTGATCGAGCGAGGAAGCTCATTCCAGTGGAGGGGGGCTGCACGGGCAAAATCTTGGATACGAGCATGAGATGAAGTAACCAGGGTGGAGGAGAGGTAACAGTCACTGGCAGACCGGAGTGGGCGGGAGGGAGTATGTAAGGAGATGAGGTTGGAGATGTAGGGAGCAGTGGAGTTAGAAAGGGCTTTGTATGTGAAGGTGAGGAGTTTGAAGAGGATTCTGTAGGGGAATGGGAGCCAGTGCAGGTTTTGGCAGAGGGTAGCAGCGGGAGAGGAAGAGAAGTCTAGCTGCAGCATTGAGAACAAATTGGAGGGGAGCAAAATGGCAACGTGGGAGGCCAGTGAGGAGAAGTTTGCAGTAGTCGAGCTGGGAAATGATTAGTGAATGAATAATCAGTTTGGTAGCATTCTGAGAGCGGAAAGGCCTAAAGCGAGTGATGTTGCGTAGCTGGAACCGACAGAATTGAGCCAGAGATTGAATGTGGGGGGCGACGGAGAGGGTGGAGTCAAGGGTGACACCCAAGCAGCAAAGTTGGGGGACAGGGGAGATGATGGTGTTGTCAACAGTGATAGTGAGATTGGTTGGAGTGGAGACTATATTAGGGGGAAAGATGATTAGTTCGGTTTTGTCCATGTTGAGCTTCAGAGAGCGCTCGGACATCCAGAAAGAAATGACGGAGAGGCAGCTGGATACCTGAGAGAGGACAGAAGGGGAGAGTTTAGGAGAGGATAGGTATAGCTGCGTGTCATCGGCATAGAGGTGGTATTGGAGGCCAAAGGAACTGAGTTCTTCTAGTGTAGAGGTGTACAGGGAGAAGAGCAGGGGGCCCATGACAGAACCCTGCGGGACACCAATGGAAAGGATGGAAAGGGGGGAGGTGGAACCAGAGGCAGATAGAGAAAAGGAGCGGTTGGTGAGGTAAGAGGTGAACCAGTTAGAGATGCCAAAGGTCTGAAGGGTGCGGAGGAGGAGAGGATGATCCATGGTGTCGAACGCTGCAGAGAGGTCCAGGAGGATAAGCATAAACAAGTGGTTCCTGGATTTGGCTGCAAGCAGGTCATTGGTGACTTTGGCCAGGACAGTTTCAGTGGAGTGAAGTGTGCGAAAGCCAGATTGAAGAGGATCAAGGATGGATCTGTCAGAGAGATAGCTGGTGAGGCGACTGTAGACAAGCCGCTCAAGTAGTTTGGAGGCAAAAGGGAGAAGAGAAATGGGCGGTAGTTGGCGGGTGAGGACGAGTCGAGGTTGTTGTTTTTTTTAGAATAGACAAGAGCATGTTTGAATGATGAGGGAAAGATGCCAGTGGAGAGAGATAAGTTGAAAAGGTGAGCAAGGTGGGAGCAGGCGGTGGCAGAGAGGGAGCGAAGAAGGCGAGAAGGGAGGAGGTCAAGGAGGCAGGTGGAGGGGGGAGAGGACAAGATGAGGGAGTGGACCTAGTCACCTGTGGTGTGGCTGAAGGAGCACAAGGTGGGGTGGCCGGGAGGTGGGAATGGTGAGGGAGGTTGGGTTGCAGCAGGGAGATTGGAGGATATGTTGTGACGGATTGCCTCCTTCTTCTCTTCTAAAATTGAGGCAAAGTCTATTGCAGTGAGGGAGGATGAGAGGGGTGGAGGCGAAGGAGAGTGTTAAAAGTACCAAAGAGGTTGCGGGGATTGGAGGACTGAAAGAAAATGAGGGACTGGAAGAAGGATTGCTTGGCGAGGGAGAGGACAAACTTGAAGTGAAGGAAGTCCTCCAGAGAGAGAGATTTCCTCCACAGGCGCTCTGCGGTGCCCGAGCATTGTTGGAGAAACAGGGTCAGTTTGGAGTGCCAAGGTTGGGGTTTGGAACGATGGAGGGAGACAGAGGAGATGGGGGCAATGGAGTCGAGTGCAGAAGTGAGAGTGATGTTGTAGAAGGAGGCCGCCTGGTTGGGGCAGGCCATGGTTGATAGAGGAGAGAGTGTCAAGTGATGAAGACAGGACAGCAGGGTCGAGAGTCTCAAGATTGCGTCTGGTGATGGTGGCTTTGGTAAGGGGAGGAGTTGAGAGTGTGAAAGAGTAGATGGTGGTCAGAGAGGGGGAAGGGAGAGTTGAACAAGTCAGAGAGAGCACATAGATGGGTGAAGACAAGGTCAAGGCTGTGGCCGAGACAGTGGTAGCGGCGGAGGACCATTGATAAAGTCAAAAGGAGGAAGAGAGGGCAAGAAGATTGGAGGATGCAGGATTCGTGATGTCAATAGGGATGTTAAAGTCACCAAGGATTATAGAGGGGAGGTCAGCAGAGAGAAAGTGGGGAAGCCGAGCCAGGCCTCTTTAATGAATGAAAAGCCCACAACTCACTATAATCATCTCTAAATGTTTTTATATCCAGCATATACAGAGATTGAAGATCCACTAAGTACTTATTGACCACAAATTTAAAAAGTCCAGTCATATTGTGACCAACATGTCTGGAGGGCATTTTTTCAAATGTGTCTCAGTGGTTTGCATAGTTCCAGGAACCTGCATTATATATACTTATATATAACCTCCTACTGTTGTTGCTAGGCTGCCAGCCAACTGTGAACCACCATAGTGCCTCTAGTTTATCCCTGTCCACACAATGCCTAGTTGAGGGGGCACTCACCCTTCTCTACCCTCGTGTCAACTAAATATGTACTGGGAGATTTAATTTTCAAATCTGTCAAAACTAAAAAGACTTCAGTCTGGTGTCCCTTTCAACTCAAACACGAATCTAGAATACGATCCAGACTGTGAAGCAGCAGGAGCTCATTATGCTTGGCTGTACTGCTTTGATCTCTGGGGCCTTCAGGGGCAGTGCATTGGCAGGATTCATCATAATCCTGCCCTCTCTACAAGAAAGGTATACGGCAATGCTACAGTGGGAGCTCCCATAACAACCATCATTCACTCACAATAATTGGCATTGGAAAAGGCAACCTAAATGCTGCCGGGACACACTGACTCTACATTGGACCCAAAGACCGAGGTTACATACATTTTTCTACATTTAAATAGGCTAGAGGTTTCCAAACATGGTCCTCAAGGCACCCTAACATCCAGGTTTTAAGGATGTCCATGGTTGAGAACAGATGGTTAAATCAAAAGACTGAGATACTAATTGATTCACCTGTGCCCAAGCATTGTTATCCTTAAAATCTGGACCGCTATGGTGCCTTGAAGACAGAGTTTGGGAACCTCTGAAATAGGCTGTAAACAGTTTAAAATAAATGTGCACCTAGGCGTACTTCAATGGACTTTTACATTTATGCAACTTTAAGGCTCTCTAGTGCCAGTATTTAACTTAAATCAAGTACTATATACATTTATACATTAGCGCCACTACACCAATATGTTAATCTACTAATTTAACCTCAACAGTGCCAGTCTGGGGAGGGTCATTCCATGCCAAATCATCACAGCTTCCAACCCGACCGTCTCAGATTTTCATGAAATTTGATAGGATGGCAGACGGCATAGAGTAACTTTCATATGTAAAAATGTAGCCCTCAGTTATACTCTGTGTTCATGCTACAGGGTTGCAAACATGACAAACTTTGCTTCTAATTGTGGTAGAACTTTCATGTTGGCCTTGTTTTGAAGCTAAAAGACCAGAGCTCTCATAAAAAAATGTTTATATTTAAATATTGACTTACATTTCAAGGTCACATGATGTGACCTTTGACATCTAAAAAAAAAAAAAAAGTGTGTTTACATTTTTTGTACATAAAGTTATACAATTAAATACAATCTATCTTTGGTATAAGTTTCATTTTGGGAAGCCTTTGGGAACAGGAGTAAAAAAAATATAAAGTACGGCAGTTAAACCCTTTTTACACTAACCATGCAAGTTCAGACTTGTCTTGTAGTGTCTCTCTCTGTGTTTTAGGGATGGCCATCGGTGGTTCTCCATCGATGGTCACTATCAATGGCACCATCTGTGATAACCATCAAAGGTACGATAATCTATAGTGAACCATCGATGGTTTGCACCACTCAGTCTGGTTGCTGCTTCTGCATTGAGAACTAGTGATACAAGACATGCTTGCGTCCGGGAAGGGGCAGCGAGTTCAGCATAGGGGGCGTGGCTAGGGATATTACCCAGCATTAAAAGCGGAGTGGGGGAGTGACCATGCAATTGCGTCATTTTAGCCCCATCACCACTACACAATGCCGAGATTTCCGACATTGTGAAGCAGGGGACTGAGCCATGATGATGTGGTTCAGCATGTGCAGGGGTTTGTGTCGGAGCTGCAAGGTGGTAGGCAGCCAGCCAGGAGAGTTGCCTGCATTTACGGGGGTCCAGGAGCACCACCCGATTTTCGTGAGACTCCCAGCCATTTTCAGGAGATTAGGCAAGTATGATACAAGGGACTAATGGTGCATACACACGGGACGATCGTCAGCGATATCGCTGAACGATCTCCCTGCACTTTCCCGATGTGCTGGTTGATCGATATCGATCATCCTGCACACCACCAACGACGGGCCAGCGACCAACGATCGCAGGTCCCTATGTAACCTGGTCGATATCGACCCGGTTGGCCTGCGATGCACGGCCAATGGACGATATCATTATCATCCGTACGTGCCCGCTCATTGCTGGTCGTTTGTGGGTTGGAAGGCACCAAACAATGCACGATAATGATATGATCGTTATTGTTAATATCGTGCATTTTTATCGTACTGTGTGTACGCACCATAAGACAGTTTATCCCAGAGGTTCCTAAGCTCAGTCCTCAGTGCACCCTAACAGTCTAGGTTTTAAGGATATCCATGTTTGATCACAGGTGACAATTAGTACATCAGTTTGATTTAACCACCTGTGCTCAACCATGGATATCTCAAAAACTTCAACTGTTGGGGCGCTTTGAGGACCACGTTTGGGAACCTCTGGTTTATCTAATACAGTTGATCAGTGAATAGAGGTAGTTCGATCAAAAGCATGACAAATGGATAAGAAGTACATTAGGGCTCAGTGCTGCAACCCATTTGATATTAAAGGATATAGAAGCAGTAGAAAACAATTAAGGAAGGTGCTACCATGAATGATTAAAATACAGCCGAGTGTCGAAGTGATCAAATGATTTGTGATAACTGTAGGAAACAAATTAAAAGGGATTCTTTAACTGCTGAGGAAGGACCAAGCACGTTAATTGATGAGGAAAGTGACACAGAAGTGGCAACATGAAGGACTGAATCAGCTTTGCATTTATTAAATGAAAGTTTAAGCAGTGTGGGAGCATCACCTATCAAGAGGAAAAGAATGAAAGAAAACATGTAAAAAGAAAGCTGTAAAAACTGCAAAAAAGTTATAAAAAGGATATATTCCAGCTGAGAAACCTGTGCCTGATCATTGTTTTCTACTGCTGCTGTGTCCTTTAATATCAAATGGGTTGCAGCACTGAGTCTTAATGTACTTTTTATCCACTTGTCACGCTCTTGATCAAACTACCACTATTCATTGATAAACTGTATTAGGTAAACTGTCTTAGGGCCTGATTCAGACCCGGACGCTCTGACCAGAGCGCTCGCTCTGAATCAGTGCCCTCCTACCTAAACTTGGAGCGGCTTCCCCATCGCTCCCCGGGTCTCGCGCATGCGCACGACGCAGCTCCCTCCGTTGTGCGCATGCGCACTATGGCACAGCGCTCGCGAGCGGGTCTGAATTAGACACTTTAGTCCCTTCTATATCTAGTTCTCAATGCAGAAGCTGCAGCCAGACTGAGAAGAACGCAGTAGGGTTGGCCATTGACCATCAATAGTTTACAAATATCAAGGGTCTACTAACAATGGTCGATGGTTTTTGCCATCGATGGCAGAGAGCCAACTCTTTTCTGCAATCGATGGCAAAGTGGAACTTTTTTTTTTCTGCTCATGAAACAGAACTTAGCCCTGCCCCCTGACTGTCCGCTAAGCCCCGCCCCATTTTTTGATTAGCCAGCGGCTTGCCAGACACACGTCAGTGGTGGCCATCAAGTGGTGCAAACCATCTATGGTTCATCGTAGATTGATATTGTGCCACTGATTGTTATCATCGATGGTGCCCATCGATGAAAAACCACCGATGGCCTTCCCTAGAACACAGGACCTCATTCAGAGTCAGTCGTAAGCGGCCGCTCGGTCGTACGCATCCGATGTTTCCATACCACGCATGCATACGGTTAGTTGTGCGCATGTGCGTACGAGACCTTGCGATCCAAAATGCTGTCGATCGTACGGCTTATGAGCAGGAAGTGGTTTCCGAGAGTTGATTGACATGAAAGGCCGTTTGTGGGTGTTGACGGAGGTGGTGGTCTAAAAACACAGGCGTTCCTCACCGTTTTCAGGGCGTTTCAGGGGCGTACATAAATTTCCTGCTACGACCGACATAGAAGGCCGGAAGAAGTAAAACGTCACTCTGCGAGCAGGTTAGAGGCCTGGCTGACCGTACAGCTTGAGGTTGGGTCTGTGCTCTCTCAAGCCCCAGAGTACAATCGATACTATTGAATGTGACTGATGTTATGTTTGATGTTTCTATTTTGTACCACACAATGCAAGCAGCTAATAATCGTTTGTTGTTGCTAATAACACTGCTAATTTGCTTGTAATTGATTCAGTTGCGTTAGCATTAGCGGATAATAAGAATAAATACATTTCATGGGGATGGCTTATTCTATGCGTTTTTTTTGTTAATTTTTGGTGTAATTTGCACACAACACAAGCGGACGCAACCATCAGAAGAAAATTAACATACAGCGACTGACAACGATTGACTAGATCGCTAACTGCTATCACTCGCTAGCTAGAGGAGGTGCTTTGTTCATGTTACGGGCGTCACTTTGGTTGTGATCGCCCGGCCGTGCGATTGTTTATTTTTTCTGATTCTCGATCGTTAGGCGTACGACTGAGCGGCCGCTTACTACCGACTCTGAATGAGGTCCACAGAGAGAGACACTACAAGACATGCCCTACTCACAACGGAATATAAATCCAGCAAACCTCAGACACATCACATGCCTCCCATCACCCTCCAAAACACTGAAATGTGCCTTATGGAATGCACGCTCTGTCTGCAACAAACTAACATCCACCCTTGACCTCTTTATTTCAAATAACCTCAATCTTCTGGAATTAACAGAAACATGGCTCACACAAACAGACACTTCCTCCCCTGCAGCGCTCTCATATGGTGGTCTACACTTCACACACACCTCCAGGCCTGGTAGCAGTAAAGGAGGTGGAGTAGGAATACTACTGTCCCAATCTTTTACATACACAGTTATTCCACAGGTACCATCCCTTACATTTACATCATTTGAAGTACATTCTATTAGGACTTTCACTCCTTTCTCTCTGCGCATTGCTGCTATCTATCGTCCACCTGGACCACCCACTCAATTTCTGGAACATTTTCTGCCTGGCTCACTCACTATCCTCTGACATCTCCACCATTATTATGGGTGATTTCAATATCCCCATTGACAGTCCACAATCCCCTCATGCCTCCAAACTTCTCTCTTTAACATTCTCTCTTGGCCTCTCCCAATGGACTGAGGGCCTAATTCAGAGCCGAACGCTCTGACCAGAGCGTTCGCTCTGAATCAGTGCCCTCCTCCCTGAAAATGGAGCGGCCTCCTGGCCGCTCGCATAGCTGTGGGTGACCACCCACAGCATATGCGAGCGGCCAAAAAGATGGTCGCGATGGTCAAGACCATCGCGACCATCGGGCTTGCGATGAGACCCTGCGGTAGGGTCTCGCTGCCACAAGCCCAAGAGTGATTTTGGCTCTATCAGAGCCAAAATCACTCCCACTGACATCATTACTGATGTCAGTGGGGCCGGCTTCAGACGGTAGGCGTTCCCATGGGAACGCCTCCGTCTGGCAGCCACGCCCCCGGCACGCCCACCAAAGGGGGCGTGCTGTCACTCACCATCGACAGCACGGCCCCTTTGGTGCGAGACCCCGAGCGACGTATTCCTCGTTGCTCGCCGGGTCCCGCGCATGCGCACGACAGAGCTCCCCCCGTCGTGCGCATGCGCACTCGCACAACATCGACCCGCTTGCAAGCGTCCTTTGCTCACGTGCGGGTCTGAATGACCCCCTGACTCCTCTACTCATCAAGATTGCCACTGCCTTGATCTTGTATTTACCAGACTATGCTCAGTCTCTGACTTCACTAATTCTCCTTTCCCTCTCTCAGATCATAACCTTATCACCTGCACACTCTCCTGCATTACATCAACCTCAATGCCAAGCAAATC
Organism: Taudactylus pleione; assembly: GCA_031769625.1. Classification (NCBI taxonomy): domain Eukaryota; kingdom Metazoa; phylum Chordata; class Amphibia; order Anura; family Myobatrachidae; genus Taudactylus; species Taudactylus pleione. The sequence continues at coordinate 3,993,597 of JAUIMM010000370.1, read as the reverse complement.
AACCAAACCTCCTCAAACCCGCAGAGATATTGCTATTAATCTTGAACAACTATCCACCTCTCTGCAACAATCACTCTTACCCATTTCTAATTTCACTTCTCCTGAGACTGCTGTATCACACCTGAACCAGACCCTAGAACTAGCCCTTGATGAAGTAGCTCCAGCTACCCATCACATTCCACGTAGACGTCAACCGTGGCATTCCAAATTCATAAGACACCTACAAAAACTCTCACGTAAAGTAGAACATCAGTGGCGAAAGTCTCAAACTCCAAGTGACTTCCTCACATATAAGACGATATACCACTCTTATCGTAATGCATTGGATAATGCCAAACAGACATATTTCCAATCTGTTATCTCTGCCCAAGCCTCTAACCCCAAGCGATTCTTTAATACATTTAAATCACTTCTAACCCCTCAGTCACCCAACCCACCTGCTACTATCAGTGCACAAGATCTTCTTTCCTATTTCAAGAACAAGATTGATAATATCCGAAATTAAATGGTATGCACTTTTTCAGCCAGGGTCTTGTTGAATTCCCTACCTGAACCTTGTGGCACGTTCTCATCATTTGACCCCACTAATGAAGATGAAGTAGCTACACTCTTCTCATCCTCCTACTCTGCTACCTCTCCTCTTGATCCTATACCCTCACAAATAAGTAAAGCTCTGTATCCTGTGCTCATTCCACACTTAACAAAAATCTGTAATCTCTCTTTCTCTACTGGTTTCCATCACTGTTCAAGCATGCAGTGATCACTCCCATTTTGAAAAAACAAAATTCTGACCCTAACTCTCTCTCAAATTACCGTCCTATCTCCCAGTTACCTTGCCCATCCAAGCTACTGGAGACTCGCCTACACTCGCCTCACACATTTTAATACCCACAACTTATTGGATCCACTTCAGTCAGGCTTTCATTCCCAACACTCCACTGAGACAGCACTGACTAAGGTAGTAAATGATCTGGTCATTGCCAAGGCTAAAGGCCATTATTCACTTCTAATTCTTCTAACTCTCTCTGCTGCCTTTGACACTGTTGACCACTCTCTTCTCATATAAACACTACAATCCCTTGGTCTTCAAGACACAGCCCTTTCTTGGTTCGCATTCTACCTATCTAATCACTCTTTCACTGTTCGCTTTTCTGATTCTACCTCCACTTCGCTACCTCTATCAGATGGAGTACCACAAGGTTCAGTATTAGGCCCTCTGCTTTTCTCAATATATACCACCTCTCTTGGCAAACTAATCAGCTCTTTTGGTTTTCAGTATCATCTGTACGCGGACAATACTCAAATTTACCTATCCTCCCAAGATTTGTCACCATCTGTGCTGGTCCGTGTCACTGAATGTCTCTCTGCCATTTCATCTTGGATGTCATCTTGCCACCTCAAACGTAATATATCCAAAACAGAATTAATTATATTTCCACCGGCCAATAGTAGTTACCAACCTGATATCTCTATTACTGTTGACAACTCGACAATCAAGCTCGCTGCCTAGGTGTTATCCTTGACTCTGAACTGTCTTTTGTGCCCCACATTCAATCTGTCTCTAAATTGTTACATACATCTAAAAAACATAGCCAAAATTCGACCATAGCTTACGCAATACACTGCAAAGAGTCATATACACACGCTCATAATTTCCCACATTGACTATTGCAATAGTCTCCTTATTGGTCTTCCCAAAAACAGGCTCTCCCCACTACAATCCATTTTGAATGCAGCTGCGAAGTTGATCTTTCTCACCAAACGTTCAGTGTCTGCTGATCCACTCTGTCAGTCCCTCCATTGGCTGCCGGTCTTCTACCTTATTCAATTTAAAATACTTACACTCACACATAAAGCTATTAACCAAACCACACCAATATACATCTCTTCACTTATCTCAAAATATCTTCCAACCCAACATCTCCGCTCTACACAAGATCTGCGTCTCTCATCCCTGCGCATTACTTGTTCCCTTGCATGGTTACAGGACTTTTTTTGGACTGCACCCACCCTGTGGAATGCCCTCCCACACAGAATAAGACTTTCCACTAGTTTCCAAACATTCAAGCGTTCTCTGAAAACTCACCTCTTCAGACAAGCTTATCAGATTCCAGAACCGCCCACCTAACCTTTTATAGCTCCCTATCTAACTCTCTTCTTATAGTATACACCTATCACATCTTCTCTTTCTTCAATTTAACATCCTTCTAACCCTAGGCCAACTTTCCAATGTGATTGGATTATACAGCCCACCAAGAACATCTGCAATCAGGCTGGACCAATTTGCAATATGCAGCGCCTATCCTTGTGTATCAACACCTATTTCCCAATAGATTGTAAGCTTGCGAGCAGGGCCCTCTTACCCTTATGTATGTATGTCTTTTACAACCCAGTATAATGTTAATTCAAATTGTAAAGCGCAATGGAATTTGCTGCGCTATATAAGAAACTGTTAATAAATAAGCAAGTCTGAACTTGCCAGTCGCATGGTTAGTGCAAGATTAACTACTGTACTTTACTGTATTTTTTATACTCCTGGTCCTAAAGGCTTCCCAAAACAAAACTTATACCAAAGATTAATTTTTTTAAAAATAAAATCTAACACTTTTTAGATATTCAAGGTGAAAGGTCACATCATGTGACTTTGAAATGTAAAAGTAAATATAAAACATTTTTTTAATATAAACTATGGTCCCTTCACTTCAAAACAAGACCAAAATGAAAGTTCTACCACAATTAGAAGCAAAGTTATGATTTGTTTTATTTGACCTTGCAAGCATAAATTGTTTGAAACCCTGTAGCATGAACACAGTGCATCACTGAGGGCTAAAATGTTACATATGAAAGTCACTTTATGCTGTATCCTTCCAACTTTTACGAAAATCTGAGATGGTCGGGTTGAAAATTTACTTTTTTGTGATGATTTGGCATGGAATGACCCGGGAGAGGAAAACTTTGCCACACTTCTTTCAAAAAAGCATATTGAGCTTAGAGCTTAGTGGACACTAAGACCAATAGGAAGCCACAAATACTGCTGAAAACAATGAGTATGCAGTTGGGTTCGTCACAGATTGGTAGAATGTAGTTGTACCAGCGATGGTTTCTTACCTGTACCTATATTACCATTTCTCTATATCAGTGTGTATATTTGGGACAACAGTTCAGGAACAATAGTCTCATGCTGGGTACACACGAAACGATGTGTGTACCCAGCGATGCGACACACGACCCGGCTGCCAATGGGCTGACATCGGGCAGTATGTACACACCGGGGGACCTGGTGCTCTATCTCCCAATAAGCTGTCCCTCCGCATAGCACTGCATGGGATTGTCAGCTGTATCGCCTGATCTGACATGCTGCACATAAGATCAGGCAATGAGGCTGATGACCCCACTGAAGCGCATACTACACAATGTAGTGCATATACACTACACATTTTTTAACGATTTGTTGTTCCGATGTGTCGGAATCAGCCAAATCATTAAAGATATCTTGTAGTGTGCAGGGGCCTTCACATTGTATGTGGAGACATGAACTCTTAAAATTGGTAAGACTATTATTGCATAACCATACCTATAATAGCTGTAGATGGAAGTCTTCATAGGGATGCAGTCAGGAAGCAGACTGCCGGCTTCCCGACTGTCAAATCCCAGCAGGGTACTAATGATAGGCATCGAAATCCCGACGCCTGTCATTAGGCCTACGCCGGGAGCCTGACACCCGGCATACCGAACGAAGGTAAGCCGGTAGTGGACAGCCGCTTGGAGATTTCGGTTTCAGGGCTCCCGGGGGGGATTTAGGGTTAGGCACCCCCATGGGAAGATTAGGGTTAGGCTAGGGAAAGGGAAGGTTAGGGTTAGGCACCCCTGGGGGGAAATTAGGGTTAGTCACCCCCCCAGGGAGACTTAGGTTTACGCTGCAGGGACGGGGGGGAAACGAGAGTTTAGGTTTAGGCACTTAGTGGGGGGTTAGGCACTAGGGGGAAGGTTAGGGTTAGGCATCCCTAAGAGAGGTTGTAGGGTTAGCATTACTTACTTAAATCCGCTGTCTGGATCTTCAACCCTGCCGGGCTTCCGGTGTCGGGATTTGAACCGCCGGCCGTGCGGTAATACATACTGATTCCGGTTTTCATACACTTCTGTTTAAATCACACAGCCCACATTTTCAACTCAGTCATGTTGGAAATAAACAATGATGAAATAAGCTTGAACAGTTATGGAATCAATAAGATTTTCATATTTGCTGTCTGCACCAGGAAAGTTTGAGTGGCTATAAACAGTCATTCTATATAAAACTTTAGTCACTATAACAACCAAGTCCTACATCTTTATTTTTCAATGTTGTACTAGTTGGTTTTAAGTACAGATGTCATCTACTTGCACATATGTCAATAAGCTAATACCACTTTTTCCACCAAAATCCCGGGTCTGTCACGGGATTTGGAACACAGGCCTTGATTCAGTGCCGGGCGCTATTTCAGAGCGCTCGCTCTGAAGCCTGATTCAGAGCCGGACGCTCTTTCAGAGCGTTCGCTCTGAATCAGGGCATGTTTTTTTTGTTGTGGCCTCCTGGCCGCTCGGTAAGCTGTGGGTGACTACCCACAGCTTTTGCGAGCGGGCAGGTGATGGTCGCGACCATTGCGGCTTGCAACGAGACCCTTGTGGTAGGTTCTCGTCCGTCGCAAGCCCCTGAGAGCTTTCTGCTCCAACAGAGCACGAAGCTCTCCACCGACATCACTGCTGATGTCAGTGGTGCCTCCCACAAATGGCAGGCGTTCCTTCGGGAACACCTCCGTCTGTGTAGCCACCCCCCCTCCCCGCCTACAAAGCGGGACGAGCTGTCGATCAACATCGACAGCCGCCCCTTTTGTAGTGAGTCCCGGAGCGAGAGAATTTCTCTCTGGCTACGGGGCTTGCGCATGCGTGCGCAGTACCCCACCATCGACCCCGCTTACGAGCACTATGCACTCGCAAGTGGGTCTGAATCAGGCCCACAGGTCCAAGCCGGGTCACACTCGGAATTTACCCAATTCCCACTGCAGCGCTGACCTGGGAATATTCCCAGGTTGGCGCCGTTCACACTACACACGGGTGCAGTGCCAGTGCTTGGGTGCAGTGCCGGATCTCTTCCCTGAACGCCAGACCGGCGACCAAGGGAGGGGGTTCTTCCCGGGGATGGGGGGTGCCCTAGGAGCCTTTCCCAATGAGCCGCTACCCGGGTTGACACGGCAATAACCCAGGTATTTTGGCAAGTGGAAAAGGGGTATAAGTTACTTAGTAGATGCATGTCTCACTGGCACCTTTCTCTAATGCAGTGATTCCCAACCACGGTCCTCAAGGCACACCAACAGTCCTGGTTTTAGTGATATCGATGCTTAAGCACAGATAGTTTAATCAAAATAACTGAGGTGCTAATTAAGTCACCTGTGCCAGCTTTGGCTAGCCTTAAAACCTGGACTGTTAGGCTATTTCACATTTGCCAGTTTTGGCCGGGCGGCACAAATCCGCCCGGTTTTTAGCCAGGTGTGAAATCTAGTAAATGCAAGGAATCAGCGGGTCCTTTCAGACGGCACGGCTACGGCACGGTTACCGTCCAACAGCCGGAAATATCTACTGTGCAGGACGGTGTCGTGCCTGCACGCCAGTAGTGTGAAGGAAACAATGTTTCTTTTCACAAACACTGGCTTCTGCTGGAAAGACTTGTGCAGCAGCTGCTGCGCATGCCCAATTGGTTGCCAAAATAAAAACAAAAACCCATAAAAAGCGTCTCAAAGCCGCTGCTTGTGCTAGGCACACAGTGCCTGTAAAAACCCGGCCTGCTACCGCCCGGTTCTTGCCTGACCGGCCAAAACCGGCAAATGTGAAACTGGCCTTCGTGTGCCTTGAGGACCGTGGTTGGGAACCCCTGCTCTAATGTCTCAGCATTTACAATACTCTGGATCATATATTTCAGTCTACACATTACAGATTTAACTGGGTGAATGAAAAGTAGAGGTGTCATAAACCGAGCTAGATTAACAACAAGGTGGCCCGGGTGGTCACCCAGGGGCCCCCGCTCATAGCTACATCACCATCATGAGGGGCACTGTGGCATATATGAACTGGGGTTTCAATGTGATGCATTTGTGATGCTAGGAGTATTTACACATTAAACTTTTTAATAACATCACCAGCATATTTTATGGACAATATTATTTGTAGGGGCCCCCAGATGATAGTTGCCCTTGGGCCTTAAACTTTAATCTGGTGCTCATTATTAATTTAATGATAGTTAATTTTTATATTCTTTATAATAAATTATGATGATCCCCTAATTATTCACTAATGGGTTCTATCATTAAATGTAACCAGGGGATAGATAGAGTTGTAGATTGTATACTGATACAAAAAAAAAAAAAACAACAATCTTTGTATCATACATGTGATTAAATGGCTTTTTTTAATCTAAACTAGTAAAAGGAACATAATGAATTCCAGGGAAATAATAAACTGTGCCAAAATAACATGCCAACGAAAGACATTCTAACATAATACAGCTGCTCATGCCAACACAATGAAGTCGGACAACACTCATTGAACACTGCAGGTCTAGTGTATGCCAAATCAGTAGTCTGTGACAATACACAGGCAAAAACTTGCTGAACATTCAGTATATGGGCCAAAAGATTTCACCATTTGCCCTGCTTGCATCCAGTAAGAATTACATTTAAGTAAACACATTCAAACCCAGTAGTTTCAGTGTTTCATCAACAGACAGCACATGGGCCAAGCAATGACATATCAAAACTACAATATGTGAAAGTATTTGGAAACAGAGTTCTGTTGACAGATTTAATTACGTCTCTTGTTGGTATCCAACATAAAATTAAACACTTTATTTATAGATGTAAAATCTCAATTGAGCTAAATACAGTCATCACAAAAGACTAAACTTTGTTTTCAAATTTATATATTGCATTTGATTTTTTACAGATGTGACTATAATTAAACTCTAATTACTATAATTCATCTGTAAATGAACAAGCACTGTTTGAGTTTAGCAAATGTACTGCCTTCAGTGTACACAGTGCTCATGCATGCAAGTACACCTACTCCCCCATCTGTTATGTGCAGTAAAGAAATAATACCAAGGACAAATAAAAGTAAATACACAGTGATGAACACAAGGATCTTGGCACAGCCTAAAGCATCAAAATTCTCCAAGACAAAATACTTCATATTAATAGCGTAAAACTTATATCCCTTTTACACCAAACAATTAACCCGGGTTATTGCCAGGTCGATCTGGGTTGAGGCTCTGTGTGAACGGCTCCCAAAATAATAACCCGGGTCGATTTACCGGGAAATCTTACTCGGGTTGAGAGCAGGGTTGAAAACGGGTTGTTCCCGTGTCATGCGGCAGTGTGAACGGGTGCTACCCGGATTATTTGACCCGGCAATTTTCTGCTATTAGCTGATTGGAGCTTCTGGGGCGTTGGCAGATCATGTCATTTGTCAGGGCCCTGCAGAGACACACACGCAGCCATTACTTGCATGCCAAACCTGCACAGAGCCTGCACAACAGCCTGACCAACTCCCACAAAACGCAGGCTGATACACAGGCTGCCACAGTCAGAACTGCAGTCTGCACCACAGCCTGACCAGCAGCTACAAACGCAGGCTGATACACAGGCTGCCACAGTCAGTATTGCAGCCTGCACCACAGCCTGACCAGCAGCTACAAACGCAGGCTGATACACAGCCATAGCAGCAGCCTGACCCACACCCTGTTCCTACAGCAGCATGTGTGCTGCCACGAACTGGACTGATGCCGATATCGGAGAGCTACTGCTCATCAGGGCGGAGGAAGAAATTAAACGCCAGATGACCGGCACAGTGAAAGATGCAGTAGTGTACCACAATATAGCCAAGATGCTGGAGTCCCGAGGGGTAAAACGCACGCAGCAGCAAGTGGTAAATAAATTGAAGGCCTTGCGTAAGCAGTTCACTAAAGTGCACAAACATAACCGCAACAAAAGTGGTGCAGGCTGCAAGGAATGGGTGCATTACCAATTGTGCTACAGCACTTTTGGAAATACAGCGCTTTCAAACCCCATAGAACTGTCCTCCTCAATTGCGCCATCCTGCTCCAGCCAGCAGGAGGATAGTCAAGAGGTATCGGCTACACAGGTTACCCTGCCATCCTCGCAATGCAGACCAAATCACTGCTCCTACTGACCGATGAACCTGGAGAAGGTAGTGGGATGGATTCATCTGTGAATGCCGACAGGATGGATTCATCTGTGAATGGTGACAGTATCGCTTCCACCATAGATGAGGTAGTTGAGACAAGCTCAGAGACTGCGTCCCCTAAAAAGACCCCTCCGCTACGCGCTAATAGTAAGTATTTTAAAAAATAAAAACACCCACATCACACACACTACATTCACTTAAATCCAAATGGTAACTGTTGCAGAGTGCTGCTAGCGTGCAGGTTGATAGAAGGCCACAAGCACATGTACGCAAACACCACTGCTATCTTTATGTCGGCTCAGTGCATATTATATTTTTTTGTTTGTTTCTCCCCTTTGCAGTCTACAATGTGCCACCCAAAAAGAAGCTGCTCAACAGGTCGGAGCGAGCGGCTAGAGCGATGACTTCTGTGATCGTGGAGCATCTCCGCGAATTGGATGCCAGATTGGATCGGTTTCTAGAGTCCGAAAGGCAAATGCAGCAGTCATTTGAGAGGCAATTAATGGATATGCAAGAGAGACAGATGTCTTTTTTTGAGCGCACATTTGCTTGTGGTTTTCCCAACCAAACACAGGCATTACCACAGGCCCCAGTGTACCCAGAACCCAGATTTGGCCAATGCAATATGGGGCCCAATTATTACAACCCTAGCACTAACCCTAGGTGCCCACACACAACGACTTTTCATCCAATTTGGCCGATTTCGACGAATCGTGACGACAGATCATGTAAAAAATGGCCAAACCGTGAGTTTCTACACTTGATCACGATGCCGATGTGCGTCCCCGCTCGTCGTACATCGCATCTTCAGATCTGCCGTGCTGTAGGGCAGATTAGCCAATCTGGGATACAATGCACTGGCTGCACGATAGATCTCAAGTCAGATCGGACATTTTTAACTCCAAATCGTGACCACGACTGCCTGGGAGAGTTCAGGGAGAGTTCAGGGGAAATCGTGTACATTGGCTGATTGGGAGCAAGTCGGTATGTGTGTGGGCACCTTAACACAACACAAACAAACCAAGAGTCACCACGGTATACAGTGTATAGGCAATGGCCGGAACATTTGCTATTTTAGTTTTGTTTTTTATATTGTGCGGCTAATATTATGTTTTTTGGGTGAAGGGACTTTTCATTTTTTTATCACTTTTACAGTGTATTGTTTTGACTGCAGGGATAAGGCACTTTTCTTTTATACTGGGCATATGATGCTTGACATATGTTTACACTGTTTTTATACTTTTGCAATAATGTGAGATTATGTTAACACTGTTCTATTAAAAAATACAATATATGTACATGATTAAAGTAAAAAAAAAAAAAAAAAAATGTCAACCAAATAAACCAAAAACGTGTGGAATTTGAAATTTTGCTTTTTATTTTAAACCAATAAGTGAAGGTTTGTTGCAATGGTGACTCGGATGAGCTCGGTGCTGTCCTCATGCTCCCCCACCTAGCTTACTGCATCACTTGTAATGCCCCCCACCTCAGTGTCCTGCACATTCCACTCGTGAAGGAAGTGGTCCTTTTGAATTTCACATATATTATGAAGTATGCAGCAGGCTGCTACTACATGGGGCATGATTTTTAGGTCGACATCATTCCTTTTCATGAGACCCCACCCCTCTCTTTTGCTGCCTTTTGTGACCTCATCTTTGTCAGCCCTTAAAAAAGACCATTTTTAATAACATCTATAGGGAAAAGCAGGGTTCAGTGTAAACGGGGCAAACCCGGGAATAACCCGGGTCGAGTTGCAGTGTAAACGGGGTCTGAAGCCGAGTTCGGGATTGACCAGTGTTCAAATTCCAGGGTCGGACCCGGGATTTTGGTGTAAAAGGGGTATCAAAGGATGCAATGATTTATATTGATGAACCTCGTTTCATTGTGTACAGTTTAATTTATACAAAAATGTTGTCTTCCCTGTGTTATCTGTACTAGAGTAACAAATGTTGCTGTCATATGATTGTAGAAAGGAATATTTGTAAAAGTATGAGTTAGTAATTATGGTAACAACATGTTCTGACCAGATGACTTCCTCTGCCAATATGATAGAATAGAGGGTGGTTACTCTTCCTTGAGTAACCTGAGTGGACTTACTTCACCACTACTAGAGATTCCCTCTCATCGTCAGTAACAGTCTGTTACTGAATCCTCGAACTGCGTAACTCACTGCCATTACCAAAGTCCTACACCGGTACGTGGAACTGCTCGTACAAAACACAGGCTCTTACCGCCGGCACCTGTAACCAACTACTTTTGGGTATGTGCGGATGTGCTGCCGTAACACCCTCTGGGTAGCTCAAACCAGAGCAGCCGGAGAAGGAAGTAGCATTTTGGCGCTACTCTGGCGGTCACATGATACAGGCAGATGCAGGAGTCTTAAGGCAAGATGTCTATTGCTTAATGTATTTAAATAAAGACAAGTCCTTGCTAAGGCTGCTTGGGACAATCACAGCATACATATGTCACATTCCTTATTTTAAAAGAAACACACTATCATGGCTTGCAGTTACTCTTTTTATCCAGTTCTAACATACAATACCACTGGGGGAAACCCCTCCTTGGGTCCCTTAACCAATCACATTTGTCATTGTCCCTAATGGAGAGTGGGTAGTGGTCACTCTGCTGTGCCTGAGACCACTAGAACAGGTAACAACACTCCATGTGCTGGCAAGTCTGCAGCGGGGGAATGGTTACCTCCAAAGCTTACTTTCTGGATTCTGCTGGGGAGGGGGGGAGCATATCACTTTCTCTGGCCAAATTTAGGCTTCAGAGACTAGAAGAATATTCACAGGCAGCAGTCTCCTGGCCACAGAGTAGGAACTCTTTGAAGCTCCAGTAAACCTATTACCTGGCTGTGCTGCCCAACTCTCCCTGCACCTCCTGATCTCATTTTGTCATGAACACATTGATAAACCTTCCCAAACATTCCCTACACACCTGAAAGGACACTTAATTTATATATACAGGTTGAGTCTCCCATATCCAAATATTCCGAAATACGGAATTACTTTGGCATGACTGAGATAATGAAACCTTTGATTTTTGATGGTTCAATGCGCACAAACTTTGTGAAAGGCACAATTTAAAAAAAATATTGTATAACATTACCTTCAGGCTTTGTGTATAAGGTGGATATGAAACATAAATGAATTTCATGTATGTACTCAAACTTTGTTTGAGGCACAAATTATAGAAAATATTGAATAAAATGACCTGCAGGCTGTGTGTATAAGATGTATATAATACATAAATGCTCTATGTGTATATTTGGGTCTTATTCCCAAGATATTTCATTATGATATGCAATTATTCCAAAATACGGAATATTCCGTTATCCAAAATACCCCTGGTCCCAAGCATTTTGGATATGGGAGACTCAACCTGTACACATGTATATATATATTTTTTTTACACTGTAATTCATAGCCCTGCACTTGTCCTGGCTGCAGTGGCTCTGTGTTTTTCACTCCCACATTGCTGTACCCTGGGGATAAACCTCTGCATGACTGAAGCCACCAGTGCTAGCCTAGAGCTTGCGGCATATCTAAAACATTAGGTTATAGTTAAACAGGTCCTTGCACCTTGCCGACTTCCCTCAGCACCGACACACACGTAAGTACATGAATTCAATTTATGTTGCCTCCGGGGGGAGAGTAAATCGTGAGATAGTGCAAGACATATTGAAGCCAGTGTTGAATTAAGGACCTTTAGGGTCTAGTGCAGACAATTACATTAAGTCTATGCAAACCATCGTACCCATTTGGCTTGTCCCATATTATCCCAAATTGACTTCTACTGATAACAGATTTATACTGACACATTACTATTAAAAGTATTGCAAAGCTTGAATGTGCTCAGCACATATGCTTTGATAACATTAAAAGAATGTCAGAAATCCAGTCTATAAACAAGGACAGAGGAGAACAGGAAGAGGGGAGACGTAATTAAACATGCCTGTTAACTTCTCATTAGCCAGTTTACCCTGCACTTCAACTTCTGAAAGAGTAACCTGTGAGATCCATCGAAGTGTGCAAAGTTTTATCTGCCAAAAAAAAAACCCTTAAGAATACTTCCATTTATTGTATTACACTCCCAATTTTTTTTTCTGCACAGTGCCTACCATGAACATAGTCAAATATCTATATCTATACTAATACAGGTTGAGTCTCCAATATAAATAATGGCTTGGGACCAGGGGTATTTTGGATATCGGGATGTTCCGTATTTTGGAATATATGCATACCATAAAGAGATATCTTGGGAATGAGACCCAAGTCTAAACACAGAATGCATTTATGTTTTATATACAGCTTATACACATAGCCTGAAGATAATTTTATACAATATTTTTAATAATTTTGTGCTTTAAACAAACTTTGTGTACATTGAACCATCAAAAAGCAAAGATGTCTATCTCAGTAGTGCTAAAAAAAATCCGTATTTCCGAATATTTGGATATGAGAGACTCAACCTGTATATACACTATATAATACTATACTAGAATACTAATATAATGTCCCCGCTAGGATTAGGGATGGGCAGGGCGCATGAGTACAAAAAGGGGGCGCGGTCCCGCCCATGTCACTTTTGGGGGCGGGGCGGCCCCGCCAACGTCACTGTTGGGGGCGTCACTAATGGGGACATGCCCAGCACCTACGGAGGTGGTGGGCTTCCCTGAAGCTTTCCTTAATGTGAATAGATGCCGTACGCATGCACGCGGCGGCAGAACAGCAGCGGCCAGGCTGTTTTAGCAGGGCGCCGCTAAAGGGGGCAGGGCGCATTTTGCCTTTAAAAATTTGGCAGGGCGCGGCTCCCTGTTAAAACAACCTAGTATGAACACTACTAATATAATAAGAATGTTGTGTCTGTTTGTTCCAAGATGGATCAAAAACTACTACACCTGCTTACATGAAAACTGCATCAATTGGTAGTGGAAATAACCTGCACTTTGTTTCACTTCAATCAGTCAAGTTAAAGCTGAGCAATATCGAAAACAAAATGTATTGACATCATCAATGCAAGACATAGGAGTGACACCATGCGTGTGGCCGATAAGGAGTGGGGGGGGAGATACATTGGGCCTGTGTTCACTTGAATACGATAGGCTACATAGCAGTCTGTGCACAGGAGACACAGTGACAATGACATACAACCAGAACATCTAAAAATAAATAAAAAAATATATAATTGTGGGCGTAGCCACAGGGGCAAAAGCTAGTTAAAACATAAAATGCAATCATTTTGTAGCTGTAAGTTCTAACGCTAAAATTCTCTCAGCCCCAACATCCGTGAAACACCTCACAGCCCCCTACAGCTGCCATATTAAAAAATAGTTACCTCATCATCTAAATCTGCAATGTTTATATGCCATTTCTGTAATACACTACATAAGAAGGAACAAGGCAAGTACATCATAGCAAAGGAGTCACAAGTTTCCTTAATAGAATCGGTCTAATGAGATTAACAACAGCATCGTCTACCTTTGTAACCTTTCATCGTTCACAGCCTGGGCACTGGTTATTGTTGAACTCGTCTTAATAAAGCTGCTTGCTCATGGAAAAGTTCGGTATTTCCTCATCTTTGCGCCCCCCTGCTGGAGACCACTGGTTACGCTACTTACGTATGTTCAATGACTAGTGAAGATACATCATATGCGGGGTCTAGTGTGTTCGGCTGGTCATATGCGGCGAGTGTTCGGCAGGTCAGTTGGATTATTTTTAGCTGGCATTTCATTTTCCCACGGATTAAAAGCCTTTTAAGCTTGTAAAGAAAGGTAAGTCTGACTTGTATTATTTTTAGTATTATTGCCTGTTGATTTTTAATATGATGTGGTTATGTGATGTGAATTGTGATTATTGCTTGTTGATTTTTAATGTAGTTTTATAGACACGCCAGCAGTCCGAATAAATGTTAGATCCCTCTTCAATGTGTTGCACAATACTTGCCATCAGTGTGCCAGCTTCTCTATTGGGGACCTGAGCCAGAAAACACTTCCCGAAGATCCATTGTTGGGGCAAAACCCTGCCAGCGTTGCTTTTCCTTCTTACAAATAGACTCATCTATTTCCACAATTTTGCCAAGGCTGCCTATTCGTTTTTTCGGTTGACGCATGACTTGTAATGAGCAGACCACCTCTCTCATGTAATTATTCCAGTTTATGGTGGTATTTTCGCTCATGTTAAGCTGTTTCTGGCACCACTTGATGGACGTCAGCTCCTCTGCCCAACAGAACACAAATCGCAGGGCTGTTAAAATGTTACCCTGGAACCATTAAATCAGTTGTCAGACCTGACACTGGTTTTCTTCTTACAACTTTTGACGTTACACCGCCAAACGTTTTCTCTCACATACAACTTAATTTCGTGGCCATTTGCACGTTTTCTGTTTCAAGGAATAATACCTCTTTCGTGAAAGAAACCAACATCTTCCTCAGTATGTGGCAAATTAAAAATTGTCATCATTTTGGGTTACTTTTTTTTTTTTACCACAAACAACGCGGGGTGAGGGGGGGGGACACAATTTTTACTCACATAAAATACGCGGGGGACAGAACAGATGTATTGCGCGGAGTCGGCTGCGGAGGAAATACAGTAGCGTAAGTAGTCAATGTTTTAAGAAAGTTACGTAAGTTAAGTACCTTACGTAGCGGATAAGTAAATTACGTAGCAGGGGCCGCAAAGATGAGGAAGTACCAAAGGTTCTGTCCTGGTTTCAAATTAGAAACAAACATCTTCCATGTTGCAGATCTTAACTGCAATTATAGCCCCACAGTCACCCAAGGAAATACCTGGCTGGTTCTTCTATTCTACCAGTCATTACAGTTTGGAGTCCCAGGACATAGAGAACAGGATAACAGACCCTCCAACATCACCTGTTCCATTAGATACAAAATGCTCTGCTCCTAGACTTCCCTCTTAAGTTATGATTGAAACACCTGTCTCATCATTACCTAGTTAAACACAGGTGACTGCAATCATACGTTAGGTGGGAAGACCAGGAGCAGAGTGTTTTGTACCTAATGGAATGGGTCATGTTGGAGGGTAGCGCATAAGCGTTAAAGGATTGAAACTAAACTAATAAGAAAAGGAACATTTAAGCGTAAAGATATATACTGTAAAGCACAAACACTACAATCTTTTGTACCTTTGCCCACAGAAAATTATTTTTAGGGTTGAGACATTCTGCAATTTGGCACATTACCAGTTTGAGTAGAAGCTGTACTTTAACAACCGCATCCACATTAGAAGTATGAAGTAGTATATATTCTCCTGCAAACTCTTGTTAATTGTTTCCATAGCAATCCTCAGATCTACAGTATGTATATTAACTTTACTTCTTAACTAGAAAAACAGTCTAAACATGTTCAGTACAAAATGTATTGGCAGGGCTCTATTACACAGGTTCTAACTAAATAATTAGATGTAAACATTAATTGTTAAATGTTAAACTAGGTATTAAAAAGCTGACAAAGCAAATAAATACATTTCTCAGCACAAAAAAAAAAGGTCAAATGTTCATGTTGTATTTTTACAGAAAGGTTGGTACAATTACAAGGTCTTATCACGGCAGCCAACAGCACCTAATATTTCAGTATATACAGTAGGCAAAAAATAAAAAACTACAAGGAAACAGGAAAACACTCCAATGTAAAGGATGCCTTTAACGGGCAGAACATAATTTTCAATAG
Organism: Taudactylus pleione; assembly: GCA_031769625.1. NCBI lineage: Eukaryota > Metazoa > Chordata > Amphibia > Anura > Myobatrachidae > Taudactylus > Taudactylus pleione. The sequence goes on along the minus strand of JAUIMM010000370.1, from coordinate 3,977,675 downwards.
ATAAGAAACCTGGATCTTCACATCCAGTAAACATCAGTGCCTACTGTTAGGAATTGTGAGAAGGCGGTGTAAAAAGCAATCCATTTCAACACTTGCCCTTTCACCGTATATCTTCGGTTCGGGCAGATCTAGTTGTACATCCCTCCACTGTATAAATAGACCCAATGCTGATTTAATATCTAAAAAAAAATCTAAAAAATAGCTCCTCCTGGCACTAAGAAAATTAAGAAAACTTACAAAGATCTACTATTTATAATAGTGCTGCTTGAACCCTGATTAAAACACAATAAATATATATTAAAAAGTGCACTAAACGTAGACAATAATCTTAGCATATTTATCAATTAATATAGAATTGATATTCAGAAATGTAGAACTGGCTTAAAAGTTAAATGTATTTAAAAATCTAAACAAAAAAAAAAATAGCTGAAAAGTTAACCTTTAGTAAAAAAAAAAAAACCTATAAAAAAAATATAATTCATGAACTTGTCATGCCACTTTAGAATTGAAATCTTACTATAGCGAAATGGGAAAAAAGATCCAGGGGAAATTAGGTGGAAGTTAGTGTGTTAAGGATCCTATTTATCAATTGTTATTTTGCCGGATAGGCCTAGAAAACACCTATTTTTTTTTGGGGGGGGGGGGGTTTACCCACAACTAATTAGTATCCATTGAATGTATATAGCCCAGGACCGCAGCTGATATCTGAGATATCTGCTGCAGTCTGCCATTTTTACTCAGCCCGATAGGTTTCTATGGGGGACACTTTTAGCCGAATTTACCAAGCTCCGGAATGCAGCTTGGCCCCGATGCTGAACCCCATGTGAAGATGGCATTAGCCCGTCATAATCGAATAGGACAGCCCATTTTTTCTTATTCCAAATCCTCACTTAACAATGCAGTACACCTGCAGGAATATCAACCAAGGTAAAAATCTTAGAGTAACAGAATAGGTTAAATAAATTAAGTTAGAGGTACAACGTTCACTAATATGAATCCATTCAACTTCTTAGATAAGATTTTATGTTGCAAAGAGCTTGTTAGAAAGGGTCTTAAACACTGCAAATACACTACCCCTAGAAGTTTATGGACCCTGCTCAAAGAATCCAAATCCTCTTTATGAAACAAACATTAGCCTGTTGTACCACCCTCTCCTACACATTGTCAAAATGAAGAAATAACACAACCCTGCTAAAAGATTAGAGTTATGGTAGACTTACCTAGATAACTCCTTTTCTTCGAGGTCCATAGGGTCCACAGGGATACCATGGGGGATACTATGGTTGGAAGACCAGGCATCAAACAGTTAAAGCTTCTGCTCCCAGAATGCACTGGGTCCTCCTCCATATATAGACCGCCCCTAGCCATAGGCCTTCAGTTTAGTTAACAAGCCTCAAGGCAGGAAAAGGAAAGATGAGAAGGAAGAACAATCATACACCAGGAACACTTACATAAGATGAGGGAATCTGAGACTGAAAGAATATAACCCATATAACTCAATAAAGCCAGGTGCGTCAGGGAGGGTGCCCTCGAAGAAAAGGAGTTATCTAGGTAAGTCTACCATAACTCAAATTTTCTTTTTCAGGGTCCATAGGGATCCACAGGGATACCATGGTGATGTATAAAGCAGTTCCCAAAGTGTGGCGAACGCTCCTGAGCAGAAAAAAGAACTCGTCACCCAAAGGAAGCATCCTGAGAGGCAAAAGTATCAAAGGCATAAAACCTAAGAAAGGTGTGGACAGAAGACCACGTGGCTGCCTTGCACAATTGCTCAACCGAGGCACCACGGCTATATCCCACGATTTAGAATGTGCTGTCACCGTGCTTAGGACAGGGAGATCAGCCTGTGCGTACACCTGAGAGATAGTCATGCATAGCCATCATCTCGGTAGAGTCTGCTTATTAGCTGGCCATCATCGTTTCTGAAAACCATATAAATACAAAAAGAGCATCTTATTTTCTAACAGTGTTTGTACGCTCCACATAGATACGGAGAGCATTAACTACATCCTTTCCTACAGAAAGGTCTGGAGCCTGAAAAGCAGGAGCAGTAATTTCTTCATTCACATGAAATCGGGCAACTACCTTAGGAAGGTAACCCTCCCTTGTACGAACAGCTTTATCCTGGTGAAAAATCAAAAATGGAGAGTGACAACAGAGCGCTGCCAAATCAGAGACTCTGAAAGTAGAAGAAATAGCAAGAAGAAAAAAAAAGTGTCTTTGCTGTTAACCACTTCAAATCCACAAAGTCCAAAGGTTCAATTTGGGAAGTTGGTAGCCCCTTAAGAAAAAGACAAATCCCACGGTGCTACCGATAGAACAAAAGAAGACTGAATTCGCAAAACTCCTTGGAAATATATTCTAACATCTGGTAATGAAGCAATCTTCTTCTGGAACCAGACTGACAGTGCAGAAACCTGCACTCTCAAAGTGGCCAGGCGTAGACCTTTGTCTAATCCTGCCTGAAGAAAAGTCAGTACCCCTGGATATTTGAATATCTTAGGATCATACTTCAAATAAGAACACCAACTTCCAAAAAGAATACCAAACTCTGTAATAGATGCGGGCAGAGGCAGGCTTCCGTGCCCTAATCATCGTTTGAAAGACAAAACTGGAAAAACCTTTTGCTCTTAGGATGGAAGAGTCAACAGCCACGCCATCAAAGCCAGACGAGGTAAGTCCGGATGTCGGCAGGGACCCTGCGTTAGCCGATCCTGCCATAGAGGAAGAGGATACGGACTGTCTATGGGCAGATTCTTTATGTCGGTGAACCAGTGACGTTTGGGCCAAGCCGGAGCCACCAGTAATACCATTCTGCCTTCCTGCTTGAAGTTTCTGAGAACTCTTGGAAGTAGAGAGATCAGAAGAAAGATATGCCAGCTTGAAATCCCATTTTACTGCCAGTGCGTCCACAAAGGCTGCTGATGGGTCTCTGGACCTGGACCGGTACCTGGACACCTTGTGGTTGTGGCGTGACACCATGAGATCTATCTCTGGTAGATCCCATTTGTTTACCAGGAGCTGAAACACCCCCAGATGGAGAGACCACTCTTTGGCGTGTATGCTCTGACTACTTAGGAAGTCTGCTTCCCAATTGAGTACTCCCGGTATGAATATTGTCGAGATAGCTGGAAGATGACGATCTGCCCAAATCAGAACCTTTGTCACTTCTTTCATGGCTGCATAATTTCTTGTGCCTCCCTGATGATTGAGGTAGGCCACTGTAGTTGCATTGTCGGACTGGATCTGGACCGGCCTGCCCTGGAGCAGGTCCTGCACCATGGCAAGAGCTTTGTATACTGCTCGCAGTTCGAGAATGTTTATTGGCAGATTACTTTCTTGATTTGTCCATCTTCCCTGAAAGGGGCGACGACCTGTCACTGCTCCCCATCTGCGAAGGCTGGCGTCTGTGGTGAGAAGCACCCAACTTGGAATCCAGAACGGGCGCCTTTGTTTAGATGATCCTCTCTCAGCCACCACAGGAGGGAGTGATGAACCTCTGGAGTGAGAATGATCCTCTGAGACCTTATCAGATGATGCTGTCCGTTCCACTTGGAGAGAATAAATCTTTGTAGAGGCCTGGAATGGAACGGAGAATACCCCACCATGGCGAAGGTGGATAACATTGATCCCAAGACCTGCATTGCTAACAGAATGGATACCCTTCGCTTGCATAGCAGCTTGCGTATCCGCAACGATAGATCCACAATCTTGTCCTCTGGCAGAAACACCCTTTGTGCCCAAGACTCCAGAAACGCTCCCAGATGTACAATCTGCTGTGTTGGAGAAAGTGACTATTTCTTCCAATTGATTATCCAGCCGTGTCTTTGGCAGGCTACGGTCTGCGCCAAAATTATTATCCTTTATTTATATGGCACCACAAGTGTTCCGCAGCGCCTTACCAAGTACATAAACAAATAATTTGACAAGTGACCATACAATTTAGGACAAGGACATGGATAATATCCATTGCTACATTAGTGACCATAACACCTAGATATACAACATAGCGTAAGCAACCAAATGTTAGGTGCCCTGGTGGGGGGTAAGAAGTAGATGACAGTAAAGTAAGGAGAAGCACAAGAGGGTAGAGGCCCTGCTTGTAAGTGCTTACATTCTAAAGGGGAGGAGCAGACAGGTGTGACACAGACGGGGTAAACAGGGAGGAAAGAGCATGTTGCAGCAAGTTAGGATGGGAGCTGGAAGGCTTTGATGAAGTAGTGGCTCTTGAGAGCCCGTTTGAAGGATTGTAAAGAGGTGGAGAGTCTGATAGGGAGAGGGAGAAAGTTCCAAAGGTCAGGAGCAGCACGGGCAAAATCTTGGAGGCGGGAGTAGGAGGAAGTAATCAGTTGGTATGAGAGGCGGCGTGCTTTAGTTGAGCGAAGAGGGCGGACATGAGAGTGGAGGGAAATTAGGTCAGAGATGTAAATGGGAGAGGAATGGGTGAGGGCTTTGTAAGAGAGAGTGAGAACCTAGAATTGGGTTCTAAAAGGGAAGGGAGCCAGTGGAGGGCTTGTAGGAGAGGGGAGGCAGATGTAGAGGAAGATGAGTCGAGCAGCAGCATTGAGGACAGACTGGAGAGGAGACAGATGGGAGTTGGGGAAGCCAGATAGGAGGAGGTTACAGTAGTCCAATCTGGAGATGACCAGTAAGTGTATGAGGGTTTTGGTGGCATCCTGAGTGAGAAAGGGTCTAATCTTGAAAATATTTTTGAGATGGAAACGACAGGACTGTGAGAGGCTTTGGATATGTGGTTTGTAGTTGAGGGAGGACTCCAAGGTAACTCCAAGACAGCGCACTTTGGGGCTAGAAGAGATAGCTGTGCCATCAATTGTTAAAGAAATAGTGGGAAGTGAGGTTACGTTGGAGGGTGGGAAAATGATCAGCTCTGTCTTGGACATATTAAGTTTGAAGCTGCATACACACACAACGATTTTTTAATGATTATCGTTAAACGATATCGTTTAACGATAATTGATGGCAAAAATCGTTCACTTTCTGAGTCAAACGATGAACGATTATCGTTCATGCGCGTTCACGTTTGTAGTTTGTCGTTTGTAGTTTATCGTTCAGTCAGACTTGTCAACTCAACGATTTTCATTAAGGGAATATGCAAAAATTGTTTGTAGTTCATAAAAATCGTTCATGACATTTAGTAAATGAACAACTTTAGTAAACGATTTTAGTCAATTTTTTCAAGGGAAAAAATCGTTTACTCAAATCGTTCATTAAAAAAATCGTTGTGTGTGTATGCAGCTTTAGAAATCGCTGGGACATCCAGGAAGATATAGCAGAGAAACAGTTGGAGATACGAGTGAGGAGAGAGGGGGAGAGGTCAGGGGAGGAAAGGTAGATCTGAGTATCATCAGCATAGAGATGATAATGGAGGTCAAAAGAGATGATGAGTTCACCTAGAGAGGACATATAGAGGGAGAATAGAAGAGGTCCAAGAACGGAACCTTGGGGAACACCTATTGTAACAGGCTGTGGTGGGGAAGAGGAAGCCAGGAGAGAGCAGTGTCACGTAGACCAAGGGAGTGAAGGATTTGCAGCAGTAGAGGGTGGTCAACAGTGTTGAAGGCAGCAGAGAGGTCAAGGAGAATAAGCAGAGAGTAGTGGCCCTTGGATTTGGCAGCAAGAAGGTCATTGCTGACTTTTGTGAGGGCAGTTTCAGTGGAGTGAAGGGAAGCCAGACTGAAAAGGGTCAAGGAGGGAGTGAAAGGAAAGAAAGGTGGTAAGGCGGTTGTAGACAATACGATCAAGGAGTCTGGAGGCAAAAGGGAGGCGAGAGATGGGACGGTAGTTGGAGAGAGTGTTAGGACCAAGGGTAGGTTTTTTTTAAGAATGGGGGAGACAAGGGCATGTTTGAAAGCAGAAGGGACAGTGCCAGATGAGAGGTAGAAATTGAGGAGGTGGGCAAGATGGGAACAGGCACAAGGAGAGAGGTAGCGGAGGAGACTTGAAGGGATAGGGTCAAGGGGGGAGGTAGAAGAGGTGGAGGACCGGATGAGAGCCATGACTTCCTCTCCAGATACAGGGGAGAAGGATGTCAGAGTCAGTGAAGTGGATGGAGATGGGTGATCTCGGAAAGGAGGAGGTGTAGAGCAGGGGGACTGGTGGGATATGATGTCCCAATGTATGGAATCAATTTTAGATGTAAAGTAGGTAGCAAAGTCAAGGGCAGTGAGTGAGGAGGGGAGGTGAGGAGGGGGTGGACGGAGGAGGGAGTTGAAGGTGGTGAAGAGACGCTGGAGATTTAAAGACTGGGAAGAGATGAGGTTCTTGAAATAGGACTGTTTAGAGAGGGAAAGGGCAGCACTGTAGGATGAGAGCATAAATTTAAAGTGGAGAAAATCTGCCTTAGAGCGTGATCTTCTCCACTGTCACTCAGGTGGTTCGTGAACACTTTTGCAGATATCTGGTGCATTTGGAATGCCAAGGTTGTAGTGTGGATCGGCGAGGATGAGTAGTGATTGCTGGAGCAACAGAGTCCAGAGCAGAATGGAGGCATTGTATAGGGAACAGCTTGTTCAGGGCAGGAGAGAGAGAGGATAGGGAAGAGAAGCGAGTCAAGCAGGGAAGATAAAGGAACGGCATTGATAGCCTCAATGTTACGCTTAGTGATGGTGGCCTTAGGAGGTAGAGGAGAAGGAGAGTGAGATAGGTTAAAAGAGAGAAGGTGATTGTCAGAGAGGGGGAATGGGGAGTTGGAATAATCAGAAATATTACAACGGTGAGTGAAGACTAGATCAAGTGAGTGCACACTCACATGTGAGCGTGAGGAGGTCCACTGGGAGAGACCAAATGAAGATGTGAGGGTAAGGAGTTTGGAGGCAGAGGATTCTGTGGGGATATAAATTGGAATATTGAAGTCACCAAGGATAATGGAGGGGAAGTCAGAGGAGAGAAAGTGAGGAAGCCAGGAAGAAAAGTCGTCAAGGCACTTAGAGGGAGGTGCAGGGGGACAGTAAATTACAGCTACTCGCAGGTGTACTGGTTGGAAAAGGCATATAGCATGAATCTCAAATGTAGAGAATGTAAGTGATGGTTCAGAGGGTATGAGTTGGTAGGAGGAAGCTGGGGATAGAAGGACCCCCACACCACCACCATGGTGACCCTTGGGCCGAGGAGTGTGAGAGGTGAGGCCCCCAGAAGAGAGAGCTGCAGGGGAAGTGGTGTCAGAGGTTGAAATCCAGGTTTCAGTAATGGCTAGGAGATGCAAGTTTTTGGAAATGAAAAGTTCATGGGTGGGAACCAGTTTATTACAGACTGATCTGGCATTCCAGAGGGCACAAGATAGAGGGACAGTGTTTATGGGAGAGATGTGAATGAGATTATCAGGGTTGCTGTGATGAGAAGGTGAGATTAATTTGGGTGACCGAAATGAATGTAGTGGAGAGAATGTAGTTTATCAGGGTTACCCCATGCCTCCTTGATAAGCTCTGTAAGCTGTTCAGATACAGGTAATTCTGTTTTGACCATCTTCTGGTGGTTATTAAGCATTGGAGCCTTCTTACTATGAGCTGGTTCATCATCCTGAATATCTAAGACTGATCTAACCGCCCTCACCAAAGAAGGAACATCCACCGTGGACGGATGATCCTCCTCCCCAGAACTAGATCCTGGAGAGGAACCCTGTGCATCATCTGATTCCCCTGGTGATGCGTCTGAATCCATATGTTGGGCAGACTGATGGAAAAGATCTTGCGCTTAGGCGTCTTGGTCACTACCGGTCTGTTATCAACATTAGATGGTGCCATACTCCGACTAGAATGGCCATAAATATCCTTCCATGAAGGATGCATAGGAGGTGCAAACATAGTATACTGTGAACACCCCATCCAAGGAGGCATCGTGGGAGCAGCCATACGGCCCACAATCTTTATCATAACCTGGGAAAAAGAAGAGGCCCAAGATGGCTTTTACACATAAGCTGTACATGATTTAAATGGAACCAGAACAGGCTGCTCCCCCTCCTGTTTCCCTTTATCTTTTGACATGTTCAGAGTAAAGGCAATAATTGCAATGTTATGTGATGGCCTTCACAAAATCTTAATGAATGTGAAGAACTCGGAAAGTAACCTCCAGCCCAAGAGGATGGAGCGAAAACAGTGATAGTTACAATTGACAGATTTAGAAATAAAAGACTGTCAATCAGCAGCTAGCAAACAGTCACATACAATGCATATGTAATATAATTATGGCTCTAAATCAACTACAGCAATGCAAAGGAATGGTAGGACATAGAACACCATATACTTTAGCCACGGGAGAGGTACACAGGGAGACTGACCCAAACCCTCCTGGGACCAACAGCTACAGGGCGCACTGAGCGTGGACCGTGAGTGTCTCATATACGCGTGGAGGGTAGGCGGAGCAACCCAGACGTGCAAAACCCTTCATAGGGACTGCGTCGGAGGAGGAGCTACCGGGGGAGCGCCTACTTCCCCAAAGCTGCGTTAACCAGCCAGGTACGCTGGCCTCGTGGCAGCAGATAGCGTCTGCTGCCGATCCCCGGCATCAGATAAGGCCCAGGCTGTTGTAGTGAGGACGCGGACAATCCCGTACACTGACAGCAGCGACTGCTGGTGCGTCTCTGACACCAAAAGCAAGGACTGCCGCGCGCGATTCCTCATAAGCGTGGAATAGCCTTACCTGACATCTCCGAACATCCTGTGTAGTCCAGGTTGCAGCATTGCAGCTAGCTAAGCTCAGCCGCGACCCGCCAAAATCACCAGCACAATTACTGCTGTTGCGGCCCGGCGGAGGTAGATGGAGTCGCAGTATGTGCGTCTTAATTCAGACGCTTGGTACCGACAACTCAGAAAAACATTACATAAAACCTAAAATAAAAGCTTAGGACTGCTCTAAGCAGTCCTTTTGTTACAGAGGCGAGTCTTGATTCTGCAGCACCAAACGAACAACTGCAGACCTATGGCTAAGGGCGGGGCATATATGAAGGAGGACCCGATGCATTCTGGGAGCAGAAGCTTTAACTGTTTGGTGCCTGGTCTTCCAACCATAATATCCCCATGGTATCCCTGCGAATCCCTATGGACCCCGAACAAGAAATGTGGAAAGTTAAGGTTCACAATTTGTAGAGAGACACCCCTTACATGGCAACGGTATTCCCTGATGGCAGTGGCCTTTTTCAGTAAGATAATGCGCCCTGCCACACTGTAAAGATTGTTCAGGAATGGTTTAAGGAACATGACAGATGTTCCTCAAACCATTCCCCAGATCCCAATCTGATCGAGAATCTGTGGGATGTGCTGGAAAACAAGTCTGAGTCATGGAGGCCCCACCTCACAACTTAGGACTTAAAGGATCTGCTGCTAACATGTTAGCGCCAGATGCCACAGGGCATCTTCAGCGGTCTTGTGATATTAAGGGGACCAACACAATGATATGTAGTTAATTTAACATATACATGCACACACACCCAAGCCAGTCACGGAAAACAAATCCATGCTCCAACCAATAACTTCGACAATGTCTTCTCTTAGTCACTGAGTTGCCAGAATTTCTGTAAAAATACAACTGTTAAATTAAAGGCTCCATTCCCCTTCTCAACAGTGGAAACTAATTCTTAATGTGCAGTAGCTACTGTAGTAGTTGGAAAATAAAATATAAATGGAATTTTACATTACAAGAATGAGTGAAGTATGTACAATCTCATTCTTTAGGACAAAATGTTCAGCAACAAAAATCAGTCAAATATAAAGCATGGGATTTTTTTCATAAAATTGCAACCACCGAGAACTTGGAATAGATAAGTACACAACAGTTTACCTCTGGTTTCAAAATTAAATAAAAATCACCGCACCATAAATAGGAGTACAAATCAAATTATTCAACAAAACATAAGTCAACATGACGTTGTTTTAGTGTACAGGACATTCAAATCTTCATTAAGAGGTCTTTTGAATAAGGAGGAGAGATTGAAGAGTTTTACCATTTCAGGCACCTGAGAAGCAGCAAAGTGTACTTGAAATGACGTTCTGATGATGTTGTACAGAAGCGTCCTTACACATGTTTGCTAGTCGCGCTAAAAAGCCCCTTCCGGGCACCAGAGTCTCTACAAGTGTGCTGAGATAGCGTATTGAGGCCAGCTGTATGAGGACACATCTGTATGTTGCAACAATGTTTTGTATAAAGACAGATACTGACTCACGCCATACAAAAACAAAGGTGTTAGAGTCTAGAAAGGCTGATTTTGCAGGGAAAGAAGATGTGTAAGCGAATCTTTGGCAGAGTGGCGGAACTTGAAAGGAGTGCAGGAGAGGTGGGAGAATGTAAAAAGTGCAATATTAAAGGCAACAGACCTTTGTATCAAAAGGGTTAGGAAAACCACAATGAAAAAGAAGCCAGTGTGGTTTGAAAAAGAGGTAGCAAGTATTGTGAATGCAAAAGAGATGGCCTTTAGGAAATACAAGCAGACGCAAAATAATAAAGACAAAGTGGTGTAGCTTGTAAAACAGAAGGAGGCTAACAAAGTAATCAGATGTGCAAAGGCAAAAGCTGAGGAGAAAATGGCACAGTGTGTAAAGGGGGAAAAACTTTTTTTTTTTTAAGTATACAATGTAATAGCTGATCTTAATAATTATTTTTGTTCAGTATTCACTACTGAGAGAGAAGGAAAGGGGCCACAGTTAAGTTGCAGGTGATCAAAAAAATGAGGTAGGAACAAGCACATTTACAGAGGAGAAGATCCTAACAGAACTCTCAAAACTGAAAGTGGATAAATCAATGGGGCCAGGTGGGATACAAACAGGGATACTAAAAGAGCTTAAAGGGGTGCTGGTAACACCATTAACAGAATTATTCAACCAGTCACTAGCTACCGGAGTAATTCCAGAGGACTGGAAAAGAGCAAATGTTGTCCCACTGCACAAAAGTGGAAGCAAGGAAGAGGCAAGCCTACCGACCAGTGAGCCTTATATCAGTAGTTGGGAAATTGATGGAAACAGTCATAAATTATCTCAAATCCAGCAATTTGCAGAATCCCAAACAACATGGATTTACTGGGGGGAGATCATGTCAAACAAATCTTATTGACTTTTTTGACTGGGCGACTAAAGGTACCCATACACGTTGCGTTGCACCATGTAGGGTGACTGCCGATCCGTCAGCAGATGGATCGTGCTGTCACCGCCAGCAATCGTGCGGTCCCCGTTGATCGCACGATATGCCAGCTCCCCCCTCCTCCATTTGAATGGGATCATACAATCGCATCCCAGATCAGATGGTTCTGCAGGAAGATCTGGAAATGCAATGTACGACCCCGCGGGAGCGCGCAGCACGATATCATGTACGATATCGTGCCCATACAGGGCAATATATAGCACGTATATCGTGCCAATCCGTTGGATCGGCACGTATATCGTGCCGTGTATGGGGGCCTTAAGGAAATAGATAAAGGGGGGCATAGATATACTGTAGCTTATCTAGACTTTAGTAAGGCTTTTGACACTGTTCCACACTGCAGACTGTTAAATAAACTGGAAAGCATGGGATTGGATACAAATATAGTTGAATGGATAAGATCATGGCTGCAGGATAGGAAAAAGAGAGTTGTAGTAAACGGAGTGCAGTCTCAAGAGGGAAATGTTACCAGTGGAGTACCTCAGGGATCTGTACTTGGACCAGTGCTTTTTAAAATCTTTATTTGCAACATTGCAAATGGTAATGAAGGGAAACTATGCCTTTTTGCAGATGACACAAACAGGTAAGCAACAGGGTAGACACTCCAGAAGGGGTAAAACAAATGATTGATGATGTAGGTAGACTAGAGGAATGGTCAAGAACATGGCAACTACAGTTTAATGCCAAAAAATGCAAGATCCTGCACTTGGGTCTCAAAAATCCAAAGACTAAATATAGTATTAATGGCACTATACTGGAAACTACTGAAGAGTAAAGGGGATCTAGGAGTCACTATTTCAGGTGACTTAAAGGCAAGCAAACATTGTAACAAAGCAATGAGGAAGGCAAGTCAGATGCTTGGTTGCATAGGTAGAGGAATCGGTAGTAGAAAGAAAGAAGTGGTAATACCACTGTATAGGTCATTGGTACGTCCTCATCTCGATTACTGTGTTCAGTTAGGACAACTAAAATGGTGCAAGGTCTATACCACAAAACGTACCAGGAGAGACTAAAAGATCTTAATATGTATAGTTTGGAGCAGAGAAGGGAAAGGGGGGGCATGAAAGAAACGTTCAAATATATAAAGGGTTTTAACAAGGTAAAGAAAGAGAAGTATTAGAACAAGAGGACATGTTCTGAAAGTGGAGGGAGGTAGGTTCAGGGGAAATTTGAAGAAAAATTACTTCACAGAAAGGGTAGTGGACAAGTGGTGGTGGAAGCTAACAGTAGAGGGATTTAAACATGCATGGGATAGACATAAGGATATCCTTCAGAAGAAGTAAGCATCAATAAGGGTTGAGGTAACTATGTTTAAAAATGGGGCAGACTAGATGGGCCAAGTGGTTTTTATCTGCCATCAAATTCTATGTTTCTACGTATACCATAACAGTACAAATGTTAATCTCAGTAGCATACAGTCTGAAACATTTGCATTGCTTTAATTAAATGTGAGGTCCATTATTAACCTTGTGCAATGAACTCAGCCGGATATTGCAGTTAAGAAACTATGATTATTATTGTTCATGCCCCATGGTGTTCCAAGCAAAAATAAGCAAATGTTTTACAACATGCTTGCTGGTAACCTGCCCCTTATTGTGATAAATAAGTCTAGTGGAACATAGGGGATGGGTCCATCTTCAGTACCAATGTCAATACAGTATATATATATTCACACACATGCATATACATATATCTATATCTCCAAATGGGTACAAAATACTTGCTACGGTGCCCTTCCAGAGTGTGTCATTCACTCCCCATATCCAGCAAGTAGGAGGCACTCAATAGATTTATGAATGTATAAAATGGTCCTTTAATAGTCCGATGTTTCGGGGTAACACCCCCTTCCTCAGGGACAGCAGTACACAAATGAATAGAAATACAGACAGACATATATACCCATAAAACATCAGTACAATCTAACTCCCCTGCAGACTGCTGCGTATAACCCCCACAGATGGAGCTCTCAGATCGGACCAAGACGCCACACATGACGTCATCAGCCAGCATCCACACCACGCTAACCTCAGACACATCCAGCGGCATGTCCCGATCACGAGACATAAAATGTGTGGCATCATCAACCAGCGTCAGCCTGCAAGATTCGAACACAGTGCATGTTGCCTAGCAACTAGTAAACAAGGAGCGTATTAAATTAAATAAACACAAACCAAAAACCAAATTAGTTAAAAAGTCGAAGCTAGTTACATGAATATAGCACTGTCAACAATACACATCATAGATAAAAACATATATATCCTAGCCAAATCATCACAAACAAAAAGGCTGAAAGTGCTGTATACCATAAATACATAACATGGATAACTCAACACAAAGAAAATATCAAATCAATACAAATAGAGAAATCAGCACATATTGCATATTCAATGCATATTGCAAAAGTATTCACACCCTATTTGCATTTTTCAGGTTTTGTGTTTTGTTGCCTCAAAACCTGGAATTAAAATGGATTGTTGAAGGTGTGCATCATTTCATTCACAGAACATGCCTACAACTGTGAAGTTGTGTTTTTTTTTATATTGTGAAACAAACAACATTTAGGACAACATAACAGAAAACTTCAGCGTGCATTACTATTCACCTCCCTAAAGTAAGTACTTTGTCGAGCCACCTTTTGCGGCAATTACAGCTGCAAGTCGCTTTGGATAAGTCTCTATGAGCTTGCCACATCTTGCCCCTGGGATTTTGCCCATTCCTCAAGGCAAAACTGCTCCAGCTCCTTCATGTTGGATGGTTTCCGCTTGTGAATAGCAATCTTCATGTCTGACCAGATTCTCAATTGGATTGAGATCTGGGCTTTGACTAGGCCATTCCAACACATTTAAATGTTTCCCCTTAAACCGAGTGTTGCTTTAGCAGTATGCTTCGGGTCATTGTCCAGCTGGAAGGTGAACCTCCGTCCCAGTCTCAAATCACCGGCAGACTGAAACCGGTTTTGCTCAAGAATATCCCTGTATTTAGCACCAGCCATCTTTCCCACGAATCAAATCAGTTTCCCAGTCCCTGTTGCTGAAAAACATCCCAACAGCATGATGCTGTCACCACCATGTTTCACTGTGGGGATGGTGTTCTTGGGGTGTTGGGATGTGTTGGGTTTGCACCAGATATAGCATTTTCCTTGGTGGCCAAAAAGTTAAATTTTAGTCTCATCTGACCAGAGCACCTTCCGCCATACATTTGGGGAGTCGCCCACATGCCTTTTGGCAAACTCAAATCGTGTCTTCTTATTTTTATCACTAAGTAATGTTTTTTTTCTGGCCACTCTTCCATAAAGCCCAGCTCTATGGAGTGTACGGCTTATTGTGGTCACATGCACAGATACACCAGTCTCTGCTATGGAACTCTGCAGCTCCTTCAGGGTTACCTATGGTCTCTGTGCTGCCTCTCTGATTAATGCCCTCCTTGCCCAGTCTGAGTTTTGGAGGGCAGCCCTCTCTTGGCAGGTTTGAATTGTACTTCTCTACAAATTTGTCCCTGACTTGTATGGAGAGCTCCTTGGTCTTCATGGTGTGATGCCTCTTGCTTAGTGGCGTCGCAGCCTCTGGGGCCTTTCAAAAAAGGTGTGCTTATACTGACAGATCGTGTGACACTTAGATTTCACACAGGTGGACTTCATTTCACTAATTATGTGATTTCTGAAGGTAATTGGTTGCACCAGAACTTTTGAGGGGCTTCATAGCAAAGGGGGTGATTACATATGCACATGCCAATTTTCAGAAATTTATTAAGATTCTTTTTTATATATATTTTTCTCATTTTACTTCACCAAATGAGATTATTTTGTGCAGATTCATCACAAAAGTCAGATTTAAAAAATAAAATAAATTACAGGTTGTAATGTTACAAAAAAGGTAAAAAGCCAACGGGGTGAATAAATACATTTGTAAGGCACTGTGTGTGTAATATATATATATATATATATATATATATATATATATACACACACATATACACACACAAACATGACTGAATTAGTTGTAATCTCAAACATGAAACATTTCAGTCATCCCATCCAGCCCTTACTCCTCCAGATAATAAAATTATGTTGGCTATTCAATTGGCATTTGGATAACCAGTATATCAAGACTACATATCGTACATATTATCCAAACACATCTGTGTATTTGTGTTATGGTCTAGTGACTTTATAAAGGCAAATATATACCCATCATAGTTCTATTCTATATCAGGTTTGTTATATGGTGAGTTTCTTATTAGTGTACATGCATAAGTACAATAATAATACCAATTCCGACTCTTAAGACTTTTTTTTTATTATTTGACTGATTTGTCAGTACAAGGAATGAGTCAGACTCTGTAAAAGATTATCACAGGGGTCTGTCCGTCTTCCTTGTTATATTAGTCATAATATTCTTTCATTGTTAAATGAAATGCAAAGGAAACAAAAAGATTGACGAGAATGTTGCCGTATTGCCAAATTACCCATCCTTTCCTCATGAGTACAAATAGAGTAATTTGCAATTCATACACAAGGGAAGAGACAGGAACATTCAATTGTCCACTTGCATGTATTATATCCTTTATTCTAAAGCTCCCTCAATGAAGCTTAGTTCCTCTTTGCATATACTTCCTTCTTATTTCTTCATTTATCCAGTAAACAGACATTGCAAAAAAGTATAATGTAATTAGAATTTCCACTCACATGTTTTCTATATATATATATATATATATATATATATATATATATATATATATATATATATATATATAATATATAATATATATATAGGAATCGGTAGGACATACCGCCGGACATAAGCACGGCGGATGTAATACAGACACCAGAAGGCAGAAGATCCCGACAGGGTAAGTATTTCAACTATCCCTAACCCTCCCCTTAGGGGTGCCTAACCTTCCCTCCTAGTGCCTAACCACCCCCCAAAGGTGCCTAACACCCCCCCCTTCGAGCCTAAACCTAAGTCCCCTCAGGATCCAATAAAAATAACCCTCCCCCACTCGCGACGCCCGGCTTACCTTCGTTCAACATGCTGGGCGGCAGGATTTCAGGGGGTGGATAATGATAGGCATCGGGATTTCGACGCCTATCAATAGTCCCATGCCGGGATTTCAATTTCGACCGCTGGCTACCTGCCCGCATACCATATACATACATACATAGATATATATATATATCTATCTATAGTAATGACATACAGACTAGGAGGTAGAAATGATCATGAGATTAGCTACACATTAGAGGGATAAAGATTAATCATTATAACTTTAGTTGCCATTCTACAAAATATTCTAGTATAGTTGAAAGAATCAAACTATTATTATATTATAGAGGAACTAGCTTGAATACCTTGAAACTTGTGACTGTGCCAAAAATATATAACATAATTCTCACATTCCAAGCAAATCAGACTTGTCTGTGGTTCCCCAAGACTTTCTTTCCAGCTGGCTACCAAACAAGTGTGATTCACACAAATGCTTACAAAGTATATTAATTAAATTATACATATATATATATATATATATATATATATACACACACACACATATATATATATATATATATATATATACATACAAATTAGTGTTTTTAGACCTTTTTGTCAGATGTTACTGTGGTATACTGCAGTAACATTACAAGCATTTCATAAGTGTCAGAGGCTTTTATTGACAATTACATTAGGTTTATGCAAAGAGTCAATATCTGCAGTGTTGACCCTTCTTTTTCAAGACCTCTACAATTCATCATGGGATGCTGTCAATCAAATTCCGGGCCACATACTGACTGATGGCCGCCATGCTTGGAGTTTGTCAGAATTTGTGGGTTTTTGTTTGTCCAGCCGCCTTTAGAGGATTGACCACAAGTTCTCAACGGGCCTAAGGTCTGGGGAGTTTCCTGGCCATGGACTCAAAATTTCGATGTTTTATTCCTCGAGCCACTTAGTTATCACTTTTGCCTTATAGCAAGGTGCTCCATCATGCTGGAAGAGGCATTGTTCATCACCAAGCTGTTCTTGGATGGTTGGGAGAAGTTGCTCTTGGAGAATGTTTTGGTACCATTCTTTATTCATGGCTGTGTTCTTAGGCAAAATTGTGAGTGATCCCACTCTCTTAGCTGAGAAGCAACCCCACATATGAATGGTCTCAGGATGCTTGTAATTTTATTTCAGTATACCCATAGTACCATCTGATAAAAAGGTCTAAAAACACAGAAGCAGCAAACTTTGTGAAAACCAATACTTATGTCATTCTCAACACTTTTGGCCATGGCTAGCTATATATAACCATATATATAGAAGCCTAATAAGAGCAACCATTATTTTGTATTGCTGTTCTGAGAGACATGGATGGGACCAGCATTGGGAGGGTTTGCTGGTTCTTGTAGTGCTATTTGGAGGTTTCTGGGGTACCTCCTAGGTGAGTTAGCTCTCAACTTAAATATATTTATGTATGTACTGTTATGTGGCACAACAGTATGCAATTATGACCCAGAGTGGGTGCTATTATTATGTAGCGCTAGAGACGTCGGTACAGAGGAGCCCTTAAGTGGCCCGGCATCTAACCATGTATTTGCAAATATATGCAACAAAGACCACTGGATTTCTTTTATCATGTAGTATTCACGCATTGTTGGTGTTTTTTTGCAGTGTGCTGGAAGGAAACTTTTTTCTGCAGAGTAAACCCCTCCCTTTACAAGCAAGCACCTGTGAAAACCATTAAGCTGATATGAGCAACCACTATTTTGTATTGCTGGATTGCAAAGAGAACAGAAGTTTTATTCCTTTATGAATATACGTGGCCTGTTAGCACGGTCTTTGGGAATTACTGCTCTACTAGATAACCAAACAAGAAGTAGGGGAACATCTGTATTTCAGTGCAAGGCTGGATGCATCAAAACAACATTTTTATTAGTAAAAAAATTATATTTACCATTTTATTATTTTTCACAACAACTGTAATTGACCAAAAGAATGCATTTCAATATAGATGTGTCAACAGACAGCCATCCCAAGGGCGAACCCATGATTATTAAATGCTTGATATTAGAGTAAGTGTGGCCAGTTAATTAAGTTAATTAATTAGTTAATTAGCATTTAAAAAGCTTCAATATGTATCATTCAAAGTGTAGTGTATGTCATAATTCCAACATATAGAGGATCAGCAATCACAGTAAGCCATTAAATGCAGCAGTAGGGCCATCCTGCCTGAACTGTATTGTTTTATTTCACATATGGTCAAGATTCCAAAGCATGGGAGCAATAAAGAGAGTCTGGGGGAGAGGCAGAAGAACCTAGCACTGCTCTGGATAACAGTATTAATAATTAATTCTATAGATGGTCTATAGCAGTGCAACAGTGCATGTTTTCCAGATATCCTAGTTGGTGCACAAGTGTATTCATTACTGGCTGACACTTGTTAAAAGAACTACAAGTGGTGCTAATTTATTTTGTGATACTGAGAACATGCAGCATTTGTTGGTCGTGATGGTGGGTTTCCAGGCAACAGGACCCCCACCCCACCCCCGTGTTTGCCTATGCATCCCATGAGAAAACATGAGATATGGTAAGACCTTACCTTTGTTATCTCTATTTCTACGAAGTCCATAGGGTTCCACAGGATACCTTGGGGTATAGGTGATGACGTCAGGCATCGGGCACCATAGAGTTAAAGCTTTCAGCCTCCCAGGATGCACTAGGGTCCCCCTCCTATACCCCGCCCCCGAGCCAAGGAATCTCAGTTACGTACCAAGCCATAGGGCAGAGGAGGAGAAGGAAGAGAGAAAAAAAGATCTGGACACACACAAGAATCACATTCTCACCAAAGGGAGACGGAAAAACCGGTGACCAGAGCAAAGCCCATCTGCAGTACAGGTGCGACAGGGCGGGAGTCCTGTGGAACCCTATGGACTTCGTAGAAATAGAGATAACAAAGGTAAGGTCTTACCATCTCTCATATTTTCTACTTCAGGGTCCACAAGGGTATCCACAGGATACCTTGGGGATGTCCCAAAGCAGTATCCTTTAAGGGTGGGGACGCTCCTGTGCTGAAAGGAGAATCCGCCGCCCGAAGGAAGCATCCTGAGACGCAAAGGTGTCAAACGCGTAATACCTCACAAAGGTATGGACCGAGGACCATGTGGCAGCCTTGCAGATCTGGACTGCAGAGGCACCACGTCGAGTAGCCCACGAAGGACCCACAGACCTAGTGGATTGAGCCCTCACAGAGGAAGGAACCGGAAGGCCTTCATGAAGATAAGCTTCTGAAATGGCCATACGAATCCAGCCTGCCAAAGTCTGCTTTGAAGCAGGCCAACCCTTTTTACGGAAGCCATAGAGGACAAACAAGGCGTCCGACTTCCTAAACGAAGAAGTGCGGTCAACATAAATCCTCAAGGCCCGCACAACGTCCAAAGTGGCCTCACCCACTGAAAGATCAGGTGAGTTAAAAGCCGGCACAACGATTTCCTCGTTGATGTGAAAACTTGAGACAACTTTAGGAAGGAAACCAGTACGAGTGCGCAGCACTGCCCTGTTCCTATGAAAATCAGAAAAGAGGGTCTACAGGAGAGAGCCCCTAAGTCAGAAACACGTCTGGCTGAAGCAATGGCCAGAAGGAAAATTTTTTAGCTGTCAGCTATTTGAGGTCCACTGAGCCCAGTGGTTCAAATGGTGGTCCCTAGAGAGCCCTCAGGACCACAGCTAAATCCCAAGGTGCCACCGGTGGAACAAAAGGTGGCTGAATTCTGAGAACACCTTGCATAAAGGTGCGCACATCAGGGATTGCAGCAATCCTACGATGGAACCAGATGGACAGGGCAGACACCTGCACCTTCAGAGACGCAAGGCGAAGCCCATGGTCCAGTCCCGCCTGCAGGAAGGCTAACACTCTAGACAGACCGAACTCCCGAGGGGCATAACCTCTCGGTCGACACCACTGGAAGAACGTATGCCACACTCGATGGTATATCCTTGCAGAGGATGGTTTCCGAGCCCGTAGCATTGTTTGCACTACAGAGCTGTGAAAACCCCCTGGACCTTAACATGGCCGTCTCAACAGCCACGCCGTCAAAGACAGCCGAGTCAGGTCCGGGTGAAGACAAGGACCCTGTGACAGGAGGTCCGGTCGTAACAGCAACCGCAGAGGAATGTCCACGGACAGACCCTGGAGGTCTGAGAACCAGTGCCTCCTGGGCCACGCGGGAGCTATCAACAGGAGCGTCCCTCCTTCCTGTTTGAATTTCCAGATTACCCGTGGAAGGGAAACCGGAGGAAACAGATAAGCAAACCGGAACGTCCACTGGACGGACAGAGCATCCACCAGAGACGCCTTTTCGTCTCTTGTGCGAGACCCGTACACCGGCAACTTGTTGTTGTGCCGTGACGCCATGAGGTCGATCTCTGGAAGACCCCACCTGTCCACCAGAAGTTGAAAGACATCCTGGTGCAGACACCATTCCCCCGGATGAACGTCCTGGCGACTGAGAAAGTCCGCCTCCCAGTTTAGGAGTCCCGGGATGAAGACTGCTGATATGGCCGGAAGATTGCGTTCCGCCCAAACCAGAATCCGGGACACCTCCACGAGAGCCGCCCGACTTCGGGTTCCTCCTTGCCGATTTATGTAGGCCACGGTGGTAGCGTTGTCCGACTGGACCTGCACTGGGTGACCTTGGAGAACCCGATGTGCCTGCTGGAGAGCATTGAAAACCGCTCGGAGTTCCAAGATGTTTATTGGAAGCTCCGTTTCCGCCCGAGTCCACCTGCCCTGGAACAAGTGTGGACCCGTGACTGCTCCCCAGCCCCAAAGACTGGCGTCCGTTGTCAACAGGACCCAATTCGCCACCCAGAACGGACGACCCTTGTTGAGATGGGTCGTCTGCAACCACCAGGTTAGAGACAGGCGAACCTCCGGAGTGAACACCATTGTCTGTGATTTTAGAGTCTGAGACAGTCCATCCCATTTGGACAGGATCAACTGCTGAAGAGGTCTGGAGTGAAACTGGGCATATTCCACCATGTCGAATACTGAGACCATGGAGTCCAGTAACTTCATCGCCGAGTGTAGAGACACATGGCGACTCTGCAGACAACTGCGCACCCTCGACTGCAAGACCGAGATCTTTTCCCCAGTCACAAAGATCCTTTGCTGTCCAGAGTCCAATAAGGCTCCGAGGTGCAGAATCCTCTGGGATGGGATCAGGGTGGACTTCTGCCAGTTTATCAACCAGCCGTGCCGTTGCAGTACCGCATGGTCAGGTCCAAATGACGTAGAAGGAGCTCTGGAGATCCTGCCACCAACAGAAGGTCGTCCAAGTACGGTAACATGCGGACTACCTGTAGCTGCAGAGAAGCCGCCATAACCGCCATCACCTTGGTGAATACACGTGGTGCTGTCGCCAGCCCAAAAGGTAACGCCCGGAACTGAAAGTGGTCGTTGCGGATTGCAAACCTGAGAAACTGTTGATGGCGTAAAAGAATAGGGACATGCAGGTAAGCGTCCTGTATGTCCAACGACACCATGTAATCCCCAGGTTCCAGCGCCAGAATGATGGACCGTAGGGTCTCCATCCGAAACCTCGGCACCCGCAAAGACTTGTTGAGTGCTTTGAGGTTGAGGATCGGACGATACGACCCATTGAGTTTCTGCACCAAAAACAGATTGGAATAGAAACCCTGGCCCCTCTGGGAGAATGGAACAGGCACTATAACTCCAGCCTGGAGCATAGTGTGCAAGACTTTCCGCAGTTCCACTGCTTTGTTCCGGTCTGATGGAAGACCCGTGGTGAAGAATCGGGACGGGGGCCTGTGCCGAAAGGAGAGGGCATACCCGTGAGAAACCACCTCGTGAACCCAAGTGTCTGTCGTGGCAACCGACCAACACTGGGCGAACTGCAGCAGATGGCCTCCCACTTTGGGATCCCCCAAAGGGAGGCCCAGACCGTCAGGCCGCAGGCTTGTCATCCGGCTTAGGGGCCGGATGTCTGGTACTCCAGGCCTGTTTCCGGGGCTTGGCCGATTTTTTGGGGCCAGCCTGTCTGGGAAAGGACTGAGTCTTAGGCCTACCCTGGGCCCTGTAAGCCCGAAAGGACGACCTACCAGAACTGGAAGGGACGGCAGCAGATGGAAGACATGCCGACTTGGCTGCCGCCAGTGTGGCTACGATTTTGTCCAGATCCAGACCAAATAGGACTTCTCCATTAAACGGCAAAGCTTCCAAGCCCTTCTTGGAATCAGCGTCCGCCTTCCAAGATCGCAACCATAAGGTGCGTCGAGCAGCTACCGCAGCCGAAGAAATCCGGTGCCAGGGTACTGGCATCCAAGGCCGCTTCATTGATATAAGTTAATTCCTGCACTATCAGCGTTGTTACTCAACTACGCAGACAAGGAGCCTGGTAGGACACAACGCTGCATACACTGACCTGAACCTTAACGGAGGAGAGGTATGCCGGGGGACCCAGACCGCGATGCCACCTTTCCAGGCTTCCAGCAGCGCTCACCATGTGTTCAGAGAAGATGGCCGCCGAGGAGTATAGAGGAGGCCGGCCTGGGGGAGGAGCGCTGCCACAGGGCCAGTCGGCGTGTGCAGAAAGGGCTGTGTGCAGCGGGGGAGGAGCCGGCTGTGAGACAGGGAAGGCGCGCTCCCCTGGCATGCATTTAACCCCTGGGACGCCGCAGCGCTACCGCTCAGCCGCGGTCCAGCTGTCCCAGGGGGGTAGTGGAAGCGCAGGTTAGTACCTGGCTCCACGCTGCAGCCAGTCCCCAGGGAGCCCTCTGCCTGGGGACTGTGGACCATATTCAGCAGGGTCCCACCGCGGAGCCCCGCTGCTTACCTTGCTGTCCCCCTTAGATCCGGCCATGGCCCCAAAACATCTGGGGTCACCGCTAGCTGTGACCCCAGACGCTTACCAGCATCCCCGGATCGGTACCGGCGTTCTGGTACCGGCGGGGGTGTAGGGGAAAACAGCATGGACTTCAGCACTGACTGTCCATGCTGTACTTCCAGATGTGCATCCACAGCTGTATTGTAAAAAGCTTCAGGAGCTCTTCTAAGCCCCCCTCTAACAGGTGCATCCGACTCCGGCCGGGCACCAAACTAAACTGAGATGCCTTGGCTCGGGGGCGGGGTATAGGAGGGGGACCCTAATGCATCCTGGGAGGCTGAAAGTTTTAACTCTATGGTGCCCAATGCCTGACGTCATCACCTATACCCCAAGGTATCCTGCGGATACCCTATGGACCCTGAAGTAGAAAGGATGAAAACTACTGCAAACCTAACTTGTACACAACAAGCCTTATGTTTCTCATAGTAGACTTGCCTGTAGAAATCAGTTTGCGTTTGCAAATAAGGGAAGCTGTAAAAAATTACAGTGGGATTGAAATGCAGATTGCTGCTTTTGACATCATTTGGTGACACGTCTGAAAGGAAATACGGCTTCATTGCTCTATAGCAGGGATGGGCAATAAGCCTCCCCTCCAGCTGCTGTGGGACTACACATCCCAGCATGCCCTGTCAAAATTTAGCTATCAGGGCATGCTGGGATGTGTAGTTCAACACAGTTGGAAGGCCACTTATTGCTCACCCCTGCTCTAGAGGGAAGAACAATAATTGGTGTGAGAGACTAAGGTCTTATTGCCCTGCAATAACAGCATGAGTTATACGAGTTATACGAGTTATACAAGGCACTCTCAAGCTGTGAATTTTACCTGACTTGTCCGTGGCTTGTATGGAGAACTGCTTTCCAGATCAGCCAAGATACTTGTCAAGGAGTCAATCTCTGCATCTAGGCTTGAGCGTCGCTCCTCTATGG
Organism: Taudactylus pleione; assembly: GCA_031769625.1. Lineage (NCBI taxonomy): Eukaryota > Metazoa > Chordata > Amphibia > Anura > Myobatrachidae > Taudactylus > Taudactylus pleione. Next base: position 3,953,728 of record JAUIMM010000370.1, on the reverse strand, counting down.
TCTTACCCCCTGTGTTTACCTGAGGGACATACATAAAAGTTTTAAGTTAATTATGTTTATTTAGTTACCATTTTATTTCATTTTAATATTTTTTTTTTTAAACAGACAATTTTATTGGACGGATTAGAGACCAATCCCCGGAGAGATGCCCATCCACACCTCCTCGGACCCCTGTGGTCATCCGAGCCACCAACCATCACCCTCATAATCACCCCCATACACACACCCAGCCTATCACAGCGCATGTTTTTTGCTCGCCTGCACCACGGGACTAAACTACCACGACAATGCGGTTTCACATCCCCACCTCCACAATAATTGCCTTACACACCCCGGTGCCCCTGACCCCCACCCTACTCGCCACATGCCCCTGCCCGCTCATTAAATCCTCCACACAGCACAAAACACTCCGCATACCTCCTCCGCCCAACGCACGCCAGAGCCAGCTGTCACCTTAACCCATGTAAACATACAGAAACCCTACACAGCACAAGATTGGCTGCCAGCACCACGTGACCACCTCCAACCAACCGCACCCGTTCTCGATCCCCATAGCAGCTGCATAATGCATTAAAGCACACCAGCCCCAGCATACACACCCACACCAGCAGAGCACACGATTGGCTGCCGACACCACATGACCGCCGCTGACCATTCACAGCCGGTCACAATCCCCATACCAGCCACATATGCACCCAGACACGAGCCCCAGCTAACACACCCACAGCAGCACAGCACACCATTGGCTGCCCAAACCACGTGACGTTATAACCCAACCACAGGCTTAGCCTCGCACAATCACCCACGACCTATCAGATACATGGGCCACACCCACTCTTAGCCCTGATTGGTCATCTCCACCACCTGACAAACACAGAACCCGGAAGTTCCACATTTAAACCTCACACATGCATAGCCACACTTCTTACCTCCTTGAAGAAGGCAGAGCCCCTGCCGAAACGCGTCGGTTACCCCTACATTCTGACACCACAGCCAGCTTACACCAGAGCTCTTCACTCCCGCGGAGAACTCGGTCGAGCCTTGCTGCTTCCAGAACCCTCTCTACCCACCACCCACAGGGCCGCGCTGGGCATCACACCTAGCAAAGCCCTGCGCACCCCTCTTGATCACCACTCCACCTGCTAGACCCAGGCGACCACGCACTGCCCCCTGGGAGCAACCAACACCAGCTCCACTCACAGCTGTTCGTCCAGCAGCAATCCCTAAGCGATCCACACCAGCAGGCACCCACCAGGCAGCGGGAACAGAACGCCAGCAACGCGGTGCACCAAGCCCCACAGTGCACCAGCAAGCCACTACCACACACAGAGCTTCCTTCAACCGCTGACACCGCAGCAGCCATCCAACACCACATCTGCAAAAGGAAACTAACACCAGCTACCAGCAGCCCAAGCCTTTTTCACCAACAAATCCTACCGGTAGGTAAGTGACTCCGAGACTTATGCCCCTGCGCGGGACGCCGCCAGGGTGTACATCCACAACCGCCAGACCTACTGCCAACCCACCACTCCCCTCCTCCCGAGACATCCTAAGACTGTTGACCAAAGGTCCAGCAGGGGTAACGTGCCGGTCTATTGAACTGCACGGAAAGGAGCCCCCTAAAAGGGTCCACTCACCGCCCCAGTCTTCACCCACACACACCCCTAAGTGGATCGCTCACCCCACCTGGGTGCCTGGGACCGAACAGGATTAGTACTGTTTTTTTCCAATAAACCCTTTGGCCCCCATTTCTGCCTCTGTCTTCATTTCCTCACCCACCACCTCCAGTCCATTAGACCCCCTTCCCTCCCTACACCCCATCACTCCACACACAACATCGAACACAAAAGACCACAACACACTACTACTCCAGCATTACACCCATAGGGCGAGCGCACCCTCTACCCCATTCTATCGTTACACAGGACCCGGTACTCCTGCTTTTAGGAAGGTGCAGCACCCCGACACAAACAATACATCTCACATCCCATCTGCCCATACAGCAGAGCGCAGTTCTAACCCATCATTTAGAGACCAAAGGCAATTGACCTATGTAGAGGTCTAGAAATGACAAATGGTACAGCAATAATGTTTAGAGAACAACAACAAAAATAACGAAGAGTGTTTGACTATGAGTCACAAATACATATATATGCAATCACATAAAGAATTTTGTGTAGAGAGAGCTGTACAAAATAAATAAAAAATAGAAGTATGGGAGATCTGGTAAGAGCAAAGGAAGAAGGGAAGTAACTCATGATAGATAACAAATGCAAAAACACAAAACAAAAGGAAAGAGAAAAGTAAAAAAAACAAAGAAGTGAGGAAAGGGATAGAAGCGGTAAAAGATGACGAGTGGCATCAGGGAGACAGCGGTAAAAGAAAATACTTAGGGGTGAAGGATATATTTATGCCCAATATGGAGCCAGCGAGAGCATAAACATTACAGTTTCTATGCCCATCCACAATACGCCACGCAGCGCGACATGCCTGGAGCGAGTGAGCCACCAGGTTCCGCAAGGCTCTGTTGGGAGTCTTTTTTTTATTTTTTTAAAGAAAATGCATCTAAGTCGCAATGTGGTGACTATGACGCACCAGCAGACTGCTGATTAATTTGATATGCGACACTTATATATCTGTGTGCGACCGAGTCTGTAAACGGAACTTGGCATAGAAAAAAGATGCAGACTCAGTCGCACACAGATATACAAGTGTCGCATATAATTAATCAGCAGTCTCCTGGAGTGTCCTAGTTGCGACTTTTTAGGCAAAAAAAAAATACTCCAGACGCTAGCAGAGTCTTATAGGACATTGGCGCTCTGAGAGGAACTGTTTGACGCAACTGAAGCAAACATATGCGAGGATACACCTGTAAATCAGATTCTTCTAAATAAATATTACAAAATCAATACAATTGCCACACTGTAATAATATCTTAGCACATAAATACCCCTGACATACACAGATACAATGTGAAGAGTAGTGGTCCCTTTGCAGTTTAAGGAGCTTTACCTGACATAGCCATAAGTCATTAGATTTCTAAGTAGAATTTCTGCTTTATTAGATAGTCAAGAGACTGAAGAAGCAGGTCATGAAATGTATAGTATCTACACACTGTGTTTTAATTCTAAACTAACCTTAATAGAAAAAAAAGCTCAACACAAAAAAAAAAAATTAAAAAAAGGGTACCACCACACTGTTATAGACCAAAATGTAATATGGGGCCTATTCAATTAGACGCCGGCTTCCAGTCAGTTTATAAGTGTAATTACGGAGATGATCTCTGCTCGAACATTCAGTCTACCAGCAGAAATCAGCCGCTGACCTATATTCACAAAGCCGGCAGCCATCACAGGCAATTAAATTAATTAAATCGGCCCCAAATTGTGCAGATTGCTACCATATTGATATATACAACATATGATTGTACAACCTCTACTGAGAAAAGTGCATTTGAATCCGTACATTATTAGAGAAACACCAAGAAATGATTCAGCAAGGTGCTAAGGACACCTACAGTTGTGTCCTCATACATCTAAGCCTCAATACACCACGTAACGCAATTTGCCTGGTGTGAGTGAGCCGCCAATTCCCATGCTACTCTGCTAGCGTCTAAGTCGCAATATGATGAGACGAGGGCGCATCAGCAAACTGTGCTGATTAATTTGATATGCAACACTTGTACATCTGTGTGCACCCGAGTCTGTACTGTATATGAACCACAACGGAATTCAGAATTAAAAAGGCTGTAGCACATTGTATACAGATTTAGAGACTTAAGGTGCCCATACACTGAGATTTTTTACACGATTTGGCCGTTTTAGATAATTTGTAACGACCAATCGTGAAAAAGTGGTGTATTCCAGTAAGATTATGATGGCGTCCCCAGCGTCGTGTATTGGCATCGTAGATCAACTGAACCTGCAGTAAAATTTCGACCTATAGTGTACAATGTGACAAACATCATACGGTGTTTGCGCACATTATTCATGATAGCGATGCATGTAGCACGGACCAGGGATATCCGTGCTACATGCATCTGTGTCATTAAAACAGAGCACGGAAAAAAAAAATGGCATCCCCCCAAAAATAACAACCAGCCACCGGCTTTTAGTGACCCAGTGCTGGTTGTGCTAATACAGGGGACAAATGACGTAGGGGTCCCTTGTACTTAAGCACAGCCCCTGTATTTCCATAACCAGGTCCGGATCAGAGTCCAGTGCTTGTTGTTCAAAGTACGGGGGTCCCCTACGTCGTTTGGCCCCGTATTTTGGAAACCAGGGCTGGTTCTGACTAGCCCGTTGCTGGTTATGCTTTAGTAGAGGGGAGCCCTACGTCATTTGTCCACTGTATTTATTGGCTGGTTGCTCGCCATTTTTTTTTTTTTTTTACACAGGTTTTTTTTTTTTTTATCATTTTTACCGCAGCAGCACAGATGGGTGTCTCTGATCCCATCCGTGCTTCTGTGTCAATGACACAGAAGCATGTAGCACAGATCTCCCTGGTCCATGCTACATGCATCTGTGTCATATCGCACTCGATCTAATGATCATGCAAATCATTAGATCGCGCACGATAGATTGGGTGAGCATCGTGCAGCTTTTGCTGCACATCGTTCACCTCAGCTGCCGGAGAGAGTTCAAGGGCGATTACTGTACATACAAGATATGCAAATCGCAAAGTGTATGGGCACCTTTATACCCTTTTCAGACATACGGCCCGGGAAATTCCATGCTCAGACCCGGGATTTTCTCCTGTGCAAAATCCCAGTTATTTGGTCAAGACCCCCCTAATTACATTACATCTTCTACCTAGGAAATTCCTGAGTCGACCCGTCAGACAAAAGCTGGGTTTTGACTACTATTCAATCACATGCTTAATGACTACTTCAGTCTGTACAATTTATCCATCCCACCAGTCACCATGTGGTTTAAAATAAGTATGACATGTGTGTTCATATGCAAAAGGTGTTTTGCCACTACCCAGTGGACCAACAAGAACAGTCACGTGTGCGGTCTCTCTCCTCTCCCAGCTGCCACTGATGAGGTCATCATCATGCAGTAACCAGCCATAGCCGGCCAATTAGAAGCTGCTTGGTGCAACCCGGGAGTAAATTCCTGGGATGCGCCATTCAGACTAGAGCAGGGTTGTCTTCCTGGGACTTAAGTCCCGGGAAATTCCCTGGTCAATTGCAGAGTCGGCTACTCGGGAACGTACTTATGGGTAGGTACCTTTCAGACATACACGAGACCTGGGAATTCTGGTCGAAGCAGGCCAAAATCCCGGGAATCTCAGTATGCCTGAAAGGGGTATTAGTCGCATACAAATATACAAGTGTCGCATACCAAATTAATCGACACAGTCTGCTGGTGTGTCCTAGTCGCATCTAACTTAGATGCATTTTCGGCAAAGACGCCCGGCGCTAGCAGTTTCTCACGGGACTTGGTGCGCTGAGAGGGGCTTTTTGGCACAACTGCAGCAAAGATGTGTAAGGACACATCTGTAGCTGCATGGAGTGTGTGCCGCTAGACATTAATAGCCAGAATAACTCAGTAAATAGGTCTCCAAGCTTTCAGCAAAAATAAAAGTTACAGTAATAAACTGAAGTGCCAAAAGCCATGGAGTAGGTGGCCTCACCATACTGTGACGTCTTGGAAATGCCCAGACTTGCATCAGTTATAATCTGACATCTCATGAGTCAATCTGAACACCAGCTAGGCTGCTCATGGCAAGGCGACGTCATTAACGGAGTTCAAACATGGTATGATAGTGGGTTCCCGACAGTTGGAATATTCCATTTTCGAAGTTGTGTGGACATTCAACATTCCTTGATCTATGGTGTCACGTGTGTACCGGGAAAACCTAATGGAAAGCATTTCCAGCATATCCAGCAGGTCAGTGAAGTGTTCTTTAGCTGCCATACCAGAGTGCCCTGTTAACACGACGACATTGGAAACAGTGCCTCAATCGTACTTGTGACATCGCTAATTGGACACTGGGGGACTGCATTTGCAGCCCTTCATGGACTTCATGTACCCCCACAACGAAGGTATTTTCCAGCAGGATAATGCACAGTTTCATCTGTCTCAAGATGTCCTGAATAGGTTCAATGAACATTCTTCAGCTCTTCCGAAAGGTGTGGCCACTACGTTCATCCGACATGAATCCAATCAAGTATTTATGGGACGTGGTGGAGAGGTCCATTCACAACCAAGATCCTGCACCTACAAATATCAGGGAGCTATGGGAAGCTATCCAGCAGGCCTGGGTCAACATCTTTCCAGAGGTCTTCCGTCCCACTTGTGGAATCAATGCCACGTTGAGTTGCAGCACTTCGAGAGGCTATAGGTGGTCCTACACAATACTAGGGGCATCTATCCGGAATGGGATTGAAATGCCGGCGGCTAAACAGCGGATGCTCGACATCCCGACTGGGGTAGGCAAGTATACTAACCCTCCCCTCTCCCCCCCTAACCCTCTCTTAGTGGTGCCTAACCCTAACCTTTCCCAGTAGTGCCTAAACCTAACACCCCCTCCCCGCAGCCCTAAACCTAACCCTTCTGGGGGGGTGTGCCTAAACCTAACCTCCCCCCGGGGGTGCCTAACCCTAATCCTCACTCCTAGGGGTGCCTAACCCTAACCCTCCCTCCTAGGGGTGCCTAACCCTAACCCTCCCTCCTGGGGGTGCCTAACCCTAATCCCCCCCCCCCAAACCTAACGCTAACCCCGCTTGACTCCCTAATACTAACCCTCCCCCCCGTGGCTAATGCTAAGGGCGCCCCGGACTTACCTTCGTTCGGGCTAGCGTCCTCGGCTTTCCGGCATCTGGATTAACATAGGCGTCAGTATTTCGACGCCTATGTTGCATCCCTTGCTGGGATTCAGCTGTTGGCATTGAGACTGGCGGCCATCGGTCTCATCACTACATCCCATCTATCCCATGACTTACGGCACTTCAGTTTACAGTATCTCTCTAAAGATATATAATTTACCTAACTGCATCTGCAACACTGTTCCTGGCATTGTAGAAATAAAATGGCCAAAGCTTTAATTGGCATACATTCATAAGAAAGATCATGTTTAAAATAAAAAATAAAATAAAAAGACTTGGTAAATGTAATGTTATCACGTGCGCCATTCATTTGTTTTGTGTGGTTTGGATTGTTAACCTTTCATGAGTGGCTAAGCAATGCTCCTGCAGATGGTTTACAAGTCTGCAATCAGTTCTCTTATCTCAGGGACTTTAGGCAAATGACAGACAATTGCTCAGTTAGTTGCTGTCACATCTAATGAATGTAATTTAGTTTACAGCATTCCATGCTTTACACAGCTCAGGCTGGCATAAGTGTTTTCTACCTCTAGTGTAGACTCTGTACAAAGGGCATGTTAACCAAAATAACTACACAATTTCTGAGTCTTCATCTGTGGTTCTATTGTCAGAATGTATTTTTCTAGGAATCTCTGTCTTAACATGCATCCAGGGCTGTACAACTCCTCCTACTTACACTGTGAAATACTGTATATGTGGAAGAATTTATTCAAAGCAGGCCTTTCCTAACAAGATCTTAAAGCTGTGTCAAACAGTCTCAAAAATGGTTTTATAATTTAATGTCAACGTACAATATTGGCTATATTTATTTTATATGTATTGTAACAGGACTGGATTAGGGGTCCCTCTCCTGGGGTAGATGGACTCCCTCTTCACACACACACAGCAGCCGGAAAATAGTACACCAGTCTGGGTTCTCGTGCTAACTGGTCGGCGCCAGTCTTTATTGTGCAACGTAAAAGAAAAACAAAACAAAAATAAACGCTAGCCCGTCTGGGCGCTAACTAGACAAGAGGTTCCCTCTCGATAGAAACAGTGGGGCCTATTGCCTCCACCATCAACACAAGCGCATGCACAGAATTCACAGTTAGTTTTCACCAAGTGTCTCTGAGCCAGCCAGCCTGCTTGCTCCCCCAGGTATGAGACCCACAGCTACAACTGAACAGAGCTTATCACCACCAGTTTCAGGTGGAAGCCCTAATGAGCCTGCTAACAGGCAAAAACCAAAACCTGGAGTGGGTTGTGGATGGAGCCCACCCTCTCCTCACACCCACACCCGCAGGTCCCAAACCGGCTCTTCAAAAAGCCGAAACTCAAGCTTGCTTCGCTGCAAACTTTCTCCTGGGGGTTTAAAACACACAGGTCAGAAACCTAGGGCAAACGTATCTATCAGTGACCACTGTACCAGTGATCCCATCACTATATATATATATATATATATATATATATATATATATATATATATATATTTATAATTTGCTTAGTCCCTTTGTCCGGAACACTCTTAAGATATTAATGCGATTCTTTTGCGACGGATTGCAATCAGCAATAAATTACAGAATTTGGAATAAAACTGTATAAAATTTGATGAAAAAAAAAATTGCCAAAAACCATAATAAATGCTTTGGTTTAGCTAACCTGAAACGGTCAAGAAAAATACCAGAACACAGAGCCGGCACAGTGACCCGAGGAAAGCGGGATAGGGGTGACTGGCGCTGGCTGCTGTTTTCACATACTACTAGTTGTTTGTGCTCTCACACGGAACCGGTGCCATAGCCAAGAGCGGACACGGCTTACATTCTGCCCAGTTCAGCTCTTGATTGGCCGCCTGGCTGCGTGACGTAGCTATTACATAATGAGGGAGGGCGCGCGGGCGGCACAACACGTGAGGCTGCAGCAGTAGGGGGCGCTCTTCCCCCACCTACTTTCCCCAACACATCGATTCCTGGTTCGCAACTTCCAGCCAATCAGCACCGGGTTTGCGCCTCGAAAGCAACGCCTCTTTTCTCTGCTTTCCACGAGAGCTTCCGGCAGCCGCTGATTGGTGGATGGCTGGGAGACGGTGAGGCGGAGTAACAGTGCATTATCATTTGCATCTTAAGGGGCTCAGCTTGCAATACCTCCTGGAAACGGTCCACTCTGCTTCAGAGTCCATGGCCAAATATATACACACACATACAAAATGGCAAAATGTTACAATAAAAAAAAACACTCCCCAAAAACTATAAAAGGGTATGGCTTAGCCGGTTATGTTTCACACACATCTTTATTACAAGATTCCGTCGTATTAACATATGATCTAGCTAAGCATTTTCCGTACGTATGTTCTGGGTTCAAATTGATTAAATGTTTCGCCAGGGGCATACTAATATATTATATATATATATTTATTTAGTATAGATGTTGTTGTTGTTGTTGTTGTTAATGCGTAATGTCATTGCATGTACACTGCACAGTCGAGCACACTTTCGAGGAGCTCCTCCTGAAATCATTTACAGACACATAGCAGACACACATACACGTTTCTTCCATTATAAAGGCATTACGTCTTCAGTACTTTAACATTTAATTTTTTCTCTTTTTTTACTTAAACTATATTTGCATTAACATCATAACACTTTTCAAATTCCCAATTAACATCCTTCAAAAACAAAATCTGTAACCATCACCTACATTTCCCAACCAGGTTTTCTTTGAGACACAGGTTTTAATATACATGAAACAAAGGTTTGCATTTGCATACACAAACACATTTTACATAGATTTCTCTATGGATCATCCACATCAGTAATCTGACAAAGTTTAGAACAATGATTTCACCAATTTAATATTGGTTCCTGAAAGAAAAAGGAAGCTGATACATTCATTTTCCCATTTCAAAATTTGGTAGATTCAACTTACATTTACAAAGGACTTGTGTCCTCTCTTTAATTGTAAGGAGCAGTTGGCAGATTACTGGAGGCACTACAGATGAATTTATGAATGGATCAGTCATGGCTTTACAAACAATTGATCCTCTGGTCACTTAGTCATGATTCTACAGGTCACTGGGTATTATGCTTTGTGCAGCACTTGCTGCTGCTGTTGAATCGGGATCAGTTTATTAAATGTTTTTTTAAAGTTACTGCACCTTATGGAAAATTACATGATTCTTCAATCTGATAATAAATGACAGTCACGTAGCAATTCTGCATTATGGTTATCTTTTTAAATGTAAGAATGTCACTTCTTATTTGTGTTCCCCATTCATTCCCCAAACGGTTACCTGAACATTGAACATTGCTTCATCGAGAGCAGGTGGGGGAGGAAACCTCCCAACAGCAGACGTATGATGAAGGCTGCTCATATCCTCAGGAGGTGGAGGTGGAGGCGGAGGGAAATCCCCTGTAGAAGAACAAAATGTGAGATTCTTTCTATAATCGCACCAAATAATTTCACAAACTATGCAGTAAGAGGACATGTATTTCTAATCATTATTTTAGATGTGATGCTAACAAACTTTAATCTAAGTCCACACAAAAAGTGGTTTGTAAACTAGAGCACCTCATTTTGCAAAAAATTGCAATATAAATAGATAACTCAATTTCAGGATTGTCTTTAGAACTTCAAATCGTTAAATTACACACAAAATTCCAACACACTCAAGTCCATAAACTCATAAAACGCTATTGGTACAGCTGCCCTTGAATCCCCGACACACGTGATCTCATGTTCAATCCAGGACACTCAGAAAAGCAATTCTCATAAGTACTTTTGTTTCATTTCATATACCTCCAAAGAGAGACTATAAAGATCGAACAAACTGAAGCCGGGAGAAGCAATGAATGAGGACAGTTTTGTCAGTTGGCAGGTTGCACATAACATTTCTGATATGATGACATCCTTAGAATGAGGTAACAGCTGAACAGTACAAAAAAATTAAACAATATCTATATCTAACCAGTTCTGGTTATTTGCCTACATGGTAAAAACTGACAGAAATGAAGACTGAAATTAGCAGTTGTGTAGGTGGATTTGTTTGGCTCTAAATACCTTCAAACCACCTGTTATCTGCTGTCAATTCATTAAAAATGCTGGCAAGTTCCAGGCATAACTACACTAACATTTCATTAAGGAAATGTCCCCACCTGCAGATTTATAGTCACTATTCTTAATTACATTAATACCCCTTTTTCACTGCTGCAGTAATCAAGGGTATTTGCTGGGTCTTCCCAGGTAGCGGCTCAGAGGAAAAGGGTCCCTGTATAACAACCCGGGTCAAGTGACCTGGGAATCCAACCAAGGCAGCTACCAGGGTTGGACCCGGGATGGACCTGGGTAATGGTGCAGTGTAAATGGCACGAGCCGGGTTATCCGACCTGAGTACTCCACAGCCACCAATCAGCTCAATTTAGGCATGAGTTTAGCAGGGCAGGCCCAGGTATCGAAGGTACAGAGTAAACATGGTCTGACCTGGGTTGGAACCATGTTTGAAAACCTAGGTCATACTCCTATGTGAAGAAGAGGGCCCTGCTGCATGCAATCTGTAGGCATATAGGGGGCAGTTCAAATTAGGTCACAATATGCGGCTGTGAAAAAGATGCATAACTATAGCCGATGATCACAGGCATGCAGCCAAGATGGAAACCACCGAATAAACTTACATGCTGCAATGCTATCAAGAAAAACTTGGCATAACTAAAGGGAGTAGGGCGGGGCACATGCCCTGGGCAACGTCGGAGTGGCCCAGGTCAGTGGTTTCAGTAAGTTTAGTGCGGCCCACACTAGACAGTAAAGCAAACACGGCGCCGGGTAGCACACTCACTGAGTGTGTGTAATACTCGGCGGCGGCGTTTGTTTTAGCAGCCAATGAGAGTCAGACAGACTCATTGGCTGCTGCACCCATGGACGCAGGCGGGCTGGAGCTCACTCATGAGCTCCGCCTTCTGCCTCCAGCAGTGGATGAAGGGAGAGACGTCATGACATCTCTCCCATAGTGCCGAGCAGGACGACGGAGGAGCGGACTGCTGCAGGCGCAGGAGTGGGGATTCAGGTATTTTGCTTTGTGTGCGTCTTTGAGTTATATATGTAAGGGGCACTACTGGCCGGGGGCATTGTATAGGGGGCACTGTATAAGGAGCACTACTACCCGGGGGCACTGTATAAGGGGCACTACTAGCCGGGGGCACTGGATAAGGGGCACTACTAGCCGGGGGCACTGGATAAGGGGCACTACTAGCCGGGGGCACTATATAAGGGGTACCACTAGTGGGGGCACTGTATAAGGGGCACAACTGGGGGCACTACATAAGGGGCCCTACTGGGGGCACTACATCAGGGAGCATTGCATAAGGGGCACAACTACTGGGGGGCATTGCAAGAGGGGCACTACTACTGGGGGCATAAAGGTGCATATGGAATGGAAAGTTCCCAGAGTGAGGAGAAACGGTGGTGTGTCATGTTGACCCTTCCTTATTTTCAGTGGCCACGTCCCTTTGAGAGGGCTCAGTGTTTTTTTTTTTACTTGCCCTGGGCTCCAAATACCCTAGTTACTCCACTGCAAGGGACATATTGGCACTACGCACTAAATGTGGAGTGCATGTGTAATGATTTAAATTTTTAAAACCTGTTGCAGCTCGATGTGGCGCCAGAGCAGTGTCTGGTGGCGGCACCACCAAGGGCGTTAATTAAAAGAGCTGGGTGCTGGGACTAGAGAAACATTGTTTTGAAAATAAGTCACAATAATGTGAAATATATTAATGCATTTTAACATGTTATATACAATGCACTATGCACAGTTGTAGAAATGCATGTTTAAATATATGGACTGCATTTAGTATATTTGATTTATAAAGTTTTGCCATTTGGGAACAGATTGGTCTAGGGACAATTTTACATAGGAAGTATAGATTTAATTCTATGTTAATTAACCACTTGCCTGGCGTGGTTGCATATGATGCGACCAGTCAGAAACGGCCACTGGGCGGCTGCCGGAAGATTATCTTCCAGAAACCGCCAATCTCTGTGGGACTTCTTGGCCACACTGTACTCGCAGCTCCCCCAATGTATCCTGAGCACTGTAGCCCGTGCTCTGCCAAATCACGCCCTCCACTCTGTCCAGCCTTGCCCTGCCCCCCTCCCCGGCTACATCCCCTCCCCCCCTCATCCCTGTCCCACCCCATCCAGTCTCCCTTCATTAGCCCATTCCCAGTGTCTGGTCCTCCTCTTCTAGGTAGAGATAGCCATCAACCATCATTGGTTCGCAACCATCAATGGTCTGCGATCCATGGCAAGTGTTTAGCCATCGATGGTGCAGTACAGATGCTGCACCATCGATGTTGGTGGCCAATATCAAGAGAACATACAGAACACCCAGCCATCGATGGCTAACCTTCAATCAGTTTCTATCGATGGTTAAAGACATACACCATTACATGGAACAGACTTAGATGGCCAGGCCAACACTGTTTTAGGTCTGTCCTGTCTCTCTTGCAATGGGAACCATTGGGGCTCCGCTGTGTGTGCATTGAGAAGACGGGATAGACCTTAAAAATAATATGGATTATCTACAGTATGGATATAAATGTATTAAAACTTATACACAAAGGCCCTCATTCAGAGCCGTACGCTCTGAGCAGAGCGCACGCTCTGAATGAGGGCCGCCCTCCATAATTATGGAGCGTCCTCCTGGACGCTCGTATAGCTGTGGGTCACCACCCACAGCCTATACGAGCGTGCAGTTTGATGGCCGCGATGGTCTTGACCATCGCGACCATCGCCACTGCGAGCCGGAGCCTGCGGTTGAGTTTTTCAACCGCAAGGCCCGGAGTGATTTTGGCTCTATCAGAGCCAAAATCACTCCCACTGACATCACTAGTGATGTCAGTGGGCCGGCTTCTGACAGTAGGCGTTCCCTTGGGAACGCCCCTGTCAGGGAGGCACGCCCCCGGCATGCCCACCAAAGGGGGCGTGCTGTCAATCAACATCGACAGCACGCCCCCTTTGATCAGACACAACGAGCGAAGGAAAGTCCTTCGCTCGTCGCGTCTGGCGCATGCGCACGACGGAGCTCCCGCCGTCGTGCGCATGCGCAGTGCACAACATCGACCCACTTGCGAGCGGACAGCCGCTTGCGAGCGGGTCTGAATCAGGCCCAAAGTTTTTTTGTTTTTTTTTTAGACTATAAAACTTTGAAAAATCTGCTTAAAATTTTTGAATTTTTTTTTTATCACATTATGTAAATAATAGCTAAACATGATTTTGCATTTTTGTTAAAAAAAATATTAAATCAGATTTACATATTTATTATTTACATAATAAAAAAAATTGGGGACAATTGTTTTAAAAAAATATTAGCCAGTTTTGTGGTTAATGACTGAATCCTACGATTCACCATTTTAAAATGCACACCAGGGGGTCTCCTAAGCATCAGTGTTAAATGTAGTCCATACTAAACATAAAAGGTATTTGGAGAAAAGAAGCTTTTTTTTTTTTATACATTCCTGGTGTATTTGTGAAAGTCATATGGTAAGGCACCAAAAGCCATTACGTGGAAGGCAGACCTTCAGTTAAAATCCATGCTTATGAGGTGGAAGACTGTCCCCATGACAATATTTATTTGATATCGTATGTAGATATAAAGCCAGAGCACATCACTGTTTTACTAATCAGTGAAAACACTGGAAATGAACAAAGTGTCTGTCATGAGAAAACATCTATTGCAAATGATGCTTATTGTTAAACAGCTAATATGAAATAATGTTTGGGAAGTACACACTGACCAAGTACCAACACGGATGTGCAAGAGGCTTGCATCCACAACAGGCATACTGATTAGAGAATTACTGTTTGATAACAGAGAACAACAGATAAATATTTTAAAAGCAATAGCAATTTATTTACGTTGCATGAACTTGAAACCATCCCTAATCAACAATCCCATATCGATATTCTTGATCGATACAGGAGCACCATAATCAAAAGGACACATGAAGTTTGCTATAATGAAATATATATTTATTAAAAATCAATCTTACGAAATATCGTATGAACGGTACTCATCGGTAATCACAGTGCGTTGGGGGCAAAGGCTCTGCTACGGTTTTATGTCCCCGGAGACTGCACCTCTCTGCAGCAACCGGGTATACACTGGGGACTGCTTCATTTACTTTTACCCGACGGTTGCTCCTCTCTGCAGCTGCTGTTGGGAGGTGCCGCCGGGCTGTCTGATCATCTTCCGGCAGCCGTCTAGTGTCCGTTTTTGACTGGTCACATCAGATGTGACCATGTCAGGCATGTGGTTAAACTTTAAGCATAAAGAACACTGAGTACACTGGGACATTTATAGTGTTCACTCTAGAATTTTTTTTGCTGATCACTGAGAAGAACTTTTTCATGTTGAAAAAAAATAATAATAGGGGTGTGGCCTCATGGCACCCCCCATTTCTATCACTCTGTGGACGTGCCCAGCATTTGACCACCCTGCATTTACAATTAAGGCTAAGGCTGGTCACTGATATGCTATGCAATGACAGTACCCCTCTGGGGGCTGTTGTAATTTCCATCCATACCTGGACCACGCAGAAGCAAGGCAGAGGAAATAAGATGTGCACAAGGTGGTGAGCTCTGGAGCAGGTAGTGGTAGTGGGTAACCCCAGGCATGCCATGTAACTGCTGTTTGTTCATCATAAATCCAGACATAGATCTGGATCTAGTCCTCGGGTGCTCCAGGAAAGCTGGGAATAGGAAGGAAGTAAGGAGCAATAGGTGGTGGTGGTGGAGATGAGGAGGGAGAGGAAGCAGAAGAGAGAGACTGAAAGGAGAAGGAAGACTGGGTGAACTGCAGAAGAGGGGAATACTGCTGGGAAGAGGTAGAGCATAGAGCCATTAGTCTGCTTCTGCTGTTGAGCCAAGCTTCTCAGCTGATGGCTGCTGCAGCCTAGGCCCCTGCTACAGACTGCCTGGAATCAAGACAAATCGGGAACTGCAACAACCAACCTCCGCCACCACCACCCCTGCTGCCATCCAATAGCTGCTGCTTGGGGTTCCGGAATCTGGATGAGAGGGCTGTAGTGAGCCGCCGTTTCTCCCTGTGCACAGGTACTACAGGCTGCCAACTTGTGAGGAGGGCTGAACAGACAGGCCTGCTGCAGCGAAATTGAGCAGGATTACCAAAGAACTCCCCTCTAGATCTCTGAATGGTGTGCGACCTTCCTCCTGGGGGCTGAATTTTAACCAGGCACCTTGCCCTTCGTTCAGTCTGCTTCCTGCTCTGTGTTAGCTTGCTCCAGGGAAAGTGCAGGGCACAAATCGACACTCGCAAGCAGGGCGCTTATCAACATGTAAAAACATGGGCAGGGCAAGGCGTGGTCCCTCGCTGAAATAGCCTAGCAGGAACTTTACATTTATATTTCTTACTATCCACAAAACTGCCAGCGGGACTGAGTGTATTGCTTAGGGAAGAAAATTAGGCTAAAAAGGTTCAAATATATACAAAAATTATGTATTACAGTAGGTTGTATGTCCCATTTATAAGAGGGTATTGGGATCAGAGTGGTAGTATATTAAAGCAAATGTATATTCCAACCTAGCAGGAATATGAAGTATCAGGGGCTAAGGTGTGGATTTTGCAGACTGGCTGGCAAACTGAAAGGGAAAATAATATCTAAAGGGCCAGGGCATGCTCATTATGTTTTTGTACATGGCGAGACTCTTCTTTTCTTCCCTTTCCCAGGTTATACCATTGAGAAGGATGATGTCCCCTATGTCTATCACGGACTGGTGATACCTGTTCTATAACTGAATTCTTGACTTTGAAGGAGGAAGAGAGAGATCAGGCATAAATGACTCCTTTGCTGGCGAGGCAATTCCTTTGATCGTAACTACTCTCAGTATTTCACCTAAGTTCTGTAATGAATCTCCAGAGTGGTGAGTTATTGACATTAAATGGGATTGGGTCAAACATATTGTAGCCTTACAAATGTCAATTTCACATACCAGAGGAGTGAATATGTTCAGGGATGAATTTGGAGGATGTATTTGTACAAGTATGGCCAAAACATAGCTAAAAATGTTGAATACTAATATGAAATGTAATGGTACATTTACACAAGGGGATTTACACCTAATATATCACAAGCCAGGGATTTGCTAACCATTATTAATATGGTATCTTTAAACATACAATACTTAAAATTTTACCAGGTAATGTGCATTACCTCTGTGGTAGAAAGGTGTACAAATGGATACCAATTGGAGGATATGGCAGTTGTACCTTGGAATATGTATTCCCTACTACTTATACTTCCAGGAGGGATATAAATATGGCACAAATACCTGGGCACTCTTTGGAAAAAAAGACAGTCAAGGCGTTATTTGATGAGCCTTGGAGTAATAGGTGCTGTAAATTTAAGAAGATTAACAGAGAGACCATAAAAAAAAAATTACAGATTTGTAAACAATTACACTCTTTTTATTAACTCTGCATATTTATACGTTGTGTGTTTCTCATGCCCATATAATGGTAGTTATTTTTTTTAATGCTTTCCTGTTAAAAGTTAATTTTGAACCAATTTTTTGTAAACATATTAGGAGTGTACCCCTATTCCAGAGTGCTGCTTCTTCCTTTTATGCCGACAGTGTGAACATGTCGACTTCATATGCAGGAAGGAGCAGAAAAGTGTGTGTGTGTGCAGGGGCGTAGAGAGCCACGCGGGGCCCCGGTAAAGAGGGGGGGGTGGCCTAATTTCAGAAGGCGTGGCCACGCCCCCTTGAAAAAAATAGTGTTTTGCAGCGCCACTTGGCGGCGCTGAGCGCCGGGGAGGTGGCGCTGTGAGCCCCTCATCCCGGCGTAAAGCCAGTGGGGGTCGCGATCAGTGTGATCGCTCCCCCCTTCAGACATAGGAGATTGCTGTGGCTGCTACTTAGCAGCCGCAAGCAATCTCCCGCTGCAGCCCAGCACACTCTGTGTGCTGGGCTGCTGCAGAGGGAGGGAGGAAGTGAGGGGGGGCGGCACCAGACCCGGGCCCCCGCCAGGCCCCTCTGGAAGCCCGGGCCCGGTTAAACTGTACCCGCTCCCCCCCCTCTCGGCACCCCTGTGTGTGTGTGTGTGTGTGTGTTTGGGGGGGGGGGGGGGATTTGGGGAGGCTCTTGAAGGATATTTTAAGGGGGTTCTGAAAAAAAAGCCCATGAATTTATTTTTGCTGTAGAATATTACAATCTGTCCATTGGAATAGACTCTACATAATACAGATGTGTCCTCACTCATCTTTGCTGCAGTCGCACCAAACAGCCCCTCTTGGCGCTGCTGGTCCCATAAGACTCTGCTAGCGCCGGGTGTCTTTTCTTGCTGAAAATGTGTCTAAGTCGCAATGCGATGCGACTAGGACGCATCAGGAGACTGTGCTGATTAATTTGATATGTGATACTGAGTCTCTCAATCAGCATACAAGGTGCTGCAATGCAGCGGTCGCAGATTTATTCTACATCAAGTTCCATTTACAGACTCCGTTGTACACAGATATACAAGTTTCACAGTCTCCTGGTGCGTCCTAGTCACATCGCATTGCAACTTAGATGCAGTTTTGGCAAAAAAAAAAAAAAAAGATATCCAACGCTAACAAAGAGTTGCAAGGGACCCTGACAGCTCACTCAAGTCAAGTATATCGCTATGCAAGGTGTATTGAGGCGGAATCGGTATGAAAAACCGCCGGCCCCATGACCGGCAGTTCGATTCCCGGCAGTGGCAGCCCGACAAATGCAGAGATCCCAGCAGCAGAAGCCCGACTGCGCTGGAAATCCCGATCGTAAGCACTAACTAACCTAACCCTCCTTAGGTGTGCCTAACCCTAACCTCCCCCCCAAGTGCCTAACCCAAATCCCCCCTCTAAGTGCCTAACCCTAGCCCCCCCCTTCCCCGCTGCCTAAACCTAAGTCCCCCCCCCGGGTGCCCTAAACCCCCCCCCCCCGCACGCGCGGCGCCCGGCATCCTTTCGATCGGGATGCCGGGCGCCCGGCATCCTTTCGATCGGGATGCCGGGCGCCTGTCTCCCGGTGTCGGGGAAATGTCAAGTAGGGTAAAACAAGTAGGGGAAATATGGCTGGAATTATTGAAAAGAAATTCAAATACCTGATAATTAAATAAGGAGACCTTTGCTCAGTGAACTCACATTAGAAAACCAAGGCATTAAGCACATCCAAGCACTGCAGTATCCTCATTTTTACAGGAGCAGATTTAATTTATTTTATTGGGAGCACCAAAAAGTCATAAAAGGTTTTATATCAAGCAAAAATTATGTTGATTGCCCCATGCCAGTTGAAATATTGCATTTATGGATTTATTCTATAAGAAAAGGTCACCAACTGTTTAAGTCTTAAACAGTTTTAATCATCCCCAAATTCTCTGAGCAAGATGGAAAAAGGAAGCTCAGAACAAACAGCAGCATGAACTCTAATTAAAAAGGACCAATTCAACTAATTTTATTTGGGATTAATTATTCAGGATTCGCTGTTTGACAGACGAGGAATAGCAATTAGTAATTTCAGTGATGTGAGAATAGTTGGAGGCGTAATCAGTTAAAATGAATCAGTGCTCACAAGGTGAAATGATGAATTATCTCCTCACTACCTAAAGACTAAACACCCACAGATTTGTTCCACAGAATAAAATGTGATCCCCTAAACGGTTAATGTTACTCCTAAGTCAGCAGCAACAGGAAGACCAGCATTGCAGAGCAGCCTCATCTAAACACACACACCATCCCTGCAAAAAGCCTTTGGATAACAGGCTCTCATTTGCCAAACTATTCATTGCTGAATCTTTTTTCCAGCAGTTAATACAAAACTTAAAACAAACAGGTGTATATTTTTAGAAGAGTATGGGGTCAGTTCGCAAATTTGTTTCACCAGTGCGCGCACCCTAAAGACACACAATCCAATTAGAAATTTGCTCTATTTGCAAAAAGGTTGAGCAATTTTGTATAAAGAGCAAACCGAGAAGAGCATGAAAAAGTAGGGAAACTGTCCTTGACCCCAAAAAATGACAACTGAGATAGCAGGACCATATAGAAGGCTGTTAGTGGCCATAACAGAACTACTGGTGGCTCTTAAATGGTGTCAAATAGCGGGGTTTTTTTAGGATTTTTTAATAATAATTAAATAATGATAGGAAGTGTTTTTTTTATCAAATGAAAGTCCTTCCAGCATTTTGTGGTACAGGGAAATGTTTTGCACAGCAATTTTGCAAGTTCAAAAACCCCTCTATCATCAATACAACACCTCCACATACCTGTCACACATCATTTAAACCATTATTGAGCTTTTTAGAAAAATTAATCTGAAAACATGAATTTATTGGCCAAATTATTCTATTTAAACCCTCCAAGTGCATGACTATTGATTAGGAGGGGTGTACCAGAGGTTCTGCACTGTGTACCGACATTTTTTCCTTCAAATAAAGAGATTGTAAGCTTGCGAGCAGGGCCCTATTACCTTTATGTCTGTCTTACAGCCCCTGTCTTGTTCTATTGAAGTTGTTTCAAATTGTAAAGCCCAACGGAATATGCTGCACTATAAAAGAAACTGTTAATAAATCAATACATTTTCCCCTAACTTTTGACCTGCTTGGGGGGTGCGCACAAGAACACAACTGAAATTTGCTGTGAGATTGGCCTGAACGACCCAACTCGCGCCAAATCATACTGGCCTACTTTTGAAAAAGTAGTTCACGGAGATTATAGATGGAAGCAGAATACACAGGGCGTGTCCATCTCCACCTATGGGCGTATCTATTGCCACTCAGGGGTGTGAAATCTAAAGTACTAAGCACAGTGCTGGCTACACACTGACATCACAGCTACATTACATAGCTAGACACTGACATCACAGCTACATTTCACACACGGGCTAGACACTTGCATTACAGCAACATTACACACCCGGACTAGCACTGACATCACAGCTATATTACACAGTAGGGCTACATACAGACATCACAGCTACATTACACACCCAGGCAAGACACTGACATCACAGCTACATTACACAGCAGGGCTAAAAACAGACATCACAGCTACATTACACAGAAGGGCTACATACAGACATCACAGCTACATTACACAGCAGGGCTACACACGGACATCACAGCTACATTATACAGTACTGGCAGGATGCAGTTTATAGACCGGGGGAATAAGTGCCGCCGGACTATATTCAGACAGCAGAAGACTGAAGGGAGATTTAAGATAGGAGTCGAAATACTGATGCCTATCTTAATCCCGATGCCGGAATTCCAGCCCAAACTAGGAAAGTTGGTCGAACTTAGTGTTAGCCGCGGGGGGAGGGTTAGGTTTAGGGAGTGTAGCGGGGTTAGGTTCTGGGGGAGGGGGGGGGGGAGATTAGGGTTAGGCACCCCTAGGGGGGAGAGCTAGGCACCCACGGGGGTAGGTTAGGGTTAGCCCCCCACCAGGAGGGTTGGGTGTAGGATGCGGAAAGAGGTTGGGGACTTGGGGCTAGGCACCACCCCAGAGTTTTTTAGGGTAAGGCACCCCTAAGGGAGGGCTAGGGTTAGGGGGTGGGGGGAAGTGGAGAGGGTTAGGGTACTTACCAGCCGGCGTCAGATCTCTTCCTGTCGGGATTTGAACTAAATAGCCGCCGATATTTGATACCGATCCCGACATCATAGCAACATTACACACCCAGGCAAGACATTGCCATCACAGCTACATTACACTGCAGGGCTACATAGTACATACTGACATCACAGCTACATTACACAGTGGGGTACCAGGGGTGCAATGCCACCTCAGGTAAATAGTCTGTCAAGCTATTACCAGGTGAAGGGTGCCTTGAGCTGTAGGTGATCAGCAGTAATCATCGGTGAAGCCCTGATCAAGGATAGGGGGTCCTTGCTGGCTCCTGTCTCGGCTGCTTCAAGGTCAGGTGGTGCGTAACGGGGTGGGTAGAGGAAGTAGCGGGCTCAGGGACATCAGGGCTCAAGGTCCTCTCGTCTAGTCATTGCCCCCGCTAAATCCGGACTCAAGGCAGGGTAATCCGGGTTTTTGTTTATGTACAATGTGGGGTAGCATTAGCATTATGCGATTTTGCAGCAATCTACCTGGACCCACCTCCCACACAAAGTTACACAGACATGTGAAAAACAGGATATTAATATTGGAATTTGCCAGAAACTCATAATATTACATAATGTTATTACTTGGAATTTATGAGGGAAACTTGGAATGTAGAATTCTAAAAGAATTAACAAGAGGAGAGATGTAAAAGCAGGGTTTGACATTCATCACACAAACAGAAAACGTTCTGGAGCTACTGTAATACAAGCTGTTAAACATAACAAATATTGCTCCCATTAAAGCGTAAATACACAGTACAACTGACATTCAACAAGATTCATTTAAGTGTTCTGCTAAACAGACTAGCAATGTCCCCTTCACTTCATGGAAAGCTTAAGTTTTTTGTCCACATTTGTTTAAATAACGACTCATGGCCAGCAAACATGGACAAATGCAACACAGGCTACAGTAGACCCATATATGTTTCTGATCAAGTAGTAACAAATACGACATACTGGGGCTAATGCACAGTTTTTTTGCAATTGTGTCCCAAATGACAAGAGCAATTTGTCGTCATTACAAGAAAATTGCAACTGCAGCCATATACAAGCAACTATCGTAAAACTGTAGCACGTGTGTCTGGATTCAGACCTATCTCACAAAAGTGTCCCATTGGTATTCATGCTTTTAACCATTAATTCATAATTAAAGCATACTTGCCTACTCTCCCGGGAAGTCGCAGGAGGCTCCCTATGTTTCGGGTAACCCCGCCGCACACCCGGAAGGGTAGGCACTTCTCCTGCATTCTGTCCACTTCCTAATGAAGTGGGCAGAATGGGGGAATATTACCGGGGATCGGCGGGTCCGTGCATTGGGGCGGGGCCTAATGATGCAGTTCTATGAGAATCGCGTCATTTAGCCCCACCACCTATTTTAAACATCCTGCATTCGAGGCGAATTCCCACGAAGGGGGCGGGGCTTAATGACGCGAGCCGGCCGGCCCTGCCGCTCACCTGCTTCTCCCGGGGAGGAGAATTTATAAGTCGGCAAGCATGAATTAAAGCATTCAATAACCATGCTAAAATTTGTGCTATACTTAAGCAAATGCATAAAATATGCCTGAGCCAATCACAAGCGGTTTGTTAATGCTGGAGAATAACATCTTCATCCACTATTAGCACGTGCCCCTGACCACCCCCAAATACTACAGCTCTCTCAGACGTACATGTGTTTTGTCCAACCCTGGATCTCTGCACAAACACATCATAAGAAACCCTCTGTCTCACATATCCATTTGCAAGTACAGTATGCGTAATGCTGGGTACACACTGGCCGACATATCAGCTGTTCAATTTAACGGTCGATATATATTGTGTGAGCATTGACCAGTGTGTACAGATTATATGTCTGAACGATATCGCTCACAAACCTATCTCGTCGGCTGTGCAGCACAGGCGGTGGCAAATATACTGTATCTGCATATAGTGCTGAGACAACCGCCCATACACTTAATGCACAGGCCGCTGATGGAGGGGGGGGGGGAAGGGAGGGGGGGGAGGGGGTGACGCCAGCAGGACCCCCGACCAGTAGGCAGTGATGGTTGTTCAGTTTGTATGAACAACCATCACTTACAGATACAGCTTTCAGGTGTGTACCCAGCTTAAGTAGCAGATGCATATGTGTGCGGCCACTTTAATGGGCATGCGTAGAGCAAAATCACAGAACCTTGCACAGTGACCACTCTGCATCAGGCCCAGTATTTATATATTTCTTTATAAGGCAATACCAGATTTGTAAATGTGATAAACACATGGCTTTATATAAAGCAGATATACTACTGTGACAATACAATTACCAAATATGTACAGTATGTAGAGCACAAGTTCTCAAACTCGGTCCTCAGGACCCCAAACAGTGCATGTTTTCTATGTCTCCTCACAGAATCACAAGTGAAATAATTAGCTCCGCCTGTGGATCTTTTAAAATGTGTCAGTGAGTAATGAATACACCTGTGCACCTGCTGGGTGACCTGGAAAAAGTGACCTGTGTGGGGTCCTGAGGACAGAGTTTGAGAACCTCTGATGTAGACTGTTGTGAACTATGCAAGAAAACATGAAATGCATACGGGAAGCACTTTTTCCTGTGCACACTAGACACTGTACAATAGATAAATAACCTACAGATGTCAGAGTTACATACCAAGGAAAATAAAAGATAAACTGCTGCAACACAGCAGGACTGCAAACAATTTAAAATGATTTTAGGTGGTGCTAGGTATCAGAGGCTTTACAAGCGGGAATACTGAGCCTCAAGTGCTTCTAGGATTATCCATATACAGACAATGATATAGGAGTATTCACAGATCATTTATTTATTTCAGGAATGTAATTAAACCACTATTTTAAGGATTTTTCGAATTCCCAAATTCTCCAAAATGGGTGCAAATGAATTAGAAACTGAATTACAGTAGAAACATTGTAGCCTGGTGCCCAGAAGAAAATAAAAATATTCAAAATGACGTACTGTAAAAAACAAAATAACTCCTCCAAATTGAAAAATACAAATCGCAGCTACACCCTAACTGTACTGAATCATATGGGTATTTGCATTCACATACTGGAAAGTTAAACCCCCAACCCCATCTGCAAACTGCCAACCACTATTACACTGAAACCCCCAAATGCAACTGTAACACCAAATACCAGCCACTGGTTGGAAATCCTTACATCTGTGCTCAACTTACACACACAGCAAAGGGAGAGCGTTATCTGATTTGGATTGACAAAAACATTTTAATGTTTCTGTCAATCCTGTTTCTGTGGATGGAGTCAGCCAGAAAACCAAACTAAATCTAGGATTTGATACAACCCTTCTTGAAATACATGCACTGGACTAATGTTCTTTGCACATAGTATTTTGTTAAGTAATAAACAATACAAACAAAGTGTTTTATTCTTTATCACTGTATTGATAAAATAGTACACATTTTCTGAAAGACTAAAAACGTGATGTAACCCATCTGAAGTAGGGGTGTGCACCTGCCACTTTTCGTGTTTTGTGTTTTGGTTTTGGATCTGGATCTTTCTTCATTTTTTCGATCTGGATTGGCTTTGCCAAAACCACCCTTCCGTGTTTTGGGTTCTGGGTTTTGTGTTTTGGATCTGTATTTTTTTTTTAAAAAAAGCATAAAAACAGCTAAAATCACAGAATTTGTGTGTTTTTCTGCTTCTATGCTATTATTAACCTCAATAACCTTAATTTCCACTCATTTCCAGTCTATTCTGAACACCTCACACCTCACAATAGTGTTTTTATATCCAAAAGGTTGCACCGAGGTAGCTGGATGACTATGCTAAGAGATACGAGTGGGCGGCACAAACACGTGGTCCATCTAGGAGTGACACTGCAGTGGCAAACAGGATGGCAGTTTGAAAAACTAGGCCCCAAACAGTACATAATTCAAAGATAAAAAAGAGGTGCAAGATGGAATTGTCCTTGGGCCCTCCCACCCACCCTTATGTTGTATAAACAGGACATGCACACTTTAACAAACCCAACATTTCAGCGCCAGGGTCTGCCACACGACTGTGGCTGAAATGATTGGTTCGTTTGGGCCCCCACAAAACAAGCTGGCAATTAATCTGTCCCTGCACAAACTGGCTCTACGGAGGCAAGATGTCGTCCTCATCCACCGATTCCTCACCCTCTTCAGTGTTGTGTACACCCTCATCCTCACAGAGTATTAATTCGTCCCCGCTGGAATCCACAACCACAGGTCCCTCTGTACGTTCAGGAGGCTGGTCTCCCTGGAAGAGTTGATAATTAATTTTATGAACATCATCTTCTCCACATTTTGTGGAAGCAACCTCCTACGCCTTTCGCTGACAAGGTTCCCGGCTGCACTAAACACTCTTTCGGAGTACACACTGGAGGGGGGGCAACTCAGCTAAAATAGAGCCAGTTTGTACAGGGACCTCCAAATTGCTTCTTTTTCCTGCCAGTACAGGTACGGACTGCCTGACATGCCTACTTGGATGCTGTCACAGATGTAATCCTTTAACAGACAGACGCACGCTTGTCGCTGCTGCTTTAAGGATGCAGGTGCGGCTACAGCCCACACAATTCACAAAGAGAGAAAAAAAAAGAATTTTTTTATTGTTTGTGGAGCGCACTTTGAGGGTTACACCACCCTTTAACAGACAGCCGCACGCTTGTCGCTGCTGCTTTGAGGATGCAGGTGGAATTTAGACGGGATTTGGAACCGGGGACACACTTCCTCCATCAATTGTCTAAATCCCACTGCACTAATGGCGGATACCGGACGCACGTCTAACACCAACATAGCAGTCAAGGCCTCAGTTATACGTTTTGCTTCAGGATGACTGCTGTCGTACTTCATCCTCATCGCTAGGGACTGTTGGAGGGTCAATTGTTTAGTAAAAGTAGTGGTGTTCCTACTTCCTCTCTGGGATGATGAACAACTCCCAGCAGCAGCAACAGCACTAGGAGGAAGTGGTTCTTGATCTTTTCCTATTTTATTTTTATCGGAGAAAGTTTGGTCCTCCATTTATGTTATATTGATATATACGTGCGGCTAAGGCGCACAGAAACACAGAAAATATTTTTTTATTTTTGCTGGAGAGTAGTGCACTTTGTGGGTTACACCACCCTTTAAGAAATGAGCCAGCCGGCTCTTTACTTATGGGACGCAGGCGCACGCTTGGCGCTGCTCCTTTGTTGACGCACGTGCAGCCACAGTGCACACAATTCACAAACACAGAAAATATTTTTTTATTTGGTTTGGAATGTACTTTGGGGGTTACAGTACCCTTTAACGGTCAAGCCAGCCGGCCCTTTACTTATGACACAGGCGCACGCTTGGCACTACTTTGTTGATGCACGTGCGGCTACTGCGCACACAATTCACAAACACAGAAAAAATATATTTTTTTTAGCACTTGGGGGGAGCACCCCTGACGGACAGAGCACCCCCTGGACAGCACTATAGCACCCCTTTAGGACTGGGACACTGCACAGGATTTTGGAGTGGACACAGCCCCTATGGACAACTGACTGCACAACACAGTCCAGCCAGCCCCTATGGACTTTGAAGTAGTGGACACAGCCCCTATGGACAACAGCAGCACAGCACTACTCTGCACTACACTACGCTACACAACACAGCCAGCCCTAACTCCCACCCTCCCTCTTCACTGTCCACAGCCGAGTAAGAAAATGGCGCCGACGCGGGTAGCTTTTATAGGATCCAAAACCCGCGAGATCCGGAAGGCGGGATGATGACGTTTTGCCTCGATTTCAGATCAGAGTCAGGCGGGAAAAGTCGAGCCTGACTCGGATCGGCCACGGATCGGGGGGGTTCGGATTTCAGAAATCCGAACCCGCTCACCCCTAATCTGAAGTACTCTACGGGACACACTTCATATGGTAATCTATAGAAGAAGTGTGATCATCCTGGGGGTTTGTCATAATAGGAACTACTCTGGGTAAATGTTTACTAAGGAACTAATATTGTAAAAATAATGAACTCGTATTACCGTAAAAGCAAAATACAGAAGTGAGAGATTTGACTGGTCAGGTATTTGTGTGTGCAGTTAGAGAAGCAACTGTGCCTCAATGAGCTAAAAATAGATGAGACCCCACAATTAAAAAATAATTCACAGAACTTGCTAAGATTTGTGTCATTTAATTTTGTAGGCCAAGACCTCTGCTTGCAATCATAAATTATACAGCATCTGCACTTTAACTTGGCTACTACAACATACAGTAAGAATGGGAGCTATTTTCATTATCCTGGAAGTCATTCAGAAAGGAACATTTGGGGAGAAATTAATCTGGTACATATTTATGCATGCCAAATGTTAATAATATAAACACTTTGTAATTAATACTTAAATAACTTCTATAATGTAATATGATTCAATGTCATGATGGGAATACAAAACGTACTTTTTTTCATAAACGGTTAAATATGTAGATATTAATGTACATAGCTTCAATATCTGCTGTTTGTGATGTACATCATTAACTTTGTGATAAATTTGCATAAACACTTTTTAATATACACAGTAAAATGGAATTGTTAAGGTATCTTTACACTTTAGGTCTAGCATTACATTAACTAAATAGTATAAGATATAAAGTACAAACTATCTTAAATAGTACAAAAAACAACCACAGAAACACATGAAGATATCAGATATAAAGTTTGTGATCAATAAAGCCGTATCCTACCAACCCTACCCGCCCCCCATACCGCAGGTTACTTGCCAGTAATAATACTGAAGGAAGCAGCAGAAAGTCTATAGCTACAGATGTGTCCTCATACATCTAGCCTCAATACGCCACGCAGCGTGACTTGCCTGGCGTGAGTGAGCCGCCAGGTCCCGTACTACTCTGCTAGTGTCAGGCATCTTGATGCGACTAGGCAACAGCAGACTGTACTGATTCATTTGATATGCATATCGGTGTACTCCTGAGTCTATTTATTTATTTTTATATATATATATATATATATATATATATACACACACACACACACACACATTATATATATATATATATATATATATTATATATGCACATACACACACACACATTCATATATACATACATATACATACAAACCACAATGGAACTTGGAATGAAAAAAAAGTTGTGGCTGCTACATTGTAGCACTTCGTATACGGATTCATAGACTCAGTCGCACACAGATATACAAGTGTTGCATATCAAATTAATAAACAGTCTGCAGGTGCGTCCTAGTCGCATTGCAAGTTAGGCACATTTCTGCAAAAATAACAAATGCAAAAAAGATGCAGACTCTCACGGGACCTGGCGCGCAGAGAGGGGCTCTTTAGCGCGACTGCAGCAAACGTGTAAGGACACATCTGTACCTTTTCTTCAGGGGCATATTTACCCCTTGGCCAGATAACACTCGCCAGGGGCGCAATCCGGCTGTGCCACCCGCGGCCAGGGGGTAGTACTGAGACGGGATGTAGTCAGCATCCAGAAGTGCGGGATGCAGACGGTTGAAATACCGGAGCCGGAATCCCGACTGCTGGCTTCCAGAAGGTAAGTATCGGGGGTTAAGTTTAGACACCGGGGAGGGGAAGGTTAGGGTTAGGCACCAGAGAGGGGGGGAGGTAAGAGTTGGGTATTAAGGGGCAAGGTTAGGGTTAGGCACCGGTATTAGCTTACTTACCTAGAGGGGTTGGGATTCAGACTGTCAGGATGCCGCTGTCTGTATTCTGACTAGCGGCATCCTGACCTCCAGGATCCCATACCCAACCCTATTAAGACTGGACTGCTAGGATTGGAGTCCCGGGTATGCCCCTGGCTCCTAGATGCCCCTTTTTGAAAGACAAGGCGCGCGTGTGACATCATGAGGTCACAAGCGCGCATCGCTGCACTGAGGAGCCTACCACAGCCTCAGCCAGAAGATACAAGGACCGGCAAATATCTGTGGGCTGCGGGGGGGCTGGGGAGACAGAAGGAGGAGCTGGCTGATGAAAGATGGGGGCTGGCTGGGGAGAGATACTGTAAGTACAGAGTGTAATTATTCAGAAAATATGGGGGGGCGCCAGTCCATTACGTTGCCAGGGGCGCTCGGACCCCTAGATACTGTACACCCCTGCTTTTCTATTAGAAAACAGATAGCAACTGAACATGCAAAGATCAAGTTCTTAAAGTCAACTGGATGTTTCTGTCAGACCCATCCTAAACCATAGATTGAGGTCTGCTGTAATTCAATAGCTCTGTTTGCATGAAGCTTGGTGCTGATCAAGCCTCAGTCTCCAGGAAAGATATTTAATACAAATAAACAAAGTAAACAATTACAATCGTGGTAGTGCAAACGCTTCATAGTAACAGCATCACTCTGTGAGCAACAGAGAAGATAATTGAAGGAAAGGTTTCCTAAAGGGTAACCTCAACATGAATCCAACTACTTTAGTTGGGATTTTAGAAATGTCTACAGTACAGTAAACATTAACTACTTTGGACTTGTTCGCAGCCTTATATTTAATCATATTTTTACCTTCGTTAAATTATGGGCAGTGAAACATGTATACTTTTATATAATCAGATGAAAGGGATATAGAATTGTAACCTAGAGATCGTTTGATCCTGTAAGATTATGTTCTAAGTGAGCATCTATTAGTAATGCAATTGTGTGTGAAGTCCAGCAGTGTCATACATGGCAAAAGAATACAATTGCTGAAAGCAAAACCTTGTGAATATGCTTTATTAAAAACTACAATATAAAATATAAGTGACATGATATGGATATCCTACATGAAAATCAGCTTTCAGCATATACATAAGTAAACCTTGATTTTGTCTCCCATCTCACATAGATAAATGGGGAGGTACTGGTGCTCTACTATCTACTGCCATAAATAGGATGAACATTGAAATGATGCTTCATCTGTTGCTGCATCTGTCTGTGAGCCCAGACACCAGGACCCCCACTATTACTACAAATTAAATCCCCAAATAAACAACACATATAAAAACAAACATTTCCATAGTTAGGCTACAAATAAAAAAGTTCTTCCCAGCACAGCCAACACTGAATAACAACTATTTTTTTTGGTCATCGGTATGAAACCTAATTCTAGTAATGAAAGGGTTAAAATGATAAAGAATTAAAAAGAAAAAACAAAATGCATACCATCTATTAAATTTTCCTAATCACTATGTACACATACAGCACGTCCCACATAATTATGTTTTTTGATAGATATGTTTTACAGTAAACTTGAATTGCAATTAGCCAATATATTTCTCATCAAGGGGCCAATGTACAAAGAATTGTGGAAGTGGCACAACATACATTGCATCGCTATGTACTAAATGTAACTTGCAAGGACAGTGGTGTCATTAACCGTTGTCCCTGCTAGTTACATATCGGAGGTCCTTTACATTTTTGACAGACTCCTCCTGAAAAACAGGCACTGCGCATGATCAGAGTCAGTTTACAGAGGCTGTAGGAGAGGGACTGTAAGATTCCTCTCCTCCAAATAGAACTCCATAATAATAAAGACATTTATGCCACCTGAGGATGGCATAAACCAACAGTACCAAACTAAAAAAGCTTCTCTTTTCATAGTTTGGTACATAGGGGTGAGACTGCAGTCCCCATCGACATTATTTGTGAAATATATAGCCAGGATACGTAACATTTAGCAAATCGTTTTTTGAAAAACTGACTTGAAAAGTAGTCCCCAAAGTCTGTTATTTGATGGATTTGTGGGTACTGAAAACACATTTGGAGTCAAGTAGTACAATCAACATATTTTGATAAGGTCTTTCAGTCCGGAGGGCTAGGATGGTTGACAAAATGTGGCCATTTTTCACTTTTCTTATTCACATTTCTTAAAATACAAACTTTTTCATATGTTCAGAGGCAGGATGTGATCACACTTCTGCTGCAACCGTAATAATGCCCTTTTCATCTATACATAAACTAACGAATTATATCATACTTTTCTCTCCCGGAACCGCAAGCAAAGAGTCTGTCCTCCCACATCCTGCCCACTTTGCTAATGGGATGTGCGGTGACATTTGCTTCACCACACTCCGCGTACTGGGAACTCTAGTCAGAGAGATCCATAAAATAGGTAAACATAATATTTGTATTCCAGTTGTATTGTAAAACATATTGTCATGCTTAAACTGCTGATACTTTATTGTCTGGTACAAATTGCTACCTGAGTTAGCAGATAAGAGGCACACCTATTCTTAGAGGATTATACTGTACATTATTGACATACTTGCCAGTCTATGTATCAAGTTTATGTCTGTAGACCTCATGTATATACATTTTACAAATAAAATAAAAGGATATGTTCTGATAATATAACAACTTTCCGATCTGATTCAATGTAGAAACATTTCAGTAAACTGTAATTTAATAATTACTAAATTAATCCACATTTTATAGTTTTAAATATACAATTTAATTATCATGACATTTAGCCCCTATAACCCCAAAGAACAAGAACTACAACAATGCTTTACTGGACATCACAGCCAAGAAAATTTGGGAATTAAACTCTTCTCGGTCAAAAGCTGCTACTGCTTTATTAAAGAATGAGAAATACTCAATTTCCATTTTTCTAGGTCTAAATAACTGTAAACAAAATACAAAATATGTAAATCTAAATAACTAAGCAAAATATGTAAATCTAAATGCCTATATACACAAAAATTCATGAGTGTGTATATAGAAAGTAATACAGCATATAGGCTGTAGGAGTCGATGGAAAACTGCTGTGG
Organism: Taudactylus pleione; assembly: GCA_031769625.1. Lineage (NCBI taxonomy): Eukaryota > Metazoa > Chordata > Amphibia > Anura > Myobatrachidae > Taudactylus > Taudactylus pleione. Next base: position 3,921,553 of record JAUIMM010000370.1, on the reverse strand, counting down.
CCAATAAAAGTGGAATTTTCTAAAGTTTTTCTTTTTTTTGTCTCTTAAGGGATTTGAAACAACTTTGCAGAAGTTCAGCTATGAGCAAATGGTTCTCATTGGCAAATTAGAGGAAGCTTCTATAGTCTGATTTCCTGAACATACTCATTGTTGTAAACCCTGAAGATCTGCTAATAGCCAAGGGAATATTTTCAGGAACCCTTATTTACTGTAATCACAAACTATAAAAGCATTAACAACATTCAGAAGCTTGGTATAGTACTCTCCCTATTGTAATTCCTAATAGGGATAAAGTAAATTGTTACTTATTGTTTTTATGATAGTTTGCAGAACACAAGGCTCAGTACATAAAATATGATTTTCTAAATTGCATAAAGGATATTTGCATACAATATATTTATAAATCGCAAAAACAATTGGTTCTGTCCCTTATTTATACTATTTTACCAGCAATGAAAAACAAGGTCATCAACGCCACTGGGTTAAGGGGCTTGCCACTCTCATTCTGAAAAGGCACAACTATTAGTCAGCATTAGTAAATGATGGCCATTTTGTCATGTCCAAAGATAAAGGTTGTTGCTAGTATGAACACAATCACTGTGATAAAGTACGCTTTTTTTTATACTTCAAACATTTTTATTGAGATATCAGATATTTAAAATGAGGAAGGTGTTACTGAAAGGAAGATTATCCGGTCATTAGGTCTACAGTAAAAAGATCAACGGTCTGAAGGTCGACACACTAAAGGTCGACTGGTAAGAAGGTTGACAGGGGCTGAAGGTTGACAGGGTCATTAGGTCGACATACATATGGTCGACACAAATGATCTACATGGTTTTGTATTAGGGTTAGGCACTTACCGGAGGGTTAGGGACTTACCAGAGGGTTAGGCATCAGAAGGGACGGTTAGGGTCAGGCACCTACCCCGACGGTTAGGGTTAGGCAACAGGAGGTTGTCACAAGCCGAGTCGGTTTCCCCTGCTGCCAGGTCACTTACAGGTTCTGCTAGCATTCTCTATCACATCCCAGACATTCAGACATCAGTGTTTCTCGGTCTGCTAGGCCTCAAGCAAGATCTAAGCTTGCTACAGAGTACTCAAGTAACAAGTCCCGATCACCTGTCAGCAACGATCAACCAATCAAGTTATAGCCTGAGCCTCACTGTACCACCTGTCTCTGCTCAGCCTATCCCAGGGGTATATATATCCCGGCTGCTAACTCTACCTAATTGCCAGTACAATGTCTAACCTTAGTTCCTACTGAGTGAGCTATACTGAGCTCCTGTTGCTTACTTGTATCCAGTTTGTGCAGTTTTGCTTCCTTCTGCTATACAGATTCCTGCAAGTGATCTACACCTGGCAAAGCTATTCCAGTGGCTGCACAGAAAATCTCAACCTGTTCCAGCTATCCAAACCTGCAACTCGCCTGTGTATACCATTCTCATTGCATGGTGAGCGTTCCTGGTTCCTGCACCATTGATGCAGTCCCTGGTATCATCATCCACTATCCATTCCGGTGTCCGGTCAGCATCCGGTCCTGCTACCATCTGAGTGCTCCTGGATCCTGGACTACAGTGACACAGTTCTAGCCTGGTGAATACATTGCCAAGATCTACCATGCCAAGCATTCCGGTTTAAAGTAAGAAGAGTGTTATTTTATCTTTCTACAGTATTAACCCAGTATCAGCCTGCCACACTCTCCACTGATTGCACATATCAACTGGTCTCCAACACAGATGTCCCTGGTGGTCTAGTGGGTACGATTCGGCATCTCTCCACCGAAACCCGGGTTCGTGTTCTATATTTCATGCCAGGTCTTCTTAGGTCTGCCAGCTTTCGTTACACATCTCTAGACATGCATAGAGACAAATATCAGACACCGGGTTCACAAACAAACACGAGTCTGACAGAGGGATTAGGCACCTAGGGGAGGGTTAGGGTGAAGATTAGGGCTAGAAAAAAAAAAAAAAAAGTCGACCATGTGTGTGTCGACCTTTAGTGTGTCGACCTATTGCCTGTCTAACTTCCATTGTCTATCCAAACATTGTTTCCATTTTTTCTGTAGACCTAATGATCCGCACCCGAAAGGAAAGCAATGGAGAACATAAATCGAAGGGGTTTGTATTTCTTTGTAACCTTCATTTGCATTGTAGATAAGAGAACCATGAAAAAAGTATATATATTTATCTAATATGAGGGCCTGTTATGACTGCAGTGCTGTCTTGCCAATGAATCACTTTACAGAGCACAGCTTAGTAAGTTTGATACAGTGTGAATTATTGTGGTTTCATAGCTACTGTAGGAATGTGTCCTATTTTGCTCCCAGTTTAACAGAGGAGAGAAAGCATCTAGTGTGTGCAGTTGCTATTTTGTCATTTCTATTTTTCAAGTATTTTAAATATTGGAGTAATGTGTACAGACCTCCAAAGTTGCTGGTTGCTTAGGCTTCCAAATCAGGACAAGAAAAGAGTATTTTGGTACCGCCGTTGGAAAGGAATTTAAAAGGGCCATCTCAAGAGTAAGAAAAGTACACAATTGGAGCACTCTGGGTATACTAGTGCTTGTATCCCTGGTCAGCCTTGATTGTTAAAAATGCTTACACCAAACGCTCTCCAACCCAAAGAGAAAAACATTGGTACAGTACAGCAGCCAGGATTCTGGAACTGATTCACAGTTCAGAGCAAACAAAAAAAACAAAAAAAGGATTTGCTCCTTAAACAAACTATGTTGCAGATCAAGTCTGCATGTACAGTAAGACTGGTTTGAAATTCAGAATTAAGCTAGGATACAACCTATCCTAGCTATAAATCTCCCTGCATATTGTAAATCTGCCGCACACCTGCAATGCAACATGTTTTTCCCAGGGTGCTCATTTCTTTTTGGTTTGCTCCTAACTCTGAAATGTAATTTAAACATGTACATAGAGGGCCTAATTCAAAGAGTTTCAGGTAGTAAGAACAGGTCTGTATACCTCTGTATTGTAGGTTTAGGTTTAACGGGTCGAGTTAGCGGTAACCGAAATTGATACCATTTGCTCATCGTCTTTAGGTTATAGGTTGCTATAATAACCCTTTAACGAGGACACCTATTACACAGACTGTGGTTGAACAATTTCAAGCCTGAATTTCACCTGGTTTTTATGAGCCACAGAACTTGTGTAATTCATATTTGTCCCAGATTAAAGTGATATAGCAATCCTACTTTAGGCATTTAAGACACATGATTTACGGATCTGAAGGAAAGTTGATGAGCTATGGTCTAAGGTTGAAAATAATTGAGTGGGCAACTGGACGGAATATAATTGTTAAAATATTGTTTAGGTAAGTGGAATATTACCTGGACTGAGTGAAAAAAAAAATATATACTGTATAGTCTGCTCCATGGCAATATAATTGGTTAGAGTCCTTTTAGATTAGGTAAGGACAGGTAGTTGAAAAACCCCATATGATGGTATACAAGGAAATTCCCCCCCTTCCCAAGCTGTCTATAACAAACATCAGAAGACCATTAGAGTGTAAAACCTAGACTGACATTTAGTATTTTTATTTTATATCTTTTTATTTAAGAGTTTTATAGGTATCGGGAAAATAATTCGTACTACTACAGGGGTTACACAGTATACAATACGCAATATTTGAAATATTAAATAACAGAAAAAATTGTATCATAAACATAAGGTTGTAACAGAACAAATCACAAGTACACAGCAGTTATATATAAAAGTGTGGCTCTTTTGAGTCAGGAGCAGAACAGCAGAACAATGGGTAAGGCACAGAGAATGATGGGGGAGGAAGTGGGTGGTGGGATGGGGAAGAATGGGGAGATAGGTTGGGCAGGAGAAGGAGATGAGAATCAATGAATATGGGAAACATCTTAAGTAGTGTAGATCCGGGGGGTTGGGGCATTATGAGAGCTGTAACAAGGATCCCAGATTTCATGAAATGTTTGCAGTGTTTTTTCTTTCCTGTAAGCAGGTAATATACTCCATATTAGGTACAAACCACACACTATTACTTGAAAAGGGAGGGTGCTTGATATTTTTCAAATTACGCAATAATTGAAGTTTTAGAGATTTACAGAAGTACACGATGAGTAAATCAGTATTTTTATCTTTGTGGGTGCGCACAGTACACAGGAAATTAACAAGATTATGTCAGTCCAAAAATAAACTATAAGTGGGTGGGATCATCTGACATAGGCCAGTTCGTATGCAAGTCCTTACAATGAGATGAAACCATGCAAAATAATGGGGAACTCAATAAAAACAAAAAGGCAAAACCACAAATGCTGCATAATCACACATTTATTTAAGTGGCTTTGTAGAGAACCGGTCTCGAACTGATAATCAACAGATAATACATACAATTGATAATGACTACAGAAAGTAGAAATAGCTGTCTTGCAGAATTCTGTCACAGACGTGAAGGATAAAAGTAACATCTAATTTCCTAATAGTAAATGTTCTTCCTATTTTAGGCAAAACGGAGTACTAAACTGAGGTAACATGAATCCACAAAAGAACTCATATATGGGCAAATGATGTTGTACTTGCAATATCTATGATAACATCTCTGAAGCCATTTTTTTCCTGAAATACACAGATACCCGTACCTTCTGTGTGAACAGGGCCAGGTCCATATAAAATGTATCCTGTAGATGTGTGAAAGTGGTTTTAATTGGATTAGAAGTAAAAGTAGATTCACACCATAAAATAAAGCTTCCACAAACTATATATTTTTTAACAGTTATTTTTCCTTACCTGCATTAGTTTTAATGATGGATTTCCTGGAACTTTGAGAGCAGACTAAGTAGAGGTCTCGTTTCTTTTGTAGTTTTCCTGCATTAGTGGAAGACATATCCTTATCCTGCATTTGCTCTTGCTAACTGTTGCCATCATTTTGTGGTCAAAGATGAATCTTATTAATTTTACATTTTCTTTGCCGGTCACGTCAAAATACTAACATGGACTCTATCCAGGCAAACTGCTTTCTTTGCTGGTTTAGCTCTTCGTAGTAGAGAGTTGGCTTTGCTAAATGTTGGTTTTCCGTCCTGTTCACAAACTGGCTAATATATTGCATAGAATTCATCACTGAAGTTTTCTTTGCATGAACAACCAGAATTAAAAAAAATAAAATAAATAACTGATGCCCTTATCTATCACCCCTTTTCCACCACAATCCCGGGTCTGTCCTGGGTTTTTCGACCCGGTATTTTGCCGGGTCGTACTTGGCTTTTACACCTTTTCACTGCACCCTCGTCCCGGTGTTTCCCGGGTCGTCTCAGTTTCCACTGAACCCGGGAAAGGCCAGCAAAACCTATGGATGTCATAAATAATGGCCTTTATTCAGGCTCACAAAGCTTAGGTCACAGAAAGGAAACAAAAGGGAGGGTTGGGGACTGCTCACAGCATTGCAACAATGATGGCTGACGAGGTACCAGTGTGTTGCCCGGAGTTCCTGATTGTTTGTAGCTTTGTGCTGTTTCACACAGCAACTGAGAGCATGATTCAGCTTGTGACACTGTGCTGCCTAGTGCAGTGTCATTTGAGGAGGAGAGCACAATTTCTGACAGAGGGCTAAGCCCAGCTCTGCCTGTCTGCGTCCAGCTCTCCTTCCTGTCCCTCCCACAACAGCCTCTCCCAGCGTGGATGTGTCTCCTGCAGTCTCTAGGTAATTACATCAGCAGCCAGGGCCCTGGAAGGACCAATCGGTGGCGTTTGGAATTACCCGGGTAGAAAAAAAAAATGGGTAAGAGCTGTTTCCACTGTAGTGTTCGCTAAAAACCCTGCTCGCTATCCGGGAAAAAATCCTGGGTCAGTAGACCTGGGATTTTTCCCTTGGAGCCGTTTCCACTGAGCCGCATCCCGGGTAAACACAACAATTACCTGGGTTTTTTAGGCAGTAGAAAAATAAGAGTTATGGTATAACATACCTTAGTTGACGCTTTTTCTTCGAGGTCCATAGGGTCAACAGGAACTACCTTGGTGTATGTAGTTGGAGTATCCATTGCATCAAACAGCTACAGCTTTGAAGCTCCCAGCATGCATAGGGCCTCCTCCTTATATACCCTGCCCCCAGCCACAGGCATTCAGTTTGTAAACAAGCCTAACGACAAGAGACGGAAAGTGGAGAAGGAGGTACAATGAACACAAGAAAAACTCCCAAAGAAACGAAGAGTGACAGTGACACAAAAAGAAAAGATCATCATCCCAACTGAGGCCAGGTGTGTAAGTTTGGGTGCCCTTTGGACTCTATGGACCTTGAAGAACGTTAACTAAGGTATGTTATACCATAACTCTTATTTTCTTCTTCAGGGTCCATAAGGTCCACAGGAGCTACCTTGGGGATGTCCTAAAGCAGTTCCCTTATAAGGGTGGGGATGTTCCTGAGCACAAAGGAGTATCCGCCGCCCAAAGGAAGCATCCTGGGAGCCAAAAGTATCAAATGCATAGAATTTGATGAAAGTGTGGACCGAAGACCAAGTCGCCACCTTGCATAATTGTTCCGCAGAGGCGTCATATCTAAACGCCCCCGACGGTCCCACAGACCGAGTAGAATGTGCTGTCACAGTGTTCAGAAGTGGGATATCAGCCCGAGTATACACATGAGAAATAGTCATACGCAGCCACCGAGCCAGAGTCTGCTTGCTAGCTGGCCAGCCTTGCTTGTGAAAGCCATATAACCACAAAAAATGCATCTAATTTTCTGATGGAGCTGGTACTATCCACATAGATATGAAGAGCTAGAACTACATCCAGTGACTGTTCATCTCCAGAAAGGCCGGAAGACTGAAAGGCTGGGACTACAATTTCCTCATTTATATGAAAACGGGATACCACCTTTTGGTGGTAACTTGCCCTTGTACGGAGGACAGCTCTATTCTGGTGAAAAATGGACAGCGACATGAAAGTGTTGCCAAATGAGAAACTTTGCTAGCTAAAAAGAAAACAAGGAGAAAATGGGTCTTCGCTGTCAACCATTTGAGGTCCACTGTGTCCAAGGGTTCAAAAGGGGGAGCCTGCAGCGCCCTGAGAACCAAGGATAAATCCCACGGTGCCACCAGAGGGACAAAGGGTGGCTGAACTAAGAGAACACCCTGAAAAAAATGTTCTAACATCTGGCAGAGTGGCAATTCTGCGCTGGAACCAAACTGACAATGCAGAAACCTGAACTTTTAAGGTAACCAGACGAATACTTTAATCTAGTCGAGCTGGAATGAAAAGTAAGAGCTCAGGAGACCCTAAAAACATTAGGGTCCCAAACCCTGTAATAGATGCGAGCGGAAGCAGGCTTCCTTGCCCTAAGCATCGTCTGGATCACAGAAGTAGAAAAACCTTTGGCCTTTAAGACGGAAGACTCAAGAACCATGCCGTCAAAGCCAGCCGAGGTAGCTCCGGATATAGGCAGGGACCCTGCAAGAGCAAATCCGTCCGTAGAGGATAAAACAACAAAATAATCAAGCCTAGGACTGCCTAATCAGTCCCGCTGTTATAAAAGGTGCGTCTGGACACTTGCCAAGCACCAAACAAAAAATCTGAATGCCTGTGCCTGGGGTATATAGGGAGGAGGCTCTATGCATGCTGGGAGCTTCAAAGCGGTTTGGTGCAATGGATTACTCCAACTACATACCCCAAGGAGGTAGTTCCTGTGGACCCTATGGATCCTGTAGAAGAAAAGGGGTATAAGAAGTAAGGCAAGGGCCAATAATTTGTGAGCTCTGTCTACTTATTGATGTTATAGGGTACTGTTCCAGACAATAGTCATTGTGGGATTCTTTGATTGTGCATTTCAGCTTTAATCGCGAAGACTTAAAAAGGTTGTCTAGAAGTAGAAGAAATATATTGTCTATTGTATTGACCTCATGCTTTATAGATTCTTACTTCTCCAAACAGACATGAAGGTGGAAATTGAAAAAAAAAAAAAAAAAAAAAGATTTTTCCACAGAAGCTCTTTGTATCAATGTATCTAGTTTTTATCCAAATTCTCATGTGCAGGATTAGTCAAACTATATTTAGACAATGCATCTACTATCCAGGAACCTAGTAACAGAACACTGTACTCAAGACAATCTCTCTTCCTCCCGAGACAGATTGCTAAGAGACCTAGTTCATTTACGGGACAATTACTGTGATCAGCAGAGGAGACATGTGACATCTTCTTGACATAGCAAGTATAATATTGTCAAGTTCTCGAATTAAACCAGGTCTTTAACAAATGCCAAAGTGAATGTATGGCTATGAATGTAGCCAGAGACAGTACTGAACCTCTAAAATGATTGTACACCCTGTCTATATACTGTATTTTAATCATTTTAAGCTCAACTTGAATAAGTTATATGTTAAACTTTTTAAAGTGCATTGCACCTTCAGAAGTTGCTGTAACAGAGAATTAACTAATTGTTCAGTTTGGACTTCTAGGACATCTACACAATATTCTTCACACTACATTTTAATATAAATAGAACTATAGGATATTTGGATTTTCAGAAGTAGTTTAAAATGGCTCTTGAAACTATCTTACAGTGCCAAGTAACTTGCTTAGCCACTAAAGAAACTTCATTTTTATTTCAAAGTTTGTTCTCACAACAATTCGAATAAAGAATTTGAAAATTAGTGATAATTTTCTAATAGATTAAAAACACAATTTAAAAAACCAATTGCACTAAATTTGATCAGGTTTCAGGTTCAAGCTTAAATGGTTACATTCTATAGTATTTCTAACCGTTTTCCATAGTGAATGATAAACTATAATGGGCAGATGCAATTAGCCGTGGGGCTTACCAAGCGGCTACAGCTCTGTCCTGTGCTATTCAGTAATACCCCTTTCACATCGCACACCTGGCTCTGACCCGGTATTTTGAACATGGGTCCAACCTGGCTGTGACCCGGGTCAGACCCCTTTCACACTGCACCTTCGACCAGGGTTATTCCTGGGTTGGCACTGTTCACACTGAACCCGGGTCAGCCATGTAAAACCCTATGGATGTCATTAAAAATTTACTTTTTCAGGCTCACAAAGATAAGATAACTTGAGGGAAACGCAAGGGAGGGATGGGGACTGCACAAAGCATTGTAGGGAATCATGGTTGATGGATTACCACTGAAGCCCTGAGTTTGTGCTTTACTGCTGTTTGATTCAGCCAGTGAGAGCATGATGCAACGTCTGGCAGCATAGTGTACACTTCACTTCTTCATCACTCCAATTAGCCATCACTGTAGTAACTGTAGTGGTATTAACCCCCTTCAGACTGCTGGAATGCTGCCTCTGCTGTTGTCTGCAGTTTGCTGCCTGTGTGTCTGGCTGATGACATCATCAAGTGAGACCCAGGAACATCCAATCAGTGGTGTTTGCTGAGTCCCAGGTTAGATAACCAGGGTAGGGCCTGTCCACACTGCGAACAACCCGGCTTGTTCCAGCGTTCAACTCTGGTCGATTCCAGGGTTGAAATGCAGAGTAGCCAGACCCAGCAATTTTTCTGTTGGCGTGTTCACATTGCAACTCGACCCGGCAATATCCCTGGTTACTTTTGACATGTGAAAGGGGTATTACTGTCGCTAGCCCGTGTAGTAAGCCTCAGAGGGTCCACTCAATGCAGATTTTTCCTTGCAGCCTAAGGAGCTGTGCAGAAAATTCCAAGTGCACCATTGGGGTCTTACCACATTGTGTAACTCCATAGCTCTGGACATTTAACCCAGAATCTATAAATTAACGTATGTTGGCCACGGGCTTATGGTGCAAGCAAATGGGCTTGTAATTGAATAACTCCAAAATTTTAATTCTGGAGCTACAGGCCTGTGGCAAGTCCCCTGGCTAATTGAATCTGCCCCCACTGGTCAACGCAGAAGTTGAAATACCTTAAAATGTAGCTAACCTGGAATATGTCCTACACAGTTAAACCAAAATTCCCATGTACCACAAACAAATTTGTTTGTATTTCAAACCGGATAATTATAGCATCTTTAATAGAGTTGCATAAACTATCTTCTGGGTAAATACTCCATGGCCAAAAGTCTTGAGAATGACACAAGTATTGGTTTTCACAAAGTTTGTTGCTTCAGTGTTTTTAGACCTTTTTGTCAGATGTTACTATGGTACACTGAAATAAAATTCCAAGCATTTCATAAGTGTCAAAGGCTTTTGTTGACAATTACATTAAGTTTATGCAAAGAGTCAATATTTGCAGTGCTGACCCTTCTTTATCAAGACCGCTGCAATTCGCCCTGGCATGCTGTCAATCAACTTCTGGGCCACATACTGACTGATGGCCACCCATTCTTGCCTAATCAATGCTTGGAGTTTGTCAGAATTTGTGGGTTTTTGTTTGTTCACCCTCCTCTTGAGGATTGACCACAAGTTCTCAATGATCTTAAGGTCTGGGGAGCTTCCTGGCCATGCACTCAAAATTTCAATGTTTTGTTCCCCGAGCCACTTCGAGCACCTTGCCATAAGTCAAAAGTGATAACTATCATACTGGAAAAGGCATTGTTAGTCACCAAACTGTTCTTGGATGGATGGGAGAAGTTGCTCTTGGAGGATGTTTTGGTACAATTCTTTATTCATGGCTGTGTTCAAAATTGTGAGTGAGCCCACTCCCTTGGCAGAGAAGCAACCCCACACGATTGATCTCAGGATGCTTTACATTCAATCTGCCGACCTTTTGTACCAGTCAACCATTTGTGTCGACCTATACATTGTCAACCTTTTGTCTGTTGACTCTTCATTTGGATGCCCAGTGGATAAACCAGGACATTCAAGGTACGCAACATAAATGCAGCCATGAAAACAAAGGGTAGAGGGCCTTGCTCATGAGAGAGCTTACATTCAAGGAGGAGGAGAGCACAGCTGAAACAAGAACATGGAGCGTGTGGTTCAGAGTGGAACTTGGGACAGTTGTGGGGGTCACTACTATGTGTAATATAGGTCGGAGTAAGGTAAGCCCCAACAAAGATGTGTTTTTAGAATTTGCCAGAATCAAATCTTTCCCTCAGTAGAATATTCATCTGGGAGGCAACTATACAAGAATACAAACTCAGTAGCAAATTTATTAGGTACATGTGCCCCTGCTTGTTAATGCAGTTATCTAATCATCCAATCATGTGGCAGCAACTCAAAGCATAAAAGCATGCAGCAATGTTCAAGAGGTTAAGGACAAACACCAGGAGAAGTTAGACATTAGGTCTAAGTGACTTTGACCGATAGTTGGTGCCAGACAAGATGGTTTGAGTATGTCAGAAACTGCTGATCTTAAGAGAGAGCGCACAAAACCTCTATTGAGTGGCAATTCTGTGGACATAAATGTCTAATTTATGAGAGAGCATGACAGTGTCTACCCATTCTCCTGTTACCTGATATGAAAGTAGAATGCAGTAGAGTTTCTTTCATTGCACAGAGTCCTGGTCACATTGTTGCCAGATAAATCACAGAAAGCAGAGACTACAGTGGAGCACAGTCTCGCCAACCTGGACAGTTTAAAAGAGGAAAAACATTGCCTGGTCTGGCAGATCTTCATTTCTGCTGAGACATGCATATGGTAGGAGCAGAATTTAATGTAAATGCGAAGCCATCCTGCCCTGTGTCAATGGTTCAGGATGGTGGCATTGTTGGAATAATGATTAAGGGGAATTTAAGGGGAATTTTTTGGGGACACATTAGGCCCTTAATACCATATGAACATTGTTTAAATGCCACAACCTATGTCAGTATTGTTGTTGAGCATGTGCATCCCATAAAGAAGTCAGGTTGTCATTGAGGCAAAGGGGAGGTGGGGGTCTACACATTACTAGAAAGGTGCACCTAATGAAGTTGCCACTGTGAACAATTGTGGAAAAATCAGCATGACTGATAAGTATAAAATTAGATATCAGCATTGTACTGTGGACTACCCTATTACAGAGACTTCCGCAGACAACTGCACATTTTACCATCAGACCAGAATATTATTGTTCAAAACTGAATCACTTGATATAAAGGAAATCTACAACATATTTACAGTTTATTTTCTTAGACTTATTTAACAGTAGCAAATTAATTATACTGAAAACAGAACTTGCTTTCACTACATATAAAAGATATGGTGTATATTATCTGAAATGTTCGGGTTTTGGCAAACAGGATAAAAATGTAAGTTTTTTTTCTCTGCAATTTATGCCTAATATATTCTTATTTAGGGGATTTCAACTCAAGGAGTCACGTTTTCAAGATGTCTTAATCATGCATGGGTGATTTAATCTATTTTGCTGGGTCAGACATTATCCCACCTGTTTTCACATACATATTTTTTTTTTTCAAAAGCATTACCTGTTGCGAGAATTTCAGGACTGAAAACCCCTGCAAGAGTACATAAAAATATTTGTGTATCCCCCAAACCCTAGCATTCCTCTCCTGATTAATTGCATAGCAGTGATTCGCAGAGTAACAATAGGAGTGAGAGTTACACTTACTGAAGTTGTTGGAACTTGGACAGTAAGGGGACCTGTCTAAGCTGGTTCATGTAGTGGTGTGCAATATTTTGCTTCCATTAAATTAAAAAAATAAATAAATAAAGATTGCAACAAATATACTGTAGTTTTTCCTGCAGTATCAAGACCCACAATGAGGATACAAATTTTATTTTTGCCAAAAAAGGTCTTTCAGGAGTTTAGCAACAGATATCTTATGTTGGAAATGTGAAAGTAACAGAAATAGTAAGAGAATTTTTATGGCCCATGGACTGCACCTGTGTCAAACACACATCTATATATTGCATATGATTTCTGTCTTCTGGGAGCCAAGTTTGAATTCTTACCAGTACCAGGCTTCAATTAAAGAAAAGTAAAAAACATTTTTATACTGTCCTGGGAAAATATTAATCTAACTTTTCCCCTTCCTACACCAAGCACACCACAATGTCTCAAAAGGTGCTTACACACTAGACTATGTGCTCACGACGCGATATTGTGAACGATTTCCCTTGAACTCTCCCCGGCACGCCAAGACACAATATGGTGATGAAACGTGTCCAATCTGACCAACTATCTATCGTGCGTCATTAACAATTTCCAGTGCGTCGTGTACGAGATTGGCAGATCTTGCCTGCAGTAAACAAGATCTGAAGTACGACGTACGACCCGCGGGTAGGCGCATCGTTATGAGTGGACACTCACGATTTGCAGATATTTTGCACGATTTGTCTTTCTGAATTGCTGAAATCGGGCAAAATGTTGTCTAGTGTGTAGGCACCTAAAGCCTGAATGCTAGTTGTCTGCAAAATGTGAATACATATTCAGAGAAGAATGACACACCAAGGATTTAAAGACTGCATCAGTGAAATAACATGAAATTTGCCTTATATTTAGTTTCAGCAACTAGTGTACAATGTGTTATCCAATGCCTTGGTACATGAACAGTGCAAGACCAAACTCAAGTTTTAACACTTATTTTTTTAAATTATTACTACTTTTTCTGCCGGGGGCCATTTTGATATATATAGCATTATTTGCGGGCCAGGTGCGGGTCATGCCCCCTCCGTGTGATGTCACACTGCAACGGTCCATAATCGCTAGTGAGTACTGCAATGCCTGCAGCATCCTGAAGATGCGCCGGGGAGCTGTAAGGGCAGCGGTGTGACTGTCTGAAGCATCCTCAGGACGCTCCAGGCGGCACTGCTGCATAGATTCTGGCCGCAGGGTGCCATTAAAGGCACCCTGCTATCCAGATAATGCTAGCACAAAAAAGCGCCGAGGGCCAGACCAAATGATTCCGGGGGCCTGAGGTTCCCCATCCCTGACTTACACTATCACTACTTTATGTACTGTATTCCCCTAATCTGTATCATCTGTAATTTCATGTGTTAAATACTTCAAAACAAAAGTAAAATCTTTTGGGTTGAAATTAAGTCAATTTGTATTCAATACCGGTTGCAGGAGTTACGCAGCACTGCTGATGGGCGCAATGCAGCAGTTTAGCTAATCATAGAATAGACAAAATACAACTTGCCATTCATATCTTCCATGTGGTGTGTTCCCTGAATTATAGTACGGTAAGCTCTACTCAATGTTCATCTGCTTTTCTCAGAACATACAGTTCTCTTTACACTGTCCTTCTGTGTCAGCAGATCCCTTGGGATAGAGGAATTACGTACATTTGAACAGTGAATGCCATCAGCACAAAATCCAAATAGTGTGGGGGATGTGAATGTGCCTAGCAAATCTTTAATAATAAATAAAAGTGCTAAATAAAAGTTGCTAAATCCTTGATTTATTTTGCTTTCTCTATGCAATACCCATTACATGAATGATGTGGTACAAGTGGCTTGTCCACATTTATAGAATTCATACTGTATGTGTAAAGAAAACAAAAGCATATTTGCCTATGCAAAACCACACTTTACAGTAAATCTGTCAACCCTGCTCTGAATTACACTGGTGATTTAAAAACCTGTTTCTAGCTGTGAGTTAGAGAGAATAAATCCTGTAATGACCTTTTCCACCTTATTCCCAGTAGCAGGGGTCACTCACATTGCAGCCACAGGCACCTGGAAGGCACTACAAGCAGTAAAGATAGAAGGCTATTATGGATGATTTTAATAGCTTTAGAAAGCACAACTACAGACGTGTCCTGCTACATCTTTGCTTCGTAAGCCTGGAGAAAGGCAAGTACCCGGGAAACCCTAAAAACCATAGGGTCATACTTTCTGTGGAAACACCATTAACCAAAGAATGCCAAACACTGTAATAGATGTGGGCAGAGGAAGGTTTTCGTGCCCTAAATATCATTCGAATCACAGAGCTGGAGAAACCTTTTGCTCTTAAGATGCAAGACTCACGAGCTACGCTGTCAAAGACAGACTGGGAAAGCAGGCAGGGACCCTGTGCTAACAGATCCAGCCATAGAGGAAGAGGAAATGGAGTCTCTGTGGATAGATTCCGTAAGTCGCAGAACCAAATGGCATCTGGGTCAAGCAGAAGTTACTAGTATCGCTGCTCTGCCTACCTGCTTGAATTTCCTGAAGACTCTTGGTAGGAGGGAAATTGGAGGAAAGAGATAAGCCAGCTTAAAGTCCCATCTCACCGCTAGTTCGTCCATGAATGCGGCTGAGGGTCTCTGGTTTAGGATCCGTACCTGGGGACCTTGTGATTGTGACGTGAGGCCATGAGGTCTACATCTGGTAGGTCCCATTTGTTCACCAGAAGTTGAGAAAAAAAAAAAAACCCACTCTCCAGAGTGTATGTCCTGACTATTTAGGAAGTCAAGCTTCCCAGTTGAGGACTCCCGGGATGAATATTGCCGAGATAGCCGGAAGATGATGAAGTGTTGCCCAGATCAGAATGTTTGTCACTTTCCTCATGGCTGGGTGACTTCGCATGCCTCCTTGATGATTGAGATAGGCTACTGTGGTCGCATTGTCAGATTGGATCTCAAGCCGTCCTGCCCTGGAGCAGGTCCTGAGCCATGATAAGTGCTTTGTAAACTCCTGGAAGCTCCAGAACGTATATGGGCAGATGACTCTCGATTTGTCCATCTTTCATGAAGGGTGTGATGACCTGTCACTGCCCCCCATCCACGAAGACTTTCGTCCGTGGTGAGAAGCACCCAATTTGGAATCCAGAATGGGCAACCTTCATCCAGATGATCCTTTTGCAGCCACCATGAGAGAGAGAGAGAGAGAGAGAGAGAGAGAGAGAGAGAGACGAACCTCTGGAGTGAGAAGGATCCTCCGGGACCTTATTAGATGATACTGTCCGTTCCATCGGGAGAGAATAAATTGTTGCAGAGGCCTGGAGTCGAAATGAGCATATTCCATTTCGAAGGTGGATACCATTGACCCCAGTACTTGCTTATAGAATGGATACCCTTTGATTGCGTAGCAATTTGCGCACTCGCAATGATAGGGCTGCAATCTTGTCCTCTGGCAAAAACCCCCTTTGCCTGAGAATCCAGAAGTGCCCCCAGATGTACCATCCACTGTGTATGTGAAAGAGAGGATTTCTTCAAATTGATGATCCAGCAATGCGTCTGTAGGCAGGCAATGGTCAGTTGGAGATGGTGTTGTAGAACAGCTGGAGACTGTGCCAATATAAGGAGGTCATCCAGGTATGGTAATATTCCGATTCCCTGACGCCTGAGGCAGGCCATCATAACCACCACTATTATGGTGAAGACCCGAAGCGCCGTTGATAGACCAAAGGGCAATGCCTGAAATTGGTAATGTTGTTGCAGGACGGCAAACCGTAGAAATTGTTGGTGGGATGGCATAATAAGCACCTGCAGATACGCATCCTGAATATCCAGAGAAGCCATAAAATCCACAGGTTCCATCCCCAAAATAATTGACCAAAGAGTTTCCATACGAAACTTGGGTCACGGATAAACTTGTTTAAGATTTTCAGATTTAGAATAGGACCATGAGACCCATTCGGTTTCTGAACCAAACAGATTGGAATAACCACCTCTTCATTGTTGAAACACAGGAACTGGGATGATCACCCCTGCCTGCAGCAGAGAGTAAATGGCCTCCTGGAGAGCCAATGTCTTGATAGAATCCAATGGGGCAGTAGTGCAAAAAAAAAAACTTCTAGGGAGGATGCCTCCAGAAAGTGAGTGCATACTATCTTATCCAATTCTGCTCCAAAAAGTATGTTTCCATAAAAAGGTAAAGACTCCAGAGCCCTCTTGACCCTGTATCTGCTTACCAGGCTCTTAAATAAAAAGGGCTCTATGAGCCACAACCAAGGCTGCCAAAGCTTTAGAAGCAAGGAGCCCAGCATCTATTGCAGCTTCTCCCAGATAGGAGGCCAATTCCCGTATGTGGAAGATATATGTTAGCTGTTCTCTGGTAGCATTTGGTAGAGTATCTTCCAACACCCCTGTCCATTCTTCAACAGCCTTGGATACCCAAGCCCCAGGCATAGCTGGTGGAGTAACAGCTCCAGACATTGAAAATACTGATTTAAGACATACTTCAAGTTTTCTATCTGTAGGATCTTTAAGGGAGGATGCGGACGTATAGGCACTCCTAACTAAATGTGTCACATGAGCATCCACAGTAGGAGGGATTTCCCATTTAGTACCTTCAGTAGTTGGGAAAGGATACAAAGATGCTAATCTTTTCATAACATAGAACAGTTTACTCCATGCCTCTTCCATAAAGTTCAGTGAGCTGTTCAGATTTAGGAAAACTCAGCTTTTACCACCTTCTGGTGTTTAAACACTTGAGCCTTCTGTCTATTAGCCGGCTCATCATCCTGTATAATTAGGATTGATTTGACCGCCCTCACTAAAGAAGGGACATCCACTGAAAAAGGATGGTCCTCCTCTCCTGAGATATACCCTGGAGAAGAACCGGGCGCTTCATCTGATTCCTCTGATGATGCATCTGAATCTACATGCTGAGCAGACTGATAAAAAGATAATGTCCGCTTAGGCGCCTTAGTGACTACCGGACTGTTCGCAGCATCAGACTAACTTGAGTGGGCAAAAACATCCATCCAGGAAGGATATATAGGGGGGACGAACATAGCAAGTTGTGGATATCCCATTAAAGGAAGCAGCGTGGGAATAGCCACTAGCAGCGTCATCACCTGAGACAAGGAGGACACCCAAGATGGCTCTTGTACAGGGGGTTGGTAGACTGCACTGGTGAGGTGGTTCTTTATAACACAACTATCCTGTATAAATTCCTAAGGGGACAAGCCCACCAAACAGGATTTACATAAAACCAGCACAGGGGCCTCAACCTCCTGCTTCCCTTTAGCTCGACTTATCAATTATAAAAGGTAACAATGCAATATAATGTGACAGCCTTCACACTAAATGTGAAGTACAAAGGAAAACCCCCACTCAATTGTAACAGAGGGATGAGGAGAAAAAAAACAGTGATAGTTATAACGGGCAGTCAGAAATAAAAGGCAGTATCAACACAGCACTAGCAAATAGTCACATACAATGCATATGTAATTCAGTTGCAATAGACTCTGAATCAACTACTCAAACACTAGGCTTAGCAGGATATAGAGCACTATATACCTGACCCAGGGGAGAGGTATACAGGGAGACTGACCCAAAACCTCCTGGAGACCAAACAGCTTCAGCAGAGCACCGATAGTTGACTGTGAGCATCTCATATGCACGAGGAGGGTAGGAGGAGCGACCCAGACGCAGAAAATCCTTTGATTGATCTGCGACTGGGGAGAAGCTGCCTGAGGAGAGCCTACCTCCCCTAAGCTGCGTCAACTGGCCAGGTACGCTGGCCTCATAGCAGCAGAAGCGCATGCTGCCAAGCCCCGGCGTCAGACTATAAGGACCAGGTGGTCTAGTGATGGAGCGGACTGCCCCAGGCCCCAAATGCATAGAAATAAAATAAAACATAAAAGTTTCGGACTGCCTGAGCAGTCTCCTGTTACAAAGGTGCATCTGAATCCTGAAGTACCAAAACAACAACTGAATACCTGTGGCTAGGGGCAGGGTATATGTGGAGGACAACCTGGGGAATCCTGGGAGCTGAAAGCGTAACTGTTTGGTGCCTGGATCACTCCAACCACATTATCCCCATGGTATCCCTGTGGGTCCCTATTGGCCCTGAAGAAGAAATATAATGATAAATGGGCCCCTATGTCCACTATGCTGCTGGGAGTCTGTTCCCAGCAGTGTTGTGGACAGTAGTATGCTGCAACTTTGCAGGTTAGTGGAGAGTCTGGAGACGAGGTGGACGGCCATAGTAATCACTGTGTGGGGCCGTGGCAATTTTATTGATGGGGCCCCGACAAACCTTAATCCGGCCCTGAATATAATGTATGTCTATGAGTTGAAAGCCCCATATGCACGGAGTTCTAGTGGAACTACCCCAGTACCACAGTGATGCATATACAAAGGTGGAATCATGGCAACATACTGCATTTAAACAGACTCCATATAACCCTAGGCTATAAGAGCTTGGCCCGCCACTACACGGCATGCTGCAAATAACGTACAGTAGGTGCTGTATACTGGATGTAATAGGGTGTGGGTTTCTATACAAAATTATATTTTATACAAAAGGAGTTTGTATATTCTCCCTGTGCTTGCGTGGGTTTCCTCTGGGTGCTCCGGTTTGCTCCCACACTCCAAAAATATACTGGTAGGTTAATTGGCTCCCAATAAAAAATTAACCCTAGTGTGTATGTGTGTGTGAATGTGCTAGGGAATATAGATTGTTAGCTCCACTGGGGCAGGGACTGATGTGAATGGTCAAATATTCTCTGTAAAGCGCTGCGGAATATGTGTGCACTATATAAATAACTGGTAATAATAATAATAATAATAATAATAATAATAAAGGGTTTGTTTTCCTTTTATACACACCACTGAGCAATGACAACAATTTCCTTTGTAAAATGTAATCCCATACCTTTGCCTGCAATTCTGGGAACTTCGTCTTCAAAATAGCTTTAACTATTCTCAGATGTCCTACTGATATAATGTGTTGACCAGATACAAAAGTTACAAGGAAAGACTACAGTTTAAAGGTGAGATGTACTGTGATATGGGGAAAACAGAAGCATTTAAACTAAATTAAGGTTTTCTTTTTTTTTATGATGTCAACAATGACCAGAACAGCAGCAGAATGCAGGCACCAGTATCCCAAAACTATTGTAATGCTACTTAAATCACTTTTACTGTGTAGCATAATAACTTTAAACATGCTACTAAAGTAGGATTCTGGTGTCTACATAATGATTGTTGGCATGGTGACTGTAGACCTCACATACTTGAAGGGCCAAAAGTCATGGGATAGCAGTATGTACAGTTAATAGTGGGTGGCGTCACCGTACTGTGACGTCTTGGATATGCTCAGACCTGCATAAATTTTGTGAGACAGTTTGAACACCGGCTAGGCTGCTTATTTGCAAGGAGATGTGAATTATCAGAGTTTGAATGGGGCATGATAGTGGATGCCCGACAGATTGGACATTCCATTTCCGAAGTTGTGCTGACATTCAACATTTCTCGATCGAACGGGTCACGTGTGTACCGGGAATACCTCATGGAAGGCATTACCACCCACCATAGACAGCGCAGTGGCCAACAACGGGCGCTTAATGATCGTGACCAGCAGAGACTGGCTAGAATTGTCTGTGGTTATAGACTTGCGACACTGGCTTTTATAATTTTTATTATTATTGTTTATTTATATGGCGCCACAAGTGTTCTGCAGCGCCTTACAAAGTACATAAACAAAAATGTGACTAACAGTACAATACAAATACAATGGAGGACAAGGACAGGTATAATATACATTGCTAGATTGGTGACCATAACACCCAAATAAGCAACAGAGCATAAGCAACCAAGTGTTAGGTGCCCTAGAGGGGAGTAAGAAGATGAAAATAAAATAAGGAGAAGCACAAGAGGGTAGAGAGCCCTGCTCGCAAGAGCTTACATTCTAAAGGGGAGGGGCAGACAAACAGGTGCGACACAGATGGGGTAAACATGGAGGAAGGAGCATGTAGCAGCAAGTTAGGATGAGAGCTGGAAGGCTTGATAAAGTAGTGGGTCTTGAGAGCCCGTTTGAAGTATTGTAGACAGGTGGAGAGTCTGATGGGGAAAGGGAGAGAGTTCCAAAGGTGGGGAGCAGCGCAGGCAAAATCTTGGAGGTGGGAGTGGGAGGAAGCAATCATGAGAGGTGGTGTGCATTTGTTAAACGAAGAGGGCGGGCAGGAGAGTGAAGCGAGATGAGGTCAGAGATTTAAATGGGAGAGGAATGTGTGAGGGCTTTGTAAGCAACTGTGAGAACCTTGAATTGGGTTCTGAAGGGGAGCCAGTGAGGGCTTGCAGGAGAGGGAAAGCAGATGTAGAGCGTTTGGAGAGGAAGATGAGTCAAGCGGCAGCATTGAGGACAGACTGGAAAGGAGAGCGATGGGAGTTGGGTAGGCCAGAAAGGAGGAGGTTACAGTAGTCCAATCTGGAGATGACCAGTGAGCGTATTAGGGTCTTAGTAGCATCCTGGGTAAGAAAAGGTCTGATCGTGGAAATATTTTTGAGATGGAAACGACAGTACTGTGAAAGATTCTGGATATATGGTTTGAAGGAGAGGGAGGAGTCCAGGATAACTCCAAGACAGCGCACTTTGGGGCTAGAGGAGACAGTTGTGCCATCAACTGATAGAGAAATAGTGGGAAGTGAGGTTATGTGGGAGGGTGGGAAGATGATCATCTCAGTCTTAGACATATAGGAAATTGCTGGGACATCGAGGAAGATATAGCAGATATACAGTTGTAGATACTAGTGAGGAGAGAGGGGGAGAAGTCAAGGGAAGAAAGGTAGATCTGAGTATCATCAGCATAAAGATGATGATGGAGGTCAAAAGAGCTGAGTTCACCTAGAGAGGACATATAGAGGGAGAATAGGAGAGGTCCAAGAATGGAACCTACTGTAAGAGGATGAGGGGAGGGGGAGGAGTCATGAGAGGAGACAGAAGGATCTGTCAGAGAGGTAGGACAGCCAGCAGAGGGCAGTGTCACAGACAAAGGGAGTGAAGGATTTGCAGCAGGAGAGGGTGGTTAACAGTGTCGATAGCAGCTGAGAGATCAAGGAGAATGAGCAGAGAGTAGTAGCCTTAGGATTTGGCAAGGAGATCATTGCTGACTTTTGTGAGGGCAGTTTCAGTGGAGTGTAGAGAACAGAAGCCAGACTGAAAATGGTCAAGGAGGGAGTGGGAGGAAAGAAAGGTGGTAAGGAGGTTGTAAACAATACGCTCAAGGAGTTTGGAGGCAAAAGGGAGGAGAGAGATGGGCTGGTAGTTGGAGATAGTGTTAGGATCAAGGGTAGGTTTTTTTAAGAATGGGGGAGACAAGGGCATGTTTGAATGCAGAAGGGACAGTGCCAGATGAGAGGGAGAGATTGAGGAGGTGGGCAAGATGGGAACAGGCACAAGGAGAGAGGCTGCGGAGGAGATGTGAAGGGATAGGGTCAAGGGGGGAGTTGAAGGGGGGGGTTGGACCAGATGAGGGCAATGACTTCCTCTCCAGATACAGGGGAGAAAGATAGAAAGATGTCAGAGAACGTAAAATGGAAGGGGAGGGATGATCCGGGAAAGGAGGAGGTGTAGTACTGGAGGGGTATGAGGTCATGACGTATGGAATTTTAGATGTTTAGTAGGTAGCAAAGTCAAGGGCAGAGAGCAAGGAGGAAAGGCATGGAGGGGGTGGGCAGAGGAGTGAGTTCAAGGTGGTGAAAAGATGCTGGGGATTTGAGGATTGGGAGGAGATGAGGTGCTTGAAATATGATTGTTTGGAGAGGGAAAGGGCAGCACTGTAGGATGAGAGCATAAATTTGAAATGGAGAAAATCTGCCTTAGAGTGTGATCTTCTCCACTGTTGCTCGGCGGTTCTTGAACACTTTTGGATCTGCGAGGGTGAGTAGTGATTGCCAGAGCAACAGAGTCCAGAGCAGAAGTAAGGGAGGCATTGTATAGGGAAGCAGCTTGTTCACGGCAGGAGAGAGGGAGGATTGGGGAGAGAAGTGAGTCAAGCAGGGAAGAAAGTGTCTCGCGGGCACACGCAGAAGTGCCCTCTAGCTCTGGCGCCCTGCCTGCCGCCGGAGCTAGAGTGAACACTTATTATATATATATATATATATATATATATATATATATGTACTAAATTGCAAACGATACTGGTGGCATGTGTATATTAATAAATAATATAAAAAATAATCTTCACATAACATATCAGACAGCTGCTCCACAATTTTTGTCACACGTTCCGCCCATGCAAAGCAGTTCCCCCTCCCCCCACCCACCCCGGAGCAGCTGGTCACACAACCCCAATCTGCAAAGCAGCTTGTCACATAATCACACCCCTTGGCATAGCAACACTCGTCACTCCCCCCACTGCACAGCAGCACTTGTAACCCCCCCTACCACCGCCATGCACAGCAGCACTTGTAATCCCCTCTGCACAGCAGCATTTGTAAACCCCCCACCCACCACCTGCTCAGTAGCACTTGTCACATTCCCACCACCACCAGATCTCGTTATTTAAGTGCTGTCACTGCTGCAGGTTTGATCTGTCCCTCTAACTGGACTGACCACTTTTACCCATTTCTGAGCATGTGGAAGCAATCGCACAACTATTGTTTGCTGCCACAAACTACTATCATTCAAACAAGCCAACTAGTTGGCAAGCTTTAATAATAGTCATCCAGTTTATGGCCACCTAAACTTTTTAATCAAATTAGTCAACTTTTTTTATCAACTGAACAATTCTGACATCACTTAAGTAGGGGGACACTGTCCACCTACAGGACTTCCATTTTAAAAACACAAATTAAAAAGAATGGATTTCACATATGCCATCAGACCCCTTGCACAGCAGCTTGTCTCAAAATTCCACCCACCTTCTTTTGACAGATTGTTCAGTTAGGGGGAAAGTGTGGGAGCTAATGGCAGATTAACGTTTGGAAAGATAATATGCTGGTGTGTAGTAACAATTACCCAACTAATTGAGAATTATGATAATTATGATCAGCTTGAAGCACCACTGGAGGACAAAATTTAAACCAGTGTTGTGCCTGTGCTAAATCAGGGATCTCCAAAGAGGTGATGTATGCTGCTGTGAAAGCAAGAGAGGGAGGCCCTCAGGAAAATATACTATAAAACAAGATGGCTTATAATATCCAATAGGTCGAACTTAGACCAAACAAAATACTCAGTAGTGTGGCACACTGTTTGTTACCTTCTCTCACATTTGTAATGGTATCTCATGTAGGATGGGATGCATGACGAATTGCAATTTGCATGCGATGCATCCCAGCGTTAATTACGCCGCTATGCATAAAGACAAACGTAAAGGACCCTCAGTGAGAGCTGTTCTTTGCAAGTGAGGAACTTCCGGGTCTATGACCCAGAAGTTTCTGTGACATCTTTTTGCATATGCACAGAATGACACGCACGCCATGGGGGATGCTGGGATGAATCCAATTGGATCCCTTCCTGGTGGGCGTCGTGAATAGAAGCTCATAGGCTTCTACTTAGCAAGAAATTGGTCAAAAAGGTGCTCTATGTGCAAGAAACCATATACAATAAGGAATTGTCATAACTTATACCTATGGAAAATGTTATTTACAATTCAATAAGCAATGTTGAAGTAGGTGAGCTGTGAATGGTGTAAACAGATATTTTCATTTATATAATAATCAATCATTTACATCTATAAATTAATTTCTAAGTACCTATTTTAATGCTGCAGGATGTGTGAACACATCAGCCCTTAGATAGTTATAAAACAAGTCTACAAATTCTGATTTATAGGAACAACACAGATCAAGGCTAATCAAAGACTGTAATTACATACCATCATCTCCTTCAGACTGTCCTGCTCTATAAGGCTTGTATTTTGGTTTTGGAGCAACTACAGGTGCAAACTTCTTAGGGTTTTGTTGAGTTGATACAGAGATGCTAGGTGTACCAAACCCTTGTGTAGTCTCCATTCTGACAGTGACATGTCCCAGGCTGTCCCCAGAGCTCTTTGGCGGTAGCCATGATGGATGAGACATCTTTCAGGTCTAGAAAAAGGCAAATATAAATTGGAACCAAATATACATTATGTGTTGAAAAATATATATTGTTTCTTAAAATTCCAGCAAATCCTTACCGGTAAGGAACACTCATAGTAATTTGGCAGTTTAAAATACAATCAGTTTGTATTTAGTTAATAGCAGGCAGTGCACCTTGATATCGGTGTTACATTTAAAAGGCTTCTAAAACTTCAGGAAACATTTGTTTTGTTATTTGCAGGGGCTTATGGGCATATTTACTAATTATTGTGTTCTAAATCTAATAATTAGAAACTTGGGCTCTGATAGGAGCATGTCCCTGCAGTGTGTTAAACTAATGCAATCACTAACCCCAGTATTGTTCTGCATACACGTGGTCTGCTGACCCCGCATGTGTGAACGAAGAGCCCTGGGGAGGGATCCTACAGATCCATCTCCTAGGCCACAATGACTAATTGAAAGATGGGGCTTCGCATTACACAGCTTGGTAAAATGTGCAATTAAGTACACTCCATACGGGATGCCCCCCGTATGGAGTGTGCTTTAGTGCTCCCTATTCATAATACTCCACACAGCTATAACGCTGAATAAAAATGTGCTCTTCAAAATGAAAAGCCCTTAAAAAAAAATCCATGAGTGAATACTACTATAAAAGATTTATGGTAAGTGCTGAAACAATTAGACCTTCCAAAAGTCCAAGCTCTAAAAACCTATATGTAGAATATCACATACAGAGAACATAACCCATACTTGCCAACTCTCCCTGATTGTCAGGGAGACTCCCTGAAATAACAGCAATCTCCCTGTCTCCCTGAAGAGTCTAGCAATCTTCCTGATTGCACTTTACCCCCATTCTTTATCGGTGATATAAAAATTAAAACAGAACTATGTACAAATGGGATTATTATCATTATGTCCCTACATTGGTTATAAGGCACAATGACCCATATGGCAACATGCATTATCTGAAAAGTATCAGTAAGTTTTAATCAACAAACAGATCTCACTAACTGCTTTGAGGCTCATTTACATTTGGCTGTAAGTCACTTTTATGACTCGCCTCTCAAAACACACCCACTTTAACACGTGCTCATAGGTGTTGCTTTCACAATCTCCCTGAAATGCTTTTTCAAAAGTAGTCAAGGATGACATAACCCAATATATACATGATGAACAACTTAAATGTCATATGGTTTAGGCCACCTGGTACCTTAAAAGAAAGGTAAAATTGTTCACTCTCTTCCAGGGCATTAACACCTGATTTTCTTACCTTAGGAGAGGTTGCTAATTTTAGTTGCTAATAGTCATTGAGAAGATCCCAGATGTTGCTTTTCATTTGCATAATTCTTGAAATTTTGATAAGATTGTTAAACACTTACTCTGTTTTTTATATGGTCTTCCCTGGCTTGTAACTTTTTGCATCTCAACACTGCCTCAAGGAAAGCTGGATAACTCTCCTCGCCATATCAGCAAACAATGAGATCTTTTTCCAGAGTATTTCTGTATCCTAGTATCTAATTTTCTCTAAATAAATTTCCATTTAAAAAAAAAAAAAGGATAAATTAAACTATATTCAGGCTGAGTATCTACCATCAAAGGTCATAACCACAGGTTCTACAAGACCTGAAAGATGCCATAGTTTTACAAATGTGTCCTTACTCAGCTTTGCTCTCAGCACGACGCATGAACTAGTGGCGCCAGATATCACAAGTGTATTTTCGCATTGCCAGACTGTCATACTGTACATTGTTATTTGTCATGTATGTCACATCACTGTAGTACTGTATACTGTATGTATGAAATGACTTTTCCATGTTTATCCACACTGCTAGTCTTGTGATGTTGATTAGCCTGAACACTATTTCATTAATAGTATGCTACCTAACAATTTTGTATTCTGCAGAATAAAAGTACAGTATGTTCAGTGCTTCAATTTTATGACTGTTTATGCTCCATATAAATAAATATCAGTATTGTTCTGTTCTGGTACTGAGGTTTCACTTCATCAATAAATCTGCTGGTCGCAAGGCAACCCAAATGTGAATTTTTTAGGGTGGTTCACTGAAACAGCGGAATGTCGGCTAGGGATTTATGATGGGCGTCGAAATACCGGCGCCTATCATAATCCCGACGCCAGTACACCATCCTGAACGAAGGTAAATCCTCGGCGCCCTTAGCGTAAGACGCGGGGGGTTGTTAGGATTAGGGAGTCTAGCAGGGTTAGGTGGTGGGGGGGGGAAATGGAGAGATTAGGGTTAGGCACCCCTAGGGGGGGGAGGTTAGGCACCCCTGGGAGGGTTAGGGAGCGGTAATGGGAGTTTAGGATTAGGCACCACCGGGGGGTAGGTTAGGGTAGGCACTAAGGGGGAGGTTAGGGTTAGGCACCACTAAGGGAGGGTTGGGGTTAGGGGGGCAGGGGAAATTACGGTACTTACCTGCCCCTTTCTGGATCGTGATCCTGTTGGGCATCCGCTGTCGGGATTTGAACAGCCACCGGCATTTCAATCCCATCCCATTGAATACTGTGATGCAGTATTAATGGAGGGGGACAGGTGAGGCGTCTCTGGTGGATGTAGGTTTTTTACAGCCATTTTCTCACCACTACGTCCTTAACTGTGTGGAGTTTGTATATTCATCCTGTGTTTGTGTGGGTTTTCTCTGGGTACTCTGGTTTCCTCCCACACTTCAAAAATATACTGGCAGGTTAATTGGCCCCCAACAAAAAAAGTTAACCCTAGAGTGTATGTGTAAGCATGTGGTAGGGAACAGATTGTAAGCTCCCACTGAGGCAGGGACTGATGTGAATGGACAAATATCCTCTGTAAAAGCACTGCGGAATGTGTGCGCGCTATAAAATATCTGATGATAATAAGTGCATTTACTAATCAAAATATAGGACCTACCAGGGATATTCAACATGCAGCCCTCCAGCTGCTGTGGAACTACACATTCCAGCGTGCCCTGCAAGTTTTAGAATGCTCTAATAATTAAAGTGTTGCAGGGAATGTTGGGATGCGTAGTTCCACAGCGGCTGGATGGCCGTATGTTGAATACCCCTTGTATATCCTTTAATAAAAAATCCACATTCTACAATTCATGTTTCCTCTATTTCTCCAGAAACTGCACTACAGTAGGAACATTTTCATCATCTGAAGAAAGAACACTCAATAGCCTCATCTGCTAGTGGAAAAAGACATAGGTGTTTTAACCCCTTCATTATTTTTCTGTTAAGTTTTGAAAAAAAGTTTGAGACAGCCAGGAAAGAAAAAAATGTTAATAGCTCTGGAGGCTTTTGCTTGTACTGATTGCTGAGGTTTGGCAATACAGTTCGGGCAAACAGTTTTATCCTTCTGTTGTAACAACAATTTACACTGGCCCGAAGACAAAGAAAAAAAAAAAAATCTATTACTGTCTGTCCAAAACGTGATATGAAGGACCCCTAACTTCTAGGGCTTAATCTGGAGTGTGGAGTATCCTTAAACTGGCCATAGACTGGTGTATGGTGGCAATCTCCAGTCACTGCCTGGAGTCAGCTGAACGACAGTCAGACAGGTTTCATAACCAAACAACCCAGACCGTTTTTCAGGCTATGAACGATTATCGTTCAGGTCCATACACTGAACAATAAAGGGGCAATGAAATTCTTAAGCACGGTAAACATTGTGCCAACGGGCGGATCCGCCGACACAGCAGTCGATCAGGTAAGCTCTACAGACTTACCGATCGGCCGCTCGACATCACAACTGGGCAGACATTTCAATTTGCCCGGTCCCTGCAGCAAGTGTACCTGTACACACAGCCAGATTCGCCGATATATCTGAAGATATATCGGCCATCTACTGTGCTGCAGAGCAGATGTGATATGTCTGTGTATGACGTTCACAGACATACTGGGGGTACACACTCGCCAAAGTGCTCGCGATACATCGGCTGTAAAATTGAATGGCCTATATAGCTCAGTGTGTACCCAGCTATACACAGGAATTTAGCTCCTGGGCTAAGTGCTTATGAGTTATTCAATTAATTCCTGCAAATAGCCCTGTGGCTGCATTTATCACGGACTTCAGCTTGTGAACAGAAAACCGCGTTAAGGAGGGCTTCGCGGCTGGTTGCACGTGCAAGTGAATTTCCTCCTAATTGTTAAAACCAGCTTCAATGTGTCTGGATTTAGAAGCCTGGAAGTGGTGCATCAGCTCCAGCTTCCTTTGCAGTTATTATCATCCTTTATTTATATGGCACAAGTGTTCCGCAGCGCTTTGCAAAGTACAAATAAGTGAACAAGTAACTTACAGTACAAAACAATGCAGGACAAGGTTATATACATTGCTGCATTAGTGATCATAACACTCAAATAAGCAACAGGGCGTAAGCAACCAGGTGGTAGGTGCCTGAGTGAATAGACGACAGTATAAGGAGTAGCACAAGAGGGTAGAGGGCCCTGCTTGTGGGCTTACATTCTAAAGGGGCGGGGAAGACAAACAGGTGTGACACAGATGGGGTAGACAGGGAGGATAGTTACAGCATTCCGCATTAAAGAGGACATGACATGCACACGCAGGACATACTCTGGAATGCTGGAGATTCACATACTGACTTGCAGTCAGAACTGCTGCAATATCAGACTGGAAGCAATATGATTTGGTGACTACAAGTGAAGGAAATGCCCTGTAGATTCCTTGCAAAAAAACACTATCTGCTTGCAGTACTGTAGCTACAGACAGGAAAACAAGCTGGGAAGAAGGAGAGGTCCTATACATCAGAGGGAGTATTAAAGAAACAAACAGTCTTTGGCTATGTAGCTATAGTGTGGAGCAGAACAGAATGACTGCCATGGAAAATCAAGTAATAAGAAAGTGTGAGGGAAGAGGGAAAAAAAGGGAGCTACATATTGTCAGAGAATCCTAGGTATATACAAAACGGACAGGAGAAGCTGAAGGGGAACACTGAACAGCAGCCATCTTCAAACAATATACTATCAAGATTATATACAGAGAAATTGGAACTTCTCTGGTAAGGCAATACAAAAGAAGAAGTAGCCATTTCCAAATATAAGATTTAGTAATATCCTTCTAATCATTTTACTGTAGAAGTATATAAAAATTAAGCTTAGGTTGTTATTTACACAGTATTGTTAAGTTTGAAGAAAAGTTGGTTTCTAACCATTACAATTCCTTTTGAACTAAGGTTATTATTAGCCATACACAGTAACTATTTTAAGTATAGAATAATTCATATTGTTCCTATAGTTGTTACTGGATATTTGTAAAGTAAAAGTGTCACATTGACATCTTATCTGTAAAATTAATTGGCCTGCTCAGGGACTGTATGCTGCCGCCATGCAAGTTGAATAGCGGTGGGCAAAACATTGCCCAGGGGCTATATTCTGCCCGCCATGCAATTATGTCTGAGACCTTTTCTTCTGCCCCTCTAATAGCGGTGTGTGACCCGCTGAGTGTCGGTAGGGGTTCGTGCATTGCCTTAGTGTAGCAGCACTCGCCCATATCATTTGTACTTTGCAGCCAGTCAACTGGCAGCCTTTTACTGTGGCCATGTGACATGGCAGGGCCCGCTACCTGGATTCTTCTCCTGGAACTCCTCTACAGGCTACGATTGGGCTTTCTCCTTGCTGGGACAGCCTGGTACAGCCCTGATCTTTCCATCACTTCCAGTAACAAGAAGTAAAAATTGTATACCATAACCAAATATGGATAAAAATGCAGAAAAAAAGGCAAGTATATACTAATAAGCTGTATCTCTGCATTTTTCTTGCACTTGGTAATTGTTTCTCTATCTTTATATTGCCATTACAATTATAGTGCTCTGTAAAGCACACTATTGGGATTTTATCTTAATTATCTTCTTATTACTCTCCATACCTTTATTATTTATTACTAGTGACCCATCCCAGTTTCGCACGGGAGCAATTTTGAATTTACAGCTATAGTCCTTTTTAACTGAGGTCTTATAAGATTGTCCTGTAGACGACATTAGTTTTTCCTCCTGATGTCAACACGAAAAGATTTCGTTTTGACGTGACACGCAAATGGGCCACGTAAAGTTGTTCATGAGCAAAACAGTCTCCACTTAGGTAAACTCCAGCCATGTTAAGTGTCCCTGTGCTTTATTTATTGTCATGCCAAAGCAGAGACTTGTCTGTAATTTTACTCGTTTGAAATTAAAGAACCATTTTTCACATAAATGAAATAGGAACGGTAATAAAAAGGGAAAAACTTTAATTTTGTATCCGTAAACAGGGCTTACCTCAATTTTTCTGGAGAAGCAGGATAATACGTATCAATCTCTACATGGCATAAAATACAGTACATTGTTGTGATATATATTTAACGGTTTAGGCAGCGTAAGCCAAGAAAGCGCTCGGACATACGTTTTTTCATTGACTTGCTTCACTAAAATAGTCACTGCTCGACTTCCTTTCGTCATACATTGTTTCATGCACCTACTGTAAACCTTACTCGACAAATGCTCTATAGAATAGTGACAACTGCATCAAAATCCGTCCAGTGGATCTCGAGATCATCCCGAACAGACAGACAGATGCCTACCAGGGACTTTATGTTATACTATGTATAGAGTACATTATAGTAAACTAATAAGTGGACCAGTAAAGAAGTGATCGCTCGTGCTTGTTTGCATTTTCAACTATTTGTCTCTTGTTTGTCTCTACTACACCCGTCTCTCTATCCCCTTTGTTTCTATCTCTAATTTTATATGTGCATCGCTCTTCACTGTCTCAACATGTGGCTATTTGGTGCGATTTGAAGATAGATGTACGTAGACACATCTGTATAAACATACACACATTTGGGATATTTCTAGACGAGAATTGCCATGCATCTCCAAAATTGTTAAAGATTATCTGCTAAATTAAAGAGGATGACACATTTACCATTCACATGTCACATCAGTTGTACACCGCTGAAATTCCAGACAACTTGCAATTCCACGTTGCTGCTCTACCAAAAATAATGGTTGTAAACGTCTGCATTTTACTTTACAACCCAAGCTGTTAGCTAGATCTGATAATCTAGCCACTAGAATAATTGGCAAGATACAAAATCCTCTTTGTTATTGCTGAAGTTTTGTTTTGCTTTCTTTTTGTTTTCCCTTGCTAAAAAGGCAAGGTAACTAACATGTTTATTTTCTCCAACACTAGAGAAGAGGCAGAAGATACAGAGATGTAGAGAACAAAACAAAGAAAAATGCTGAACTTTTTTCTGCTAATCAGAAACACATTCTCTGCTAGATAAAGAGGAGATGGGGGTGTTATTTCTCAAGGGGCCCGATTCAAAGTTGTATGCTAATAGCATCTCTGCTGCGTCTGGAGGAGCAGCATCAGATCACCATCATAACCATCGACCGCAGTCATCGCTTATTTAAGTCTAAACTTATTCAGAATGTGCGACGGAACTCCTCTGTAGGGGCAGGGAAATCTGCTTCTGGAAGACACAGACCCTGGTTTCTGCACTCCCACAGAACAGAGGCAAAACACCTCTGTTTTGAGGAAAAAAAAATCCCCATAAACGTCCATTCCCCACCCTCAAACTACGTCGCAGTGGCAATGCAGCACATGCCCACAGCGGCCCCAGCGCATGCGCAGTCCATCCCCTTGTACGCAAACCAACCACAAGATTTTAAATATCAGAGCATTGTGCATGATGGCCGGTATTCTAGAGCATGAAAGTGGCATCCTGTTCAGGGGTCCAAGGAACCTACATGGCTGGACAAGGAAGTGCAGAGCGGCTTGGGGCAGTGGCAGGCCACCAACCTCGCAATGTAAGTGAGGGTAGGGTCTCCCTAGAAAGCTTATTGTCTCCTTTAAAATCTTGATCAGAAGCCCACAAGTTTCTAGTTCCATCCCTGATGGTAGACCAACTTAGTTGAGTATAAAGACTCCAGTTATAGTATTTCATGCATATTTTTAGCTCAGTAATAGATACCCCATTATTTAGATTAACAGTATCTCACTGGCAGTTTATCATGAATTCAGTGAAATGCAGTTAAGACATTTTTACACATAAAGGCAATTTCTTGTTTCGTCACAGGCACGTTTTTTTTCCTAGAAAAATAAACCTTTTTGAATGCACTTATAGCTGTGTAGCTAAACAGATGTTAAACATATACGTGATCAAATTGCTTATTACATGGGTTCTAAAACTAGGTACCACAGATTGATAATCCAGGACCAAATAAATCTATAGTACATGTGTTTGGCAGCCACCAACACAGATTCTGCCCATCATAAAATATATGGACAAACAGAAGCACAACACTTTCAACCACCACATAACTGAACCTAAGGAGGACATGCAATCACAATTTACTTATTGAGAAATTCTGAAAAATTATTAAAGTAAGAAACCTAATGTAGAGGTGCCGTAAAAAAATTGCTGATACTCTATCGTAGAGAATGTTTGGTAACTACTGGCTTATTACATTAGGCTACACAATTATGATTGTAAAGGACACAGATGTAACAATGTTTTTGTCCAGGAAAATATCGGTCTCAAAATATTAATATAGAAATGCAATTCAATTCAAAATAAGTGAAAAGAATTCACTGCAAGTGGAACACTCCATCTAACACCACCTTTGTGGTCATTAGCTCCTTCAGGGAAAAGTATAACAATATAATAAGTAATCTGAAATGGCAAACGAAATAACTGAATACATTCCAAAAACTTGGTTACCACTAAATAACCGTCCGTCAATAAGATTTCCAAAACATTGTTTTTTTTGTTTTATTCCTTATCATTATACTAAAAATTTAACCTATTTTTAACACAACAATGGAAATTATATTATAATATATATATATATATATATATATATATATATAGCTTTTCATTGACTTCATGACCTGCACACTGGGACAATTGCTTTGTAAGGTCAGCCTAACAACAGACTGAAGGGAAATTACCATAACACTGCTGCTTCCCATTTTACTTTGTTATTTTTTTTCACTGCTATTATAAATGCAAGTATGTATGGAAACTTAACTAATAAAGCATACTGAGTAGATCCTCATAGTAAAGTGGTGGAGAACACATACTGGTTCACAGGAAACCTTCAGAACAAGTATTTTTAGAATGCCTGTTAAGCATCTGGTAATAGTTTGACCAAGTTTTCTCCTGCAGTGGCTGCTACTAAGGCTGATGAACTGTGAAGAAACACAAAGTTGCGTTTACAAGAAGGTAGAGAACTGGTGGGCAAAATAATTGAAAACAAATTTGTAGAGCTAAATATGGTAAAATCCACAGGAAAGCCAGGAATGCCAGCCAAAGAGACACCAAAATCATAACTTGTTTATTTTTTGCTTATATTTTTACATTTGACTTACAAAAACTTGTGCTAAGTGCCAGATTTCAGGTTCTGTTGCTGCCAAATGAAGTCAAGGCCAGAACAGACCGCCAAACATTTTTTTGTTTTGTTTTAGCTTATAACCCAGTTTACAACATAGCCTGATTTTTCAGAGTGATTGAGTATTAACTGGAAACTAAATATGGAAAAAAAAGAGCACAGCCACTTAATTAGGTTTGTCTTCATTTACTTAAAGTTGATAGAAAACCTTTTGATCAAAGGTAATCAAACTGCGATACTAAACACATTTATTATCGAAACACCTTTATGCAACATTATTACTAGTGTTCCCGCTAGGCTGTTACAGCAGGGTGCCGCGCCCTGCCCGATTTGATGTCACTGAAATGCGCCCTGCCCTTATAGCAGCGCCCCCCTAGTAGACTAGTAAATCTCTGAGGACCCCGAGACTACTGGGAGACTAGTCCATTTTCTCGGTTTCCACCCACTACCACAGTAAATTGGGCGTGACAGGGCTGTGATTACGCAATTTGTGGCATTTGTCCTGTGCACAGCAACATTGACTTATGTATGGATTATTCACATACAGTATTGGCACCCATGTGAATAGAGATGTTGTAAATGGGAGTCATGAGTTGACAACCCATGTAAATATTTAAATTGACAATTTGAAAAAGACTTACTAGTGACCATCATGATACATTACGTGTAATTAGAAAAGCTTTAAATATAGTCTGTACACAAACAGATAAAATACACCCTACTCTAAAGCAGAGGAACATTAGTGTATGGAACTTAAGGTTGAAAAAAACTTATATGTAATATTAAAGACTACTAATGTAGTGTATTCATTGTTTATGACTGTGATAGATGATGTAACAAACAATATAATTAGCCACGAGGTTCTGACCGCGACATGCGGCTGCAAAACTGTTTTATGCTTTATGGGAAATAAGCAAGGCCGACACGGCTATTTGAATCTGTGCCTTAATGTGCTACAGTAGATCCAGCAGAACAACCTACAGTTATATGTAAATGTGGCAACTACATATTTTATTAAGAATATTGAAATTGAAAAAAAATCAACTAGAGTTAAGAAAAAAATGCTTAGAAAGAGACATTGGACCCGATTCAGACCTGTTCGCTAGCCAATGATCTCTCGTTGCTGGCGATGTTTGCTAATGTGCGCATACTTCGCAGTGCACATGTGCAAACTAGTAGGAGCGATCGGGATGCGCTCGCTCTGCAAAGACAGCCCATTGGAATGAGTTGCAGGAGAGGCTGTTTGTGGGTGGTAACAGGGGCAGGCCACTGGAAACGGGGGAGTGGAGTTGCGAACACAGGCGTGCCTGAGCATCCTAACGCCGTTTCAGAGGCGTGCATAATTAACAGGCAGCGTCATAGTACACGTCACCTGGTTGAATTATACACTGAAGTGATCGCAGTGCTTGCGGTAGGGTATAGTCAACCGCAAGCATTGCGGTCAGTTCCGATGGACCCGATGTACCAATGGTTGCAAACACTTCCAGGAGATGACGTGTGCAATGGGCGTCTTATGAATGGCTGGTGGGCGTTAGCATACACAAAGTGATAGCTTGCCAAGACATAGTGGGCATGCTAATGCCTTACCATGCGATCGCCTGCCTTGACGTCACTTAGCTGAATTTGCATACACTGGAAGCGAGCGGCCGCATCTAGCGAGCGGGTCTGAATCAGGCCCATAATGGTAAGGATAAAATTTAGCATTGCAGTCTGCACTGATATATTATTCACATTGCTAATATTAGAATTTTGGTTGACCACACAAGAATATTACCAAAGAACAAGTTTCATTACAGGACAGAAAGGAGAGCACAAGCTGTTGCCTTACCTCGGAAGGGGAACTTTCTTCCTATAACAGACGTCTATGTTCCGCTTGGAGAAATAATTCAATGCCTGTGAGGGAAAAACTGTCAGTTACAAAACTATACACAGGTTTTACACAGCTTAACCAATGTTACCATCTAATTGAACTGCAGAGCTGATACAAATAATACAAACTAGCATATTTCTGGGAAACATAAGCCCAATTTTTACTGCTGATAATGAGGTCTCTTATTAACTTACCATTATATACTACCAATACGTTATCTGTTTTCTACAGGAAATAGCTAATTAACTTTACTGGTGATGTTTGTATGGAATGTCTATCAGCATGTACAAAATTTCTATACTTGATGCAACTAATACATATGTGCAGCAACTCTAAGCAACCAACTAGATATTCATGTTAATGAAGGTGATATGTACAGTACATTAGGCAATCAAATTATTGGCTGCCATATTCATTCACATTATTTGTCCTTTGTTATTAAAATAGCCTGGAATGGTTTTTGCTCATAGAAATGCTATAAAATAAATAAAAAAACAAAAAGACATTAGTGTTTGCTACTCCCACAGAATTAGATAGTACACAGATATGCATAATATAGAAATAGTATCTGAGGTCACTCACCAAATCTTCAAATATTTATAGTGTTATTTTAAAGTCACATACCATCAATAAGGCATAGAGATCGCCTTCCCTCACATATACCATCATCCCCTCCCCACTGCCTTTGCCTTGGGTATTATGACCGCTGATGCAGCAATGTTTATAAACCATGTCCTGAAATTTTCTGTACTGTAAGTGACTTTATTCTTGTTGTGGTTCGCGCTGTTTCTGTTGATGTACCTTGTGAGGCGCTGTGGACCCTTTGTGGCACCACATAAATAAAGGATACTAATAAAATATATAAGAGGGGAGAAGTTGGTCACTCTGGCACCGCAAATTGATGTACCTGCTGAGCGAAGTCAATATTATATGTTATAAAGATGCACAGCATTCCAACATTGTAGAAAAGCACTAATGTGTTTATGCTGCTTAAAGCAGGATATCATGAACATTTCAAGCATAGCTCTGACTAAAAAGAATGAAGCTTGATAAAGGGCAGAGCTATGCCAGAAACGTTGCCGATACCTTTGGCTATGCTTTAGGCATAATAAACACATTGGTGTTTTTCTACAAAAGTTGGGAGTGCTGTGCATATTTATATATATATATATATATATATATATATTTAGTTATCGTTCATAGATATCGTACAATGTGTACGCACCTTAAAGCGATATCGTTGTCTGATCGTACTTCATGTGCTGGATGTTCGATATTGAACATCCAGCACATGCACCATCCCCCAAACAACTATAACGACCCACGGTCCCTATAGTAACCAGGCTAACCAGGTCGATATCAACCAGGTTAGCCTGCATGCACGGGCGATGGTCGATATCGACCATCGGTGCCCACGCATCGACTATCGTTTGGGAGTAGGAAGGGCCCAAACACAGAACGATATGATCGATAACGATATATCGATATCATGCTTATCGTCCTGTTAAATCTGATCGTGTGTACACACCATAAGTCCTGTAAGTTGTGAGGTGGGGACTCCATGGTTTGGACTTGTTATTCCAGCACATCCCACAGACGTTAGATCGGATTGAGATCTGAGGAATTTGGAGGCTAAGTCAACACCTTGAACCCTTTTGTAATGTTCCTCAAACAATTCCAGAACAATTTTAGCAGTGTGTCAGGATGCATTATCCTGCTAAAAGACGTCACTTTCATCAGGGAATACCATTGCCATGAAAGTTGTACTTTGTCTGCAACAAG
This sequence comes from Taudactylus pleione, assembly GCA_031769625.1. Lineage (NCBI taxonomy): Eukaryota > Metazoa > Chordata > Amphibia > Anura > Myobatrachidae > Taudactylus > Taudactylus pleione. The sequence goes on along the minus strand of JAUIMM010000370.1, from coordinate 3,884,015 downwards.
GTTTATGTAGGTTCAATACTACATGTCAAAGTAACTATTGCATACAGGGAACACCTGACAAAACCTGCCATTTTGGAGATGCTCTGATCCGGTTGTCTAGTCATCACGATTTGGCCCTTGTCAAAGTCTCTCAGATTCTAATACTTGCCCATTTTTAATGTTTCCAACACATCAACTTCAAGAACTGACTGTTCTCCTGCAGCCGAATATATCCCAACCCTTGACAGGTTCCATTGTTAAGAGATATTGGGCGGGATGCATGATGCAACGCACTCCGGATGCAATGCATCTCGTTGGTCTTCGCAGTGCAGAGCTGGGAGCAGTGTACAGGCAGGAGTGCAACACGGCGTGCGTGACCTATGTCATGCCACCACATCTCCATAGGTCATGGCCCAGGCTCTCCTGAGCCTCCCTGAAGAGCCCAGCACTCCCCGGGCCAGCTGTACAAGTAAAGTCAACTCTGATAGCACTGACCTTGTGGCACACTTAACAACTGCTCGCGGCGCACTAGTGTGCCACGGCACAGAGATTGGAATACGCTTCAATAGAGGTTAGCACCATACTGATACAGTGATTTGTTATTGTGTGGAATTTTATGTTGTTTACCCAGTAGGACTTAAAAATAAATGTTGATCGTTTCAGCTGAAAAGCAGGGGCGACACATTACTGATGTTGTTGCTAAGACACCTATATGCCTCATACAAAGTAGTTACACCTCATCGGACGACGCCCGATGACATCACGTTCACCGCGTGGCCAGTTTGGAGCGTGAAGTCCGGACTTCTGCAGGCGGCTGACAGGTGAGTCCTAATGGGATAATCAATGTTTAGGGGAGGGGAACATAAGCGGTTTGTGTGCATTTTATATGTTACTATCTGTCCCTAAAAACGGGGATTTAAGCCCCAAATCGCCGTAGACAATAAAAGGACTTTTATTAACCTCACTTACAAAACTGAAGAATGCCGCCCGTCTTGCATGGAGTAGGGCACCGCAGCGGGACAACTATATATGTAAAAGGAGTGCCAGGCTTACAGTCTGCGTGCGTGTAAAAAAAAAAAAATATATATATATATATATATATATATATATATGTATGTATATGTCGAAGCCGGATGATTGGCCGAGACCAGATCTCAAGTTAATATTGGGCGATGCCATTTTATGTTGCCCCTGACGACGCCATCTTGCGTCGTCAGCATGAAACCATTGTGTGCGATGCTAATATGCTATTAGCATCGTGCGACTGCATTGCTACAGCATATTATTAAAAGTCCTACCATACGCACATTAAATCATACATATAATATACAAGACGCACAGCGCACAGTTGCGCTGTTTATTAAAACACTCTGTACATAAAATGCACCACGGATATTAGCGACTACACGCAATATCCTTACACTTACACATACCAAAACTTATAAAAAGTTTCCCTAAGCATTAAGGTTAATATTAGAGGTTTTATACGTTATCAAGTCTATTGTGAAATACATATATTTGGTATCTAAGGTTTAGTACATGATAAGCAGACCATGTTTGGTGCCATTCTAAACCACTGTTTATTTGCAGACTTCCGGTTCCATCGGCAAGGAAATCGCAACATGCGTTTGCAAGTTATGGATAATAGAGAGATGGGCATTGAAATGTACGCTGTAATGTAATGTTTATTAGCAGTGGTGTAACTAGGGTATTTGGAGCCCAGGGCAAATTTGAAAAGGGAGCTCCCCCCCCCACCCGATGTGCGCGCGCGGCTAAAAAATGGGCGTGGTCAGTTAAAAATGGGGCGTGTCAACATGACACACCCCTTTATTTTCAAACTGAACATTCCTATCCATATGCACCTTAACCCCAGTAGTACCCCTTATACAGTACCCCCAGTATGCAGTTGTGGTCCCTCTTATGCAGGCCCATAGTAGTGCCCCTTATACAGTATCCCCAGTAGTGGTCCCCCTTATACAGCCCCTAATTAGTTCCCCTTACTCAGTACCCCCAGTAGTGGCCCCCCAAATGCAGTGCCCCACGTAGTATTCCCCCTTATGCAGTGCCCCCAGTAGCAGTCCCCACAATGCAGTGCGCCCAGTAGCAGTATCCCCTTATGCAGTGCCCTTTATATGGTGCCCCCAGTAGTAGTCCCCCCCCCCCCTATGCAGTGCCCCCAGCAGTAGTCCCCCCCCATGCAGTTTTCCCAGTAGTGGTCCCCTTATGCAGGCACCCTGTAGTGATCCCCCCTATCCAGGGCCCCCTGTAGTGACCCTTCCTATTATTGCCCCCAGTAGTGGTCCCCCGAGTGCAGTGCCTCTAGTAGTAGGCCCCTTTTATAATGCCAACAGTGGTAGTTCCCCCCCCAAGTAGTATTCCTCAGTAGAGTAGCCCCCCCAGTAGAGGTCCTCCCAATGGCGCCCCCAGTAGAACCCACCCCTCCCCCAGTAGAGGTCCCCCCAGTAGTAGCCACCCCCCTCCCCCGTTGTGCAGATAGGTTAAATATATATATATATATATATATATATATTTAACCTATTAGTTATACTCCAATAAGCGGCACTCTGTGGTCTTGTTCAGCAAATAACGACACTGCACAGGTCCTTCAAGCAACGTTTCGGGCTTTATTGCCCTTCGTCAGGCTGCCCTGACGAAGGGCAATAAAGCCCGAAACGTTGCTTGAAGGACCTGTGCAGTGTCGTTATTTGCTGAACAAGACCACAGAGTGCCGCTTATTGGAGTATAACTATCTGTGTTACTAGCGGGCACCGTGGCTGATGATTGTTTTTGGAAGGAGTGTGCTATTGCATTGGACTTCATATATATATATAAAAATATATATATAAAAAAATATACTTACCTGAATCTCTGCTCCTGCTCGCGACGCCGCTCCCGCCCAGGCTGGCACGCTCAGCATTATGGGAGAGACGTCATGACGTCAGTCCCATTACCCACTGCAGGAGCCGGACGGAAGTCCGGCTCTTGCAGTGGGTGCTGCAGCAGTCAATGAGAGTCTGACTCTCATTGGCTGCTGTTTAACACACGCATCGCCTCCAGCGCTGGCGGCGATGCGTATGTTATGCACAACCTGAGCCCGCCTCCTAGCGCTATTGGGCAAGCGCTCAGGGGGAGGGAACGGGCTCAGGTGTGAAGCACAGGACCGCAATGGGTACGGTCAGAGCTACACATTTACACAGGACCGGCGCTAGGCTTCCAGCGCCGGTCCTGTGTAAATGTGTAGCGCTGACCGTACCCATTGCGGTCGGCGCTACACTGGCTAACTAGGGTGGGCGGGCCGGTACCGTGGCTGGTGGCGCCCCCCCACGCCGCCGGTCCAACGGCGCCCAGGGCACGCACCCCGCTCGCCCTGCCCTAGTTACGTCACTGTTTACTAGCCAGTTTAGACTTGTTCTTCGGCGGGAAAACGATACACAAAGAGCTGTTGGAGGGCTGAACTATTACAATACAAACTGACCTATGAACTGTATCGTAACAGAAGAACCAGGAGGAAGAACCAATGGGATTATGCCAACTCGTTCTATTGTATTGCCTATCTCTGCAAGGGTACATATGCAAGCACTCTAGATCTGGTAGTCATCTTTCTTTCTGTTGGCGGAGGTTTCATAGTTTATGCTGGAAAATCTGGATCCAGAGCGCATGCGTATATATCGACTGTACCTTGTATTTTATATAACCTTTGCGCTAATTGTGTTATAGATCAAGGCGTGTAACTATATGCTTTTCTGTTAATATCTTTTTGTGCTTTGGAAACACAATCAAAGAAATTATTTCCTGTGCGTACGCAAAGCTAAATAGCGACATTAGGGTATAAAGATTAATAGGAATTCAGTATATATATATATACATATATATATATATATATATATATACACACACATATACATACATATACACACAGTGTATTGTCAATGTGTGCGACATGTTATGATAGTTACAAGTGCTTGACTTTTATTTATACATCATGCAAGACTCATGGATACAATAAGATGATTACTTAGAGGTCTTTATAATTTACATTTGTGCATGCCATTTTATAAGCAGAACATTTGAAGCAGAAACAAATAGATAAAACAAACACATAACCAGTGGGTTTTAATGGCTAAAGAGGGCATCAGGTGACTACATGCAGTTTTGGATATGGTGCGATCATGTGACACTCATCCAGTCACCTCGTGGGTGGGAGGGGGTCTACTGATCAAATAAAAAACATATGACACTGCAGCTAAGATAATTATGTAAGCTGAATCAGTGAGTGATATTTATGATACTGTACACAATCAAGTGAAAATGTAATGCAAGTTGCCTTTAACCATAAGACCATGGCATCATGAGCAAGTGATGTAAAGTAAAACCAGTTTAAGTAAAGCTTATAAAGATGGGAAAACTTAAGGACCCTGGAGAGCCTAAATACATTGACTACTGTTGTTAAGTGACCTAGACTTTCAAAACGTTCTGGTGGGGGAAATTAAAACAACTTGGTACCAAAGTATCCATATGTATTACATTACAGTATAAAGAGAAAAAACACTTGCACTCATGAAAAGGTATAGAATAACTTTGCTCATGAAGAGGTTATGCAACATTGAATAGTTAAAGAAATAATTTTATCTAGTGGTTGAAAGTAGAACAAACACTCCATAATAATGCTCTACCTAGTTTTCAGCCCAGTATCCCCGGATATATATATAACAAGACAGATGATGTTGAGGGACATATGGAAGTCACATGAACTGAGGCTCATGTCATAATGATGCAGAAACATTTAAACATCTCAATTGTTTGCTTACTAATAATAATGTTTATGGCTTAGAGCCTTAACCTCAGGGTTGGGAAACCTTTTTTTCTGCCGAGGACCATTTTGATATATATAACATTATTCGCAGGCCTGGTGCAGGCCACGCTCCCTCCATGTGACGTCACACAGGGCGGGGCCACAATCACCTGTGATTACAGGAGCTCTAAGGGAGCGGTGTGACTGTCTGGAGCACCCTAAGGATGCTCCAGGCAGCACTGCTGCATAGATTCTGGCTGCAGAGTGCCATTCTAGGCACCCTGCTACCCAGATGAGGCTAGCAGAAAAAAAGCTCCGAGGGCCAGACCAAATGATTCCGCGGGCCTTATACGGCCCCCAGGCCTGGGGTTCCCCATCCCTGCTTTACCTTCTCACACAAGCTCAACACAACATAGGTGGCTTACTATATGCCAAAGACAGATACGCAAGGAATTTATATATAATTTATCTCAAAATGCAGTAAAAGACAAGGGAATTCACTTTCTTCCACAATTTTAAAGAAAAGACTGATGTTACAAAACAAAACGTTAGAGCACAATCATATGCCACAGAGATTAAAAAACATCAACTAGAAGTGACTAATGACATTTCATAATGAAGAAAATAAGTGAACTGCATGTAAAGTACAATGTACCGAAATAAAAAAAGCCTATCTTACAAAAGACAATATTCTGAATACAAGTGCTGCTCAAATAGGATTTTGATCTCCAATAAAAAAAATTCAATTATAGCTGCAGATCTATGTTTGAGTACAAGAGCAATTGAACTTCATGTACTTGTTACATTTCTAAATATAAGTTGGTTGGCATGACAACAAAGATTGATGGATCTCTTTAAAGTACTGTACATTTAATTGTCAGCATTTCGCAACGAGTAAGAGAAATGCTGTGTGAAAGGTCCAGTCGTCATGGATACTGTAGGCTATTTAAAATAAAAAATACAAAAAAAGGGAACAAAAATATACAAAATAATTGTGCAGTTTGTGAAAGAAAATTGCTAGCAAGCTTATAAAATAAGAGTTATGGTATAACATACCTTTGTTAACTCTTTCTTCGAGGACCATAGGGTCCACAGGAATGACCTTGGGGGTAGGTGGTTGGAGTGATCCATGCACCAAACAGTTACAAGCTTTAGCTCCCAGGATGCACTGGGTCCTCCTCCATATATACCCCACCCCTGGCTACAGGCATTCAGTTTGTTACCAAGCTCAAGGCAGGAGAAGGCTAGAGGAGATGGAAGGACATTTGTACTACAGAAACTCTCTCTCTAATGGTGCATACACACTGGGCGATAAAGTGGACGACTGAACGATAACGATATTGTTCAGTCGTCCACTTTATCGTCCATTTTCAACACCAAAAAGATGAACGATGACGACGACGCGCGTTCCCGCGGGTCGTTCGTCATCATCGTTCATCGGGCTGACATGCAGGCCAACCTGACAATCTCGTCAGGTTGCTGCATGTCAGGGAATGGGGGAGAGAGCCCGGCGCTGAACGATATCGTTAATGATATGGTTCAGCGGCTGTGCTCAATGTCACAGCCTGCCGGGGACAACACTACACGATATCGCTCAGGGAGCATATCGTGTAGTGTGTACCCACCATAAGAGGAGGGAATCATAGAAATACAAAAGAAAAAAATTATCCGATAACACCAGGTGTGTTAGGGTCGGTGCCCTGTGGACCTCGAAGAAAGAGTTAACAAAGGTATGTTACACCATAACTTATTTTCTTCTTCGGGGTCCATAGGAATTACCTTGGGGATGTCCCGAAGCAGTTGGGGATGCTTCTGTTTAGTAGAAAGGAGAATCCGACGCCCAACGGAAGCATCTTGAGAGGCAAATATATCAAATGCGTAAATTTTGAGAAAAGTGTGGACGGAAGACCATGTGGCTGCCTTGCATAATTGTTCAGCAGAGGCACCATGACGAAACGTCCACGATGGTCCCACGGATCGAGTAGACTGTGCTGTCACGGTGTTTGGAATAGACACATCAGCTTTTGTGTAAGCTTGAGAAATGGTCACACGAAGCCACCTAGCTAGCCTCACTTATGACAGCCATATAATACAAAAAGAGAATCAGATTTCCTAATGTAGTTGGTGCGATTCACCTAAATACGTAGTGCACGTACAACATCCAAAGAATACTGGGAGGCTGGAACCACAATTTCTTCATTTACATGAAAGCGGGATACAACCTTAAGAAGGTAACCTGCCCTGGTACAAAGATGAAAAATCAAAAAGGAAGAGCGACAAGAAAGGGCTGCCAAATCAGAGACACTACGGGCAGAGGAGAAATCAAGAAGAAAAATGGTCTTCACTGTCAACCACTTAAGGTCTACTGATTTCAGCGGTTTGAAAGGGGGAGCCTGTAGAGCCCTGAGAACCAAAGACAAATCCCACAGAGCCACCGGAGGGACAAAGGGAGGCTGAACCCTCAGAACACCTTGAAAAAAATTCCTAACATCAGGCAGTGGGACGATCCTTTGCTGAAACCAAACAGAGTGCAGATGCCTGAACCCTCAGGATGGCCAGGCGGATACCCAGGTCTAACCCAACCAGAAGAAACAAAGCACTCGAGACACCCTAAAAACTTCAGGGTCATATTTTCTATGCTTACACCACTGAAAATACGAGTGCCAAACTCTATAAAAAATGCAGGCAGAGGAAAGTTTCCATGCCCGAAGCATCGTCTTAATTACAGAACTGGTAAAATCCTTGGCTCTTAAGATGGAAGATTCAAGAGCCACGCAGTCAAAGACAGATGAGGAAGGTCCGGATGCAGGCAGGGACCCTGTGTTAACAGGTCTGGTCTTAGGGGGGGGGGGGGGGAGAGAGGCCATGGAGTGTCTATGGAGAGACTCTAAAGGTCGGTTAACCAATGGCGTCTGGGCCAAGGAGGGGCGATCAGTATTACTGTTCCACCCTCCTGCTTGAATTTCCTGATGACCCTTGGGAGAAGGGAAAACGGAAGAAAAAAATAAGAGTTATGGTATAACATACCTTAGTTAACTCTTTTTCTTCGAGGTCCATAGGGTCCACAGGATCTACCTTGGGGTATGTAGTTGGCGAGATCCATTGCACCAAACAGCTACAGCTTTAAAAGCTCCCAGCATGCACGGGTCCTCCTCACTATATACCATGCCTCCAGCCACAGGCATTCAGTTTTTTTGTTTGGTGCGCGGCAAGTATCCAGACCCACCTGTTTAACAGTGGGACTGCCTTTGAAAAAGCCCCCATTCTAAAGGGGCGAAACACATCAGAGGACCCCCTGATTTACAAGCACCCGTTTCATGTGGCAAGCCCATTTGGATGAACATTCCCCACTGCACCAAGTGACTATTTCTCTGTACAGCAGCATCCAGCGGAGGTGATCTTACATAGGCTCCAGTTCAGCTTCTACAGCGTGCCTAGCAGATGAGCACGGGAGACATTGTTTTCTGCTGCAATGTCAGCCCAGCTCCGGCGGCCGCTCACACAATACGGGGAAGCCTTACTCACCAAGCACCTATCACTGTACATGTTACAGCTGCTAGCAGTCACTCGCAGGTACTTTGTATCCATATTACTGTGCCCATTTGGCTTGTCCATTACCATTGATACTTTTGGATATTTCTATGGACCTTTAACTGGACCAGTCAGTATACTATTAAAGCCAATTAGTTAAAATTAAGTGATGTGTGCGCACAGAAGAGAGACTTGTTAATTGGTGTTCTTAGTATGTAATATTGTTTATATATATATATATATATATATATAATGTATCTATTTTATTCCATGTATACTGTGAGATTTATATATCTTTAAACATTTGACTTATGATGAAAAAATTTAAACATTTTTATATTTAACGGAGCAGTGACTGTTATATGCATTTGTGTGTGTTCTGCCATCTCACAGTAAAGAGTTTCATATTAGCGCAGTCTGTAGTTCAATAGAATTTTGTGTGTTTTATGGGTTATCACAAATCCCATGTTTAAAGACTTGCTGCTATAATCGAATATATTTCTTTAAATTATATTTTGTATTAGTTCATAGAGTATCATTCGATACATGTTAAATAAGCGCCGAGATCATTAGATTGTTTTGTGTTTTATCCCTGGATAATACAAGATGCACATCTGCATGTTCCAAATGCAAAATCCCACCAAAGATTTCGAAGATTGGCGGTAGATCAGCAACATAACCAATTTCAGGCTCTACCCTTCGGGCTGGCCACAGCAGCTCTGAACACTGCACGTAGTTCCAGGATGTTTATGGACAGGAGACCTCACAGTTTTGGGAAACTCAGCCTTCACAACCTTCTGGCATTTAAACACCGGAGCCTTCCTAAGCTCTGGCTCCTCGCTATCTATGTTTAACACAACTTGGACTGCCCTAATCAAAGGAGGGAACATCTGCTGTTGGAAAATGGTCCTCTCTTGAGAGACTCTTGAGAGGTGCCCTGAATGTCCTCACACTCATCAGAAAATGCAGGCTGGATGGAGTGATTGGAGGAAGCAAATTGCCATCTGTTTTTAGGCTGTACCGGCCTAGCTGCTTGCAGTGTTTGCTGAAATGCAGCAAGGGACAAAGCCATACTCTGACCGGAGTGGGCATAAACATCCATCCAGGACGGATGCATTGGAGGCATAAACATAGTAGGTTGTAGCTGCTCAGTGTACCCCATAGGAGGGGCTGGCATAAGTACAGATAACCGGTTTACAACCTGCGCCATGATCTGGGAAAAGGAAGCCCAAGGGGGTTCCTGATGAGGAGCTGGTAGATTTGACTGATGTGGTGACTCCTTGAAACAGTGACCACATAGTCCAATCTGTGTGAAATTCTGAGGGGACAAACCCGCCTGACAGGCCATACATGAAACCAGCACAGGGGTTTTGCCTCCTGTTTTTCACTTTCTTTGGACACAACAATATCCCTAGTGTTATGCATAGTAATATAATACAATGTTAGTGTTCCCTCTAGCTCGCGCGCGTCCGAAAAGGGGGCGTGGTTATGAAAAGAGGGCGTGTATAAGACATGTCCCCTTTTCGTCATACTTGGGGGCGTGCCCGGCGCTTACGGGCATGCCGGGCAGCCCCCAAGCGCTGCAGAAAGGGAGAATAGATGCCGGGCGCATGCGCCCGGCGTCTATTCTCCGGCGGTGACCGGGTCACCGCATGTTTGTCCACCCGCGGGACACTGCGTCCCGCGGGTGAGAACGGCTCCCGCAGGCTGTTAGGGCAGGGCGCTTTTTGCCCTCCTCCTGGAGGGCAGGGTGCTTTTTGCCCTCCAGAAGGAGGGCAGGGCGCCGCGCCCCGCTAAAACAGCCTAGCGGGAACGCTACAATGTGACAGTGTTTCACACCCAAAATAACCCACACACCTGTAGCAGAGGGCTTATGAGGAGAAACAGCAGTGAGTTATAACTGACCATTATTCAGGAATAAAAAAAGCCAGTATAACACAGCAGATTTACACAAGTCACATACAATGCAAAAAGATATATAGAGATAGATATATATCTATCTCTATATATCTATATCTCCCTTCCAGATGCAGCACTAGGGAAAGCCAAAATAAATACACAATATCCAGATGTGTTTCCAACGTTTCAGTGTCTGTTTAATCAACACGGTCGTCAGGAGTAATCAAATAGAACAAACTTACCATTTAAATAGACCTCACCACTAGTGTAACCTCCGGCACCTGGGCGCAATCATGTAACACCCAGCCAGAGGCGCAGGACACTGACATCAGCAGAGCCAGTGGCATCTGTATGGCAACCCTAGTAATCATGTGACTCAACCCATCACCTATGTATCATAGCAACAACAAACAATATGGAATCCCTACATAAGCCATTCAGGAGTAGTATATATACATATACACAAGTATCACAATATTGCATTAAGATATAAACAATAGTTACATATAATCTAGTCACATATAGTACAAACAGAAATCCAACAATCCAGCACAAAAATAATCTAAGAGCTCACAGTAGCTATACATATAAAGCACCCTAGACCTACAGTAAGTGGTAATTAATGTGGAATCCCTAAGCCATTCAGGAGTAGTATACATATGCAATAATCACAATATTACATTAAGATATAAACAATTGTTACATAATCTAGTCGCATCTAGTACATATAGCAACCCCTCAATTCCACACAAAAAGAATCTAAAAGCTCACAATAGCTATTCATGTAAAGCACCCTAGACCTAAATTGTCATTCAGACCTCTAGAAGCAATAGTATCCATGCGTATGATCCATTGACTTTCACGTTGGAGAAGCAATTTAGATATATTACTTACTTTAAGAAGAGGAGGTACATGATCAATCATATGACACTTTAATGTAGCCAGGCTATTTGCTGCTTGGAAAAAATGCCTGGCTACTGGTTTGTTGCTAGTAACGGATAGAAGTGCCAATCTAAGAGAGAAGCGGTGGACAGCCATCCGCTCCCTAAAAGACCTTTCCGTCTTACCAACGTAAAAAAGCCTGCAAGGGCATACAATTTGATAAATCACAAAATTACTTTTACATGTCAGATGATGTTGAATGCTAAATCTTTTCCCAGATGATGGATGATTAAATGAATTGCCTGGGATGAGGAACCTACAGGTAGTGCAGGTACACCTAAAACAACCATCTTTAGGAGCTGAAAAATGAGTTGGCAGGGTACAACCTAAACCACTAACATCTGCTTTGACCAGAAAATCAATCAGGTTATTCCCCCAGTTTATAACAAGACATCAGCCTAGTATCAGATAATCTAAGATGATCATCCGCCTGTAGAATGGGCCAAAGATTTTTAGACTGTTTTAGTATCACTATTCTGATTAAATTTATTAACCCATGGAAGATATATGTTTTCTTAAGACCTTTTTGTTTTTTACTGAGTAAGGTGGATCTATTAGTGCAAGTACTTTATTTTTAGTCCTTTCTAAATGTATGGGATCATAACCATGTTCCAAAAATTTTTTTGTTAAGACATCCATTTGTGTAGCTGCTTCCTCAAGATCACTATTTATGCGTTTAACCCTCAGTAGCTGGGAATAGGGCAAGCCCATTTTTAACGGTTTCGGATGATGGCTATCTATAGACAGCAGAGTATTCCTATCTGTTTCCTTTGTATACATCTTGATATTAACACGATCACCATGTCTAGTGATCTTCCCATCAAGATAATTGATCTCTTCACTGATACTGTACGTGAATTTTACCGGACCTGCTCATTATTATCGATTATGGAGACAAGAACTTCCTTTGGGCCCTTCCAATATAAGAGAAGATAGTCTATATATAGTGTGTAAAAAAACACATTTCTAGTAATATTTTCATCAGATTGTTCAATCTCAAACATGAATATATTAGCTAGAGAAGGGGCTACGCTAGAGCCCATAGCAGAGCCATTTTTTTGCAGGTAAAACCACATGTGGCTCTTCTGTTGTTCTGATGCAGCTCCTCTGATTGACACTGACAGCCTTCTCTGATAGGCGTGCAGCTGTTCAGAGGAGTCTCGTCCTTTGTTGCAGCAGTCTGCTCAGCTCTGGAGGCATATATGGGCGATGTGGTGATGTCACGCCGAAAACAGGAGGCGGAGCGCATGAGGACGCGGTCGCAGATGCCGGAGCCTACCTACGTGACACAGACAGTCGCAACAGGGTAAGAGTTGTGGGAGTTTATTTGTTCTTTCATATTATTTGTGACAAGTGGGGGGCTGGAGTGGCCTGCGGAGTGGGAGGGATTGTGGGGGAAGGCGGCTGGACTGGAGTGTGCCGGTGAAACAGGCTGTTGTGACACATGAGGGGCTGCTGGAGTGACACACGAGGGGCTGAAGTGATACAGGAGAGGCTGCTGAAGTGACACATGAGGGGGACTGGATTGACACATGGAGGGGCTGGCGTGACACCAGGGGGGTTGGATTGTATTATGTGAATCTTTTTTTTTTTTTTTTTCAATGTATTTGCTGTGGATCTGGCATTTTCAGTGCATTTTATGTGGATGTGGCTTTTTAGTGTATTATTTGTGTATGTGGCTTTTTCAGTGTATTTTATGTGTATCTGGCTTCTTTTAGTATATTTTATGTGGATTTGTTTTTTGTTTCAATGTTTTTTCAGATTTTTTTTCCCCTTAATAGTTACCTCCATGGTGATTGTGTGCATGCACTTTTACATGCTCCTACAAACATCATACCAGGGGCGTGGCCAAGCTGACCATGCCCCTTTATGCATGTGCCCCTTTGGCGTGCGCATGATCTCGGCTCTTTGACATACCTACAGATATTTTTGGGCTCTGACTGGTTGGCCACCCCTGCTCTAGAGCTTGAGCTACTGGATAATTATCTTCATATAATCTGAAAGTATATTTACAAGGTATTATTTCTTCTGTTGATGGCATAACAGCGCTATTCATTGTATACTTTACATTCAGATCTTACAGTACTACATCCATTATATATTATATTTAATTCCACACTTTGGTTTATTAATGTATTTATCTCTAAAACACTAAGCTTTTGTTTCATGTAGTCTATTTTTTATTTTCTAGTTTTTAGATTAGGGTCTGCTTTTCATCACCAAAATTCGCTCTATTTTTAATGCTTACCCCAGAATCAGCTATTGGTCATCTTATTACAGTCTCAATTGTATGATGTTCATCAGTTGTGTAACATACTAGGAATGGAAAATACAATGTTGGGCAATGAATGATATTTTAGACAGCAATAACCTGGGTACCCACCTTAACAATCATCGGTCCGATCACCCGATATCGGCTGATTAGCCCGATAACTGTATTGATGTCTAAGCAGAAGCATTATATAAGATAAACGGCTCCTGCAAAGAGTCAGATCAGGAGAAGCAGCTCAGTTTGTAAGGGGGTCAGACTGAGCATTAATCTGATCTGACGAGTGATAGGAATTATGTGTATACTGGACACTGCAAAATAGAATGTAAAGAGAACTGTTGAGTACACTGTGCTATTTTAACAGTGTCCACAGATATGCTGCGCATGCACAAGTCCATTCACTATTGCTAATTTCTAGAATACCACTTTCCTAATACAAACAAGCATTTATTTACATAACAAGTTCCTTGTGAAAAAAAGGAAAATGTAAAAAAAAAAAATAACGTTTCAAATCATAAAATGTGCCCCTGGTAAAGTATTCCAAATATCTGCCACTATGGTGGCCAAGTAGGGGGGTCCTGCAAGTTACTTTAGTTTTAACATTCATTGGGCTCAATACAGTTAGGGGAGAGTTGCCATTGCAACAGAGTATAAATGCCGGTAATGGCAGCAGAATTCGGACATCTCGTAGCCAGATCTCACCCTGGATATGCCCTATGGGGATACAAACAATAATCAGCAAGTAAAGAACAACTGTAAATGTGGCATATAGTCACACTTACACGCCCAGAATAGCGGGGGCAAGTTAACTGAACAGACACCATTGTGAGAAAAGCATTTTGTGATTTATACCTTAAAACTTTATAACCGCTTATGAGCTTTTCATACATATATAGGGCTCTATCCAATTAGCCGCAAAGTGTACGAGTTGCCGTTGCAATGGCGTTAAACCGCCAGAAACGGCATTGCATCTCACACACGGCTCCTATGTGGCTCCGAGCACTTTTATGCGACATCGGGCTGCTGTCAAGTGCAGCTTTTGTAGCGATGACTCACACCCACAAGATCATCATATTAAATCAGGTTTGTTACAAATACTCAAAGCCATAGGTTCCCTTCCATCAAACAGGCAATGTACAAATCATACCCCGCACATACAAGCTGCACAACAATCGAGCCAAATTCAATTAGATGCGAAAAGCCGTAATCAGCAAAAAAGTTTTGCTTTTTGCGTCTCCAATGAATGGCAGGTGGAAAAAAGTGCAAAATCTCTATTTTGGGGTACAAATGTGGGGAACTGACTCAGAACCCTTTGGACAACGAAAAGGACAAATCAGCCACAAAAGAAAAATTTTTTACCACAGCACACCCCAAAAAAGACATGTAATTTTTGGGGTGAAAATGAAAAAAGTGGGGGGACAAGGATAAAAACTAGCGAAATAGGTTTCTTGGGGGGCTGTTTGGATGTGCCAGATGTATTAAGGATTGCAGGTGCATTTTTCACTATTTTATAATGTGCACTTTAGAGAGACAAAAATATGCTAGCACCCATTTTCAAGTACCCCAAATTTGACTGGACTATTTATTTTCACCAAAAAATACTGTTTTCTATAATTCACCACTTTTACAAATATGCTTCTAGAAAGCTTTTAACACAAATTAAGGACACAAAGTACGCTTATTAGGGCTAACATTACACATCTGTAATGATTTCCAGTGTCAGTGCGTCTTATTTTGTGGTACAGACTGATCCCCCAATCTATTCAATACTTTCTGCCTGTTATGCATTCGCCTATTTGCGTTTTCACCTGTTCTGCAACTGAATAGGGTGAAACGCGGGGATGCGCATGACGCAAATTCGCCTCCCAAACAGGCGAAAAGTCCGGGATTTTTCACGTCCAATTGAATACAGCCCAATGTCGAATACTAAAGGATACCAGAGCAGCTTTAACAATACTATAGCCACAAAAGAATTTCAGTTATGAGACTGCAGCCTATCATTTCATTTTACTTACCAAAACGTGAGAATTCACTCACTGTAAATGAACCTGTAAACAATTACAACTATATGTACAGTTGATTACAAGTTTCTGTAGTAACATATTAGGCAGTCAGTGGGTCACAAACAGTTGTTGAGCTACAAGTCCATGTCAGACACGTAACCCTTGTTTATGTACAGGAGCTCTACTTTATATATTTAAAGAGAAAAAAAAATAGATCCATTTCATTCAATATTTGCTTGTTAATATATCCTGAATTTACAGCACCATGTAGTAGCAGTATTAAAAGGGAGCTGTACAGTATATTCAACTTCAGTAAAGATAATTATAAAACCATTTCAAATTGTTAGATATTTATCTGGTTACTCAAACTCAGATAGTTCAAACTTTACTCTCAGACGTTAGAATATAATCTATATACTGTATGATCTATCAAAAAAACTGAAACCCATAGAGAGAGACGGAGACAAAATACATTTAATTGACCCTTGAACAAAACATTGTACAAAAATGTTATTCTGCAGCAGCTCCACAGAATATGGCACGGTCACCAAGATCGATCGGCTTTTAAGTCAAATAGGTCTTTTCAAAAAAGCCAGATAATCGGCACATAGTAGAACAGGGACTTTTCTTTAACTAACTCAACCCCCCCAAAAAATACAGTAGCTTGCAGGGCACATACTTTTCTAGTACTTAAAGTCTCTTCATACAATAGTAAAAGTTAATCAAAATAAAACACAACTATATTGTTTTTTATCTTCATATTCTAAAATAAAAACACTTTAAAAAGTTTTACAGTACAAACAGTACTACATGGATTTAAATCTTTTTTTCAGGTTTAGTATTCCTATGTATGTATTACTAGATGCGGTCATGATGCTTTCCCAAATCAGATCCTGATATATGAAGATAGATGATTTGCTATGTCTAAACTTGCTGCAGCAACCAGAAGACTGTTTGTTGTAATATTAAGTTAATTCAGAAGCTCTTTTTAGAAAAAGTACCTGCAGACTGTTAGAAATACAGTATTTTCCTTTGATTTAAAATAGCTAGTGCATCTGGAGGCACCTAAATATATTTTTCAAAGTTATAAGCTCATTCACACCTAAATATTTTTACTGGCTTTCATTGGGACTACATTCCTAAAATGTAAAATATATAATATAGGTATGAATTGTATGCATATTTCAAAAGAGGGGAGACAATCTAGGTACTCATGGCTGCTTATTTTGCAACTAGTCACCACAGCATGAACACCAAAATCGTGACCTCCAAGTAAAATCGTGACCTCCAAGTACGAGATCAGTACAGACTGACAGTTTCAACGCTGGTTGTTGTATTTATGGTCCATCAAGCATTCTGGGAATTGTCACTATGTACTGACCTCTCATTTGTTACAGAGATCAATGATCTTTAATCTCTCAGCTTGCTAGGGGCACAAAACTAGCTCCTGTGTGTATCAGTCAGTACAGAAGTTGGGAAAAGCGAGACACTCTACAGCAGGGCCTGGCCAACAGTGGCTCTCCGGTTGTTGTGAAAGAAAAAGGAATGCAATACCGCGCTGTTACATATAGAAAAAATGTAATCAATTTATTCTATTTAGCAAACGAATATAACAAATATACTAAACACAATAGGACAATAAATGAAAAAATAAAAATATGCATACAAAAATTTATTAAATTATGTATCATTAGTAAACTGAAATGTTCTTAGATTTTTAGAAGTTGCTGTATCCCGAATTCATAAAAAATATTATTTTGCTTGATGCCATAATGTGCAATTGTCTATCAGTAGGTTAATAGTACCTGTAGAACAATAAGCATTGTGTCCACCACTTGCTCGTATAAATAGATGCATAAATCCGTGCTGATATCTGGAACAGTGGGCAGCGGGGAAAGTCTAGTAGTCAGCATATATAAACTGCCGGTTTAAACTGCGGCAGTGCGTCACCCTGCCATGCTCCACGGATATCTTGGTCGGCTGTGTTACTTCACTCAGTGGGGTGATCAACGTGGAGAACACAAGCCGCCAGATGAAAACGAAGCAGTGTGACTGCCCGCCAGGCTCCACAGATAGCTTGCTTGGCTGGGTTAACTCACCAAGGGCCATATTCAATTTGAGGTGAAAAATTCGAGGTCAGACTTTTCGCCATCATCGCTGTTTATTTCAGGGATAAAGTATCGGGTGCGTGCCCGCTTATCCCCGCATTCAATTAGGATCCAGCGAAAACGGGACCCGGTAGAAAGGTAAGTAGCGAAAACTGTCCGTTTTTGGAGAAATCATGCTGTCACCCCCCAAAAGATGTCCTGACATGGAGGATCACTATGGGTACCCCCAATTTGGCCTGCTGAAGGTAGTTGGGTTTTTTAAATAGCAGCAGCAGGTGCATAAATGCGGCTTTAGAAAAAGTGGTGAAGAAAAGCACTTAGGTTTTTATTTTTTGGGAGGGGGGGGGGGGAACTAGTCCCATCAAATTTGGGGTACATGAAAATGGGTGCAAGCATATTTTTAAATCCCTAAAGTCATTTTTTAAAACGCTTAAAAAATCCACCTGCCGCTACCACCCGCATTCTAGAAAACACCTGCCGCATACTTGGGAACCCCACAGGAGTCAATTTCACTAGTTTAGAACTTTGTCCCCAATATTTTTTTTCACCCCAAAAATGAAAGTACCTTTTTTGGGGGTGACCAGAGATTTTTTTTTTTTTAAATGTACACACAATACCTTAGGGGGACATTACAAGGGCGAAAAGTCTTTGAATTTGAATATGGGGATAATTGAAACTGGCGAAAATGACATCGGCTAATGGACTTTTCACCCCATATTGAATATGGCCCTAAGTGGTATAATCAGTACAATAAACACAAGCTGCCTGAGTATATTGCGGTTAGGTAACTCCCCGCCAGGACCCATGAGTGGATGGTAGGTAGAAAGTGTCCCAGATTTCCCAAATGGTAATGGGGATATTCTTACCAATGTAGGTGTAATAGCGTGGCTGCGACTTTAAAGGAAACCCCACACCAGAGAATAAACGGCTTGTTCCTGGAAACAATGAAGCAATGTAGCAATACAAGTGTGGCTTCGGGTTGTCAGCAAATTCCAAACATTGGGCAGCAGCGTGTTTCACCCCTATCCTGGGACTTTTTCAAGCTTAATGCCCATAGTGCAAAGTCAACCTCTCTCAAATAGGGGAAGTTGTAAGTCCAATTAGTACTTGATTGGAATCTGCATAGCATAATTACATCCGAATGCTTAGGAATCAGAGAGAAAAAAAAAATCTATTCATCACGAGTAATCTCTAAATATAAGATCTCCTACCTGCATATTTGTACATAATAAAAATATTCTATATTATATATATATATATATATATATATATATATTCACAAATGCATATACATAGACAAATTAGAAAATGAAAACTACAAATAAAATAAGATAAACATTAAAAAAAAATATTAATAAAGAAGTAATTTATCATTTTCCATATTGGTCATGTGTATTACACATATTAACTCCAATCTCCATTGCTTAATCTAAATTGAGGAGATGACTATCATTTAAATTAAAATAGAGGGTTAGAAATACCTGGTTCAACTGAGGCAATTCACTATATATATATATATATATATATATATATATATATATACACACACACATACACATATATATACATACATACATAAATAAAAGGTTCATACCTAGAGGCACACAGGCATTGCATACATGCACACACAGGGGTGTATCTATAATGGGTGCAGGGTGTGCGGGGAACACGGGCCCCTGGATACAGGGGGGCCCCGCACCGCACACTCTGCACCAATAATCTTACTAACCTCTCCGGCGTAGGTGTCCTGCGCTGTGAAATGACTGACAAATGGCTGTGGCAGCCATTTTCCCGGTGACCTGTGCATACACTATAGACTCTGGGCACACTCTAGTGCCCAGAGTCTATAACTCCAGCGCTAGCCGTGCACAGCTCAGTGCGATGCCGGCCACCGGGCGGAGAGGAGGGGGCCCATGTCGGAGACTGCACACAGGCCCCTTCCTCTATAGAAACGCCCCTGTGCACACACATCAAAAACCACACACAAACGCACACCCGTATCCATATATACGCCATACATATACATACAAATAGAGTCAGGTGAAAAAAATTGGAACATTGACAGAATTTTAATAACTTTGGCCTCTATTCACCACCACAATGGCTTTGAAATGAAACAATATGTGCTTGAACTGCAGACTTTCAGATTTAATTTGAGGGTAATTACATCCAAATCAGGTGAACGGTGTAGGAATTACAACGGTTTCTATATGTGCCTCCCACTTTTTAAGGGGCCAAAAGTAATGGGACAAACTAAACAATCCTAAATCTAACTTTCACTTTTTAATACTTTGTTACAAATCCTTTGCAGGCAATTACAGCCTGAAGTCTGGAACGCATAGACATCACCAGACGCTGGGTTTCATCTCTGGTGATGCTCTGCCAGGCCTCTACTGCAAATGTCTTCAGTTCCTGCTTGTTCTTGGGGCATTTTCCCTTCAGTTTTGTCTTCATCAAGTGAAATGCATGCTCAATCGGATTCAGGTCAGGGGATTGACTTGGCCATTGCATAATATTCCACTTTTTAGCCTTAAAAAATTATTTGGTTGCATTTGCAGTATGCTTCGGGTCATTGTCCATCTGCACTGTGAAGCACTGTCCAATGAGTTCTGAAGCATTTGACTGAATATGAGCATATAATATTGCCCGAAACACTTCAGAATTCATTCTGCTGCTTTTGTCAGCAGTCACATCATCAATAAATACAAGGGAACCAGTTCCATTGGCAGCCATACATGCCCATGCAATGACACTACCACCACCATGCTTCACTGATGAGGTGGTATGTTTTGGATCATGAGCAGTTCCTTTCCTTCTCCATACTCATCCCTTCCCATCACTCTGGTATAAGTTGATCTTTGTCTCATCTGTACATAGGATGTTGTTCCAGAACTGTAATGGCTTTTTTAGATGTTGTTTGGCAAACGCTAATCTGGTCTTCCTGTTTTTGAGGCTCACCAATGGTTTACATCTTGTGGTGAACCCTCTATATTCACTCTTGTGAAGTCTTCTCTTGACTGTTGACTTTGACACATATACACCTACCTCCTGGAGAGTGTTCTTGATTTGGCCAACTGTTGTGAAGGGGTTTTTCTTCACCAGGGAAATAATTCTTCTGTCATCCACCACAGTTGTTTTCCGTGTTCTTCCGGGTCTTTTGGTGTTGCTGAGCTCTCCGGGGGAATTCTTTCTTTTTAAGAATGTTCCAAACAGTTGATTTGGCCACACCTAATGTTTTTGCTTTCTCTCTGTTGGGTTTGTTTTGATTTTTCAACCTAATGATGGCTTGCTTCACTGATAGTGACAGCTCTTTGGATCTCATATTGAGAGTCGAAAGCAACTGATTCCAAATGCAAATGTCACACCTAGAATCAACTCCAGACCTTTTACCTGCTTAATTGATAATGAAATAATGAGGGAATAGTCCACACCTGTCCATGAAATAGCTTTTGAGTTGATAGTCCCATTACTTTTGGCCCCTTAAAAAGTGGGAGGCACATATAGAAACCGTTGTAATTCCTACACCTTTCACCTGATTTGGATGTAATTACCCTCAAATGAAATCTGAAAGTCTGCACATCTTGTTTGTTTCATTTCAAAGCCAATGTGGTGGTGAACAGAGGCCAAAATATGAAAACTCTGTCAATGTCCCAATATTTATTCACCTGACTGCGCATCCAAACATGCATATAAAACATACATACACACACCTAAGCATACATACTTGCTAACACCCATGCACATATCTACACTCCCAATGTACATATTAATCACATACACTTCAACACACGAAACTTACATACATAACTCCATATACCCATACATACTACACATGCATGCATGCATAACCAAGTCTGTACATTCCAGAGAAACTAAGTTGCTACACTATCATAACAAAATGCAATTAAATCATGATCCAGAATATAACTGAGAATTATGTATTTAAATCATCAATGGAAGTGTCATGAATATATTAAGAAAGTGTACCAATAAAGGACGCGAACAGGAGAAACAGAAGATGTATCAAGGATGGACGGGAGGTGTCGGGAGATAAGGGAAAATAGGGAGGTGGGTGGGGGATGCCATATGGCATCCGGACGGAACATCTGGATGCCAGACGGCGACCACCAACCACATCCCAATCACTAGTCAACAAACTCCAAGGCTTCATTCAACCCATCTAGAGACAATGTTTGGAGCCTGAATATCCATTCTGATTCAGCTCTACAAAGCCTTCTTAAACTGTCTCCTCCTCTTAATGTGTGACTAATGGTTTCTATTCCTACAATTGAAATCTCTTGAGGGTCACAATTATGATGTTCAATAAAATGTCGGGGTACACTGTGTGTCATTAGTCCTTTTAGGATGTTGGTTCGATGTTCTCTAAACCTCTCCTTTAATGGTCATGTTGTATTTATTATTTCGAGCAAGTACAGCCCAACACATATATCGTATAATGTCACTGACAAATGATAAAACTTTTAATAGTAAATTCTGTTTTATTTAATACCGATATAACGGTCTTCACTCTATTCTGGATGTAATCACAGGTTAAGCACTTCGAACGGTTACACCGGAAACATCTGGAAGGTCTAATAGGGAGCCAAGTAGAATTTGCATCTAAACTTGTTTTGGGAGGTTTTAGCATACTAGATGCCAGAAAACTTTTTAAGTTTCGATTCTTTTTAAACACAATTTTAGGTTTGGGTTCAACACATTTTGAGAGGACTGGGTCATTAAGCAGCAGTGTATAATTTTTATTCACAATAGATCGTATTTGCCTAAATTCGTTACTAGATTGTGAAATAAAGAGAAGTGATGGATCTATATTTGAATCATTTAATTCCTTATCAGCTCTAGTTACATCAGTCTCCTTGTTCCTATTAGTATTCAAAATACTTCTGTTATCCTCCCTTCCTCTCTCTAATGCATGAGCTCTTGCTTCATCTATGAGAACTTTAGGGTATTCTTTCTCTAAGAAACTATTTTCTAGCTTCCTAGCATGTATTTCAAAATCTTCTTCTTTTGTGCAGATTCTTCTAATGCGACCCATCTGACTTTTATGTATATTGTTTACCCACGCACGGTGATGCCCACTCTTATAATGTGGGTAAGAACAGCAGTCAACCGTCTTAGTAAACAAAGTGGAAATAATCCTATTATCCTAGACAGAGAGAGTGACATCTAGGAAATCAATGAAGGTTATACTGGAAGTGAAGTGAAGATTCATGTAATTAGCATTTAAATATTCGGTAAATTTAACAACAGAATCAAAATCCTTATCCCAAATAAAAAAACAAATCATCAATGTACATGCCATAGAAAACCAGAATCGCCCCGAATGGTTAGTTCCACGCGTATTGAACTTCAAATGCGCCCATATAAAGGTTTGCAAAGCTCGGGGTGAATCTGGTTCCCATGTCATTGCCAAGGACCTGTAGTAAGGAATTAGAATCAAACAAAAAATAATTGAGAGTCAATATAAATCGTATTCAATACAATAAAAAATTACGCTGTCTCTCTGACAACGTACCATCTCTCAAGTGTATTTTTAACGGCTAAAATGCCTCCCTCATGTGGAATATTAGT
Source organism: Taudactylus pleione (assembly GCA_031769625.1). Classification (NCBI taxonomy): domain Eukaryota; kingdom Metazoa; phylum Chordata; class Amphibia; order Anura; family Myobatrachidae; genus Taudactylus; species Taudactylus pleione. Next base: position 3,860,903 of record JAUIMM010000370.1, on the reverse strand, counting down.
ATAAAGGGCCTGTACGTCCAGGGTAAGGAACCAATACCCCAGGCGCCAGTGCACACCCTCTAGTTTGCTTAATAAGTGTATAGTGTCTTTGATGTGTGATTTCAGTGAGAAAACGTAACCTTGGAAAAAGTGATCTACATAAAATGATAAATTACACGTTAGTGAATTTATACCAGAAATAATAGGGCCACCTGGGGGTGCTGTGAGGGATTTGTGAATTTTGGATAAATAATAAAATATTGGTGTAATGTGATACTATGTGAATAAAAAAATTAAAATTCCTCCCGAGTTACCACGCCCTCCGTCGAGGCTCTCTCAAGAAATTCATGCAGCTCCAATTTAAATTTCATAGTTGGATCTCTAAGTAGCATCTCATAAAACGTATGGTTATGGAGCAGTCTATTTGACTCCTTCATATATTCAGATCTATCCAGGAGGACTCCACCACCGTCATTGTCCGCAGGCTTGATGACGATGGAGTAGTCATCCTGGAGCGATCGCAAGCTCCTTCTTTCCACAAAAGTTAGGATTTCTCTTTCCCAAAAGATGGGGCTTTTTATTGCAAAGAGTTTGGAATTCTTTCAAAGTCTTCTCATAGAACATTTGAATCATGGGACTCTTCTGATTCAATGGGAAAAACTGCGATTTCTTTTTGAATAATTTCATAGTGGGCTTCAAACATTTGGTATAATTATTGATGTTAAATATCTCTAAACCTTCTAAAGGTAAGAGATCCCCATTTTCCTCTTTAAGTGATTCCAACATGGAAAGACACTCCTTGTCATGTATATCAAGTACAATGGGACTGTTAGAATCACCATTCTTTAACGGTTCAACTCTGAAAACAAATTAAATAGATTAGGATTGGAACTGGGGGCATAATTTAGACCTTTAGACAGTAAAGTAATTTCTGACTCATTAAGTATTCTTCTATATAAATTAAATATACCTTTCCGATTTAACAGTACCTCGGTCTTCTTCTCCAGTTGTTGTGAAACTAAAAGTCCCAAACATGCTTTACTAGCTGATTGGTGGAAATGTATGCTGGCACTTGTAGTTTCACAACAGCTAGAGAAACACAGGTTGACAAGGCCTAGTATAGAGGAACAAAAAGTAGTAAATCATGTGTAATTACACTGCCACCAATTTCTCCTCAGACCAAATTGGACCCAATTCAATGCAACTGTTGGCCCAAATCCATTGCATTGTCCATATTAAATCCTATTATATTTGTGTTATCAAACCAACCAATACATTTTAATACTTGGTGACCCACCTTAGTTGTGTCTGCTCTACCACAGTAAAATTAAAACAAACAATAAGGGGGAAATTCAATTACCCAAAATGTGCGGTTGCAATGTGCGGCAACGTGATTCTTGGATAACTACAGGACAGCAATACTGCTCATTGTAATAAGCACCCCTATGGAGTTGTGTAGCAAAAATGTGTGATGTTGCAATATGCTGCCCTTGTAATGGTTCACATGCCATTCTGACAATACATTGAAAGGATTGCGGATAATAGAATAGCCCCCTAAGTGAGCTCGAGATTAGTTTGTTCTCCAATCTGCTGAATAACTGCATCTGTCCAGTTTACTACAGATGTGCTTAGATTCGGTAGCGTTACAATGCTTCTTTGAAAACTATTTTTCAATCACAGCTCTATTTTAACAACCAAGAAAAACCAAGTTAATGTTTGTAACCTCTGCTCATTGCTGCTGAAGACTATACTTGTTTATCTCAGACGTGGCAATACAATCCAAGATAATGGAACAAGATCAACCTGTGACCCTTTCAGTTTCAACTTCATAGATGCAGCAAATGATAGTCAAGTGATGATTACAGCAACCAATTTAAAGAACAAGGTTCTTGCATTCAGAAACTTTAATATTGTTGATGGGGAATCGGTATAGCCGCCGGATCTCATACAGACGCCGGAAACCTGAAGGGAGGATATCCCGATATCCCTAAGCCTAACCCCTCCGTCCCGTACCCTAAACCTCCCTGGGGGGTGCCTAGCCCTAACCTCCCCCTGGGGGTGCCTAACCTCCCCTTCCCCTAGCCTAACCCTAACCCTCCCCAGGGGGTGCCTAACCCTAAGTCCCCCCCGGGGGTGTCTAAGCCTAACCCCCCGTGGCTACAATTTAACTATCCCTGGCTTACCTCATTCGGGATGCCGAGCGATGCGGTTTTTCGGTGTGGAGCTAAGAATAGGTGTCAGCATTTCGACGCCTATCTTTAGTCCCAGGTTGGGCCTCCGCATTCCAGGCGGTGGAAATTTAACCGCATCCCGTTGATGGCCTCTAATTATGAAATTTGGTTATTAAGTTTCAAACATAAAGAGCATTAAAAGGAATACTGAAAGACATTAAGGAAGTTGTTTATAAAGTGCCATTTTTACACACACAGTCAAATACTGGTTAAACAAGACACTCAATTTACAAAGCAATCCGCATACTAATAACAATGTAAGGATCAACGGCTCATTATAAAACTGAACAGGGATATGTTAGTTTGTATAACGAAGATGTATATTATTTTCCATATAAACTGTGAGAGATAACACTTGGTGCTACAGTTTTTCGAATGAAAATTGTAGGGCAAAACACCTCCTAAATTGTTCTCCAGGTCAAATCAGCATGCCCGGTGTTAGTTTTGAAGTCATGATAAAATATGTTAAAAAGATGACTCCTATAAATTGTACCAATTTCTTTCATGTAGGAACATAATTTTAATCACAGACATCATTGAATGCAATGAAAATAAAATTATAATATGCCACCTACAAACACATTTGGACATTCATTAGGATGCACTTACTTCTGTTCATACAGCACAAAGCTTAGACTTGAGACTGCTCTTTCAAGTGGAAAAAGCAGAAATAATGAGACATACTTAATAAATTACAGAAAAACAATTTATTCTGAAACCCTTATGTCCCAAGTATTTAAGATAATACTCCCCATACCTATATTTAATTCACAACTACTAGTTATGTCCAGAGACATCACAAGGCGGGTGCAGGTCGCACCCGGGTGTGACCCATCGAGGGGTGACACCAAGGTGCCGACTGCCCCAGCCCTCAGTGACAGGAGCTGCGCCGTAGCATAAGTGCAGTATTTGGCTCCAGTCACAGTGAGGGAGCTAGCAATTCCCCCCAAAGAGTGAGAACGCCCTCTATCAGTGAGGCCACGTCCTTGCCATCGAGGTCACACTCCCTTTTTTGTTGAAGCGTATCCCTCCCGGCACCGGGTTTCAGTGCGGGGAGGGACGCCACTGGTTATGTCCATTATGCAGCTGTGTGTAGAATATTTGTAACCCCCCTCCTTGAATTTCAGAGTCATAGCCTTGTCTGTCATTAATTTCAGAAAGAACAACTACAACTGACCCAGTGGACAGATAAGTAATAGACCAATGCATGAAATGTAAGAGGCTTTCATAAACACCTTTATTGTGCGTGACCATGGGCAAAACTTGTAGAATTTGACAAAGCAATAGGATATCCTATTTATATAATGTAGGAAACTATTACACCAGTTTCAACCTTTCAACTCGTGGCACACCGAACAAGATTTTAAAATTGTTAAGGCACACATTGACCCAGAGGGGGAAAAACACACACATTGGCCTCCACAGAAAAAAAAAAAAAAAAAAAAAAGGACAGACATTGGCTCCCATAGCAAAAAAATGGCCCCGGCAGTAATAAAACAAATTGTCCCCCACAGCAATTACATGCATATTGGCCCCCACAGTAATAAAAAATTGTCGGACACATTGGCCCCCACAGTACAGTATTACACACACAGTCCCCCACAGTAATAACACACATTGGACCCCACACTAATTACAAACACATTGTCCCGCACAGTAATAAAATAAAAATACACTGGCCCCTACTTAGGAGTTGTTCAGTTTTCTTCTCCCTCTGTCAGCAGCAGGAGTTTATGCAGAGGAAGTGCAAGATCCTGTCTTTCTGTGTCACAGAGCAGTGGAGTAGGAACAGCACTGGGCAGGTGGGAAGGCATCGTTCCATGCGTGACTATGAGTCATAGGTGACGGGTCGCGTCGCGTCTGGGTACCCCAAAAATCCCAGCACTGCCATAGTCCAATATTGTGGTGATTATCGCGCCCACTTGGGAACCGCTCGTGCCGCAGCATAGCAGTTGAAAAACGCTATTACACGCAAGAGAATAATATTGTGTGTGTGTATAATATATATATATATATATATCCAGTGTGTGGTCTGTAAAGGAACCTCAATATTATATATAAACGGGAAAGTGTACAATAATTGCAGGATAGAAGCTGGGTTCCAAATGAAGAATGCAGTAAGCTCTGAAAAAGCATAAGAAAAAAATACTAATGGCCAAATCCCCCAAATATAAAGAAGATGTCGGGATGATCCAATTTTCTCATGAAGACCCTTCAGAAACAGCAAAACATGATTGTTTAGAAGACAGATTAATAACGAGAGTGAACTCCACCCAGATTATTTTATTAAACAGAAAGCTCACCTAACTAGTGACACTTCAGGGGTGCGCACTGCTTTCAAGACTCTGAGGAATAGATTCAAGTGGAATTCTGTAAATGCATGCTCACGTGCACAGAAGCATATCAAATAAGTTATATAACCTGGAGTAGAGCATTTTCCCTTTACTCACTGCAGCAGAGAAAGGATCCAGACACACTGGTCACAAGCACAGTCCGTCTGACAATTATCGTGCACAGTACTCACTTTGCAGTCAACTTTACAACCTTATCTGGTTGTAAACAAAACACAAATTGAGAGTTATTAGTAGACAACCAATGAAGTCAGTAAGGCAAAGAAAACATAAGGCCAGAAACACTGGAGGAAGAGACATGTACAGGACAACCTTTACCCCAAGGACTACCAGATCAACAAAACAAATTAGTCTCCCTTCTGGAAGGAGAAAAAACACAGACAGACAATATCCCCACTCGGCACCTAATGAAAGGCACCCTCTAAACCCAATGGACTTCAATGACCCTCATCTCAGATTTCAGGGTATAATAATACACCTATTGATAGACTACACTACTGTGAAAATAGTTAGTTATGTTTGTCACATTGTGACCAAAGACAATTTTTTCATATATATTCCATTCTGGTGCCAGGTCCAGTTACTCAATGAAACTTTCCATTGACTAAAGCTCTGGCTCCATATATAAAATTAGAAAAACTTTAAACTTCAGTATAAACAGACAAACAGGTTGCTATTTAATGCATGTACATCTGTTTTAGAGATGCTAAATCATAAATTTACATCCAATTTCGAAATAAATCCCAGCATATAAAAAATGAAAATGTGTAAAGTTTGAGGATACACACCTTTATTTTCTGAAGTTTTTTCAAAGTGAGCATGAACAGGCTTACAGGTAATGGTCATATAAAGTTGGAAATATATAACTTTTTTTCTTTTACACATATATTCACCGAGGTGTAAATAAACAAACAGAGCATTAGTGTCTATATCCAGTTAATATTCAAATGTCCCTAGAGATCAAATACAATAACAAGCCTTTGTCTCTCTGGAACAGTAAAAAAAAATCAGTGGAGAGGCAGATGGAAAAAAGAGTCAGCTTGCAGCTCCCTTGAATGCTTATAGACTGTATTGACAGAATGAATGGGAAATTCAATTGTCATCTGCTGTGCACAGCAGTAATCAGTGGGATGGTTCCTGGCAAAGATGCATGGGCAGAAGTTACGGCTTGGTCGAAAGCACCTTGTAAGTGAATGAATCTAAGTGAGGAGAATAGTGTCTGTAGCAGCATGTACATGCACACAATAAGATAAAGCATTGATGACAACAGTGTTGTTTGCTTGAGGAAACATTTGTGAAGGTGGGTAGATGAGGGAGAGATAAAAGTACCATTCTTATACATAGAAGCAGCTTTGGGCCACCATATTTGACAAAAAACTGGTTCACAAGAGTCAAAAGGAGCAATGTCCACACGGAAATACCGGTATTTCCGGCCTCATCTGGGTTTTACAAACTACCACATGCAGGGTGGAGAGAGCCTCCAGGAGAGACTAACAGGTCAAAGCATCCCATCCAGACACCAACTAATCGGTGGGACATGGTAGGGACAGAGGGGGTCAGTGCAACCAACCACCTAAACTGTTCCATTATAAATAACGGTTTAGATGTATGCTGCTCTAATTTTCCACAAAAGAGCATAACATTACCTGAACAACATGTCTTTATAGAAACAAATGAGCAAAGATTTTATCTGACTATATTATCTTTAATGGAATCGGTATGTAATGCCGGCGGCTCATTAGCCACCGGATGAAATACGATGGAAACCCGAACGGTCTACATCCCGCCTGGGCCTGGTAAGTACACCAACTATCCCCTATCCCCCCCTCCCCCCCTCCGTAATCCTCCCTTAGTGGTGCCTAACCCTAACCTCCCCCGGTGGTGCCTAACCCTAACCTCCCCGCACCCAAACCTAACCCCAACTTCTAAACCAGTGGCGCCTGGAAAGCCCTGCTTGCCTTCATTCGGGATTTCAGCGTTGGTCTAAAGATAGTATTTCAACGCCTATCTTTAGTCCCGGGTTGGGCTTCCATTGTCGGCATCCCGGCCGACCGTAATCTGACCGCATCTCATTTTTAACAACGGAGCTGTAAATGCATATTGCGATACTTTGTGCCTACAACTCTTATTTTAGATTAAACACACACAATAGCGCTCATCATTTATATATTATTGTGTTGCTATTCCAGATTGTGCAGCTTTTCACACATCCATTAGGGCGGATTACTGTATCACTACTAATGTAGAAGTTCCCATTTACATTTAACCATCAAGTTACTTTTTTTTTTAAATAAAAATTGTATGAAGCTTTAAAATTTGGATTTACAATTTTTTTCCCATTTTAAAACTCAGATATTAAATCTCAGTAATAGTACCATGCATGAGTTAAAATATAACTAATATATTTTCTGCTTCAGTAATGGAATAGAATATATGTGACATATGAATAAGTACTGATCCCTGCAGTGTGTATGTAATATTCTCTCACATAAAACTTTCCCCCCATGGGCCTGCAGGACTCAGATTTAAAAGGAATGCCAGACAAGCTTCTGCCGAAACTAAAACACCTTTAACTATCACCTAATGGATGCAGCATGTACTGCATGTGAAATGTATCATTTGTTGTTTAACACAAGTAACATGAACATTTAATATGCCAGATGCACTGTGACACTGATCCATTACACTAAAGATTACAGCAATTGCATATTCCAATATCACATTTATTTACAACAGCCATATTTTACCTGTGTAAACCACACGCAAATGTATTTTTGCCCTAATTTGCTAATGAACAAAACTAATCAGCAGGAGTAGGGGAGCATCAGTAATGTCACCCTCAAAGGCACTGAGCTCCACAAAACAGACACTCAAACTTTTGATTTACATGTAAAGGGAATGAGCATCTATACTGGATGTGTCATTACACATCTTTGCTGCAGTCGTGCTAAAAAGCCCCTCTCGGCATGCCAGCTATCATGCGACTGCTAGCGCCGGGCATCTTTTTTGCATTTTTATGCCGAAAATGTGTCTAAGTCACAATGCGTTGTGACTAGGACACACCAGCAGGTGTGTGTGTGTATGTGTGTGTGTATATATGTCTCTCTATGTATACGTGTGCGTGTGTGTCTCTCTGAATCTGTATACAAAGTGTTCAATTTAGCAGCTGCAGCTTTTTTCATTCCAAGTTCCGCTGTTCTTCATATACAGACTCGGGTGCACACAGATATACAAGTGTTTACATATCAAATTAATCAACGCAGTTTGAAGGTGCGTCCTAGTCGCATCGCTACTTAAAACGCATTTTTGGCAAAGAAAAAAAAAAAAAAAGACGCCAGACGCTAGCAGAGTAGCACAGGACCAGGCGGCTCACTCACGCCAGACAAGTCGCGCTGCGTGGCGTTTTGAGGCTAGATGTACGAGAACACATCGGTACACATCACGATCTTTCCATACCCATACAGTTTATTGTACGCTGTGGGTAAAGCAACCGTGCTACAACCGTTACATCTGCCAGTGTAATTACTAAATGGATTTATAGAACAGTTAACAATATACCTTGTACTCATTGTCAGCTTCCTGCCCATTTCTCACCTGAGTGAAAGTAGGCGGCTCTAACCTGTAGTATTACGGACAATGAGCATGCAGTGAAAAGGTGTGACAGAATTCAATGACAGATCACGGGTGCAGTGGAATTCTAGGATGCACAATAGCCATACTTGCCTACTTTTGATAAAGCATTTCAGAGAGATTGTGAAACCAACACCTACGAGCGTGGCGGTAAAGTGGGCATGTACTGCTACATATGAGAGGCGTGTCACAAAATGTACTTACATCCACGTGTAAACGAGCCTCAAAGCAGTTACTTGTTAATGAAAACACACAAACTTGTCAGAAAATGCATGTAGCCATAGGCTATATATATATATATATATATATATATATATATATATATATATATATATAACCAATGCAGGGAAATTATACTAATGATCCAATTTGCATGTATATAATCTCTGTTTTTTATGTATATAACAGCATCATAATGGGGGTAAGGTGCAATCAGGGAGATTACTAGACTGTTCAGGGAGTCAGGGAGATTGCTACTATTTCAGGAAGTCTCTCTGACAATGGGCTCGATTCTATTCTGCGCGAAGTGAATAGCTTTGGGAATCAGCTCCCGGAGCTATTCAATACACCGCGCAGCTAACCCCGACTAAGGATCTCTTCTCACACCCCTCTGGGGATGCGAGCAGAAATCCGACAAAAGTCCAGGCGCGAGGCTGTTTTCTGCCCATCGCGCCTGGAAAATAGCATCGCGTCGGGAAGTTAGGTCGGGGAATGCCCGTTCTCGCACCTTGAACAGGGTGTTTAGTCGCGAGAACGGGCATTCTCCGACTAAACACTGCGCACAATTGAATAGCTCCGGGAGCTATCTCCCAGCACTATTTACATCCCGGGCAATTGAATCAAGCCCAATGAGGGAGAGTTGGCAAGTATGACAATATCATATCAAAATCATATAGTGGACAATGAAAGCTGCTGCATATTGGATGATGACAGCAGATACATAATACTTTTTATAAACACAACATAACTATTTGGTTACAGCAATACATCACCCATACACAAATTAGTCTTGTAATATCAAGGTCAAAACCTTTTAAAACATTTGCAAGACTATAAAAAGCCAGTGTTCTTCCCAGGATCAATTTAACAGGCGTACTACCAAATTTTATTATACATGCATTTACCGGCACCATCCTGCTCCAGGGGTCCGATGACTAAAATCATAGTCGCATTGCACTTAAGTTACTGTGACAGGTAAACTAACAAAGATCCCTATTCCCTTCCTTAACCACTTGCTTGGTGTGGTCGCATCACACTCGACCACAAGGCTTGGCTTTTCGCCGACACAGTCGTATCTGAAGAGACCATGTCAGAGGAGCCTTCCAGCAGCTGCTGGGCACAGCCCATCCAGCCAGCCTCTGGAATGCCGCAGCGACAACTCCTCAGTCCCTCCTGCCGGCCAGGGTTCAGAAGCGGGGGCAATCCTAAAAGAATTGGCCACCCACGGTTGCAGGAGAACAGTCTTCCAAGAGTTCGAGTTCGGGGGGGGGTTGGGGACTGGGAGAGATCAGGAATGCTATGGCTTCCTTTTTCCCTCAACTACAGTGACTGCCAGGGGGTGGCTGTGATGGGCAATCCCACCAATCTGGGCTGCTGACTACATTGCAGCAAGTCCAGTCTCCCTCTGCCCCCTCTCCCTCCCAGCCAGCAGTCAATGGCGATCCTTAGGATCGCTCCCTACTGCTGGCTGCTCATCTTGCAGGATTTTGAAGTCCTACAAGAATTGGAACAAAATTAAAAAAAAAATTTCCAAGTTTGACAGATATGTATATACAGTACTGTGCAAAAGTTTTAGGCAGGTGTGAAAAAAAGATTTTTGGACCAACCTCTCTGCGGAGTTCCTTCAAAAACTGTGCAAGTGTACCTAGAAGAATTGAAGCTGTTTTGAAGGCAAAGGGTGGTCACACCAAATATTGATTTGATTTATATTTCTCTTCAGTCACTTTGCATTTTGTTAATTGATAAAAATAAACTATTAATACTTCTATTTTTTAAAGCATTTTTATGGTGCTTACACAAGACGATTAAAATGCTCGATATGAACGATATCGATTATATCGTTATTGTTCATATTGTGCATTTTTTGGTCCCTTCCAACCCAACAATGATCTGCGATGCGCGGGCATGCATGGACGATAAAGATATCGTCCATCGCCCTTGCATGCAGGCCAACCTGGTCGATATTAACCAGGTTACTATAGAGACCCGCGATCGTTGATCGCGGGTCGTTGGTGGTGTGCTGGATGATAGACATCGATCATCAAATACTGCTAGAAAAAGAGAAAGAAATATCCATTGCGGTGCACTGGAATAAGTAATGAAACATAAAACATAACTTTAATTAAAGTTTATACATATAATAGACTAAAAAGCGAAATATTTAAAAAATATATTTCTTGTGTGTGTAGTGTAAATAACTGATTACAAAGAAGCGTGTGCTCCTATTCCATTATTGTCCTATTGTTAATATCTAATACGAGTTAGCATATATCCATATATACTGATATAGGTAAGAAAAGTATCGCCACAAAATATTAACCACATCTAAAAATAGTGTATGGTCTAGATGCTAAAGTCAATATATGAGAGATTCTGTTATGTAGTAAAAACGAGTGGATCAAATATTATATGGGTCACCACCCTATTGTAGCTGTATGATAGTTATTAGAATCACTGTTAGCTTACAATTCTAGATGAAAATTTTATGGTATTCCCCATTTCAAAGGAAATAGACCTTTTTTATAAATATTAATACAGAGCCTATATCATATATTGCAGCATACAAAGAGAGGGGAGAACAGTTCTCCTTGTTCTAATCTCATACTGATCCGTTTTCACCTTGTTATTCATGTGATTTTACTAAATAGTCCATTTGTTATTATATATCTCAACATATAGCAGGTGAGTTTCTGTTAATAGAGGTACAATATTCTTTAATTCTAGTTTTGGAGCAGAGAATATCACATCATTGTCACTGTGTGATTCCTCTCTATTGCTGCCACACCCACAGTGATAAATTCTTGTGCTTAAATCCTCCTTCTTTAAACTGAATACATACAGCTTCTAATCTAATTGTAAATCACCCATAGTAAACTATAACCTAATCAAATGCATCATAAATCGTATATCCTCCCGTTATTACAGATGTAAGTGTTGCTGGGAGATAAATTATGCAAATGAAAAGTATCTGTTCCTACTGTTCTGCTATATTCACCAATTTCTATGTGCTTAATTGCATATCCGGGGGGGTCCCCTCCGTGAAATAGCACAGCACCTCGTTCTGGTGTTAACAGACAGAGTGATTAGCAATACTGATACACATTATCATTGTTTTCATTTTTCATTTTGGATTATGCTAACAATGGTCTCAAATTATTTGCGCTGCGACGCACACATCTCTATTCACATTCATTGGATGTCTCAGATATCACAGCGCTGCGATTCAACTTTCATACTAGGGACATAATGGTGGTTAGGAGCACCGCTGACCAATGCAGCGTTTCACTAGGTAGCTTTACCTTGATAAAGCTACCTAGCGAAACGCTGCGTCGGTCAGTGGTGCTCCTAACCACCATTATGTCCCTAATATGAAAGTATTTGATGTAATAATTTGTCCGTGGTAGCACCCCCATCTTTCCTAGGTGAGAGTAAGTGATGTTTGTGGGGTTTATCTAACTGAATTATTAGGGAATACATGGTGTCTTGTGCAACTGAAAATTCAAACTGAAGTCCTATTATAGATATTGATCATCCAGCACACCCGGGAGATCGTTCAGCGATATAGTTAGCGCTGACTGTCGTCCTGTGTGTATGCACCATTACTTTGCAGCATTTTTGCCACACATGCCTAAAACTTTTGCACACACATATACACTGATAGATACACGCATATATACATACGTGTGTGTGTATATGTATATATATATATTATATATATATATATATATACACACACACACACACACACATAATATCTCCATACTGCAGCACAGGAGTATGTAAGAAAACTGAACCCTGTGACACTGAAATAAAATCCAGTACTATGGGAAGCTTCACCTGTACATTATACTGCACTTTCTAGAAACTCTGTCGTCAGGTGCAACCTTAGTCAGGCCTGCACCCTATGCATTACTTAAAAGATACCAGTACACGTGTATTAACCTTTAATGAGGAACAAGAAAATTAACTGGACGTGTCAAAGTACCAGAGGTAAGCATGTAGCAAGCAGGTGTATGGACCATGCTGAGACCCTAGAGCTGTACAATCTAAACAAAGAACAGAAACAAAAATCAAATGAAACCTTGTGTTCTCTTTGCAATGCTAAGGTGTATAGTTTTAAATAATTAATCTCAAAGAATTAAAAGCATAATAACACGACTAATACTTTATAAGAGATAGATAAAAGTAATGAAGTTTTTAAGGGGAGAGATATATGCCCCAGGTTATTAGCTTCTGTCTGGTAGACCATTGGCTAATTAGCAACCTTGATTGCCAGACAACCTGCGAGAGGCTGCTAAAAGGTGGGTCACTTTCAATAGTCAGTCTCCCACTGCCTTGGGGAAACAGGCTAGCGGCCTGCTAAGAGACACTGTTTTTGTTTGATGTAAGTGCTGTGTTAATTGCTGTTTTTTTGTGAACTGAACATTAGATCCTTCCACACATGGAGAGGGAACTTTTTTAGTTAGAGCCAGATAGGCTAGAATTTATTTGGATGTTTTGTTTATTTTATGCTGCCAAATAAAACTAGCTTTGGTTACTTGTACCAAAGCATTAGACTGCTGTGCTATTGTCAAAAAATATAAAATTACATCCTAATTGAGCATAGGGACAATGTTAACATTCATGATATAACATCCTCTGCTGCCAAGGTCACTTATGTCTTTAGTGTTCGCTCTAGGATTTTTCTTTGGGCAGGGCACTGCCTGCTGAGGAAGGCACATTTTAATTTTAAAAGGCAAAATTTTGGATGCATTGTAAAAGTGAATGTAAACCGTTATATATACATACATCTGTAATATAACATTAATATAATCAATGTTACACTACTGGGATGAAATTCAATTAGACCCGGTGTTTTTTCTGGCAAATAAAACGTGAATTTAACGCTTGAATTGACTTCGGGTAATGCAATTAGATCCAGTGTTACTCGCCTCAAAAAATATTCAGGCGAAAACACATAGAATCAGTGAACTTATCACGGATCCTATGTGTTAACATCTTGGGGGAATTACCCAGGCCTGAGCTTGTTGGAGGGGCCCAGGTCAGACGCCGCTGCCCCCTCCGCCGCTGCCCCACTTACCTGTCAGAAGCCCAGCACACAGCTGCAGTGGGACCAGGGAGACTGTTGCCGCTGATCAGCTCCTTGTGCTGGGGTGTGGGGTTGCTCCACCCTACTCAGCATGCACAGCGTTAGTGGGGATTTTTTCCCTAAGGGTGGAATGACCACACATCCCACGATTAGGGCACACAAAGTATTAGTGCGGTCTTCAGGGCTAAATGAATTGGCCCGGGGAATTAATTAGCCGGTGGTAAAGTACTGCAGTTAACTGAATTCCCCCCTATATGTACTATAATATAGTGTCCCTTATTCATACTGTGCACCAATGCTGTGCCCCTTATTCACACTGCGCTCAGCAACAACGCCCGGTATTTACACTGTGCCCCACAGAAGAGCCCCTTCTTCACAGTGTGCACCACGGAAGTGCCCCTTATTCACAGTGTCCCCCAGAGTAGTAACTACTTTATAGAAGAATGCATTAGAATGGGAACTACAATGGGTATGATGTGTGCCCACTCCTTTCCGATGGTTACACTGCACACACTGTAGCAGAGACTGATTCCCGGCTTGATAATTAACGTGAGAGGACTAAGAGCCCATTGGTCAGTAGCAATAAGTATATACAGAAGAGGGGCCAGTAACTACACAGGGTCACTGAGGAGAGTGTTGCTACCCACTCTGCATACAGTGAATGCTTTTCTCCACAAGCCCACTAGTAAATACATACTGTAAATAGTTGGGGCCCAAGAAATACATAATGTGAATAGCTAGGGCCCACAGAGATGGTCTCAGTCTGTATTGTGTAAATGGATCATGCAGACCTGGACTTTGTGAGGACCCTCCTCTTACAGTATATCTAGAGACAGACAGGAGGGCTGGATTTGCCTTGCCTCGGGGGAGGGGGGGGGGGGTGGAGAGAGGCAATCCCCGCTCCTCTGTCTCACACCAGATACTGCAGCATCCAACTGCAGATGGAGTTCAACACAGAGGGAGTACGCGGCAGGCGAAAAGTGTACAGCAAACATAGCAGGAAGGGAGCAGAGAAGTTCACCGGGAGGTCAGCTCAGGAGGATGCCTCCATAAGCGCAGTGCGCATTTAAACAGTATTAAATCAGGCAGGGCCCAGCACCATGCAAATATAGACTAGCAGGAACACTGTCTTTACCAAAAAAGCATTTAAGTCTTTATATTTATTTTGGATTACTGGGCAATAGATATCAAAATTACTGTTTAGCATTAAACTGCAGTTGCTGGAAGTATATTCTAATTAATTTTCAAAAATATTTTCTAGACTCCCACAAGCCATTATCTCATTCTGCAGTTGTGGCCAAATTTCCTTTTACAGGCACTTTCAGTTTCTCCTTTCTCCAGGCTCAATATTATGTAAATAAGGTTTCTAAATCAATACCGACTGGGGATTGGGGCAACCCTCTGGATGACTATTAATACAACCTCCCTAATCTATATTATAAAGTTCTCCGACCCTCTATTGAACACACTTTCTTACATACAGGTATGGCCCAGTGGTTAGAATGTTTTACCTCTCTAACTATAGATGACCTCCTTGATATGTTACTGTACTGTTAATGCCTTCACAGCGGAGAAATATACAGAAATGTACCTTAACATTTTTCACCGCTCATATACTATATCTCCCCCATAGAGTAGCTCTAAAGCTCATAATAAATAGTTATAACTGCCCTAAATGTCAACAACCCTCAGCTGAATTGTATCATTGCTTGTGGGTACTGTGCCGTTGTAAGACTATTTTAGTTGGGGGTCTGGCGTTTTGCCACCACCTACTTAGTTAGCTTATGCCCCACTTACCCCAGAATGGACACTTTATGAATTACACCCATTGGTGTTAGAATTCCTAGAGAAGTTAAGAAATTATTAGCAATTTCTTCAGGTGCCCGTAAAACCATCCTTCACTTGTGGATGCAGAGCTCTCCGCCAACCCTTAAACTGTTTAAAGAGAAACTCTTATTTTTCATATGGACTGACTGGAGGCCTTTCTCCATAAGGAGGCACGAGCTGAAAACATATTTGCAACATGGGAGAGTTTCATAGGGTTGGATTCAATTCAGCGCGCTGCTAAGCTCGACTAAGGATTTCTTCTCGCATCCCTCCTGGAATGAGAGCAGAAATCCGACAAAAGTACAAGCGCGATGCTGTTTTCTGCCCTTAGCACGGCAGAAACAGCATAAATAATTCCTAATTCATTGTCCAACCACTGTATATGGACTCAAGTCAATTCAACGCAAATTGAGTAGCAGCGGGAATGAGCTCCTGGAGCTACATAATTCACTGCACTGTTTAGCCAGACTAAGGATTTCTTCTGCACCCCTCCTGGGAGAAGTCCGACAAAACTCCTGGCGCGATGCTGTTTTCTGCCCATAGTGCCGCGGAAACAGCATCACGCCGGGCGGTTTAGTCGGGGAATGCCCGTTCTCGCAACTAAACACCTGTTTAAGGCGTGAGGGACGGGAGGACAGGCATTCCCCAACCTAACTGTGCGCAGAATTGAGTAGCTCCGGGAACTCATTCCTGGTGCTATTCAATTCGCATTGAATAGAATCAAGCCCAAAGAGATCTTACCTGCCTCTACTGATGAGGATGTGTCTCAATGCTTTCGCACTGCTATGTGGTATGAGATGCAGATTTTTCCTATATGTATGGTCTTTCATGTGGATCCTGATAATGTTTGTCTCTTAAAATTACTGAAATAAGTGTAGACTCAGTTGTTTTTATATTTATACTATGGGGCCGTATTCAATTAGCGGTGAAAACAGCAGTTTTGCTCAAAAAAAAAAAAAAAAAAAAAAAGCTACATTTATCCCCAAAACACTGAGAAAGAGACAAACAGGTGAAAATGGAGAAAAGTTGTGTATTTTGGGAAAAAAAAAAAAACACGCAAATTTTGGGTGAAAAGAAAACATTTTTTAAAGTGGTTTTAACGTATTGGGTCTGATCTTTCATGGGGCGGCATGGATGAGTCAAGTGTTTTAAACATCACATGCTGTTGCAGCAATTTAACTTTTTTTTTTTTTTTTACCCAAAACGTGCGGTTGATTTTCGTCAAAGTACGCAACTTACAAAATTTTTTGAGGCTCATTTATCATTAGGGTGGGGGTGTCAAAAAGGGTTCTGAAAGGAATCCCCATGTTTTTAGCCAAACAATAGGGATTTTGCTTTTTTTTTTTCTCCTGGTCTGGTTGTGTCGAATATATATAAAGATATTTGGAAATTAATGATTACTTTTCTGGTGTTGTCACTTTTATATTAAGTTTTATCAGGGTAAATAAGTCTTGTAGTACTGTGGTTTTGTTACTTTATGATTTAAACAACTTTCATCCGTTTGGCAGCCTTTGCATATAGGCATGCACTTTACACAGGTAAAGGAGGCAATATAGCCGAGCAGTTCATCAGACAGGTTCAGCAGCAAATGTGAAGGAAACTGATGGGTGGAAAGCTCAGTATTAATATTAGAAAATATATATTTTGATGAGTAACTACACAGATTGTAAACTAAAGCAGGGAATAGTTTCTGTAGCAAACTAAAGGTGCCTACACACATGGCGATATTTTACCCGATCTGGCCGATTCCGACGCATCGAAATGACAGATCATTTAAAATATGCCCAAATCATGAGTCCCCCCCACTCACGAACACGATGCGCGTCCCCGCAGGTTGCACATCGCATCTTCAGATCTGCCGTACTGTAGGGCAAATCTGACTGACTATCTCAAGTCACGATGCACTGGATAGTTTAGGAGACACGATAGATCGTGTGTCAAATTGGCAGCTTTTTCAGACCAAATCGTGCCCACGACTGTCGGGGAGCTCCAGTGGAGAGTTCAGGAGGAAATCGTACACATTGTGGGATTGTGAGCACATTACTGTGTGTGTAGGCACCTTAGGAGCAATGGAAAGAAAGTGTATAATGTTTCATGCTCCCCAGCACATAAAGTGACTGTCTACTTCATGTGCAGTACTTGGATTATTATTTCACTGCAACATAATGTCTAATACACTGCCCCTGACCCTGCAGACACAGGTCAGGTTCCTGTGGATTGTTTATTCATTTGTCAACATTGGTATAAATTAACAGTCTTCCCTCCAAGTTCACACCAGCTTATAGAAAATAGATTGCTGAAAACACAAAACCTTGCACAATATATAAATAAATAGCCAGTGTGTTATGCATGTTATGCTACCAACTTTAAGATGGTGGCATGCAGGAATAATAAGTCATGTAGAAATGTAACAGTTATCAGTACTAGCTATAAAATGCCATCAAAGCAAATAGCACTGAATGAATGTGAAATGTTTGAATGGTTATCTTATATTGAGTAAAACATATCAGTGAAGGTACAGATGTAGCCAGATACTGGGACAAATATCGTTATCTGCCACCTCTTGGAGTGGGGATGACACTTGTGATCTTACTGCAATAATCTTGCCCAATCCATATTGTGACAGGATCAGAAGAGAATGTTCTGACAGACAGGCACCCAATCACACATTACCTTTCATTGAATATCACAAGACTGACAAGTTAGAAAATTATCCAGACACTGACCATTGTTGAGTGCTGGCATTTGAAATTCCATGCCACATCCTGGATGTTTATAAACGTACAGATAGCCCAGTTACATATCGCATTTATCCAAAAAAAAGTAGAGCAAAGTGTTTCAGTTATTACATAGTTAAATTTTTCACTAAAAACAGCCAAATCTTTCATTTCTTAATTTTTTTTTTGTTAACGTCAGTATTATGCACAATAATTTATTGGTTCAGTTGCTTATTTACTTCGCCAGTTATGAATATCGGCTTTGTTTTTTGTTTTTAAATCTCTTGCCAATAATAGTCAATTTGTTGTTGAGTTTCCAATATCTGGATTTTTTTGAGCTTTACTATTATTTCAATATTGGCTATTAATCAAATGTGATCTCTAAATTTATTTGTGAATAGAAGCTTGCTTTATTACATTGCATTGGAGACTTTATAAATGGGGTTTATCAGTTTATCTTCACAAAGGTAATGTTTTAGATAGCTGAAACAATGCATTTTATGGTCTACAGTAGTTTCTACGGGATGTGGTCATAATTCTGACAACTGGAACTCCAGCTTTCAGGATGCCAACGCCAGCATCCCGAAGGTAAGTGCTGGGGTTAGTGGGAGGGTTAAGGTTAGGCACTAGGGGGGAGGGGAGGTTAGATTTAGGCTTCGGGGAGGGAAGGTTAGGCTTAGGGACTATGGGGGGAGGTTAGGTTTAGGCTGCGGGGAGAGTTAGGGGTATAGTTAGGTGTTAGGTTAGGCTTAATTATCTCTAGGCGTCGAAATTGTAACCTGGTTGGAATGCAGACGTTGGGGATTTGTCAGGGCTTACAAAGTAGTTTGAAATTTGTTATACTACAAATTGGTTTCGGATTTCACCCTGTTTTCCATAGAGGACCACTACACTTTCAGTGGAGCACTATAGATAAACTTCTCCTTAAAGAAAATATAGACTCCACATAAAACAACAGTATGAAGGCACCTCAGTCAACACAGCTCTCAATTTAACCATCTCATCATCAACTCCACAGCTTTCTTCACTGACGACATACAAAATATCTGTCTGAGGTTCTGGGATGACAAATACAAGAGTAAAGAAATGGGCTTGGTCTTTGACAAACTAAGCAGCGGTAGTTTATCCGTTTTCCATATGAAATACCATATCTATCATTATGCCACCTTGACTCATAAGCTCATTACTTGCAAGCTTTGAGCTCAATGTGCTGTAATAATAAAGCCATAAAGGATATTAATGGGAAAGGTAGGATAACTACACCTGATTCCCTGAAAATTACTGAACATTTCAACTATCTCTATGACTGGCTATATATATATATATAGAGTGATGACAAAGTCCCTGACGTTCTTCTACAGTCAACACAAGTTTCTATTAGAAATCTCAGTCTAAGGTGATACCCTTATTTACTATTAAGATTCTGGAGAGAACTGGGTGATGTTATCGCAGATGTAGACATAACCATCACTTCTGTAAAACAGGAGGCTCAGTGTCATTATGATCATGAATTCAACAGGAGAGCTTTTCAAATCTCAGAAAATTGAAGTAAACAGGAAAGTTGTTTTTTTTTTGTTATATGGAACCCTAAAAAGTCAAGAGACCGTTTTGTTGCAATAAACTGATTTTGTATTATTTTATTTGACAATGGAAAAATTAGAGGCTTAGGCTTAGTTCTCTAGATACCCACTGGTGTAAAAATAAATGCTTTTATTAGCACTATTTTAAAATTTCCAGTAAGACTATTGATAGGTATGTGAAAGAAACCAATTGGGTCCAATGACTCCACACTCACTAATGTTTCATTTTCATAAGGGAGCGCTTGCCTTGTGGCATATTTTTTCCATTGTATTGGGATTCCAATTTTATGTCCTCCATTTGTACTTATTTCCCTCTTGACAACTGGTGCTTGTTAGCTTCCATTTTTTGACAAGTGACATCACAGGCATCTAGCGCAAAGCCAATGGTTAAACCCAAAGAGTGAAAACTAATTTAAGAACCATTTAAATCATATCAAGTAACAATGACTGCTAAAATAACACTAATTTAATACGTCTAAACAAAAATTGCATGTAATGGTGAAAATGTAAATAAAGGTTTATAGTGGCAATAAAAAGTATTCACTCATTTAGACACTTTAATTGATCTAATTAATTTGTTATTCCATTTCCAGTCCCTGAAGCAGAGAAGTATCCACAGAGTGCAATGCTCCAGCCACTATACAGATGTGTCCATATACCTCTTTCCTCCGCGCACAACAAGTCAGGCGACACATAACGCGGGAGCTCCGTGTGACTCTGTAGCACAGAGCGTCTTTTCGTGCAACTTTTTACCTACAAATGCGTCTTATTCGCATAGCAATGAGAATAATTAGCACAAGCAGCTTCTGCTACGATATGCAGCATGCCTATGTTCTCGGTGAGACTGCAGGTGTATCTACATACATTACAGTGTTACAGCCGCTGACACTGTAACATAGCATTTCGCGTGCAGATACACCTGCAGTCGCACACAGAACATAGGCATGCTACATATTTTAATCAGCAGACGCTGCTTGTGCCAACAATTTGCATCGTTGTATGAAAAAGACTGATTTGAAGATAAAGTCACACTAAAAGGCGCTCGCCGCTACAGAGTCATGCCACGGCATGGCGCGACTAGAAGGGCTGTTTAGCGCGGAAGGAGGCTAGATGTATGAAGACATCTGTAATTCATGCAGGAGACAATGTTTTTGGGAAGGACGTTTTCAAGCTTAATCCAAAAATAGCACTTGACCAAGATTGGATACTTTGGCCATCTACAAAATACCATTAAGTCTTCCCATACTTGGCATGCAGATCACAGATATTTCATACTAGCGTAAGTAAACAACTGTTTTCTTTTTGACAATCTCTTCATTTTTGTCATGGAAGACTGTCAAGTTCTCTCAAGTACTAGTTTTGGTGCCTCTCAATCTTTTATCAGACTTCATCATTAATGGAGGTCCTCCCCATGTTGAACATTCTGTTATTCTGCCCTCCTGTCATTTCAGTTACCCCAAGCTCCCCCATTAGGGCTTAAGAGAAAGAATCTTCCCTGGAATAACAGATAGGTGGAAGCATACGCACCTTTATAATTAACAAGTACTTAATACTTTACATGGAATAATTTAAGTCTTATCTGAAACATTTCAGTGCAGTACTTCTATGGATCCGTTTCATTTATGGACTAGTCAATATGGCACCTTGATCATGCAACTCCTTTTATTAACAGATTTTTATTCTGCCATTAACCCTTTTGTCAGGTGTGTTACTTCTACTTAGGGGGGAGAGCACTGAGTGGTGGGAACACATACCAGAAAAGAATTGAGAAGGACCACCCTAGTGCACCTAGTCTGACATCTAAACCTCCAACAGTTTTCAGAAACAATAACACAGAGTAAAATAATGATATGTCGGAACAGAAGAAACCATACTAACAGGAGGCTCCATACAGCCAAGACTTTTGCACACAAAACAGCCAGAATTTTTCATGATAAATTGAACAAGGTGCTGGAAACATTCCTTACAGATTTTGGTCCATGTTGACATGATAGCATCATACAGCGCTGCAGATTTGTCAACTGTACGTTCATGCTATAAAACTCTCATTCCACTATGAAATGAATGCTACTGGATTGAAATCTGGTGACAAAGGCCTTTGGAGTATACTGACCTAACATGTTTGTGAGACCAGATTTGGTCTGGTCAGATATGTGCTTTGGAACATGAGGCAATAGCCTGCTTTAAGTAGCCAAAAGATGAAGAGGAGTAAACTAGTCTTATAAAATAATCAATATGGTCATCGGCAATACAGAGGTATTCGATGCCTTTAAATTGGTATTAAGGAGCCTAACCTGAGGTGAGAAAACATCGCAACACCATTACACCACCAATGTTATGGGATGGACACAAGGAAGGCTAGATGAACAGTGAAGCAAGGTTCGATATGTAGAAGGGAATGGAGCACTTGAGGGCTTTATATGCGAGTGTGAGAAGTTTGATCTGTATTTTGTTGTGGAGCCAATGAAGCAGAATGAAGAGAGGGGGAAGTAAACTAGCGAGAGGTAAAAGTTTTAAGGATAGAGGCAGGTTAAAGTCAGAGAGGTGACTGCAGTAGTCCAAGAAGGAAATAAGTGCACAGATGAGTTTTGGGGTCATCCATGATGAGAAAGGGTCCGATTCTCGAAATATTGCGAAGATGGAAGTGGCAACATTGCAAACTAGACTATGTGGAGAGTGAATGAGAGGGAAGAGTCAAGGATGACTGCCAGGCACGGTACTTGAGAAACAGAGAAAAAAATGCTACCATTAACAAGTAGAGAGGAGGAAAAAAAACTCTGTTTTAGACATGCTGAGTTTCGGAAAGCACTGGGACATCCAGGAGTAGACAGCAGATGCACCAAAGATGACTGAAGGAGTGAGGTCAGGGGAGGATAGAGATATTTAGGTGTCATTAGTGGATAGGTGCTATTGGAGGTTAGAAAAGTAAATAAGACCTCTGAGGGAGGAGGTATAAAAAGGGAAAACAGACATTGGGGACATTAAAGAGGTAAAGGAAAGAGGAGGGGGTGGGGGGGGAGGAGACAGAAGGAGCACTTAGAGAGTCAGGAAGTCAACCAAGAAAGGACAACGTCACCTACTGAAAGAGTGGAAAGTTTGAAGGTAGACACTGAAGTAGTGAAAACACATTTTCATGAGTCACAATAACAATTCACCATCTGGCAGTCTTTGACTTTGGTAGATGCTAAGAGAACAGTTTCTGCCCAAATGCATACTGACAACTTGGTGGAGGTCAAAAAGTGGTCTGTGGCTGTTATTTGTCTGGACAGGGTTCCTTATTTCAGGCGAAGAGAAATCGTAATAACAGCATACAATTGCATTCTAGAGAATTGCATACTTCAAATTTTTGTGGCAACAGTTTGAGTAAGGTCCTTTCCTGTTTCAGCATGACAATGCTCTCATGTGCATAGAGAAGTCTGCCAAAAAAAAATAAAAAATGGTGTGCAGAGTTTGGTATGTAAGAACTTAAATGGCCTGTACAGAGCCCTGACCTCAACTCCATTAAACACTGTTGGGACAATTGGAACACCAAATGGCAGCAGAGACGGTGTAATGCTTAGCATTACTGCCTCACAGCACTGAGGTCATGGGTTCAAATCCCACTACGGTCCTAACTGTGTGGAGTTTGTATACTCTGTGGTTGAATGGGTTTCCTCCGGGTACTCCAAAAATATACTGGTAGGTTAATTGGCTCCCCACAATATTGACCATAGTGTGTATGTTTGTGAGCATGTGGTAGGGAATGAAGCTCCACTAGGGCAGGGACAAATGTGAATGGTAAGATTCTCTGTAAAGCGCTGCGGAATATGTGTGTGCTATATAAATAACTGGTAATAAATAAAAAATAAACTGCAAGTCAGGCTTGTAGCTATAGTCAGGTTTCAAATTCCAGCGTAGAGTCATAAAAGAGTGGAGGGGTGTGTGGGGCGAGTGGGAGGGAAGATCGACATTAAGGAGAAATCATTTGACATGTGATCCTCAATATGAACATGGATGTTCAGTTGTCAACATGAAATGACAGTTAGACACACACACAAATATACATACATATATTTTAGTGTGCTTACTGTAAAATGCAATGCCATTAGAAGTAATGCAATATCTTATTCTAGTTATTCTAGAGTGGGGGCATGTTTTTCCTTACAGCACACACATCAACATTGGATATTAAACAAGTTGTTTATACAGAGGTGTCCTTACACATCTTTGCTGCAGTCGCACCAAAATGCCCCTCTCGATGTGTCAGGTCCCGTGAGACTCTACTAGCGCCGGTGTCTTTTCTGCATCTTTTTTTTGCTGAAAATGTATCTAAGTCACAATGCAATCAGGACGAACCAGCAGACTGTGCGGATTAATTTGATATGCGACACTTGCATATCTGTGTGCGACTGAGTCTGCACAACGGAACTGGAACAAGAAAAATCTGCTGCAGATAAATTGTAGCATTTCATATAGACTCAGTCGCGCGCACACACACACACACACACACAATATAGGGTTGCATATCAAATTAATAAGAACAGTCTGCTGGTGTGTCCTAGTAGCATCACATTGCGACTTAGACACATTTTCGGCACAAAACTTATGATATGCGACACTTGTATATCTATGTGCGACTGAGTCTTTGAATCTATATACGAAGTGCTGCAATGTAGCGGCCGAAGCTTTTTTCATTTCAAGTCCTGTTGGGCTTTATATACAGACTCGGGTGCACACAGATATACAAGTGTCGCATATCAAATTTATCAGCACAGTCTTCTGGTGCGTCCCAGGCACATTGCATTATGACTTATGCTGGGAACACACTGGGATGTTGCAGTTATGATTTGGCCAAATTGTAATAATATATCATATAGTGTATATGCACGATATGCGCACTCCTGTGGTTGCATGCGTCCTCATCAGGTTTGATGTGCTGCACATCAAACCTGACAATATCGCAAGTTGCCCCATTCATGTTAATGAAGGACAGAATGAGTGTTGTTCTGATGTGTACCCGCAGTACAATATGTCAGTCTGACATATGGTCCCAGTACACATCATCCAGTGTGTACCGACCTTTCACCAGAGAGAGACATCTGACGCTAGCAGAGTTGCATGGGACCTGGTGGCTCACTCACGCAAGGCAAGTAGCGCTGCGTGGCGTGAGTGAGACTAGATTTAAGAGGACACAACTGTATACATTTTTCCTCATATTCAAATGGTTTTTGCCTTCACCAACAGTAATGTGTATAAGGTTATAAACTGCTAGCAGAATGAATCTCTGCTATTTCTCCTTATTAAGTACCTAGATTTAAATACTCTAGATAGAATATAATGTGAGGAAAAAACAGAAGAGTAAACATTTCTTTAGCAAGAAAACACCAGCATTTTGTGACAACCCTTATAAATTCCAACATGGAACTATTTAGAATGAGTCATGAATGCTTACGGCTCACCAAATAAGGATATAATTTACAGGAGTGACATCTTAACTCTTTTAATCTAACAGACCATTTTTCCCCTTAAGAGAAATAAGAAACTGTACAGCTATACAAACCGTATAGCAAACGGATACTGTATGACAAAATGCTTTTGGAAAATAACTAGTTAAAACTATATTCAAGACTGCAATCCGCTGTCTCCAAACTACATGTGCTTGAATAATATAAAGAGGAGGGAACTTCAGGAAAGCAGAGTTACAAATTCTTTGGAATCTATAATCTTAAAATCCTGCTTTAAAATCAATAAATCACGTTACAGAGGGAATCGGTATGAAATACCGCCGGCCGCATCGCCGGCAGTTCGATTCCTGGCAGCGGAAACACAACAGCGCTGGAAATCCCGATCGTCCCTAAGGTAAGTATAAACTAACCTAACCCCCTAACCCTCCTTAGGGGTGCCTAACCCTAACCTCCCCTCCCCCCAAGTGCCTAAACCTAAGTCCCCCCGGGGGGGTGCCTAACCCTCCCAGGGGGGTGCCTAACCCTAAGACCCCCCCCCCCCGGGTGCCCTAAACTTAAACCCCCCCCCCGCAGCTGTCCGCTCACGGTGCCTGGCATCCCTTCGATCGGGTCTCCCGGCGTCGGGGAAATGTCATCTAGACGCCTGGCATTTCACCCTCGCCGGGATATGACAGTCGGGAAGCCGGCTGCCGGTATTAAGGCAGCC
This sequence comes from Taudactylus pleione, assembly GCA_031769625.1. Taxonomy (NCBI): domain Eukaryota; kingdom Metazoa; phylum Chordata; class Amphibia; order Anura; family Myobatrachidae; genus Taudactylus; species Taudactylus pleione. The sequence goes on along the minus strand of JAUIMM010000370.1, from coordinate 3,835,130 downwards.
GGTTTCCCGATTGTATACCTTACAGGGTAGTGTAATTATATGAAAAGGGGAAAGGAGACAAAAAGCTAAAAACTGCAATTATCGTGGATTATTTTTCGAAACACATCAGGTCCCCAAAAAAAAAACCCTGATAAGTGCCCACGTCAGGCCGACTTCGGGGCTAATTGGATAGCCTCTGGCGAGGTAATTATCCGCAGTAATTTAACGCGGCTAATTGGATATCCCCCTATGTGTGGGTCAGATCGCATTGGGCTGCATCATTCTTACCAGCCATATTTGTAATCAGAATACATGGCAATTATGTAAAAATGGTAATTAGGGTGATGCACTCTATATAGATATAATGAAAATTATTTCCAATTTTTAATTGTCATCATCGATTGGAAACAATCTGTTATCTGTCCAATAGAGCATAATAGCAATACTGGGCTATGCAGTTCAGCAACAGCTGGTAAGCCACAGGTCGTCTCCCTCTGCAATACTATAATAATGATTTAAAGTAGGACAGTGACTATGATAAAGGGCTTTCTAGCTCTCCATAGCTTACACAGGCTTTTTTATGACAGTCTACATATTTCAAAGCTAAAGCTTAACCATCCTAGCACGATCAAAGTCCTTCTCTGCAGATAAGCTCTGCTCTGCCATGGTAGGAATAAAGCATGCAAAATACAATTGCAAAATATATGAGGAACTAATAAGCCAAGTGTTCACTTGCTCCATTAGTAAGCAGTTGGCATGGCGCCAGACAGATGATGGTGGAGAAGGCAGAACAAACAGTAACTTTTCCAGTTATTTACTACTCTCCTAGTCTCCGTATTCTCAACATTTTCTGCTTTCTAAGAATATATGTATTGTGTAGTGTGCCAGATGGAAATCTCCCACAGACCACGTGTGGTCATAAATGTCCGATTAGAACATACTCTAACTTCCTCATTAATCAACTAGTTATTAAGTAAAGCAAGTATTCTGCTCTTTTTTTTTTTTTTTTATAAAATACCATATAATGTACTATATAAACTGCAGTGTGCTTGGAGAATTGCCATCGTAGCTTTTCACCCACTTTATTAAGGGTAGACACTGCAGTGTTTTCACCAGGATCAACTTCACAGGCGTTATACCTGGCTTTTTTTTACATGCCATCCAGCACTATCCTGCTCAAGAAGTCTGACGGACAAAATAAGATATGGTACTGTGACAAGCACAGAAACAGAGATCACTCCCCTGTCTTTAAAAGAGAGGCCATAGTTTCGACAGCGAGAACAATACAGAGAGGGTAGATAGAGAGAGCAGACCTGTGCATCAGCGACCAATGCTGGACACAATTATATGTGTACCCAGCCAGCAAGTGGGAAAAATATGCAAGTCTCTTTAAAACTTATAGTTGTGTCCAGCCACATTACACGGAATAGACGGAGACGATTTTCCCCAGTAGTCCATTTCAAAATGATCAAAGTATCTATATTGGGATGCAGTCAATTTATCGCTACCCGGAATGCCGGCCGTCGGAATCCGGACAGCGGAAGGCCGACCCAGGACTAAAGATAGGCGTCGAAATACCGATGCCCATCTTTAGCCCCATGCCGAAATCCCGAAAAGCAGCATCCCGAACGAGGTAAGCCAGGGATAGTTCGGTTGTAGCCAGGGTTTCAGGTTTAGGCCCCTGGGAGGGTTATGTTTAGGGTGCAGGAAGGGAGGGTTAGGTTTATTAGGCACCCCAGTGGGGAATTAAGGATAGGCACCACCAAGGGAGGGTTAGCATAATGTCCTCCCTTAGGGCTTCCGGCGTCGGTATGAGAACCGGCGGCTATTCAGCATCAGGATTTAATACAGATTCCTCTACAACATTTAAAAACAAAAAAACAGCTCTTTCGATTTTAAAATTTTGAACTGGTGCTCCAAGACAAGGACGACATTGAATTTGTAGTTTGACATCAGCTGAACCATCAAAAACTGTCTAAATGCTCATAATATACTGTATACAGCATATAAGCAGAAAAATTAAACAGAGATGCCTTTAATTTAGTTCTTGGGGTACAATCATAATTGATCAGTGGAATACAACTAACTTGCAAAGCTAGGACTTTTCTTAACTTATTTGAAGCCCAGATGAATATCAAAGTGCAGATAACACAAACATGCAAACAGTGCACAGATGCGCTTCACCTCTCAATAGAACTTCCTTTTTATATCGGAGTGTTTGATAAAAATATAAACAGGTCTGATTTACAAATGTTTTCATACCAGCACAGAACTTTTATTTATACCTTCATGTACTCTTTTGCGTGGTAGTGTTCCAATGAACTCAAATACCGAAGCCTATCTTAATCCCGACGACGGAACACAGAAGGACGCCTGCCCGAATGAAGTAAGTCTAGGGCGCCCTTAGTGTTAGCCGCGAGTGGGGGGGGTTAGGTTTAAATAGATTAGCAGGGTTAGCGTTAGGTTTTTTTGTTTTTTTCGGGGAGGGGGGTTAGGGTTAGGCACCCCTAGGATGGGGAGGGTTAGGCACCACTGGGGGGGTTAGGCACTAAGGGGGAGGGTTAGGTTTAGGCACGAAGGGGGAGACTTGGGTTTAAGCCCTAAAGGGGAGGGTTAGGCTACAAGAAGGGAGGGTTAGGGTGAGAAGGGGGGAGGGTAAAGTATACTTACCCAACCGCTGTCGGTATTGTGAGAGCAGGCATCCAGACAACCGGCATTACATACCGATTCCAAGCCTATGGCCCAAATAACTAGAGTATACCAGTCTTCTGTGCTCCCATCATACTGTACCAGCCCTCCAGTGCCCCATTATCATTCTCTGGCTCCTCCATCCTCTTCAATGAATCTGAGAGAATGGTTAATTATAGCTCACAAGTATAGCATATTTAATCACTTAACTGGTGTAGTCCCATGGGATGCGACTGCAGCCTTGTTACAGCCGACACAGTCACATCCCATGTGACTGTGCCGCCAGCTGCGTCCCCTGACTTTTAAAAGGAAAGATACACTCTGCCTTAGGTAGTGATGCAGTCGCGCCCCAGAATGCTGCACGAATGGCTTTCTGGGGCACATGCTCCGAGGACAAATGTTCCCAACCGAGCACTATTTGGTTGATCTCTGCAGATCAGCTGCAGCAGGGGAGACTGATCATCGGTCCGCAGGTTGTGCCATGTCTTGATTTCACATTGAATGTTACTTTTTTTCACTGTAATCCTTTAAGCTCGGAATCCACTTTTGTCTATATTCTTTCAGTTTATATAACTACAGTAAAACAATTAAGGTAGTAGGATACATTTACAGCTCCACGTCTAAAAGAAGGCAAAAGGGTGAGATATATGGAAAAACTGGATGGATGTAGGAGTATTCTGTTCCAAAAACACAAGAACCCTTAGTCACGACTGTTTTAGGAGATATTTTGCCAACATACAAACCCTTAGGCCTTATACATAAATAAAAAGTTGCTATGAGACTAGGCATGGGCTCCAGATTATCTTACCTAAATTATCCTCTGAATGCAAAAGTTCTGTTTATAGGTCAGACATTGTTGGTAAAATAAACAGCATGGGAAAAGTATTTATAATTTGTTAAAATGACTGCATATCTTATTGGTGACCTTTCTAGACTTGGTTTGTATGAACCATTAAAATTGCTGCAAATTAGCATAAAAAACTCCTGATCCAATGTTCTAACGATATGACTAGTTTGTGCAATAAATATATTGGGAAAACATCTCGTGTCCAGCAAAAATGCTATATGGTTATGTTATTTATATATATTCTGCAGCGCTTTACAGAGAATATTCATATCAGTCCCTGCCCCAGTGGTGCTTACAATCTATATTCCCTACCACATGTAGACACACACATACTGTACATATTGGGGTTAATTTTTGTCAGGCACCAATTAATCTACCGGTACATCCCTGGGCAGCACAGACGGTGCAATGGTAGCATTACTGCCTCACAGCACTGAGGTCGTGGGTTCAATTCCCACTACGTCCCTAACTGTGTGGAGTTTGTATATTCTCCCTGTGCTTGTGTGGGTTTCCTCCGGGTTCTCCGGTTTCCTCCCACACTCCAAAAATATACTGGTAGGTTAATTGGCTCCCAACAAAAATTAACCCTAGTGTGCATGTGATAGGGAACATAGATTGTAAGCTCCAATGGGGCAGGGACTGATGTGAATGGACAAATATTCTCTGTAAAGTGCTGCGGAATATGTGTGCGCTATATAAATAACTGGTAATAAATAATAATAAATATATTTGTGGATTGTGCTAGAAAACCAGAGTGCCAGGAGGAAACCCATGCAAACATGAGGAGAATATACAATCTCCACACAGTTAGGGCTGTGGTATGAATCGAACCCAAGACTCAAGACCTCTGGGCAGTAATGCTAACCATTGCACAACCATGCTGTCCATATACTGAAGCTGTCCAATTTAAATTAAAAAAAAATTCTTAGAATGTAAAAATTAAATCACCAGCATGCACAAGAAGTTTTTATATAGAATCTTTATTATAACTTAGGTTTAATTAAAGCAGGAAGAAAAAAAAAACGCAATTTTATCCATAACCTGGAGTGTGTGTAAGGGGGGAAAGGGTGGTGTACTGAGCACCTCCTTCGCTGGCTCCTGGGCATGTTGATGATCCTAGAAAGGAATCTTTGTGCTAAGACTTTAGACTATTGTCTTTATATCCTGCTTGTCTGGGATGCCATCAATTTCTAAAACTGTAAAAGCACACAGTTTTTCACACACATTTCTGTGCAATCTAAATATAGTACATGTTGAGTCTCCCATATCCAAATATTCTGAAATACAGAATATTTTTAGCATGAGATAGTGAAACTTTTGCTTTTTGATGTATGTACACAAACTTTATTTAAGACACAAAATTATTGAAAATATTGTATACATTTACCTTCAGACTGTGTGTATATAAGGAGTATATGAAACAAATGCATGCAAGTTTGTATTTTGGCCTAAAAGTATAAAATAAAAAATTCAGTGCATGCACAACAATTAAAAGGTTCTTAATACTTTTTTGGCACAACACTCCAAAATGATCATTTTGGATAGAAACATTTCTATTGAATGCAATCACATAAATTGTATCTAGTCATCCACACACTTGACAATTACATTTTTTTTTTAGAAGAAATGACTGGATTTTAACCAAGTAGCGGATAGAACAACTCGTTTCCAATCAATCCATTAGATTAGAATGTTCAAAATAGGCAAAGTATTTCAGAAGTGTGCAGAGGCAGTGCGACCACGTGCTGGCAATGTCATGATGAGAACAGTACAATAGAGGTAAGAAGGATGCCACAGACACTACTGTAGGAGAACAATGTTTCTTCCACAACCCTAATGCTCAGAGTCATGTTACTTTCAGACTGATGCAGGAAGATTTTGTCAAAGGACCTCTAAAGGAAATGCAGCTCATGCGCACATGTTTCTTGCGGTATTAAATTACATTTTTGCTCTTTAACCAAGAAAATTTTAGGTTACTAATTTCAGCGCAAACTGGCATGTTGTCACATAAGGGATATAAGGAATACTTTGTATTAACCTTTTCAGAAATATGCAGTGAACCAATAACCCACTTGGTTTGTATGTGTTCTGCAGCACACTCTCCATGTACATATTCATATACACTGGCCACTACAACATGTACAAAACAGATGTCATTTTTACACATATACTGTTAATGTAAAATAACTTCTGAGTCTATTTTGGCACGTGTAAGGAATGGCACATAATAACCATAATTATTTTGCAGTCCCAACACATTACAGATTTTTTTTTTTTCGGAAAACAGTGAATTTCATAAAAACTGATATTTTGCTTATTTTTTTCACACACAAAAAAGATATTCTACCCAAAGTGGCCCAAAAAAAGTTTTGTTTTGTATTTCACTGAAATTGCAAGCAAGTGAATTACAGACAAAAGCATGGGGTTTTTTTCTAACCACCAAGAAAACATTGTGGTTCTTGTTTTGACATTAACCCAAATGCATAAAATGTGTAAGAAAAACATGGTAGCACACGGCAGCATACCATTGTAAAAGCTAAACCAAACTTATCACATCAATTAAGAGGACCATTGTGTCACTGATACCAAGAGAGCAGATTTATGGGCAATAGGACTCTCTCCCCCCCCTAGACATCTTACTGTTTTCCATAGTATATAGTGTTATTATCTGGCCTTCACCAGACAATAACTTCTAAGAGAACACAGTGGGCTCGATTCAATTCAACGCAATTTTAATAGTGCTGAGAAAGAGCTCCAGGAGCTATTCAATTCTGCGCACTGTTAGGTCGGAGAATCCCCATTCTCCCGCCTCTTGCACCTTAAACATGGTGTTTAGTCATGAGAACTGGCATTCTCCGACTAAACTTCCCGGCGCAATGCTATTTTCCACTGCGCTAAGGGCAGAAAACAGCATCGAGTCTGTAGTTTTGTCGGATTTCTACTGGCACCCCAGGAGGGATGAGAGACGAAATCCTTAGTCGGGGTTAACAGGGTGCTTCATTGAATAGCTCCGGGAGCTCCTTCCCAGCGCTGTTCAATTTGTGTTGAATTGAATCAAGCCCATTGTTCGAAAGAAAGGACTGACATTATCAAACAATGGACCTTTTGAGTATGCAGGTGCCAGGATGGGGGAGATAGGGCACGTTATCCCTGGGCTTCATAATGATTTTTACTGTGCATGGGTGTTTTAAAGTGATTTTTTTTATCACAGAATAAAGTTTCAGAGGTCACCCCTCTTTCAAATGACCAACCGTGAGCCAATTGCGGAGAGCAGACCTGCTTACCATTCAGAAGTGACCACCGCAAGCTGCGTCATCGCTCCACCCACTCACTCCAACTTTTATTAGCCCCTGAAAGTGTCTCAAAGCCAGTACAGAGGAGCAGCATAGAAGAGCTCCTGAAGAGGCGTGGGGACCCTGGCTCTCCGACCTCACACAGCATCATGCACCCACTACACTCACCGCTACAAACCTACTTTAACTTCGAATTCTTATTGCTGGATCAGGTAAGTATAGCATACCCTCTGCCCTGCCTAGCGCACCAGGGCAGATGGCCACAAACCTGTACAGGTGGATACCTTCCCTTTCAATCACTTAGTTCCACTGCCGGCTCCCTGCGCTCTCATTCCCAGTCTAAAAGCCTAGAGCTTTACTGGAAACAGTAGAAGCAAGGAAGACGTTTTGGCACAGGGGAAATCTAATTTTCTTCTCTCACACATCTCTTTAATTGTTAGACAGCACTATTCACTTATGTTAAATTGCTGATGACATAAGCATCAAGTGATTTATCACGATAACAAGAACTGAGAAATGCGAGAACATATAATCTTTATTATAAGAGCGGTCCATTAATTTTATTTATATATTTCAAAGGTGCATGCCAGCAGTATATATGTATATCACCAGACACACTGAATTCTGAAACTACAGGATGTATGGCTAAACTACATATGTATGGCTACAGACCTATGTACTGTGTTGATTTGCCTTGAATTCATTGTTCACATATGCATTTGCTCTGAATTTATTGTTTATATATGCATTTGAGACTATAGCAATTGTTGCTTATATGTGAATCAAGTGATAAAAATTGTACTTTCTGGTGATAAAAAAAAAAAAAAAAACATGATGCTAAGGGCAGTATCCAATTAGCCCCATACATTGTTCGGCTGCTAATTGATCCTCACAATCAGTGAAAAACAGGGATTTTTTTGCTGATTATCACCGATGTGTTTTTCACCCGATCCTATTATTTTTGAACAAAATAGTAGGATCTCTCTCACAAAAACACATAGGGTCCGCGATAAGCTCGCAAGCCAATGTGTTTTCTCCTTTTTTGGGGTGAAAAGACGGCACCGATCGTGGAATCTTTTTTGGGAAACATCAGGTCCTGAAAAAATATCCACAAAAAGTGCCGACGCCGGGCGGCACTCTGGGGCTAATAGGATAGCCCCACCGCACTCAATTAGCAGCACTACTTTAGCGCTGCTAATTTGATACCGCCCCAAGACAGCAATTGAGTCAGCGAATGTTGTAATTGGTGGCTGCATTGACACTATTACTAGAATTTATTGACCATATTTTGACTGGCCTTTTATTTTTCTCTCTTTCCAATTTTAGGTAAATCCTTTTGGATGTTTATTTTGTTTACTTGCTCGTTTTTTTTGTTGACATATTAAAAGTTAAGTTTTATGGTAGGCTAAATTAGCCAATTTTCTAAACCTACAAGTTGGTCCCCAAAGAGTCCTTTTTTCTTTTCCTTCCCTATTGGTTATATATTGTAAACAGACTCTGGGGAGCACCACTGACTCATCAGCAAAAAGGTCCTTTTGACTGAGGTCATATGACCATATGGGAATACTTTAAATACTTGAAATGTCAATTTGTCCGTCAGTAGTAGGTTATATTAAGAGATACATAATGTATTACACATGGGCAGAATAGTATCCAGTGTGGAATGTCTATTTGGTTTACTTTTTAAGGGCAGGTAAAGTCCCAGTAGACACAGTTTATTTAACGCCATAAACCACTGGTCCGGTAAACATGAGCTTGAGGGTGTCAAAATTGGAGAGATCGAGCACTTTAATGCGCTCTTCATCCAGCATTTTCTGTTCTCAATGTATAAATAAGCTCATATGCACTATTCACATAAAATTAAACACCAAAAACAATTGTCATTCTCCATTTCTGTAATGGATTAAAAGGCATATACAGCTCTAAAACAGAAGTAACCTGCGAAAGAAAATAACCCAAAGTACTCGAATGTGATATAACCTCATATCGAAACATTTTACTTCTGATGACAATATCTGATTATTTCATTATGGAACAGCTACTACATAAAATGTTAACACACAGGTGGTTTCTTATTTTTGAGCACATACATGTGAGTTATGTTTTGGCAAGTGCAAAATGTCCTTTGGCAAAACACATTCAGTGAATATTCAGATTCTAAGATATTTCCTGGCTATTTTATTACTTGTTAAAATTATTGTTTGCAGCAGACAAAAAGGAAAATTCTTAAGGTAGTCAAAATAGAAACCACATACACTTTAGCAATGGAAGGTAGAGGCCAAGGCTGTCTTAACAGTGTAAAATACTTAAGAACAAATTGCTCTTTCCAAAACTGTTATTTTTCTGTGAGATCTTGTTGTTGTTGTGGTTGCTTATACTAAGCAATTATGCTAATGAATCATCAAGGAAAGCACAATCATCATGGAAACTGACAGATACAAAACACAATGTACTGTTGATCTCACCTGCAAATGGGACTTAAACTGTCTAATTAGTATTTATAGATCAAACTTCCCCTCAAGCAGACATACAGGTAAATGCTGACGACAAACCAAGGTAAATGTGTCTATTTAATACTGCTCCAACACCTATACAAAACACTGTACAATATTTAAAACAGACAGACATAACAAAAGAAGATAAAGGTCCAAAACAGTGACCCTTTTCCCAATTTAACAGGACAGAGGGACAAGAGAAACAAAGTGTTGGCAAGCAGGATGGGACTATTGTGACTGGAAAGTCTGGGGAAAGTGGTTGAACCAGGTGTTTACTAGTAAGGATAAGTCTCTAGGAAAACATGAGTTTTAACTGACTGCTTAAAGAGTGAGTGAGCATAGTATAATGGAGCAGTGAGGGCAATACATAAAAGAGGAGGCATCCTAGAAAATAAAGTTCTGGAAATCTGTAGGATCTTTTTGGAACACTGAAAGTATGCTGACGGACAACGTTTTATCATAAACACCCCTGAAGAAGTCACTAATGACAAAACACATGGGTGACGGTAACTGTTCTAGCAAAAATTACAAGCATGCCCATTAAGGGCTTGTGCCCCAAGGAGGGCGATTGTGGACTTGCAGCTAACATCTGTCGCCGCTGGTGGTCAGTTATAAGTGTACAAGAATTTATATTAAATGTAAGCGTATTTGAGCTGTTTTTATGAATAAATTGGTGTTATACTGCACAATAAATAGCATTGGGCCGTGTTTCTTGGGTGCCTTTGGTGGAAGAGTTTCATTGAAAGACTTGACATTTTAATTCAGAATTGCGGAGAAAACTAAAAAAAGAGGAATACATATATCAGAGTCCGAAGATTGCCTTTGGAGTGGGGAATAGTATCCAAAACCATCCAGATAAGCTATACACACAGAATTTTTGATGTACACACATCTACTTGTTATATAGGTTATTCAACTGAGCTTTAAAAATTACAACCCTAAGGGGTATATTTAAAGTGAAAGATTTTAGAAGTGGAGATGTTGCCCATAGCAACCAGATTCTAGCTATTATCTTCTAGAAGGTGCTGGATAAATATTAAATAGAATCTGATTAGTTGCTATGGGCAACATCTCAATTTCTAAAAACTCTCACTTTGGCGATGGTGCAGTACTCATGGCACAAAGAAAAAAAATCAACAGCGCACGGATAATGATCGTTTCAATACATTTCTCATTGTCATCAGGATAAATAAATAAAAAAAAAAAAAAAAAATATATATATATATATATATATATATATATATATATATATATACACACACACACACACACACACACACACACATACATATATACACACATACATATACACACACATACTGTATATATACATATGTATTTACACACATTTATATATACACACATACATACAGCAGTTAGACAATGAATTAGGATTTTTATTTTACTTTTGTGTAGTTTTAAGGACTGTACGTCAAAAATAGTGAATATATTGTATTTCACCTAAGAGTGTAGGACAGGGGTCTTCAACCCGTGGTCCGCGGGCTACGGGAGGCCCGTGGAGCTGTTCCCCGTGGTCCGCCAATGGTTAGTGTACTACACAGAAAAGACACCGCCGCCGGGTAGTACACTCGTAGACAGACTCTCATTGGATGCTGCACCCACGGCCGGAGCCGGGCTGGAGTTCACTTATAAGCTCTACATTCCGGCTCGCGCAGTGGGTAATGGGAGAGACGACAGGACGTCTCTCCCATAGTGCAGAGCGGGCTGGGAGGACGGAGGAGCGGACAGCGGTAGGAGCAGGGTTTCAGGCAAGTGTTTTGGGTTTTTTTGTGTCTTTGTCCTGTATATGTAAGGGGCACTGCATAGTGGGCAGGGGGGGGGGGGGCAACTACTGGGGGCACTATATAAGAGGCACTACTGAGGACACTGCGTAGGGGGGGAACACTGCTTAGGGGGGGGGGGGGGGACTACTACTGAGGCAACTGTATAAAGGGCACTGCATGGGGGGGGGACCAGTATTGGGGGCACTGCATAGGGGGGACTACTTGGGGGGCATTATATAAGTTGAACTACTGGGGGCACTGCAGAGGGGGGTAGTCATGGGACAATTGTTTGAGGATGGGGGCAACTATCTGACAATTTATGGAGGGGGAGGGACAGTTATGGGGCATAATTATAATTGAGGGCGGAGGGAGGTCTTTCTGGGACCTAATTAAAATTGTAGGAGAGGGCAGTTATGGGACATAACTGTGTGAGGAGGGGGCAGTCTAAATACCACAGTATGGCTTAGTGGCCCTCTGGCTTCGTTGAATTTTTTATGTGGCCCACACGGTCTTAAAGGTTGAAGACCCCTGGTGTAGGATAAATTAAGAGGAAGTTGCAGTTAGGAGAACCAGTAGCGCCAACAAAGCAATAGAACTTCAAAATCAGTCATAAAACTACACTCAACATAGGACAGATTGCTCAAGAAAATTGCAACTATGGGCTGAATTCAATTAGCCGCGAAAAGCTGAGGTCGAAAAGTTTTCGCCGATACGCGTTTTTTTACGGTTTTCAAAAGTATCGCCGTATTCAATTCCAGGATGTGTTCGCCTAGGCGAAAACTCCATAGGCAAAAACACTCGTAAAAGTTTCTCCAGCAAAAAGGCAGGAGAGAGAAGTGCAAAATCCATATTTTGGGGTACAAACGTGGGGACTTTGTTCAGAACCCTTTGGACACCCTCCAAATAACTAATTAAGAAAAAAAAAAAAAAAACTAGATAGATAGATATATCTATCTATCTATCTGATGTAATTTTTGGGACAAAATGTAAGGAAGAGTTGGAAAATGGGTAAAAAGTAGGGGGCCTGGTATTTTGGGGTGCTATAAGCTTGAGACAGGTGTTTTTAGGATTGCAGGAGGCTGCAGCAGGTGTATTTTTTAAATCTTCACTTTAGAGAGACACCAAAATATACTAGTGCCCATTTACATGTACCCCAAATATAAACTACAGTACTTATTTTTCGCAAAAAACATTGCTTTATATAATTTTTTCACACTTATGCAAATATGCATATAAACAGACCTTTGACTCAATATAAGATCACTACATACTTTTATTAGGGCTATTAATACTCTTCTATATTGAATCCCAGGGTCAGTTAGGCTTTTTATGGGGTACACACTGATTTCCCCAAAATATGCTGCCTTTTCACTAGTCATTACATTCACCTATCCGCATTTTCACCTGTTTTGGAATTAAATGCGGCGAAAAGCAGGGAAGCGTATGGAGAAAAAAATCGTGTCAAAACAGGCGACCCGACATCGGCTTTCCACGGCTAATTGAATTCCACCCTAAGAACCAAAAATTGCCAACCAAAATGATGATGGTGATGATGATTGATGACGGAGGATGAATGATGATGGAGGATGAATGATGGAGGATGAATGATGGAGGATGAATGATGACGGAGGATGAATGATGACGGAGGATGAATGATGACGGAGGATGAATGATGACGGAGGATGAATGATGACGGAGGATGAATGATGACGGAGGATGAATGATGACGGAGAATGATTGATGATGATGTGGAAGAAAGTAGACGCTAAGGTTTTTTAAAAAACTGTTTGGAGGCGCCTTGCAGAGTTTGAGTTTAGAGCTTGTAGACCGGTCAAGAAACTGAAGCAGACATCAGCAATGAGGAAACAACGCCTAGCATGGGACAACAAACATAAAACTTGGACTGCAGATGACTAGGTCAAGGTAAGACATACATTTTATTAAATATTATTTGGCTCTTGTCTGTTTCCCAACCAGAATTAATGGAGTGTAATGATTTACAGTATATTTTTTTATTAACATTAAAAAGATGCTGTGATATCTACCAATTTTATGCAAAGGAGGCCGGTTCACAACGCAGATCAGTTAATAATTCTAACTCTTACTGAATTTGCTAATTATGGTGTGCTTTTCTGACGAGAGCATTGTAAAGACTATGGACGAACGTAACCAGTATGTTCAACGAAGACCTGGTGAGGAGTTCCTTCCTGAGTGCTTCAAGCAAACTCTGAAGCAACCACAAGAAGGTTATGGTGTGGAGTGTTATTTCAGCACAATGCCCAGGGAGATTGTACATTGTTAAAAGGCATGATGAGAAAGTAGAGTACATTGAGCTTGTTAACAGTAGTCTTATCCCCTAGATAAGAGATTGGTTCCGGGAAATGATGCAACATTCATGTAAGATGGGGAACCATGCCATATGGCAAAGGTGGTAGGTATTATAACACCTTCGTAGAAAGCGCATCCCTGTTTTTGAGTGGCCTAGAAATAGTACAGACATGAATCCAATTGAAAACATTTGGAAGGAGATGAGAGATGCACATATAAGCAACAGCTAATTGAATGACTGATTCTGGGTTTGGCATCATGATGATAGAATCAAAGAGTTAGTGAAGAAAAACACAAAGAGCATGCTGCACCTAGTAACAGCCTAATGCATGCAAAAGCTGTTAAATAAAAAAATAAGTTTATGTAAAGTATTATATGTGCATTTGCCATTATTTTATCAAAATTTTATAAGAATCTAAATAATTCCTAATTCGTTGTCCAACCACTGTATATGGACTCGAGTCAATTCAACACAAATTGAGTAGCGCCGTGAATGAGCTCCTGGAGCTACATAATTCACTGCGCTGTTTAGCCAGACTAAGGATTTCTTCTGCACCCCTCCTGGGAGAAGTCCGACAAAACTCCTGGCGCGATGCCGTTTTCTGACGATAGTGCCGCGGAAACAGCATCGCGCCAGGCAGTTTAGTCGGAGAATGCCCTTCCTCATGACTAAACACCATGTTTAAGGCGCGAGAACGGGCATTCTCCGACATAACAGCGAGCCGACTTGAATAGCTCCAGGACACACACACTATATAGACAAAAATAATTGGACACTGACAGCAAATAGATTAACAAGATTTTATTGACATCAGTACTTTCTAGGTCCACCACGTGCAGAGATTACTGCAAACACCCTTCTTGGCAAACTGTCCACAAGTTCCTGGACAACAACAGGCGGTATGTTTCGCCATTCCGCCTTAAGTACAGTGACCAACTGTAACAATGAAGGTGGTCGAGTTGGTCTAGAACGCACTATTCGCTCAAATTCGTCCCAGAGGTTTTCAACGGGGTTAAGATCTGGACTCTGAGCTGACCAATCCACCCGGGTTAACAAAATTTCTGTATACCAGTCCAGCATTGCCCAGGGAACATGACAGGTGGCATTGTCGTTCTGATAAATACATTCATGGTTTCCATAGAACTGCAAGTGCATGGGCCTCCCTACGTAGTGTTCTTGTCGAAACCACCACCTTAGTTGCTATTTGGAACTCGGGTTGTTCTGGTATGCATGGGACCATTTCACTTGAGCGGGGGTATCAAATCACTTTGGTCTACAGTGTATAAATGTATATATTATATAAACTTTATCTATCTATCTATATCTATCTCTGTGTCTCTATACACATACATACATACATATATACACACACACACACGTTGGGTACGGGATCCCAACGGTCGGGATGACGGTGGTCAAAAAACAGACAGCGGCATCCCAATAGTCAGATTCTAGACAGAATTTTGTAAGCCATCCCCTATCCCACGTTTCTGGCAGCCTAACCCTAGCCCTTGCCTCCCGCAGCCTGACCGTTGCCCTAATGCCTAACCTAACCTAACCTTAACACTTACCGTGAGGATGTCAGCGGTTGGGATTCTGGAGCCGGGATTAGGACTGCTGTTGGGATTCCAGCACTGGGATTCTGATCGCCGGCATCCCGACCGCCAGGATGCCGACTACATCTCAAACACACACACACCTATATACACCATAACCTTAAAACCACTGACAGATGAAGTGAACAAAATCGATTACTGTTACAATTGCATTTGTCAAGCAGTCTGATACCTTAGGCAGCAAGTGAACACTTCAAAGGGCTCAATTCAATTAAACGCGAATTGAAGGAGCTCCCGGAGCTATTCAATTCAGCGTGCTGAAGGATTTCTTCTCGCACCCCAGAGAAATGCCATAAAACTACTGGCGCAATGCTGTTTTCTGCCCTTAGTGTGGCAGAAACAGCATGGCACCAGGCACTTAAGTTGCAGAATGCCGGTTCTTGCGACTAAACACCATGTTTAAGGAGCGAGAACGGGCATTCTCCAACATAACTGTGCGCTGAATTGAATTGAGCCCAAAGTGTGTTAGGGGTGGATGGGGAGGCAGACACATGGAAAGTGGAGCTCAGGGAGAGAGGACACTGCTATGTGGGAGGGGGGAAGCGGAAATATAGAAAGTGGGGACTGAGGTGTAGATGACACTGCTATGGGAGAGCATGAACCAGAGATATATGGAAAGTGGGGGTTTGGGAGGATGACCCTGTTGTGGGAGGAGGGGGAGGCAGAGACATGAAGAGTGGGGGCGCAGGGGGAAATTACACTGCAGGACACACCCCAGAGTGGCAATAAATACACCCAATCATATTCTAGCTATTATCTTCTAGAAGGTGCTAAATAAATAAGTAGAATCTGATTGGTTGCTCTTGGCAACAACTTTACTTCTAAAAACCCGCACTTAGAATCCAAGCGAACATTCACTCCATCCACCCAATTTAGTTTACTCTCCCTTGCAGACCGAAAAACTAATGTGTGTACCAGCGATATGTCTAAACGACGTCATTCACAGAAATAACGTGACGGTTACGCTCTACAGCCGATGCCCAATACATCCGCCCGTACACTTGCAGCAGAGGATGCGGGGAGGTGGGCGTGACACGGGACCCCCAGCCAGATAACAGATGGTTGCTCAGTGTGTATGAACAACCATCACCTGCAGATATATCTGTTAGGTGTGTACCCAGCTTAAGAATCTCACTTAATACTTTTTCCATTAAATGCCATCTTCACTAATTGCCTAATGCAGAGGTTTCCAAACGCGGCCCTCAAAGCACCCCAACAGTTCAGTTAGAGATATCTATGGTTGAGCACAGGTGTTTAAGTCAAATTGACTGACTAAGTCACCTGTGGCCAAGCATGGATAGCCCTAAAACCTGGACTGCTGGGGTGCCTTGAGGACCAAGTTTGGAAACCTCTGGTCTAAAGTAACTATGGATTAAGCCAACTCTTCAACACCTGTCTCAGTTTTAAAACCCACCCCCTCCACTTCTGAAGCAGAAGACTCTGCATTGTAACAGTACTTCATTCTTAGAACAGTTACAGTACACTGGTTTTACAGTATGCCTGTGGTTACATACCCTACCCACCACAACACGCACTGCTCCCTTATACCATTACATACATAATGTGGATATGCAACATTTTGTGAAGTTTAAGTTTGTTAGACTAATATGTTCTCATTTTGCATATGCTTATTTACGGTTATTTGTGGCTTTCCCAAAGGATAATGTACAGGCATAAAATAAAGTAGGCATGAACAAATAGGTAACCTGAATCCTGTACATACAGTATTCAGGTTACCAGTTTCTACCTGGTCTACAAACAGCTCTAATTTGTCTCTTATCTACAGAAATTGTAAATGCATGAGAACTGTATTATATGAATAGATTTATTACCTGTCCTTTGTGTCTTTCCAGTCACCCTATATCCAAGACAGGGGGACAAGATACCAAAAAGACAGTCTAAAGCTGGGTACACACTTAGCCATTCCAGCTGCCAACCGAGTGGACGATTTGGTAAGCTATGCAAACTTTAGTAAGAATCTACTGGTCAACTCTGGAGTGTAGAACAAACTTCACTCTGCACTCATGTTATTTTACAATAAAAGGCAACCTGTTTATGAATTTTAGACTTTGAGCTCCACAAAGTTTGTATCAGAGGCAGGTTAGCTGCACAAAGGAAAAGGTTTAAGGAGGACTGGCAGCAAATAGCTCAGACGGCTGAAAGCAGAAGCTTCTGGTGAACGCTTATGTAGCATTAGTAATAGTGCTGTAGCTACTCTGAATGAAAGTTGTAAACAAGAACATGATCTTCGGTTCACTGTAAAGCATTTATAACCATTAAAAATACTGTCACAGCTTCCCTTGCAGCAAACAAGTTAAAACAGTTTCTTATGCCTAAGGAGTGACATATATACATGAGGAGGAATTGCTGCAAAGGAAGTATAATGATGGCTCTCAGAGGAATTTTTATTCCAGGACTATGAAAAACATGAAGCTAAAGAGAAGGCTCTCTGCAGATGAGAGGAATTCTCTGTATGTTTGGCGCTTCAGCCAGCACCCCTCCCCTGTTCCTCTTTTCTCCCTATATGGAGTGTACCAGTGCTGGGCTACACAACTGTTTCCTGCTGTTCCAAACTGCACCTCACTGTGCGTCTTTCCTGGAAATCCATTAAATCTCTCTAGGAAAGGATTACTGAAATGCAGACAGCCAATTCCTAGCATGATGTGTGAGCTTTCTCTGGAACAACTGGTTATAAATAACAACAAACAGGTGTAAAAACGAGAGTCACTTGTTAAACAGTCATTATATTTAGCTTTCAGTTTACACAGTACCCTGGACTTACACTGAAGACAGGCAGGTATAAAAAAAATAAAATAAAAAAAAAGTGCGTACACACTATGTTATGTTCTGGGTTGCTTGTGGACCCGGGGTGGTAGCAGGAGCGATCACAGAAGCAGATTTGAAAATAAAACTAGGATTTTTAATAAGTGCTTGAGTAGACATATAATGTGGCAGTAAATAAAAGTCCAGGAAAATATAAATGTGCACAAGAGTTCTGTGGTGGGAGCAAAAGGGTTAATGTCCAGGTAGAAATAATTAGAGCTGTCCAGGTGTGCAGGTAGTGAAACTGAAAATAATCAAGCCAGGTTTGCAGATAGTGAACTGAAAATAAACAAGCCAGGTTTGCAGGTAGTGAACTGAAGCGCAGGATGTCAGCAGGCTCAGGCACTCAGGTATGGGCAAGGGTGATGGAGGTAGCGGGGTAGTCCAGTGGGAACTAGGAGCTGACAGGCAGACTGGCAGACAGCGAATTCACAGGAACAGGAAAGCACAGAGAACCCCCTCTCAGCTAGGCTGAGATACACGTTGCACTGGCAAAGGAAGGAAGGCACTGACCCTTCCTAAATACCCCATGCCGTGCTGTTACTGGCTGGAGGGAACATGTGACTCACCAGGATTGGCCAGCCTCATCACATGGCCAGAAGGCAAGATGGCGGCGCCCATGCCAAACGGAACGGAGACGCCGCCAGGCCTCACCAGCGCAGAGTGACAACAGGGCCGCACAACAACACGCGCAGCCAAAGCTCCCCGCCAGACACCAGCTCCGCCACCAGACAGCCCGCGCCACAACGACCTCACAGGTAACACCCGCCTAGCGCCATGCTGAAATACCCTGGCCGTGACACACTAGACGTTTCGCCCCATGAGCGATATATCGTCTAGTGTGTCCCCGGCAGGGGTGTGCTCAATGTCGTTCATGAAATTGAGCACAGACACTGAACGAGATCATGAACGAAATCGTTCAGTGTCGGGCACCCTCCCTCATCCTCGAACATGTAACAACCTGACAATATCGTTAGGTCGGCCTGCATGTTTGGGCGATGAATGTCAGTGACCAACGAACTGCGGGAGCTCGGATCGTTGGTCGTTCGACGTTGTCGTTCATTTTAGCGTACACATGGCATATAATGAACATCTTAACTATATTGTTCAGTCGTTTAAAATATCGGCAAGGGTGTACGCACTTTAAGACTTTTTCCTCAGACCCTTCTTCATTTACCATTCGATAATATACAAAACTTGGCACAGGTGAATTAGCTGTAATTGACACAACAAATAAGAACACAATAAAATGGAAAGTAATTTGATGTGCAACACTTATAAACATATGCATGGAAGGAAGGTGATCAAACATTTAGTAAAATGTAATGAATTCCATACAGTAAATTAAATTCACACAGTACGTCTACTTGCAAATATATGGCAGGCTGATCATTTAGATGACACTAAACTTGATTTTTGCAGTTCTCATTACCCATTACAGTGTGATTTGTAGAAGCATTACTGTGCATTTGCAACACGAACATTGTATATGGTGTCAACGCACGAAACGGCAATGTACTCTGAAACAGACCACCACCGTAGTGCTGGATATCGTCCTAACAAGGCAGATGTCACCTTCAGGTGTTTAAAATTCCGCATGACGAACTTTTTGCCTACATCGCTTCTTTTGGCCACGGAAACTTATCGTGCTTGTCTCCGCTATTCGCCATATTCAATTACAAAAGACGCGAAAACGGCGACGCGCGAATTCAGAACAGGTGGAGTGTGTGTCAGAATCTGGGAAATCAGCCTGAACCCCCCAAAAAGATACAGAAAGTTTGGGGATCAATGTAGTAGTGCCTAAGTAGTCCTAATAAAACTGTCTGGGGTACTTAAGTTGGTACAATTGCCTCTAATTAGCGTCTTTGCACAAGTGGTGAAGAATGCAATAAAGCAGTATTTTATGGAGATAATAAGTAGTCCTGGCAAATTTGGGGTACCTGAAAATGGGTGCTAGCATCTTTTAAGGTCTCTAAAGTGAAGTTTTAATAAAAGTGAAATTCCTCCATCATAAAAGCACCTGCAATCCCAAAAACACTTGGCCCATTCTTAGAGCACCCCAAAAACCTTATTTTGCTAGTTTTTGAATTTGTCCCCCCACTTTGTGCTTTTTCGCCCCCAATATGAAAGTACTTTTTGGGGTGTTTACGTTTTTTCAGGAATTTTGACGCAGTTGTCCTTTGGAGCGCTGTCCCAAGGGTTCTGAGTGGTTTCCCTGCCTTTGCACCCCAAAATAAAAAAAAATGCACTTCTTTTCTCCTGCTATTCAGAGGTGAATCTTTTTTGCCTATTACACTGCAATGACTTTCCGCGTACGCGAAAAGTATCTGGAATTGAATACGGAGATAAAAGTTTTGTCGCAATTGGCGATACTTTTTCGCGGATCTCTGCTTTTCGTGTCTAAACTGAATACGGCCCTATGTCTGAGTGTTTAATAAGCACCTTGCATTGTTTCTAGGACTCTAGGTCTATATTTGTGCAGAGATAAACGAACATAATTTCAGTTAATAGTCTGTGTTGTATTCGAAATTTTGGCTATAGCAGACAAACTATTTTAAAAAGCTTTATGGTCAGCATACCGGACCACAAAAAGCACAAAATTTCATCCAGATGTGGGTTAGCAACAATACAAGAGTAAAGCAATAGAGCAAAGCAAATTATCTAGTCATTTCCTTTATTTTTATAGTACACAACATACAAATTTTAAAGATATCATTACGGCAGTACACAAAATATAAGAATCGATAGTTTAAAATACATGTACTGTATATTAATTCCACATGTTTTAAAGTAAGTGCATTCAGACCATGGCTTTGATTGCAGTTGAATGACTATGACAAAAGGTAATCCCAGTAATAAAAGCACAAACTATCTAGAGTAAACATTATACCAAAGGGGAAAAATGGACTTCCCATACAAGGGAATGAGAAATAAATGTTATTGTTGAGTTAAAGAGCCTCTCTATACCTTGCATTGATTATCAGAGCCAGAACTGACAGGGCTGTCTTACAAATCAATGAACCAACAGTATTTCATTAGGCGTGCTCCAAAAATGAATCAATAGTAACACAGCTTCTTGTTTTGTAAACAGATGCTTAAAAAAAAGGTGAGATCAGGACAAAAATCCTATTGAGGTCAATGGGTAATTTTATTCTTTTCTTACTTTCAGAAGGTGCCTCACTGAAGAATAAACATTAAAAATTTAGAGATGGATGCGACAGGTTTTATAAACAATCCAATAAAAAAATATTTAATTGCTTGGGAATGCCAGCGTACATAGGTCACATCGTACATCTTGGGGGTCTGAGGTCAGGGGATCAGTAATAAGCAATAACATATGGATACACCCAACATCTTCTATCATGGCCAACTAGAGTAACACATTTGAATGATGTGGCTATCATTTTGTTTATAACTGGAATTATCACATATTTACCCTTAACTAGCGCGGACATGTGGGATGCAAACACTGCCAGCTGGGCTTTAAAGAGGAAATCAGCCCTGCGCATGTACAGAAAGAATATCTTGCAGCAGCGGTCAGTGATCGCTGACAACACTGCTGAATTTGCAAACCAGAATGCTGTGCAAACACCACTACAAAAAGTGCAAGGAGAGGAAGTGCAAGTGTACGCTCAGCTGATACATGCTTCGCTGCACTCAGCATTAGGAGGAGGAAGGGAAGTACGTACCACTGCGGGGTATTACTCATTAAAGGATTTATGGCAAATTGTGGATGGAGGTGGAGTAGTAAAACACTTCCATAGCGACACAGTTCACTGGGGGTTGGGGTTAGTGCCACAGTGAGGATCTATGGCCAATGGTATGGGGATAAGGGGAGGGGGGGCTGTCAGCCAATAGTGATTTATTATCAAATTGTTAAAGAACTCTGGAGTTGAAATAACGATGCATTGTATTCTAGATGCCTTAATGTATGGTGTTTGTGTACTAACAGCTGCAGTGTGTGTGTTCAGCAGTGCAACATTTATTACAAGGTGTAAATTTGCTCTTTTTTTGGCTAAACTCCCTTAATACCCAACATCACAAAAACAGTAACATTACTATAGTGATAACACATTTTGCACTTTTAGTATACTGTATACATAGTACACAATATACCACAAATAAGCAAGATCACAGTTTAGAAAGCATATTAAAGGTTATTTTGGAAAGAAAGTCACCTCTATGATGTTTATATACAATTCAACTATTAATCACTAAACAAAAAAGCAACAAAAAAATGTGCTTGGTACAGAAGAACAACTAACCAAGTCAATACAAGCTCTCTCCGTCATACCAGGTATATGCAGACAAGACTGATCGGTAACTAGAGCACAGCGGACAATATTTGTAGGTCAAAGTGTTCTGAAATTCCAGATCTCATTTGCCGCATTCTGCATTATTTACAGTCACAAAGAGAAGGCAAAAAACAAAAGCCCTCCTCCCAAAATTCCTAATCAGGAGAGAGCAGTAAGAACAATGTACACCATTGCAGAGGCATTTAGTATATTCAAAGGATGCTGAATTATTTAATCCTCACGTATTGTTTCTACTGTAACATGGGGCTCAAAACAGCTCAAGCATCTAGCTTCACACTAATCTAAACCAACTTCAGCTATCTTTGAAACGAATAAATGAGAAAAAGATGACAGATCACTAAAAACTGCATAAACAAGATAGCCTGCACTTAGCACCAAGAACCACCCAATAGAAAAATTGTAACATACGATAACAATAAACATGTACCTTTACAAAAGGTTACCTGAACATCTAGCATAGTATCAGCAATCCACTCTTCCATGCCACAAGGATAGGAACACCTCACTTCCAAGCAAGTCCTAATATCAAACTTCTAGGAATAGCTAATAGGTTATTTGAACAATCCTTATAATAAATTAATATGTTAAAAGGTGCAAAATTTGAAGGTGCTTCTTGTCGTAAGATAACATTACACTGAAGATGAAGATACAGTTGTAAGGAAATAAGTAAATTGAACAGTAAAATAGAGTTAAAAGTTTAGAGCCACTAAATAGCAGTACAAGTCTATCAGGATGAACTGCTGATCTCCTACTTCTCTTAGAAAAGGTGAAGCAAAACAAAAGGCAATTCCAGTTTTGCTGCAAGCGTCTGAAGCCCGGGATTGATAATATAAGGACATTACTTTTGAAAGTTTTTTATTCTATAGGAACACTTAAACTGTACAAAAACATGTACAGTACTACACTACGTAATGTGCAGATGCTACCAGCTTTACTGCCCTTTCTGCAAGAATCCAATCAAAACCTGATAATCTCTCAATAGTGATAGGTACTATGAGTATTACATGTAATGTTTTAGCAAAGACTTGTATAGAGTCACTTCAATAAACACCAAATTACCATTTTCTGATTTAACCATATAACCTACAAGACAATCTTAAGGTGTACACACTGTACAATTAAAATGGACGATATGAATGATAACTATATCATTCATATAGTTATCGTTCATATCGTGCATTTTTCGGTGCCCAACGACCTGTGATGCGTGGGCACATAAGGACGATAGCTATATTGTCCATCGTCCGTGCATGCAGGGCAACCTGGTCGATATCGACCAGGTTACTATAGGGACCCGCGATCGTTGATCACTATAGTCGTTGGTGATCGATATCGATCATCCAGCACACCGGGAGGGTGCAGGACGATCAGACAGATATTGTTATCGCTGTCTGATCGCGCCGTGTGTATGCACAATTATTTTACATTTGAATAACTCCACTATGAAGTTTTGGTTTATTTAGATCAGATGAAATAAATAAATACAAATAAATAAATAAAAATAATCAATAAAAAATATTTCCATGCCACCACCTGTGTAACAGTGCCGCATAGTAACAGTAAGTTCACAGCACAGGGTTACTGACACTTGCTCAGCTTATTTTAAGCAGGCCAATTCATCCATTCAGTTTAGATTGTTGGTATATATCATGACGACATCAACAGACATGTTAACATTGTGAATGTCGACAGTCACAATGTGGACGCATGCTATTATGGTTAGAGTTATGGTTAGGCTGCCATTAGGGTTAGGTTTGCACTAAAATAGTGTCGACATTGCAAATGTTTTTGTGTAGGTCGACAGTTACAAAATTGTGGTTGTCGACATGTCATCTATCGATATTCTAAAAATGTCCACATGCTGAACGTTGCTATTTTCAGCAGGTCGATATTATGGTGGTGACGTTCTGAATGCACACATATCATACCACACCCGCTTTGCCCGCCCTGTGTTCATGTCAACACTGCTATATAGGATTCAAAGCACAAGTGGATTATGGATGCAGTAATCACATCGCTCCAGCAGATGTTGCAAATGCATAGAAAAGTTAGGATTTGTTTCATCTGACCAAAGTGCATCCATCATTCCTGTGCATCGTATACATAATACTGTACATCTGCATCCTGTATCACCCTACAACCTCCACCATATCACATGATCCCCAGGGACCTACCTGCAGGAGAAGTCATCATTTCTGGTCTCTATAACTTTCCCTAGACTAGAGGAAACTACAAGTATCAGATAGCCTATCAAATTATCAGCAGTAATAGGGTAACACATATACATTACGCTAGGCATACACTAAATGCTTGAAAATAATCATGAGTATATGCATGGATATTTTGTCCAATTTAGTTTTGTCATAAAAGCTATTTAAAAGTAGCAAAAGCAATACATGTTAGTTTACAGACAAAAAGAGAAGACAAACAAGCACAAACAAGTTACTGTTGTTTGCAAAGTAATGCAATGATTAAGGTGTTCCAATATTACATCCTTCTTGATATATATTATTTACAATCAAAGTAAACTGATTTCAAGTACAGGGCAAAAAATAAATAGTGGATTGCAAGAGATGAAAATTAATCCGTTTCTGATCTACATAATAATTTTTGAATAAAAACACCAATCCACCCTAAACATAATGTCGAGTCCTAAGTTAACATCTGAATTACAATGAAAAACCCAAACCTAGGCTTCCAATGCATAGTAATCAGAGGTAAATGGCAGTCTCACACAGGGTTGCATGGCTGAAGTCCTGAACACCCTGGCAAGTAGTCGAAACAGTCTGCAGGAGTAAAGGTGCCCACACACATACCGACTTTTCATCCAATTTGGCCGATTTCGAAGAAACGTGACGACAGATCATGTAAAAAATGGCCAAATTGTGAGTTTCTACTCTTGATCACGATGCCGATGCTCGTTGTACCTCGCATCTTCAGATCTGCCATGCTGTAGGGCAGATTAGCCAATCTGGGATACAATGCACTGGCTGCAAGATAGATCTTTAGTCAGATTGGACATTTTTAACTCCAAATCGTGACCACAACTGCCTGGGGAGAGTTCAGGGGAAATTGTGTACATCGGCTGATTGGGAGCAAGTCGGTATGTGTGTGGGCACCAGAAGGTCTGCTGCTTGTGATCCTTCAAACAATTACTGCACACATGAGCAGAGTAGTACATGTGACATGTAGCCAAGTAACATGCTGCTTTGTGACTTCTCTTTCAAATATATAAATGTTGATACTAGGAAATGATTGCAAAGGGAAAAACAGCATCCTTTGACAAAAAAAATGACTATAGAGAACTTTTTTCATTTATTTATTTTAATGAAGGTACAGTAATGTCCCCACAACAGCAAATATATTATGCATAAAATCTACAGTGAAAACTTTATGGTGTCATAAATTGGTTGACACTAGTACAATGGTATTAAATAGTTTTTAAAAGGGTCTATTGTTTCTATACATTTTACAGGTTGAGTCTCCCATATCCAAATATTCCGAAACACGGAATATTCCGAAATACAGAATTTTTTGGCATGACTGAGATAATGAAACCTTTGAGTTTTGATGGTTCAATGTACACAAACCTTGTCTAAGGCACAAATTATTAAAAATATTGTAGAAAATTACCATCAGGCTGTGTGTATAAGGTGTATATGAAACATAAATGAATTTCATTTCTGTACACAAACTTTGTTTGAGCCACAAAATTATTGAATATATTGTATAAAATTACCTGCAGACACTGTGTATAAGGTGTATATAACACATAAATGCATTGTGTGTGTATATACCCAAAATATTTCATTAAGGTATGCAATTATTCCAAAATACAGAATGTTCAGTTATCCAAAAAACCCTGGTCCCAAGAATTTTGGATGTGGGAGACTCAACCTATATTGGCTTTGCTGACTTTGGATACATATTTTCAAGCACTGAAGCACAACAGCTACATCAGATACAGACATGATCACTGCTGAAAATTCCAATGTTTCTAAATATATGTTCTCTGGGGAGATTCAATTGTTTATAAGACCGATCTGTTATTAGGGCGCCCAACAGAGCAATTCAATTGTTGCTCCGTTCGGGCATGATAGCTGCCAGCACCGGCATTTGTGCTGTTTTACACGGCTAAACTCGGTCTAATAGGGCATGAAGACTGCGATAATTAATGGGCGTCCAGAACAATTGAATTGCAACACTGGGTGCCCATTAATTATCGCTGCCCACAAACCATTGAATCGCCCCCCCTGGATGAATTGATATAGCTTAATGTAAGCTTTTTGACTATGGTAATGCCAACAATCAAGTTCCCAGAAAAGAAAAGAAAAAATAAAACCATTAGCATTTCAAGTTTTTCAAACTAAGATAAGGGGGAAAAAATGAAAATCCTAAAAGTTGTCTGGCTAATGCTGCATTAACAACTGCATGTGTAAACAGGAAAGCCTTTAGTCTGTTGTTAAAGATTACCATACTGGGGACATTGCTGATGCTGTGCCAGAGACACAGACAGGCACAGAACACTTGTGTTGAAAGGCAGAACGTTCTAGCTCCAAATGTAGACAAGACTTAGCAGTGGTGCAACCTTTTTTTCTTTAACAAAAAAAATAAACCTTACTGTATACCCAATGCCTGTAATAGGGATGTTGTTATGGACGGCTGAAGCTCGGCAAGGTCTTTACGATAGGCATCGGTATTTATATGCCTACCTGAAAGAGATAAGTCCATGGGGGGGTGGGGTCAGGCACTAAGGAGGGAGGGTTTGGTTTAGGCACGAAGGGGGGGGGGGGGGGGACTTAGGTTTAGGCACTAATGGGGAGGGTTAGGGTGGGGAGGGAAGCGTTAGGGTTAGGCTACAAGAAGGGAAGATTAGGGGAAGAAGAAGGAGAGAAGAATATTTACCAGACCCCTGGGATACCAACCATTGGGATGCCGCTGTCGGTATTGTGACAGGAGGCATCCCGACAGCCGGCGTTACATACCCATTCCCTATAATATAATGGAAACAAAACCCCAACTACTTCAGATTATTATTTCAGTATTGACGTAAAATACTTGGCAGATCAGAACTGCTTGGCCCATCTAGTCTTTTTTTAAACTTATGGTAACTTCAAACCCAATTTGATCCATAGTCCTTTGTAAGAATAACCTTGTGTCTGCCCCAAACGTTTTTAAATTGCTCGACTCTTTTAGCCTCTACCACCTCTGATGGGAAGCTATTCCACTTATCCACTACCCTTTCTATGATGTAATTTTTCTTCAAATTTCCCCTGAACCTACTGCCGTCCATTTTCAGTGCATGTCTTTCACTGCTTACCTGCCTTCAAGTCATCTGAAATATTGACTCCTAGGGCTAAATTTACTAAGATGGGAGTTCTATTTAAGAAGTGATGTTGCCCATAGCAACCTATCAGATTCTACTTCTCATTTATCTAGCAACTTCTAGAAGATAATACCTGGAATCTGATTGGTTGCTATGGGCAACATCACTTCTTATATAGAACTCCCATCTTAGTAAATGTACCCCCTAGATCCCTTTCCTCCACAGCATTGTCAATTATAGTGCCATTAATACTATATTTAGCCTTTAGGGGTTTTGAGACCCAAGTGCATGATTTAGCATTTTTTTACATTAAACTGTAGTTGCTACGTTCTTGGCCATTCCTCTAGTCTAACGAGATCAATCATTTGTTTTACCCCTCCTGGGGGTATATTTACTAAAGTGCGGGTTTTTCGAAGTGGAATGGTTGCCCCTAGCAACCATTCACATTCTACTTAATATTTATCCAGCACCTTCTAGAACAGTGTTGGCTAACCTTGACACTCCAGCTGTTATGGAACTACATAACCCAGCATGCACTGCTACAGTTTTGCTATTAGGGCATGCTAAAACTGTGGCAGGGCATGCTGGGATATATAGTTCCACAACAGCTGGAGTGTCAAGGTTAGCCAACACTGTTCTAGAAGATAATAGCTAGAATCTGGTTGCTATAGGCAACAACTCCACTTCTAAAAACCCGCACTTTAGTAAATATACTCCCTTGTTTCTACCCTGTTACATATCTTTGAGTCATCTGTAAAAAGACATACTATGATCCCTTCCACTTGCAACGTCAACAATAAAGATGTTAAAAAGCACTGGTCCAAGTATAGATAAATGGGAGTACCCCACTGGTAACCTTTACCTCCTGTGTATGTACTACATTTACTACAACTCTTTTCCTATTCTGCAGTCAATATCTT
The DNA here is from genome assembly GCA_031769625.1 of Taudactylus pleione. Classification (NCBI taxonomy): domain Eukaryota; kingdom Metazoa; phylum Chordata; class Amphibia; order Anura; family Myobatrachidae; genus Taudactylus; species Taudactylus pleione. Next base: position 3,806,714 of record JAUIMM010000370.1, on the reverse strand, counting down.
TTCCACTCAAACATCTAAATCCGCATACACACTGGACGACATTTATGAACTATTTGAACGATAATGACATCTTTGAACGTCCAGTGTGTATGTACTAAGCGATAAACGATGCGCGCTCCCACAGGTCGTTAACAATATCCCTAGTCCTCTGTAGCTCAATCTGGGGATATTGTTAACGATACCATGTTGCCGAATGCACGATGACAAATATTGCACACTGTATTACACTTTACAACTGATTGAATTTCATGCATTAAAACATGCAAAACTAAAGCCTTGGCATTACTAGTAAACATCTGGGATCACAATCACTGCAAACAAGGCAACCTTATTATGTCTTCTCAAGGTTTGCTGACATTTAGCATCATCACTGTACAAGCTTCTACAGAATATGTTGATATAATTATGCAACCTTGGCTTCCTTCAGCCCAAATACAGAAAACACGTTTGCATACACATTCTGAAAAGAAAAACAAACTTCTTGGATGGCTTAATAAGCCAGGACAATTGGGGGAAAAAAATAAACTAACATGAAATAAGTCATCCCAATAACATAGGTGAGTGTAAATGTTCCCATACTGCAGAAAGAGTTACCATATTCCCCAAAGTATGTATGTAGCCTAGTCATCCACCACAAACACAAGTGCAGTCATTAAGCCATTTGAATCCTGAAAGGTACCCTGCATGTGGCTTGATAGATTTACTGATTAATTAGATGTGTAAAATAAAACACATTTCCATGATTAAAAACAACCAAAAATACAGCCAAACACAAAGTTTGTAATGACTGCACAGTCAATGAGCTGTAATATGGAGCAGCACGCCATAAGTCGCAATCTACTTCCACAAACTTTCTATGTTATAAACATTGTTGTCTCTTCCAAATCACTTTTATTTAAACACTCTATGCCAGTAACAACCAGCAGTTTAAAGTGTACTTCTAAAAAGTTACAATGATGGTGACTGCTGACTGACAGCTTTGGGCCCATGAGTACTACTCAAACCAGGATGGCTATTCAATTTATTGTGATGTGAATAGTGCCAGGATGTTGGTCCCGGAGCTATTCATTTCACATCGATGTTTAGTCCGACTAGAAGCACTTACGTTGGAAAATGCTGGGTCTCGCGACTTAAGCAGGGTGTTTAGTCGTGAGAACCGGCATTCTCAAGCTAAAGTGCAGGTCGCGAGGCTGTTAGCGCCGCGCTAAGCTGGCAAACACCCTCACAGCCGGCACTTTAGTCGGAAATCATTAGTTGGACTAAACAGCACGGCAATGGAATAGTGCCGGGAGCTCCCTCTCGGCACTATTCAGCTCACGTTAAATTGAATCTCCCCCCCCAGGAATCTGATGTGGAGGTTTTCGGTTCACCCTGTGTTTGTGCCATTTCCTCTGGGTGCTCTTGATACCTTTACATTGTCCAAAAACTAAATAAGGTATTTACACTGCAAAATCCACTCCATCATATGAGAAATACATTGGCACTATTTAAATAAAAGTCAACAAACAATAAAAGTATCCCGCCCCTCTCTCAGGCACAGTTTACTACCAGATCCGATGCCTGCACAAGGCACATACATCTATCCTCTGTGCGCTTCAAGTCGCGTTACACAATGCGTGAGCCCCGTGCAACTTGGTAGTGCTGAGCAACTTTTAGGCAACTTATTTTCCTTAAAATGCTTCTTATTCGCAAAACGATACGAATAGAACACACAAACAGCTTATGCTGATTAAAATTATATGCGGCATGCCTATATTCTGTGTGCAACTGAGGCTGAACCTGCATGTGTAACGCTACCTTACAGTGTCACAGCGGGCAAAAATGTATGATTTGGTGACAATCAATCTCGAGAGTGAGGTGTCGAATACAATATGCCAAAACATTATTAATGGTAGTAACCATGGTAAAGCATCATGTTTAAACATATTCTGCCAACATGGTTACAATGTTTTAACTAACAATATTAAGGTGTTGGCATAGTGTGCTCTACATCACCCTGATGACAAACAGTTGACAATGAGAATATCGGAAAATGAACTCGCTCCCAAGCTGTCATACTGCATGTTTTGCAGTGGTAGACTGAATTTCAGAAACTTAGATCAGTGTGATAGAGGGGAGTTTAAAAAACCTAATGCACACTTTAGTCACGGTTTTTAGTCCTCTCAGTTCCTGGCAGTAAGTGTATGGCCCATTTTGGTACTTTTTGTACTGGGGAAGCACACTACCCAAGAACCTGTGCTATAATGTGCAAACACAGTAGAGCACACTGTAAAGCACAGTTAGCACTTTGAGAATGTAATATAAATACTACCTTTTTTTCCCAGAAGACTTTCAAATTTCCAGAAGCTAGGCTAGCATTAGTTCACCTATTTCTCCTCGCACGGCAAAGACAACATACCCAAACTGAGCTAAAAATCTTTTTTTATTGAAACTGCTAGGAAGCAAACAAAAAAAAAAAAAAATGCGCATTTTCTTTCTAACCACTACGGATAAATACTTTTGTTTCTTGCTTAGTCATTACGTTTTCATAATAACATCTGCATTTAAAAATTGAGATGTATTTTTTTTTTTGGGGGGGGGGGGGGGGGGGGTTTAGTGAGATGCATAACATGTGAAGGAATAATATGATAGCCCAACATGGCATTCACATTTGAAAAATTTAGAGCCAAGTACATCTCTGGGGAGGAGAGGGGTCAGGAATCTGGAGGCACCTTCACTATACAGTGCAAGATGGAACATTTGCTTCAGCAATTCAAAGGCGGCACTTTTGCTGAATGCTTTGTTGCAGCAGATCTATTATTGGAGTTGGACTGGCTGGCCATTGGAGCCCTGAACAGCAGATTTCACAGAAACTCTGGGTCTGAATGAAAGGTGGACGCTAATGCTACTTCTGCGATTCATTGGGGAGTCGCAGTGGCAGTAATATGCATAAGTTAGTTACAGCCTTCCCCTTTGTATATTAGTGTGCGTCGGACAATGCAAGCTCTGAAATGCCCACTTTCAATGCTCATGGACGGTGCAGATCCCGCAGGTGGTTTCAAACACTCCACCATCAGAACACCACCATTGACATCTGCACCAAGGCTGGTGCAGTGTCTCCTTCTGAAATTTCTCTAAAAATTGCTTCTGTGGCAGCAGGTCTACATTTGGGAACGCAGCCACGTCAACTGACTTCAATGACACACCAATTACACGTCCATGAGATTAATTACTGTTAATTTTTAATTAATTAAGAAACACACTTATTGCTGGACGCTCACTGTGGGGCCTTAACCTCAGTACTGCTGTCTCCAGTGGTGATATGCAAGAGCTTTCTTATCTCTACTATTTATATTATTTCTGTCCTTCTATACAAGTCCACACTTTACAAGCCAAGATCGTAAAATTTTACATACTAGCGTATTAAAACACGCCCAAGGCAACTAAAAAATAAAAAATGGAAATTACTGTTAATTTTTAAATGAATTAAAAACCACAATTTTGGCTGTACGCTCATTGTGTGGCCTCACGGCATATGGGTAGGGCCTCGGAGCAAGCGTTTGGTGTTGTCATGATCTTAATGTTTATTATCGAAGAGAGCTTTAGCAGGCTTTCCCAGCATTCTCAGCTGTCTGACTATAACAAATTACGCAACATTGACTTTCCTTCGAACTGTCTCAAAATTATGACTTTGCAAGGACCCTGCTGTACTGTGAGCTGCCAAAATATTACACATGGAATGCTTCTGGAAAAGTTTGTATGCTCAGAAAACAGGGAGTCGCTGTAGATGGTCATCCTGGTATCAGAGCAACAGAAGCTCTTGGCCGTGTTTACACTGTACATCCGACACATTTTGAATGCTTCTATCTCCGAAGTTTGCTTCACGCCGTTACAGGTCCTACTGCCTTCGAAGACCTTAGGAATGTTGATGGGGAAGTTTGTCACACTTTTCGTAAGGCCTGCCTAAGGACAGGTTTGTTGGAGGATGATGTGTAAACAAACATTCTTAAAATCCCATGCAACGCCGGGTACTCCAGCTAGTGAGATATATTTTTTATTTGTTGAGATCTCATATCAAAGTTTGGTTTATTGGAGATGTGTTTTATATGCTTTTTAGGTTTATCGTAAATCTGTGGTTTTTTTTTTTTTTTTTTTAAATAATATTAGTAGTTCTCTTAATCTAAGCCAGTTCTCCATCTTTCTTCTTGGAAGAGCCGCACATACCATTTATACATACATACATATTTTCCTTGAATTACGGTACAACATAGGAGGACTTACAATGTCCAAAGGCTTCATGTTTACGTGATATGTTTATGCATATGTGCCTATAATCAAGTATTGAATTTTTTTCTTCTTCATAACATTCATGTGTAAATGACTTAAATGTAGGCGAGATCTGTAACAATCTAGGCTCGACAAAACTCGGGGGGCCAGGTCGCCATGGCGACTAAAATTTTACACCCAATAAGCAAAGTATATAAGATACAGGAACTGTGAAAAATAAAACTAAGTGAAATAAAGTTACAAAGCACTCCTATTGGTGGTTACTGGAGTGGGCGGGGTGCTGCAGGCCTGTCACAAGGAGGAATGTATGTCTGCCACAATCACTGTGGCTCTTCCCTTCTGCTCACAGAGAGGTGCATCATTACCAGCATGGAGGTGGAGAATGACTGCGGAAGGCTGCAACATTGCCATTGTAGAGGAGTGTGAAAGATCGCCAGGAGCCTAATTATTACCGGCGCTTTGGAGAATGACTGCGGATAGCTGCAGCACTGCCAGCAGAGAGAAGAGTAACCGCAGGGAGCTGCAGTTCTGCCAGCAGCAGAGGAAGACAGTGACCACCATGGCACCACATCAATGCCAGTTGGGAAGTAGAATTACAGTCGGGGAGCTGCCTCAATACCAGTGCGGGGGTGGAGAGTTTCCGCAGGGTGCCAAAACACTGCTAGTGAGGAGAAGTGAGACAACTTTGGAACAGAATCATTACCAGTGCTGAGGAGGAGTGTGACAGCGGGAAAGCATCACTAACAACATGGAGGAGGAGAGTGACCAAGGGGAGGTGCATCACTCCCTGCATGGAGGAGAAGAGTGATTGTCTGATAGCTGCAGCACTTGCCGGTTGGAGTGAAAGATAGTGTCCTCCAGGGAGCTGTACAAAGCTGCTGAGTATGTGGTTTCATTACAGTGACCTCCCACTATAATACTGTTATTAATTGGAAGCACTCCTTTGTGGCACACTTAATTGAGGGCACTTGTGTGTGAGGCTCTCATGCATGGTACTCTGTGGATTGGGGGCACTCCTGTGTAGCAGAACTGAATGGAGGATACTACTGTGTGGCATATTATGAATTTAGGACATTCTGTGTTGTATACTATGACTTTGGGCCCTACTGTGTGGCATATTTTGAATTGGGGGTACTGTAAGTATACCCATGTAGCAGAATCCGAAGACCATTGAAGAGGCATGTGTGATGGTCTGATGGCATGTGTGGAGGTTGAGGGGCATGTATGGTGGTCTATTTTTCATGTTTTATCAGATTCCAATTACACCAGAACCCACTGCAGTCAGATAAATATGGTTTCTCCGTAACAAATTCCAGCAGCTCAGGTCATTTGGTGAGACTTGGCATTTCAACCCTGGTCACAAGAAGGGTTGAACGCATGTTCAACTCTGCTTGTGATGCAGTGTGAGAACAGCTAACCTGGGTCTCTGCATAAGAAGATCCGATGCTTGAAGATGCGCCAGCACACCACGTGATGCCGATGACATCATCGACCTGGCATTAGTGCCGGGCCGTCTGTCTGTAAGGGGTGAGCGTGTGAACATAATCCTGGATGCCAACCAGCAGTCAAATGGAAGAGAGGTATAAGTTTGTCACAATTGGCATTATACCACACCGCCCATCCACAATTTTGACAGATTTCCTATTCAGGCTTTCCACAGTCCTAATACTGAATCAAACACTACACAAGAAGGGTCGAGAAACAGCCTAAAAGCCAATTCTTAGGGGCCTGTGTACTTATAATTGCATGGCTGACGCGATTATTAAGGATCCATTTTCTGGCGGATATTTTAATTTTTAAATTAAAATATCCCTGGCTATGTACCAAGGGATACTTGCAAAGCCAGCGATTGTGGTACCCTCTGTCCCTACAAGTTATATCCCTGTAATTTTGTGTGAGTCTTTCACGTTTATAAAAGTATCCAACCGGGTGAATCCAACACTGTGCATGCGCAGTGCCAGTTTCTTCAGCCAGCTCGAAGCAGTTCACACTCTCTCAAGGTAGTGAATACTAATGGGGCCAAACTCCGAAAAGCTTTGCTTTTTGGAGTTTGGTACATAGGGCTGAGATTGTGCTCCCCATTAATAATATTGGGGACTTAGAACTGCAGTGCTAATTGGCACTCTGACGGAGATTTCTGCAAAATCTCCTGCGTTGTGCTATTAGTACATAGCAACAATTCATAAAATTATAGAGAAACTACAGTTTCTACATCACTTTATGAAATAAAATAAAAAAATTGATAAATAGGCGCCTAGGAAATTGCTGATTACATAGGATAGCTTGCACTAGGTTGCATGTCAAAAGGTATATAACAGTGCTTCTTTCTTTATAATAATCTAACCAATGGGCATATCCTCTGCACAACTGTAAAATAAAATGTCTTGCATACATAATAGTTCACTTTTCTATAACAGTTTCACTTGGTTTAAAACACAAGCCGCAACTGTGTTATAGCAGACATTATGAAGTGGGAGTAATGTACAATGTCTAATATCTTATGATGTGTCACGTTACAATAACATTTACACAAACACTTGTGAATATTACAATATCACAATTATGCAGACTAAAGAAACCAGTCAGTGAAACCTTTAAGTCATGGAAAATGTTCATAACAAGAAACAACTAAAATAATTAGGCACCAGCAATAGTTTCTCTAAGCACACTGTTATTTATTATTATTATCCTTTATTTATATGGTGCCACAAGTGTTCCGCAGCGCCTTACATAGTACATAGAACTAACAAGTGAACAAGAAACAAGTAACTTACAGTACATTACAGTGCAGGACAAGGACACAATTTATATACATTGCTGCAATAGCAGTTAGACACTGACAATAAGCAGCAGGGAGTTGGCAGTCATGTGTTAGGTGCCCTAATGGGGAGAAAAGAGTAGAAGAAAATGTCAAGAGGAGCACATGAGGGAAGAGGTCCCTGCTCGTGAGAGCTTACATTCTAAAGGGGAGGGGCAGACAGACACGCGTGACACAGAAGGGGAAGATAGTGAGGAAGGAGCATGAGGTGGGTTAGGATGAGAGCTGGAAGGCCTTGATGAAGTAGTGGGTCTTGAGATCCCATTTGAAGATTTGTAGAGAGGTGGAGAGTCTGATAGGGAGAGGAAGAGCATTCCAAAAGGTAGGGAGCAGCACAGGCAAACTCTTGGATGCGGGAGTGGGAGGAAGTAATCAGTTGGCAAGAGAGGCGGCATGCATTTGTTGAGCGAATTGGACGTGCGGGAGTGTGAAGGGAGAGAAGGTCGGAAATGTATGTGGGAGAGGATTTGGTGATTTGTTTCAGTTGAAATAGCATCTCATACGAATTTCACAGGGTTGATCAGAGCAATCAAAGCCTAAAGATACTCATACATTTAGCCTCAATACACCACGCAGCACGACTTTCCTGGCGTGAGTTAGCCTCCAGGTCCTGTGAGACACTGCAAGCATCGGGTGTCTTTTTTTCCAAAAATGCACGTGATGCTACTAGGACGCATCAGAACTCTGTGCTGAGTAATTTGGTATGTGACACTTGTATAGCTGTGTTCATTTGAGTTTGTATATGAACAACGGAACTTGGAATTAAAAAAGTTATGGAAGCTACATTGTAGCACGTTGTATACAGATTCATAGACTCAGTCGCACACAGATATACAAGTGTCGCATATCAAATTAATTAGCAGTGTCTTCTGGTGCATCCTTGTCACACTGCGTTGCAGCTTAGGCCCGTACTCAATTAGCGTTGAAAAGCTGAGATTGGCGATAAGCGCAATGTTTTCGTCTCATTCATCTGTTTTGAGGCGAAGTTATCTCGTACTTTTACAATGCGCGCTCCCGCTTTTCACCCTATTCTACAGGTTCTCAAACTCGGTCCTCAGGACCCAAACAGTGCATGTTTTCCATTTCTCCTCACAGAATCACAAGTGAAATTATTAGCTCCACCTGTGGATCTTTAAAAATGTGTCAATGAGTGATGGAATACACCTGTGCACCTGCTGGGTGACCTGCAAAACGTGACCTGTGTGGGGTCCTGAAAAACAGAGTTTGAGAACCACTGCACTATTCAATTGCAAAACAGGCAAAAAAGCGGACATGCGAATTGGCTTCTTATTTTGGGGAAATCAGTCTGTACCCCAAAAAAAGCGTAAGTGACCCTGGTAATCAATAAAGAAGTGAAATAATAGCTGTAAAAAGTATTTTGGGTTCCTAAATTGAGTCAAATGGCTGTTATATGCACTTTTGCATTAGTGTGAAAAATTTATGTAAAGCAATTTCTTTGGTAAAAAATAATTGCTGTAGTTACATTAGGGGTACATGTAAATGGGTACTAGTATATATTGGAGTTAATAAAGTGCATTTTAAAAAACAGTTGCTGCAGCCCCCTGCAATCCTGAAACCACCTGAACCATCCACACAGCACCCCAAACTACCCGACCCAATACTCAAACACATTTTAAATTTTCACCCCAAAAAGGACATGCCTTTTTTTAGGGGGTATTAAGATACATTTTTGATTCTTTTTCCCTAATTAGTCAATGGGGGGGGGGGTGCCCAAAGGGTTCTGAAACAAGTGTTACTCAAAATAGGGATTTTGTTATTGTTACTCAAAAATAGGGATTTTGCACATCTTTTTCGCCTGTTTTTGCCAATGGAATTGAATAGGGCGATACTTCGGAAAGTGGCGAAACCCACGCAGCTTTTCGCCTCTAATTAAATACGGGCCTATAACGCATTTTCGGCAAAAATAAAAAAAGACAAAAAACACACTCTGAGCTAGCAGAATCTCACAGGACCTGGCACGCTGAGTGGGGCTTTGTGACACCACTGCAGCAAAGATGTGTTAGGACACATCTGTATAGAGCATGGGTACAACAATTTTAATATATGGAGATAGCATCTTACTTAATCAAGAAGAACCCTTGAAACGTTTTTGGTTTAATACTGCCCTGGGCACATTTATCTTGTGCAATCACTCAAAGATTTGTTTTAAATTAGAATGAACTTGATTGCCAAAATATGTAAAATGTGCGACAAGCAGACAGACACTTAACACCTAATACTATGGCAGGTGCATTATAAAGAAAAAAAATGCACAAATATGACTTGTATTCACTAAACACAAGCAGCAGGCCCAAGCATCATTTGAGACCTGTCCAACTCAGACTTCCTGCATAATTATGGGAAATAAAAATGGCCACCAAGATGAAAGTAACATAGAACTAGTCTCATCATACAGCATTCACAAAGGTTATAGCTACAGTTCTTCATTTATATTTACATAGGGCCCCATCACATTATTAAAACTATCGTAGTTTTGCAGCAGAAAATTCCATTCCGTAAATCACCTGTTACAGCTGTACTAAGTGGTTGCAGATAATTGTTCATTTGCAGTAGTTCGTATGACTAACTGCTGATTTGAAAAATTATTCAATCAATTGGTCCATAAGATGATCTCCCCCTAACAAACAGAATATGCCATGAAAACAGATCATTACACTTACCTCAGACCTGTTCTCTCTCTAAGCACTGCACACTTCTTTTAAGGATGATCCAGAGTTACAGGGGTACTAAACCTGAAAGAGACCACAAGGAAAGCTTAGAAACATAGGGAGGGGGATGTCACATTTACTGAAGCACTCATATCCTGCTTCCAAAGCCTGACTCACCTCCCCTCCTCTTTCAATAGATCAGTGCTTTGGGTAAACATTTCCAAATATGGAAAACATGACCAAGAAGCTTGTCAAATATCACCCTTCGCTGAATTTCCCCGTTTTGGTGCTTGGGAAAAAAGTTAAAAAGAACAGTATCTGGAGACTGAATTCCAGTGTGTGCGCGTGTCATTAACCCCAGGAGCCTAGGCTCTGTCTCTTGCCCCTATGCTAAAATTCCTCACATAACACTGGAATGTCAGCTCTGTATGGTAATTAAGGGTTTGCACATGTGTAAATGCAACAATACCTTCCTTCCTATTCCTCCACACAATTGAAGAGGATCCCTTATTTTTATACTATCATTTATTATAAAGAAATAAAGATTTTAGAGAGCTTTAGTTTTTATGACTTTCTATTCATAGATCACAATTTTAGAACAAAATGCATTTCAACTAGAGAAACTTTCTTGCTAGTAAACAGCAATCACTAGAAGTTATAACTACAGAAGGGTAAGGGGAGGTGGGGTTATCTGAGGCTACTGCTTCAAACAAGAAAATATTACAAACTACTAAAAAAAATTGCTGTTTACACGATTTTTAAAGTGCAGAGCATTTTATGCAAACACTAAAAAAGTTCCCTGTTGAAATGAAACTAAAAAGATTGAACTACTAAAAAAATAGGACACACACAGAACAGTAACATACCTTTGGTTGTTCAAAATTGTTATGTCAGAACTCTAACTGCTATTTTGCATGTTAACCCTTTCAGTTGATCGGCCAATATATCGTGTGTGCGTCAGCCAGTGTGTACAGACATTATGTCTGAACAACGTCGTTCACAGACATATCGCGTCGGTTGAGCTGCACAGCCAATGCCCAATATCCTGTATCTGCAGATATATTGGGGCATCGTGCTGTGTGTACAGCCGGTCAGACGACCACCCATACACTTGTAGCAGAGGCCGCGCAGAGGGGGATGCGACACGCCCCACAGCCAGCGGGACTCAAGACCAGATGATGGTTGTTCAGTGTGTATGAACTACCATCATCTGCAGATCGGGATGTAGTTGGCATCCCGGTGTACGAAATGCCGACGGTCTAAATACCGGCGCCGAAATCCCGACAGGCCGGCATCAGAGCACCAGTATCACGACCGTCGGCATCCTGAAGTGTAAGTGTCGGGGTACAGGGGAAGGGTAGCGTTAGGTAGCGGTGTTAGGTTTAGGCATTAGAGGGGGGGTTAGGCACCGGGAGGAAGGGTTTAGGATTAGGGTGCAGGGAGGTGGAGGTTAGGTTTAGGTACTAGAGGGGGAGGTTAGGTTTGGGGTGCGGGGAGGGGGTCTTAGGTTTAGGGTGCGTGGAGGGGAGGGGGAGGTTAGGTTTAGGCACCGGGGAGAGAGGGTTAGGGTAGGGGTTAGGGTAGGGAAAATACTCACCATTACTTGCTATGGGTATCGGGATTCTGGCTGTCGGGATGCCGCTGTCGGTATTGTGACGAGCGGCATCCCGACAGCCTGGATATGATACCCATTCCCTGCAGATCACTTGATCTGCAGATATAGGTTAGGTGTGTACCCAGTATAACTCTCAATACTAAATGCCATAGCTGCCAACCTATTTATTATCTAGTCAGAGGTACCTGTAACACTGAAAGATATTCCCAATATTCTTGCTATTTACAAGTCCAATCTGCAAGAGGCTCTATCCAGTAACATAACCAATCCTGCGCTGCATCTTATCTGACATCATTGGATTCAAACTACTACTGTGCCATCTGTCTATGTGGATAGCTTGACGCACTCACCGAAAGTCACCCAAGTCTGGGAAAATATGTTCACATAAACCATTCAACTTTTCTAACATTAGGCATGACGCAAAGGTGAGAGAAAGCACTTGTATACCACTCTGGTATGGAAACGTGAATAAGGCGCTTATAGGTAACTGATGTACACGAGTATTTCTATTCATCATAATAGGTTATGGTGAAATCTACATTAAACAAATAAAATTGCATGAGAGACAAGTTGGCTTAAGCTGCGTATCCACTTGCCGATTTAAATGAGCGATTGAACGATAACGACAGCTAAGACCGACCTCATCTCAGTATGTATTCTCTTCATTGCTTGGCAAAACATTTTGACAAGATTCTCTTCAGATAACATTAAGTGTTCTGCTGGACAGAAGGATATCTGTATCTTAATGGCTGAAGCCGCCAGACCTTTTTTAAACATGTTATGCAGAAACTGCAGTACTTGGGAGCATTTTGGCCTTCATAACACCAAATCATTAGCTGGCCCAGAAAATAAAGGTTTTCCAGATTCTGTAACAAATGGTAGAAAAACTACCGACTCCCAGCGCTATTTAAATTGATTATACTAACAATAAAATGATACACAGTGCTTGGTTTTAGCCTAATAAAGATATGACCATGACTACACTTGTCTAAAACATGTTTTATATAATTAGGTAATAATAAATTGACACAATATAATAACACAATATAATAACACACTTTAGAAATCTGATATAATCTCATACAATAAAGATACATGATCAAATCATGAAGGATAGCAATGTTGCTCAATAAGAAATTTAATAATTAAGAATAACTTGGTAAATAGTAAAAACATAAACCAGACAGCTGTCCATAAAAATGAGGCAAGTATGGTTGAATAAAAGTTATTTTGAAGCAGCCCATTAAGTGTAAACAATTGTAAATGTATTAGTGTTGGCATCCCAGCACAGATACTAGTAAAAAGACTTGCAATTAGTATTATCAGTGCCGGCTCTCATCCCGGGTGGTCCCCGTAAATATATGGAGCCAAAGCCGGTTGTGATTGAGAGCACACGTCGCTCACCTCTCCTGGTAAGCCCCGGCAGTTCCCATACGCAAGCTGGAGGCCGGTCAGGGTAGATCACACCCGCAGTCAGCAGCACAGAGCTCTCGCTTCTCCTGGCAGTGCTATTAGATCTGGGTTATGTCTCACATAGATTTTCAGGAGCTGGCGAGTATCATGAAATTGCGGCTAAGGGACCGGGTTGTTCCTAGCTCCAGTGTGTGGCCGATTTTCTCTTGTGTGTCCGACCATCATTACAGAGGAGAGCGGCGATTGTTGCTCCGGATATCTATGATTTGGCGCAGGATAGTGGTGAGCGCCTAATCGGCTGTTTGCTGCTACAATCAAGGAGATTACCCCAATTGTCAACACGTTTCGTCTCTTTACCTAAAGACTTTTTCAAGACTGACTCAGTTGTGGGGCTGTCATATATATCCCTAGAGAAAGGCTGTTTTCATTTGAAATTGAATAGATAATTAACCTGGTTGATTGATACTAATGGAAAACAGCCTCTCTCTAAGGATATATATCACAACCCCACAACAGAGTCAGAAAGAGTCTCTAGACAACTGAGTTGTCACAACTCTGGGAAAGTTGGCCTCCTGTGACGAGTCAGACTCTGCGAGCTGAGACTGTGGTAACAAGAACTGATGAGGTTTAAGATACTTCTCCTATGAGGAAAAGCTAAGACTTGAATCCTAGTGGTCTTTTAGAAAAATTTGAAGTTTTTATTGAACAACAGAGGAATGTTGAGGACGATGGCTAGAATCGGAACTGAAGTCCAGAATGATAAGAACATTAAACTTGAGAAGTCTGTGACAGGACTGTAGCAGCGTAGTAGGAGTAGGACGACTGGTATAAGTGCATAAACTCCACAACAAGCAGGACACTAGTCAGATAATGATGAATATCCACGATCGACGGAGCAGGAATCCTAAGTCCGAGTCACCGGGGTTCACCCCATAAGACGAGATGGGAATCTTAGGTCAAAGGTAAGGAGGTATATCCAGCTAGACTGTGATAACTTTGGCTTGCGATGACTCTGGGTCTTTGAGTGCACAACAGTGTGTTGAACTCCAGATGTAGCACACAGAGATGCGTTACAGTGGTATGGACAGAATGCGCAGGTGTGCGTTTTATAGGTGCTCCGGGTTTGAACCCAGAGTAGCGTCTTTTAGGTGCTTCAGGTTTTGTACCCAAAGTAGAGTCTTAGACAAAGAGCAGGACACTGTGATATTCAGGAAGTCGAGGACAATATCAGGAGCCAAATACTAGGACTTGAGAAATGTTGTACAGGCACCGAATGAGCATTCAGGAAGAGTTTAAATATGCAGTGCCTGTTGCTGATTGATGGCTGACTCTCGGCTGACTAGAGAACCAGGAAATACTGATTGACCATGGCTACAACAAGATGGCCTCACCCATGAAGTGAGGACACCGCCGGCAACCCTGGAGGATGATGTCAGAGTGCACAACCGACGCCTGTCAGTGCGGGAAGGAGGACCTGTGGCCTGCAGCAGGAGTGTTGCTGCGAAGATGATCTGCGGTTGCCCAGCACCATGAACTGAAGACCAGAGGTAAGTAAGGTTGCTGGCTGGGCTCTGTGTCGGGACCCAGAAATGGAGTCCCTTACAAGAGTCAGTCTTGAAAAAGTCTCTAGGTAAAAAGAGACTAAACGATCTGACCAGTGGGGTTATCTCCTTGATTGTAGCAACAAACAGCCAATTGGACTCTCACCACTATCCTGCGCCAAACCATAGATATCCGGAGCAACAATCACCGCTCTCCTCTGTAATTGTGTTTGGACACACAAGAGAAAACCAGCCACACACTGGAGATAGGAACAACCCGCTCCCTAAGACGCAATTTCATGATACTCCCCGGCTCCCGAAAATCTATGTGAGACGGGCGCGGTATGGACGTAACCCGGACCTAATAGCACCACCAGGAGAAGCGAGTGACTTTGGATGGAATCACAACTGGCTTTGGCTCCATATATTTACAGGGACCACCCGGGATGAGAGCACTGATTATACAAATTGCAAGTCTTTCTTCTAGTATCTGTGCTGGGATGCCAGCACAGACACATACATTTACAATTGTTTACACTTAATGGGCTGCTTCAAAATAACTTTTATTCAACCATACTCTCCTAAGTTTTATGGATAGCTGTCTGGTTTATGTTTTTATTATTTACCAAGTTATTATTCTTAATTATTAAATATTGAGGCTAATGCATTTTTTATTGAGCGACATTGCTATCCTTCATGATTTGATCATGTATCTTTTTGTGTATGAGAGGGGTACGGATTATATCAGATTTCTAAAGTGTGTTACTATATTGTGTCAATTTATTATTGCATAATTATATAAAGCATATTTTAGACAAGTGTATTCTCGATTATATCTTTATTAGGCTAAAACCAAGCGCTGTGTAACATTTTATTGTTTCCAGATACTGTAATATATTTCTGAAGACACTTTTTTTCTGGCTTGCATAAGAAAACAAACCACTTGTTCAGACAACCCTTTCTGCCTTAGTAGTTCCCATTCAACTTCCACACCATCAAAAACATTTTTTGCACCTTTGGATGGAACGAACAAACCATGATGTAACATCCCGGTGTGATCGGTAAAGTCCATGGACCTTCTACCATTATTCTCACCACGACTGGGATCCATACTTTCCTTGGTCAGTAAGGAAGGACTTATCACTTCTATTCTCTCTTCCCTGATCTCTTTTACCAACATTTCCCATGATTGTTCAAACGTTAAGACATAATACCACTTTGAAGTACCATGCTAGGGAAAATGTGTCCACTCCGCTTGTTCGTGATGGTATCTGGACAAAAAGAGAGGTACCTTGGTGTTCTGATGTGTCGCCATGAAATCTATTTGTGGGTGTCCGAATTACACTTCTATGTTTTGAAAGACTTGCCCATCCAACTCCTGCTGATTCGAGGAAATCATCTTCTCCTGGGCAGTCCAGAATCCTTGTCGACTTTGTTGCAGTAAGTGTAAACGTAAGCTTGCGTCAGTAGTTAAAACCAAACATGGGGGTTCTGATAATGGTGGTGTTCTGTAGATAATTTCTGTCCAATACAGAGAATCTCTCGTGTCTTGATGTAAGTTTATATGGCAAGACAGAGGAATCTCCTTTCTACATGCCAGTAGTAAGTTCCACTGTAACTTTCTCATCCTCCACCTTGCCCAAGGGATTAGGTCTATGGTAGAGGACATCATTCCAAATAGACGTCATCAGAGACGTAACTGTATTTTGTTGCATACCTGAACTGAGGTTAGTCTTTGAATTTTCTTGCATCTTTCTTCTGACAACTTAATTGCGTATTTTAGAGAGTCTACTTGCACACCCAAGAACTGTATTTGCTGTACCAGAATTAACTGACTTTTTTGCTCAGTTTATTAGTCATCCGTGAGACTGAAGGAATTTTATCGTTCTGTCTACAACCTTTTTCATACATTTTTTTGAGCTTCCGGAAATTAGCAGGTTGTCTAGATACGGCCTGATTTATATCTTATTTAAGAAAATAAGGGACAGCAGAGTCACTTTGTTAACATTCTCAGGGATATTGCAAAACCAAAAGGAAGACAAGTAAATTGCAGATACCTTCCTTGGATGCAAATTTTCAATATCCTTTGCATACTTAAACACGGAAGTATCCATCCTTTAGCTCTATTGAGACCCGAAAATCCTCTTTTCTTAATACCTTTCAATGTATATCAGGGTTTCCATATCAAATTTCTTTACCTCCACGATTTTGTTCATTTGCCTGAGGTCCAGGATTGCTCTGAATCCTCCTGTAGGTTTTTCTACCAGGAATATTCAAGAATAGACCCCTGTCTCCTCTTCTGACAGGACAATTCCCAAAGCCTTTGAGCTGATCAATTTCTGCAAACTGTCTTCTAGCGCCCCGATTTCCATTGTTACCACCAGAACCTTTGGTTCCACAAAATTGCTAATTTTTGGGGTTTCTTTTTGAAACCCCTGAGACACGACATCCAGAACCCAACTGTCTTGCACATAATTCTTCCATTGTTTGGCACATTTCAGGAGTCTGCCCCCTACTTGCATGGATGCAGGGAACCTGTAGTAGTCATCGTTTCAGATTGCCTCACCTGTAGGATTGTCAAAAGGATTGCCTTGTTGTCCCTAAATAATATTTGACACTATATTGCCTTCCAGTTCTAGAACAGGTCCTTGAACGGTGTTATAAGATAGCATAGGGTACTGTCTATCCTGAGGTCATTTTGCAGATTTACCTCCTGTCATTTTCAATATTATTGCCTCCAATTTATAACCAAAGAGCAGGGCACTTTCATATGGTAAAGAAACCAGTTTATATATTTTTTTAATGCACATCAGCTGCCCATAAACGCAACCATAGAGCTCCTCTCGCCATCACTCCTATCGTCATAGAATTTACCGAGAATTCCAATACATCGAGTACGGTCTTATACAGATATTCTATAGCTTTTCTCATTAGTTACATTCCTCTGTAAATAATTCTACATATTTTCAAGTCTGTGTTCATAAACAGGTCCCAAGACTCAAGTTCTAGAGACTGAAGCTATAGCAACACCAAATTACAGAGAAACGATCGCAGAGCTATGCAAAAAAAAATAAAAAATGTTGTTTGTTTTTTTTAAGGAATTTTCAATCCTTTTATCCATGCTACCTCTCAATATAGCCCCCTCTTCAAGAGGGATAGTAGTTTATCAATACAACCTCGACAACTGCTGCATCGAATAGCACATCAAGTTAGGAACCACTAATCATTAATCAGATACAGCCGATCAATTCTCTTTTATATATTACCCAGAGGTTCGTCAACATTCTGCCATTCTTAGATATAATGGGGTAGATGTATGAAGCCCAGAAACGGTATCAGCGCACGTTAAGTGCGCTGATACCGTTTCTCCCCGATGTATGATCGGGGGTCTGTGCGCCCCTGTCATTATCGGCGCTGCTATCTACAAGATAGCAGTGCCGACAGCCTGGGCTATGTACGAACGGTCAGATCGTCTGACCGTTCGGCCGGCTGTAGCTGTCGTTATCGACAGCTACAGCCTGGCGCTAGCCTATACCCACAGCAGGGACAGCGCTGTCCCTGCTGTGGCGGCTACCGGCTCCAGGGCTGCACGCGGGGATCTCGCGATACTTGCGAGACCCAGCGCATGCTCAGTGGAGCCGGCCGGCCGTGACACACATCGCATCAGCACTAGGCTGATGCGATGTGGTCTGTAGCGGGTAGCGCCAGAGGGGGGAGTTAACGCTCCCCCTCTCCGGCCGGTGAGATGCACACATCTCACCGGTAGTGCCACTATAATAACCCCATTTTCCTTTATTGCTTTATGTACTGGAAATACATGCTTCAATTCAGCGCGCTGTTTATAGCGCCAGGAGAAGTTCACAGAGCTATTCAATTCAGCACGCTAAGTCCGACTAAAGCCACTTAAGTCGGAGAATACCAGGTAGCGCGTCAAAAGCCGGGTGTTTAGTCACGCTAAGTGGCATTCTTTGACTAAAGTGCCAGCCGCAAGGCTGTTAGCCTGCGCTGAGCAGGAAAACGGCACATTAGTAGGATTTCTGTTCGAACACTCAGGAGGGTGAAATCCTTTAGTCGTGTTAACAGCACTGTGGATTGAATACACCCCCATAGATTTATAATTATTCTTTAGTCGCCTATCCACAAGATCCAGATTAAATATCCAGACATCTTGAACTGCACCAAATTCCACACTAGCCATATTCTCTGCATAATCTTCAAAAGTAATTTTGATGTAACTGACAATCATAGTGAAAACCAGTTTGTGACCTATGCCTCTTATAGCTGATTAGACTGACTAACAACAGGTGTAGTTTCCTTCACACAATCATTGCAAAACCTTGCATGCAGATAACGCTGATCACAAACATTTGAGAGATGTTTGCAAATGCTTTCCTAGCTCCCATAGCTGGAGACACACTGCCGATTAAGATAGTATTCCATTACTACACACCCTACCTGACTACTATAAGAGGAGAGTGCCATGTGTGAGGTCTTACCTCGGTTGGGAACATGCAGGCTTATGGGGAGAGGACTCTTGTTCCATGCTGGCTCTGATTAACAGTAATAAGTTGATGGATACAACAGCAGCATTCTGCAGTGAGCGGAGGGCAACAAGCAGCTACATATGCTCCGGTGCATGGTGCCATCTTTTTAATTCCGCTGACCCTTGACCAGGCCGGGTGCATGTGCAGACCATACCACATAGCCCACTGGGACAGCTGTCTCACTGGCATTTCCACCTGAAACCATCTCAACAACTGCAGGGGAAATAATTGCTTGGCATCAGACTGTGAACATCAGGTAACAGACTGCCTGCTCAGCCTCATCTGTGATTACATGCAGCCTCTCCCCAGGGTGCCACTCCATCCAGACCACGGCTTCAAGATGTGCATACCCTGGGAATAAATTGAGATAAATCCTGGAGAATATAAAGATAATAAGCTTCCCTAGACTAGGGGAAGAGGAGGAGTGAACCTATATACCCTGAGTGGGCAGTCCCTGGGGGAAAAACATTTTTTGTCTAGAACTAGGGGCACGGGATGTAATCCAAGACTAATGGCTGTCATGAAGAAGAAAATAGTTTTACGGACCACTGATGTATCAGTCATCTATCATCACACCAGAGGTTGGTAAAAGTAGTGCAGAGACCAAGTTCCACTCACCCCAAGAAAAGACCAGTGGATGCACTCTTGAATTAAATTTATACAGTCAAGAAAAAAAACAGAAGGATGTATGGAAGAGCAACTATCAAAATCCTAGCATAATTAGTGTTACATATTGCAAACAGCAGTAGCAAGTGTACATAATAAAGATTCAACCATTTTAATTTAAAAACAAACACTGTAGTCTGATTTCACACATACTAACATAATAAGAATGTTGTGTCTGTCCCAAGTTGGTGCAAAAACTGCTAAACCGATTTTCATTAAAACATTTTGTAGTGGAAACTCCTTTGTTATTGCTCTTAGCATTCCCGCTACGCTGTTTTAGTGGGGCGTTGCGCCCTGCCCTCCTCCTGGAGGGCAAAAAGTGCTCTGCCCTCACCGCGCAGCGCCCCTCTAAGACAGCCTGCGGGTGCAGTCTTCACACTCGCGGGTCGCAGTGTCCCGCAGGTGGTGAAATAGCCTGTGGGTGCATGCGCCCGGCATCTATACAAATAGTAGTCACCTCAGATTCTGATCTAGATGAAGACACTACTGCTCGGTTTCTTCAAAATCACAAATCTTTTTGGACACTTAAGTAGGCCTACATTATACTCTACATAATAATATACACCTTTAACCATGTTAGCACTTTAACAGCCCCTGAAATATCAGTTCCTCAAACTTATAGTAATCAACTTCTGTTTTAGTTCAGAAACACATTCTCTCATCTGCACAAAACCGTGACAGTATATTTTTTTTGTAAGAGAAATAATGGGGAAAAATTTACTGCACCAGTATATTAACTCAGGGTGACAATAGACATTTTAGTTAAGAAACTATAGGTAATAGTTGATCACACAATCCATATTTACTAAACTGTATTTAAGCATGGAGAGAAGTACACTAATATTAAGGGATCAATTCAATTAGCCTTGAATGGAGCAATGTGGCATTGCAACAGAGTGGAAATGCCAGCAACAGCACATTAACTCAAAGTTAAGGCCCCCATACATCAGCAATCTGAAAACCACAATAGAACAATTTGAAGATTTATTGCCCGATTTTAGGATCCCCCAATCTAGCAATCTGCGCCCATACATTACAGATCTTTTTCAGTGATTTGCAGATCGATTGCAGCAAACCCAGATCTGCCAATCTTGAAAGGCCCATCATGTTAAGGCCCCCATACATCAGAGATGGATTGCAGCAATCGTGCAATTTGCAATCGATTGTGTATAAAAATCTGCAATGTATGGGCTTCACAGATCGCAGATTGCAACCAAAAAGTGATTGGAATTGTTTAATCAGATTGCCCAACATGTTGGATTTCACAGATCGATTGGGGCTGTAGATTGCTAGTGTATGGCCATGATCAGCAGATTTGCAGCAACGTAAATGTCTGGAAGACTGTTTGTCACTTACTGCAGCTTCCCTCCTTTTTCTCGTGTGTCACCAACTCCCTTGGTCTGTGTCACACGTTAGCCCCACCCCCATCCTCTAGTGCCCAGGGAAATGGTCCCAGTCCAGACACAGCAACGACGACAGCAGTGAGTGCTACAAATTATCACAGAACCACTACAGAAATTGTTCAATCCATAACTTCAATTACTTCCTAGTAATCTTTCTAATTTAGCAGTAACCAATGGTGGATATGGTGGGGACCAGGGGCATTCTGATTGGAGGGCTGGACAGGGGTGGTCGAAGCAATATAGTCACGTCATATAATATGCTTGCTGTGTGTTTGTAAAATACAGCAGATTACAAATATGCTGCGCGGTGGTTAATGCGATCACTGGTTACAGCTTAAAATGTAAAGCCTACTTTCATCTCTGAGTTGGGGATAGCGGCAGTCGAGGCGGAGAAGACTCGCAGTTGCCGACAGCGTCCTGTATTAGAAGAATGTCTCTTTCAAAGACAGCCTTCATTTTCTTATTAGACAGACTCAGCATTTACCTCCAGGACCCAACGCCCTTTGGCAGTTGTCTAAAGCAGGGGTAGCCAACCTCGATCCTCGAGAGCTACTAACAGTTTTCCAGACCACCTAGCTGGTGCACAGCCGTAGTCATTACTCGCTAACATATCTGTAAAGATCCACAGGTGGTGCTAATTATTACACTTGTGATTCTGTGAGGAGACCTGGAAAACATGCACTGTTGGTAGCTCTCGAGGACCAGGGTTGGCTACCCCTGGCATCAAGCACCCTCCCCATTCCCACACCTCACACCTGCATCTCCTTGAGGTCAGCATAGAAAAGTGGCAAGCATGCAACAAGATCAGTGACTTTTTTTTAGGTAATGTTGTGAAAGAAACTGAACCATATTAGAAAATACCAAACCAAAAAGGAAAGAATAGCCTCACTTTATTATAAAATCCCATCCCACATGACATACTGTATGCTGCCAGCTCCATGGGGCACATTTGTGCAACATCTCCTCTTTTGTATTAGATTTTTGTAGCTAGTTTTAAATATTTAGATTAATATGTTAGTTGGCAATGTACAAGAAAGGTCACATACAATAAGTCCATTGACATCACTGTATGGGATTTAGGCATAACCATTACACTCTATGTGCAGCAACAGCACTCTACATTTTGACAAACTCAAACTTTTCATTGATTTAGAGCAGTGTTTCTCAACCTCCTTGCTCAAGGCAAACTAACATTCCAGGTTTTAAGGATAGCCATACTTGAGCACAAGAAAATTAATTAGTACTGTACCTCAGTTATTTTGATTTATCCATCTGTGGGTGGAATTCAATTCTTTCCAGCCCCTATCGCGCCCCTACGGAGCTATTCAATTCTATCGGGCACGATGAGCTGCCAGCGCTACATTTCAGCTCGCAGCCCCTGGGGGATGAGAGCTGAAATGTGCGAAAAGTGACATGTTTGGGCGCCCAAACATCACTTTTCGCGATTGCGCCCAGCACTTTGGTCGGGTCTAGCTGCTTTACGCGGCTAAACCTGACCTCTATGGGCGCGATCAGCACGAAAATCTTGGACAATTGCATAGCGGCCCGCGATCTCTTGTCACTTTAGACGGGAGA
Source organism: Taudactylus pleione (assembly GCA_031769625.1). Lineage (NCBI taxonomy): Eukaryota > Metazoa > Chordata > Amphibia > Anura > Myobatrachidae > Taudactylus > Taudactylus pleione. The sequence goes on along the minus strand of JAUIMM010000370.1, from coordinate 3,784,204 downwards.
TACGGGCCACGAAAACAATTGAATTCCGCCCTGTGTACAAAACCTGGACTGAGGACCAAGGTTGGGAAACACTGACTTAAGCTGCATACACACACGATTTAGTAAATTAACGATTTTAGTAAACGATTTTTGTTCATTTTTTTTCAAGGGAAAAATGAACGAAAATAGTTTACAAAAATCGTAGTAAATTAACGACTTTTGAACTACAATCGATTTTTGCATATTCCCTTACTGAAAATCGTTGAGTTGGTCAGTCTGACTGAACTACAAACGTGAACGCACATGAACGATAATTGTTCATCATTTTAACTCAGAAAGTGAACGATTTGTTCAACGACTGAACGATAAACTATAGCGTTATCGATAATCGTTCAAAAAATCATGTGTGTATGCACCTTTTGAGGCAAAGCAGAAACCGTACTGACTGGTTCAAGTTACCACAAGCCAGATTTTCACAGACTGATTATGAGATTATGAGCTTTCTGAAGTTGCTGTATACAAAAATGTCAGGAATTCTAACTATGCATGCTCACATGTGAAGCAAAAAAATCTTAGTGTCCAGTCTGAAATAAAGAATCAGTCCCTTATGTAAAATAGTTGAACATTTTCCATGTCTGCGAAACATATTTACGACACAAAGAATTTTACTCCCAAAATGAGGAGAAGGAGCAAAATGTTCTAAGAGATTTATCCTAAAACTTACAGCACCCACAGAAGAGGCACCAAACCAGCAAACCTTGCAGCTCGGGTAACAGAACATTACAACCTATAATGCATATTACATACAAGTAAAACTTTAAATTATGATCATGTATTAATTGCATTTTATTCTAAGCTGTAATAACCCACAAAACAGGGAAACAAAGTGAAAAAATTATCTGACAACGCCAACCTGTTGCTTTTCCCAATATTGTGGAATAACCTAAAACAAAACAAGAACAATGCATGCTTGCACAAAAGCCAGATCTACAAACTTAAATCACCCCACTCCTAAAGGCCCCCACATGGTACGACTTTTTAAACAATTTGGCAGTTTTCGATCAATTGGAACGACAAATCATTAAAAAATTGCTGTGTGTGGGCATGATTACGATGCGCGCTCCCGCGGGTCGTTAGTTTTGGGTCGCTGATCTCTTTAACATGCAGAAAGATCAGCGACCAGTCGTTCACGATTGCGTGACATCGTTCTGTGTCATTTTTTTCTCCTGTATTTCCAGACCCGGATCAGAGCCCAGTGCTGGTTGCGCTAAATACAGGGGACCCCTACGTCTTTTGTCCCCTGTATTTTGGTAGCCAGGACTGGTTCTGAATAGCCAGGTAGTCGTTGTGCTTAATACAGCAGCACAGACGGATCTCACTGATCCCGTCCGTGCATCTGTGTTTATTTTGTTTACAAACAGATGCATGTATCACGGATCTCATTGATCCGTGCATGAATCTCTCTGCTATCACACACGATCTAATGAATATGCAAATCATTAGATCGTGCACGATAGATCTGGTGTACATTGCTTTTGCTGCACATTGTGCACTGGAGCTGCCGGGGAGAGTTGAAGGGAGATCGCTAATAAGATTGGATCAACAGCCAAATCGTACCGTGTGTGCCAGCTTAACACGACAGGCAAGGAAATTTCCAGACTTGCTTTGCAGAAATACTGTGTAGAGCAGGGTCAGTGCTGTAATTCATATCATAGAAATACTTACATAAGTCAGCGCTCTAATAACTACAGCCTGTAAAACCCTAATGGGGCCCATATACGTCAACAATCAATTTGGGCAATTCCGCATTTTGCAGATGATATATATATATATATATATATATATATATATATATATATATATATATATAAAAAAAAAGCTGCAATGTTTGGGGTTCACCGATTGCCGATTACAACCAAGAAGTGATCGGAAACTAACTCAGGTTGTCCAACATGTTGGATTTAACCGACCAAAAAGAGCTGTAGACTGCGTATGGTAACGATCAGCCTACTGCTGACCGTTACTAGTAAAATGATGAGCCTTTCACTATTGGCAGATTTGTTATATACTGACAAATATCTTAAAATAACTAAAAACAATCTGCAATGTATGGGGCATATTCATGGACTGGAGAATCAGTAAAGCATTCGGAGACCATTCATGTGTGGGGTTGCTTCTCAGCCAAGGGAGTGGGCTCACTCGCAATTTTGCCTAAGAACACACAGCCATGAATAAGAATGGTACCAAAACATCCTCCAAGAGCAACTTCTTCCAACCCTCTAAGAACAGCTTGGTGATGGACAATGCCTTTTCCAGCATGATAGTTATCACTATTGCCTTATGGCAACGTGCTCCAAGGGGCTCGGGGAACAAAACATCAAAATTTTGGATCAATGGCCAGGAAACTCCCCAGACCTTAATCCCATTGGGAACTTGTGGTCAATCCTCAAGAGGCGGGTGGACAAACAAACAAAAACCCACAAATTCTGACAAACTCCAAGCATTGATTAGGCAAGAATGGGCGGGCATTAGTCAGAATATGGCCAAGAAGTTGATTGACAGCATGCCAGGGCGAATTGCAGAAGTCTTGAAAAAGAAGGTTCAACCTGCAAATATTGACTCTTTGCATAAACTTAATGTAATTGTCAATAAAAGCCTTTGACACAAATGCTTGTAATTTTACTTCAGTATACCATAGTAACATCTGACAAAAAGGATTAAAAACACTGAAGCTGCAAACTTTGTGAAAACCAATACTAGTGTCATTCTCAAAACTTTTGGCCATGGCTGTACATATGATGCTAATTTTCTCAAATGGAAGTTTCCAGTATTTTTAAGAAATGAATTTGACCTTTTAAAAAAAAACGGCTATTAAAATCTATAGAGGACTTCAATATTGTATACTGATCAATGGCTATTTAATTTATGTAAATCGCACCGGCTTACTTCACACAACTGGGCAAATGAATCACAATTACAGTAATACATATTTCAGATATGCGATACACAATATCTCGGGCACAGAGTGATAAAACCTGAATGAAAAAGCAGCAATATTGAAACCAACTGTGTGTATGTTTCATGAAATTATACCCAAGAGGAGAACAGCACAGAGTCTCCACAGGAGGCAGAAAGAATTCCCACGCACCAGCCAGCAATCACTGTCTAAACAAGCAATTTACAGCCCAATCTCCATATAGTAATGATCACAACAATGCAACTTTGTCTGCAAATTACTGGTTTGGTTAGCACTTTTTAATAAACCATACTAGCAGGTACTGTATATTAATAAATATGTAACAGGTACTATTGGCGTGACCTGTTAGATAGATTTCCTTCAGTCAGGAGAAAAGTAGAAGTGTAAAAAGGAAAAAAAAAAAAAAACACCAAACCAATATTACCAGTAATGTTTCAAGGGGTTACAATAGCTGTTTCTAGGAAAATGTGCTTTTTGATACCTATTTTCACCTAATGGGCATTCGATAATATAGTACAGTACCATATTGCTGTATGTGCTTATCAGGTCCACTCCACAATGTCAACAGTTATGATGTCCATAGGTTTAAAATGTCGTAATCTTGGAAAGTGTCAACATGACAAATGCAGACAGTGACAGACAACATCATTAGGTTTATATTTAGGGATACCTTAGAAATGCACTGTCAACATTTCAGTGTTTATGTTGACATGATCAACACAGATATAATATACGGAACCCCCATACTGCATGTAATGCTTCACATGACAACTGCAGTTTAATCCTTCACCTGGAGTTGGAGGTGACCAAAAAAAGCAGTTTTTGAACTCCCCACTTAAATTTACTGTTTCCCAGTACTGATTTATTAATGGTTTGCAATAGAAGCACATTTTCTCAAGTAAATGATTCAGCACAGATAGTAAATCAAGTGGGATTTTCCGAAACAAAGACTCCACCATCACATGACATTATACTTCTAGAGCCACTAAACAAGAGACACACTGTTTCAATATCAAAAACATTTAGAAGTTCTAACGTCTTTAATATAAGAAACTAATGGTGCCCATACAAAGTACGATTTTTTACCAGATATGGACAGTTTCAATGGGTTGTACAGACCAATCATATTATCATCATCATCATTTATTTATATGACACCACAAGTGTTCCGCAGCGCCTTACAAAGTACATAAACAAGTTGTAGACAAGCGACTTACAGAACAATACAATACAGGACCAGGACATGGATAATATATATTGCTACATTAGCGACCAACACCCAGATAAGCAACAGAGCATAAGCAGCCAAGTGTTAGGTGCCCTAGTGGTGAGGAAGAAGTAGATGAAACAATGAAAACAGGTGTTTTTTGTGTGTTCTGCGACCCAGATGTGCATCCCCGCCATCCTCTAGTTGGATCGCATATCAGATGGTTTTGCAGCGAGTTCTACGATCTTTTGAGTACAATGTGATACGATCATAGGATAAGATGCATAGAATTGTAACGATAAATCATACACCATTTGACCACATCTTATGAAGATTTTCAAGGGAAGAATTTCAAGGGCAATCGTACAACACATCTTACCAACTTTGAATTGCACCATGTATGGGGGCCTTCAGTAAAAGGATAAATATTTAAAATCACATGAGAGACAAACTGAAAAACTTGTAGAAAAAAGACTTGCAGTCCAGATTACATTACAGAAGAATAACAAAACGTGTTATTTTATAAACAAATTTAAAATTGCAGCGCAAGACATGGAAGTGAAAATTTTGACAAAATGTGACACTAAGGACATGTTTCAAGTTAGCATAGGAATTTAGGTCAGTGTAAGGCAAGTGGAAGCATTCGTGAACTAATCATCAATCCAAATTAAATCCCAATTAAAAGGCCATATTATAACCACACTCAGTATCTGTTACACATGATACCGAACATAATATACCATTTTAGAGTTGCTTCCATGTGTCTGTTGAATAAATTTTAGAGACCTGAAAGCCATTTTCTTCTTTTTAGTAAGACATAATTCTAAGCATCTAATTATCAGTCATGCCACTTTATTATGTTGTTACTTTCCTCTATTTCAGCGATTCCCAACCTCTGTCCTCAAAGCACACTAACAGTTCTGGTTTTAGTGATATCCATGCTAAAGCACAGATGGTTAAATCAAAATAACTGAGGTAATAATTAAGTCACCTGTGCTCAAGTATGGCTATCCTTAAAACATGGACATCCTTAAAACACTGTAATCGTGCAGTCGTTTCTGTGTCTGTGATAAGCCTACACTGAACGAGCAATCGTTCAGTGCAGGATCAATTATCTGGCAACATGCAGAATCTGACGTTATCGTCAGGTTGACCAGCATATTTGAACGATGATAGATGTCTAAATGACCAGCGGGCACACGCATCGCTGGTCATTTTAGACATTTTTGCTAACGATTGAACGATCGTAATCGCTCAGCTTAATCGTCTAGTGGATGGGCAGCATTAGTGTGCCTTGAGGACGGTGGCTGGGAACCCATGCGCTATTTGCAGGACTTAAGAAAATAGTTTGGATTCTATTTCAGTGGCTAATATAGTACAACTTATAGTTTGTCTTGAATATAGTATGTCCGTTATATTGCAGTGACATTGCTGACTATAGCACTGCGTGGCGGTATAGACTCCACCAGGTGTGATAAAATAGCCAACACGCAATATAGGCTTATTCTCTGTATGTAAATGCACGGGGCATTTACATACATTCAAGTACATAAACTGTTTTTATACCACAATTTTTCCGCTATAGTCAAAGGGTAAGATTTACTAAAAAGTGCGGCTTTTTAGAAGTGGAGGTACTGCCGATAGCAGCTAATCATATTCTACTTATTATTTATCTAGCACCTTCTAGAGAATCCAGAAGATAATAGCTAAAATCTAATTGGTTGCTATGGGCAACAACTCCATTTCTAAAATGCTGCAGCGAAGTAAATATACTCCCAAGTCTTAAATACTTCATTGGTAGAAAATATATACCAGAAAAAAAGGTCACTACAGTAAGCCGTTACTTCTGGAATTTTTTAAAACTCTGCATGATGCACAGGACTCTGAGCAACAAAATGTAAAAGGTAAATAAATTGAGTCAATAAGTTGACTTCTGGTGGTGGGAATCCGATCCACAGCCAACAAACTGAATCAATGATTCAGCTGGAGGAACTGCGCAATTAGAGAAGAGGAGTTGATTGTAGACTGCAAATACACTGTTTATCAGCACCCTTAAAAAGACAGAGCTAAAGGGAGTGCTACACAAGTAAATTGATTTTCAAAATGACCTTTGTGTGTTCAGCTTCGCATAGACCTTGTAGGCAAAGAAACATGAATGATCATTTATCTGAAAAACCATGGAGAATTCAACATTTCCTAGTAAAGACTATGCGGGGTATTCAATTAGGTGCGAAAAGTCAGTTTCTGCTGAAAAGTATTGCCGGTGATGTCACTTCGCCAGGCAAAAACTTATCCCAGTTTTCAATTCAAGAAGACTTTGCGCTGCTGCGGAAAGTCAATGCATTGGAATAGGTGAAAAAGATTTGCCTATGAAACCTGTCGGAAAAAAAAGTGCAGAATTGGGGTGCAAACTTGGAGTGAACATCCCAGCACCCTTGGAACAGTCCCCCAAAGGGAAACGGTGTCAAAAAAAAAAAAAAGTTTAAAAAACCTTACCCCAAAAAATTACTTTGTACTTTTTCGCCCCCATTTTCAAACTTGGGGGACAAAGATTGCAGGTGTTTGCAGCAGGTGGTTTTTTAAAGTTTCTTTAAAACTTCACTTTAGCAACGTCAAAATATGCTAGCATCCATTTTCATGTACCCCAGGTTTGCTGGGACTATTTATTTCAGCAAAAAAAAAAAAAAAAAAAATGCTAAATGCTATTCTTCACCACTTATGCAAAGACTCTAATTAGCACCTATTGAGAGCATTTAAGTACCCTAAATACCCCCGAATAGGCCTGCTAAAGGTATCTATAGTGATCACCAATATAAGTGCATCTTTTGGGGGGGTGTCAGGCTGATTTCCCCAAATATGACAGGACTTTTCGCTAGGTCCGAATTCGCCGGATAACGTTTTACCTGATCTCGAATTGAATACAGGGGATAAGCAGTGACGCGCACAATACTTTTTTGCATCCAAAACCAGCGATGACGGCGAAAAGTACAGCATGCGAAAGCTCCGGGACTTTTCACACCTAATTGCATAAGGGCCTATATACAGTTTTATAAACAGCATTTGTCTGATCACATGAATGCAAAATCCTAGATAACATAGCTTAGCTTTTAGGAAATAAAATGTTTGCCCCCTACCACCTCCTTCACAAAAATAAAATGAACCCAAACTCGAAATGGATTTTAATGGGGGTTTAAATCAGGACATTTACTAAAGCTATTGACTTGGATGTAGGAACTCAAATTGTTTGTGTCAGGTCAGTAAATATTTTTGTTGTCCCCCTCCCCTGCTATACACACACACACACACGCACACACAACTATAGAATGCGTTTTCTAGCATTTAAATAAATATTTCATGAACTACAATCAAGGCTGTGGAGTCGGAGGCAATTTTTGGTGGCGTTGGGAGTCAGTAGAAGTGTACAGACTCCAGCTAAAAATAAAAAGCTATAATATTATGCAAAAGAAAGAAAGCAGCGATAGGTCCAAGGGATCGGACTAGTGATTGGTGGGACTATTAAACGATTATAATAATAAATGGAGACCAGTGTTTAATAAAATACCAATTTAATAATGGATACAGTAGGGTCATTCCTTGCCAAGTGGACTAGGGTTTCCCATGTGACCATTCCTAATAATGATAAAATGTTACATGAAGGTTGCTAGCTATGTTAGACTAACTTTGCAAAAATTTTAGTTCACAATATGCAATAGTAGCAAAACTATGGCCCTCAAACCGGGGTGGGTGTAACTGTGCACTGTGGAGTCAGTGACCATCAGCAGGTGGGGATGATCTTCAGAATTGATCCACTTGACATGGAATGACCCAGTAAATACTATATAAAATAACCTATTACTCTCAAGAGTGGGGATCACAAAAATAAATAAATATGGGAAAACATAAGAACAAAGCAAGAATATACCACTTTGTACTATTAAAAAGGTTAGCTAGCGGTCCAATGAGTAAAGGAGAGAGGTCACATGCAGTGACATTATACAAAAGTACCTAACACAAGGTGCAAATATACAGTATATATGATAATGGGAAACCACCTATAATGGGGTTAATCCTTTGGACCCAGCACTATGTTCTTTAAAATTTGTACCTTTTGGAAACTGGCAATTCCCTTTTGTCAGCAGCTGGTCTGTTGCGTATTTATTGTTTGCTATTTTTTTTGCGATACAGAACGTAGGTTAGCGAGCTGTTAGATGGGGGGGGGGGTTATTGGTGGGGGAGGGTTACATTTAGGCACCCCCTGGGAGTGTTAGGTTCAAGATAGGGGAAGGGGGGTCAGGGTCATGCACCACTGGGGGGAGGTTAAGGTTAGGCACTCAACCCATAACCCTTCTGGGGGGAAGGCAATGTTTAGGGTGAAGGGAGGGGGGGCGGTAAGGACTTACCAGCCGGCGTCTGGATTTTGATGTGTCGGGCCCCCACCCCTGTCAAGACACATCAAAGTATTAATAAAGCTCCAGATTTACAAGAGCCAGATTGAAGTTTAAGTTGCAGTACATAATGTTTGTATGTAGCGTATAGTTCTCCCACAGTAAATGATTAAAAAAAAAAAAAATACTAAATTCACAAAAGGTATTTTGACATTGCTTTTTTAACCTTTGTAATGTGAAAGTTCCCAAATCACCAATTGGCTACATAATGACTGTTTAAAGGTTGCTTCTGATCATATCAATTACCATCCTTTATTTATAAACATTAATATAGTACGAACATTTTCTGTTGTGTTTTACCATCCTTGGCAACAAAGTTACATTGTATAATATATTTCTAAAACAGACATTACAGTAGCTTTATTGGCTACCACAGTGGTTCCCAAACTGGGTGCCTCAGGGTACTTGCAGGGGTTCTTCGGATTGGTGGTCCAGTGCAATAAAAAAAAAAAATTATATTTAGTCAGTGTGATTGGCAGCAGCCAGCACTGGTTTTGCCTATCAAAAAATATGTGGACATGAAAGAAGCACAGCCCTGTCAACCACCACATAACAACCTAAGGGTGACATAAGCATAATTTACTTCATTTAATTTCTGCTGAATTTCTCAATAAGAAATTTTTCGCCTATGGGTGCTGTGATAAAAAAATTTGAGTTATGGTAAGAACTTACCTTTGTTAACTCTCTTTTTTCAAAGTCCACAGGGAGACCTTGGGGTGTAGGTGATGGAACTGAATCCGGGCATCACGCAGTTAAAGCTTTCAGCTCCAAGGATGCACTGGGTCCACTCTCCCTATACCCCGCCCCCGAGCCAGAGGCAGCTCAGTTGGTAATAAGCCAAAGCCGGAGGAGGATAAGAGAGAAGGAAGACTGGTGCACTCAAGAATCGCATTCTCACACATAAGGAGATAGAAAACCGGTGACCAGCAACATAGCCCATATGAAGCCAGGTGAGAGTCAGGGGCAGGTGCCCTGTGGACCCCATGGATTTCGAAGAAAGTTGACGTTTTTACCATAACTCATTTTCTTCTTCAGGGTCCATAGGCTCTAGAGGGAGACCTTGGGGGATGTCCCAAAGGAGACCTTGGGGACGCACCTGCGCTGAAAGGAGCATCCTGAGAGACAAAGGTATCAAAAGGCATAGAACCTTAGAGAGGTCTGAACAAAAGCCCACGAGGCCGCCTTACACAGCTGAACAGCCGAGGCACCACTGCCTGCGAGGGACCCACAAACCAAGTAGAATGAGCATTAACAGAAGCCGGAACAGGCAGGCCATCCTGTTTGCTTATTGGCTGGCCATCCCCTCTTCGGAAATCAGACTCCTTATTTGTGCTCTATGGATTTCACAAGGAAACTGGTACGGTCCACATAAATTCTGAAAGTGTGTACCACATCCAAGGAGGCCTCATCTGCCGAGAGGTCTGGTGACTGAAAGGCCGGGACTATAATTTCCTCATTAATGTGGAAACTAGAAACAACTTTAGGAAGGAACTCAGGGTGAGTAGGAAGCACAGCCCTGTCCTGGTTAAATATCAAGAAGGGGGAGTGACAGGAGAGCACCCACAGCTCTGACACTCTCCTGTCACATGCAATTGCCAGAAGAAAGAGTTTTAGCTGTTAACCACTTAAGGTCTATTGAAGTAGGCAAATGGAGGACCCTGGAGGGTTCGAAGAACTACTGCCGAATCCCAAGGAGCCACTGGGGGGGGAAAAGGGAGGTTGAATCTGGATGACACCCTGGAGGAATGTGCCAATATCCTGAAGTGGAGCAATTCTACGCTGGAACCATACAGACAGTGCAGAGATATGCCCATTCAGCGAGGCCAGGCAGAGTCAGAGATCCAATCCAGCTTGAAGGAAGGCCAGAACTCTGGAGATCCGAAACACATGGGGGGGGTCACAATTCCTAGGACAATATCACCACAAAAATATTTATGCCACCCTCTGAGGTAGGTCCTAGCAGAAGCTGGCTTACGCGCTTCTAAGCATCATGTTGACGACAAAGCGAGAGAAATCTTTGTATCTTAGGAGGGATGGCTCAAGAGCCACGCCGTCAAAGACAGACGATCCGGGTCCTGGTAAAGGCACGGACCCTGAGACAACAAGTCCAGATGTTGAGGCAATAGGAACGGAGATGGAGAGACTCAGAAGATCCGAGTACCAATGATGCCTGGGCCAGGCCGGAGCCACCAGCAGGACAGTGTCTTGTTTGAACTTCCGAAGAACTCGAGGAAGAAGTGAGACCTGAGGAAACCGGTACGGAAACTGGAAGGTCCACCTCACTGACAGAGCGTCCACCAAGGTTGCCTCTGCATCTCTTGTTCTGGACCCGTACACTGGTAATTTGTGATTGAGTCAGGAGGCCATGAGGTCCACCTCTGGGAGACCCCATTTGTCCACTAGGAGTTGAAACACCTCTTGGTGAAGAGACCATTCCCGTAGATGCACGTCGTGACAGCTGAGGTAGTCCGCTTCCCAATTGAGAACTCCCGGAATGAACACTGCCGAAATGGCCGGGAGGTGACCCTCTGCCCAGAATGAGTGACACTTCTGTCATTGCTGCCCGACTTCGAGCGCCTCCTCGATGGTTGACGTAAGCTACCGTGGTGGTTTTGTCGGACTGAACCTGCACTGGTTTTCCGAGAAGTATTTGTTTTGCTATCTTGAGGGCCCTGTACACGGTCCGAAGCTCCAAATTGTTGATTAGAAGTGTTGCTTCGACTGCTGTCGACCGACCCTGAAAAGAGGAGTGCGGACCTGTCACTGCCCGAAGACTGGCGTCTGTTAGGAGTACCCAGTCCGGGATCCAAAGGGGCAACCCCTGGTTAGATGAGACGTTAGAAGCCACCAAGAAAGAGACAGACGCACCTCCAGAGAGAGCACTATTGTCTGAGCTTTGATTCAGTGGGGCAATCCGTTCCATCTGAAGAGGATCAGCCCCTGCAGAGGCCTGGAGTGAAACTGAGCATATTCCACCATATCAAAGGTGGACACCATGGATCCCAGGACCTGCATCGCCACGTTTAGCGACACCCAGCGACTTTGAAGGCATCTGCGTATCAGTAGTTGTAATGTGGAGATCTTGTCTGAAGTCAGAAAAATTCTCTGCTGTTGAGAACCCAGGAGGTCCCCCGGATGAATCATCTTCTGTGAGGGATTCAGGGAGGACTTCTTCCAATTAACCACCCGTGCGTCTGTAGAAAGGCAATTGTCAGCTGCAGGTGGTGGCGAAGCACTTCTGGAGAACCTACCAACAGAAGGTCGTCCAGGTATGGTATGGTAGTAGCCAGATACCCTGATTCTGCAAATGGGCCACCATGATGGTCATAATTTTGGTAAACAGCCTTGGAGCTGTGGATAGGCCAAAGGGTAGTGCCCTGAACTGGAAGTGTTGCTATGCTATAGCAAACCGGAGATAACGCTGATGAAAAGGTGTTATAGGGACATGTAGGTATGCGTCCTGAATATACGGTGATACCATAAAATCTCCAGGTTCCATAGCCGGTATGATGGAGCGTAAGGTTTCCATCCTGAACCTGGGTACCCTGAGGAATTTTTTCAGGGACTTGAGGTTGAGGATAGGCATATGAGATCCATTCGGCTTCTGCACCAGAAAAAGTAGAATAGTAACCAGTCCCTCGCTGGGATAGTGGGACTGGCACAATTACCCCTGCCTGCCACATGGTATGTATGGCTTTCTGGATCTGTAAGGTATTGTTCTTGTCTGAAGAAGGGCCTGTGCCTGGTCTAATGAATACGTGTAGAATGTAAACTGAAGAACTGGTGCACAGACAAACACATATTTAGATACATAATTTTAACTATGGTCCTATTTATATACATAAATCTCTTTTTAAGCAATAAATAACAATAACGTTCAAAAATAATAACAAAAGTATATTCAGAGAGGAAATGGTTGTATATCTTGATCAAATCTATCACAGGGAGCGATATATTGTGTCTCTTATGATATAATATACACAATTAATATATTTCTTTATTATGTGTTTTTGTTATCAGTGGATCTTTAATTTTTTTATTTTTTTTTTATATTCTCTCGATATTGTTAACTTCCTAAACAAGTCAATTACCATCAAATCGGAAGGTTCTGGTATATATTTTTAAAATGTATATTGTTATATTTATCTATTAGTGTATTTATATGTAATAGTTCAATTACTATGTGAATGTAAACACATTTTTCTACATATATTTTTATTTGTACATTTCTTATTTTTTTACCATGAGAGATGGTATGCTATTAATAACTAAACTAATAGAAATGCTCTATTCTAGTATACTGCAGAACAAAGGTGTTCTTCCACTATTCACAATTAATCTAAACTGAAACACCTGAACCTTTCTCTCTGGGTTCCTTTCAATAGAACCACTATGGGAAGTAGTAAACTATGCTCCTGACGGAAACGCGTTGAGCCCAGAACTTATATCCCGATTACAGCTGACTTAGTTCTGTCTCCATGATCCACGGACATACGAAAGAGGGAGACTGGAGCGATTACTATAACAAGAGACTGTAAAGTTTATACAGCAAAGTAGCTACGAGCCACGCTCATAGAAGCCTACCTATCGCTACACCAGTAATTTCACAACAACACAAGAGGACAGCAAAAGCATTAAAACGGAGAGTCCAGCACTCAGTGCGCAGGCTCTAATCCTACAGCGCTGCCGATAACACCGGATTCCCCTCCCCATAAATGGTTCAGGAGACAACATTATACCTCTTCCCCGTTGGAGTTTTGCAAAAGACCCTTGCAGTAACTCCCACTGCAAAAGGTATTGTTTTCATTACATTGTTCCAGTTGCATACGGGACACTGCACCATAGAAGTTACTTTTTTCAATCCACACTGTGCAGCCCTTTATTGTAGACTGTAGCATTTTGATATACCAATTTTTGGCAATCACACTATATCCACGCCAAAAGGGACTAAAACCAGTTATTTTCAACTATATTAAACTGGAGGAATCGAAAGAGGTTGAACATTTTTCAGCTGTAAATGTAGAAGACATAATTGGTTACAATTTATGCCATTTGGCAACCTTGTAGTACTAGTTAGAAGATATTAACACCTTTTATTTTATTGTTACATTTGTATTGTATATCATTTACTGAATCATTCATGTGTATTTTTCTTTGTAGGTTTTTATTGTATATTTTGTATTGGTGATATTAAAACAGCAGCATTTTTAATATAAATACCAAAAGCATCTTCAGATACATTTAATTTATTGATATATACCTTTCTGATAATAATATGAGATATGGTAAGAACTTACCCTTGTTATCTCGATTTCTACGAAGTCCATAGGGTTCCACAGGATACCTTGGGGTATAGGTGTGACGTCAGTCGCCGGGCACCATACAGTTAAGCTTTTCAGCCTCCCAGGATGCACTAGGGTCCCCCTCCTATACCCCGCCCCCGAGCCAAGGCACCTCAGTTAGTTATCAAGCCATAGGCCGGAGGAGGAGAAGGAAGAGAGAGAAAAAAGATCTGGACACATACAAGAATCACATTGTCACCAGAGGGAGACGGAAAACCGGTGACCAGAGCAAAGCCCATCTGCAGCACAGGTGCGACAGGGTGTGAGTCCTGTGGAACCCTATGGACTTCGTAGAAATAGAGTTAACAAGGGTAAGTTCTTACCATATCTCATATTTTCTACTTCAGGGTCCATAGGGTATCCACAGGATACCTTGGGGATGTCCCAAAGCAGTATCCTTTAAGGGTGGGGACGCTCCTGTGCAGAAAGGAGAATCCGCCGTCCAAAGGAAGCATGCTGAGAGGCGAAGGTGTCAAACCTGTAATACCTCACGAAGGTATGGACAGAAGACCACTTAGCAGCCTTGCAGATCTGGACTGCAGAGGCACCACGTCGAGCTGCCCACGAAAGACCCACAGATCTAGTGGAATGAGCCTTCAGAGAAGGAGGTACCGGTAGGCCTTCATGAAGATAAGCTACAGAAATAGCCATACGGATCCAGGCTGCCAAAGTTTGCTTTGAAGCAGGCCAACCCTTTTTACGGAAGCCATAGAGGACAAACAAAGCGTCCGACTTCCTAAACGAAGAAGTGAAACCAGACAGATAGGGCCGAAACCTGTACCTTCAAAGAAGCAAGGCGAAGCCCATGTTCTAGTCCCGCTTGCAGGAAGGCGAGAATCCGAGACAGACGAAACTCCCGCAGTGCATAACCTCTCGGTCGACACCACTGGAAGAACGTATGCCACGCGCGTTGGTATATCCTCGCGGAAGACGGTTTCCGAGCTCGCAACATGGTACGCACCACAGAGCTGGAAAACCCCCGGGACCTCAGCATGGCCGTCTCAACAGCCACGCCGTCAAAGACAGCCAAGACAGGTCCGGGTGAAGACAAGGAGACAGAAGGTCCGGTCGTAGCGGCAACCGCAGAGGACTGTCCACGGACAGACCCTGAAGGTCTGAGAACCAGTGCCGTCTGGGCCACGCGGAGCTATCAACAGGAGCGTCCCTCCTTCCTGTTTGAATTTCCGGATTACCCGTGGAAGAAGGGAGACCGGAGGGAACAGGTATGCGAACCGGAACGTCCACCGGACGGACAGAGCATCCACCAGAGACGCCCCTTCGTCTCTTGTGCGAGACCCGTACACCGGCAACTTGTTGTTGTGCCGGGACGCCATGAGGTCGATCTCTGGAAGACCCCACCTGTACACCAGCAGTTGAAAAACGTCCGGGTGCAGGGACCATTCCCCCGGATGAACGTCCTGGCGACTTAGAAAGTCCGCCTCCCAATTTAGCACTCCCTGGATGAAAACCGCTGATATGGCTGGAAGATTGCGCTCCGCCCATACCAGGATCCGAGAGACCTCTACGAGAGCCGCCCGACTGAGAGTTCCTCCTTGCCTGTTTATGTAGGCCACGGTGGTAGCGTTGTCCGACTGGACCTGCACCGGGTGACCCTGGAGAAACAGATGTGCCTGCTGGAGAGCATTGAAGACCGCACGGAGTTCCAAGATATTTATTGGAAGCTCCGCTTCTGTCGGCGTCCACCTGCCCTGGAACAAGTGTGGACCCGAAACTGCTCCCCAGCCCCGTAGACTGGCGTCTTCCCCAGTAACCTCATCGCTGAGTGTAGGGACACCCGGCGGCTGTGCAGACAACTGCGCACTCTTGACTGTAAAGCAGAGATCTTGTCCTCCGTCACGAAGATCCTTTGCTGTCCCGAGTCCAATAAGGCTCCAAGATGCAGAATCCTCCGAGACGGGATTAGAGTGGACTTCTGCCAGTTGATTAGCCAGCCGTGCCGTTGCAGCAGTGCAATGGTCAGGTCCAAGTGGCGTAACAGGAGCTCTGGAGATCATGCCACCAATAACAGGTCGTCCAAGTACGGCAACATGTGGACTCCCTGCAGCCGCAGAGAAGCCGCCATGACCGCCATCAACTTGGTGAAAACACGAGGTGCTGTCGCCAGGCCAAAAGGTAACGCCCGAAACTGGAAGTGGTCGCTGCGGATTGCAAACCTGAGGAACTGTTGATGGCGCAAAAGAATAGGGACATGCAGGTAAGCGTCCTGTATGTCCAATGACACCATGTAGTCCCCAGGTTCCAGCGCCAGAATGATGGACCGTAGGGTCTCCATCCGAAACTTCGGAACCCGCAAAGACTTGTTGAGTGCTTTGAGGTTGAGAATCGGACGATACGACACATTGGGTTTCTGTACCAAAAAAAGATTTGAATAGAAACCCTGGCCCCTCTGGGAGAATGGAACAGGCACTATAACTCCAGCCTGGAGCATAGTGTGCAATACCTTCCGCAGCTCCGTAGCCTTGTTCCGGTCTGATGGCAGACCCGTGGTGAAGAATCGCGCCGGGGGTCTGTGCCGGAAGGAGAGGGCGTACCCGTGGGAGACCACCTCGAGAACCCAAGTGTCTGTCGTAGTGGCCGACCAACACTGGGCGAACTGCAGCAGGCGGCCTCCCACCCTGGGATCCCCCAAAGGGAGGCCCGGACCGTCAGGGCGCAGGCTTGTCATCTGGCTTGGTGGCCGGACGTCTGGTACTCCATGCCTGCTTCCGGGGCTTGGCCGATTTCTTAGGGCCAGCCAGTCGAGGAAACGACTGTGGTTTGGGCCTGCCCTGGGCCCTAGATGACCGAAAGGACGATGGTCCAGAACCAGAAGGAGCAGCGGCCGACAAGCCGATTTGGCTGCCGCCAGCGTGGCCACAATCTTATCCAGATCCGGACCGAAGAGAACTTCTCCGGTAAACGGCAACGCCTCCAGACCCTTTTTGGAATCTGCGTCCGCCTTCCAGGATCGCAGCCACAAGGTGCGATGAGCAGCCACCGCTGCTGAAGAAATTCTAGACACCAGAGTACTAATGTCTAGGGCCACCTCGTTGATGTAAGTGGCCGAATCACGGAGATTACCAATCAACTCCGCCTGTTCGGCCGGACAGTCGGAATCAAAAGAAGCCTCTAATGAATCCGCCCAGCGCTCCATCACTCTGGCAACCCAGCAAATGGCCATAGCTGGCCGTGCTGCCCCCCCCCCGCAAGGGAATAAGCGGACTTCAGGCAGATCTCCACCTTGCGGTCCGTAGCATCCTTAAGGGAGGACATGGATGGCATCGGCAATGTGGCACTACGGACAAGACGGGTCACGTGAGAATCCACCTGTGGAGGGGATTCCCACTTTGCAAAATAATTATCCGCGAACGGATAAGCCACCGCCAGGCGTCTCTGCGGCTGGTATCTTTTGCCAGGCTGTTTCCACGCCTCCTCTAAATGGTCCACTAACTGACCCGAAAAAGGAAAGACTGTGGCATCGCCCTTCACATCTTTGAAAAAGGCATTTAGATTTAGCCGCTGGGGCAACTTCGTCCTCAATCACCAAGGCTGTGCGGACCGGCCGAATAAGTCCAGGAATATATACTTTGGACTTAGCATCAGCGTCCTTAGTGTGGAGAGATTCCTAATCGTAAGGATCCAGAATCTCCCCATCATCAGACGTCCCCTCGTCATCCTCATAAGGAGCCGACAGAGACGCCACCGGCCGTTTATGCGGCCGCATCACAGACTCCCCTTGCAACACATCCGACAAGTGCTGTTACAGAACTCGTCAGGGAGTTAACCCACGCTGGCTCCTGAGAAACCGGGAGCGGGGAAATAGGGAGACTGTGGGGTACCACCAATTGTCGTGGAAAACCCTGCATGGGTGACGACACCACTGACTGCTGGGACAAACCCATCGGTGTAAACGCGGGCTGCGGAGCTAACTGGCCCACTAAGGCTGTAAGCGCCTGAGCGAAACAAGCCCAGGGCGGCTCCTGTACCGGTGCTGTAACCGTAAGCGGCCGCGCCAGGGACAAACCCTGCCGGCAAAGGCCCTCCGCGCTACCCTCCCCCTCCGCTAACGGTACTTTACACGTAGTACACTGTAGCCGGAGAGGAAAATCACTTTCAGACATGATGGCACCAGGTATGTGACCCCTCTCACCAATTATATAGTAAATAGGCGAGAGACCACCCTGCAGCACCGCACCGCAAGGGCTTAGCAGAAAGAACAGGGACAGAATAAAGCTGACAGTTTTAGAAGAAAAGTTACAGGCAGCAGCGCTAGCACAGTCACATACAATGCAAAGAAAATCAATTCCTGCACTAACAGCGCTGATCACTCAACTACGCAGACACAGGGCCTGGTAGGACACAGCGCTGCATACACAGACCTGACCACAGCGGAGGAGAGGTATGCAGGGGGACCCAGACCACGATGCTGCCTTCCAGGCTTCCAGCAGCGTTCACCATGCGTTCAGAAGAAGATGGCCGCCGAGGAGCAGAGAGGAGGCTGGCCTGGGGGAGGAGCGCTGCCACAAGGCCAGTCGGCAGCATGCAGAGAGGGCTGTGTGCAGCAGGGGAGGCGCCGGCTGTGAGACAGGGAAGGCGCGCTCCCCTGGCATGCATTTAACCCCTGGGACGCCGCAGCGGTCCGCTGTCCAAGGGGGTAGTGGAAGCGCAGGTTGGTCGCCTGGCTCCACACTGCAGCCAGTCTCCAGGGAGCCCCCTGCCTGGGGACTTAGGACCATGTGACCAGCGGGGACCCACCGCGAGACCCCGCTGCTTACCTTTGTCCCCCTTGAATCCGGCCATGGTCCGGAACATCTGGGGTCACCGCTAGCTGTGACCCCAGATGCTCACCAGCATCCCCGGATCGGTACCGGCGTTCTGGTACCGGCGGGGGTGTAGGGAAGACAGCATGGACGTCAGGACTGACAGTCCATGCTGTACATCCAGATGTGCAGCCACAGCTGCAAAGAAGAAAGCTTCAGGGGCTCTTCTAGCCCCCACTCCGACAGGTGCACCCGACTCCGGCCGGGCACCAAACTAAACTGAGGTGCCTTGGCTCGGGGGCGGGGTATAGGAGGGGGACCCTAGTGCATCCTGGGAGGCTGAAAAGCTTAACTCTATGGTGCCTGGCGACTGACGTCACACCTATACCCCAAGGTATCCTGTGGATACCCTATGGACCCTGAAGTAGAAATAACCATCAAATTCGGATTGCGCAGTCCTAATAGTTATTTGTATTTGTCTGAAGAAGGGCCTGTGCAGAAAAACTGGTGAGGAGGTCTTCGAAGGAAAGAGGGCGTATCCTTGAGAGACCACTTCTCTTACCCAAGTGCCCTTGGTGGTTTGATACCAGCACTGGGTGAACTGAAGAAGTCAGCCTCCCACTCTGGGGTCCCCCAGAGGGAGGCCCACCCAGTCAGGATGAGGGTTTATCCTCTGGCTTGGAGGCCGTACATCTTGTGCTCCAGGCCTGTTTTTCTTGGGTTTGGCGACCTTCTTGGCAGTGGACTGTCTAAGACAGGACTGCCCTTTAAATTTACATTGGGGACGAAAGGACCTAAAGGAGGAGGTTCACGACTTTGAAGGAGCAGTTGCCAAAGGCAGAAACGCAGATTTTGATTTGGTCAACGTGTCCACAATCTTGTCCAGATCTAGACTAAACAAAATCTACCCATTATAGGGTAAGGCCTCCAGGACTTTCTTAAAATCGACATCTGCACTCCAAGAGCGCAGCCACAGGGAACGGCGAGCAGACACAGTCGCAGCCGAGACCCTGGAGGTCAGTAGACTAGTGTCTAAAGCGGCCTCACCGATATATGCAGTTGCATCCTGGATGTGACCAACCAGCGACACCTAATTCTCCAAAGCTTCCAAGCTTAAGGAGTCCTCAAGTGCATCGGCCCAACACTCTATAGCCTTACATACCCAGGAGATAACCATGGACGGGCGGGCCACAGCTCCTGAAAGACAGTATATTGATTTCAGGCAAGTTTCCACTTTCCTATCTGTAGGATCTTTCAAGGAAGAAATGGAAGGCATAGGTAACGTTACACTTCTAATCTATCGTGTAACGTGGGAATCCACTGCAGGGGGTGATTCCCACTTTAAAACTATGAGCCTCAGGAAATGGGTAACATGAGGCCAAAAGTTTTTGAGGTTGAAACCTCTTACCTGGCGATTGCCAGGCCGCAGCCATGTGATCCACTAGCTGATCTGACAGAGGGATCACTGCCGAAGTCACCTTTTTCCGTTTAAACAGAGGGTGTTTGGATTTAGGAGCTGGCTCGTCATCCTCTAACCAATACGGTTCTGACCGCACGCACCAAGGCAGGAATATTAATCCTAGACTTAGTCTCCACCTCTTGCAAAAGGGAGTCTGGGTTAGAGGTGTCCGCTACTTCTCCCTCATCAGAGGACATCTCAGACTCTGATAGCTGAGTGGATTGAGATGACAACACAGGACACTTAGCTGGTCGTACAGGTCTCTTACTCTGCAACATGGTCTGAATAGCCGTAGAGAAAGCTGCCAGACTATGCACTGAAGTAGATAAAACATCCACCCATGGTGGAGGTATACCCTGTGGTAATCCCAGAGTGGGAATGACAGCCTGCTGTGACACAGGAGGGGTCTGCATAATGAGTGGTAGTCCCTGTGAGGGAATTACAGGCTGCTGTGGTAGCCCCATAGGAGGAAAAGCAGCCGGGACCGCTAGACGGCCCACAATGGAGGCCAGCATCTGTGAAAAGACCACCAAAGGGAGCTCCTGAACTGATGTCGGGGGGTTTGAGGTACCTGGTGGATTATAACACCTCACACATAACCCACCCCGAACCAAATCTTCCTCACTGACATTTGCAGTGCATAATCTGCATAGCAGAATGGGTGCAGAAATGTGTTCATTACCCTTGCTGGACATCTCTGCAGAGCAAGATAACACACAATATGGCACTGGGTACAATGCAACCACGAGTATATACAAATACTAGCAGGGAAGCAATATACTGGTCCTGTCTTATGCTTGGGTAAGCTGCGGGGATCTGCTGCCTAAATATGGCACAGTGCAGCACGCAACAGTATGTGACCGACCTCACAAATATTGTTTACATGTATGAGGTTATTTATGAACCACCCTAACAC
This sequence comes from Taudactylus pleione, assembly GCA_031769625.1. Lineage (NCBI taxonomy): Eukaryota > Metazoa > Chordata > Amphibia > Anura > Myobatrachidae > Taudactylus > Taudactylus pleione. The sequence continues at coordinate 3,763,119 of JAUIMM010000370.1, read as the reverse complement.
CTGTATTAGGACATGAAATAGAGAAAGGGTATAGCTATATGCTGACAGATAGAAAAAAAGAGACACAGACTGGCAGCGCTAGCACAAGTCACATACAATGCAGGAATTACTGCAAATTGGCACTACACAACTACACAGACTCAAAGTCTGGTAGGAAATAGTGCTACACTGACCCTGGGGAGAGGTATGGAGGGGGACCAGACCACGCGTTGTACTGGGAGAGCTGCGACTGCACCATAAAAAAAATGGCTGCCGGAGACCTCAGAGGGGACATGGCCAAAGAAGGAGAACAGCTCAGAGAAGCCAGACCTCAGAGGAAAGGCGCCCTGAGCTGAGGGGAGGAGCTGCTTAAACAGGGAAGCTGTCTCCCCTGGCTGATTATTAACCCCTGGGACGCTGGTTTCCCGCACCAAGATGTCCCTGGTGGTCTAGGTGGATTGTGATGGCTGGTGCCTGCATCCACACTCAGCACTTCCAGTCTGTCCCCTGAGACCAGAGGTATCGACTGCCTTAACACGCGGGTCACCGCAAGCGGCGACCCGCCTTACCTGTCCCCTAAAGTGCAGTTGGGTCCTGAACGGGGGCCCTGGCTAACGTTGACCCACGGAATGCTAGCCGAGATCCCCAGATCGGTACTGGCGTCGCGGCCCGGAGAGGTGACTGAGCGGCAGCGCAGACGTCCCTTGGACAAACTACTGCTGCGCACTCTATGAAGAAAAGATAACAGAATTGAAATAAAAATAACAGCTTAAGGGCTGCCTAAGCAGCCCCTTGCGTAATGGTGACCCGAATCCGGCCAGGCACCAACGAATCTGAGGTGGCTCGGGGGCAGGGTATAGGGAGAGTGGACCAAGTGCATCGTGGGAGCTGAAAGCTTTAACTGCGTGGTGCCCGGATTCAGTTCCATCACCTACACCCCAAGGTCTCCCTTTGGAGCCTATGGACCCTGAAGAAGAAAATGCTGATACTCTAGGGTGCCGTGAATCCAAAAGGTTTGGTAACCACTGGACTACATTTACTTACACTCGCTGTAATAATTCTATTGCATTATAATACAGTAGAAATGTAATTTCCTGGTTGAACACATATGAATGAAGTAAAAATACAGGAGAGCACTGTAACAAAGGTGGCACTGCACACTCTTCTCTCCCATATAATACAATGAATTGTTTCTCGCCTTGGAGATGATTTTTAGGCATTCCACTTGTGCACACCAAATGTCTCATCACAGAGATCACACCATCTCAGAATACTGCCCCAAACCAACCAAATTACAAAACAAAAACTGCACATGAAGCATCTGCAACTAAAATTAGTTACCAACCAACGCAAGTAAAGCAGATCATAAGTCAAACATACAGTGGAGGAAAGGCATGTGGGCCAGATGCATCCAGATGTTCAGAGGAACATTAGTTAAAGCACTTTTTATTTTGAAATGTCTGCATTTTGCAAGAGCATACTTTATAACACAGATGATCTCCTTCAGGAACTAAACGGAAGTTGTTCATTGATTCATAGAGGTCAGATATGTACACTGAGTAACAATGCCAAAAGCAGAAGGAAAAAGGGAAAAAAAAAAAAACACATTAGTCATCCAATAGATTGCAAACCCCACAGGAAAAAAATGTGACTTTCACAAAATCCTTCAAGTATCAGCTTCATACTGCACTTATATCTGCATATCTAGCAGTATAAAAGGTAACAGCATACTCTAGCTATGTTTAGGCAACAGTCACCAATCTCTGCCCGTCATCAGAGGGAGCTCCACGACCTGAAATTGGAAAACAAGAGCTTGTACACTGGTGATGGGCATCTCACCACAGGGCACTATTGCATGAGATCTGTAGGAGGACCTCCCCCCAACATGAAAAATACCATGGATCTGTGCATCTGACTGTCAGAGGAAAAAGTCAGCATGCATAACAGACTGAGGGTTACAGTATCCCAGGAAGATAACAAAAGCAGTGCTCTGCAGGCAAACGCACCTTCACCAATGTAGTCCGATCACTACTACATACTTATTGTCAAAAGCCAACCACAGGCAAAGTCATAAATTATCATTTGTGCCTATTATGTGAATTAAAGTAGGTATTTAAATGGTACTGCTTACCATTTTTCGGGCATCCATAGGTGATAATGTTTTAATATTAAAGAATAATAAAGTACACACTGAAATATCTTAACGAGATCTGTAAGATGTATTCAGGAATAGGCAGTTTAGGAGACCTATAGCCTGGAAACATCATTTCAGTATCAAAACCGCAACCAACCTTTCAAAACTAATTTCACATACTCTATGCGTGCAGAATGGTATAATAAGAGATATGTCATTTCATGATGACTTCTGCCATCATATACAGCCTGTTATAAGAGGTTTAACCAAAGTTCATTAAGCTACAATGCCCTTACATGGCCCTTGATTAAGCCAGCTCTCTTTGGAACCAAGCAGGGAGGAACTGTTTATAGTAAATGGCAGAGGTGCTATGGAAAACTGTACCAGCACTGATTAACATTTCTCAAGATACTTATTAGTACATTATTAGCATCGACTGATTTATCTGGAAGTAATAGTCCTCCCATGACCATGCTGTTTTCAAAGCAGTTATTCCCCAAGTAAAACAGACTCTACATTATTTGCTGTTGCTTACATTTTGCCAACCAGCTCTGCACAATTTATCAGTAAACATATACAGTACACAAGCTACATGTTTTTTTCACTTTGCTTCAGATTACTTCAATAATTAATACTGTCAAAACAACCAATCGTGTCTACAGCAAAAAATACACATTACATCTCAAATGTTATTATAGTTACTGTAGAAATGCAGTAATCCAGGGGTCACCTGACTCAGTGAACTACTTTTAAAGCTAAAAACCTTTGGTGATTGAAAAAGTGGGTGTGGCATGCAAGAAAGGGGGCTTGACCTCGCAGCATGGGACTAGACACAGTAGTGCCCCCTATACACAAAGCCCACAGTAGTGCCCCTTATGCAATGCCCCCAGTAACAGTGCCCCTTACACATAAAAGACATACACAAACACTATACTTACCTGAATCCCCGCGCTCCTGTCGCCATCCTACTGCTGCTCCTGCTCTGCACTATGGGAAGAGACGTCATGACTTCTCTCCCATAGTGCCCACTGCTTGAGCCAGAAGGCGGAGCCCAGGAGTGAGGTCCAGCCTCCAGCAGCCACTGCAGGGAAGGAGCTGCCGGGCGCCCGCTGGTAAGGTACGAGCTGCAATGGTGCGCAGGCAGCTAGTCGCGCTGACAGGAGCAACAATTGAATAGATCCTGTTGAGCGCGTAGGGGGGCGAAACAAATGAATACTGCCCAAAGGATCTGTTTCTGAGTTGGGTGCAAAGTAGCTTTGCAACTGGACAATCCATGTTGCAATGCAAGGGTTGCAAATACATTTATTTATATTGCATGCAGGGTAAATACTGGCTGCTTTTGCATGTAGCCCACAAATGCAGGACAGCTTTATTTTTACACCACAATTTAGATTTCAGTTTGGACACACCCCTCCCAAATCTAAATCTCTGATCTTAAGTCTACCCCCACATTCAGTGCAACATTTTGCCAAAGTGTAAAGTTACTTGCTTTGCTCCTAACTTCACATCAACCCCACAATGATCATGGATGTAGTCAGAACCCAGCGCTTAGGATCCAGACAGTCAGAATACCGGCTCCGGAATCCCGAAGGTCATGAGAATACCAGCTCTGGAATTCCAAGGATAAGTATTAGGGGGTTAGGTTGCACGAGGGGGTGGGTTAGGGTAAGTGCTAGAATACTCACTACCATGAGTCGGGATGTTGACAGTCAGGAATCCGGAGCAATCATTGTCGTGTACTCGACCCTAATGATTAGAGGCGGCTCCAGAGGTGGGGCTGCAGTGCAGTCCAAGATTCAAATAGGGGAGCCACATCAACTGCCAGCGAGTCTCAGCAATCTATGTTTGGCAGTGTTTGAAATGGCAGTTGGTGTGGCTCCCCTATTTGAATCTTGGACTGCGCTGCAGCCCCACCTCTGGAGCCGCCATTGCTAATGATCATGCTGAATTTAAGTTCTTGATTAGTAGAAGGAAAAACACATTTAGCCGAGAGTTTCATCCATAGAGGTTCATCGGACTTGCCCCACTATGAATCCAGCAATCCAAACGATGCATTTCTGCACATATCTGCCTGCCCAGTTATTGAAGCACCACACTCCTGCTGAAGAGGGATGAAAGAGCATGGTGGTCATAGTGAAGTATTAACACTCCAGTTATTATAGTAGTACCCTGTAATTTAATTTATTTATATTGATTTCAAATACTGGTTTTACATGCTCTTTAAAAACAAACTGAGAAAATCCATTTGTTATAGCCTATGGACATAGGTTGTGCTTTTTGTTGCATGGCAACTTTTGGGGGTATCCGGATGAAAAATCGACAATGAATATGCAGACAGTCACAAATGGCCGACATGTGTGAGGGTTAGAATGGTGTAGGGTATAGTTAGGCACTAGGGAGAGGGTTAGGATTAGGGTTGAAAAAGGGTAGTTTCTCAAGGCCATGTCCCTCCCAGTGTATGGGCGGTCGGTAGGTCACCCATACAGATATATCTGGATGATATATCAGCATCGACTGTGCTGCAGGGCCAACCTAGGTCTGAATGACGTTGTTCACAGACATCACGGGTGTACACACCCGCCTATGCACTAGCAATATATAGTCCGTCACCAGAACAAACGATATATCAAGAAGTGAGTACCCAGCTTTACTCTTAACCCCCTTATTGAATAAGAGCCCAGGCCATGGTTTAAGCATAAAATAGAACAAATGTTGGCTCTGCAGAGCATTAAGCAGAGAAAAGGTCCAACACACAAAGGAAAAAAAGGAGCTGGGGGCCACAGTAGAAGGTTTGGAGGGCCACATGCAGTTTTAATGCCACCTGTTGAACATCCCTGCTTTAATTAGCAGGGTTTATGGCACTACAAATAGGATAAGTACATGGGTTATCTAATGTTTTTATTATTAATACTAAAAATGGCAATAGAACATTGAAAAGGTTAGCGGAAGAAGTTGAGATACGTACAGTACTAAAAAAAAAAGTAACTGTCAGATACATTTCAATACAATTTTGCAGACAAAAATTAGATGGCCTAATGTTCTAGACTGAACACAGATTAGGTGATATTTCTAATAGGCTGGAACTTGTTTTATCTGAACTTCACCTGAGCTTTCAGAGTACTGTCTAACAGTGGAAAAGCATGCTTATTTAGATAAGGAATACCTTTACCTAAAATGATAATTTAGAGATAAGAGCAAGCGCCAGACAAGAATGAAATAAAAGAAACAGAGATAAAGACGATGAGAAGACATGGAAGTTGGTCAATGTAGGATTACCGTTCCAGAATGCCTCATTCACATAAGTGACAGTTTATGCAGTTTCTGAACAAAAATGTGTTTCAAACTTTTATGAGCCCAAGTTTTAAAAGACTTGAATCTTTTTTGATCGTTGATCCTCACCACTTCTTGCAGCATCAACACATTCTGCATTTACAAAAATGCCAAGTATGCTGTGGTGCAATCTAAATGGAAACATAGGAACATTCCTCCAAACTAGGGCTGTTTCACTGGCAGCTATAAGGCAGATGCAAGCAGAGTTTATGAGGCTCTTAACACATACGTGTGCCTAATATTTTTAATGGGAACCAGCAAACAGATATGTAGTACGCATATAAAGGGCGGAATTCAATTGTTTTCGCGGCCCGTATCTCCCGTCTAAAGTGACAGGAGATCGCTGGTCGCTATGCAATTGTCCAAGATTTTCGTGCTGAGATAGAGGTCAGGTTTAGCCGCGTAAAGCAGCTAAACCCGACCAAAGTGCTGGGCGCAATCGCGAAAAGTGATGTTTGGGCACCCAAGCATATGACTTTTCGCACATTTCAGCTCTCATCCCCCAGGGGCTGCGAGCTGAAATGTAGCGCTGGCAGCTCATCGTGACCGACAGGAGCAAGCATTGAAAAGCTCCGTCGGGTGCGATAGGGGCTGGAAAGAATTGAATTCCGCCCATTGTCTTTCCACTAACTCTAAATTGTATTGTACACAACAGTTCTTCAAGTAATTAAAACAAACTAAATAGTACATACGGAATTTTGTTCAACTGGCTATCTGCCAAACACAAACAATAATAAGACAAGTAAAGTTATGGTGAATCCCGAAAACATGCACTACAGGAGAGAGACGGTTTTGCAATTAAGTACACCATCATTACATAAAATGCATGCGAATTGCTTTCACACCCATGTGATCATTCTGTCGAGTATCCTAGGAGCATTAATAATCCAAATTATCTCCACCATGCTATTTTTCAGTTATGTAATTCATGTGTAACTGTTCTCAACAAACAAGCTTAATGTCATTTGATCTCCAGATAAAACAAAGGTTGGTAAACAGGTAATGAGACTGGGCCATTTGAAAAGATAAGGAAAAGCCATGGACTTTGCACCTATGTGCAGACTCTGAAATATACAGCATACCAAATGGCAGACAGAATAAGTAAATGTATATTATCTTTTGACGGGCACACACTATACAATTATCAGGGTGATCCCCCGATATCAGCGGATCCACCCGATAATTGTGTGTGTGTGGGCGACCAAGGGTAAAAATGGGATTTTGGTACCTACCGGTAAATCCTTTTCTCTGATTCCACAGGGGACACTGGGAGGTGCTTACGCTGGGGTATAGAGGCGTGTATAGCTGGAGCTGGCACTTCAAAATTTAGAAGTGTGAAGCTCCTCCCCCTCTATACCAGCCCTCAGTTTAGAAAATGAAGACCGAGAGGAGGTGGAGAACAAGCGGAGTGAAAAGGAGAGAAGACCACACAATAACTGAATCATACAACATACAAAACAAAACCGAACAGGCAGGCTAAGAGCGCAGAGGTGGGCGTCCAGTGTCCCCTGTGGAATCAGAGAAAAGGATTTACCGGTAGGTACCAAAATCCCATTTTCTCTTTCATCCACTAGGGGACACTGGAGGTGCTTACGCTGGGGACGTCCCAAAGTTATCCCCACGGGCGGGAGTGCTCTGTGGCGCCTGCAGAACAAGGCGGCCAAAACGGGACGCCGAAGAGGCAAACGTATCAAATTTGTAAAACTTGACAAACGTGTGAACTGAAGACAAAGTGGCCGCACGACACAATTGTGACATAGATGCTCCTCTACCGGCCGCCTATGACGCACCCACAGAACGTGTGGAATGAGCCGAAATAGACGAAGGAGGCCGATGGTTAGCACTAACATAAGCCTGATGAATAGTCAGCCGGATCCAACGTGCCAACGTCTGCTTAGACGCTGGCCAACCCCTCCGGACCGCATCATAGAGGACAAAAAGCGACTCCGACTTACGAAGGGAAGCAGTCCTGTCAACATAGATGCGGAGAGCCCTAACCACATCCAAGGTAGAAGAACCAGAGTCCTCCACCAACGATGGTACCACAATAGGCTGATTGATATGGAAAGCCGACACGACCTTAGGAAGGAAGGCGGCTATCGTCCGGAGTTCCGCTCTATCCGCATGAAACACTAGGTAAGGAGGTTTATAGGAAAGAGCCCCCAATTCCGAAACCCTTCGAGCCGAAGCGAGAGCCAGGAGGATTACAGTCTTCCAAGATAGGTACTTAAGATCAACCTCCTCCAAAAAGTTCAAACATGGGCGACTGAAGGAACAGAAGAACTAGATTAAGATCCCATGGATCAATAGGATGTACAAAAGGAGGTTGCACGCGCAAGACCCCTTGAAGAAACGTCTGCACCTCAGGAATGAGGGCCAATTTCCTGTGAAAGAAAATGGAAAGCGCAGAAACCTGCACCTTTAAGGTGCCCAGACGAAGGCCAGAATCCAGACCAGTCTGAAGGAAAAGCAGAAACCGGGATAAGCGAAAGGTCCTAGACGGAAGATCCCAACCGGAACACCATGAGATATAAGCACGCCAGATGCGATGATAATGCGCAGCCGAAACTGGCTTCCTGGCGCGTAGCATGGTGGGAATAACCGCGTCTGGGATACCTCTACGTCTTAGGATATCAGTTTCAAGAGCCACCCCGTTAAACGTAGCTGCGCTAAGTTGGGGTGTATGAAAGGACCCTGCTGTAGAAGATCCGGGCGCAGAGGAAGGGGCCACGGATCGTCTGATAATAGGGACCGAAGGTCCGAGAACCAACTTCTCCGAGGCCAGTTCGGGGCCACGAGAATTACCGAGGCTGACTCCTGTTTTATTCTTTTTAGAAGACGAGGAAGAAGGGGAATCGGAGGGAAAAGGTAAACAAAGTCGTAGGTCCACGGACTCGTCAGAGCGTCTATGGCTTCCGCCTGCGGATATCGAGTTCTTGACACGTATACTGGAAGCTGACGATTCAATCGTGACGCCATGAGGACATCCCCATCGACGTATCAGCACGTTGAATACGTCTGGATGAAGCTTCCATTCCCCGGGATGGAGATCCTGTCGACTTAGGTAATCTGCTTCCCAGTTGTCCACACCCGGAATGAATACCGCTGACACGATTATTGACTGATTCTCGGCCCACCGGAGGATCAGAGTTACCTCTCGCATAGCCATGCGACTCAAAGTCCCTCCCTGTCGGTTGATGTAAGCGACAGCCGTTGCGTTGTCGGACTGAACTCTTACCGGACGAGCCTTTAGTAACTCTGTTGCCTCTATCAGAGCATTGTAAATCGTTCCAACACATTTATGGGCCACTTCTGTTCTAGAAGGGACCATCGACCCTGAAAGTGATAATCGAGGACTACTGCGCCCCATCCTCGAAGGCTGGCATCCGTGGTTATGATGATCCAGTCCCACATTCCGAACAGTTTTCCTGCTAACAGATTGCTGGATTGTGTCCACCAAAGAAGGGCTACTCTGGTAACCGGGCTCAGACGGATCTGTCGATGTAGGAACAGATGAGACCCTGACCCCTGTGCTAGCAGGTCCAGCTGAAACACCCTGGAGTGGAACTAGCCACTGTAGTGCCTCGAAAGCTGCTACCATCTTCCCCAAGAGACGCAGACAAAGAAGCAGGGACATCTTCCTTGTTCTGAGGACCTACTGCACTATCAACCGGATATCCCGGGCCTTGCCTATTGGAAGAAAAACCCTTTGTGAGGCCGTAACCAAAATCATGCCCAGAAACAGAAGTTCTGGGACGGATTGAGATTTGATTTGTTGAAGTTGATTATCCAACCGTGTTGGATTAGGGTCTGATATGTCAGTAAGGCCTGATTTGGTAGAGAGATACCGATGGAGCCTTGAGTAACAAGTCGTCCAAGTAAGGGATTATGGGCCTGATTCAGAGCCGGACGCTATTTGCGATCGCTCATTCAGTAAAAAGGGGTGGCTATTCAAATGAACCGTTCGCTCTTTGCGGTCTGTTCACGCCTCTAGGTCTGAACGAGCGAACAAAACATGCGGTCATTTTTTGGAAAACTACGCCCCCTGGCCGCTCGCATTCTACGTCATGTCCGCTATTTATTAGATTAATCGAGTACATCGACCAGCGTATGAACTGTTCGCTATTCTTGTGGTTGGTTTTTCCTACCGCAATCTTGCGAGCAGTTCTGACTATAAAATAACCCAGTGACGTGGTCAATGACGCTGCTGTATTAATTATGCACACCCATAAAACGCCCGTTTTGACCTTTAAGCACGCCTGCGTTCTGAATTCCACTCCCCGTTTTCAAGCACCTTCCCCTGTTACCACCCACATACGCCTCCACCTGTCACTCAAAATAGCAGGCATTCGCTATTTAGCGAACAAACGATTTTCGGCCGCACTGACTGGTTCGCGCATGCGTATTACGATCCGTACGCATGCGCAGTTGTGCAAACATTGCTCGGAACGAACGAGCAGCCGCTTACGAGCGGCTCTGAATCAGGCCCCATGTTCACTCCTGATGACCGAAGGAGAGCGATCATGACTGACATGAGTTTGGTGAAGACGCGGGGAGCCGAGGATAACCCGAACGGCAGTGCCCAAAACTGATAATGATCCTTCAATATGGCGAAACGCAGAAAAGCCTGGTGAGGTTCCCAAATGGGAACATGGAGATAGGCATCCTTGATATCCAGGGATAATAGGAACTCCCCTGGTTCCAAGCTCGCTATGACTGACTGCAGAGACTCCATTTTGAAGCGATAAATCTTGAGATACAGGTTCAAAGACTTGAGGTTTAAGATGGGCCTGACCGAGCCATCTGGTTTTGGTACTACAAACAGGTTTGAGTAAAACCCCAAACCTCTCTGATGCTCCGGAACCGGAACTAGTACAGATGATACTACTAGAGACTGGATAGCCTCCTGTAAAACCTTGGCCTTGCTTGCAGGCATTGGCAGACTTGTGGTGAAGAACCGAGGTGGAGGGGGGACCTCGAAGTCTATTCGGTACCCCAGGGAAATTAGTCTGCGGATCCACGGTTCTGTAGAGGTATGGTTCCAAACCTGTTTAAAGTTTTGCAGGCGGGCTCCCACTGCAGGAGGTCCCAGGTGGGACGGAATACAGTCATGCCACCTGCTTCTCCGCTGGTTTAAGCTCTGGTCTACATGCAACATGGTGTGGACGACCTCTACCTCTGCCACCTCTATGTTGCGTGGGAGCACCTCTGGCTCTACCACGAAAGGAATGTGGCACACGAAAGGAATGAAACGAAGGTTTATTGTAAGATCTTCTGGGAGCTGGAGCAACCGCCTTGAGGAAGGAAGACTTACCCCCCCGTGGCCTGGGTTATCCATTTGTCCAGTTCCGGGCCAAACAGCATATCGCCAGTGAAAGGTAAACCCTCCACCGCACGCTTGGATTCTGCGTCCGCTTGCCAAGCGCGCAACTAGAGGGCTCTGCAGCCCGAAATAGCAGAAGCAGATATGCGAGCACTAATCTGACTGATATCTTTCGAAGCTTCTCCCAGGTAAACTGCAGACTCACGGATGTGTTCTGCTAGTAGACGTAACTCTGCTCTGGAGGTACCAGAGTCCAAACCGGTAATCAACTGGTCAGCCCAGCTGACCACTGCCTTGTTAACCCAAGCGGTAACAAGGGTGGGTCTAAGTTGAGTACCCGCTGCAGTATAAATTGATTTTAGCGTTGTCTCCAACTTACGATCCGAAGGATCCTTTAGTACTGTAGCTCCCGGTACTGGGAGTGCTGTTTTCTTAGAGAGACGGGAGACTGACGCATCTACTGGAGGGGGTGTTTCCCACTTTTCCATCATGGATGATGGAAAAGGATAGCTAGACGGAAACCGGCGTGGAATTTGGAGCCGTTTATCCGGTTGCTTCCAGGCCGCTGAGAGCTGATGTTGAAGTTGCTGTGAGAACGGAAAAACCGCAGAGCTCTTTGGTTGTTCATGAAATAATTCACACTCCTGGGATGCAGGTATTACATCCTCAGGTAGATTCAGAACTTTTCTGACCGCCAAAATTAGAGATTCCACCCCGGGAGAAGTGTACTCTAATTCTTGAGGGGAAGCGTCCTGTAACGCTTCCTCCAATTCCCCCTCTTCTGTTTCATCCGTAGCGAGGAATTCTTCGTCTGACTCTTCTGATTGGAGAACAGTCGCCAGAGTACGCTTTTGTGTCGGTCTTTGGTAGGAGGTGCAGGGTGCAGGCACCACTGTACCCATAACCTGTACCAGGGTGTCTAGAGACTTGGTTAGCCCCGCCACCCAGGGAGGTTGAGACTTACGTGCCTCAGCTAACTCAGACGTTAAATCAGTCATTACTCCTACCATGTCAGCGGCCCATGGGGGAGCAGGTGAGGCAGTAATAGCCATAGGTGGATCTAGTGCTATACAAGCATCACATAACGTGGACCCAGCAGCATGCGGCTTGGATAGTTTGTTGTTACACTTAGAACAGACAAACATCTTTTGAGCTGCTTTTGTTCTGTTTGACATGGATACACACAGTCACCCAGACACAAAGACAGAGGTGAAATTAGAAATAAAACAGAAGGCAGGTTTGGGACACAGAGGAAGAGGCACTCCCCACTCTTTCCCACAGATTAGATTCACTGCCAAACACCCCAGTGTTACTCACAACCTCTTGCCAGGGATGCAGTCAGGAGAATCAGCCTTCTGTACATACTGCATACAGCCTGTAGTGGAGAGATGCAGTTTTTTACCAGGTTAAACACAGCAGCCACGCTGTGCTCACAGCCGCTGCTGCGTTAATTAGACAGGGAGCCCGCTTTATTGAGATAGGGAGCCCGCGCTGTTAGGCTCCGCCCCCTTTCTTCATGCCCTAAGGGCCAGAAAATGGCTGCCCCCGCTGCAGGATCATCTCCTCCCTGTGCAAGCCCCTCTGAGTAGGAGCCGCTCGCGCTCATCAGCGGGGAGAGGAGAGATAGTGTAATTAATGAGCAGCGCTATCGCGCTCTCTGAAGCCAGCGCTGGCCGCGGGACAGGAGACGGGGGATGTGCATGTGATCTATTCTCATTGCGCTCCCTCTCCGGACGGCTCTTCTGAACAGCACTCACATGAAGGCAGCTGTGGTGTGTGTGCTGTGTGCGGCAGTAAGGAGCTGCCAGATGCTTTTGGTTAAGCACTGTACACTCCTTCCTGTAACCCAGGAGGTTAACAGGGTGCCAGTAACCCGGACCCCACCTTTAGAGAGGTGGCGAAGGGTACTAAGAAAAAAATTTAAAGATGCTTAAAATAAGAAAGAAAAAACTAAAAATAAAATATATGAAATAAAAGAAATAAATGATGTGCTTGCTGGAGCACAGCAGGTTGTGACCAGCTCCAAGGGCACATTTTCTAAACTGAGGGCTGGTGGGGCATAGAGGGGGAGGAACTTCACACTTCTAGATTTTAAAGTGTCGGCTCCAGCTATCCACGCCTCTATACCCCAGCGTAAGCACCTCCAGTGTCCCCTAGTGGATGAAAGAGAAAATATTTATCGGGCATTCAGGATTGTCCAGCATTCCCGTCCAATGCAATATTTTGTATGTTAAATGTCGACAGCATCAGGCAGTGTACGCCTAGGCGTGGCTGGCACAGACATTTCCCCTGTTCCTTCCCATGGTAGGAATGGGGAAATGTCTCCTCCCTGGGGTGGAGCAATATCTGCAGGATGAGTGGCTTCCAAATAAAAGTTCTGTCGGTCTGACAGGCATTTTATCTGGCAATTTATGCCCAGCATAAGTCTATATTCCACAGTTGATAGAAATCCACCTGGGCACCTAGAAACAGGGTAATGATGAGTAGCTGCCTAAAAGATGCGTATCCACTAGCAGATAGTGGAGCGACAGTACGATTACAACATTGTAATCGTACAGTTGTTCCTCTTCCCCTGCAGTGCCTACACTGAACGATATGTCGTTCAGTGCAGACACCCTCCCTCATCCCAGAACATGGCCTGTCTGTTGTTATCGGCAGAGTGACCAGCATGTTCAGGTGATGATTGATGTCGAAAACGACCAGCGGGAGCGCGCATGCTGGTCGTTTCCGACATTTTCATGCCCGATTCGTTCACGATTAATGAGCAATTGAACAATAACGATATTCTTACCGTTCAATTTAATCGGAAAGTGGATACCCACCTTAAGAGTAACAAAATTGTAAGCATTTCATTGTAGATAAAAGTCTGCAATAAAATATTACTTCTGCATCCCCCCTTTTGACACCCTCACACGCCCAATCTCTCATCTAAAGTGACAGGGCGATATTCAATTGTTTGTGCCAGTAGGAGCGATTAGCAGGGCGTCCATTACATATCTCGCATGTCAAATCTAAATGCACAGGGTTTAATAAGTAAAGTGGCTAAACCCATCTAAAGTACTGGGATTGCTGCGTTTGGTCGGCCAAAAGCCGGACTTCTCGTCAATTTCTGCTAGCCACCTCAGGAAGGGTGCGAACAGAAATAACGTGCCCATTGGCATAAACTATTGATTAGCTCCTGTCGGGCACCTATCACTTACGGGTTTCCAAAAAAGCTTAAATTCCCCCAGAGAAACTGTCTTACACAGATATATCAGGCAGTCCCCACACACGTTGCAATCGGGTGGCCGACCGCCCGATATGCCGGCTCCCCCTCCCCCACCCACATAGCGCTACATGGGATTGCACATCGCATCCCCAGATCGACTGAACCTGCAATAAGATCTGGGGGTGCGATGTACGACCTCACGGGGGCACGCTCTGTCCGATATCATGCCTATACACGGTACGATAGAGCAGCCATATCGTACCAATCCGTCGGATCGGCCGCTTTATCACACCGTGTATAGGCATCTTAAGGCACAAGATCTTTTATCTGGACCCACAGTGAGTTAAAAAAAAAGGAATTGCTGCTTGATGAAGACATAACATGACCACACAATGATACGATTACAGAGCGCCTCCTTTTACAGCAAGTGTTGACAGTTTCCTAAAAAACAGCAGGTGACAACGTATTGCGTGATCTCCACACACAGTGAATAAGTCAGAATTGGCTAAATGAGATTTCTTATCCAGTGATTATTAATATATATTACATCAACAACCTCAAGTGGATGTGGTGACTATTTCTTCAATTAATATCAGATTTTTGATCTGCTTTTCTATTAACAGTTTCTTATATAGCGCAGCAATTTCCGTTGCGCTTTACAATTTGAATCAACATTAATAGAACAAGACTGGGTTGTAAAAGACAAACATAAAGGTAAGGGGGCCCTGCTCGCAAGCTTACAATCTATAGGGAATTAGGTGTTGATACACAAGGATAGGTGCTACAAATTGCAAATTGGTCCAGCCCGATTACAGAGGTTCTTGGTGAGCTGTATGATCCAGTCACACTGGAAAACTGGACTACTTCCTTTGCAATTAACATGTATACACTAGTTCTACACGGATCCCTCTGAGAGGTTACTAATGAGACATTGATTTGATATTGTTTCCCATTAATATCATTAGTTACAGGGTAGTCCATAAGTGTGGAAACACCATTATAAAAAGGAAAGGAGTAAAGAAATATTATTGTCTACACATATGATATGGGAGTGGGGGAAAACTTTTTAGGATAGGTCACCAGTATTGCGACCATCTTGAAGTCAGGCATCTTGGATGCAACAATTTTTTTAATTGGGAATAATGAGATTTTTCCCACATTGTTATCAGATAGGTCATATCCTAATTTATTCCAGCAAAATGGTATCCCACCTAAATTTGGACTCATTGTCGAAAGGTAGATTGTCCAATAGAGGTCCAGTCGCCACCAAGATTCCCAGATCTGGTTCCTGGATGCTGATGGGCGGATTGCAGTATGGGCCCATACTGCAAGCCGCCCATCAGCATCTAGAGACCAGCAGAAGCCAGAGGTATTGTTAGACACGCAGAGCAGTATCCAGAGACTGCTCAGTGTGAACACCATCGCCTTTATACATTGCTCTCTGGTATGGATGCCACAGTGGACTTTGATTGTTTTTTTATTATTTATGCATTCACTGCGAT
Source organism: Taudactylus pleione (assembly GCA_031769625.1). Taxonomy (NCBI): domain Eukaryota; kingdom Metazoa; phylum Chordata; class Amphibia; order Anura; family Myobatrachidae; genus Taudactylus; species Taudactylus pleione. The sequence continues at coordinate 3,747,643 of JAUIMM010000370.1, read as the reverse complement.
TCAATAGTTTTGCTTTCATTGAGCCAGAGTCATTTGTGTGCAATATTTTCTATGTGGGTATCACCCCTTCTTTTATGTCTAAATAAATTGTGTACTTTTTAACTGAGTTACACTGTATTATTCCATAGGTTTTACTTTTTTACATGTGGGAATCTTCTACATGAATAGTGTGCATTCTTTTTTTAATCTATCCTACATTTTATATTTACCTCCATTTTTTCCCTACCCCCACCATCTCCCTCTTTATTGAGACACGCCATAAGGCAGATACCATTTTTGCTTCTGATACTATCCATATTTTGGGGGTTCCCCTCAGTATCTGCATACAGGCTGCATCTTTGGTCACGGTGGGCAATCAGCACTTGGATCAAATAATCATTTTACTAATATTTGGTACTAAATATGAGAAGAAAGTCTGTATGCGCGATTGTATGTTATTTGTATTTTTGATACAAGTATAATGTTGGTGTTTTTATGCATTATTTGCTTTTAATAATATTAAATTGATGTCTTTGGTTTCAAATCTTATGGCATGCTTTATATAGTTTTGCCCTCCTTTTTGGGATATTATTGTTTATAAAATCTGATCTACATACCTCAATGGTTATATTTGAATTAAAATACCACTTCCCAATCTATGCTAATTGTCGGATATCCAACTACATTCTGCATATTGCTTCACCAAGCATCCACACAATTGGTCCAATATGTATCCTGAATAAATAGATCTGTAAATGTAACTATCTAGGCTTGTTGTTATTCTCTGTGCTATGCCAAAAAGGTCAATGTATAAACCTTGAGATACTTTTATTATGGTTCATATACAAGGTGTAACCATATTCTGCATCACAGCACACAGTATGATATGCATAATAACAGTTGTCCTGGTGTGGTATGAAAGATCCACAACGTAAAGGTCGACTGTCAATTGGTAAACATCAGATGAACTACATGCAAAAGATCGACACGGTCAAAAGGTCGACACATTTTTTTTTATTTAACCATAACCCTCCCCCTAGTGCCTAACCCTAGTCAGCCTCCCTGGTGTCTATCCGTATCCCTAGTGCCTATACCTAAACATCCCCCAAGTGCCAAAACCTAAACCCAGCCTAACCCTCTCCCAAGTGCCTACCCTAACTGTCCCCTCCAGCAGCCTAAAGCTGGGTACACACTGAACGATGTGTGTACACAGCTATGCGACAGATGGCGGCATGGACGCGGGTCCGCCACATTGGTCGGTCAGTACACATTACACAATCCGGTGCCCGACCACCCGATATGTCGGCCCCAGCTGCATCGGGTTGTCAATCACACTGTCAGATTGAGCTGCATGTAGGGATGACCTGAGGATGCGACTGATGACTAAACTGTAGTGCACATGGCATGAAATACTGAGCACACATTTGGCAATTTTGACAATATGTCGGCCCTATCCATCGGATCGGGCGAAATATCGTCCAATGTGTACCTACCTTAACGCTAACCCTCACCCTAAAAATGGTGAAAAACCATGTGTATACGATTTGTTTGTGTAGTCCATTTGAACCGGTCGACCTTCTGACGTTGACCTTTACACTGTCGATCTTCTATCCGGATACCAGTTGTCCATTAAGCAAGAGACTGGACTAACATGCCTTATACAGAAGAAGCAAAAAACAAATATAAGGGCACACATGTTGAGATGGGAGCAGAAAATACAACTGGAAGAAAAATGGACCCTGCTTCTGACAATCTATTGGGCATGGATGAGGATGAAACAAGATGGGTGGATAGGATCTGAAATGGGGATGAGGTAGATGGTAGAAAGGGCCTGCAAGACATAATTTAGGTAGCAGAGAGGTAAACTTATGAAGTGTTTAAGGTGCATCGCAAAGTTTGAAGACTCGGGTAGAGTCTGATTGATAGCGGGAGCAATTTCCGTAGGTGGGAAGCAGCATGTGAGAAATCAGGGAGGTGGTAACCAAAGGAGTAGAGGAGCAGGCTAAATGCAAAACAGAGAGGGCCGAAGGTAGTGTTTAATGCTGGCCATACACCAGACCAACTTTCCCCCAACCATCCAACTAGTTGGTTGGTTGGAATGAAAAACTGGTAATGCATGGGAGCAAATGACAATCAGCTGTTTGCTCCCAAACACCGGAAAAGGGACAAAAGCTGCTGTTCAAGTTTTTTTTTTAATCAAACAGATTTAACCAACTTGCCTGAACTACCTTTTTCTTGTTTTCTGGTGTTTGGGAAGAAATTGCTGATTGTCATTTGCTCCCATGCATTATCAGATTTTCAAAAATCCGTAAGTTGGTCTGGTGTATGGCCAGCTTTAAGAGAGGAGGCCAGAGATGTAATGAGCCTAAAGTTACCAAGAATTTACAACAATTTTTAGATTGCATTGTATTGAACAATTTTACAATTCCATTTTATTCTCACTGTGTATACTGCAGGTAGACTTCAGCATCACAAAACTAAATTGGCAGCACTCTCGCTGCTATAAACCATTCTTATTAGAATATTTCTTACATAAATATAAAACATGAACATACAATTATAAACATGCACATGAAATATTGACTTCCAATGGAACCGATTAATTATGGTGGTTCAATTAGGTGAAAAGTGTGTCACATATATAATTTGGGGAAAAAAGTTTCACATATCAAATAAACCAATAACAGTTTATCAGACCATATCAAGTTTTTGTGTAAGTGTACAATCTGTATGATAGGAGTGAAAAAAGTTCTGCGGAACACTACAGTCCATCCAGTTTAACAATAAAACTTATTTTTCAAAGCCTCCCCAGCTCTCATCCTAAACCACTGCCTGATGCTCACTGTCTCTCCCGTGTTGGTCTACATCTCCCCTGTAGACTTAACTCTCACGAGCCGGACCCTCATCCCTCATTTGCTTTGCCTTCCCTCACTTATACAATCACCTCCCCATTGCCTTCAATGGCACCTATCCCTTGGGTATTATGACTGCTGATGCCGAAAGGTTTATAAACCATGCCCATGTCCAGCAATGTTCTGTACTGCAAGTGACTTTAAAAGGGAAATGTATGAAGGGGAGGAGTGGTATCAGCGCACGTTATGTTCGCTGATCCATCAGCGCACGTTATGTTCACTGATCCTGCTTCTCCCCCATGTATTACTGTGGGATTCTGTGTTAAATTACAGGGGCACTAGGCGCTGAGGGTGAATATATGTCCTGTAGATACTTAGCTCAAAAGAAGCAGCTCTGGCTCCTTTATTTGGTTGTGTTGTCCTCAATTATTCCATATTTAGGCAATTTTACATACAAATATAGGGAAATAACAGAATGTATAAACTAGTCCTCAAAGGGGTATAACTAAATTGGTGATAAATATAATCATCAATAGGTAGCTTGAGCATACCCCTACTCACTTATCAGAGAAGGGGTATAGTTCTCAAGGGACAACAGTTTTATTCCTGGAGATGTGTCCTCTAAACATAGGTATTAGATAGGAGGTATCGATGGCGTAACTCATTTACACTTATAAATAAAGTGTGAGGTACGCTATAATACATCTACCTTTTTGTTCTTGTTTTGTTCATACAGTTTCTGTCTATGTACCTTGTAAGGCGCTGCAGACCCCTTGTGGCACTATATAAAGGATAATATTGTATATAACGTCATAAACTGTAAGAAGATCTGCCTATAAGGAGTGTCTGTGATAGTAATCCCTGAATCTACTAATATGTATTATCCCACAAAGGTCTCGAAGAGTGGTTTAATGTATCTGTGGCAACACAGATTTAACTTTCTCAATGTGTTTCATCGCTGTACAAATTCATCAGAAAGTATGTTCCAATGTGGTCCCAGAATTAGATATTAGGAAATACTTCCAGCAAAGGCAATCCAGACATTAATGTGCACACTATCTGCAAAGTACCTCTCTACAAAACTTCAAACAGGTTCCCACTTCTTACATCAAAGCCTTCCAGCTCTCCTCCTAACTCGTTGCCTCATGCTTCTTGCTCACCATCTCAACACCCTGTGCCACCCCTGTCTGTCTATCTCTCCTTTAGATTGTAATCTCTCACAAGTAGGGCCCTCTTCCCTCATATGCTTTTATTTCCCTTGTTTCTACCACAATATCCACCCCACTGTCTACGAAGGGAACCAAACTTTGGGTTCTGCCACCCCGCTGGTTATTTGAGTTTTACGACTGCTGATGCAGCAACGTTTATAAACAATGTGCATGTTCTGCAATGTATGTCACTTCGCTCCTGTGTTATCCGTTCATACTGTTTGAGTATTCATATCTTGTAAGGCGCTGCAAACCCCTTTTGACGCCATATAAAGGATAATAATAACAAAAACCTCTCACAGCACCATCTGAAAACAAATATAATGATGAAGGGAGTGTAAGTGATTAAGTCAGAGCTGCACTCAGGTACATTGCCACTTCTGCGATTCAATTCAATGCAAATTGAATAGCGACGGGTATTCAATTCAGTGCGCTGTTTGGAGGGCTAAGGATTTTTTCCTCGCACCCCCCTGGGGATGCGAAGAGAAACCGACCAAAGTGCCTGGTGCACAGCTGTTTTTCTGCTTAGCGCGGCGCTAACAGCTGCGCGCCTGGCACTTTGGTCAGAGAATGCCGGTTAACGCACCTTAATACCCTTGTTAAGGCGCGATAACCGGCATTCTCCGACCACACAGCACACTGAATTGAATAGCTTCGGGAGCTCGCTCCTGGCACTATTCAATTTGCGTTGAATTGAATTGCCCCCAATCTATCATTTGCAATAACACTTTGCTAATATTCTCTAGAACCAGTCGAGAGTCATGAGAGACACAGCCATCTACTGAACCTGCACAGTGGAATCTGTTTTTATCCTTTCGATCCACATATCAACTACAAACCCAGATAATCGTTAATAAAGTAACCTGGATACGAAAACAAAAATGAATGTTCTCCATAACCATACTATAGTTCTTAGATTATGAAGTTGTTTTTAACTGATGCTAATAGTAAAAAAAAGTTTTTCAAATAAATGGTTTAATTGTTCTTCAATTTATCTCTGTACACAAATGAAGAAGGTGGTGTCCATAATACTCTAATACTAATGTCTCAATTTGTTTTATTATAACTATTGCCTACAACCCACCAATAATTATTTAACAGCAACAGGTATTCTGAGTGAATAGATGTATGAATTAAAAGTGTGTGGCAAAGTTTGAGACTTTATTACTATTATTATTATAATATAGTCACTGATGTGTGGTCCATGACATCACTACAAGACCCTGGTACCCCAGGCAGCACCATCCTGATTGTGTGCAGAGGTGGTATAAGGTGCCTGGGGTGATAATAAGCCGCAGGGCAGGGTTTCCTTCCTCTGGGCTCCAGCACGTCCCTATGTGGTAACGTCACCACCACCACCCCATCCACACGGTGACTGCGGGCGCTGCTGCATGCAGCTGCACTACATTCCTCAGCAACGTCCTACCACAGGCCCCTCCACCAGCAGGGACAGGCAGGGAGAGCTGCTCTGCTGGGAGCATGGTGAGTGGGACACTCATACTTGCCTGAGATGACGTTCGCAGCACCCGCAGCCAACAACTTCCGCACTGGGGGGGTCACTTCTAAGTTGACCGGTTAACATAAAAACTTCCAACTGGTCACCATCTTGGATTTCCGGAAACGGGGAAGGGACCCCGGCTTCTCCCTGATCACGTGACGACGCCCCGCCCTCATCCCACCCTTCCTTGCTTAGCTATATGCTGTTCGGGTGATGATCAGCTATAGATATATTAACTTACTACTAGGTTCTATAATAGTATGGAAGACGGCTACTGCCTGTATGCTCACATGCTGTATAACTCACACAGTGAAGTGATTCCCATAGGAGACACCCTCTCCATTAACCAGCAAAGGGATGTCACTAACATATACATTTGCAGGTGACTGATGAGACATTGCTGTCACTAAGATATTACACTTTTCAGTGGCAGAGACATTAGTTCAGCGAAATCATAATGCTTACAGTGGCTGAGATCTGTATAACTTGCCTTGTCTGAGGAGTTAATTAAAATGTGCACTTTCCAGTGACCATACCTCCCCACATTTAGTATTCTCAAACGGGATCCAAGAAAGTGATCTCACTAACATTTTCACTCCACTGAGAGGGAAAGTACTTTCATTCAAATGCACACTTCCTAGTGGCCAATGAAAGCAATTTCATTACACTGCATGGTCGACAATAGCCAAAACGTATAGTAGCTACAACAACTTCCTGCTTTAACCGGCAGTAGATAATACTGATATTTTCTTGACTTGCTATATTGGCAGGGGCTGACTGGCAACTTTCAGGCTGGGGGGCAAACCCAAGTGAGTGGCCCCAGGTTTTCTCTCAAAAAGAAAAAGTGGCAGAAAATTATAGTGGAGCAGCCATAACTTATTTACGATCAACACGTGACAAGGGCTATTATATATATATATTAGGGGTGTGCACCGGACACTTTTCGTGTTTTGTGTTTTGGTTTTGGATCTGGATCTTTCTTCGTGTTTTGGATCTGGATTGGTTTTGCCAAAACCACCCTTCCGTGTTTTGGGTTCTGGGTTTTGTGTTTTGGATCTGGATTTTTTCTTAAAAAATAAAAAAAAAACGCTAAAATCACATAAATGGGCCTTTTTTTGTTCCTACGCTATTAATAACCCCAATAACATTAATTTCCACTCATTTCCACTCTATTCTGAACACCTCACACCTCACAATATTGTTTTTAGGCCAAAAGGTTGTACCGAGGAAGCTGGATGACTATGCTAAGCGACACAAGGGGGCGGCACAAACACGTGGCCCATCTAGGAGTGGCACTGCAGTGGCAGACAGGAAGCCAATCAGCGTTATGGTGCCCATTTGCATGTAGCACGAACCCGGGAGATCCGTGCTACATGCATCTGTGTGATTGGCACAGAGCAATGACAGGTCCGTGAGACCCGTCTGTGCTGCTGTGGTAAAAAAAAAAAAAAAAAACCTGTGTAAAAAAAGAAAAAAATGGCGTGCACCCCCCCAAAAAAGAGCAACCAGCCCCGGGCATTAGTAACCCAGTGCTGGGTGTGCTTAAATACAGGGGACAAACGACGTAGGGGTCCCCTGTACTTAAGCACAACCAGCACCGGGCTAGTCAGAACCAGCGCTGGTTGCCAAAATACGGGGGACAAACGACGTAGGGGTCCCCTGTATTCTGCGCAACCAGCTCTGGGCTCTGATCCGGTCCTGGTTCTGGAAATATAGGGGACAAAAAATGAGTAGGGTTCCCCTGTATGTTCCAGAACCAGCACTGGACTTTTTCTAGCGGGGGGCTGATGCCACAGCCAGGGGAGCCCTTTCACCGGGCCCCCCAGCCGCAGCATCAACCCTGACCGCTAGTCAGCCCAGGCCGGGGATTCCTGGAGAGCTGGGGACCCCCCCAATAAAGGGGTCACCCTCTCCAGGGCACCCCAGGCCCAGGCTGATAGCCCGGGGCTATCCCCGCCACCCCTGGTGGCGGTGGGTGGCGGGTTGATTGTGTGGTGTGGTGTAAATAAAGAATATCAAACATTGTCTTTACAAGTAGAACTGCAAGTCCCAGCTAGCCTGCCCCGCATGCTGGTACTTGGAGAACCACAAGTACCAGCATGCAGGGCATTAAGGGCCCACTAGTACCTGTAGTTCACCTGTAAAAAAAATGTTTAAAAAAACACAGGACACACACACCGTGACAGTATAAGTTTATTAAACATACACACACACACACACACATGTACACATACTCACCTATGTAACCCTGTAGCATCGGTCCACTTGTCCGGTAAAGTATCCATAGGGGACCTGTGAAAAAAAACATACTCACCATCTCCTATGCGAGGTTCTGTCCTCTTCGTTCCAAAGTAGGCATCCCCGGACTTGGCAAAAAAAAAAAACGAAAACGCGATCCACGAACTTAGTACCGTTCTATAGAACGGTACTTCCCGAATGAGAGCTTAGCGGCGGGGTATCACCATGGAAACCCCGCTGCTAAGCGTTCATTGGCTGAGAGAGGTCATCTCCCGTCTCTCAGCCAATGAACGGCTCCCTCCATTGTAGTCAATGGTGGGAACCGCAGGGTAAACTTTAATAACCTTGCGGCTCCCAGCATTGACTACAATGGAGGGAGCCGTTCATTGGCTGAGAGACGGGAGATGACCTCTCTCAGCCAATGAACGCTTAGCAGCGGGGTTTCCATGGTGATACCCCGCCGCTAAGCTCTCATTCGGGAAGTACCGTTCTATAGAACGGTACTAAGTTCGTGGATCGCGTTTTCGTTTTTTTTTTTTGCCAAGTCTGGGGATGCCTACTTTGGAACGAAGAGGACAGAACCTCGCATAGGAGATGGTGAGTATGTTTTTTTTCACAGGTCCCCTATGGATACTTTACCGGACAAGTGGACCGATGCTACAGGGTTACATAGGTGAGTATGTGTACATGTGTGTGTGTGTGTGTATGTTTAATAAACTTATACTGTCACGGTGTGTGTGTCCTGTGTTTTTTTTAAACATTTTTTTACAGGTGAACTACAGGTACTAGTGGGCCCTTAATGCCCTGCATGCTGGTACTTGTGGTTCTCCAAGTACCAGCATGCGGGGCAGGCTTGCTGGGACTTGCAGTTCTACTTGTAAAGACAATGTTTGATATTCTTTATTTACACCACACCACACAATCAACCCGCCACCCACCGCCACCAGGGGTGGCGGGGATAGCCCCGGGCTATCAGCCTGGGCCTGGGGTGCCCTGGAGAGGGTGACCCCTTTATTGGGGGGGTCCCCAGCTCTCCAGGGATCCCCGGCCTGGGCTGACTAGCGGTCAGGGCTGATGCTGCGGCTGGGGGGCCCGGTGAAAGGGCTCCCCTGGCTGTGGCATCAGCCCCCCGCTAGAAAAAGTCCAGTGCTGGTTCTGGAACATACAGGGGAACCCTACTCATTTTTTTCCCCTGTATTTCCAGAACCAGGACCGGATCAGAGCCCAGAGCTGGTTGCGCAGAATACGGGGGACCCCTACGTCGTTTGTCCCCCGTATTTTGGCAACCAGCTCTGGTTCTGACTAGCCCGGTGCTGGTTGTGTTTAAGTACAGGGGACCCCTACGTCGTTTGTCCCCTGTATTTAAGCACACCCAGCACTGGGTCACTAATGCCCGGGGCTGGTTGCTCTTTTTTTGGGGGGGGGCACGCCATTTTTTTCTCTTTTTACACAGGTTTTTTTTTTTTTATTTACCACAGCAGCACAGACGGGTCTCACGGACCCGTTAGTGCTCTGTGTCAATCACACAGATGCATGTAGCACGGATCTCACGAGTCCGTGCTACATGCAAATGAGCACCATAATGCTGATTGGCTGAGAGCCGTGACAGACGGCTCTGTCAGCCAATCAGCACTTTGCCCATTAAAGGCAAAGGCATTTTTTTTTAAATGGCCGCTCGAGGCAAAACCTCGAGATCCGACAGCAGATCTCGAGGTTTTGCCTCGGGAGAGGGATCCGGGGCAGACAGGGAGATCCGAGCTTGGGCTCGGATCGCCCCGGATCCCCGAAGTTCGGGTGGGTTCGGTTCTCAGGGAACCGAACCCGCTCATCCCTAATATATATATATATATATATATATATATATATACACACACACAGTACAGAATTTACATTTGCTGAATTCTAACCTGCGAGGTGACCCGAGGTACTCACTCTACCAGCAGCCTTCTCTGTCACTAGTTTGTCTCTGCAGCCTCATGCATTCTAATTGGTGGAGATCCCCACCACTGTGACTGGTGGATGAAAAGAGCCTTCCACCAATCAGCAGCCTATCAGCACGGCCGGACGGAATCATCATGTACATGCTGCGGCCGGAAGAGACAGCCAGAAGATGGTGATCAGTTGCTCCAATCAGACATGTTTTATGTTTTGGGGGGTCCAGGGAATTTAAGCTGGGGGGCCCTAGATGGCAACATATGGGACACGGGGATCAAGTCCTTATGTGCCAGCTTTGGGCACATTAATGAAAAAGTTGCATGGCCACAAAGCACGTCCCCATTTCATTTCATGCTTGCGGCATGCACATCACTTCCCTATAGGCTAGGCTGCACTCTCTACCTTTCCTCCAGCCTACAGGTGTGACAGCACCCAAAAAACAGGATTGTCACACCTCAGTCATGATGGTTGGGGGGTATGCACACATGCACTGTATATGTACTGTTTTACACATACGCAGGCACGCACATGTACATTTACATACGTACTGTAGTACACATATACACACACACATATATAGTCACATACATTTACATACGTACTGTAGTACACATAGCCACACATACATTTACATACGTACTGTTGTACACATAGCCACACATATACACATATCGTCACATACATTTACATACGTACTCACCGGCGGATCCAGGGGGGGGCGATAAGGGCGATCGCCCCCCGTACACAGAGACAAGATTCCTAAAAACCCCGCCCACTTAATGATACGACTAGTGTCAGCCGGCCGGGCTTAGCTGCTGGTTCTGCTTCCTGTCAACAGTGCAGCGGCAGCCGCGGTGCAGCACCAGCGCATGGGTCTGTCACTGACACAGTCACAACTTGTGTCCGGGATGGCAGGACCATGGGCGATGCGGAGGGGGTGGGCAGCGCAGAGGGGGTGTGTGGGCGAACCGGCTGAGGTAATAACCTCTTCCGCGGCTGGCAACCCCTGTCCTCCTAAGTTCCTCCCCTCTCATCTCATATCCTCTGGCTGCGCTGTACCTTAAATGACATGACAGCCAGGCAGTGGGCTGAGCCTACCTGGCTAAGCGGTTCCTCACCAGCGGCACTGCCGATCTTGTTCCCCTCACCACCTTCCTCTTCCTTTCCTCCGCTGCGCCTGACCTGATGCTGAGCCTGCGCTGTCAAATCGTATGGCAGCCAGCCAGTGAGCTGTTTCTGCCCCTGAGCTGAGACGGAGCTGGAGTGAGGCTCCGCCTTCTATGCTCACAGCCCAGCCACTCACTGATTGTGGCTGCCTGACACGGACGCCTGTGCTGGGTACAGCACCAGTCCTTCCCCTCCCACTATTCCGGGCCGCATGCATCTCACCGCCAGGTATGGCAGCCACAGTCACGCTCCCAGGTGACAGCAGCAGCAGCTGGAGCTGAAGGCTGCCCAGGAGGCTGCAGCAAGTGTGCAGGGCCAGGCAGATATGGGACAGCAGCAGGTTAGTGTTCCTTGTCCATTCTCCAACAAGTATTCCACACCATTACTGACCCCCATCCCAGTGTCTCCAATACTGCAAGCCCAGTATCTCCCTCCTTGCCTCCCCAACCAGCCCACTGCCCCCTACTTAGAACCCCCATCCAGTCACAGTGATCCCCCCTCATTCAGTCTAGTGTTCCCACCTCCCACCCCTATATCACTATCCCTCCCCACCCTACCCAGTCTCCCTATCCACAACGTGTCCCCATCCAGCTAAGTGTTCCCCACAATCTGACTGACCCCTCATTGCGGTGACTCCCACTCTGCCAGCCTAGTGTCTCCTCCCTACGTCCCCTAATCAACCCACTGCCCCTCAGCAAGAACACCCACACAGTCTTGTCAGTGTCCCCCCTCATTCAGCCCAGTGTACTCCCTTTTCTAGTCTAGTGTTCACTGGTGTCGCCCACTGCCTCTCCCTGGTGTCGCCCAATGCCTCTCCCTGGTGTCGCCCAATGCCTCTCCCTGGTGTCGCCCACTGCCTCTCCCTGGTGTCGCCCAATGCCTCTCCCTGGTGTCACCCACTGCCTCTGCCTGGTGTCACCCACTGCCTCTTCCTGGCATCTACCACTGCCTCTACCCATCACTCTTTCCTGACACCCTCTACATCTTCCTGTCACCCACTACCTCATTGCCTCCCATTATCTTTTCACCTCATCCACTGCCTCACCCTCTGATTCTCCTTGGTGTCACTATCTCCCCGTCACACTCTCTCTCTGTCACCCACTGCCTTTCACCTTCTACTGACATCACCCACTGACTCTCTCTGTCGCTCCCTCTCACCCACTGCCTGTCACCCTCTCTCTCTCACCCACGACCTGTCACCTTCTCTCTCTCATCCTCTGCCTGTCACCCTCTCTCTCTCACCCACAGCCTGTCACCCTCTCTCTCTCACCTACGCCTGTCACCCTCTCTCTCTCACCCACGGCCTGTCACCCTCTCTCTCACCCACGGCCTGTCACCCTCTCTATCACCCACGGCCTGTCACTCTCTCTCTCACCCACTGCCTGTCACTCTCTCTCACCCACTGCCTTTCACCCTTTCCCTGTTACCCACTGCCTCTCCCCGTCATCCTCTATGTCACCCACTGCCTCTCCCAGTCATCCTCTATGTCACCCACTGCCTCTCCCAGTCATCCTCTGTCACCCACTGCCTCTCCAGTCATCTTTTATGTCACCCACTGCCGCTCCCAGTCATTCTCTGTCACCCACTGCCTCTCCCAGTCATCTTTTATGTCACCCACTGCCTCTCCCAGTCATTCTCTGTCACCCACTGCCTCTCCCAGTCATCCTCTATGTCACCCACTGCCTCTCCCAGTCATCCTCTATGTCACCCACTGCCTCTCCCAGTCATCCTCTATGTCACCCACTGCCTCTCCCAGTCATCTTTTATGTCACCCACTGCATCTCCCAGTCATCCTCTGTCACCCACTGCCTCTCCCGGTCAGCCACTTCCTGTCCCCAGCGTTGACCACTGCCTCTCCGCAGTGTCACCCACTGCCTATCACCCACTGCCTTTCCCCAGTGTCACCCGCTTCATGTCCCCTACTGCCTCTGCCCAGTGTCACCCACTGCCTCTCCTATTTGAAGGAGGGTGCACACTTATAGTTTGCAGGGGGTGCCAAACACACTAGCACTGGCCCTGCTGTCATGTTTTCAGAAGAGTTCTGTGAATTTGTATTTGTGGAGCATATCAGTGGGGGAGGATCTGGTGCACATGTGGGGCTGGGAGGAGCCTTTGTAATGAATAGAGAGGGGAGGAGTCGGTATTAATTCTTAAACCGCCCCCCCTAAAAGTAAAGTCTAGATCCGCCACTGTACGTACTGTTGTACACATAGCCACACATACATCAGGCTTGCCGACATTTAGCTCCCTCCTTCTAGGAGGGTGCTTTCGGGCTTACACAGCGGGAGGTGTGATGCTGTCAAAGGGGGCGGGGCCCACAACTGATGCATCATTGGGGCAGAGCATGGGGGTGTGACAGCGTGATTGTGTCATCGCGGCTCCGCCCCCTCTTCACAATGCAGACATTAATGGCATTGTGCAGCAGGGGACGGAGCCACGATGACGCGATTCAGCGTGATTTGCATCACCGCCTCCCCGCTGCTAAGGTTTATACTTTCAACTGCGGAGGGGGGGTGCGGACACGTCACCGGGGGCCAGGAGGCTTGCCTGCCATCCCAGGGGGCCGGGAGCGGCACCAGATTTTCAGGAGGCTCCTGGCTGAATCGGGAGGGTAGACAAGTATGAATACATAGGGCGGTATTCAATTGTTTTAGCGGTCCGGATCTCCCGTCTAAAGTGCCGGATGATCACGGGGCGCTATTCAATTGTTACTACTTTTTGTGCTGATTGCGCCCAAAGTGGTCGGGTTTAGTCACGTAAATCGGCTTCCCCCAATCAAAGTGCTGGGTGTGATCGCGAAAAGTGCCGTTTGGGCGCCCACACAGGACATTTTTTGCCCATTTCAGCTGGCACACCCCTGGGGCTGCGAGCTGAAATGGCGCACTGGCAGCTGATCGCACCCGACAGGAGCAACAATTGAATTGCTCCGTCGGGTGCGAAGGGGGCTGGAATCAATTTAATTCCGCCCATACTGTCACACACATATGCAGTAACCCACTTATACACATGCATACCGTCACACACATATATGTATACAGTCACATTTATTCATACAAAATTATCACACACATTTAGTCATACAAATACATAGTCACACACATGCATACAGTCACTTACGGACACACTGGGCAGCCCCAAGCACTGCAGACAGGGAGAATAGACGCCGCACATTTGTCCACCCGCGGGACACTGCGACCCGCGGGTGAAGACGGCACTCGCAGGTTGTGAGGGCAGGGCGCTTTTTGCCCTCCTTCTGGAGGGCAGGGTGCATTTTGCCCTCCAGAAGGAGGGCAGGGCGCCGCGCCCCGCTAAAACAGCCTAGCGGGAACGCTACATACATACATACAAACAGGCATCACATAGTCACATACACATACATGCATACACATACATACAGTCATCACGTAGTCACACACACATACAGTCAGGTCCATAAATATTGGGATATAGAATTTTCATATTTTGTCCTCTATTCACCACCACAATGGCTTTGAAATGAAACAAACAAGATGTGATTTAACTACAGACTTTCAGATTTAATTTGAGGGTAATTACATCCAAATCAGGTGAATGGTGTAGGAATTACAAAGGTTTCTATATGTGCCTCCCACTTTTTAAGGGGCCAAAAGTAATGGGACAAACTAAACAATCCTAAATCTAACTTTCACTTTTCAATACTTTGTTGCAAATCCTTTGCAGGCAATTACAGCCTGAAGTCTGGAATGCATAGACATCACCAGACGCTGGGTTTCATCCCTGGTGATGCTCTGCCAGGCCTCTACTGCAAATGTCTTCAGTTCCTGCTTGTTCTTGGGGCATTTTCCCTTCAGTTTTGTCTTCATCAAGTGAAATGCATGCTCAATCGGATTCAGGTCAGGGGATTGACTTGGCCATTGCATAACATTCCACTTTTTAGCCTTAAAAAACTCGTTGGTTGCTTTTGCAGTATGCTTCGGGTCATTGTCCATCTGCACTGTGAAGCACTGTCCAATGAGTTATGAAGCATTTGACTGAATATGAGCATATAATATTGCCCGAAACACTTCAGAATTCATTCTGCTGCTTTTGTCAGCAGTCACATCATCAATAAATACAAGGGAACCAGTTCCATTGGCAGCCATACATGCCCACGCCATGACACTACAACAACCATGCTTCACTGATGAGGTGGTATGTTTTGGATCATGAGCAGTTCCTTTCCTTCTCCATACTCTTCTCTTCCCATCACTCTGGTACAAGTTGATCTTTGTCTCATCTGTCAATAGGATGTTGTTCCAGAATTGTAATGGCTTTTTTAGATGTTATTTGGCAAACTCTAATCTGGTCTTCCTGTTTTTGTGGCTCACCAATGGTTTGCATCTTGTGGTGAACCCTCTATATTTACTCTTGTGAAGTCTACTCTTGATTGTTGACTTTGACACATATACATCTACCTCCTGGAGAGTGTTCTTGATTTGGCCAACTGTTGTGAAGGGGTTTTTCTTCACCAGGGAAATAATTCTTTTGTCATCCACCACAGTTGTTTTCCGTGGTCTTCAGGGTCTTTTGGTGTTGCTGAGCTCTCCGGTGCGTTCTTTCTTTTTAAGAATGTTCCAAACAGTTTATTTGGCCACACCTAATGTTTTTGCTATCTCTCTGATGGGTTTGTTTTGATTTTTCAGCCTAATGATGGCTTGCTTCACTGATAGTGACAGCTCTTTGGGTCTCATATTGAGAGTTGACAGCAACTGATTCCAAATGCAAATGTCACACCTAGAATCAACTCCAGACCTTTTACTTGCTTAATTGATAATGAAATAACGAGGGAATAGCCCACACCTGTCCATGAAATAGCTTTTGAGTTGATAGTCCCATTACTTTTGGCCCCTTAAAAAGTGGGAGGCACATATTGAAACTGTTGTAATTCCTACACCATTCACCCGATTTGGATGTAATTACCCTCATATTAAATCTGAAAGTCTGCAGTTAAAGCACATCTTGTTTGTTTAATTTCAAAACCAATGTGGTGGTGAATAGAGGCCAAAATCTGAAAATTCTGTCAATGTCCCAATATTTATGGACCTGACTGTACATACAGTCACATACACATACATGCATATACATACAGTCATCACATAGCCACACACACATACAGTCACATACACATATATGCATACATACAGGCATCACATAGTCACACATACATACAGTCACATACACTTACATACATACAGTCATATATACATGAATAGTTGTATACATACATACAGTCATCACATAGTCACACACACATAGTCACATACACATATATGTATACATACAGGCATCACATAGTCACACATACAGTCACACTTACATACAGTAATCACATATACATGCACAGTTGTATACATACATACACACATACATACATTCACATATACATACATACAGGCATCACATAGTCACATACACATACATGCATACATACAAGCATCACAGTCACATATACATGCATAGTTGTATACATACATACACACATACAGTCATCACATAGTGACATACATGCATACAATCACACACTTGTCACATATATACATATAGACATTAGTGTTCTCCCTCCCACTTACATTAAACTCTACCGCTTTGACTTTACTGGCTGCAGCTCCTCCATGCTCTCTCCCATCATGCTGCTCCTGGCCCTGCTCCAGTGCCGTGTAGCTCCGCCCCCTACTAGGACTCCGCCTCCAGCATTCATTTCTTCAGCTTACCTCAGAATCAGATGATCGCTGCGCTTGGCTTTAGTTTAGATGCGATCAAGGGCTGGGGGTAGGCTTCTGAGAAAGGGAGGGCACGGGGGCACTTATCACCTACCCCCTGTGCCCCCTCCTTAATCCGGCTCTTGCTCCATTATGTGAGTAACACAAATGGAGCGGGTGGCCCAGCAGCATCCTCTGCCTGTCTACAGCCATTCTATCAGCGTTCTGCTGCAGGCAGATGGCGGCCCCCAAGGACTGACATAGTAGCAGCACGGGGGGCGGATGGCACCCTGCCCCCCGGCCCAGCCCGCCACTGTATATTGGGAACCTAAAGCTGGGTAAACACCATATGACGGTGCAATGCAACGATGCGATGTAACAATACGTCGTGTGAGTCGTACATACTGCATGATCCTGTGTACGATGGAGCGATGTATCATTACATGCCGCATGTAACAGCACAATGTCGTTCATTGCATCGTCCCATCTGCCATGCTGGACAGTAGATGGGATGATGTGATGAACGACCGGTCTGAGTATACACTAAACGATGTGTAAGCTACAGTATATCGTTCAGAATGATATATCACACGATTCATCATATAGTGGAAATGGGTATATAATATCAAATACAGACAGCAGAAGACCGACGGTTCGAAATCCCGACAGGGGTGGTAAGTACCCTATCCTAACCCTCCCTTAGTGGTGCCTAACCCTAACCTCCCCCCTTAGTGCCTAACCTCCCCAGTTGGTGCCTAAACCTAATCCCACCTTTCATCACCCTAAACCTAATCCCACCTTTCATCACCCTAAACCCAGGGGCGTAGGGAGGGCCGTTCCGATGGAGCGCGAGCTCCAGGCGCCGATGGTGTCTGGAGGCCCGCATGCTGTGCCTGCTGGCTGGCCGAAGACTCTAAGCAGGTGACAGCATCTCGCTGGTGACAGACTGGCAGAATTGCTCCCCTCCCCATCCCCAGCCAGTGCAGTGGCTTGCACCTGACCTTACCTTGCTCCTTGCTTCTTCCTCCAGCGGTCATGTGGGGGGGGTGATAAACCGCACTACAGACACTTAGGGGCGGGACATCATGACGTCTCATGCCCGAGACAACGAGGAGCGAGACTCTTGTTTTGGCAGACAGCTACAGTAGGAGGATAGGACTGAGCTGAACACAGCCCACCCCAGGCAGCAAAGGTAAATGAGAAAATTATTAAATAATTAAATATATTTTATAATGGCTGGGGGTGAGGGGGGATAATTAATCCTATAATGGCTGGGGGTGAGGGGATCATTATGTCATAGCTGGAGCTGAGGGGGATCATTAAATATGTAAGGGGTTAGGGGATGGATCATTAATTATATCAGGGCTGGGGGTGAGGGGGGATTATTAATTATGTAAAAGCTGGGGAGTGACGGGGATCATTAAGTATGTAAGGGTTGGGGGTTAGGGGATGGATCATTAATGATATCAGGGCTGAGGGTGAGGGGGGATCATAAATTATGTAATAGCTGGGGAGTGAGGTGGATCATTAAATATGTAAGGGTTGGGGGTTAGGGGATGGATAATGTAATATAAGAGATTGGAGTGAGAAGACCATTAAATATATAAGAGGTGAGGATGATCCATAAATATATAGGAGTGGGAGTGATGAGTTGTTGAGAAGTGGAAAAAGACCAAATCATACAATATATATATATATACAGTATATATTATATATATATATATGTGTATATATTTTATATATATATATATATATATATAAAGTTGGGCGGGGACATTTACTACACAATAGAATGGTTTATGTGGGCATATATATATATATATATATATATATATATATATATAATTAGTTAACAGCCTCATGGTGTTGTGGGGGGAGGAGGTGTACACACAGTGGGCACAGACAGGGGAGGTGGTGCTGACAAGAGGGAGATGACCTCCCTGTCTTAAGTGCCTCGGGACCCCGAAGGCTTAATCCGGCCCTGTTAGGTGGGCAGAGTTTTTAGGAATCTGGATACGGGAGCCAGCTTCAAGTGCGCTTCCGTATTTATGCAACTTGTGTGTGTCACACACATGGACAGTGGAGCCGGAATGTGCCCCCCCCCCCCAAAAAAAATGAAAAGAGCGAGGTGCATTCTGGCAGTGTGATGCCTGTTTGTTGCACAGTGCTGCCCTTTATATTTACAAATATAATTTTTAGGGCCCTGTGTGAGGGTGAGGGAGGGGAAGTCAGTGGCTGAGGGGTTTTATAGTGCATGGTGCTGGCCTGCTGCAATCAGTGTGGGGGCTGGGTGGAGTTGTTCAACACTGATATATAATGGGGGCTGATATATAAGGGGGCTGGAGTGAGAGGAGGCTTAAAGCTGGAGTGTCAGGGCGGGAGTGGCAGGGGGTTGATGGCGGGAGTGTCTGGGAAAGAGGCTGGAGAGACGGGGTAGAAGGCTGTAGGAGACACTGGACATGAATCAAGGGTCTAATTGAACCTTTGTATGATTAGGACATTAATTGTATTCCTACACAAACAGACATCTTCCGGACCGTGTGATCTACATGCATGAATAGTGGATACAGGGCCTGATTCAGAGCAGCTCGTAAGCGGCCGCTCGTTCGCCCCGAGCGATGTTCGCACAACTGCGCATGCGTATGGGTTGTAATACGCATGCGCGAACCAGTCATTGCAGTCGGAAATTGTGTGCTCGCAAAATATCGAATGCCTGCTAATTTGAGTGACAGAATGAGGCGTTTGTGGGTGGTAACAGAGGAAGGTGCTTGAAAACGGGGAGTGGAGATTCGAACGCAGGCGTGCCAAACGGTCAAAACCGGCGTTTTAAGGGTGTGCATAATTAACAAAGCAGCGTCATCGACCACGTCACTTGGTTGTCTTTTAGCCTGAACTGCTCGCATGATTGCGGTAGGAAAATGCTACCACAAGCACTGCGAGCACTTCATACGCCTTTCGATGTACTCGATTAATCTTATAAATAGCGAAGATGACGTAGGATGCGAGCGGCCAGGGGGCGTTTTTTAAAAAATTGCGAGCGCATGTTTCGTTCGCTCGTTCACACATAGAGGCGTCAACAGACCGCAAAGAGCGAGCGCTTTATTTAAATATCCGGACCCTTTTTCTGAATGAGCGAGCGCAAATAGCGTCTGGCTCTGAATCAGGCCCACAGACTGAATAGTGGATACAGTCTGCCCAGGGAGCAGGGCTTGACACATTTTTCTAAAATCTAGGAGCCAGGATGAAAGTGAGGAGCAGAGCTCTGTGTGTTATGCAACTGTTATACACACTATACTAGTTCACAAAATGGTCACAGTTGAATGGATACAGTAAAATGGAGGCTCCCTCACTGCTCTGCACAGCTCCCCTGCTCCACCCCCCACCCTCCAGTAATAGCGGACCACATTTCACATAAAATAATGGTGCCAAAAAGTACAACAAAACCCCCCTCCCCTCGTGGTCACACCACTCTAAAGCTGCTCCGCAATCCCTGGCCACGCATAGACCCTACTACCGGAGAGCTCTATGCAGCCGGAGATAGGAGACAGTACAGGATGATCAGCTTAGACTGGGACAGACAGCAGGGATCAGAGCAGGCCAGGATGGAGAGGAGTCATCAGTGCAGGCTGGGACGGACAGAGGCACAGCAGTCACCACAGGTGACACTCGACACATGCACTCCTGTGCATGATATGAACACCGCAATACTATAGGCACGAATCTCCGCCTGAGATGATGAGCATCTGCTTCCTCCCTCACTGCAAAATTTAGTAGCCAGGCAGCAAAATCTGGTAGCCATGGCGACCTGGCCCCTGGGATTTGTCGAGCCCTGCCAGGGAGAATCAATTTCTTTAGAGGTTTCCAATTGCAGAGACACTGCCATATACTGTAAGGTAAGGTGTATTTGTACACACAAAACTGGATTTTATTAGTGAAATTATTTTAGTGGGTATTTGAGCCCTCCATGCCCCAGTTTGATACTGCCCCTAATGTTTATTTTTACTTCCCTTTATTTTAAGGGTGCCCACACACATAGCGATTTTTTACCCGATCTGGCAGATTCCGACACATCGGAACGACAGATTATTGTAAAAAATGCGCATTGTCAGATCTGCCGTGGACAGCAGATCGTGTGCTGAGCTGCCGGGGAGAGTTTCAAGGGAAATCGGACACATCTGCTGATTGCAAGTATATCGGTATGTGTGTGGGCACCCTCACACCATATGGATCCGCCTCCTTCCTGGAACACTTTCTGGGGGCGCCATTGCATGCACGTGCACCGGGCGCCCTGGCTATACGCTACACCTCTGACTAAACCTAACCCTCCCGGGGGGTGTGCCTAACCCTAACCTCCCCCCGGGGGTGCCTAACCCCCCCTTCCCCTAGTATAACCCTCCCAGGGGACGCCTAAGTCCCCCCGGGGGGTACCTAAATCTAACCCTCCCGACCTGCGGCTAGAACCTAAGACACCCGGCTTACCTTCGTTTGGTATGCCAGGTGTCAGGATTTCGTCGTGGGGCTAATGATAGGCATCAGGATTTCGACGTCTATCTTTAGTCCCATGTCGGGCTTTTAGTGTCGGGATTTTGGCAGCTGGGATAGCGGCCGCCGGTATCCTGACTACATACCGTATAGTGTGAACCCAATTTAAGAATATCTGCCTGCCTCATATTAATAATGATCTAAGTAGAAATTTAAAGGTGGTGGTACTGCATGGCATATCCCCTATTTTTATTGAAACAGACCTATTTTCTCCGACCTGCCAGCTGCAGTGTCCCATGGGGAAGGAGGATTTGGGAGGGCGCTGTCTCATAACTTTTCTATATAGAGACTGGGTTCATAGGCAGGATTCTAGTGCAACGCAGAAAGGGGTATGATGCTTGGACATGCCCACAGTGCAGTGCCGTATCTGGACGATAGTGCGCCCTGTGCAGCACTGCCCCCCCTCTCGCTCCCACCCCGCCCCCCTCCTCCCCCTGAGTGCTTACCTTTCCATCCAGGGGGTTGGAGTGCGGGCGGGACCTTTCGCCGGCGTTCTTGGTGCGCCTCACACCACTGAAGGAGGTCTTATCCTGCAGACCTCTGGAGCCGGGAAGTGTGTGGCCGGTGACCATGGAGGCTTCCACCCTGTGCAGAGCCACCGGCTGCACCACCCTCCCTACGGCCCTCCAAATACCAAGTGAATGGAATTAAATAGTTTTACAATCAAATCAGTAGGATACATACTAGAATTAATAAATTATTATGATAACTAGAAAACACATTTGCTCAATGTATAAACTAAAACATAAATTGCAAATGTTTACCTCAGATTTGGAGCCAGATTACCGACAAGACGCTACAGGCGGGCATCTAGCGCCCGCTGGCCCTAAGGGACAGGTACTTTGCCACTATACTTTTGCAACCTCTGCGAACCCCTACAGGTGACCTTTCCCTGCCTAGACACACACCAAGAAACCAATAAATTGGAATACAGGCGCAGAATCGTTCTGGTTTTCCAAGCAGCCACTAAAAAAGGGTTAGTCAGACCCTTTAAAACCATGCAAACAAATTGTATAAGTGGCGCTGAAGATGACACAATTATAAATAAAAAATGGTATTTCACTTTAATAAAATATATTTTACATACATATTAAAATAACATAATGAGCAATTTGCCTCACCCTAGTGAATGTCCATAAGTATATAGATGCCTGTTCCTGTAAATACCTCCGGCTTAATAGCTTGAAATGGAATAGAATGTCCGTATATTATATTCATTGTAATACTCATAATTAAAACTACAACTCCCATGATTCTGAGAGCGCTAGGGGGAGGGGGTCCATGATTCAAGTCTCATTCCCCTGAAAGGGATTTCAGGTGTCTTAGCCCAGGATGAGCTTTCACGTTTTTCATCGCCAGAGGAGTTATCTAATGTAGTACCTCAAGATGGAGTATTGTGTAATACCTCAAGAGGAAGCTCATTACCTGTGTCTTCCTCGAGTGCCACCCCGTGGTGCAAATTGCGTCCACACGCTATTACCTGTGTCTTCCTCGAGTGCCATTCCGCGGTGCAGAAGTGTGTCCACACGTCATTACCTGTGTCTTCCTCAAGTGCCACCCCATGGTGCAAAAGTGCGTCCACACGCCATTACCAGTGTCTTCCTCGAGAACCACCCCGTGGTGCAGAAGTGCATCCACACGCCACTACCTGTGATTTCTCAAGTGCCAATCTTAGTTTACCTCTCGAGTGCCAATTCTAGCGTACGTATAAGTACCAACTCTAGTGTACCTCTCAAGTGCCAATTCCAGTGTACCTCAAGTGCCAATTCCAAAGTACCTACCAAATGCCATCCCCTGGTGTATCTCCTTGTGTAGTAGTGCCTTGTTGGGCACTTCCCCTGGGCCACTGATATTTGAGTCTCTATTCCCACGTGGCTTGGATACCCGTCAAAGGACCACGACCTGCCTGCAGGGTGCAGCTAAGCCCATATCCCACTTGGAGGGGTCACTGGCGAACACCTCCCTCGTCAACATCCAAGACCAGTGGATGAGGAGTTCTGATATCCAGGCCAGTCATCCCGAATTCTTCCAACACCAAGATCACAAACTCTTTGTAGGGGATTCCAGAACGTCAAACCTGACACTGCTGAAGGAAGTGGTTGGAAACATTTTATTTATTTATTTATTAACAGTTTCTTATATAGCGCAGCATATTCCGTTGCGCTTTACAATTGGAAACATTGATAGAACAAAACAGGGTAATAACTGACAGACATAGAGGTAAGAGGGCCCTGCTTGCAAGCTTACAATCTATAGGGAAATAGGCATTGATACACAAGGATAGGTGCTATATATATTGCAATTTGGTACGGCCAGAATGCAGAGTTTCTTGGTGGGCTGCATGATCCAGTCACACAGGAATGTCGGCAAAATGTCAGGAGTATGTGAAAGAAAGACAATATGTGAGGTTATGTGTGGACTGTGAGAGGGGATGTAGTAAGACATGGAAGCTAGGAAGGTTATAGAACTAGTTTGTTACACATACAGAGGAGAAAGCCATTTTGGCACTGCGGGGGCCGCGTTTTAGCAGAGGTGGGTGTGTCCGGGGTGTAACAACACAATCATCATTTTAGCCCTGCCCACCTTTATGCAATGCTGAAATTAACAGCATTGTGGAGCAAGGAACGGAGCCACAATGACACGATTTAATGCGAATCGCGTCATTGGCTGCCTGAGCCCCCCACTTCACTGGGGAAGAGGGCGGCAGGGTTGCCTCGTCTTGTCCACCTTTCCAGATGGCCCGGAGTGCCATCCAATTTTCAGGACCCTTCTGGCCATTCCGGGAGGGTAGACACGTATGCAGTAGGCTTTTCTACTACTAGCTCATTAGATGAGTTATAGTCTTGTTCAAATGATTAGATATGTTTAAAATGTCTGATCTTTTAATATTAAAAAAAAAATGAATCACTTATACTGCAAACTAGCAGTGATATGTTTAGCTCTGCTATGTTAATTACATATTTTATTATTATTTTTTACTTCCATAATATGTAAGTCAGAAAGACCCAAATTCAGAATATTGTAATGTGTCACTTTATTTCGATTTTAAAATACAGTAATTAGAAAAAAAATACTTACCTTTGCCCCAATTTTTTTTTTAATTGCACCCATTAATGTTCCTGAATACACACCAGGGCTAGATTAACGATGGGGTAGATTGGACTTCAGCTCCAGGCCTTCGCATAAAAATAAGCCTATCATCTTCACAGAATTAGCTAGCACACATTCAGTCATAAATCATAAGTATTCAAATTGCATTTCTTTTTTCCTCTCAAAATTCTAGCATTTTTCTATTTTTAAGTATTTAGGGAGATAATGGGGCTGATAGTGTAGGGTTGTAAATGCAGCTTCTGTCAGTTATCTAGCACATTCTAAAAAGTAATCAAAACTGATTGTTTGCTATGGACAACTTTTCTCTCTTGATGGTTTGATACATCTCCCCCTATGTCTTTAGTAAACAAAACTACAGTATATAGCATGCAGCACTCAGCACTGTATCTTGAGCTGATAGGGAGTGTATCTTGGGAACTAATATACTAGGAAAATGAATCATGACAATATATTTCAGCTCCATACAATGTCTGAGCGCAGCAGTGCCACACATAGTAGTTTAGAGGTATTGCTGAATGTATGCGAGATCTCATGAGGAATGTACAATGTGACTTGTGAACTAAATGAGCCAGTTAACTATATGCCGGAGAATAACTCATGAGTCATCATGATCATCTAGTTCAATCAGCTCCACAGAGTCCTGTCAATTTTTAAGCACAGCAGTGCCACCTGTGGTAGTTTAGCAGTGCTGACTTATGATGAATGTATGAAAAAGCTGATAGGGAATGTATCATGTGACTTATGAACTAAGTGAGCCAGTGAACTATGTTCCAGGAGAATGACTCATGAGTCCTCATGACAATCTAGTTCAATCAGCTCCACGGAGTCCTCACAATGTCTGAGCACATTAGTGCCACCTGTGGTAGTTTAGAAGTACTGACTCATGAGTATTGCATGAGAGAGCTGAAAAGCAGTGCAGCTGCTGTAACACCTACAAACCCAGTAGAATGTTTAGCACAGCCGGTAGGTTCAGGACCACCAACATGTTGTACTTTCAACTTTCCTTTTATAGCATTAGATTCAATAACTAAAAAGCCAGTGGGAGTGAGACAGTGAGTTAGCCTAATTGAGCTGCAGTGCTCTATCTCACTGTGTCTAACTCCTCCCACTTGCTTTATTGCCTGGTGAACTAATATTTGCCAGAGCTGCGAACTGAATGAACTAGTTAACTTTGAAGATTAGTTCATTTTGAACTGATCATTCGTGAACTACTCATTACCACAGCCAGTAGCTTGGGGGTTTATAACACAGACCAAAGTGAGGCATGTGCGGGGGTTTATCCCTGAATAAAGAGCAAGCCAGGATTTGTAGTTAAACATCCAGATTAGTTTTAGGTAAAATTGTCTTAGAATTACTAATATTTCATGCACGACACTGCCACCATTCTTTTTTGTTTAGTGACTGTGCAGGGGTGGGTCAGGTGCTGCAGATGCAAGCAGGGAAAGGTTAGGTGCTGCAGAGGGGGAGGGTCAGGTGCCACAAGCAGGGGATGGTGTTGCAACTGCAAGCAGGGGAGGGGGACAGAATGAAGCCTTTATTTCATCCCATGGCTTTACAGTGCAGGGGCCGTGCAACCCATTAGTATAATGAGTCCTGTCTCCTCCCTAGTGTTTGGAGGGTCACAGTGAGAACAGAACAGCAACAGGTAAGTGGAACAGGGTGGGCTGGGATGGGATGCAATGAGAAGAAAGAGGGTCATTGGTTATCGGGGACATTTCTAAGTATAAGATAGTAATTTGTGCATGTGTTTTATTATGGGTGAGTTAAGATAAATGGGTAAATGCTGTTTTGGGGGTGATAATTAACGTAAAGATCTTTTTTATTAGAAGGAGGTAATAAATGTGAATGGAATGATGGGGATAAGGATATGTTTATATGGGTGGTCAATTGTGTTGAATGGAGTTACTATGAAGGAGTTAATGATTTTTTAGGAGGGATTTTTAAGGATTTTAAAGGATGAGGGAATAATATTGTGGCAGTCTCAAAGCTACACTGTCATGGCTACAGACACTTGAGACTCCTGGGAAGAGTCAGGGTTACTAGGTAGTATGAACTGAGGTGGTTTTAGGAATGACCTTTTCATGAAATATCACTAGCACAAAATAAAAGTAAATAGAATTTATTCAAGAACAAAAACTGTATGGCAATGTTCCACATTAAATCTCAATAACACAAAGTTCATAACATGCACTAACAGGTGCAGGGGTATGCCCCCGTGAGAGACAAAGTTTGAAGTACACACTGAACTGGTGTGGGATGAAACCCCAAGTCCGACACGAGCCTAGGGCCTCAGGATAGAATGGAGGTCAATAACAGGGTTGAGCCCTGTAGCGTTATGGAGGTCCAGAACAGGGTTGAGCCCTGAGATGTAACAAGATCCGGAACAAGGTTAAGCCCTGATACGTAATGAAGATCCAGAACAGGGTTGAGCCCTGAGACGTGATGAGGGTCCGAACATCGTTGAGCCCTGAGACATGATGAGGGTCCGGAACAGGGTTGAGCCCTGAGATGTGGTGGAGATTCAGAACAGGGTTGAGCCCTGCGGTAGGAAGAAGATCCGGAGCAGGGTTGAGCCCTGCGGCAGGATGAAGGTCCGGAGCAGGGTTGAGCCCTGCGATGTGATGAAGGTCCGGAGCAGGGTTGAACCCTGCGATGTGAGGAAGGTCCAGAGCAGGGTTGAGCCCTGCGACGTGATGAAGATCCGGAGCAGGGTTGAGCCCTGCAGCGTAATGAAGGTCCTGGGCAGGGTTGAACCCTGCAGCGTAATGGGGTTCTGGTAAGGATAGACTGTAACAGTGCAGTTGACAACTGTAGAAGAAGTAACCCCAGTGTCCGTATGAGTCAATAATAACAAGTAAACCAAATGGTGTAGCGTAGAATGGAATAGTAGTAATAGAGCAGGATAACAACGGAAAGACAATGGCAATGCTGAGCTCTGTAGTGCAGCTGATAACCTGTATCAGAACTTGAACCGGAACACGAGCAGGAATGTAGTGAGGTCCACAGCATACACCAGGCACAGCGGGATCTGGCAGGAGTCCAAGGAAGACCTGAAAGTAACGTTGCACAGACAATTAGGCATAGTTAGTAACAGGCTTTATACTAGAGGTCTGTGATACATAGGAAGTTCAGAATATGTGACCCAAATAGAATCAGGTTTGGAATAATAAGCAATCAAGGAATCCAACAACCTGATGACACCTAAGAAACAGATGATCACTTTAACTCTCTGCACACCGCATGTGATGAACGCCAGCAACCAGGATAGATCCTCCAATGACCAAAATGGAATTTTGGCAAGTGTAGCATATCTTTATGTACTGAAATAGTCAAAGTCCTGACAGCACCCCCCGTTTTTGGGTAGTCTCTGAACACCCACCAGGTTTAAAAGGAAATTTAGCATGAAAATTACATATCAACTTAGGAGCATGGACATCAGAGTCTTTAATCCAAGATCTCTCCTCCAGGCCGTAGCCCTTCCAGTCTACCAGATATTGCAACTGATTTTGATGCTTACGTGAATCCAGAATCTTATCAATCTCAAACTCCACTACTTGAGAAGTTGTTATAGGAGGTACTTTAGGCAAGCTGTCATGAAACCGATTAAGAATCAATGGTCTAAGCAAGGAGACATGAAAGGAGTTAGGTACATGCATAGTTGGAGGTAACTGTAACATACATGCCACTGGACTGATAATTTGTACAATACGGAAAGGTCCAATATACCTGGGGGCAAATTTCATAGTGGGTACTTTATGTTGAAGATTTCTAGTGGACAACCAGACATGATCACGAACAGAATATTTAGGAACAGTCGAACGTTTTCTATCAGCAAAAATTTTTTAATTATGAGAGGCACTAAGACATTTATGTACCTCTCTCAAAATTCCGGAAAAATGTTGGAGAGAACGTCCACTGTAGGAACTGATTGAAGCTCGGGAACTCAAGGATGCCGGCCACAGTTGGCGAAAAAGGGACTTACACCTGTAGCAGACGAATAGTGAAAATTATGGGCAAACTCAGCCCAAGACAAAAAATCCATCCAGTCGTCTTGAGAAGAGGAAATATACATTCTCAAGAAGGTCTCCAAATGCTGGTTCACTCTTTTGGTTTGTCCATTTGACTGAGGATGATATGCAGAAGAAAATTGTACTTTAATTTGTAATGACGAACATAATGCCCTCCAAAAACGAGCAACAAACTGAACACCACGATCAGACACTATTTCAGAAGGAAGTCCATGAAGATGGAATATCTCCTTGATAAAAATTTGTGCTAGTTTGGGGGCTGATGGAATTCGTGCCAAAGGACAAAAATGGGCCATTTTGGTAAAACGATCCACCACTACCCAAATAACCGTACACCCCCTGGATTCGGGAAGATCTATAATAAAATCTATTTAAAGACGGGTCCATGGTTGGGTAGGCATGGGTAGTGGATGGAGGGGACCCACAGGAGACTGCCGGGAGGATTTATGTTGTACACATTTAGAACAAGAACATATAAACTCTTGAATATCTTTTTTCATGGAGGACCATTAATATGAATGTTGCAGGAATTAATACATTTTATGAACCCCTGGAGGTCCAGAGAAACGAGAATTATGAGCCCAAGAAAGAAGTTTACCTCGTAATTCAGGTCCACAAATATCCTTCCAGGAGGAGGATCAGGAGAGATGGAAGTTGAAGAAAAGGCCAGAGGGTTTATTATAGGGTACCTTTGATCCTCATTTTGTTCTTTCTCTTCCAACATTGAGCGAGAAAGTGTGTCTGCCATTTTATTCAATGAACCTGGACGATACCTGAGGATAAAATCAAAATGGGGGAAAAAGAGTGCCCAATGAGCCTGTCGTGGGTTCAAGCAATGAGTTGTCTTCAAATACAACAAATTCTTATGATCTGTAAAAAATGGTAATTGGATGCTTTGCACCTTCTAGCAAATATCTCCATTCCTCTAACGCTAATTTAATAGCTAATAATTCTTGTTCCCCGATGGAATAGTTACTCTCAGCACAGGAAAACTTTCGTGAAAAGAAACCACAAGACACTGTTCTCCCATCTGCGGCCACTTGGGACAAAATGGCACCAACTCCATAAGTGGACGCATCCACTTCCAACATAAATGGTTTCTCAACATCAGGTTGAACTAAAATAGGAGCCACAGAAAATGCATCTTTGAGAGTCTGGAAGGCATTTAATGCCTCTGGGGACCACACTTTGGGGTTAGCCCCTTTTCTTGTCATAGCAGAAATTGGGGCCACAATTGTTCAAAATGCTTTGATAAACTTTCTATAATAATTGGCAAAGCCTAAAAATCTCTGAAAAGACGTTAATGAAGTGGGCAAAACCCAATCTTGTATTGCCTTCAGCTTCTCGGGGTCCATCTGAAGTTGGGAACCAGAGATAATATACCCCAAAAGAGGTATAACCGGGACCTCAAAAACACACTTAGAGATCTTACCATAAAGCTTATTAGCTCGAAGATGACTTAGTACCTCTTTGACATGAATACGATGATCAGAAAGATTCCTGGAAAAAATTAAAATGTCATCAAGATAAACAATAACAAACTGATAAAGTATATCTCGGAAAATTTTGTTCACAAACTCCTGGAACACTGCGGGAGCATTACATAAGCCAAAAGGCATAACAAGGTTCTCATAATGACCATCTCGCATATTAAACGCAGTTTTCCACTCATCTCCTTTAATTCTGATCAAATTATAAGCTCCCCTTAAGTCAAGTTTAGTAAACAGTCAAGACCCCTTAACTCTGTCGAACAGCTCTGTAATAAGAGGCAAAGGACATTTATTTTTTACCGTGATCTCATTTAGACCTCGAAAGTCGATACATGGACGAAGTCCGCCATCTTTTTTCTTTACAAAAAAGAATCCTGCTCCAGCGGGAGATGAGGAAGGCCTGATGAACCCCTTCCGCAGGTTGTCTTGCACATACTCCGACATGGCTTGAGTTTCAGGGACAGAGAGGGGGTATAATCGACCTTTGGGTGGCACTTTACCAGGAATAGGTTCAACAGGACAATCCCAGGGACGATGATGTGGAAGTACATCTGCCGCCTGTTCAGAAAAGACATCAGCAAACTCATGATAAGGCTGTGGGAGACAAGATGGAACATCTACTTTTACTTCAGCCAATTGTACAACAGGAATCAAACAATTTAGTTTGCATTTAGGACTCCAAGAAAGGATTTGAGAACAAGTCCAATCAATATGAGGGTTATGAAGAGTTAACCATGGTAAACCAAGAACTATATCATACATAGAAGTAGGTAATTCCAACAACTCTAAACTTTCTTCATGCAAAGCTCCAACCCTCAGCTTCATAGACTTTGTTTGATGCGTAACATATCCATTAGAAATTCTAGTCCCATTCAATGCAGAGAAGGAAAGAGAGCGGGATAATCTGACAACAGGAATCTGCAAATCTTGAACCAATGAAGACAAAATAAAGTTGCCAGCTGCTCCAGAATCTACCAAGACAGAAAACACTTGACACGAAGAACCAAAATCAGGAATTCCAACAGAGATTAAACAATCCTTTTTGGGGAAATTCTTTGAGAGAACCGCTAGTTTGACTTCCCCTCCATCAACTAGGGACGACCATTTCCCGGCCTTATTGGACATATAGCCAAAAAATGTTCAGAGGATGCACAGTACAAACACAAATTAGAACACCTCCTACGTTGCTTCTCTACTTCAGATAACTTAGATTTATTAATTTGCATAGGTTCATCAGTTGTATCATGAAATAAACGAGACTGGGGAAGAGAAATTTTAGTATGCTCAGTGCGACTCCTCTGAACCTCTCGTTCTCGCATCCGCAAATCAATTTTAATAGTCAATGAAATCAACTCATCCAAATTCTCAGGAAGATCCTGAGTCACTAACTCATCTTTAAGTTTCTCAGAAAGACCATTCCAATAGGATGCTCTTAATGCTTCATTATTCCACTTAAGTTCTGCCGCTATAGTTTGAAAACGAACCACATACTGACCAACTGGAGATGTTCCCTGTTTCAACCACAAAATGTCCACAGACGCAGCCACTGATCTTAAAAGTAGAAACAAAAGCTTGATAATTAGACATTAAAGCATAATTTCTCTCCCATAAAGGAGAGGCCCATTCAAGAGCAGTACCAGACAATAATGACATTAAATAAGCCACTTTAATACGAGGGGAGGAAAAACTTTGTGGTAATAACTCAAAATGAATCTCACATTGGTTGAGAAATCCTCTGCAGGTTTTTGGATTACCGTCATAAGAGGTTGGAGTCGGTAGATGTAAATGAAAAGCAGAAACCACTGATGCATTCGTAGCAGGTATCTTAAATTTATCCAAACATGTAGAAAGATCCTGTAAACATTGCAAAACTTCAACTTGTGTATTTTCCTGTACTTCCAGATGGGCGGTCAAACCCTGGAGCACCTGTACCCCAGTAGCCTGTTCCAGATCCGGGTTCATTTTTAGGTCTGTGCAAACTGTCACGGCTACAGATACTTGAGACTCCTGGGAAGAGTCAGGCTTACTAGGTAGTATGAACTGAGGTGGTTTTAGGAATGACCTTTTCATGAAATATCACTAGCATGAAATAAAAGTAAATAGAATTTATTCAAGAACAAAAACTGTATGGCAAAGTTCCACATTAAATCTCAATAACACAAAGTTCATGACATGCACTAACAGGTGCAGGGGTAACACTGAACTGTTGTGGGGTGAAACCCCGAATCTGACATGAGGCTAGGGCCTCAGGATAGAATGGAGGTCAATAACAGGGTTGAGCCCTGTAGCGTGACGGAGGTCGGAAACAGGGTTGAGCCCTGAGATGTAACAAGATCCGGAACAAGGTCAAGCTCTGAGACGTAATGAAGATCCGGAACAGGGTTGAGCCCTGAGATGTGATGAGGGTCCGGAACAGGGTTGAGCCCTGAGACATGATGATGGTCCGGAACATGGTTGAGCCATGAGACGCAATGAGGACCCGGAACGGGGTTGAGCCCTGAGACGTGATGGAGATCTGGAACAGGGTTGAGCCCTGCGGTAGGAAGAAGATCCGGAGAAGGGTTGAGCCCTGCGATGTGATGAAGGTCCAGAACAGGGTTCAGCCCTGCGATGTGAGAAAGGTCCAGAGCAGGGTTGAGCTCTGCGACGTGATAAAGATCCGGAGTATGGTTGAGCCCTGCGGCGTAATGAAGGTCCGGGGCAGGGTTGAGCCCTGCGACGTAATGGGGTTCCGGTAAGGATAGACTGTAACAGTGCAGTTGATAACTGTAGAAGAAGTAACCCCAGTGTCCATATGAGTCAATAATAACAAGTAAACTAAATGGTGTAGCGTAGAATGGAATAGTAGTAATAGAGCAGGATAACAACGGAAAGACAATGGCAATGCTGAGCTCTGTAATGCAGCTGACAACCTGTATCAGAACTTGAACCGGAACATGAGCAGGAATGTAGCGAGGTCCACAGCATACACCAGGCACAGTGAGGATCTGGCAGGAGTCCAAGGAAGACCTCAAAGTAACGTTGCACAGACAATGAGGCATAGTTAGTAACAGGCTTTATACTAGCGGTCTGTGATCCATAGGAAGTTCAGAACGTGTGACCCAAATAGAATCAGGTTTGGAATAATAAGCAATCAAGGAATCCAACAACCTGACGACACCTAAGAAACAGATGATCACTTTAACTCTCTGCACACTGCATGTGATGAATGCCAGCAACCAGGATAGATCCTCCAACGTCCACAATGGAACTTCGGCAAGTGTAACTTATCTTTATGTACTGAAATAGTCAAAGTCCTGACATACACTGTATTGTATAGTGGTCATTCACATGCTTTCTGTATTATATTGCAACCCTTAACATGCTCTCTGCATTATATGGCAGTCACAAAATTTGTCTCTGCAGTGTATGGCGGTCACATGAATGCTCTCAGTATTGTATCACAATCACAAAAATGCTTTCTGTAGTGTTCGGCTGTCACAAAAATGCTCTCAGGTGTCACTAATTGCTGGACTTCTCAATTAGAATCCTTATTAGAACCAAGCTGGGTTAAGCCTCAGGCTAGAAATTAGATAACATAACATCTCTCTCAGGTGTTATCAATAACTTCAGCACTGACTCATGCAGGGAATTTCCCATCAGCAAGCCCCTACATAAACCTGCTCTGTGCATTTCTACAGTGCCTGAGTATCAGTTATGTTTTCATAGATGGTCCTGCTTTCAGTGTTGTTACAGCTCCAGTGTTCAGTGGCCCTCATTCAGAGCCGCTCGTAAGCGGCCGTACGCTCGTAGTCATCCGATGTTGTTAAACCACACATGCGTCGGTGTAACAGTGCGCATGTGCGTACGGCTGATTGCGATCATTTTTTCAGTCATTCATCGAATAGTGAACAGGAAGTGACATGTCAAATGTGATTGACAGAACTGTCCGTTTTGGGGCGGTGATGGGGGTGGAGATGGGAAAACGCAGACATGTCGAGGCGTTTTTTGGGCGTACATAAATTATCTGATGCGAACGGCCAATGTGAACGGAAAAAGTGTTACTTCACTGTCTGATCCACTTTCCATTAAAAGTGCTTGCTCAGCTTGTGGTCTGGTATTCTCTACCGCAATGACGATGGTCTCTTCGTTCTTCCCGTGGCTCATCGATGGTTTCCCGATTTATCAATTGAGGCCTCAAAAACAATCAGTTTTGAATTGCAAAAATGCTTGTAAGGTGTTTAGCAAATAGCCTTTTTTTAGTAGCAAAAATCGTACGCAGGTGAACTACTCAGCTGATAATTTCTGGGTTAAACAATCAATTAGCTTACAAATTTATTTTCCATTTGCGTGTTTTTGTCAAATTTTTTATTTTTATTTTTCCGGGCAACAATATTGTACGCAGGTTTGTGGTTTTTCTTCATTTTTTAGGGCCCAATAAAACAATCTTCCTTTTGTTTTTTGCTAAGTGTTAATTAAAACTCATAAATTGTTTTTAACCCTTGGTTTATTTTTCCCTAAAAAATGTTTACATTTCCGTGGTATTGTTTGTAATGTTGTTTGCGGGATTACCTTTTAACCATTTTTTGAATAAATTAACAATAGAATTGTGCAGATTTTCAACAGTAATTTTTATTTTTTTTGGTTTATTTCTCAACCAATTTTGGGGCAATAAAAAAAACTTGATAACGTAAAAACAAATAACAAATGATTTTAAAAACACACAAACAAAATAAGTGGCATTTGAAATCTACAAACACAATTAATAAAAAATTCACAAAAAAGGAGAGGGATATTTTGGGCATTAAGGAATATGGGGCAAACACTGAGAAGGATTGTGGGAAAATTAGCCAGTGCTGTCATCGCCTTTTGGCCCATTTGGCCGGGGTAGGGAGGGAGCCTGAACGGGTCCGGGATGTCCTTCTGCTGGCCTGGCCAGAGGCAGATGTTGTGGCCTCTGGACTAGGCATAGGACTAGGCACATTTGGAGGGATGGCTGTTGTTGTGCCAGAGGTGGAGGGTTCTGATGTTCCGGCAGGAAGGGAGGCCGGCTCCAACATGTGCTGGCGAACGAGCTGCTCCAGGGCATTTGCTATTCGCACGTCGGCCCCAGTATTTTCCGCCAGGGCCTTAGCAATGGTCATGTTGGCCGCAGCACTTTGCTCCAGGGCGTCCGCCACTCGTAGCAGATTGGCGTCCATCCTCAGCAGAATCTCGGTCTGCTGATCCGTTTTAATATTGAGATCACTGAGGAGGCCCACTGCCTGCAAGGGGGAATGCCCTGGACTGTCTGCCACAGGGTCCACAGCCGGATCTACTGCTTCCTCCCCTGCAGAGCCAGCAGAAATTCTGCGGCCAAAGCTCCCCTCTGGAGCAGACTCATCCGCCTGTGTCTCTGTGAGAAAAAAGAGAAAAGAGTAACATTATAATCTAGATATTGTCCCAAACACATTTCTGAGTTGTTAACATTACAACATTTACCTGGGGCAACATGAGGAGCCGCAAAGTCTGGCATGTCGGTATCCATGTTCGACACGCCAAACACCTCCTCATCCTGCACACACCCCTGGGTCAGCTCCTCCAAATCTGTGAGCTCCAGTGACACAGGGGTGGGACCCCCACCTGTCCCCCCTGCATGCCTAGCCCTATCAGCCAGTTTTTGCTTAAGACGATATTTGAAGTCGCTCCATCTGTGGGGTAAAAAGTTGGCATTATTCCTGCAGTATTTGGACCTGTAAACACTTTTTACTAAAATGTAGTTTTTACGTACCGGCGTTTGACCTCCCGGGTTGAACGTTCACAATCACCCACCCTATTGACACCACTGGCTATGTCATCCCACATTTTTTCATTTCTGGCTTGCACCCATATTCCTTGGTGCCTGTTGCAAGTTATCATTGCACATTTGCACCAAAACCTCCATCTCCTTTCTTGTGAATTGTGGCTGCCTTTTTTTTTTTGGTTTAGTTGGCCTACTAGGCCCAGCAGCCTCTTCCATGGCATCCTCCACTCCTTTTTTTAAAATGGGATTAAAATTTTAAATGTAAAATTTGCCTAAAATAAACATAATCCTTTAGCCCAAAAAAGAGAAATACTTACCTGGCGCCTCTTGACCAGTGCTTTGCTGCTCTGTAGTCATTTTGGACTTTCAGGTCTCACTACAGCAGACCGATTTGGCTTTTCAGTGACGTTTTTATACATGCGTCAGCATTATTCGACCGCATCATTGACTGTGCGCTCCTATTGTCCGTCCTTAATTTGAGCGGGAAAATAAAGACTATTTATGGCTTGGTGTGACTGGAGTCGATGTGGCATGTTGTTTGTTGGAGGTTTGGTGTAGGTGTATTTTTGAGGTTTTGCTGTTGACTGAGTAGAAAGAGGACATTTTTGGTGGTTTTTTTTTGTTTATTTCTAGCTTCTTTATTTTCCGTTGCTTATTTTTTTATTGTTTGGCTATTTTTTGGTGATTTTTTGAGTAAGTATTTTAAAAAACCACCGTAAAAAATAATAGTAAATAGTTTACAAATGTTTGTGATATTTTTTTATTTTGCTTTGCAGTTATTTTGTCATTGCCCCAGTGACGTTTTTGAATTTTGGGATATTTGTCTGTTTTTGGTAAGTGTTTTTGTTTTCATGATTTTACAAATTAGATGTATTGTTCTTAGCATATGTTTGGCAAAGTAATGTGTTTTTTTTTCTGGGAACACTCATGTCTTACCACTAAATGTAGCGTACTATTTAGCAAACTAATATGTCTTGTTTTAACTGTAAAAGTAGCGTACTATTTAGCGAACTAATGTGTCTTGTTTTAACTGTAAAAGTAGCGTACTATTTAGCGAACTAATGTGTCTTGTTTTAACTGTAAAAGTAGCGTACTATTTAGCAAATTAATGTCTTGTTTTAACTGTAA
The DNA here is from genome assembly GCA_031769625.1 of Taudactylus pleione. Lineage (NCBI taxonomy): Eukaryota > Metazoa > Chordata > Amphibia > Anura > Myobatrachidae > Taudactylus > Taudactylus pleione. Next base: position 3,710,989 of record JAUIMM010000370.1, on the reverse strand, counting down.
AAGTAGCGTACTATTTAGCTAACTAATGTGTCTTGTTTTAACTGTAAAAGTAGCGTACTATTTAGCAAACTAATGTGTCTTGTTTTAACTGTAAAAGTAGCGTACTATTTAGCGAACTAATGTGTCTTGTTTTAACTGTAAAAGTAGTGTACTATTTAGCGAACTAATGTGTCTTGTTTTAACTGTAAAAGTAGTGTACTATTTAACGCACTAATGTCCCCTTATTTAACTGTAAAAGTAGCGTACTATTCAACGCACTAATGTCCCCTTATTTAACTGTAAAAGTAGCGTACTATTTAATGCACTAATGTCCCCTTATTTAACTGTAAAAGTAGCCTACTATTTAATGCACTAATGTCCCCTTATTTAACTGTAAAAAATGCGTACTATTTCGCGCACTAATGTGTTTTTATTTTTTCAGTGTAAAATCATGTTTTACCACTAAATGTAGCGTGCGATTTTCCGAACTAATGTGTGCTCCCTTCTTTTTTTTTTAACCTAAAAAATGTATTTACAATCCAAGTTTTCCCCAAAAAAACTAGAAATATTTTCTACTTTTGAAATGTAGGTTGTTCTACTCATGACAAGACCCCGGCCTGTAAGCATCTTTGGATTTCTTAAAAAAGATAAGTATATTTTTCTTTACACATTTCTCTAAAACAATAACTACCTGGCTTACCATTTCAGGTTGATGTTGGTCGTATTATATTGGCCATGATTCCAGAACCCGACCAACCTCAACTTCGTCCCAGGCATAGGCCTCATAGGCGTGCAAGGCCCCAGATATATAGAACACGTCACCCTTTTTGGAATGCCAGATGATGAGGTATTAAGATGATACCGTCTTCCTCCACAAATCATCCTAGATACTCTCTCATTAATAGAGAGTGATCTTGAACGGCAAATTGACAGTCCTACAGCAATACCACCACTTACGCAATTAATGTCGGTGTTACATTTCTGTGCCTCAGGATCCTTTCAAGCCACTGTGGGAATAGTTGCCGGAATCTCCCAATCCTCCTTTTCAAGGATCCTGAGGGCAGTGATGGAGGCCATTTTTAAACATCATTTTATTAAAATGCCAGTGGATATGGGTTCCCTTAGTGTGGCGAAGGCCAATTTTTACCAAATAGCTGGCTTCCCACACATCATAGGGGTTGTGGATGGCACTCACATACCACTTCAGCCTCCAGCAAGGCTGGAGGCTATTTTTAGGAACCGCAAACACTTTCATTCACTGAATGTAATGGTGGTATGTGATGCCTCCCTCCAGATCCTGTCCCTGAATGCCAAATTCCCCAGGAGTGCACATGATTCCTTCGTCATCTGGCAATCAGGGATTTGGCACAAATTAGACAACCTACAAGCTGGTGATGCGTGGCTTCTGGGTAAGTTGACACCTTCTGTTGCAACCACTGCAAAGCTTGTTACACAATGGTCCTGATGTTTGTTTTTGTTTTTTTGACAGGAGACAGTGGTTACCCTTGCACGCCCTGGCTGCTCACTTCTTATTTGGCTCCCACACCAGGGCCACAAAGTGAGTATAATTCTGATCTTACAGCCACCAGGCAGGTGGTGGAGCGCTGTATCGGCCTTTTAAAAGGCCGATTCAGATGCCTCCACCGCTCTGGTGGCGACCTCATGTATTTGCCGGATATGGTTTCGAAAATTGTGGTCCTGTGTGGGATATTTCACAACATCGCCATAAGGAGTGGTGTCCCAATGCAGCCAGATGATGCCTTGCCTGAGGATGGCCCCCCCGAGGTTGGTCAGAGGTCAGTATGTGGGGGGGCCATACGCGATGATGTGGTGGCCAGATATTTTAGGTAATTATTGTAAAAAATGTAGTTAATTGACACAATGTAGACATGTAAGATTTTAATGGCCAATTTTAATTTTTTTTTTTGTGTCTTTTATTCCATAAAATTACCCGAAAAAACGATGCCTACTACCTGATCCCAAAAATTGTCTTCATGTGGCCACATTGGATATAACTTCTGGAACAATTATTTCTTCGCCTCATTTGTGGATTCATGTTGGCCTGCTACTTCTTCAAACAGTTCTTGATTGTTGTTGTTTTGTTTTTTTTGGTGTTGGTTATTTTTCGGAGTGTGTTTTCACTGTGTGAATTGATTGTCACAATTCACTTTGTGTTTATTATATGTGTGGATTAAATTTTTGGTTTACGTTAAAAAGACTTTTCCTTGGTAAATTACAAGCAAGTGTAACCTGGTCCAAAAAAGGCAAACTTTCTTAATGGCTAATCCTGTAATGTGTTAAACTGTAAAGTATTTTACCATGCTTTGTGGCTAAAAACAAACACCAAAGGTATTATGGTGAATCAGTATGTTTTCTAATCTAGGCCTAAGCAGGTTTGATTTAATATTTACATTACCCACCAAACAAAAAAAAAAAAAAATGCTGGTAATTCTACAAACCTATTGGTATTGTTAGGTGTTTAATGTGCCAGCTTACATACTTACTTGAGCTTTCTACAATCAAATTTACATTAATTAAAAAAACATGCTCCAATAGTCGACTTATGTAAGGTTAAACAATCTAATATTTACAGACAAGGAATGAGACTTTAATAAATCGAAATATCTTTTATTTTTAACAACATTTTTAGGGGGGAAAAAACAAAAAAATTAGTGCCGCAGGACCGCCAACATGTGATCCAGGACCACAAGCATCCCTACGACATGACCCCTCAACATGTGCAAGCCTTCCTGCATTGCTTGCATCCGCCTCTGGTCCTCTGTGGGTTAAAAAAAAAGTGTGGATTACTAAACTGACACCTTAATTTATACGTTACCAAACAACTTAAAATTCAGACTATACTTTAAAAAAATATATAAAATTATAAAAAAAAACAAAGTAATGGCAAACGCAAAGATTGTATGAATACAAACTATAAAAATTACACATAAAAAGACAACCAAAAAAAGGGCGAAGTACGCAAAAACACTACATTTGTTGGTACCGTAAACTAGAAAGACACAAGTATGAGTGTTTGGACATGTGTGATATGTGTAAGGGGTAAACATCCTAGACATTTTTTTGCAAAGATATATATCCAAAACATTAGAAATACTTAACAAATTGGAAATGCACAGGCAAAAGGACAACATCACCCAAAAACAAAAAAATGCCAAAGCAACCATAGTTTAAAAGGGAAACATACCGGTCATATTGATGCCTGGTCCTGGAGCCCCGACATCGTCCTCCTCTGAGGTGGGCCAGTGCTGGTCCGATGGAGGAGGGGATATTTGACTAGGTGTGGAGGGGGAGAAAAAGAGAAGGGTGGGTGGAGGGGAGGGTGATGAAAAGAGAGGGGGGGTGGAGGGGAGGGTGAATTTTGAGGGATGGGAATATTAGGAGAGGGAGGGGCCTCACGGACTGGCCGGTCTGGGGTGGAGGGGGAATTTGGGGAAGGTTGGGGAGAGGAGGATTGGGTGGGAGTGGGGGATAGGGGACGAGGCCGACGACGTTGTCGGATTAGATGTCGTAGTCAGTGCTCAGCCCCTAAATAATGGATAAAAAATGTTAACGTTTTTTTTTTTCTTTTGGTTTTGTTAACAATTTACACACCCCAAAATTTAAATTGAAAAAAAAAAAAAAAGGAAAACATGCACACGCAGGTATGCCCTAAATAAACAAACAGGGCTAGACGGAAAACATGCACACGCAGGTATGCCCTAAATAAACAAACAGGGCTAGACGGAAAACATGCACACGCAGGTATGTCCTAAATAAACAAACAGGGCTAGACGGAAAACATGCACACGCAGGTATGTCCTAAATAAACAAACAGGGCTAGACGGAAAACATGCACACGCAGGTATGCTTACATTTAAAATGTTAAAAAAAACACTTACTTTCGCTAATTTGCTGCCGCAAATTGGCCAAAAGGTGTGGGGACCTGCGGTGGAGATCCGACCACCGCCTTTCAAGCTGGCCGATATTGCGGCGGAAGCCCAAATTACGCAGCCGGCGCCGCACCTCCGCATAGGCGAGCCGCTTGCGGAGGTTTGTGATGGGGGCCGGATGATCAGTGATTCTCCGGTCCATCACATCTGTGAGGACCAGGAGTTCTCTACGTGTAAATGCTGCGGCTCTCATGATGGCAATGATTTTTTCCACAAAAAACAGTTTTAATAAAGGTCCCCGAAAAAATTGGATTGGCTAATGTACTTTGAAAAATAACAGAACGCATTGTATTGGTTATTGTATGAGTCATGTGACCTACACCCTCACAAATATAATGTGAATTATGATAGCCTTGATGCAGTGACATGCGTAAGCTAATTTAAATAATATTAATAAAGATGAAAAATCTGCATCTAAACTAACGCAAAACAATAGTAGCATTCAAACAAACTATAAAATTTGAAAATCCATCTCCTTGGTACACACGTACGTATTCTGCGGAAGGAATGACACACACGAACAATAATAAAGTTTATTGACATTGTTAAAAAAAACGGATTGCAAAAATGTGAATACCAATTAAGCTAATTAATATACTGATTGCTATTAATCGATTCAAGTATGTGGGCAGAATGAAATAGCAGGCAATCGAAAACTGACAAGGCCACTTCCGGAATTGACTTGTGCGAGCGTTCCCTGCAACCAAAGAGGAGACGGACGGTCGCTATTTCAAACGTTCGCTAGCTAGAGGAGGGGTTGGGAGACTATGGGGCGAAAGATTAGCTGCGAACGAAAATACGAACGAGCGGTTTAATTTACATTTTCCCGCTCGTACGCTGTACGTGCGAACGTCCACTTGCGTCCGGGTCTGAATCAGGCCCAGTGTTCAGTCTTCTCCACACCAGCACATCCATATCCACATTTTCATCAGCGTTGTTACTAGTCAGAGTCCTCATACTAGCTAAATACTCTATTGCTTTTACGGTGGGAACCAACTACACTGGGCCGTGACCTAGGTCCCCACTGAGTAAATTCCATATCCTCTTTCTTGGGTTGCCTGATGAAGTTTGGTGGGGTTTTAAGGATCCCAGACACGGGGCAATTTTTCACACGATATGGCCGTTTTCGACTGATCGTAACGACCAATTGTATGAAAAGTAGTGTTTTCATACATGATTACAATGCGATGCGCGTCCCCAGCATGTATCGGCATCGTAGATCAGATGGTTTTACAGAATGATTTCGACCAAACAGTATGTTGTGACACATCTTAATACATCGGATCGTATGGTCGTTTGTACAATCGTACCTTTTCTAAATACAAATTGTACAGAATGTCAAGGGATGAATTTTCAAGGGAATCGTATGCGAGATCAGATCGGATACAAATCGCCCCATGTATGGGGGCCTTTAGACTCCGCGCCAGTGTACAATATTTGGTTGTGCTAATCTCACCTGTTTGCATTTATGATTTATGTGCAAGTGTGTACTCTGATACACTTGCTGTCTGGTTTTGAACTCCAGTGTTATTGCATCTACTCTGTGTATCTCATTGCACTCTATACGCTGTTCCCACAGTGCATACACTCCATGTATCTTATTGCATGCTACTTTCTGTTCCCATAGTGCCAACACCTCTGTGCCTCTCAATGCACGCTACACGCTGTTTCCACAGTGCCAACACATTTGTGCCCCTCATTGCATGCTACGTGCTGTTCAAACCATGCCAACACCTTCTTGTATCTCATTGCATGTCACTCGTTCCAAAACCTCTGTGTAACTTATTAAGCACTATGCACTGTACAAACAGTGCCAACACATCTGTGCCTCTCATCGCACACTGTGCACTGTATAAACAGTTTCAACGCATCTGTGCCTCTTGTTGAACGCTACTAAACTCCCATACTTTGGGTACACAGCTGTACTTACGGCTGTTTGTGTTAACCACCTCAGGGTATCCTGTGGCTACCACAGAATATACTCCATACTCGCCATTGCGTTCAACTCTGAAATTGCTGTCTACTACCTTCCCCGACTGCCTTGTGCCTACCACTCTTCATATTTTTATGCTATCTGACATTTAGGTCCCTACTACACTGAGGGCCTGATTCAGACCTGCTCGCGAGCGCAGGATGCTCGCAAGCGGGTCGATGGTGCCCTACTGCGCATGCTCCATCGTGCGCATGCTCCGTTGTGCGCATGCGCAAGACCCCGCTAGCGACGGGGTAGCCGTCGCTCCGGGTCTCGCACCAAAGGGGGCGTGCTGTTGATGTTGATTGACAGCACGTCCCCTTTGGTGGGCGTGCCGGGGGCGTGGCTGCCAGACGGAGGCGTTCCCATGGGAACGCCTACCATCTGAAGCCGGCCCCACTGACATCACTAGTGATGTCAGTGGGAGTGATTTTGGCTCTGATAGAGCCAAAATCACTCCAGGGCTTGCGGCAGCGAGACCCTACCGCAGGGTCTTCGTCGCAAGCCCGATGGTCGCAATGGTCTTGACCATCGCGACCATCATCATGGACGCTCGCTATAGCTGTGGGTGGTCACCCACAGCTATGCGAGCATCCAAGAGGCCGCTCCATTTTCATGTAGGAGGGCCCTGATTCAGAGCGAGCGCTGTGGTCAGAGCGTCCGGCTCTGAATCAGGCCCTGAGCTCAGAGTCCTGTGGCATCCAAGTACCTCTGAGCATATAATGCTGTACGGAAATGGCGACTTCCTATAAGTGAACCTGTCTATGTGTTTGGTTCTAGGGATTCCTCTTGTACCAAGCAGTAGCCCTAACTACTGGCAAGTTATTTATTCTTAGGATTCATACACACAGGGGCTCATGTGCACCAAATTTACATAGGGAAAGATGCACGTAATACAAATAGTAGTAAAAAAAAAAAGATTAGCAGGTATGACTCACTGATGGTCAGAACTGTGGGCCTGATTCAGACCCGGTCGCAAGCGCTGTGTGCTCGCAACCGGGTCAATGGTAGGCCAGTGCGCATGCGCACGACGGAGCCGGCTCCGTTGTGCGCATGCGCGAGACCCGGATAGTGACGGGCAGTCTGTCGCTCTGGGTCTCGTACCAAAGGCGCACGTGCTGTCGATGTTGAGTGACAGCACGCCCCCTTTGGTGGGCGGGCCGGGGGCGTGGCTGCCCAGGCGGAGGCGTTCCCATGGGAACGCCTACAGTCTGGGGCCAGCCCCACTGACATCACAAGTGATGTCAGTGGGAGAGCTTTCGGCTCTGTTAGAGCCGAAAGCTCTCTGGGGCTTGCGGCAACGAGACCCTACCACAAGGGTCTTGCCGCAAGCGCGATGGTCGCGATGGTCTTGACCATCGCGACCATCATCATGGCCGCTCGCTATAGCTGTGGGTGGTCACCAACAGCTATGCGAGCGGCCAGGAGGCCGCTCTAAAAAACAAGGAGGCCGGCCCTGATTCAGAGCAAGCGCTCTGTCAGAGCGTCTGGCTCTGAATCAGGCCCTGTATCTCTACAGTGGTAATGTGCATGGAGGCGGCAGCTCTGGTTATATTTTATTGAATTTTGAACCATTTTAACATTTTCGAGCATTTCTATTAGAGAGCTACAAAAACTTGGGTCAAAGTTGAATCTGCTCAGAAAAGCTTTGAAACTTGTAAGCTTGGATAGTGTACTCTTAAATAAAAGCACAGTGAATCAGTCATCAAAATATTTTATTATTGCAATTTTCCAGAATAAAAGGAAATAAATGTGGTTTAAAAAAAAGTAGTTGAGGTAATAAGGGGAAAAAAGAGTATCAGACTTGTTAAAACTCAAGCAATGATCTGGTCAATTTATCTAAGCAAAACCTTCATTTTCAAACCCAACCCCAAAATGCCATCTGAATTTTTTTAATTTCAAAAACTGTAAATTGAGGAATTAATTTACAGTACACAAACCTCAGGAAAACTCACCGAAAAAACATCCCAAAAAAGAAGTGGATCACTGCCACCTCATACGTTGACAAACATTACCAGCCAGGACTGGACTCACTGGCAGCTGGTGTGGCTCCCCTTTTCGAATTTTGGACTGCGCTGCAACCCCACCCCTGGAGCTGCCACTGGTTGTGATAGGCGAGATATCTGAAACTGCAGCTATCTTTCCTGTCTTCCCTAAAAAAATTAAAATATAAAAAAAATTGAAACCCCCCTCCCCTTCTTGAACTTGCTGTGCTACTAAGCATTGATCCCAGATATTTAGTTAGGCTTTTGCGTGCCCACCTACTTTATAGATAGACAGCCAATTGGGCAGCCATTTAGGAGTGGAGAAAAAGCTCCTATCTATAAAGCAGGAAGGCTTGCCAAAGATTATCTCATGGACAACTGTGATTGCATGGTCTTTTGTTTGTTTTTTCAATCCAATAGACTATACGGAGGCAACATAAGAAGAAGCAGAAAGGTAAGTGATAACTACACTACACTACAGAATATATACTGTGCATATTAGCTCCAACGTGCACACATACGCCAACGTAGATGGGCCCCCCTCAGCTCTGGGCCCCATAGCATAGGCATATATTTTATTAATAATATTAAAGCCACACAGATCTTAATAAATGAAACATAAGAAGGCACACACATATATACTATATATATATATATTATATATATATATATATGATATATATATATATTTTATTTATTTTTTTATAAAAAGTGGGTACTTATATTCTTCAATAATTGAAAGGGGTACACTTTAGTTTTAATAAAGCAAAGAGGGCCACATTTATTTTTCCTTAAAACTGCTGTTGCCCACCAGTCAGAGGTTCCAAGAAGCGTATCCCTGAAGGTTATAAAATTGCACTTGTGGTAATCCTAATCTTTTAAATAAAAAGCAGTCCATAAAGAAGGTGCTAATCTAGCACTGAAACAGCTGTAGGGCCACATGCATCCTTCTACTGTGGCCACCAGTGCAGTTTTGCAACAGGTACTTTATTCAGGATACTCTGGGATGGACTGGGGCTCTAAATCAGCCCTAGAAATCTTTTCTGTGCTTTCACGTAAAAGGAGAGTGACCTTGTCTCACGGGGGGCGTGGTTACATCTCATGGGGGCATGCTGCGAGGCACAGGGGCCTGGTCTCACGGCACGCCCCATCTCTCGGCCGGGCAGAACCTTGTCAGAAGTGCCAGATGGCTAGTCTGGCCTTGGGGATACTGAAAAGTATTTGGACATGGCTTTTGCACTTTGCATACTTTTATGACGGAATACATTTTTTTAACGGGTATATGTACACAAACACACCTTACCATTGGAACAGGGCCAATCTCCTGTGAGCCTGGATGGCTGAAATAGCCTCAGCCTTGCCTTTCCTCACATCACCAGCCACTCACCACTGATTTTAGAATAGTTTTCCCTAAGGTTTTGAGGATCTGCATTCGGAAGGCTAACTACATAGCCTCCCCCAGTACTCTGGTTGCAACAGGCTCCCTGCGGTGAGTGGTCCAGGAATTCTATGATGTACAATAACTGTCTTGCAGAAATATTTTGACCTGCTACTTTAATGAATGTTGTAAAACTATACAACTTGGATCTCATATCGGAAAAGTACATCAACCACATTTGAACCTCATATCACTTGCCAGTAGATTATTATGCACATCTGGAACAATATGGTAATTATATTAAGTTTCTGTCAGAAGGCTACCCCTCCTCATTTTAAAACCTAATAGCTTTCACTCTGCTTTCCACTACTTTCCAGTTAGTAGAGTGGGAAACATTCACTGGGAAAGAATAGTGAATTTTATATGTCATACACCACTCATTCTATATAGCAGAAAGGATTATACTTAAAGCATCTAAACCACATTCTGATGTAAATACATATAAATACAGAATATACATATTCTATGATGCACCACCATGCAATAATTTATGATGTTATTTAATAAAAATAAAATATGCAATAAAGAAATGTTTTGATTTATGATCTTTGTGGATGTAGAGCTTTATCTTTTGTTCAAATAAAGGATTTATAAAAAATATATATTTTCTTGTCCATCACTGTTCATTACTATAGCAACATTAGAAAAATAAGAAAATAAATATTTTGAAATTTTAATATTTATTATCATATTTTTTTTTATAAGAGGGAAAAAGTACCTGAACATACTAATCTATAAGTTGTATGCCCAGTGACAGAGATGATTAGTCAATCTACTTTACAGTTGCTAGCTACTGTAGCACTTTCTACAGAAATATACAGTATGATCCTAATGAGCTGTGGAGCAATAAATCATTCCTTAAAATACTCAGCCAAGTCACTCCTCCTCCATTTTTCAAACTTGTCTTAATTATTCATCTCTTAGTGGGACAGAGCCTTTAATTATTCTGTTCGGCTTTGCAGGGGGTGGATTGAATTTCACCCTATGAATAATAAACATCCAAGTTAAAAAGCTACTTTGTGAACAGTGTTAATGTTGAGCTGTGTCATTTTCACACATTATTGTGTACTGAACCTCTCACATTATTTGATGGTCACAGATGAGAGTATTAAATTACGCATAACAACAGCTGTGAAACGGGCATTGAGTTGTATATTATAACATAATAATGTACTTGGAAGGTAGTACTCACACAAAATAGTTATATACAATGTTTTCAGATGAGATAAATACTGTATATCTAACTGGATAACACAGTAAATAAATTGTAATCCAGTACTTCCTACTAGAATACAATTAACCTATCCGAATGACGGTATTTTGCCTTTCAAATGCTTATTAAATCTAGAGAATTGGGTGACATGAAAACCACAGGTTGGAGAATCTTAATCAATTACTGTAGATGAAGAGACTAAGGGGTCTATTTACTAAGCTGTGTTAGGAGATAAAGCAAACGGTGATAAGGTACCAGCCAATCAGCTCCTAACTGCCATGCATCAGGCTGTGTTTGAAAAATAGCCGTTAGGAGCTGATTGGCTGGCACCTTATCACCTTCACTTTGTCTCCTAACACAGCTTAGTAAATAGCCCCCGAAGGACCTGATTCAGATGCGTTTTCTCATGCAGTCTATGTACTAAAATAAGCAAATGCCTGCCAGCAGACTCCCCGCCTGATCTAGCATGCAATGGACTACGCAAAAGCTGCTACACCCACTTTCCTTATCTGCGCTGTGAGTAAATCCACTGGGGGTTGAGTACACACCATCATCAATGCAACATCGGACTCACATCGACTCCTCGAGTAATCAGTGGGCTGAGAAAATTCAAGTACATCGCTTTCTAAATATGACCTCTGAGACTGGGGTTCTGCAATTGGGAACGCAGCCACGATTGCAGGCACACTCTTGGAATTCCCATAGTACACCTACGAACCAGCCTCTTTTTGCGTTCTCTTTCAGCCACCTCCCCGACTTCACCAAGGAATGCCCATGGATCGCAGTGGTCTTCTCAGGACATTGCGATTACAGATACTTTGTGCATGCTATTTCAAACTTCAGCTCGCATGTGTCCAGTGAGACTTTCCTCGGAGTTTCGTGCATGCGCGGTTGCAAAAACATCTGCATTGCATACAACTCTGCATCAGGCCCTAAGGGTCGGATTCAGAGGTACATGCATGTTTTCGCATTCGACCAATGTTTTTTTCAACTGCGCATATGTCTGAGTTGCGCTGTGCATTTATCGTGATGGATTTAAGATGGAGGTCGTGTGATACCCCTAAAGGGTGCATTGTTTAATTTGTACCACATATGTATGTACACCAGAGATATATATCTAAGGCCAGTTAATTTATTTGTGTTAACCTCCGTTTCCTCCCTGCTGTGAGGAACTTGGAGCAGCCTGCCTTAGAGGACTATGGAAACTATAGGGGCACGCGACTCAGGACACTGCATGATGCCCAGCAACAGGGGAAAACTGTCCCCATAGAGGACGAGTGAATGAAAGGGCAGAGCGGCGCATGCGGTCGGCGGGAAGCGGACCCGCACGCGACCGGTTGTGTGATATAAGGGACACCCACAGGTGCCGCGAGAGGTTGTTGCCTGAGATAAGCGAGCAGCGAAGGGAAGCGCTGCGCTTACCGGAGGGATAGTGGACTACACCGGAGGCGGACAAGTACAGGAGACCTCTGGGCTAATTCTCTCCTACCTCAGGGTAGATCGGAGATTGTGGCCAGCGCAGTGGTGGCCGGAGCTCTGAAAGGACTGGACGGCAGCAGAGGAAGTCCTTCCTGTGGGTGGCGCTGATTGGGAGGCATCGGAGGAGTGGAGTCCAGACGGAGCTTCCCCTCAGACTGGTCTGCCCCTTCGTGTGACAGAGCCGGAGAGCTTCAAGTGCAGAGTCGCGGCTTTCCAGATGGTAGGCTGAGCCAGAGGCGGACGTGTGAGTAATTCAGCCAGCCTTTTGAATAAAACATACACACCACCACCACAGTGTATGGGGCTGACAAGACTTAATGGAGAGGTGTAACAGTGGCCCCCATAGTTATAGTCAGCAGAGACTTTGTTAACAGGCACAAGAAAAGTACATTAAAACTTACTGGAATTGACAGTGTGTATGCAGAGTATTCCCCAATATGCCTGTCTCTGTTATCTTCACTCAAGGAGACAATTGAGATCTCAAACATTATCCTACCGTATTGTTCTTCAGGGATAGAACAGCCCAAGTCAGTAATAAATATTTGGATAAGAACTGCCGAGAACCCCTATGTTAATGGGCAGCAGAAAATCTTATATTTATTCTACCAGTGACCACATAGCTCCATTGGAAGTAGTAAGTTGTAGGAGGAATAAAGCCGGAATATCGCCATAAAAAGAATTGCATCTTAAAATCTCACTGCATAACCAACCTTTTAGCTGTTATTTCAACGTTTTGTCTGCTGTAATCACAAAGGAAAGGAAAATAAAGAAGCAGGAGACCATAAACTTATTCGTCGGTCTCAAAAGACGTTAATACAGTCTGCAGTTTCCCTAGGAGTTAAATAATAGTGACTTCAGTAAATATCCCGGGCACCGTTTGCAAACATTACATCAACTAGTCACTCCACTGCATGCATAAGGGACGAGAAACTATAATTTGTTTTGTGCACAAAATAATAGGGCAATTTATGACCTCCATTATTGACGATATATGGTAATATTTTCTTGTTGCATGCCTATTGCTTAACCCCTTTCCTCATCAGCTTGGACAAAGGTTCCTGAGTTCCAGTCATAATAAAGCTTACGGATTTCAGTGTACTTTTTCTGCTGTAAAGTTGTGTAACAAATTGTACTTTAAAATGTTGTATTATGATACTAGTGTAGAAGTTGTTACTTTGCTGCACTACAAATAATTGAATAAATATCTTATTGCCATTATTGCCTGTATCTATTTGGTAACCTTCCGGAAGAACCCAAGGTGAGCCAGAGACAAGTACTTGGTAAGGAATCACCCTAGCACACCCTTATCGGGGTGTCACAGTCGTAGTGTTGATTTGGACACAGACTGATTGACAGGTAGTGAGCGTTTGTGGGAGGTAACAGAGGAGATGAGTAAACAAGCGTGTCGCAAACCATTTCAGTGGGCATGTCAGAGCCAGCCACTGTGTCCTTATATGCAGAGGTACTGACCCCAACATCTTAGCTTCTACAGACATTCTGAGCAACCACAGGGTGTGATGTGTGACCGATGCTGTGTCTTCATACGCAAGTGGCGAATTTGAGACGTCGGTGGAGGGCATCTCTGTATAGAAGATAGTGGCTGCGACATTAGCATACTATTCAATTCCACTGCGTACGAAGCCACAAGAGTGATGGGATTTGCGTCCACCTCTAAATAAGGCCCTGATATACTCTGGAGCCTACTTATCTAAGTATATTTGCTACCACAGAGAAGGCAACGTGCAGCAATTTACTTATGTACTGCATGCAGATCTCAGAACCCAAATCTTCTCAGGGGAGTAGCACATGACCATTGCTCCTCCTATGGTGCATATAGCCAAAGGACTCTATGACAATTTGAACAGTATATGTAATTATTAATTACAGAACACATTACATTCATGAATAAAACTGGGTGTATCTGTAAGGAGGTGAAACAGAGCTCTTACTGGGGATCGGTATGAAATACCGACGTTGAAAGCCCGGCGGTTCTAATCCCGACAGGTAAGTATTTTTCTATTCCCTAACCCAAACCCTCCCTTAGGGGTGCCTAACCCTAACCTCCCCCCCAAGTGCCTAAACCTAACCCTTCCCTTCCCCACAGCCTAAACCTAAGTCTCCCTGGGGGTGCCAAACCCTAACCCCCCCTTCCCCTAGCCTAAACCTAACCCTCCCGGAGGGGTGCCTATCCTTAAGTCCCCCCAGAGAGCCCCTAACCTAACCCTCCCCCCCCCGCGGCTGTCCACGCCCGGCTTACCTTCGATCGGGATGCTGGGCATCGGGCTCCCCGTGAAGGTAAAATGACAGGCGTCGGGATTTCGACGCCTGTCATTAGACCCTTGCCGGGATTAGACAGTCTATATGCATTTAGACCGTCAGCATCGCGACTACATACCGACTGCATATAGGGCCTTTTTCAGATATTGACCCTATTTCGATGCTCACGCAGTTGAGTGATTATCGATAGACTGCGCATGAGCAATAGCCATAATGCACACATGCAGCGATTAAGTTGTGATCAAATCTGACTACTGTTTTCCAGTCCACTGTAGCTTTAGCATTTTTTCGTACGGCAGTTGCGTACAAAATCACAGCTGCTAATGCATTAGTGTGCTCATCTGAATCAGGCCCTAAGTACATACAGTTGAAAAAGTAGCAATAAAACCTATTTAGAAGGTAGAAGTTACTTAAATTTAGAGACAGTGATTTTGTTTTTTAAAATTGAGTGATTTTTATTGAGATTTTTAGAACATCCTGTCACAAGCCAGAGCCGCGTCCTGTTGGATGGTGGTTCTCTCAGGCCGGTCGCTGGAAGACAGAGACACCATGCTGTCAGCTCATAAGGTCCTCCCTTTAGGCGGTGCGTCATCCCTGCTGGAATGGGATTGGTGTTTCCTCCTTTTTCTGCCCTGCTGATGCGATGCTCGGATGCTGGTGATAGCGTTACACGTGTTTCCGGTTCTGGTGTTTGCATCGTGTTGGTTGAGTGTCTTGAACCACAGTCTGCCTGTCTCCAGTATCCCTGCCGCTTGTGTCAACTTGGCGGCACAGGTCTCTTCCTAGTGTCTCCTGCCGCTTGTGTCATCTCGGCGGCACAAGTTGCACTCCAGCGTCATTTGTCGCTTGTATCATCTCGGCAGCACAAGTCACACTCCAGCGTCATCTGTTGCTTGTGTAATCTCGGCGGTGTGTTACAAGTCGCGGTCATGACTTGTCTCCCTCGAGCAGTTTACCCAGTCAGGACTGATTACTCCAGTTTCTCCTGTTGCTAGTCGATCGGCATGCCTTAGGAAGTGACGTGTCATCCACACTGTAGCGTGATTGGTGGTTCATCCTATTTGTACACACTGGACTTTTGCCGCCTTGCCAACTATAGCATATCTGTGAATTCCCTCGGCTCAGCAGCATGGTCAGCGTTCTGTTCCTCCCCGTGGTGAAGATTCTGGTTTTCTCATGGTGGCTTCCGTGCTGTCTACCAACTGTTGTCTACCAACTGTCTACCATCGGCTATTGCCGCACCTTCGGCACACAAGCCGCATCATCGGCACATTTTCCGCATCATCGGCACATTTTCCGCACCATCGGCTCCTAAAGCCTCAGCATCTACTACCAACTGTCTACCGTCGGCTATTGCCTCACCTTCATCACACAAGCTGCACCATCTGCACATTTTCCACACCATCAGCTCCCAAAGCCACAGCATCTGCTATTAACTGTCTACCATCGGCTATTGCAGCACCATCAGCACATTTGGCGCACCATCGGCACATTTGCCACACCATTAGCACACAAGCTGCATCATCTGCACATTTGCTGCATCATCGGCACATTTGCTGCACCATCAGCTCCCAAAGCCACAGCATCAACTATTAACTATCCACCATCAGCTATAGCTGCACCATCAGCACACAAGCTGCACCATCGGCACATTTGCCGCATCATCCGCACGTTTGACACACGATCGGCTCCCAAAGCCATGGCATCTATTATTAACTGTCTATCATTGGCTATAGCCGCATCATCAGCACACAAGCTGCACCATCTGCACATCTGCCGCACCACGGGCACATTTGCCATACCATCAGCTCTCAAAGCCAAAACATTCATTATCAGCTTTCTATCATCTGCTCTTGCCACACCATCGGCACATTTGCTGCATCATTTTCACATTGGCCGCACCATCGGCACACAAGCCGCATCTCTCTAAAACTACACCATTAATTCTTCCTGTTCTAAACTCTTTCCCTCATCACAGGATTCCAGCAGACACCCTTGTAAGCTACTACTACTCCGTGCAGTAAGTCCAGGTGGCTGCCTAAGTACCGGTGAGCAATTTATCTCTAAGGGAACAACGTGCAGTTGTAAGTGGCAGAAAACCTCATAGCCTGAGTTCTAGATGGCTTACTAGAGATGGTCACTGGAATTCGTAACATTATAGTCTGCCCGAATAGTAGTGTAAGAAAGAGTTGTATCTGACTTATAGCTTCTGCTATCATGGAACAAATGCAGAACCCTGCCCAGGTGCTTGCAGCTCAAATTCAGGTTCTCACTCAGAAGGTCCAGGGGCTCTCTTTATGTGTCGAACAGAGCCATTCTCCTGTTCTTCCCGTTCCTCTCCAAGTACTGAAAATTAACCTGCCGTATTGGTTTTCTGGGGATCGCCGACAGTTTTTAAACTACTGCGAAGGTTGCAAACTTTACTTTAGGCTTTGTCCGGTCTCTTCAGGGACACAGTTGCAATGAGTGGGACTGGTTATCTCTCTTCTTCAGGGGAATCCACAGACTTGGGCCTTCGGGTTGCCATCAACCCATGCTGCATTACAGACTGTTGATCCCTTCTTCACGGCCTTGGGCCTATTGTATGATGACCCGGACCAAACTGCTCTGGCTGAGTCCAAATTATGTTCCTCAAACAGGGTCAGAAGGCGGCGGAAGATTACTCCTCAGAATTCCGCAGAAGGGAAACCAACTCGGGTTGGAATGATCCGGCTCTACGTAGCCAATACCGTCTCGGTCTCTCTGAGGCCATCAAGTACATTCTTGTTCATCATTCTCCTTCTAAGTTCTTGGATGATCTCATGCAGCAGGCCATTAGGATTGATCGGCGTCTACGGGAACGAAGATGAGAACAGAACCATCCCACCAGGTCGCCTCATCCTCATTGGATTCCGCTTTCGGACACAGAAGAGCCAATGCAGATTGGTGCATCTCGCTTATCACCCGAAGAAAGTTGCAGAAGACGGTCTCTAGGCCTCTGTATGTATTGTGGAGACAAGGGGCATACCGTGAATAATTGTCCACTTAAACCGGTAAAAGGCTAGGCCTAGCTTTCGGGGGGAATTGCACTTAGGCCTGGCTCCCATTTCCTCCAAATACTCAGTGTTAGTTCCAGCAGCCAGCCAACTTGCAAACTCCACTCTGACTACTTCTGCATTTTTGGATAGTGGGGCGGCTAGCAACTTCATGGATTTCCTTTTCTTTCGCACACCTGGGTGTACCAGCTATCCCTTTGGATCAGAAAATCCCAATCTGTGAACTGGATGGAGGATTGATTCCCTCAGGTCATGTTAAGTTTAAAACACCTCCTTTCCATTTGTCAGTCGGAATTTTGCACTCAAAGACCATATCCTTCTACCTCCTCCATTGTCCCTTGGCCCCTGTCATTCTCGGTCTCCCCTGGCTCAGGGATAATACCACATAGTAGATTGGTACTTTTGGGAATTCGTAAAATGGAGCCATGCCTGTCAGATCCGATGTCTAGCACTCCCTGTTGGGACACTTCAACCTGCAGCTGCCGAGGTTCCTCTGGCCATATTACCCAAAGGTCGATTGTATTCCCTTTCAGTATCGGAGGAAAAAGCAATCAGAGAGTACATCAAGGACAATTTGGCTAAAGGGTTCATCTGCCCCTCTAAGTCACCACTGGGAGCTGGCTTTTTCTTCGTGGGAAAGAAGGATTGATCCCTTCGTCCCTGTATTGACTATAGAGGCCTTAATAACATCACCGTCAAAAATTCATATCCATTACCTCTCATCCCACTACTGTTTGACCAGCTGCACCAGGCTAACATCTTCTCCAAAATTGACCTTCGAGGGACCAGAAAGAGGGGCCACTCTCAGTCACTGTGGGATTAGGTCCTTATTTGATGTTTGAGGCTATGGGCTAAATGTAATAGACTGTGAACTAGCGCCGTTGCAGGAATACATACGCGTATACCCATACTTTTAAAGCAGCAAACATATTAAAGGCTAAACCAAGCTGGTTTAGCTTTTAGCATGCTTGCTGCTTTAAAAATTTGGGCATACTTGCATGTATTCCCACAGTGCCGCCAGCTTGCAGTCTTTTATATTTAGCCCTATACTGGGCAAAGCTTTTTCCCACTTCTGGAAGCTGTGGTATACCCGATTTATTACAGAAGTAAATAACACAGACCCGTTTGATAATGTTACTGGTACAGTGGTAGTGGGAGAGTTCCCAGAGTCTGAAGTGTTCCATTTTTCAAATATGATTTGGGAGTCAGAAAATGATGAGAGCAGAAGTTGGGTGCAGAGTGATGTACTGCCTACTGAAGTAGGAAATGTTGTTTAACCAGTTGACGGTATGCCTTTTCTTAAAGTAAGAAAATATATCTTTGCCTCAGAATAGTTAAAAGACCCTACTCTGGTAAAGGCTAGAGAAGTAAAAGTGGTTGATGGAAACCCAGGAGAACCTGATAGTAGGTTATCATACAGTACCTTCACATGGCAGTGTGTTAACATTTGTTGCATCAAGTGTCCAAGAAAGTAGAAGCTTTGTGGAACAATTGATAGTTCCTAAGGTATATAGGAGAATAGTGGCTCATGGTCACATAACGCAGGACATTTAGGGGATGAAAAAACCTCTGAGATAATTTTGCAGTGGTTTTCTCAGTTGGCAAAAGGTCCATAAAGATGTATCTGACTACTGTGCATCCAGTCCTGATTGTCAGTACCATGCTTCCAGTTCACACCCTAGAAGTTTGCTTGTCCCGTTACTCATTATTGAGGCCCTGTTTATGATAGTAGCCTGGGGTCATCAGTATATTTTAGTTTTAATGGATTACACTACCGGATACCCAAAAGTAATAATGTTGCACAATACATCTACTAAGACAATTGCTAGGTAACTAGTACATATCTTTAGCAGAGTGGAAATACCCAAGGAAATCCTAACTGATCAGGGTACCCCATGTATGTCAAGAATCATGAAAGAGTTGTGATGCCTGTTTAAGGTTACTCATCTAAGGAACATTGTGTATCATCCTTAGACTGATGGTTTAGTAAAGAAGATTAGCAAAACTTTAAAGAATATGCTAAAGAAAGCGGTGGAATTAAAAATGTGAAAGATTGGGATTATTTGTTACCCTACCGTATTTATTGCTGGCTATTAGAAAGGTTCCACAATCTTCCACAGGGTTCTCACCTTTTGATTTGCTGTATGAGAGACACCAAAGGGGATTGCTGGACATTGCAAGAGAGACATGGGAGGGGCAACCCAGTACTTATAAAATTGTTATTGGAAATATGCAGGAAATAATAGCTACAGTGGTGGCGATAGTGAAAGAACACATGGAACGGGCCTAACAGATGCTGCACACAAAGAGTGTACAATTATAATGCCCAATTATTTTGGCTCCCACAATAGAAAATAAATTTTTGCCCAAATGGCAAGAACTAATTGAAATAATAGAAAGAAAACATGGGAGAGGTTAATTATAAAGTGTACCAGTCTGGGAAAAGAAAGCCAGAACAGATCTACAGTACCATGTACATTTTATAAAACCTTGGAAGGCTAGAGTAGCTCTGTCAGCCACCCTGGTTCACCTGGTAACTGGAATACCTTTGGTTCCCAAAGTAACAATAGTCAAAACCCTCTCAACTGTTCAAAAGCTTGAAGCTAAAGTATTTTTCATAAGAAATAGAGATTTGTCTTCTGACATACTGTACTGTACTTGGTAAACAACTGTCATTAAACATGACATAATCACTGAACCAGGGGTTAAGGTTCTCCTAAATGCCTATAGAATAGAAGAAGCCCAATGGGAATTGGTGTCTAAAGAAATGAAAGTAATGTTGGAGTTAAATATGAGTCACATAGTGATTTTCAAGTCCCATTGTACTAGTCTCCGATTATGCTTCTATAATGTTTTTCTGTAAATTGAATAGTGTGTCTGAGTTAGATGCTTACCCAATCCCTCATGTGGATGAAAGGTAGGAAAAAGCCATTGACAGACAAAGCAAAAGTAAAGACAGATTATTCTGCACTGGAGGGTCTACTTCAATATAAGATGTTGCCATTTGGGTTATATGGGGCACCCACCACCTTCCACAGGATGATGGATAAAGTTCTAAGGCCTTAAAGACAGTATGCTGCTGCTAATCTCAATTATGTAGTAATCTACAGTATAATCCTGATTGGCAATCTCATTTACCCAGTGTACAAGCAGTGTTGGACTCCATCCATGAGGCAAGATTTAGATTTACAGTCAACCCCAAAAAAGTGTTGCTTAGGTATTGAAGAGGTGAAGTATCTTGTTTACACTAAAGGCGAAGGTTTGATAAAGCCCAACTTAATAAAATTGTGGCAATACAAAATTGACTATGACTTATAACCAATATTGCCACCATTGCTAGCCCTTTGACTAACCTTTCCTATGGTAAGTCAGTTATGGTTAAGTGGAATCTTAAGGCAGAAAAGCCTTTTCAGATGTTGAAGGTAGCGTTGTGTACCTAACCAGTTTTGATGACTTCTGACTTCAAAAATGAATTTGTCATGTAAACAGAAGCATCAGATGTAAGAATAGGTGTGTCTTGTCTCAAAGCAAAGATGGTGAAGAGCATCTTCATATTTATTTAAGTATGAAATTGAATGTACATGAGAAAAAACATTGGAACAGAAGCATTGTCAATTAAATGAGCAGTAGAGACACTAAGGCAGGGGCATATCTACAATGGGTGAAGGGTGTGCGGTGTACATAGGCCCCAGAGTCCAGGGAGGGCCCATACCACACCCTGCACCCACATTTTTTATACTTACCTCTCTGAAGTCCTGCGTCGTCAGTAGCAGCGCTACACAAAACCTCTGGAAAATGACCACGCCAGCCATTTTCCGGCATTTTGCGCATGTGCAGTAGGGAAATTGCTGGAGTCTACTGCTTCGTCAATGTGCTGCCAGCTGCCGGGGAGAGAGGAGGGGGCCCTGGAAGGGGAATGAGCATGGCCCCCTCCTCTCTTAATACGCCCCTGCACTAAGGGGTATATTTACTAAGAATTGTGTATTAAACACGCTGGGCAACGCAGGGACTCGCATAAGTTTTTTATGCCCCAGATCACAGATTTACTAAGAAACATGTTTTTGACTGTCTATTTTGATTGTGTTGTATCGTGTGAGAGTTCAGTTGTATTGGCCCCCTCTCAAAAGATTCTACTGAGCACTGCACAGATTAGTGTGATATGTGCAGTGCTTCTGTGTGTTATAGGTGTAATAAAGGGTTAAAAAAAAAAAAAAAACCAGTTCCCGAACTCCCCTTCCCAAAGTTCTCAGGTTCCTAGCTTCTGTTTGGTAGACAGTTAGATAGTTAGCAACCTTGATTGCCAGACCACACATCAGAGGCTGATAAAAAGTTGGTCAGTTTTTCTAGTCAGTCTCTCACTGCCTGGGGAGAGAGGGAGAGAGAGAAAAGAGAGAGAGAGAGACTATTACCACTGATTGTACGTGATGTAATAAAATTTGCTGTTTTGTTGCGAGTTGGATTCTAGGGGCCTGATTCAGTTTTGGAAATTGAGTAAGATATAACAAGTAACTGTGTACCTGCACAAACCATGTTGCAATGCAAGGGGTACAAATACAAACATTTTTTTTGCATGTGGGGTTAATACTGGCTGCTTTTGTATGTAGCTCACAAATGCTGGACAGCTTTTTTTTACAATGCAATGTTGATTTCAGTTTGGACACACCACTCCCAAATCATAAATCTCCCTGCACATTTTAAATCTTCCCCATCTGCAGTGCGCTATGGTTTTACCAAGATGCACAGTTACTTGCTCTTTCTTACTCTATTCCCAAACCTGAATCAGGCCTTAGGTCCTTACACCCAGAGAAAGGGAACTTTATGTTAGTTATAGCCAAACACCCATGATAATTAGCAGCTCTGCCTCTGCAGTGACAATTCCTAGTAAGAATTTATAATATAGCTGAAAAACCACAACACACTACATGTTATCATCAAATCCACTAGGATGGAGAAATGGGGGGAGGGGGGTACAGACTGTAACATTAACCAAGGACACCCATGCTTCAAAGGCAGATATTAGAGAACTAACCAGGAACAAGCTATGCAAACCTTGGTAAGCATACAGTCATGTAAGCTAGTGTATTTGTCAAGCACATCATCTGTCAGGATCCCCAGGGAGCACACTACAGGTGGAGACTTCAGCCCGGATAACAGTAGACCAAAAGGCCCTAATAGTGGGACAATACTATAGTAAATGACAGACTGATCTCGGGGATCTCTGGACCTGATTCAGCAAGGAACATAAGTGTGCGCACGCACGCATGCACCCGGCCGATGTTTGCAATCTGCGCATGCGTAGAAGACGCAATGCGCGTGTGTAAACTAGGCGCTGCGAAAGGAAATGCGTTCGCAGACATCACGCAGTCCTACCACCCAGTGATTGACAGGAAGGACCGCTTGTGGGTGGTGACAGGGTGTGGTCATGCGAACGCAGGCGTGTCAGTGCATTTCAACGCCGTTGCAGAGGCGTGCATAAATTAGGCATTGCGAGACCCTACGCAGCCTGAGCTCTCACTGCGTTCAGGAGATGTAGCAAAGACTGGGGGAGGGTCAGGTCAACCACTAATTGTGCGTATGAGTCCGATGCTTCTCGATGTTACCGATGTTTCCGCTGTCTAGCCAGGTATAGAGGACGCAAGTTAAGGGAAGTGGGTGGTATTATGTAGTGCTGGGCGTCTGCTTATTCTGCTGCGATTGCTGTGTGTATGCATTCAATAGCATATACTCGCAGCAGCCGGGTGCGTACGTGCGCACACTTGCGTTCCTTGCTGAATCAGGCCCTCTGTCATTTAGGGAATGCATTTGGGGAGCGGCCACCAATTTATGATGCTTGTCTGGGGTAAGGTAAGTTCTGTGAAAAATGGGAAATTCCATTTATTGAAACATCTGTAGAAATGCAAGGGCTCTCCAAGGCCACAGCCCACTCCTCATCTTGAAGAGGACCTACATTGTTGTCTGAAGAAAGCATGAGAATCAGTAGGGAAGTTGAGTGGTGACTTGACAAACAGCATAAACATGAGAGTATGTGGTAGGAGACCAGTCATGCTCATAAACTTCCAGGATAGGAGATATTGTGCTTGATGTTTGTGATTTGGGGATCTATTTATTAACATTATTATGACTAAAATAAAGTGAAAAAGGGTGTATTCACACCCTTTTCACATTATTTTAGTATCACCTATAGTTATTATTACAGGGCAATTGGAGTAGAATTCGTAAAATTCTACTCCGACCCCTAAGTATCACTTATTTTAGTAATCAGATCGCATTCCCATAATTGTAATGGGAAATGTGATTTGGCCAAAGTTACTAAAAATAAATTGTAAAAAAATATCGGGGAAAGCCCTGTGATAATAACGCCACCTGGAGGTGGCGTTATCTAGGGTCTTCCCCTAGTTACCGGACTCCTGCCCTGCTCTAACGGCGAGAGCAGAGCCGGGAGTCGGTCCCAGTAATCAGCTGTGTGGTCTAAACAGACCGCAAGCTGATTACTGTAAAAATAAAAATTGTGAAATTTTTTTTTACTTACCTGACTCCAGGGACCGGTGATCAGGCCTCCGGTAATGACTCCCCTCCGGTCAGCTGGTCTCCCATAGTGTATAGAATACAAAAACAAAAGAGAAGAGAAATCCTGGCGCCTATCTAACCATGCACTTGTGGGCAAAACCAATACGTTTGCTGCAGCTATCGGTTGTTGATAGGGAATTGTCAACCCTTCTTAGAAAACTTTAAAAAAATAGTAAAAATAACAGACAGCGCTGCAATCAATAGGATTCACCACACAATACTTCCTTTAAAAAATACATATTTATTAATACATAATCAATATAAAAAAAAATATAAAAAAGAAAATTGGCCAATATCAAAAAAAAAGAAAAAGAAAACACAATATGGAATTTGGAGCGGATATACATAATATTCCACTTATTCCAATTAATAAAATATATTATAAAGTATACTGAACAAAGACACCAATAATATGGTACCATCAATTAGATAGCTATATGCACCACACATGTATAAAATCATGCACTTCGTTTCAGAGCAAACATATAAAATACAACCAATCAGCTCTGGCTGATCATACTATTATGCAGCTCTGCTATCTAATTGATGGTACCATATTGATGGTGTTTTTGTTCAGTATACTTTATAATATATTTTATTAATTGGAATAAGTGGAATATTATATATATATCTGCTCCAAATTCCACAAGACACGTTCCATATTGTGCTTTCTTTTTTAAAGGAAGTATTGTGTGGAGAATCCTATTGATTGCAGCGCTGTCTGTTATTTCTACTATTTTTTTAGGTCTCCCATAGTGCACTGCTGCCCGGTCATCAGGTGACCGGGTCCCAGTGCAGTATTGGAGATCACCTGACCGGATGCATGGAGGACATCACCGGAGGCCCGGATCATGCAGGTAATTGTAATTAAGGGAGGTGGTCTGCGATCGTGGGGGGCGGGGCTTAGCACCGAGGGGGGTAGCAGCGGCGGCCAGTCGGCGCATGCGTGGGCACTTTGTCACGGTATTTTTTGTGAAAATACCGTGATAAGGCTCCGAAGGGGATTCGCAGGGACAGAGCTTTATCGCAAGCTCTGTCCCTGCAAGGGGTTTGTAGTAAATCCCTGTGATATTGCCTGAATTCGCAATGCGATTTCAGTCGTTAATATCACACTACAATCTGCATTCAGAGCCCTTGGTGTGATGCTTTAATAAAAAGTGGTTTAAAAAAAAAAAAAAAAACATCCAAAATAGGAGGGGGAGCATTAGAAAACTGAACAGCCAGCGCATGCCTAATGCATGGTTATCGTTCAATCGCTTGTTAATCGGCCGCAAATTGGGCAGTTTAGTGTAAAAAACGACCAGCGATGCGCGCTTCCGCAGGTTGTTTTTGACATCTACCATCGCCCAAACATGCTGGTCAACCTGATGACGTCGTCAGGTTGACCAAGTTCAGGGATGATTGATGTGCCTACACTGAACGACTGATCGTTCAATGTAGGCACATCACAGACTGTGAAACGACTGCTCGATTATAATGTCGTAATCATTTCACAGTCGTCTAGTAGATGTTGTACCTTAAAAGAAAAACTGAGCAGGCAGTACCCAGAATTCTGAAAGAAGGTGAGCAAACAATTTAAATACATAAATCATTATAAAGCTGCCCAATGGAATTCACCCCCCAATAATCCCAGACAACCTTAGCCTGCAGTGTACTAAGCAACTCATGAGCATTATGCAATGGATTGGCCCGGAAACCCATGAGCCATGAGACTAGATTCCATATCCTGTCAGCTGTGTAACCAAGGGGATACCAGGCCTAAGTTCACAGCCACTTAATAGTGCCTGAAGTAGAGTATGACGGGTAGCTGCCTGAGCCACCACCATGGAGCACAAAGTATCATCTACAGCATTATGGACCCAAGCTCGTAAATGAGCCAGTTGTGCTGTAAAATGTGGTAGAGCCAGGCCATCTGAGCCACAAAGTCTAGTAAGCACACTGAGTCCTATCCATGCTTAGTGATCAATCCAGATCAGAGAAAGGATACTATTGATTTCATTGAATATGTACAACAGAAGAAAGACAGAGATTAGTAAATAACATACAGTAGCTTAGGTTGTATTATAAATTTTACCAAACTAACCCAGCCTGTGAGAGAAAAAAGGAGCTTACACCATATTCAATATTTCTGCTTGATGTATTCAATTTGCGGTTGCAGATTGAGGGCAATCTAATCCCGATGGAAATTAGTGATGCATATACCCAAGTATTTAAAATAATCAACTCACTGCAGTGGCAAAGCCAAGGTAGAGGACAATGGACAGAAACCCCTAAGGGGAGGATATAGGATTTATCCAAATTGATAGGAATACCTGAGTAGGAGCCATAGCAAGTTATTACACTAAGATAATGGGCATCACCCTACTGAAGTCAGACAGGAAGAGCAAGAGAACATGTAATAGGCATGCCAGAGGCTCAATGGCTACAGCAAAGAGGAGCAGTAACAGTGAGCAGCCGTTTCTAGTGCCTTGGGACAAATCTATGCCCAAGGAGCAGAGTATAATCTATGCCCGAGGAGCAGAGTATAATTATCGTACCCACTTGATAAATGCAGGGCTGAATCAAAAGCAGGGCATGGTCTCCTTAGAGAAGAACCACTACACGAAATAAAACACTTCAGCTGCATCCAGACAAACTATAACCGAGGAGGATTCCCCCATGAGAGACCTGCATGTGTGTGAATAATAGTTGGAGGTTCACTGAAGTGGTCTGTCCAGGCATAAAGCATGTCTTGTTTGGATGGATGATACACATAACAACTTCATTAAGTCGAACCTCCAATCAGTTGGGAGCATGAAATTAGGACAATATGAATCTGGAAGCTTCAAATCCATCCCAGGTTTAGGCAAAACTATGATAAGCACCTCAGACATAGATGAAGGAAATTATCCCTCATTAAAGAGGCCATTGTACATATCAAGCAATCGCGGCACAAAAAAATAATGCATGCTTTTTGTATAATTCCGTGGGGTTGCCATCAAGGCCAGGAGCTTTGGACCTTGGGAAGGAGCAAATAGCTTTATCTATTTCCTCAAGGGTCAGGGGAGCATATATAAAGGACCAAGCATCCACTGACAGGGTCAGTAAAGGAATATTGGCCCTCATTCAGAGCCGCTCGTTAGCGGCAGTACGCTCGTTCCGAGCGATGTTTGCACATCTGCGCATGCGTACGGTTTTTAGTACGCATGCGCGAACCAGTCAGTGCGGCCGAAAATCGTTGGTACGCAATATAGCGAGTGCCTGCTATTTTGAGTGACAGAATGAGGCGTATGTGGGTGGTAACAGGGGAAGGTGCTTGAAAATGGGGAGTGGAGATCCGAACGCAGGCGTGCTTAAAGGTCAAAACGGGCGTTTTATGGGTGTGCATATTTAAAACAGCAGCGTCAGTGACCACGTCACTGGGTTATTTTATAGCCAGAACTGCTCGCAAATTTGTGGTAGCAAACACCAACCACAAGAATAGCGAGCAGTTCATACGCTGGTCGATGTACTCGATTAATCTAATAAATAGCGGACATGACGTAGGATGCGAGCGGCCAGGGGGCGTTTTTAACAAATAAACGAGCGTATGTTTTGCTCGCTCGTTCAGACTTAGAGGTGTGAACAGACTGCAATGTGCGTACGGATCATTTGAATAGCCACCCCTTGTTTTTAAACGAGCGACCACAAATAGCGAACGGCTCTGAATGAGGGCCATTATCTGTACAGACCAAGCAGCTAATTCCACCCGAGTACATATCAATCTAGATCTACAGTAGGTTTTAAAAACATCTGCTATCTCAGTGGTCAGTGATGTAATACGAGCCATCATGGGTAAGAATCTAAGCAACAGTGGGCCTGATTCAGACCCGCTTGCAAGCGCTTGTTAGGCAGTGCACATGCGCGGCGTGCGCACTGTGCATGTGTGAGCCCCGGAGCGAGCACAAAAAGCACTCGCTCCGGTGCTTGCATCCAAAAGGGGCGGCTGTCGATGTTGATCGACAGCTCGCCCCGTTTGTAAGGTGGGGCGGGGGGGTGGCTGGGCAAACGGAGGCGTTCCTGCAGGAACGCCTGCTGTTTGTGGGTGGCCCTACTGACATCACGAGTGATGTCAGTAGGTGGACTTTCTGCTCTATTAGAGCAGGAAGTCCACTGGGGCTTGCGGCAACGAGACCCTACCACAAGGGTCTCGTCGCAAGCCCAATGGTCGCGATGGTCTTGACCATCGCGACCATCACCTGGCCGCTCTCATAAGCTGTAGGTGGTAACCCACAGCTATGCGAGCGGCCAAGAGGCCGCAACTAAAAAAACAAACGCCCGCCCTGATTCAGAGCGACTGCTCGCTTTTTGCGAGCGCCTCTGAATCATCGCCAGTGTTAGAGGGCCTATCTGCTCTAATTAAGTTGGTCATGTTTTGAGTACTTTTGCACGCTTGGATGTTTTACTCTCCAGACATCCGTCACTATATAAGCAAATCTACCGCCCCTCTGCATAGGTGTACCAGGAGACTCATGCCTCCTATCCAGGTGAGAGTCGAAGATATTATTGAAGTCCTTTAAGCAGAGAACAGGAACGTTGGACATGGTGCAACAAACTCAGCAGCTTTTTTGAGGACTTGGAGAAAATGTGTACAGCCAAAATCAGGAGTGGTACAGAATTCACCCTACAGTTAATAGATTGTATTGAAATGCCCACCTGCGGCTGTGCAAATCCAAGCATCTGCGTATAAATATGCAGCATCGGTTGCAGATCATTTAATTATAGCAGTTCTTACTAAGGGCCTGATTCAGACCCACTCGCGAGCGGCTGTCCGCTCGCAAGTGGGTCGATGGTCTGCACTGAGCATGCGCACGACGGAGGGAGCTCCGTCGTGCGCATGCGCCAGACACGACGAGCGAAGGACTTTCCTTCGCTCGTTGTGTCCGATCAAAGGGGGCGTGCTGTCAATGTTGATTGACAGCACGCCCCCTTTGGTGGGCGTGCCGGGGGCGTGCCTCCCTGACGGGGGCGTTCCCACGGGAACGCCTCCCGTCAGAAGCCGGCCCACTGACATCACTAGTGATGTCAGTGGGAGTGATTTTGGCTCTGATAGAGCCAAAATCACTCCGGAGCTTGCGGTTGAAAACCTCAACCGCAGGCTCCGGCTCGCAATTTCGATGGTCGCGATGGTCACGACCATCGCGGCCATCAAAATGCATGCTCGTATAGCCTGTGGGTGGTGACCCACAGCTATACGAGCGTCCAGGAGGACGCTCCATGAAAATGGAGCCCGGCCCTCATGCAGAGCGTGCGCTCTGCTCAGAGCGTACGGCTCTGAATGAGGGCCTAACTCTACAGAATGGCAGCGGTTACTGAGACACCGGAGATATATTTATTGCATGGGATCGCAGATGCAGGCTGTGACATTCCCCAAAAACGGATACGTTTTTTGCTGCCGCTCCCGATTGCCTCCCATAAATGCTCCCTGTCAATCACACTGCGAGTAGAAAGTTACTGCAAGTGATGACAGTAATGCACCTAATTCCTCAACTATGCAAATATTGGCATTGCATACATTTGTGAATCAGGCCCATCGAGAATAAGAAGATTGTAAACTGACGCAGGTCTAAAAGCAAAAGAGGCACATTTGGATGAGACTAACCAGTGCACGGATGCTTACCAGCACCCGTGTTAGACTGTGGTGAATTGCGGCCTCAAATGTCTCTGGTGGCGTCCACCTCTCCTGTGAGCAGCGGGTCTAAGCTGGACAGGCACGCAGATATCATACTGCATTCTCCACTACTTCACCCCCCTGCTTATGCTAATTATCCACCAGACTGTGCACCTCTTCAGCCTCCTTCCCCATGTCACTCCAGCCTCCAGCCCCCTGTCACTTCCACCTCCTGCTCCTGTCACTCCAGCTTCCAGCCTACTGCCATCCAGTCTCCTGTCACTCCAGCCTCCTTTCCCTGTGTCTCTGCAGCCTCCTGCCACTTGTGTCTCTCCAACCACCTGTCTGTGTCTCTCCAGCCTCTTTCTCACTGTCACTCCAGCCTCCTTTTGTTCCATCCCCATTCCCTATGTCACTCCAGACTCCTTCCCACTGTCACTCCAGCTTCCTGGCACTTAAGCCTCCAGTCTCCTGCCTCTTATCACTCCAGCCTCCTGCCCCCCTGTGACAACCCATCCTTGTGCCACCTGCCACTCTAGCCTCATAACCTGTCCCGTGTCACTTCAGCCTCCTGTCTTTCCAGCCTCCTTCCCCCTGTTACTCCAGTCTCTTATCTGTCTAGCCTCCTACCCCCTGTCACTCCAGCCTCCTACCACATCACTCCAGCCTCCTTTCACTCCAGGTCCTGCCTCCTGTGTCTCTCCAGCTTCCTGCCCCTGTGTCTCTCCATCCTCCTGCCCCTTGTCACTCCAGCCTGTTGTCTTTCTAGCCTGCAGTGTAACCAACCCCCACCCTGGCCACTTCCAAAGTACTCTCTTATTGACAACCTGCATGCTTCTCTAGTTTGCACTCCAGTTCCTTTCAGTGGTGCTGTGTGACAACGTAGCAATGTATACAAACAGCATCACACAGGGTGGAAAGCCACTTTGTCCTAGTGCTTGGCCGGACCTGGCATTAAAAAGAGGGAGTACGGACACAGAGCACACCTCCAACAGACGGTGCTGGTGGGATGACTGGAGTTGTGCCCCAGGCTGCAGAACCCCGGGCAATAGCCCTGTCAGCCTGCCCCTTGAGCCATCCCTGGGGTTCTTTGGTAAATTGGGTTGTTCTTTGTTGAATGAGTTAAAAACAGAGCTTTTTTTTTTAGCCCAGTTACATTCTGTAAGCACATGAAAGTATATACATTAAGCTCAAGTAAATCAGGTGTATTTTGCTCAAAAGAACCATGCACAGAAAAAATGCATATACTTGTATTTACACAGAGTTGTATGCATCTGGTAATGTGAATACATTTGTAAGTGCATTTGTTTGCTACTAGTCATTATTATCACCAGTGGGCGTTAGGTGAAAAGATACATCCAGACCTACATGGGATGCTTTTGTATGAACTCGCTCTTGCGTTAGCTTGTGAGAGCTAACTATTGCAACCCAGTTACACCTCTTTGGTGGTATGTGTAAAACTGATTGACACTACATGCAACTCCATATCGTGCAGACTTGTGTGTGCCCATTTATGTTTGCCCCACAACCAGAGTTATATTCAGCTTTGCATCAGCCCCAATTGTGACATGAATGCCTGTACTACTTTGATATGAGTATGTCGGACCAAAATACATATATCTGCAATAACAAACACTACTATTTTCCTATTGCTTAGGTAATATATTATTGCACTAAGGGCCTGATTCAGCAAGGAACGCACGGATGCAGATGCACGCACCCGTCCGCTGCGAGGATATGCTAATAAATGCATATGCAGACGCCTAGTAAAACACAATACCTCCCACTTCCTTAACATGCATTCTGTTATACCATGCAAGACAGCGGAAACATCAGTACCATCGAGAACCATCAAATACATTAGCATATTAGTGGTTGACCTGACTCCATGCAGGATGTGTGCCACTTCCGCCGTGCAACTAGACCTCAGGCAACGGCCGTCGCCACAAGGGCTTAATTAAGCACACCCCTAAAACGCCATCCAAACGCACAGGCACGCCTGTGTTTGCCTGTCCACCCCCACAAAACGGCACTTCCTGTCAATCACTTTTCTCTGGGTCTGCGTTGCCTTTGCACACACAGGGCCTGATTCAGAGGCGCTCGCAAAAGGCGAGCGCTCGCTCTGAATCAGGGCTGGTGCTTGGTTTTTAAGTTGCGGCCTTTTGGCCACTTGCATAGCGCTTATGCGAGTGGCCATGATGATGGTCACGATGGTCAAGACCATCGCGACCATCGGGCTTGCGACGAGACCCTTGTGGTAGGGTCTCGTTGCCGCAAGCCCCAGAGAGCTTTCGGTTCCAACAGAGCCGGAAGCTCTCTCACTGACATCACTGGTGATGTCAGTGAGGCCGCCCACAAATGGCAGGCGTTCGCATGGCAACGCCTCCGTTTGTGAAGCCACCCCCCGGCCACGCCTACAAAAGGGGTCGAGCTGTCAATCAACATCAACAGCTGCCCCTTTTGTAGTGAGTCCCGGAGCGAGCGCTTTTGGCGCTCGCGCAGTGTGTGCCGCGTGCGCACACTTGCCCACCATCGACCCGGTTGCGAGCGCACAGCGCTTGCGACTGGGTCTGAATCAGGCCCACAGTACTCATCGCTATAGCTAGTTCGCACACTGTGATGTATACGCATGCGCAGAGCTAAAACATTGTCCGAGTGCGTGCGTTCTCTCCTGTTCGTTCCTTGCTGAATCACGCCCTAAGACAGCACTAGCCACCATTCCTAAATGATAGAAGCTTTACCATTTAATTCAGAAATGGGCAACCTATTCTTATTCTGAAATTGTGAAACTATAAGTCAAAGTGTGGAAGGTTATTGGGGATTATTTATCAATCAATATTTGCAGGAGATTCCCAGAAAACAGACGTTTTTGGGGAATACCCACAAATATTAAGAATCCCCTGAATGTATAAAGGAGAGACCTCATATCCGATATCTGCAGCGGTCTCTACATTTCCGACAGCAGCTGCATCTCCCATATGTTTCTATGGGGGCTGAGAAAATGTCAGATTTACCTGCTTGCCAGCGCAAGGTAAAATGCCTGGTTGGGGGGGAGCGCTGCTCAGATGATGGGGCCCGTTGCATATGTGCCCCCTTGGGCAGGGCCGTAGCTAAGGTAGTGCCATCGCACAGGGCACCACAGGTCAGGGGGCACTGTTTGGGCCTGTCAAATTTCAGTTTATTATCATTCTTGCTTGTAGATTCCTTTTATTTCATCCCCAGCATCTCCTGGCCTCTCTTATCTCTTCCCTGGCCCTTCCCCATGAAGCCATGGCCCTTTTTTGGGTGCTTTATGTCCCTTTGAAAAATGAGGGGGGCGCCAATGCTCTTTCTGGCACAGGGCACCAAAAAGTCTAGTTATGGCTCTGCCCTTGGATGTTAATTCGCCGCTGGGGTGTGCTACTTTCTAAGTCCCCATTCCTGCATGAGATTTTTATTAAATTCAGGCAAACAGCGATAAGAAATTCTAATTATCGAGTGTGAAACCTAGTAGTTGGCAAATATGCCCCATTGTTAGACATGCAGTTCCACTGCATCTGGATTACCACAGGTTTCCTTAACTTGCATTAGTTTTATTACATTATTTCAATTGTACCAGAACTATACACATTATAAATTTGAATACGGTAGGACCTTGATAGTTCTTTATGAAGCCAGTGTCTCTACAAAATAATTATACTCAAAATTCAAATGACAACTGTCTATAATATGCCAATTTAGGAAAGCTAATATATGAATGATGCAGTAACAAAGCAAGATTGATCAGTGACAATAGCATGCCCACACACAAATACATTCAGTACATCTATTACATAAAAATCATTGTTCAGAGCCAATTAGAAATGTTATTTAAAATGATTTGTGACTTTGGTGGTCAAAGTCATTCTGCTGTGTGATGTCAAGAGTAAAAAAAAGCCAGCTTTTTATATGGGCAAAATCTGAGTCGATACCTCACTAATGCAACCGCTATTACTAGTGTATATAATTCAAATTCAAAAGCCTAATCTATATTAGAGAGAGAATCCGAAGAGCCAGGTTTACCCATCGCTGGAAAGGAAGAGGTACTTATTCAATCCCTGTTCCATTTCTGGTTTCTTGATGCCAGTCACAGCATTTTCCATCAGTGTTCACAATGAATCTGGATGGATTTACTGTCAGCCAATCAGCAGGTGCAGTGAGCCAATCAGGATTGTCCACCAGTATTTTCAACACCGTTTCACAATGATCCAAGACATCATGGCCTATAACTCAAGCAGGAATACAGAGGAATACAGAGGAGCTTTGAGGATTGAGGCAGCCAGCAGGTCAAGACAGAAAATGTCAGGGAAGAGAGCTGTTCTATAAGGTTGAGTGGAGCAGTAGCAATATTGCAAGGCAGCAGAAGTGGGAGGGTAAAAGAATTAACACTGTTCCTTCCTGCTGCTGATGTAAACTGTTAAAGCAAGATAAAGCCTTCCGTCAGCCTCTAATTTTATGGCAATTAGGCCCATGGCCACATCTAGGCATTTGGGCCAACCAACCAGGGGACCGGGAGAGTAGGCAAGAGTAGGTAAGTATGAAAAACTCTCACTTTAGTAAATAAACCCTTAAGGCTGAAGGACAAACTATGTGTTCACAACCTACACAGATCCCTAAAGAGAGTCGAAGATTGTCCACAAGTGCTATATTTAAGTCTCACATTTCTGACACTGTAATTATAGAGAAGCCTCCTTCCACCATTTCTGAACCCTCTGCAAGTGTGAGCATAAGTAGTACCAAAAATAATGATGATGACATAGAAATTGAGGATGCTATTATAGAAGTGCAACAGGATGAGGGGGACATCTGCGTATCTGACACTGAGGATGTTGATGATCAATGTGTTGGATAAGAAGTTGATAAAATTCAGGAGGGCAATGTTGTTGTTGTTGACAAAGTAAGTCAGCCATTAGTGGCAGCAGTTTTTGTGAGTGATAAGGAATTGTCATGTATGGGTATAAGACCAAAACTGTGTGGTATTTTTTACCAAATCTTGACAACATTTATAAAGCCATCCAAATTATTTATCAAAATCTGAAAAACCTTGTAAAATAATAGCAAGCAGTCCAGTATCAGCTACCAGCAGCATAGATAGATCCCAGGACATTCAATCTCCACCACCAACACCCTCACCATTAATTTCTTCATTAATATGCAGAGCTAGTCCTCCTGTATCCAATTTGTGAAGGTTAACTGACTCGTCCAATAGCCAGGATTCCCCAGAAGTATCCTTGCAGACTAAGGACCTGATTCAGAGTTGTATGCTATGCCGATATTTTCGCAAATGGAATGCGTATGCATCAAGGTACATTACTATAGTAGCATGCGGCAAGTCTTTATTCACAGTGTGATTGACAATCAGGGTGCATTTGGGGAGGCAATGGGTAGTGTATCAAATGTTTTTGGGGTCGTATCACATCCTGCATCTGTGATCCTACGATTGCCATTCTGAGTGACCATAGGCTCACCCAAGGATTTGATGTTTGCCTGATCTGCACACGATGCTGCATATATTTATGCAGTTGTGGACAGCTGCAAAGTCCCGGCCTCTGTTGCATTAGCATACTGTATCTTTTGTTAAATTTGTAAATACCTTTTAATACATTCCTGCCTATAAACCTCTAAGATTCACCTGCCTAGAACCTCTAAGACAAAACCTGCCTGTACCTTCTAAAACCACAAGATGTCGCTATTTTGATTATACCATTAATGAAATACCAAGACAGTTGAATAGCGGTCCGAAGCGCTAAAGATTATTATTCAGGTAAAAGTACAGATGTTACAACGCTATGATCTAATAATGAGCGCAAATAAATTGTACAAACATTAGGTCATAAGGTACAGTTAAAATACATGAAACGGTTATTAAAGATCAAAATACAATGAGCAATATGAGACAGAGAGAGAGAGAGAGAGAGAGAGAGAAAAGAGACACATTAAAATACAATGAGAGATATATCAATGTCTGCTGAGAGCACATGTTCACGATGGCTGGTGATGGAGTGTGTGTGTGTTTGTTTGTGGGTGAGGGGGGGTTGGGAATGCTTCCTGCCCTATTGTCCAAACCACATGGTCTACAAACAAACTCCATTATGATGCTACCTCATTGAAATCTCCCATAATGCCATAGTTAATTAAATATGCAAGCTGAATATCATATGCCAACACATCAGGCAAACACTGCACCATTTAATATTCCAACATGTACAACACAAGCTGATTCCAATATACAACATTACCATCCTACAACAGACCTCATCCAGTAGTCACTAGACCGTGGGGAGGGGGAAGGGCCAAAGCACATGTTTTTCCTTTGTTTGCAAGCCTCATGATCCCTAGGCAAACTCCATCCTGCACCAAGCTGCAACTCCGCAAATCATCCATCAATGACCACAACCACAACAAAGACAATATACCTATCTGACCCACACAACACCACAACTGGGCAGAATCACAATTTCCCTTGTTCACCCCACATGGAGGCAAGCCATCTCCAACAAACCGCAGACAACATACCCATCTGACTCACACAACACCACATGGCAACCACCCACGACCATTCAAAGCTGCCATCAATTCAACCTCCACGATACAACACTGACACCACCCTATGATCACATTCATGAGTATACAGCACACACAAAGCCCATCTCTCCCAAGCAGAGATACTGTTCAAGCACATGGCAAGGCCCCAACACAGAACACATGGCAAGGCCCCAACACAGAACACATGGCACAGAACACATGGCAAGGCCCCAACACAGAACACATGGCAAGGCCCCAACACAGAACACATGGCAAGGCCCCAACACAGAACACATGGCATCTCAATCAACCAGCATCAATCATTCACAAATGGGAAGGCAAACACAGAACACACCAGAGGATCTCAATCAACCAGCATCAATCATTCACAAATATCACAACAATTCCACAATCAATCCCTTTCCTGCATGCTGACAACAGACCACTGTACCCTACAGTGCAGATGAAAAGCACAGACCAGACAACACATCATTCACTGCATGCCAACACAGACCCATGAATATCCTTAGAAAACTACAAACCACACACCATGCTAAGCTGATAACAGATTAACACCAAACATAGCTACAGACACCCAAATAGGCTAAATATTGCACATTTATACTCAGCTATAATAACCCAGAGGAACTGAGACCCATTCTTTCGTTGTCTGGTCAGGG
Source organism: Taudactylus pleione (assembly GCA_031769625.1). Taxonomy (NCBI): domain Eukaryota; kingdom Metazoa; phylum Chordata; class Amphibia; order Anura; family Myobatrachidae; genus Taudactylus; species Taudactylus pleione. Next base: position 3,674,242 of record JAUIMM010000370.1, on the reverse strand, counting down.
AGTGTACCTCTCTCTTCCTTCTAAAATCTGCAAGTGTGTCTGCTAAACTGTGTTTTCTCAGGATGTGCATGCTATGTTCCCGCCCCCTTTTACCTGTGAGGTCATCAGAAAGGGAGTATCCTTTTGGGTTACCTGAGACTACTGTTAATTAGATTCTACTCTCAGCTAGCTAGCTCTATTGATTAGACTGGAATAACCAGTCCTTTGGAGAGATCTGTTACAGGGCATTTATTGGACAATTCCAAATGGATACAAAAGGTCTCCAACCTCCTTTTGTATCCCCCAACGTGCAAATCTAAGCTGCTATGGAAAACAACATTTCAAATAGATATTCTCTCTAACATTCATATTTCATAGCCGCATGTTCTGATCTTCATATTGATGTCACCGGAATGCTGTGGAAACAGAGTCGATCAGTACGGTTCCACACACAGTTCAATTGTCATTTACTAAGCCATAGTTACAGAAAACATTCATTTCTTAATTATCCTTTTTGCGTTACGGGACCATTGCTTTTAAATGTATGTATGCGGGGAAAACACCACTGAATTGCGTTGTGCGTCTGAGGGTCGGTGGGGCACTCAGCGAGCAGCACTAAGCTGGAAGGGCATCTATGTGTGTGTGTGGCCATGCCAGTATGATTTTGGGAAGGATCACTAAAAAAACTGACTGTATTCTGTTTAGCATTGTGTGTATGAGTTGCAGGGAATTTTGCTACTTTTCAAATATAAGTCTGTGTGATATTATAAAGTCCACGCATGATGGGCCACATGTACACACACACATATATATATATATATATATATATACATATACACACACACAAGCACACATGTATTTTTCTGATGTTCTTAAACTGCAAATTGCAAAATGTGTTTATACAGTGAATTTAATTCTCATACAGGAAGGAGGCTTCCAGCTGTGCTGTCGGAGCCTCCCTGTTTAGTCTGCCTGTGTTTGAGGAAGGCTGACTATGTACCTTTTGTTTACAAAATAGTGCTGTGAGATTTTATTTCTAAGATGGAGTCTTGGCCCTTTACAAGACAGCATTGCGCAGATTCCAATTGCAAACAGATTCTGTCTTCGCCAATTATCCGGTTTTGACACTTTGCATGCTGCAAAAATTGCAGCTGCAGGAGCATTAGCCTAGTACTCTGAATCAGGCAATAGGGCTGCTGCTGCTGCGGATAAATCTTCATCACACAAGGGGACCATGAAGACTAGTAGTTTCAAGCAACAAGTGACTGTGAAACAATCATTTGCAAGAGGAACCAACGACACAGTGGATCACAGAAGCCATGATGGCTATAGTATATTAGTATTAGCTCTGCATCCACTATCCGCCATCGGTGCATCTGGTTTTAGATGATTAGTTGAGGTCCTGTGTCCCCACTACTAAATTCCATCTCAATTCCATTTTACCAGAACAGCAATTCTTACCTGTACCAAAATGTTAAAAATTGTATTCTTGGCCTAGAAAATGCCATTGTTCCTACTATCCCCTTAACTACAGATATGTGGACATGCTGTACTGGTCATACTAAAGATTACATGACTGTGACAGCCCACTATGTGGGTGCATCGCCTTCAGCAGCAGCATCTAGCACACAACCCCGCTAAGTCTCTCCTCAAGATTTGTAATTTCCAACAACACAAGTAACATTATACAAGTATTAAGAGTGGTTGAATTTCAATACATATCATGTTTTGTGCATACACAATAAACTTGGTGATTCAGACAGTGGCGTAACTAGGGGTGGAGGATCGGGCCACGTGTCCTGGGCACCGTGGCAGGCCCAGCATAGGGAGGTGCCGCCGATGAGGGCATCGTACCCGCACTGCCTGACCCCCCCCTGCCACCATTACGCCCTGGCCGAAGACTTTCATGTGACTCTAACGAGCAGGCAACTGTGTCTGCTGGTGCTGGCTGGGCTGACTATAGGGGAGCTGCAGCGGAATTGTGCAGCCCTCCAAGGCAGTCTTCCCATTTTGTATCATGAGAACTGCCGGGTTACAGAGTGATTCTTCCTTCCCGGCGCTCTCTCCGCTCCGGAGCAGCCAGGTGTGTATTAGTTTTTTTGACACGGAGTGGAAAGGGGGGGTGGACTGCCACAGGGGGGGTGGACGGACTGCCACGAAGGGGTGGAAGGGGGGGTTTTGCAGACTGCCGCGGGGGATGACTTTTTAAATAATTGTTGCCAGCGTTGTATTTATTTGACTGGCTGCATTTTTGTGAAAGAGGTGTGTGTGTCTGTGTAGGCTTTGTCAGTGTGTGTGTATCTGTGTCAGTGTGTGTTATCTGTGTATCTGTCAGTGTGTGTGTATATTTGTGTCAGTGTGTATTTGTGTCAGTGTGTGTCTGTGTGCATATCTGTATCCATCAAATACACATGTGGAAATATGACAAGCCCACAAAAATATAAAAATTTGCTTAAAAAAGGGATGAGAGGTTAAAAAGCTAAATTTACTAAGCACTCATATATACTTTTGTCTGTCCAGAGCAGTACCCTGTTTAGGTCAGCCCTGTCAGTTCTATGTATATACAGTATATAGGGAATATCCCATGTGGAGCTTTTCAGATCCTTTTCAGAGAAACGACACAGGGGGGGGACAATGGTTTGCAGAGAGATGATGCGGTGGGGAGGTGATGGTTTTCTGAGAGACGACGCAGGGGGAGGTGATGGTGTGGCTGAGGGGTCTGGTGGTGGTGTGCTATGAGCCGATGCAATGCGGAGGTGATTGTGTGCTGAGAGACAATGCAGGGGGGAGGTGATGGTGTGGCTGAGAGATGACATGGGGGGGAGGCGATGGTGTAGCTGAGAGACGATGCAGTGGGGAGGTGATGGTGTGCTGAGAGACAACGCAGGGGGAGATTGTGTGGCTGAGAGATACAGGGGAAAGGACATTACACAGGGGGGAATGAATCTGGTTGAACCGCTGTTGTATAATGATGTTAACCTTGTTAATATTCCTACACAAACAGGCATCTTCCGGATGATGTGACCTACATGAATAGTGAATACCGACTAAAGAAGCCATCTTCCCAGGGAGGATACATTTCTTCAGAGGTTCCACATTATTATTATTAGCAGTGTCTTATGTAGTGCAGCATATTCCGTTGCACTTTCGAAATGGAAACAACTTTAATAGAACAATACTGGGTAGTAACAGACAGACAAGCTTAGAATTAGGTGTTGATACACAGGGATAGGTGCTACATATTGCAATTTGGTCCAGCCAGATTGCAGATGTTAGTGGGGAGGTGTATGATCCAATCACACAGGAAAGTTGGCCTACGGTTAGGAAGATGTGATATTGAAGAAAGAGAAAATATGTGATGATATGTGTACACTATAAGAAGGGAGTTAGATAGGGAAGCTATGAAGGTTATGTTGGCGGTTCTGGAATCTGATAAGCTTGTCTGAAGAGGTGAGTTTTCAGGGAACGCTTGAATGTTTGGAGACTAGCGGAAAGTCTTATCGTGCATGGGAGGGCATTCCACAGGGTGGGAAAAAAAGTCCTATAACTGTGCATAAGAACAAGTAATGCGTATAGATGAGAGACGTAGATCTTGTGCAGAGTGGAGATGTTAGGTTGGAAGATATTTTGAGATAAGTGAAAAGATGTTTGTTGGTGTGGTTTGGTTAATAGCTTTATGTGTGAGTGTAAGTATTTTATATTGAATATGGTAGAAGACCGTTAACCAATGGAGGGACTGACAGAGTGGATCAGCAGACAATGAACATTTGGTGAGGAAGATCAGCCTCTCAGCTGCATTCAAAATGGATTACAGTGACAAGAGTCTGTTTTTTGGAAGACCAAGGGGAAAACTATTGCAAAAGTCAATGCAGGAAATAATGAGTGCATGGATTAGAATTTTAGTGTCTTTTGTAAGATAAGGTCGAATTTTGGCTATCTTTTTTAGGGAAAAGGATTGAAATACCGACAGTCGGGATCCTGGTGGTCAGAATCCCGATGCCGGGATCCCGACAGGGCTAACATTGTGACACTTGTTGGTCGGTATGCTAACCCTCCCCCTCTCCCTACCCTAAACCTCCATCTTTGGTGCCAACCCAAACACTCCCCTCACTGCTCCCTAAACCTAACCCTCCCCCCTTAGTGCCTAACCCTAACCCTCCCCCCAGTGCCTAACCCCTAAACATAACCCCAAACCCTCCCCCCAACCCTGGTACTTACCTTCGGTCGGGATGCCGATGCCGGAATTCTGACCGGCGACGGTATTCTGGCACCGGTAATGCAAGCGTCGGCATGCCGAACGCCGGGATGCCATACGCATACCCTTTTTTATATGTATGTAACATGATTTTGAGACAGATTGAATGTGGGGAACAAAGGACAGTTCAGAGTCAAGGATGACACCCGGTCCCTGAATCAGACCCGCTTGCAGCTGCTGGATGCTCGCTGGGTCTGTGGTTTTTTTTTTTTTCTCTGGCCGCACGCAGAGCTGTGGAAGACCACCCACAGCTTGTGCGAGCGGCCAGAAGACCATCGCGATAATCGCAATCGGCCTTGCGATGAGACCCTGCAGTAGGGTCTAGACTGCCGTAAGGCCGAGTGGACTCCCTGCTCTAATAGAGCAGGAAGTCCACTACTGACATCAGTAGTGATGTCAGTTAGACCTCCCAACAAACTTCAGGCATTTCTAAGGGAATGCCTGCATTTGTCCAGCCACCCCCTACCCGCCCACAAAACGGGGCGAGCTGTCACTCACCATCAACAGCCGCCCCATCTTGTTGCGAGTATCGTAGCAGCTGAACCTCAGTCGCTCAGTGGGGCTTGCGCACGCGCACGCCGGATGTGGTGCAAGCGCAGTGCAGCATCACTGGGCTGCTTGTGAGTGCACAGCACTTGCGAGCGGCTCTGAATGAGCTCTCTACACTCTGAATCAGAAAAGCGAATGGTGAAAGAGCAATAAATTAGATAGATAGGATGAGAACCAAGAAAGGGCTGTGTCTTTAAGCCCTAGGAATTGTAGTGTTTGTATGAGAAGAGAGTGGTCAACAGTGTCAAAGGCAGCAGAGAGATCTAGAAAAGTAAGAAGTGAGTAATGGCCTTTAGCCTTGGCAGTGACCAGATCATTTACTACCTTAGTCAGTGCTGTCTCTGTGGAGTGTTGGGAATGAAAGCCTGACTGAAGTGGATCCAATAAGTTGTGCGAGTTAAGAAAGTGTACGAGGCGAGTGTAGGCAAGTCTCTCCATTAGCTTGGAGGGGCATGGGATCTGGGAGTAATGGGGTAATTTGAGAGAGAGTTAGGGTCAGAATTTTTTTTTCAAAATGGGAGTAATCACTGCATGCTTCAACAGTGATTTCCCACATTGTGAGAAACCACCGTATTGGTAAGGTGCATATGGAATGGGAAAGAATGTTCCAAGAGTGACGAGAAATGGGTGGTGTGTTATGTTGACATGCCCCATTTTCAGTAGCCATGCCCCTTTGGTACGTGACCAAAGACCCTAGTTACACCTCTGGATTCAGAATTTCTTAAAAAATTACAACTAAAGCTATAGGTACAGTAGTAACCAGGTGGAAATCTACCACTTATATGCTTCAGTGACAGGAGGAACAGCAACAAGTCAACCAAATATACTGTCACAAACCTTGTGTGGATAATATACACTTGGCGTATGCCCAGAACAGAGGCTCAGAGTAGAAACATATCGGTGGCTTTCACCGAGTAATTTGGAATTCACTGATATGCAGGTTGCGGCCCTCTGTCTGGGTTCCAAGGTACGAACTGGTGGTTTGAAGAAACTGAGGTAAGATGGAGACAGGTCACTTTGGGGAGAACTGGAGCATGGTTGTCATTAATGGGTTGGAAGGAGGTTGGTGAACATGGTACCAGGGAGCAAGCAGAAATCAAGTCAGTAAAAGATCGATGGGCCAATCCCATATCCAATGAACAGGGAGTGTCTCTGCAGCTATTTTGCTGAATACATTATGGAATGACTGGCATAAGGTCATCTTGAGAGATGGTAGCAGTTTGAACGACCCTATGTGGAGGGATGATTGCTGGTAGACATCTCCTGGACAGAATTGGAGGTTTACTCCAATCTAAGATGGGAGCATGTAGATGTAGCCAGGGAAGGCTCAGAATAATTGGACTCTCAGTCGATAGAAGCATGCAGAAAGAGATCAACACCCTATGGAGAGCACCAACCTGCATGGTCAGGCCCAAAGTCCAATGATGTACGGTGGCAGTGGTGATCTTGTTTCCATCTACTACAATTATACAGAGAAAAGACCGAAGAGGCATAGTAGGAAATTCCAAGATTCTTCACTTTACTGGCTGTGATAAAGTTCCCATTCACAACGGTATCCAAGATGACCTGAAGGGATTCTGAAGTATCATTTAGAAATAAGGACACTTCAATACAAAATTGTGATGTAACATCCTTTTTGGGGTGTATTGAACTGTGCCTAATTTGACCACTTCTTAATAAATTAGGCTTTTTTGTTCCCATGACGCTTGGGACAACTGGTGAGAAGGTGCCCTGGGTCTCTATAATGCAAGCAAAGCTTGTTTCTAAACATCCTTTCTCGTTCCTCAGGAGGGAGTTGTGATTTCCCCACTTGCATGGGTTCTTCAGGAGGTATAAAATTAAATTAAAACCGAGCAGCCAAATTGAAATTGGACCTAGGAGACTGCTCCCTTTCTTGAGCTCTCTCCCTATGGCAAAGGTCTACTTTAACACAGAGGAATATCAAGTCATCCAACAGCGATGGCAGCTCCCTGGAAGCCAGCTCAACCTTAACTCAGTCTGACAAACTTTTGCCAGAAGGTTGCAAAAAGGACTTCATTGTTCCAATTCATCTCTGAATCAAGAGTCCTGAAATGCACAGTGTATTGACCCATAGACTGGGTTCCTTGTTTCAAGTGCAGAATGGCAGAAGTTGCAGATGTTACCCATCCGGACTCAACGTAGACCTTTTTAAAGACATCTAAGAAGTTCACACAACTGTTCACCCGAGGATCATTCCTTTCCCACAGGGGGAGGCCTATGCCAGGGCCTGTCCTGACAATCAAGAGATTATATAAGCAACCTTTGTTCTTTCATTTGGGAAATTAGCATCTTGAATCTCAAATTGTATCAAGCACTGGTTCAGGAAGCTCTGACAACTTTTGGGGATCCCATCAAACTTTGAGGGATTGGGTATCCAATCAAGATCAAGCTCCTGCAACTTGAACCTGCATTACAGAAGGTGGCATAGGCTGTGCCTGTAGAGGCTGTATAGTGTATAGTGTCAACTCTCTTTACAAGAGTCTGCAGATACTGCATGATCTGGGTCTGGTGGTGCTCTTGCTTTTCCTGTAGTAAGCAGGTGTTCTAGGAGTTCCTTCAATGAAGGATTACCAGCGGCATACATGTTTGGGCCAGAGCATAGTCACAAACCTCTGGTGGATTATGTTGATGCTGGCTGAATGCTTGGAGTTGGAGTATACCCAGAACTGAGGTGTGGCATCTAACATATTGGTGGCCTTCACCAGGGACCCCCACAAGGGATTTTGGACTTCAATGTTCCATATACAAAGGTCGAAGCCCTCAATCTGGGTTCCAAGGTATGGACTGGTTGTTTGAAAAAAATGAGATAAAATGGAGACAGTTCGCTTTGGGACAAACTGGAGCGTGGTCATCAGGAATGGGTTGGAACCAGGCAGGTGAATAAGGTACCAGGGAGTGGGCAGAAATCAAGTAAGAGGAAATGCTGAAGTTAAAACCAGGAAACACTATGAACATGCAATGGGTGCAAACACTGGAGGTAGTTTTGGAGACCCAAAACTCTGGCACTGAATAGTGCTCAAAGACTTTCTTTTACAGGGAGGAGTTTAAATTTGGCACAAGCATGATGTCACAATTTTAGTGCACCTTTCCTTTTACATTTTAAACAGAGAGACGTGCACATCCCCATGTGAGCTGCTGCCACTCTTTAACAGCCACTGGGAGGAGAAGCCAGAAGCTTGGGGGCGAGGGGGTGTCCACCAGTCAAAAGCACAATACTGTGACGAATGCCCACAATTGTCCACAATTATTGACACCTCTACTGTGACTCAATCTGATACAGTAAGCTTCAAGTAAGTAAGCATTGTGGGATTACTTTAATGAAAATGTACAAATGAGCATGTTACACGGTTCCTTTGAACTGGACTCGAATGTTATACTGCTCACAGTCCTGTCATCTTATCAGGCCTCATTACAATACAGTAGATAGCAAGATTCACACTTTGAGTTATATTTAGTAAAGGGTGGGTTTATAGAAGTGGAGATATGCATGTAGGTGAAGTGGGCGTCCTTATGTAGTGGTGTGGCGGCATTGCGATTGCTATGGATTAGCATACAATCGCAGTTGAACTGCGTGTGTATGCTATATTGCGATCCATAGTGAATCAGGCCCTCAGATATACAAGAGTCACATTTCAAATTAATCAGTGCAGTCTCCTGGTGTGCCTTAGTCACATCGCATTGCGACTAAGATGCTTTTTCAGGCTTTATGTACTTTTACTCTGAGTCTGGCAAATAATTTTCACACTATTAAGGGGCCTATTCATCATCACTTAATTTTTACAAAAGCAGGTGAATATACACATTTTCGCCTTCAATTGTAAAAACTAAGTTATCAGGCCATTCATCACGAAGGTAAAGCAGGAGATATTACTGATATCTCCTGCTTACCTTCCTCTTGCGGAATAGCCTGCTGTCCCCATACACTAGTATGGGGACAGAATTCATCAAGCTCCGAAAATATAATTTTTTCGGACCTTGATTACAGTAGCATTCACCATTCAGATGGCGTTTGCTACCGCTACCTGTAGGTCATGCATGCACACTGCTCTCACGAGCAGTGAAAAGATTCACTGCTCCTAAAGGAGCATTGAAGCCGCTCGCTGGGACAGATGATTTTTGGATCAGCTGTCTCAGCGCCGAAGCAATGATTAATTGCTCCTGCGTCCACGGCGAGTCACTGTGTTAATTATGGGGTTCCGTTCGTACCTTGATAATTAACATCTTTAATAGGCCCCTAGGTGCTATGTAAAACACTCCATATACTAATAAATATAAACTAAACTATTTACCATGCAATAAGGGAAAAATATATCTATTTTGTTATCTTAAAAAGACTGTCTCCCATCATTTATATTAAATCCTATTTTGCATTTAATCTCATAGTTCTAATTTATAATTATTTAGTAATGCCAACACCTGAGAGAAAATGTCAGTTAACTGATAAAGTGCGTAAAGACTTTAATTTTATTAAGAAATTTAAAGAGAACGTTATGCTTAATGTGCAGTGCTGTGTTTTCAATTGGCCATGGTGGGAGATCAGACATTACGATCCATATTAAATCAAAGAAACGCAAACTTGCAGCTCAGGCTTCTATAACTTACAGAAGATGACCAGTTTTTTGCACCTGTCAAATGGAAAATGGTCTCCCACTCTCAAAGCCAAAGCGAAAGCTAGGGAACATCATCATCTACATCATAATGTGAGTTTTTCAAAATATTTCTTTATTTGTTTAGTGGACACAATTTTTTAATAATAAAGTATATAATCAGGTAGTGGCGTCACTAGGGTTGGTGTCACTCAGTGTGGCACTGTGTACTCCTCCTGTGCATGTGAAAAGGGTGTAGCCTTGTATCTGCAACGCCTTGTCCCCAATCTCATCATGCTGGGTGTTTGCCCATGCCTCCGTGAGCTGCTGGGGGCACCCCTCGACTCTCCTGGCACAGTGTGCATGCACACGTCATCCATCATCGTTGCCTGGTGACCCCATCCGAGAGGGTGACACCAAAATAGCAGAGCATTTTCGTGCCACCCCCTCAGATGGTGTCAACTGGTGCGGTCTGCACCCACCCATAGTGACGCCACTGATGTCAGGATAAATTGTTAACTTTAAATGTGCTTTACATGTTCCGGCACCGCCCCCCTCCCTCTTTCATTATAGCAGCCCAGCACACGCTGCTGTGTGCTTGGCTGCACTGAAAGGCTGCTCGTGGCTGCTAAGTAGCAGCAGCATCAGTCTCCTATGCCAGTAGGGGGAGCGATCACACTGATCGCTCCCACTTACTGGCTGTGCGCCGGGCTCAGGGGCAGGTTTTTTCCCCCCTCAGGGGGTGTGGCCACGCCTCCCACAATTAGGCCACACCTCCTTCACTCGGGCCCCGCGCCACTCTTGGCACGCCTGGGTACGGGTTGACTGCGCCAGTGCAATCCCCATGAATGTGTCCCTGTTTTTTTTATTTTTAAAATATAGGAACTCTACTTTAGTTGCACCCTATTATGGGCTCATACTATTAACTGTGTTTAACCTAAAGGTGTGGTACAATAGTATTACAGTACTGATGCATGTATAGATATAAAAACTTATTATATACTGTAGGTTAAAGAATTACAACAGAATATATTATTGCCATTTTAAAAAGCTAACTATTGAAAACTATTTGCGGAATATGTGTGTGCTATATAAATAACTGGTAATAAATAATTTATTACAGAGAGGAGACGTCATATAACTTAGGCTGGCAGATGCAGGAGATATCAAAAGTTTTGCTCCATTTCTTGTGTTGTCCATTAATGGAATCTGCTGACTTTCTGTAGATTAAATAAATAGGACGATTCGGCACCAGATGCAGGTGACACACATAAATCTTTTTTATCACAGCTGCCAAACTGCCTTGTCAGACAAAGTTCTGAGATGTTCATTGGATTTCAAATACCTGAAACGCCTTCAATCAAAGGCTTGAAAACATTTTAACAGATGTTCAATATAGAGTACCACTCTGGTGTTGCTCTCACATTCAGTATGTCTCCACACACAGATACATAAGAGGCAGCTATCAAAGCAGAAGGCAGCTTGTCCTTGCAAAAGCAAAAAGGTGCTATAGAAGGCTCAGAGCAGTTTGATTATCTCCGGATGCAGTCTAGCTATAGCAGGAAATTATATAAATGCATATATGTTTCCAGGGCAAAGGACAATGAGTTATTACCATCACAGGACTACGTAAAACCGCATAGGTGATTAAAGACCAAATTTAGAAAGAGTGTACATTGAAGCCAGATAGTGAGAGGAAATGGAAACATTTCCTAAAAATCACGCTACTTACTTCTCTCTATACCCTTCAGTAAAGGTCTTTTTTTTTTATTTTAAAACTACAGACACACAAAGCTGTTTTACTTCTGAAAATGAATCTAATTTAGTGGGATTGTTGTCCTGACTGGAAATGTGCATGGTGGCAAAATACTAGCACAAACTCTTCATAAAAAAGCTATTGTCCATTTGGCTGCTAAAATGCTCCTTGGTTTAGACTCACTTTTGTCTTAAATTAGTCATGTGAGTGAGAGGACATTAGAATTTAGAACCAGGGCTGGATTATGGACAAGGCGGTACAGGCGGCCACCTGGGGCCTGGTGGGACCTAGGGATCCCCTTGCCTCCAAGCAGGGTGGTCCATCCACGAGCTGGGGAGGTGGAGGTCCAGCTACAAGTGAAAGGGAGGGGAGATCCGGCTGCGAGAGTGTCACAGGGCAGCATTCAGAAGCAGATCATTACTGGCAGTAAAGTATGTGAGTTGAGATGTGGCTGGGTCCCACATGAGTCGGATCTCTATAGCAGCCATGTGGGCTACATTCTCTATATGCATGTTTCCCATTTAAACTCAAGTGGGATCTCTGATATTAGACAATGGGCCTAATTCATGTTTGTACGCAATCACAGATGTTCACGCAAGTGAGTGATTATCTGCAGACTGCGCTTATGTAGCAATCACACTGGGCATGTGTAAAGATGCTTTTACAATCGTGCTCACACTGAGATTTTTATTGTAGAGAGATTGACAGGAAGGGACTGTTTTGGGGCGGGTAGCAGGGAGTGGCAGCTAAAACGCAGGTGTGTCATGGCCATTTTTGGGGCATGTATCTGTTGTCAGCTTGGAACGTGTATGTAGTGAAACATGGCCCCTGCGTTGCTACTACAACAGCCAGTCTATGTACCCATAGGACTACCTTTGTATTCGATGTTCCTCATTCTTGTGTATAGTCTGTGTATGTGTATGCAGTTATGAATGAGTTTACGATAACTCTGGTGGGCGTCTATCTTCTTTTCTGGGCAGCAGTTTTACTTGCTAAGATTTGCAGTTCCGAACATGAATTAGACCCAAGATGCATTAATGATTGCATTTATAATGCGTTCATTAACGGACATAATTTCTTTGCGATTGCCATCTGTCCCGGTGATATCTTCACTTCCGTACTTATAACCTAAGTGAAGAAATGTGCATGCGCACCCTTAGTGGCCACTATCGGGATCCCTCTCCAGGTCCCTTTGTGAAAATAATCCCATATGCTTCTATAGGTAACACCATCTATAGATGGTGTTGCCTATTTGGTACAAGCTCTGGAAAGTTGCGCTTTCCGGAGCTTGGTGCATACTAGCACATCACAGCCCCATAGCATTCTATTGGGACTGCAGTGCCGGTGGGCCGCAGCCGATATCTCCTTTTCAGAGGTTGGGATGCTTTTTGATAATAGTGCATCCCGCTCATTTTGTTCAAACAGTGGCTAAGGGAATTGCAGCAAGAATGAAAGAATTACCATTCTCACCAAGACCATGGCATATCTCAGGCACGGATGATCACTAAGCAATGTTTTTATAATTACAGCAATGATGTTTCCAATATAGGAGCTGGTTCTGAGTCAAACACAGTCGCATCCGTATCTGCGTATTTTGCTGCAGTCACATATGTGAGTTTATGCTAAAGCTGCTACAAAGTCCTTCCCTGGTGTGTAAGGAGTGAGACGCCCACTTTTACTGCTTGAGATGCCACCATGGAAACTTGCACCAGCCCCATGCTAGGTGCAGAATCCCTGTCAAACTATGGCCTCCAATGTGATCGATGAAGCATCTTTGTACACAACCACTTTCAGTGACACATCGGTGACACTCCCATAAGACACAGAATCTCTGTGTATCCGCTTTGCCACCTCCGTGTCACCCCCCCAGTCACAGCTCAGGAATGCCCAATACATTGCTAATACATTTCACAAACCATGCATCTGAATCAGTACAGCTGAGACAATGGAGAGGAATGCGCAGTGCACACTGGACTCATGCGCAGTAGAAAAACATTACTCTACTACATCCGACATTGGCAGTATTTCCTTTTATGTATTCATTAATTACTATGTTATATACTATGTCATGTTTTCAGTTATTATTCTGCTACATTTGAGTATTTATAAAGTACTTGTGAACCGTGAACCCGTCTCCCCTTTTTCCGTTTATCTTTTCTGTAATTTCCCTCCCCCTTATGTTTTTTTTCATGTTTTTAACAAAAAAACTCTATAAAACCTATTGATGTTCTTCTAAAACTTTAAAATTACCAAATTATTAATTTCAATCATTTGATAATAGTTATTAACTGTTCCTGAAGCTCTATTGAAAAATTACTTAATCAGGAATGGCATTCCGGTACTTTGCTGTCAAACTGGAACATTGAGATTCGGGTGCAAGCTGTGTGGATTGGTGTCAGGCCCTGAGCTAGTTGCAGATCGTGACCTGACAGCCATCCAGTCATGAAGAGACAAGAGTGACATTTCAAATTTGGTGCCATTCGTGAGCCAATTGCAGCTCGCGGACCGGCAGCCGATCAGGAGTGGCCTCCGGTCCATGTAGAGCGATTGGCTTACGGCCGATGCCAAATTTGAAATGCCGCTGCTGTTTTCTGATGACTGGATGGCTTCTAGTCCACAATCTACAACTAGCTTGTGGCACGGTACCAATCCCCCACCATGATCCAGTCTTTCCTGCCCTTTGCCCCCATACTCCAGTGTAACCTGTCCTGTTCCCACCATGAAGTTCCAGCATTACCTGCCCTTTGCCACCTCCTATCCATGTCTAGCCATCCCTGTGTCCCCAATAGGTCTAGCCCTCCCTGTCCTGCACTTCACCTTAGTCTAGCCCTCTCTGCCCTGCATTCCACCTTGGTCCAGCCTTCCCTGCCTTGTGCCTCCCCATTAAGGTCTAATCTTCCTTGTCCTGTGTCACCCCCACCATGTCTAGCCATCCCTGTGCCCCCAATAGGTCCAGCCCTCCCTGTGCTGCACTGCCTCTTCGTCCACCCCTCCCTGCCCTGCACATCCACTTGGTCTGGCCCTCCCTGCCCTGTATCTCCCAGGTCCAGTATTCCCTGTTATGTGAGCCTCCAGTTGCAGCCCTCCCATATCCAGACATCAGTGTTCTCCCATATATTTCCCCCACCACCCACATTTTCCCTGTGACCTTGACAAAGCACTTTTTCACTTCCTGCCACCCCCCTTTCATCTGCCATTTCTCTCTTCTTTATCCCTTACCATTGTCCTCTTCTTCTGCTGAAGGCGATGGAGTCCTGCTGGCCGACGATCAGAAGGGACATGGAGAAACCTGAGCATGGCAGCTAAGCACAATCTTCAGATTTAAATAATTGTTCCCTCTAATGCTGCTATCACTGGCAAAAACCCTGACAGCAGTAAAATTTGCCAGTTTTTGACAGTGAAATCTTCCCCAAATGAACTGCACAAGTGTTATGGTGGTACTTGTATTGCCATAATACCTTTTTTATGTGGATCTGGCATTTTTAATGTATTTTAGGTGGAACTGGCTTTTTCAATATTTTTGATATGGATCAGGCTTTTCAATGTATTTGATGTTTTTCTGGCTTTTTCAAAGTTATTTATGTGGATCTGGCTTTTTCAATATTAATATGGATTCTGCTTGTCTTACAGTGTATATGTATTGTTGTGGCTTGATGTGGCTTTCCCTATATATTTAGAATGGATTCTGGTTTACTGTGGGTGTGTGTGTGAATTTACAGCAGTTTTCTTTTCTATATTTCTGTATTTGTATAGTTTTATATAATTATATGTTAGATTGACATGTTATAAGAACACCCACCCCCACAGCTCAAACTGTTAAATAAAAAAAATAAAATAAAAATTGGTTACACACCAATTGACCCCCTACCCCCAATGTAGCCCCGCCTATATTATACACAGCTCCACCCACCTCTGCCCCTCCCCTCCAGGCATTCCTGAACCTATTTTTCTACAAAAATAGCACTGCTTCTAATACATCGTAGGGACAGGCTCGTATCGGAAACTCTGTCTCTGTAGATGTTTTATAATAAATTTGGGCAATTAATAATTTCTTATTACCACGATAAGAGGCGATAACAAATTATTATTATCGTGTCTATACCCTGATAATTATTAAATATGCCCCTAAAATATTTTTGTAGGGACGGATTAGCTGGGAGCCCCAACCCAGTACCTTGCCTAGAGCCCCATGAGAACTTAATCCAATGGTAATTAGAACTGTCTTTATTACATGTATCATGTATTTTATTGTTTTTATCATATGGTCAATGTATACGTAGAAATCTGTATTCCCACAAAAGTTCACTTTGACAGTACAAGAGACGTGATTGAAAGCATGGGCCCTCATTCAGAGCCGTGCGCTCTGAGCAGAGCGCACGCTCTGAATGAGGGCCGGGCTCCATTTTCATGGAGCGTCCTCCTGGACGCTCGTATAGCTGTGGGTCACCACCCACAGGCTATACGAGCGTGCATTGTGATGGTCGCGATGGTCGAGACCATCGCGACCATCGAAATTGCGAGCCGGAGCCTGCGGTTGAGGTTTTCAACCGCAAGCTCCGGAGTGATTTTGGCTCTATCAGAGCCAAAATCACTCCCACTGACATCACTAGTGATGTCAGGGGGCCGGCTTCTGACGGGAGGCGTTCCCTTAGGAACGCCCCCGTCAGGGAGGCACACCCCCGGCACGCCCACCAAAGGGGGCGTGCTGTCAATCAACATTGACAGCACGCCCCCTTTGATCGGACACAACGAGCGAAGGACTTTCCTTCGCTCGTCGCGTCTGGCGCATGCGCACGACGGAGCTCCCTCCGTCGTGCGCATGCTCAGTCCATAACATCGACCCACTTGCGAGCGGACAGCCGCTCGCGAGTGGGTCTGAATCAGGCCCATAGTGTGATTACCTGAGCCTCATGATTACTTATGAAATGTAAGTTTTTTGAAAAGAAAATGCTTTGCTGTCCACCATTAAAGCAGGGAACACTCTGCTAAATGTATCTTCTCCACCCCACAACCTCAAATCTTTTCCTGCAAAATAAAATTGTTTCTTTGCCGTTGATCTGCCTAGACCTCCAATGCAAAAGCGCCACTATCTTGGTCCTCAAGTTCATGTACTATCCTGTAAAACCAGTGCATTTGCTCAAAATTAGGCATGATATGTCACAGATCTCTGCACTTCCATGTTCATTAATGCATGAAGTAAAACTGCACACATGATTGTACCTGATGACTTCCACACTAATGTAACAGAGCTGGTGTATAACATTTTTACATACTAAATCTCAAATATCAACTGATCGTTTCATTTTATAGCTGTGTCATCTACACTAACAGCTATCTGGTTCTCTTGATGCTTTTAAATGCATGACTAGTTGAGAAGTATCACCAAAAGAATAGAGGCAGTGATGTGTATAGCATACACTAATGTACTAAGTATGCAGTGGCGGATTATAATAGGGACTTTCTGGTCATTGGCATGTAACCAGGGCAGTAAGGGGGGCTAGCCCTTTGCTATTCAAACTCATTGTTGCAAATATGACTTTGACAAGAACTTGTGGTAAGTGGATTGCTGTATGTCCTAATGAACTTGGAGAGTTGTTTTTGCTATTTATTAAAATTGTTGTGAATATTAATAAATTATTGACAGTTGATACTAAAGAATTATGTTTCTGTTTATGATCAGACATGAAAAACGCTGTTGATTTAGTACCGTTCAAGTCTGTTTTTAGCGTATATATTTGCCACAGTATGCACTGTATGTACTGTATAACATCTAGTTACCAGTTTTTAGAATAAATTATTCTATTTTCATACTAAAGCTACTATTTCCTGCATATATTTTTGGCATAAAGTCTAACAAATGTAATAAAGCTAAACTATAACTCTGCAGAAACAATGCAGATTGCCACCACTCCATGAATCTCAATGAAAGTATCAGATCACCTACATGTTCTAAAGAGCAGCTGGTACATTCTTAGCTATTTAATAATATCAATTCAATATTCACTACAATATATGTCATTTTTACATCTATTCATGTGAATTGTGAATCTTTGTAAGCTCCTGCTAGCTCATACAATTGCTCTTACATTATTTTTTCAGTATGCACTAATATTGTCGATGGTCACTATGTCGACATTCATAATGTCACACAACAGAAGTTTTATAAGTTATTATATCGACATGGTTAGATTAAAATGTTGACATCATAAATATCGACAACTAGAAAATGTCGACATATGAAAATTTGACGGAGTGACAATGTTGACATGCGTATTGGAATTAGAGATTCAGTTAGCCTTAGGTTTAGGGGTTAGTGCTACTATTAGAGTTAGGGTTAGGAGTTAGGACCCATTTATTGAAAGTAATTTGTTGGTAGAATCATTAAAATTCTTGATTAAAACACAAAAACATTTACAAAGATTACATTTAAAATGATTATGGCTTTATATAGTCTCTCGTATGTATGACTGCTGGGATACATCCCTAAAAGTAGTGATTTTTTTTCTTTGGTGGTGCGCAGTCAGCATTAGGGGGAGCATCTGAGTGATTTTTGCTGGTTTATGGCTAGGCTCTTTGGAGCTGATTCAGACCCGGATACTAAGAAGCGCTCACTCGTAGCTGCTAATGGTTTGCATTGTGCGCATACTCGTGCGCAAACCACTGCGAAAGAGTGGGAAGCGTTTGCTCGCCCTGCATAGACAGCCCAGTTGAATGATACCCCTTTTACACCGGAGCTAAAACCCGGGTTTTTGCAGGGTTAACCCAGGCAGCTCCCTGGTGTAAAAGGGGAGAGAGTTGGATCCCCGGGTCGAGTGACCCGGCAATCCAATCCAGGTAACTAGCGTAGCCCGTGAAACCCTGCTGTGAGAACAGTGCACTCCGGGTCACGATGACCTGGAGTGCGCTGCTAGCCGGCCAATTGGTCCGGCTTCAGGGGCGCTTGGAGATTACGTCATCTCCAAGCGACCACTTTCACTCTGGAAAAGCCGGGTCTATGCAGACCCGACTCCGGTGTGAGCGGCGCTGACTCGGGAATATCCCGAGTCGGCGCCGGCAAAATTCCGGGTCTGATCCGGATAGGAACTTTGTTCCAACTCCGGGTCAGACCCGGAATTTAGGTGGAAAAGGGGTATGAGTGACAGGTCAAGCCGTTTGTGGGTGGTAACAGGGACATGCCACTAGAAACGGGGGAGTGGAGGTGCGAATGCAGGCGTGTCTGAGTGTCTTAACGCCATTTCAGAGAATTGCATAATTAACAGGCAGCGTCATTGTACACGTCACCTGGTTGTATTTCACACTGAAGTAATCGCAGTGCGGCAGGTTATATAGTCAACCTCAAGTGCTATGATTGCATACGATGGTCCTCTATGTAACGATGGTAACATACACTTCCTGGAGATGACGTGCACGTGGGCGTCTTAAGACAGGCTGGTGGGCGTGATCCCATGCCAAGACATAGTAGGCGTGCTTATGCCCTGCCATGCGATCGCCTGCCTTGCTGGGTGTGTGCCGGATTTGCATACGCTGGGTGCGAGCAAACGCATCTAGTGACCGGGTCTGAATGAGCTCCTTTGTCTCAAAAGAAGGAAGTTTGCCATACTGCCGCTCTTCTGGGTCTCAGTTAGCCAGGTTGTACTCAGCTGTGACCAGGACAGATCCGAGCTAAGGAAAAGCTGGATGGGAACCACAGCCAAACTCACCCACACACAGTGCTGTCACCAGCAGTCACAGTGACCTTCACCCACACCTAAACTCTGAACCTCTCATCAGACATCCCCTTATTATAGGCTCTCCAAAGCCATTCCCCCAACACCCTGAGCCACCTTCTTAATGACTCATGGGCCTCCCGTCTGCCTGATGTGCTCAGGGAGACAGATAATCCATTGGCCACTATGCCTGCCAATCTCCCTGGGACAAACTGCTTCTGATTTTCTTACCTTTCTGATGGATAGTTTCCTGCATAGAAACACACATGAGAGTAATTTTGAAGAGTCCATGGAGATTGCAAGCCTTTATAGACAACCTGTTGATTTTACGCCCCATCGGTACCTCCTGTCACCCCTTTGCCTCTTAGCACCCACCTAGGGCAATTCATTGCCATCCAGGGCATAATAGGAAGTAGCAGTAGTCAGGGTCACAGTGCATGCAGGGGTGGGGTCTGAGTACCCAGAAAACCCCACTGGCAGACTGGAAAGCAGGCACCATCTTCTTAAGCCCCGTCCGCTCAAGGCAAAATGATGCTATTCGCAGGTCAATCGGGAGGAGGCAGAGCCAATATGATGTGATTCCATTAGAATCCATCGACGTTTCGGTCCTATGCCTGGATCTTTGTCAAGATATCTGCTGCTATAAATTGCACTTTTGTATGAATAAATAATTATGTTTCTATGAAGACTGGTGAGTGCACCCCTGTTATTTTTATTTTATCTTTGCAAAGACTCTTTTTTGAGCGTCCTATATGGGTAGCTACCCCAGCAAACTGGATTATTAAAACGTGAGTGTGGACCTCTTTGGATGTATAATATATATATATATATATATATATTTATTAGGGATGAGCGGTTCGGATTCTGTGGATCCAAACAGCAGGAATACGAGTGTTCCCGCCTGTCTCAGATCCCGCTGCGGGGTTCGAGCATCATCCTCCTGATGTCAGATTCTCACATGAGTTTGCCTCTACATAAGGCGCTCTGAGCGGGACTCGGCGTCATTTCACTCCCACGCTACGCACTGCTCTGCTGAAGTGGCTGTGTCCAGACTTACAAGTGGCTATGCTGGTAAAGTGACTGTGTACACTGCACTTAGATGTATGCTGCGCTATAATCTGCTGCTGAAAGTGGCTGTGTCCAGATACTCACAAGTGGCTGTGCTGGTAAAGTGACTGTGTATAGGGGGCACCCAGCACGCTGATGTATGCTGAGCTATACTCTGTGTATACAAGTACTGTGACTCCTTGGGCCGTAGCCCACTGCGTATAAAAGTACTGTGACTCTGTTGGCCGTAGCCCACTGTGTATGCAAGCACTGTGACTCCTTGGGCTGTAGCCCACTGTGTATACAAGTACTGTGACTCCTTAGGACACAGCCCTCTGTGTATACAAGCACCGGGACTCCTTGGGATTTAGCCTCTGTGTATACAAACACTGTAACTCCTTGGGCCTTAGCCCTCTGTGTATACAAGTACAGTGACTCCTTGGGCCTCAGCCCTCTGTGTATACAAGCACCGTAAGTCCTTGGGCCTTAGCCCTCTGTGTATACAAGCACCATGACTCCTTGAGCCTTAGCCCTCTGTGTATACAAGCACCGTGACTCCTTGGGCCTTAGCCCTCTGTGTATAGAAGTACTGTAACTCCTTGGGCAGTAGCCCTCTGTGTATACAAGCACGATGACTCCTTGGGCCTTAGCCCTCTGTGTGTCCATAACACACAAGTACTGTGACTCAGTAGTGAGTGGCAATGTTTCATAGTTGTGCTTTAAACTGTGGTGTCTGTGCCGCTGTTCTGTCGCTTAGTAGCCAGCCAGCTCACTGTAGCCTTCGGCCAATATTGGTGAAAAAAATATTGTGATCTGTGAGGTGGCCTAAATTGACTGTAAATGAATGTTATTGAGGTAATAATACTCTAGGAACAAAAAAAGTTCAAATGATGTGATTTTAGTCCTTTTTGTCAATTTTTGTAAAAAATCCAAATCCAAAACCTAAACCTAAATCCAAAGCTGGACAACGAATCAGAGGCAAATCCAAATCCAGCAAAAAAGGTCCGGTGCACATCCCTAATATATATATCTACTATATAAAAGCAAAAATGTGTCCTTCTGTCTTTCTATACAATTCCACAGTTTACAAGCCAAGATCATGACATTTTACATACGAGTGTATTAAAACACGGCCGAGGCAACTAAAAAAATTTGAAATCTAAATTAATTACTGTTAATTTTTAATTAATTAAAAAACACAATTTTGGTTGTACACTCATTGTGGGGCCTTATGGCATATGGGTAGGGCCTCAGAGCGAGCATTTTGTGTTGTCATGTTTTGTCATGATCTTAATGTTTATTATCGAAGAGAGCTTTAGCAGGCTTTCCCAGCATTCTCAGCTGTCTGACTATACCAAATTACACAACAACATTGACTTCTTTCTTCGAACTGTGTCAAAATGATGACTTGCAAGGACCCTGCTGTACTGTGAGCTGCCAAAATATTACACATGGAATGCTTCTCGAAAAGTTTTTATGTGCAGAAAACAGGTAGTCGTTGTAGATGGTCATCCTGGTATGAGAGCAACAGAAGCTCTTGGCCGTGTTTACACTGTACATCCGACACATATTGAATGCTTCAATCGCCAAAGTTTGCTTTACATCGTTACAGGTCCTACTTCCTTCGAAGACCTTAGGATTGCTGATGGGGAAGTTTGTCACACTTTTCGTGAGGCCTGCCTAAGGACACGTTTGTTGGAGGATGATGTGCAAACAAACATTCTTAAAAGCCCGGGCAACGCCGGGTACTCCAGCTAGTATAAATATATATAGCTATATATACATACATATATATTGTGACAAGAATCACATAGACCGGGTAAAATCCGTCAGTAGCTTTATTGCTCACCACAGGCAGGTCTACAGGATATGGCAGTTTCACAGGCAAGATAATACATAAAGTCTTCCAAACAGCAATATTTCTTCAGTGGACTCGCAGGTCCAGGAACCCTAACACTAGTCACCCTGGGGCCTATAAACTGGGCGACTATCTCAACGTCAGGCTCAGTTTTCCCAGTGTCTTTGCAGTTCTTAAAACAGCTTCCCACAGGAGTCTGTAATCAGCTGCCTTTCCAGGCATTGATTGAGGCAACACCTGAACTGAACACAACATAATCCTAATGCCTTTGCTTTGCCAAACCTGGGAGATCTGGATATTACACATTTACTGCATGTAGAATTATGCTGACCATGCAGATTATAATAGAAGGGTTACAGTTTTGATTGCATCGTATAATCCATATATATCATTTTCTTGGGTAGATATCCTACTGTATCTGACACATTGCAATGTGAAAATTGTTTAGTTAGAGTTCTTAGACACAGCATTTGCTCAGTGCTGTTCCATATTTTAATATACCAATTAACTTTTACCTAGATATCTTAACATGCTGTTTATTTGTATACAGATTATTTCCAAATTGCGCACAGAGTCCACCCTAGTTTTGAAAATTCTGCAACACAAAGCACTTTTAGAGGAATTACCAAACCTGGCAAATTTCTGATATATAACTTGAGCAACAAGCCTAATCCTGTAACACAGTGACACATGCAACAGTCATCATCACAACAGAATGGCAACACACATGTATTAACTCTCATGTATTAACTCTCTGATACAATCTATATTTTTACTGTAGCTTCAATTTAATTATTTAAAGAGTACATTATATAATGAAGTAATCTTTGCTAAACCTGGTTATTATAGTATGGTATCTGTTGCCAATAAATAAATTGGCATATTAATCTCTGCTTCACTTTTACACGCATTTGCTGAGCCTATTAAGGTAGGTTTTGGCTGGTCACATTAAAACAATAGCAGTAATTTGTTTATTTAGTGCTATAGTAAATTACACCTTGTTTTTTTCAGAAAATAGGTTTAGTTTGTGTATACATACATACATAATTGCATGGCAAAGATAATCTAACCAAAAGAAAGAAAAAAGTGTTTTGTTTTTTTTTTCATTTAATTTGCAAGAAAATGACTTAAAAGCAAATTTGTGTATATTTTTTTTCTAAGAACCAGTAAGAAATAATTTATGATTCTTTTTCCGGCATCAATCCCACCTTTCGAAAATAATGAAAAGCAGGATTTTACACATAGGTTTTCATATTAAAATTTTTACTTGAAAATAATAATGTATTTTTTTTACTACTGTAGTTTGAATTAAAAGCATATAACGAGTAGGAATGGTATTGAAGCCCAACACGGCGTGCCATTTTGAAAAGTAAACAACTTACCATATCAAAAAAGGACCATCCTTAGTTTATTGAAGCTAGGATAGGGGAGGACTGGGACTGGGCATGAGGTCCTCCGCTCCCCATCTAAGGACTTCCTAGCATTATTGGGTGTAATTGTCTGTGATAACCAAACAATAACTATTCAACTGTTAAAATGCACATTGTTTGAAAGAGAGAACTTCCCTCTGTCAAAGGAGGGTAGGGTATCCCCAAGTGTGTAGGTGCCTGAATAGATGTTACAAAAACCCTTATCCTGGGCTGCTGAATGATATCTGTAGTGGGAGGGGTTCTTTTATAGTGATGATCACATATGAGAACTTAATAGTAGCCACTAGGAGACACATCATTTAAAAGACGTATCCGCTCTTTCATTAATAGAGTTTCCGCAAGGTTATTGAGTTTCCCCATCCCTGAGCTCCTTAAGAATTTCTGTAATGTAGAGGGCCATTCTCTAGTGATAACATATGATCACCAGAGAACCAAAGAACAACTTCTCAGGTGCCATCCGCTTTCAAATATGGGTACACCTGAATCTAGGTCAATCCTGTAGTGTTGAGGATGAGTGTGAGTTGTCTTTAGCAATTTTTAGATGTCAGGAGGATGATTCCACTTTGCACTGAAGGCATTAACAAATAGTGTAAAACTGGTTACCTGATAGTGGCATTGGTTACCTAATGTAATCAAACATGTTTTGCTAACCAGCGACTGTACTTTCAAATGAGGGGAGAGGTATCAATAGTGTACATACCGTCTAGCCTCCTAAATGAACTTTTAGTGAACATGAATAAAATATGCTACCGTATAAGTACTTTATCAATGGATATTCTCATAGGTACAAGACATTCTCTGCAACAGGTGGATTTGGGATGTCTGTAAAATAATTGAAAGTAAGTGAGCTTGCTGTGTTGTTTGAGATCTTTGTCCGATAATAGAAAGCATTTATTGATTGATTGTGGGCCTGATTCAGAATTGGGAATAGACTAAGAAAGAGCAAGTAACTCGGTATCTTGGTCAAAACCATGCTACACTGCAGGTGGGGTAGATCTAAAATGTGTAAAATGTGAAGAGAGATTTAAGGGACCTACACATGGTATGATCCAATCTCGTTTGCGATTTCCCTTGAATTCCTGTACACTCCCGGACAAACGATATTGTGTCTACACATGGAACGATTGTACAAATGATCAAATTATATAGATGGTTGTTAACGACTGCAGATTGTTAACGATATATATCGTTTGCAGCAAACAACCTCACGATGCTGGCACAAAATAGTGGAGGGTGGCGTGGCCAGGAAACATATCGTCCATCGCATCGTTCATCGTACATACACACGGAACTATGTGGGCCAAACTGTGAACGATAGGTCGATATCTTTCTGCAGGTTCAATTGATCAGCGACCACAATCAACGTTGGCGGGGGCGCGCATCCGCATGGTTATCATGCCCACACACGGCACTTTTTAAACGATTTGTCGTTCCAATCGGTCGAAAAACGGCCAAATCGTTTAAAAGATCGTACCGTGTGTGGGGGTCCTTTAGATGTGGGAGAAGGTATGTCCAAACGGAAATCTAAATTGTAGTGTAAAAATAAAGGTGTCCATCATTTGTGGGCTACATGCAAAAGCAGCCAGTGTTTATCCCACATACAAAACAGTTACTTGCTATTTCTTACTCTATTTCCAACTGTGAGTGGTGGCAAAATATTAAAAACACCATAGTTTAGATTGAGTGGCAGTGGATAGGAAGGGTACAGTAGGCTGGGCACTACATCCTGACTGCAAACTTTTTAGATAAAATTTTTAATTTTAACACTAGTTTCTCTGCATGATTTTAGTAACGGGTCCATTCATTATTAGTTGCCTGATGGTGCTGCCTAATATTCAGAAAAAGTTTGACTGCAGGAACCCATGCCTCCTTCAGAAGGCATTGGTTCTTGGAGCTGTGTTGTGAAGAGATCCCTCCTCCACCTACGCACTATGTTCTCTGTGGCCATGCGCATGTGTGAACTCTGGTGACACATGCACACTAGTCAGGAATGGCAGGAATCATGGGCAGAGCTCATTTTCAGTTCAGCTGTACCCACGCCATAGCAATACTGAATTGCTCCAGTAATTAAGTATCCACAGCTGCAACACACGATGAGTTGGATACTTAATTATCAAAGGTTTTATGTTGGAATTGTCTGAAATAAATAGTTTTAAAATAGCTATATATCTTACATTTTTATGACTATTTATAATCCAATGATTTACATGTAAAACTTTATAATAATAATAATAATAATAATATATATTTAAAAACTGATTAACTGAATAACAGCACAAACACAAAAAATATATTAGTACACATGAATGCAAGCACAATCGTCACACTGAATGTTACTACATTTTGTAAATAACTGTATAATCAATATGGTAAATAGTAATTCTGATGTAAACGGTAGTTCTTCATACAGATCCTCTCCCCCTAGATACGAGATGAACCTGCTCCTTACTGTGCTGGGTCTATACATAGCACTAGACTGTTATTTATATTTTATACATTTTTGAAAGTCCCCGGAGAGATAATAAACATGAGAAGTTGGAGAGCTAGCTGTGGCACTGGAGAGAAAATGTTCTGCATGAGGGCTGCCCCAGTTTTTACAGTGAGAAGTTTGATACAAAATCCCTTCAGGTTTAATCTTTGAAGCCAGAGTGACAGACTAAATGGTAGATATGAGGAGATCTGTTTCCTCCAGAAGGTCAGTGTATTCGGTTACAGTCAATTACATCATCCCCAAGATTTATTTAAACCTCATTAACTTCTGAAGACCTTCTGACTGATTTCCAGGAATACACAGCACTTAACCATGCCCTTTCATTAATGCATTGTGCTTAATGCCAGTCTATGCCCGTCGCTTGATGGATATT
This sequence comes from Taudactylus pleione, assembly GCA_031769625.1. Taxonomy (NCBI): domain Eukaryota; kingdom Metazoa; phylum Chordata; class Amphibia; order Anura; family Myobatrachidae; genus Taudactylus; species Taudactylus pleione. The sequence goes on along the minus strand of JAUIMM010000370.1, from coordinate 3,648,191 downwards.
TCATTCCCATTAGTATGAATGGAGCACCATCCTTGGCAGCTGTATCTGTGCATTAACACAATGTTCTTTTAAGCCATTGCCACGGGGCATTTTGATCAAAAGGCTGTATGTATTTTCATTAACCTCCTCTACTTTTAACTAACTTGTTATATACCTCCAACCATTGGGGTGTTTAAAAAAATGTAGATGGTATCCCAGTAACATTTTAGCAGAAGTTAGCTAAACAATTTAAGAATGTAGAGAATCCTGTGTAAGCATGTAATTATAAGGGCTATCACTTCGCTTCTATATTACAGAAATTAACTACTTACAGTATATGGGTCATTAAAACCAATACAAATATTATGTTAAATTTCTAGTCAAATATTCATTTTATTTAATTATATCTGTGTTCTATTTGAAAAATATCTCCTAAATATTGTATTCATACTCAGATACTTAAAATCATAACAAGGATCTCAATATTTTGCAGTTATGAGTTTTGTTCTTTGTCTTACAGCCAGCGCTGGAATGTTTGGGTTAATGGATGAAGCTGATATCACTCACATTGTTTGCCAGCTTTCTCTACTTGATCTTCACTCACTTCTACATCTTTGAGGATTTTTGTGCCACTACTTACATCCTTAACTTCACTCCTTTATTAATGAAATATAATGCAAATAATACTTAAATAACTAAAATAACAATGTATTAAATTTAGCTCAGAGTATAAGTCTGTTGCTTGATATGAAGCATTGTTGATGGCCCTTTCTGTCATAGGGACAGGGTTGTCTTAACAGCAGTATGGGCCCTGGGCAAGGCAATGCACTGGGGCCCCTACCCACCCATCCTGAGGTGAGTAATCGTCACCGGGGGGGGGAGGGAGGTTAGATCAGAATACAGTGCACCGACGGCCGGCTTATAAAAAATATCACAAATTTACCAACTGGCCGCGGCTGCCGGGGGGCGGGTTGGTGGGCCCCTACAAGCTTTGGGCCCTTGGGCAACTGCCCAACAAGCCCAATGGAAGAGATGGCCCTGCATAGGGTTGGTGCTTTTTATTTGATAAAATAAAATGGTGACCTGTATTTGGTAGCTGTAGCTTTGTTGTGCATACCAGGGAGGAAGCAGAGGGGGGAGAGCCTTGCAAGGGTGAAATTGTATTGCCAGACTCCCTTCACCTTCTCTGCTTCTGCAGCTCTATTAGTAGGTAAAGTATGACCAGGGATTGGTGACACCCAGTTCATCAAATAGCCCCCCTGCATGAGTCAAAGACATGAGCACCTGCAAAGGGGGCATGGCATTGTGGGGAAGAGGCGTGGCCTCACGGCACCCCCTTGGTTTCATCACTCTGGGGCAGTGGCCAGCACTCCTGGAAATGCCGGTCTGCTCCCAGAGACTTTCCCCACACTGCTGGCTCTTCTTCAGTGACTGGGAGCCTGGCACTGCACAATAACGTCACAGTGCAGTGCCCATCTCCAGTTCACTGAAGAGGAGCTGACATTTAGGTGTCACCCCTTCGGAGGGTGACACCCAGCACGCCTCGCACCCCCACTAGTGATGCCACTGGGTGTGACTTGATATGTCATATGGCACATTTACTTTTTTACTACCTGTTACATTTTAGTAGGGTTCTCTTGCGGCCACGTTGTCGCGTTACAATGCGTATACAAAAGATGCGTCACTGCGCATTCTCTGCTCCGCGATGCGCATACACAATTTCTGGAAGCTATACCTTGTTTAATCACTGAGATGGTCTCTGGGAGTTATTTTCTCTTCTTATGGGGTTACATTCTGTGATGAATAAGGGACTTGATGCACCAAGAAAATGGCAAGTTTTTAAGTTCTCTTCCTGTGCACAGAGTTGTAGTAAATTCTCCAGGCACAGATGTGCCAGTAAGACAAGTATTAATGGGAATTCTGTTGGCACAACATGTGCATGTATTATTTATTTATTAATTCATTGTTATTTAAAAAGTGCCTTCATATCATGCAGCGATATGCAGAGAATATTTAACCATTTACATCAGCCTCTGTCCCATTGGGCTTACTATCTATATTCTTCATCATACAGATGACACAGATGACACAGCCGTTACGGTACTCAGAACCCACCCCAACGGACCATTTTCTTTTTGCAGAGAGCCATGGCCCCACAGCATGCAATCAGAGTACCTCCCCCTTGCAGCATAATGCAAAGATTTGTGGGTCTGTGAGGACAGAACAAGGCCAATCTAATGCAATTTATCATAAATTTGGGCCTAATGATGCAAAGTTCCGGGCTTTCTCAATTTAGGGCACCTACTGCTGCAACTTCCCTCTGAAAGTGTGTGTGTTATATACAATTATTGTAGGTGTGTGCTATATATATATATATATATATATATATACATTAGGGGTGAGTGGGTTCGGATTTCAGAAATCCGAACCCCCCCGAGCCCCCCCGATCCGAGGCAGATCTGAGTCAGGCTCGACTTTTCCCGCCTGACTCGGATCTGAAATCGAGGCAAAACGTCATCATCCCGCCTTCCGGGTCTCGCGGTTTTGGATCCTATATAAGGTACCCGCGTCGGCGCCATTTTCTCACTCGGCTGTGGACAGTGAAGAGGGAGGGTGGGAGTTAGGGCTGGCTTGGCTGTGTAGTGTAGTGTAGTGTAGTGCAGAGTAGTGTTGTGCTGTGCTGTGCTGTGCTGCTGTTGTCCACTACTTCAAAGTCCATAGGGGCTGGCTGTGTTGTGCTGTGCTGCTGTTGTTAATAGGGGCTGTGTCCACTACTTCAAAGTCCATAGGGGCTGGCTGGACTGTGTTGTGCAGTCAGTTCTCCATAGGGGCTGTGTCCACTCCAAAGTCCTGTGCAGTGTCCCAGTCCTAAAGGGGTGCTGTAGTGTTGTCCAGGGGGTGCTCTGTCCATCAGGGGTGCTCCCCCCAAGTGCTAAAAAAATAATATTTTTTCTGTGTTTGTGAATTGTGTGCGCAGTAGCCGCACGTGCATCAACAAAGTAGTGCCAAACGTGCGCCTGTGTCATAAGTGAAGGGCCGGCTGGCTTGACCGTTAAAGGGTGCTGTAACCCCCAAAGTACACTCCAGTCCAAACCAAAAAAAAAATATTTTCTGTGTTTGTGAATTGTGTGCGCAGTAGCCGCACGTGCATCAACAAAGTAGTGCCAAGCGTGCGCCTGTGTCATAAGTAAAGGGCCGGCTGGCTTGACCGTTAAATGGTGCTGTAACCCCCGAAAGTACACTCCAGTCCAAACCAAAAAAAATAATATTTTCTGTGTTTGTGAATTGTGTGCGCAGTAGCCGCACGTGCATCAACAAAGTAGTGCCAAGCGTGCGCCTGTGTCATAAGTAAAGGGCCGGCTGGCTTGACCGTTAAAGGGTGCTGTAACCCCCAAAGTACACTCCAAACCAAATAACAAAATATTTTTTCTGTGTTTGTGAATTGTGTGCGCAGTAGCCGCACGTGCATCAACAAAGTAGTGCGAAGCGTGCGCCTGTGTCATAAGTAAAGGGCCGGCTGGCTTGACCGTTAAAGGGTGCTGTAACCCCCAAAGTACACTCCAAACCAAATAACAACATATTTTCTGTGTTTGTGATTTGTGTGCACTGTGGCTGCACGTGCATCAACAAAGGAGCAGCGCCAAGCGTGCGCCTGTGTCCCATAAGTAAAGAGCCGGCTGGCTCATTTCTTAAAGGGTGGTGTAACCCACAAAGTGCACTACTCTCCAGCAAAAATAAAAAAATATTTTCTGTGTTTGTGTGCGCCTTAGCCGCACGTATATATCAATATAACATAAATGGAGGACCAAACTTTCTCCAATAAAAATAAAATAGGGAAAGATCAAGAACCACTTCCTCCTAGTGCTGTTGCTGCTGCTGGGAGTTGTTCATCATCCCGGAGAGGAAGTAGGAACACCACTACTTTTACTAAACAATTGACCCTCCAACAGTCCCTAGCGATGAGGATGAAGTACGACAGCAGTCATCCTGAAGCAAAACGTATAACTGAGGCCTTGACTGCTATGTTGGTGTTAGACGTGCGTCCGGTATCCGCCATTAGTGTAGTGGGATTTAGACAATTGATGGAGGTAGTGTGTCCCCGGTTCCAAATCCCGTCTAGATTCCACCTGCATCCTCAAAGCAGTAGCGACAAGCGTGCATCTGTCTGTTAAAGGGTGGTGTAACCCTCAAAGTGCGCTCCACAAACAATAAAAATATATATATTTTTTTTTCTCTTTGTGAAATGTGTGGGCTGTAGCCGCACCTGCATCCTTAAAGCAGCAGCGACAAGTGTGCGTCTGTCTGTTAAAGGGTGGTGTAACCCTCAAAGTGCGCTCCACAAACAATAAAAATATTCTTCTTTTTTTTTCTGTCTTTGTGAATTGTGTGGGCTGTAGCCGCACTTACATCCTCAAAGCAGCAGCGACAAGTGTGCGTCTGTCTGTTAAAGGGTGGTGACACCCTCAAAGTGCGCTCCACAAACAATAAAAATATTCTTCTTCTTTTTTTCTGTCTTTGTGAAATGTGTGGGCTGTAGCCGCACCTGCATCCTTAAAGCAGCAGCGACAAGCGTGCGTCTGTCTGTTAAAGGGTGGTGACACCCTCAAAGTGTGCTCCACAAACAATAAAAATATTCTTCTTTTTTTTTCTGTCTTTGTGAATTGTGTGGGCTGTAGCCGCACTTGCATCCTCAAAGCAGCAGCGACAAGCGTGCGTCTGTCTGTTAAAGGGTGGTGTAACCCTCAAAGTGCGCTCCACAAACAATAAAAATATTCTTCTTTTTTTTTCTGTCTTTTTGAAATGTGTGGGCTGTAGCCGCACCTGCATCCTTAAAGCAGCAGCGACAAGCGTGCGTCTGTCTGTTAAAGGATTACATCGGTGACAGCATCCAAGTAGGCATGTCAGACAGTCCGTACCTGTACTGGTAGGAAAAAGAAGCAATTTGGAGGTCCCTGTACAAACTGGCTCTATTTTACCTGAGTTGCCCCCCCTCCAGTGTGTACTCCGAAAGAGAGTTTAGTGCAGCCGGGAACCTTGTCAGCGAAAGGCTTAGGAGGTTGCTTCCACAAAATGTGGAGAAGATGATGTTCATAAAATGAATTATCAACTCTTCCAGGGAGACCAGCCTCCAGAACGTACAGAGGGACCTGTGGTTGTGGATTCCAGTGGGGACGAATTAATACTCTGTGAGGATGAGGATGTACACAACACTGAAGAGGGTGAGGAATCGGTGGATGAGGAGGATGAGGACGACATCTTGCCTCCGTAGAGCCAGTTTGTGCAGGGACAGATTAATTGCCAGCTTGTTTTGTGGGGGCCCAAACGAACCAATCATTTCAGCCACAGTCATGTGGCAGACCCTGGCGCTGAAATGTTTGGTTTGTTACAGTGTGCATGTCCTGTTTATACAACATAAGGGTGGGTGGGAGGGCCCAAGGACAATTCCATCTTGCACCTCTTTTTTTTCTTTGAATTATGTACTATTTGGGGCCTAGTTTTTCAAACTGCCATCCTGTCTGCCACTGCAGTGTCACTCCTAGATGGACCACGTGTTTGTGCCGCCCACTCGTATCTCTTAGCATAGTCATCCAGCTACCTCGGTGCAACCTTTTGGATATAAAAACACTATTGTGAGGTGTGAGGTGTTCAGAATAGACTGGAAATGAGTGGAAATTAAGGTTATTGAGGTTAATAATAGCATAGGAGCAGAAAAACCCACAAATTCTGTGATTTTAGCTGTTTTTATGCTTTTAAAAAAAAAAATACAGATCCAAAACACAAAACCCAGAACCCAAAACACGAAAGGGTGGTTTTGGCAAAACCAATCCAGATCCAAAACACGATGAAAGATCCAGATCCAAAACCAAAACACGAAAAGTGGCCAGTGCACACCCCTAATATATATATATATTATGTATGTGTGTGGGGATGTAGTCAGGATCCCAATGGTCAGGATGCTGACAGTCACAATACTGACAGCGGCATCCCTACGATCAGAATCCCAATATATTCCGGCAGTAAGAGTTTGGGGGTTAGGTGGAGAGTTAGGTTTAAGCACTAGGGGGAGGGCTAGGGTTAGGCTATGGGAGGGTTAGGGCTAGGCTGTGGGATGGGAGGATTATAGTTAGGCTGCAGGAAGGGTGAGTTAGGCTTAGGTAGCGGAAGGGGTGGGTTAAGGGTAAGGGTTAGAATACTTACTTAAATCTGTTGGGCTTTTGAAAGCTTGGATGCCGCTGTCGGTATTCTGATCATCTGTTCCCATATCCAACCCTGTGTGTGCTATAGATGTGTGTGTTGTAAATCCACCCCAACAAATCCCACGATTGCCTCTGCATAGGCTATAAAGACATGGGGTCTGATAGAGAGCCGCGCATAATGCCAATCACGTAGATGTGCACATGCACAAAATGTGTTACATTGCGTGTACACACAAATACACTATTGCGATTGAGATGAATGGTATCAGAAATATTGTGGAAAAGTGATAGGTGTTCCACGCACAAATGGCCAGTTCAATGGGAGTGTCATGGGCGTGTAAATACAAGCTGCTGTGTTCACAGCCGCAGCCATAAGAGGCTATAGTCAGACGGTAATAGTGTGAATGATGGTGGCGTATAAGGACGTACCAATCGGTATTACAAAGTGCATGGATGCTAAAAGTGGGTGTCTGAAATTTTGCAGTTTGGTCCAATGGCTGTACAAAGGGAAGGAGTTTGTATCGGCATTTGCATAAAGTCACAGACAGGCGACCGCCAATAGAGGGAGGGGACATATACTTCAGAGGTACCTATACATAGGTAAGTAATGGTGCAAACACAAGCATAAGCATTTATCTAACTCAAATAATGGCACTCACTCTTATGCGTGTAATAAGTAATATTTTATTAACTATCCATGTACCAGTTTTTACTGGCAACAAGGGGTTAAACTAGTTTCTCTAGATATGAAAAAGCAGCTTGCAGATTTCATCATTGGGGCTGAGTCAGTTGCATAAATTGTTGGCAATTAATCTAATATTAAGTTACTGCTTTGCCATCCTAACTACCAGCCAATGCCCAGCGGCATCGAGACCAGGAACTGCTCATGGGAAAACAAGAATTCACTCTGCAATTGTTCTTTAGAATTAAGTTTGCCCTACCCAGTTTCCTAGCAAATAACTTTCTTGGGCAGTTTCACCCATCCACAAACAATGAAAATAGCCGTCTGTGTTGACAGCATTTCAAAGAACTTTTTATAAGCAAAGTATCTATTATGCCCGTAATGGCACTGAGCAGCCGAAGTGCTCTGCAGTGTACAGAAAGGCATGTTTACTGAGCAAAGCTTGTAAAAGTCAGCTGACCAGATATCAAACAAACGAAAGGGAATAAAACACATTGGATTCATCTACAATTACAGTAAGAAAACTTGCCTGCTTGAAGATAGAGAAGAGATGACATAACAGGGTGAGAGAGGACTATTATTGCCCGATTTTTTAAACAAACCCAAGCAGTGGTGGCTCCTACCTGTTGTCTTCAGGGGTGCTTCCACTAAGCTGCCCACTGCCCACTTTATGCACTGCCATATGTGTAGAAGGGAAATAAAACCCCCAGTGCCTACAGTGGTGTATGGGGGAATGCCCCCCCAAAACTCTCACATGCACATATCATACTTGTCAACTCACTGAAATAGTAGCAATCTCCCTGACTCCCTGAAGAGGCTAGCAATCTCTCTGACTCCCTGAAGAGGCTAGCAATTTCCCTGACTCCCTGAAGAGGCTAGCAATCTCTCTGACTCCCTGAAGAGGCTAGCAATTTCCCTGACTCCCTGAAGAGGCTAGCAATCTCTCTGACTCCCTGAAGAGGCTAGCAATCTCCCTGACTCCCTGAAGAGGCTAGCAATCTCCCTGACTCCATGAAGAGGCTAGCAATCTCTCTGACTCCCTGAAGAGGCTAGCAATCTCCCTGACTCCCTGAAAAGGCTAGCAATCTCCCTGACTCCCTGAAGAGGCTAGCAATCTCCCTGACTCCCTGAAGAGGCTAGCAATCTCCCTGACTCCCTGAAGAGGCTAGCAATCTCCCTGACTCCCTGAAGAGGCTAGCAATCTCCCTGACTCCCTGAAGAGGCTAGCAATCTCTCTGACTCCCTGAAGAGGCTAGCAATCTCCCTGACTCCCTGAAGAGGCTAGCAATCTCCCTGACTCCCTGAAGAGGCTAGCAATCTCCCTGACTCCCTGAAAAGGCTAGCAATCTCCCTGACTGCACCTTACCCCCATTTGTGATATATATATAAAAAACAGAGATATATACATTCAAATGGGATCATTAGTATCATTTCCCTGCATTGGTTATAGGGCACAATGATCCCTATGGCTACATGCATTTTCTGGAAGTATTAGTGTGTTTTCATCAACAAATAGATCTTACTAACTGCTTTGGGGCTCATTTACATTTGGATGTAGCAGTATACGCCCACTTTACCGCCACGCTCATAGGTGGTGCTTACACAATCTCCCTGAAAAGCTTTTTCAAAAGTAGGCAAGTATGGCGTACAAGCCGCCGGCTTCTAGGGATGGCATTGGTTGCAGCCCCTAGAAGCCCATTATGGCTTGCAGAGGAACTTGCACATGTGCACCTCACTCACAGCTTCTAGGGACTGCTTCAGCGGCAGCCTTCTAGAAGCATTAGAGCTGGAGGAAAGGCTTCCCATTGGAAGCACTATCTGCCGATCGCAGTCCAGACTGCCTGTCCAACATGTGATCAGCAGATGACTAGCAGCCTCACTGCAATCCACTGGTGGTGGATTTTTATTGGGTGGGCACTGCTGCAATGATTCAGGCTGCAGGGTGCCATTCTAGGGATGCTGCAGGGGTCCCTGGATGCAGGAACAGAGGCAGGGACCATGGGTGAATGTGCCAGGGCTCTGCACTCTGTTCTGCAGTACCACTCACACGCCCCTAGTTACGGTCCTGTCCCAACCATCCTGGTTTTGGTGGGATAGACCCGTGGTATCCAGTTGGGAGGCCCCATCTCACCTGCTGCTCTGCTAAGAAGAGCAAAAGGAGAATATATGCGCACAAGCATGCAGCGTCTATTCTTGGGACAGAAGACTGGGGGCATGTTCAGCAGCTCTTGGAGCACTGGGTATGCCCCCAGCAAGACAAAAAAATATTTTTGTCACATTGGGGACTAATTTCGGGCACACTTTTTCATCATTCCTTTATTTTGAGCAATGGTCCCCCTATCCTCCCTCAAACACCTGCAACTTGTCAATCAAGCTGTGGCATGCCGGACACTGTAACCGGAGCCACAGTGACATCGTGACACATGCACACTGCAACCCTGGCTCATGTGTAGTGCCAAAACCACAGTTACTTTGCGGCTGAATCTGGACTGCATCCGGGGCTGAAACAGGAGGTGAGTCTGTAAGCTGTGAGATGCACAGGAGGAGATAACAGATAACAGGGATACCACCAAGTGTGTTTGCTGCTGTATTTCTAAAGTTTACAGAAACCATATTTGTGTCCCACAAGTTATATGCTGGATTGGAGAAATTAATGCCTCTTTTTGTATAAAAAAACATATATTTATGATAGCATTGGATGTTTCCATGAGTCAAGCATTGCTCACAAATGGGAAAACAGATTCATTTTAAGACTGCAAGCTTATTTCATAAACATTTGTTAAACTGACTTCAAATACATACAAAATTGCATACACACCTGATGCTGACCATACAGTATATAGTGTGCATCCACAGATACAATGTATCACATTTGTGGTGTCTCAGGAAAGGATTATACTGTTCTCCTGCATTCTGAAATGTTACCACCAGAGACCTCTGAGCCTAACTAATAACATGGTATGCACAGCACTCTCTGTTCCTAGCAATGTTACCATGGATATAAAACTACAGTTTAACAAAGGTAGATATCAGTTAACTCAAGTAAGTACACTGTAGCTGCTAATAAATGAAAATCACAGTTAAGGTGCCCATCCACTAGAAGACATGAAAACAACTGCATGATTATGACACTGTAATCGTGCAGTCGTTTGTCAGTCTGTGATGAGCCTGACAGGAACGACCAGTCGTTCAGCTGGAACTCCAGGCACCAACATAAAAATCAGGCAGTAAATCATAAGTATTACAATCGTGTTTCTATTTTCCAACAAAATTATACAATTTTCCTACTTTTACGTAATTAGGGAGACATTAGGGCTGATAGTGTCTGGGGTGTACACGACACTATCACAGCTATGACCACACAGCACTGGTCATAGCTTCTCTGCTTCTCATAATGGTCCCGTGATAATTTTCTGTCCCAGGCCCATGTAGCCATTAATCCGGCCTTGCAAAACTGTAGCTACTGATTCTCTACTAATCCAGCCTTGTTCCAATCACACAATTTGAAAAAAACATTAGCAATTATTATGGGATAGAGCAATCTTCCCATGTACAAATTAAGTGCATTTAATATTCTATTAGAATAGTGCTTTTTGTCAATATAAATGACATTAAGGATGGTTTAGTGTTTTTCCTTATCTCAGATATTGTATTAGTCCTAGGGCAAGGAAAAATGTTAATTATCAACTTTAAGATTTAATAAAGGCAACTTAAAAAAAATAATGATAAAATGGAAAATAACTACATAATTAATAAGAAAATCTGCATTACTTTAGTACATTTATTAAAAAAGCAAACTGATCAGAAGAGGAGGCGTCAGTTAGGAATTTCACTCATTTTGTACTGGGTGGACGGAGACTTGCATGGCAACGCCACTATAGGTTTGGGGTCTGTATTTCACAGTAACATAGTAGTCTTTAAGCCCTGCGGAATATGCATGCTCTGGAATTATCTCTATATATTTTTTCTCTTTTAAATTCTTTGTATAGTACAACAGAAAACTTAAAGATATAATCACAAGGAAACAACAAGGTACCATGTTGTGCAGGAATTTGACATTGTATTTAGATTTTTAAGCATACAATCAAATTCAGGGGTAGACAACCAGTGTGGTATGAAAAGTTGACATTCAGAATTTTGACACCAGAATGTTGACAGGTTCTGAATAGTGACAGTCAGAATGTTAACATGGACTTTAGGTTGACAAGCTATGTCGACATAAAAAAATGTTGACATGGTTAAAATGTCGACATGTTCATAATGTCGGCGTTTAACATGTTGACACCAGAATGTTGACATACAGTTGTTTATTTATTTTAGCCTAAAACTAACCCCTAACCCTAAACCTAATCCTAAACCTAACCATCAACCTCAACCTAACCCTAAAAATAAGCAAAACCTGTATGTTAACATTCTAATGTAGACATGTTGTTAATTGTCCATAGTATAAACATGATGACATTTTAACCATGTAGACATTTTGAATGTCGACATATTACTTATTGACCTAAAGTCCATGTCGACATTCTGACTGTGAACATTCTGATCAGACAAAATAAACAAAAGAATAAGCACAATAGCATTATGATAGTAATGGTGAGCAAAGAACCATCTGTATAGAAAAAAACCATAAATATCAACACTATAACATAACCAGTGCTAACCCTACAGAGTCACTGGGGGAAGATCACATAGACAGTATTATAGATGGAGTATTGGGTATCAAACAAAGATGTCCATGTAGGAGTCAGTGCACTTATAGAAGAGTGAGGAAGAAGGGGAGGGGGGGGTAGAGGGGGGACAGAAAAAGGAGAAGGAATGCTTACATAAGTGAATCTCTATGTTGTTTATTGCAAATATATCTGTTTCCCTGTGTTGTGTATTAACCAATACAATGCTCTCTGTATATTATACTGGTCATAAGAATGATCTCTGTATTGTATAGGATACATAAGAATGCATTCTGTGTTGTACAGAGATCACTAGAAGTTTTTATCTATTGTATAGAGGTTACTACATTGTTTTCTTGCATCTAGTCATTGAGATGCTCTCTGTATTGTGTATTGGGGTGGGATGCATCCCACCACTCTTTGCATGCATACCAACATTAATTACGCAAGTATGCATGATGGAAATCGCAAAAAACATCTCTCTCAGTTAGATCTGTCCTTTGTGAGTGAGACACTTCCGGGCCTATGACCCAGAAGTCCCTCTGGTGTCCTTCGGTGAGACGCAGGGGGTGCTGGGAGGGATTCAATTGCCCAATAGAAATCTCCTAGGCTTCATTGCGCTGCCCACCGCATCAACACCCCAGCCTATATCACATTTTGGGGCTTGATGCTTATGAGAAATGCGGTCAGACCCCCGAAAACAGCATTGACCATATTTCTTGCTTTGTTGTATCCCGCCCCTGGTCACTAAAATAGGCTGCAATGAATATTAGTCAGTTGGACCTGTATTGTATTTGAGCTTAGCTCCTTGACATAACATTTGAACACCATACTGCATTAGTTTTGCCAAGCCCATTTATTTATTGCTGCACACTGGCAGAAGAGCAATTTGGTCCATTTGCTTGTGTTCCTTCCTATACCAAACATTGCCAACCCTCCACTGGCCATATGTAGCTTGTTCTTCATGTGCAGGTATGGGTTCACAAGGCTTGCAGGGTGTGGTTGGTGTAGGTTGAGATTTTGTGTTGCTCCTCTAGTAGTTTTTCCCATGCAGTTACCTGGGGTATAAATCAGCCTGACGAAGACCCCCCTCCCTTTCCCAAACCGCCACAATACCCACTTTCTAGCCCTTCAGGTTAAAGTTTGGAGGCGTTGTCTTAGAAGTTCCACATCCGCCACCTGAATTTAGTACAATAGACATGTCTCTTTCAGAGACATCCTTAATATTGTAATAGCCAGACTATTGTAAGATAATAAAGATGTGATAGTGTGATGGGGGACTGACAGCATCACTAGAACAGAGAGTGTGTGTGGGGTGTTAGGCTGGTAGGAGGTATTGTTACAACAATATGTAGAAGCAGAAAACTATTTGAATAAAAATAATGAGAAATTTAGTGTGAGAAAATAAAAGATATACAGTATGTATGTGCATACAGATGGTGTAATGGTTAGCATTACTGCCTCACAGCACTGAGATCATGAGTTTGATTTCTGCTATGGCCCCAACTGTATGGAGTTTATATATTCTCCCTGTGCTTGCGTAGGTTTCCTCTGGGTACTTTTGTTTCCTCCCACAGTCCAAAAATATACTGGTAGGTTAATTGGCTCCCAACCCTAGTGTGTATGCATGTGGTAGGGAATATAGAGTGTAAGAGCCACTGGGGCAGGGACTGATGTAAATGGCCAACTATGCTCTGTAAAGAGCTGTGGAATATGTGTGCACTATATAAATAACTGGTAACAAGAATATAATATATATATATATTTATTTAGATGAGCCAGCACTCCAATGCTGTTACACAGTTACACATGCACCTATATATATCTTGCAGGCGGCACTCGGTGCGACTTAGGAAATAAAGACACTTGGACTCCACTGAGTTTTTATCGACGTTTCAATGCCAACTGCATTTTCTTCAGGATACAAACATTAGAATGAAAATTAGCTTACCTATATACATCCAATCCAGTGGCAAACGCAGGATTTCTAGAGGGGGGTTTCCAAATGCCTGATCTTAGAGTGAGTGTGACCAGTCCATGAAGAGTGTAGAATTAGCACTTAACCAGGTTCAATATGCATCATACAAAGTATATTGTGTGTCATAATTCCAGCATATACAGGATCAGTGATCACAGTAAGCCATTAAATGCTGCAGTAGGGCCATCCTGCCTAAGCTGAATGTTTTTATTTTAGATGTAGGCACCATTCCAGAGTATTAGAGCAAGTCCAGGAGTCTGGGGGAGCAGCAGAATAACCTAGCACTGCCCTGGACATATATGTACATATTGGGCTCTATAGCAGCACATTCCTATCAGTGAATGTTTTATAGTTCTCCTAGTTGGTGCACAGGTTATTTATTACTGACTGATACATGTTAAAAGATCCACAGGTGGTGCTAATTATTTCATTTGTGATACTGTGAAGAATATGCAGCACTAGTAAAATTACTATTGCTATTGTGGTCATGGTGTGGGCTGGAGAGCGGGGTTTCCATGCAGACGGAACCCCCCCTGCATTTGCCTCTGCGATCACAAGTGAAAACAGACGTCAGGATCCCGCCTCACACGTGGGTCCTGTGACGTCAATAATTGCAGTGACAACCCACCACCGAAAACTACAAGTACTGATACCTACAGTATATGATACAAAATGGTTACAATTCAAAGTTATGTTGAATACAATGTAATGAGTGCTCTATCAAGGCAATAGGTGAAATGCAATCCCTCTAAGATGGATAGACGCTGTCCCTAAACATATTGTATTAGTGTAATAGAAATAATCTAGTTTATAGTGACAATCAATGTAAATATCGGACCTCTCACAAATAATATGTTAAATACAATGTAACGGGTACGCTATGGAAGTACTAGTACTAGCATGATCCCTCCGAGTTGCTACACTATTGTCTCTAAGCATTACATGTCAAAGCTTTAAAAATGATACTTGTTATAAATATAAGACCTCTCCTGACAAATATGTTGGATGTAATGTAACAAAAGCGCTACCAAGATACTGGTTGTAGCGCGATCCCTCCAATCTGTATGATTCCTGCCTCTAAACATTCCCTATCAACACAGTAAGCACAGTAAGGCTAATGGGAACTGCTGGTATGAATTTCCATATATCATATGTTAAATAATGCAATGTTGGCGGACGTGCACCTTCTAAAAAAACAGAACTTATATTTATAGCAAGCATCATTTTTAAAGCTTTGACATGTAATGCTTAGAGACAATAGTGTAGCAACTCGGAGGGATCGTGCAATAACCAGTATTTCTATAGCATGCCCGTTACATTGTATTTAAGATATTATCTGTGACAGGTCCGATATTTACATTGATTGTCCCTATAAACTAGATTATTTCTATTACACTGATACAATATGTTTAGGGACAGGGTCAAGCCATCTTAGAGGGATTGCGTTTCATCTATTGCCTTGATAGGGCACTCGTTACATTGTATTCAACATAACTCTGAATTGTAACCATTTTGTATCATATAGGTATCAGTACTTGTAGTTTTCGGTGGTGGGTTGTCACGGCAATTGTTGATGTCACTGGACCCACGTGTGAGGCGGGATCCTGACGTCTGTTTTCACTTGTGATCGCAGAGGCAAATGCAGGGGGGGGTTCCGTCTGCATGGAAACCCCGCTCTCCACTTGTGAACGGATGTAAGTGTGAGAAAATAAAAGATATACAGTATGTATGTGCATACAGATGGTCTCACTTGTGAACGGATGTAAGCTCATTTTCATTCTAATGCTGGTATCCTGCAGAAAATGCAGTTAGCATTGAAACGTCGATAAAAACTCAGCGGAGTCCAAGTGTCTTTATTTCCTAAGTTGACACCGAGTGCCGCCAGCAAGATATAATTATATATATATATATATATATATATATATATACACACAGTATATGCTCTCACTTGGTCAGGAACTCACTCACAGCAGCCACAACATGCCAAGGTGCTCCTCCTGATGAAATGGATAAACATATATGGATGGCACTGCCAGACTGATATTTCTCAGAATAAGCAGCAGACCAAGCCGGGGTCAGTTGTTAACGTTTCAGTGCTGAAGCGCTTTCAAGTGTTGTCTTGATAAAAGCGCTTTGTCGCTGAAACGTTGACAACTGACACATGCTTGGTCTGCTGCTTATTCTGAGAAATATCAGTCTGGGAGTGCAATCATATATATATCACAGTATTTGTGAATGAGCATTTTGTAAAAGTATATGTTATGTAATAAATGGAAATGTTTAGATACTGATTGGAGCATAGTGGCGGTATATGTGGTATTAGAACTAGGGGTGTGCACCGGCCACTTTTCGTGTTTTGTGTTTTGGTTTTGGATCTGGATCTTTCTTCGTGTTTTGGATCTGGATTGGTTTTGCCAAAACCACCCTTCCGTGTTTTGGGTTCTGGGTTTTGTGTTTTGGATCTGTATTTTTTTAAAAAAAAGCATAAAAACAGCTAAAATCACAGAATTTGTTGGTTTCTCTGCTCATATGCTATTATTAACCTCAATAACCTTAATTTCCACTCATTTCCAGTCTATTCTGAACACCTCACACCTCACAATAGTGTTTTCATGTCCAAAAGGTTGCACCGAGGTAGCTGGATGACTATGCTAAGCGACACGAGTGGGCGGCACAAACACGTGACCCATCTAGGCGTGATACTGCAGTGGCAGACAGGATGGCAGTTTGAAAAACTAGGCCCCAAACTGTACATAATGCAAAGAAAAAAAAGAAGTGCAAGATGGAATTGTCCTTGGGCCCTCCCACCCACCCTTATGTTGTATAAACAGGACATGCACACTTTAACAAATCAATCATTTCAGCGCCAGGGTCTGCCACACAACTGTGGCTGAAATGATTGGTTCGTTTGGGCCCCCACAAAACAAGCTGGCAATTAATGTGTCCCTGCACAAACTGGCTCTACGGAGGCAAGATGTCATCCTCATCCTCCTCATCCACCGATTCCTCACCCTCTTCAGTGTGTACATCCTCATCCTCACAGAGTATTAATTCGTCCCTGCTGGAACCACAGGTCCCTCTGTACGTTCTGGAGGCTGGTCTCCCTGGAAGAGTTGATAATTCATTTTATGAACATCATCTTCTCCACATTTTGTGGAAGCAACCTCCTACGCCTTTCGCTGACAAGGTTCCCGGCTGCACTAAACACTCTTTCGGAGTACACACTGGAGGGGGGGCAACTCAGGTAAAATAGAGCCAGTTTGTACAGGGACCTCCAAATTGCTTCTTTTTCCTGCCAGTACAGGTACGGACTGTCTGACATGCCTACTTGGATGCTGTCACCGATGTAATCCTTTAACAGACAGACGCACGCTTGTCGCTGCTGCTTTGAGGATTCAAGTGCGGCTACAGCCCACACAATTCACAAAGACAGAAAAAAAATAATAATATTTTTATTGTTTGTGGAGCACACTTTGAGGGTTACACCACCCTTTAACAGACAGACGCACGCTTGTCGCTGCTGCTTTGAGGATGCAAGTGCGGCTACAGCCCACACAATTCACAAAGACAGAAAAAAGAAGAAGAATATTTTAATTGTTTGTGTAGAACACTTTGAGGTGTCACCACCCTTTAACAGACAGACGCACGCTTGTCGCTGCTGCTTTAAGGATGCAGGTGCGGCTACAGCCCACACATTTCACAAAGACCGAAAAAAAAAAGAACAATATTTTAATTGTTTGTGTAGAACACTTTGAGGTGTCATCACCCTTTAACAGACAGACGCACGCTTGTCGCTGCTGCTTTAAGGATGCAGGTGCGGCTACAGCCCACACAATTCACATAGACAGAAAAAAAAAGAACAATATTTTAATTGTTTCTGTAGCACACTTTGAGGGTGTCACCACCCTTTAACAGACAGACGCACGCTTGTCGCTGCTGCTTTGAGGATGCAAGTGTGGCTACATCGCACACAAGTCACAAACACATTAAAAAAATAGTTTTTTATTTTTTGGAACACTTTGAGGGTGTCACCACCCTTTAACAGACAGACGCACGCTTGTCGCTGCTGCTTTGAGGATGCAGGTGGAATCTAGACGGGATTTGGAACCGAGGACACACTACCTCCATCAATTGTCTAAATCCCACTGCACTAATGTCGGATACCGGACGCACGTCTAACACCAACATAGCAGTCAAGGCCTCAGTTATACGTTTTGCTTCAGGATGACTGCTGTCGTACTTCATCCTCATCGCTAGGGACTGTTGGAGGGTCAATTGTTTAGTAAAAGTAGTGATGTTCCTACTTCCTCTCTGGGATGATGAACAACTCCCAGCAGCAGCAACAGCACTAGGAGGAAGAGGTTCTTGATCTTTCCCTATTTTATTTTTATCGGAGAAAGTTTGGTCCTCCATTTATGTTATATTGATATATATACGTGCGGCTAAAGCGCACACAAACACAGAAAATATTATTTTATTTTTGCTGGAGAGTAGTGCACTTTGTGGGTTACACCACCCTTTAAGAAATGAGCCAGCCGGCTCTTTACTTATGGGACACAGGCGCACGCTTGGCGCTGCTCCTTTGTTGATGCACGTGCAGCCACAGTGCACACAATTCACAAACACAGAAAATAATTTTTTTTTTGGTTTGGACTGGAGTGTACTTTCGGGGGTTACAGCACCCTTAACGGTCAAGCCAGCCGGCCCTTTACTTATGACACAGGCGCACGCTTGGCACTACTTTGTTGATGCACGTGCGGCTACTGCGCACACAATTCACAAACACAGAAAATAATTTTTTTTTAGGTTTGGACTGGAGTGTACTTTCGGGGGTTACAGCACCCTTAACGGTCAAGCCAGCCGGCCCTTTACTTATGACACAGGCGCACGCTTGGCACTACTTTGTTGATGCACGTGCGGCTACTGCGCACACAATTCACAAACACAGAAAATAATTTTTTTTTGGTTTGGACTGGAGTGTACTTTCGGGGGTTACAGCACCCTTTAACGGTCAAGCCAGCCGGCCCTTTACTTATGACACAGGCGCACGCTTGGCACTACTTTGTTGATGCACGTGCGGCTACTGCGCACACAATTCACAAACACAGAAAATAATTTTTTTTAGGTTTGGACTGGAGTGTACTTTCGGGGGTTACAGCACCCTTAACGGTCAAGCCAGCCGGCCCTTTACTTATGACACAGGCGCACGCTTGGCACTACTTTGTTGATGCACGTGCGGCTACTGCGCACACAATTCACAAACACAGAAAATAATTTTTTTTTTGGTTTGGACTGGAGTGTACTTTCGGGGGTTACAGCACCCTTAACGGTCAAGCCAGCCGGCCCTTTACTTATGACACAGGCGCACGCTTGGCACTACTTTGTTGATGCACGTGCGGCTACTGCGCACACAATTCACAAACACAGAAAATAATTTTTTTTTTGGTTTGGACTGGAGTGTACTTTCGGGGGTTACAGCACCCTTAACGGTCAAGCCAGCCGGCCCTTTACTTATGACACAGGCGCACGCTTGGCACTACTTTGTTGATGCACGTGCGGCTACTGCGCACACAATTCACAAACACAGAAAATATATTATTTTTTTAGCACTTGGGGGGAGCACCCCTGATGGACAGAGCACCCCCTGGACAACACTACAGCACTCCTTTAGGACTGGGACACTGCACAGGACTTTGGAGTGGACACAGCCCCTATGGAGAACTGACTGCACAACACAGTCCAGCCAGCCCCTATGGACTTTGAAGTAGTGGACACAGCCCCTATTAACAACAGCAGCACAGCACAACACAGCCAGCCCCTATGGACTTTGAAGTAGTGGACAACAGCAGCACTACACTACACTACACTACACTACACAGCCCTAACTCCCACCCTCCCTCTTCACTGTCCACAGCCGAGTGAGAAAATGGCGCCGACGCGGGTACCTTATATAGGATCCAAAACCCGCGAGACTCGGAAGGCGGGATGATGACGTTTTGCCTCGATTTCAGATCCGAGTCAGGCGGGAAAAGTCGAGCCTGATTCGGATCGGACTCGGATCGGGGGGGCTCGGGGGGGTTCGGATTTCAGAAATCCGAACCCGCTCACCCCTAATTAGAACCCATAGCGACCATTCAACTTTCATCAGTCTGCTGCAGGTTAGACAGTGAAAGCTCATCTGATTGATTACTGCTAGTTATTGCACATTAAGACCTCTCTGAGTAATTGTAAAATCAGACAGTGTTTCACATTTCCTTCCAGTGAAGTTTCGGCATCTCTATCAATTCTTCTTATTCATACTGTTTTGCATCATGAGGAAATCATGCCTCTTCCACAGAGAATGTCACTGAATCTTAATTGCTAACTAATCAGCCATTAGTAGGGTTAAAGTATATTTCCATTAACCCACTTTGAGATGCTATTAATGATGCATGTGTGAGAAGCAGACTGTGACATTTCTTACCTGAATAAAATGTGACCTGTCATTACTAGCATTAGAGAGGCGAGGGAAGATACTGAGCTGATATTTTGGTAGCTGTGAGTAATTCATTCACAGGGCAGTGACTGTGTAATAACGCAGAAACCATAAATTTTTATTTTTCTAACAGGCCACAGGATCCGCTTGGCAGTCAAATATCTGCAATTGTGTTCTTCAGTAGGTTTGCAAACTAGTAGCAACAGTTGTAAGTGTGAAATCTGGAGAAGGCAAAGTGAAAGAAACTTTCACTTACCTTCTTCTAAAGCCGGAGGAGCGGTCCAGCGCGGTTACACGCATGTATGCAAGGTCAAATGTGCGAAAAGCCCGTCCCCTGTTCAGATTTCAGCTCAGAGCTGGAGATAGAGGACACAGTGTCTGTGTCTGCTACAGACACTTTAGTAATGTCCCTATCCTCATAGCAAGAGGTATAACAGACAACCCCTTAAACATGGCCTGACAATTCCTCTTTAGAGGAGGAAATTTTGTTTAAAAGGAGAAGAATTATTAACCCTGTCAGGTCTGACGACAGCAGGGATACTTCAGAGGCTGAAGGAGTCACTCAGGCTGTGGAGTCTCCTTTTCCTCCTGCCTTCTCACACAGAATTGACTTCGTAGAAATAGAGATAACAAAGGTAAGTTCTTACCATATCTCATATTTTCTACATCAGGGTCCATAGGGTATCCACAGGATACCTTGGGGATGTCCCAAAACAGTATCCTTTAAGGGTGGGGACGCTCCTGTGCTGAAAGGAGAATCCGCCACCCGAAGGAAGCATCCTGAGAGGCAAAGGTGTCAAACGCATAATACCTCACAAAGGTATGGACAGAGGACCACGTGGCAGCCTTGCAGATCTGGACTGCAGAGGCACCACGTCGAGCTGCCCATGAAGGACCCACAGACCTAGTGGAATGAGCCCTCACAGAGGAAGGAACCGGAAGGCCTTCATGAAGATATGCTTCTGAAATGGCCATACGAATCCAGCCTGCCAAAGTCTGCTTTGAAGCAGGCCAACCCTTTTTACGGAAGCCATAGAGGATAAACAAGGCGTCCGACTTCCTAAACGAAGAAATGCGGTCAACATAAGGCCTGCATAACATCCAAAGTGGCCTCATCCACGGAAAGGTCAGGTGATTTAAAAGACGGCACAACGATTTCCTCGTTGATGTGGAAACTCGAAACAACTTTGGGAAGAAACCAGGATGAGTGCGCAGCACAGCCCTGTTCCTATGAATAATCAGAAAAGGGGGTCTACAAGAGAAAGCCCCTAAGTCAGAAACATGTCTGGCCGAAGCAATGGCCAGAAGGAAAATTGTTTCAGCTGTCAGCCATTTAAGGTCCACCGAGCCCAGTGGTTCAAACAGCGGTCCCTGGAGAGCCCTCAGGACCACAGCTAAATCCCAAGGCACCACTGGTGGAACAAAAGGTGGCTGAATTCGGAGAACACCTTGCATAAAGGTGCGCACATCAGGGATTGCAGCAATCCTACGATGGAACCAGATGGACAGGGCAGACACCTGTACCTTCAGAGAAGCAAGGCGAAGCCCATGGTCTAGTCCCGCCTGTAGAAAAGCTAACACTCTAGACAGACGGAACTCCCGAGGTGCATAACCTCTCAGCCGACACCACTGGAAGAACGTATGCCACACACAATGGTATATTCTTGCAGAAGAAGGCTTCCGAGCTCTTAGCATAGTCCGTATTACAGAGCTGGAAAACCCCCTGGACCTTAACATGGCCGTCTCAACAGCCACGCCGTCAAAGACAGCCGAGTCAGGTCCGGGTGAAGACAAGGACCCTGTGACAGAAGGTCCGGTCGTAGCGGCAACCACGGACAGACCCTGATGGTCTGAGAACCAGTGCCGCCTGGGCCATGCGGGAGCTATCAAAAGGAGCGTCCCTCCTTCCTGTTTGAATTTCCGGATTACCCGTGGAAGAAGGGAAAATGGAGGAAAGAGATAAGCAAACCGGAACGTCCACTGGACGGACAGAGCATCCACCAGAGACGCCTTTTTGTCTCTTGTGTGAGACCCGTACACCGGCAACTTGTTGTTGTGCTGTGACTCCATGAGGTCGATCTCTGGAAGACCCCACCTTTCCACCAGAAGTTGAAAGACGTCCTGGTGCAAAGACCATTCCCCCGGATGAACGTCCTGGTGAATGAGAAAGTCCACCTCCCAGTTGAGAACTCCCAGGATGAATACTGCTGATATGGCCAGGAGATTGCGCTCCGCCCAGACCAGGTTGCGGGACACCTCTACGAGTGCCGCCCGACTTCGGGTTCCTCCTTGCCGATTTATGTAGGCCACGGTGGTGGCGTTGTCCGACTGGACCTGCACGGGGTGACCTTGGAGAACCCGTGTGCCTGCTGGAGAGCATTGAAATCGTCGCGGAGTTCCATGATGTTTATCGGAAACTCCTTTTCCACCTGAGTCCATCTGCCCTGGAACAAGTGTGGACCCGTGACAGCTCCCCAAATGAAGGCTGGCGTCCGTTGTCAACAGGACCCAATTTGCCACCCAGAATGGACGACCCTTGTTGAGATGGGTCGTCTGCAACCAACAGGCTAGGGACAGGCGAACCTCCGGAGTGAGCGCCATTTTCTGGGACCTTAGACTCTGAGGCAGTCCATTCCATTTGGACAGGATCAATTGCTGCAGAGGTCTGGAGTGAAACTGGGCATATTCCACCATGTCGAATACTGACACCATGGAGCCCAGTAACCTCATCGCCGAATGCAGAGACACCCGGCTACTCTGCAGACAACTGCGCACCCTCCACTCTAAGGCAGAGATCTTTTCCCCCGTTACAAAGATCCTTTGCTGTCCGGAGTCCAAGAAGGTTCCGATGTGCAGAATCCTCTGAGACGGGATCAGGGTGGACTTCTGCCAGTTTATTAACCAGCCGTGCTGGTGCAGTACCGCAATCGTCAGGTCCAAGTGGCGTAGAAGGAGCTCTGGAGATCCTGCTACCAACAGAAGGTCATCCAGGTACGGCAACATGCGGTCTCCCTGCAGCCGCAGGGAAGCCGCCATGACCGCCATAATCTTGGTGAACACATGTGGTGCTGTCGCCAGCCCAAAAGGTAATGCCCGGAACTGGAAGTGATCGTTGCGGATTGCAAAGCTGAGGAGCTGTTGATGGTGTAAAAGAATAGGGACATGCAGGTAAGTGTCCTGTATGTCCAACGACACCATGTAATCCCCAGGTTCCAGCGCCAGAATGATGGACTGTAGGGTCTCCATCCGAAACCTCGGCACCCGCAAGGACTTGTTGAATGCTTTGAGGCTGAGGATCGGACGGTACGACCCATTGGATTTCTGCACCAAAAACAGATTGGAATAGAAACCCTGGCCCCTCTGGGAGAATGGAACAGGCACTATAACTCCAGCCTGGAGCATAGTGTGCAAAACCTTCCGCAGTTCCATGGCTTTGTTCCGGTCTGATGGAAGACCCATGGTGAAGAATCGGGACGGGGGCCTGTGCCGGAAGGAGAGGGCATACCCGTGAGAAACCACCTCGTGAACCCAAGTGTCTGTCGTGGTAACCGACCAATGCTGGGTGAACTGCAGCAGCCGGCCTCCCACTTTGGGATCCCCCAAAGTGAGGCCCAGACCGTCAGGCCGCAGGCTTGTCATCTGGCTTAGGGGCCGGACGTCTGGTACTCCAGGCCTGTTTCCGGTGCTTGGCCGATTTTTTGGGGCCAGCCTGTCGGGGAAAAGACTGTGCCTTAGGCCTACCCTGGGCCCTGTAAGGCCGAAAGGACGACGTACCTGAACTGGAAGGAACCGCAGCAGACGGGAGACATGCCGATTTGGCTGCCGCCAGCGTGGCTACAATTTTGTCCAGATCTGGACCAAATAGGACTTCTCCATTAATTGGCAAAGCTTCCAAGCCCTTCTTGGAATCAGCATCCGCCTTCCAAGATTGCAACCATAAGGTGCGATGAGCAGCTACAGCTGCTGAAGAAATCCGAGAAGTCAGGTACTGATATCCAAGGCCGCTTCATTGATATAAGTGGGCGAATCTCGGAGATTGCCTATCAACTCAGTCTGTTCAGCCGAACAGTCGGAATCCAAAGATGCCTCCAAACTGTCAGCCCAACGCTCCATAGCTCTGGCTACCCAACAAATGGCCATAGCCGGCCTGGCTAGCCCCCCCCCCCCCCCGCAAGGGAATAAATGGACTTTAGGCAGATCTCCACCTGACGGTCCGTAGCATCCTTCAAGGAGGATATGGAGGACATGGGCAATGTGGCACTTCGGACTAGGCGTGTCACATGAGAATCCACCTGTGGAGGGGATTCCCACTTAGAAAAATAATTGTCCGCAAACGGATAAGCCACCACCAAGCATCTCTGAGGCTGATACCGTTTGCCAGGGTGTTTCCACGCCTCCTCTAAATGGTCTACTAACTGACCCGAAAGAGGAAACACTGTGGCGTCACCCTTAATATCCTTAAAAAAGGCATATTTTGACTTGGACACAGGAGGATCTTCATCCTCAATCACTAAAGCCGTGCGGACTTCCCGAATAAGTCCAGGAATATAAACCTTGGACTTACCGTCCAACTCTTTCGAATGGAGAGGTTCTTGGTCAGAAAGATCCAGAATCTCCCCATCATCGGATGTCACGTTGTCATCCTCATAAGGAGTGGACAGTGACGCCACCGGCCGCTTATGTGGCCTCCACACAGACTCCCCTTGTAACACTTCCGACAAATGCTGTACAGAACTTGTCAGTGAATTAATCCACGCAGGCTCCTGAGAGACCTGAGGAGGGGAAATAGGGAGATTGTGGGGTACCATCAATTTTCTCGGGAAACCCTGCATGGGTGACGACACCACTGACTGCTGGGACAATCCCCTCTGTGGGAACGCAGGCTGTGGAGCTAACTGACCCACGAGGGTTGTAAGCGCTTTGGCAAAACAAGTCCAGGGCGGCTCCTGTACCGGAGCCGTGACAGTAATTGGCCGCGCCAATAAATAACACCGCCGACATAGCCCCTCCGCGTTACCCTCCCCCTCCGCTATTGGTACTTTGCATATAGTACAAATAAGCTGGAGAGGAAAGTCACTCTAAGACATGATGGTAAGTATGTGACCCCTCTCACTGACACTTGTTAGTATAGTGGGAGAACCACCCTGCAATCACCGCACTGCAAGGGCTATAGCAGAAGAAGAGCAGGGACAGTGAAATGGCTGACAGTAGAAAGTGAATGTACAGGCAGCAGACGCTAGCAGAAGTCACATACAATGCAAAGAAATCAATTCCTGCACTATCAGCGCTGATCCTCAACTACGCAGACACAGAGCCTGGTAGGACACAGCACTACATACACAGACCTGTAACCAACGGAGGAGAGGTATGCCGGGGGACACAGACCGCGATGCCACCGATCATCAGCATCCAGCAGCGCACACCATGCTTCCAGCAAAAGATGGCCACCAAGTAGCAGAGAGGAGGCCGGCCTGGGGGAGGAGCGCTGCCACAGGGCCAGTCAGCAGATGCAGAGAGGGCTGTGTGCCGGGAAGGCACACTCCCCTGGCATGCAATTAAACCCTGGGACGCCGCAGCGCTACCGCTCAGCCGCGGTCCGCTGTCCCAGGGGGGTAGTGGAAGCGTAGGTTAGTTACCTGGCTCCACGCTGCTGCCAGTCCCCAGGGAGCCCCCTGCCTGGGGACTCTGGACCATGTACTCAGCAGGGACCCACCGTGGGACCCCGCTGCTTACCTGCTGCCCCCTTGAATCCGGCCATGGTCCCAAACATCTGGGGTCACCGCTAGCTGTGACCCCAGATGCTTACCAGCATCCCCAGATCAGTACCGGCATTCTGGTACCGGCGGGGGTGTAGGGAAGACAGCATGGACGTCAGCATTGACTGTCCATGCTGTACTTCCAGATGAGCAGCCACACCTGCTTGCGAAGAAACTTCAGGGGCTAACCTTATCCCCCCCTCTAAACAGGTGCATCCGACTCCGAGCCGGGCACCAACAAAACTGGGATGCCTTGGCTCGGGGGCGGGGTATAGGAAGGGGACCCTAGTGCATCCCGGGAGGCTGAAAACTTTAACTCTATGGTGCCCGATGCCTGATGTCATCACCTATACCCCCAAGGTATCCTGTGGATACCCTATGGACCCTGATGTAGAAACACATACAGATGTAGCCACACTCATCGTTGCTGCTATCATGCCATACAGGCAGCCTAGACGCGCCATAAAAATAGCGCAGGTTGGCAAGCTAAGGCGCACTAAGGAGCAAGAGAATCCACAGCATGTAATTACATTGCTTCACTGCTGGGTGGTGATTGCTCCATTAATGGAAACTAGTGGTATCGTTGATGATCGCATACCCTTCCCCAAGGGTTCGGTTCCCGCTAAGGTCGCTTTTGTGTACAGTTTCTAAAAATCATGCAGAATTCTGCTCTGTTATTAATTTTACACCTACTGCAGCAGCATTTTATGCTAAACCACTATGCAGTAGACATTGTATTGTACACATTACAGGGCTGTCTCTGTGTGTATGGCCACCCATGTCCCTTCACCACGCATTACTATTCAACCTCAGTGAGCTAATTGTATGGCTCACCACCATCCCCCACCAACATTCATTTCTATTCAATGCTGCCGCATGCTGAGCCTGTTATTGACATTGTACACATTTCCTTCTATTCCCTGCTGTAATTTGCACACGCCACATCACATACTCGACAGGTGCAGCTCTCGACAATGG
The DNA here is from genome assembly GCA_031769625.1 of Taudactylus pleione. Lineage (NCBI taxonomy): Eukaryota > Metazoa > Chordata > Amphibia > Anura > Myobatrachidae > Taudactylus > Taudactylus pleione. The sequence goes on along the minus strand of JAUIMM010000370.1, from coordinate 3,621,476 downwards.
TGGGGTATGTGGGCTAGAGGTTTGGGTGAGTGCCTTGCAGAGTGGGCATCCCGGGTTCGAGACCTGGAAGGGGACAAATATATATATATATATATATATATATTGTAAACCTTCACCACAGGATTAAAAATAAATCACTTAGTAAATTTACCCCAAAGATCCGTGTTGGTCCCGATTTGAATGTTCGGGTGATGATATCACTTTTTTTGCAAATCAGGAATTTACTATCATTAAAGTTGGGTGATTTCTTCATTTTTTCAGCTTGAAATCTGGTGGTTTAATGCCGCAAATTTGTCAGTTTTGAACAATAGAAATGATATCACCATCGGCTCAATTCGAAAGTACTTTTCACTTATTTCATACAAATAGGGAATTTACCATTATTCGTTTTGCTAAAGTCGCCCGTTTTAAACTCAAATCGAGGACTCAACAGAAGTTTTCAATGCACCACCTCCTGAGCTGCAAGTTGTCATTAAACATACACAAAACCAGTGTGATTAGTTTATGTTTCTGAATGGCGAAGGTGTTGTAACTTATTTAAAAAAAAAAAATAATTATGTGAGGTTCCCCCCCAAAAGGCTAACCAGCCCCGGAGTTGCCAGCCTGTCCTGGTACATAAAATTATTTGGAACAAAATGTATAGGGTTTCACCGTAAATTAGTTACCAGCACCAGGCTGCAGGGCGAGTCCTGGTTTTAATTATAGTGGGAAAAAAATTGCGTAGGGGTCCCCCTATAATTAAAACCAGCACCGGACCCTTTCTAGCAGGGAGTTGATGCAACAGCCATGGGAGTCCTTTCACCAGGCCCCCCAGCTGCAGCATCAGTGCTGAACGCTAGTCAGCCCAGGCCAGGTATCCCTGGGGAGTTGGGGACCCCCTCCAATAAGGGGGTCCCCCTCTCTAGGGCACCCGGGGCCTTGGTTGATAGCCTGGGGCTATACCCGCAACCCTAGGGCGGTTGGTGGCGGGTTGATAGTGTATGTAGTGTGTAAAAAATAGTGTGCAACATTATCACACTATAAAAGTATGTGCAACATTGTCTTTACAGTAGAACTACAGGTCCCAGCAAGCCTCCCCCGCATGCTGGTACTTGGAGAACCACAAGTACCAGCATGCAGGGCATTAAGGGTCCACTAGTACCTGTAGTTCACCTGTAAAGAAATGTGTAAAAAAACTCAAAACACACACACATCGTGAAAGTACAGTTTTATTACATACATACACAGACACACACACACACACACACACACACACACACACACATGCTCACCTACATTACCAGGAGTGGTCCTCTTTGTTGCCATTTGTCACTCAAATACGCCATTGTGTGGATATTTGCGGCATTCTATATTTCCCGGACTATGCTTTACAGGGAGCGGCAGTATAAGTGGAGCTGCTAGAAAGTATGATTTCATCACATCCTTCTGGTATCTGTGGGGGTCTCTGCAGGTGCTAGATACACTGTGCTGGGCACTGCATTTCCCAGCAGCGTGACCATAGACAAGATGCCGGAGCGCAATACAAGCTGGTATTTGCCATCATTGTGCAAGTCACACAGGAGATTCAGTGAGGGTCTATACAAGCATTAAGAAGCCTGAAGATTTGGAACTTCGCACGGGACACATCAACAGTCTCTACAATTGGTGACTATATAACTTTGAACATAAGGATATATTTACATGCCGGAAGTTCTTTTTTCATTATATATGGATACGGTTGTATTAATGCAGAGGTTATAATCCAATACCGTCAGACATATATGTCCCATATATCTATCTGGGACCTTAATTGTGCATAATATTGTATTATCTCCAGTCATATTATTGCTGATGGCAATATTGTATCCTGTTTATTAATGTGTTTTAAAGGGATGAACTGCAGTTCACATGTATGTTGAATAAATTATTCTAATTGTTTATATCCAGCAGCCTTGGGGATCATTGTATAGTTATTGGCACAGACACTTTCACTATTTCTATGTCTTTTTGAGGGTTTTTGACAGAGCCCCTCCTTTGTCAGCTGCAAGTTTCTATACAGGGCAGTTTCTGCTAAACAGCGCACCTCACTTTTTTATACTTTAAGTCTTACGTGCTGCTGGGAGTGGATTTTCATCCCAGAAGGGATGAAGACATTTCTTTCTTCCCAACGGACACAGATCTGAAGAGCTGTAATGAGCTGTTGATAAGCAAATTGTCAACTCAAGTGGCACGTGATGCAGTGATGGCTTCTCCTTCGGTTCTCTAGCAAGTGCATCTGCCGAGAAAAAACGAAGCTTTCAAACACCCACTGGTGATGCAGATGAGTCAACACAACCAAGTTTTGACATCTGGTCGGGTCAGAGAATTGCCTACAATTAATGACACCTCTACGTGACTCCATCTGATACAGTCACCATTCAAAGAATATTGAAGACTATTTAAACATTTTTAATGATAGCATCCAAATAGGCATGTCAGACAGTCCGTTTGACTACTGGAAGGAAAAAAGGTAACTTGGAGGCCCTTGCACAAACTGGCTTTGCTTTACTTGAGCTGCCCGCCCTCCAGTGTGTACTCAGAAAGAGTTTTCAGCACAGCCAGGAACCTTGTCAGTGATCGGCCTATGAGGCTACTTCCCCCAAATATGGAAAAAATGATGTCCATCGAAATGAACTACAAATTGTACGAGAAAGACCTTTACTGTCAATTATGTGCAAAAATTACAGAGGCACTTCTAATGGTGGATTCCAGCAGGGACAAATTAATATTGTGTGAAGATGATGTATACACTTGTAGGGTGGGGAATCAGATGATGATGATGGAGACAACATCTTGCCTCTGTAAAGCCAGTTTGTGCATGTAGAGATAATTGCCAGCAATGTCAGCTGCCCATCGGTAGCTTGTTTTGTGGGGGCCCAAACAAACCAATCGCTTCATGATTGAGGATATTGTTGATGAAGGTGTTGGTGGTGAAGATGGCAGGTGCATGTGGATCTAGCAGAGAGAAAGGAGCTAGCTGACGCTGGATTGCTTGTTGTTTCAATTTTAGCTAAAGTTTCTGAATTTTGCAAAACATTTTTTGATGGATGCGGTGCAGATGACATAACAGGGTGGAGGTTCCTAGATGGTTAAGTTCCCTATCTCTACTAATTTTGGCTTTACAAATGGTACAGATACCTTCACAACTGTTGTCAGGATTTGTGTTAAAATACAGTAATTCCATACCAAAGATGTGGCTTTTCTAGTCTTATGCCCAGGCGTCACCCCAGCCTATACCATCACTCCAAATTATACCAGCACCCAAGCCTGTATCGTCATCCCATCCTGTGTTGTATATAAATTACAGCTGCGCTCCCTGTTACATTGGGGATTATTTGTCTACTTTAGTGGATGTGAGCTCCATTTTAGTCCATATCACCACACCCCCTACACATCTTCTGACCTGGGCTACAGAAAGAGCATCTGCACTCTGGAATACGGTGTCACAAGATTTTTTATGCATAAGAATAATAATAATAAGTTAATAACACACTGCGCTAAGACAGTGTCACAAGATTTTTTATGAATAAGAAAATAATAAAACACTGCGCTACCACTAAGGACCGTATTCAATTGGCCGCAAAAAGTTGGCTAAGTTTCACCTCCGGGACTTTCCACCTATGTTTTTGCCGAAAAGTCTTTGAGCATGCGACCGCTTTTAGCCCAATTCAATTCAAAGGACGCAAAAAACAGCACCCGGCGAAACTCAAACAGGCGAAAAGTGCTGTCAGGTTTTGGGGAAATCTGCCTGACACCCCCCAAAAGATGCACTAACATTGGGGATCTCTATAGTAACCCCCGAATAGCCCTGCTGAAGGTATTTGGGGTACTTAAATGATCTAAATAGCTGCTATTTAGCGTCTTTGCATAAGTGGTGAAGAATAGCATTTTACAGTTTTTTTTGGTGAAAATAAGTAGACCAAGCAAAATTGGGGTACATGAAAATGGGTGCTAGCATATTTTAAACTTGTTAAAATGAAGTTTTATAAAACGTAAAAAATCTACCTTCCGCAAGCACCTGCAATCTAAAATACACCTGGGGCATACTTGGGGACCCCTCTGGAGTCTATTTGCTTTTCCACTTACGGCATCACAATATTTTTTATGACTACACTGCATTTTCCACTTACAGTGTGACAATATTTTTTACGAATACACTACTTTTTCCACTAACAGTGTCACAATATTTTTTATGAATACACTGCGTTTTCAACTTACATTGTGACAATATTTAATATACACTGCGCTACCACTTACAGTGTCACAAACAATACATGTATGAATATTACACTGCGGTCTGACAGGCAGCATCACAGTAAAAAAACAAACAAAACAATAGTACACTGGGGTACAGCACAAAAAAAATATATAACATTATTTTTGTGTTAATTTTATTATTTATTAGCTTTTTCTTTATATACACTGGGCACCCGTGGATGAACAGAGCACCCCTGGTTGGACACAGCAGCCCCTGCCCCTGGATGGACACAGCAGCACCTGCCCTAGATGGACACAGCAGCCCCTGCCCTAGATGGACACAGCAGCCCCTGCCCTAGATGGACACAGCAGCCACTGCCCCTGGATGGACACAGAAGCCCCTGCCCAAGAATCCAACAACGGTATGATGACGTTTTGCCTCGCTTTAAGATCTGAGTCAGGCGGGAAAACCCAAGCCAGACTTGTATCTCGCCTCGGATATGAAAGTTCGGGTGGTTTCGGTTCTCAGGGAACCGGACCCGCTCATCTCTATCCATAATGCAAGCTGCTCATTTATTTTCTACACACACTTTTGTAAAGCATTATTGGAGACCTTCCGACCCCCAAAGGATTGGGTTCCTTAGAGCAACCACCAGGTATTTTTAGTCTGCTCAGCAGCTGTTGCTAGATGGTAAGCTTTCTTAAAAACATTAGCTTGCAGGAATCTATGACCTGCAAACTCACTTTGTTTTAGGAAATAGGATTGCTGCCTAGCAACAGTGCCTATCCTTACCCATCACCTTACCTTGATAGGTCTGTTGGTTACACTCTCTGGTCTTCAGTTATTACTAATACCTGATCTCTCCTTTGGTTTCAGGTGCTCCAATAGGTCAGAAGTAACAGCAGGTGCAACCACCTAAAGAACAGAAATGACTTAAGTCTTCTACGGTTGAACTTTCATTCCATTTCCTGTTTTTTTCCCCCCAAGACCTTGTTCATTTGGGTTCATGAATGTTACTAGTAAACACTGTTCACTGTGCATCCAATGGAAACTAGTAATTTCTTTGGTTATGTTGGGGGAATTTTTGGTGATTATCACCCTTTCACTCTTGTTTTATTAGAATTGCCATCTGCAAGCTTCTATAAAAATCTGAGCAGGGGACAGGTTTAGAGCGCATTTGTCTGCGACATGCATGCTCGAACCACAGCAGCCACGCCGGAAATCTTTCCAAGCTGTAGAAGAAAGTGATTGAAAGTTCCTTTCACTGAGCCTTCTCCAACGAAGTTGATAGCTTGCACACCTACACACCGGCTCTTGCTAGTTGGCAATCCATTTCCCTAGAACAAAGAGTTTGCAGTTCACAGATTCCTGCAAACTAATGTATTTTTTGTCTGTGCCACGACAAAAGGAAATATCCAAGCTTGTGCCAGCTACAAATACATTAGGTGGTGAGTGCCCTGGTTTCACAGACAGATACAAAACATTAAGTCTTTGTTTTCATACAGTACAACTGCTGTATAAGCCACATACCCAGCAGGCTGTTATGCTATAATAGCATATTTGCAGTTGTTCTTATTCTTCTTAGGATAAAGTAATATGTTATGTAAGGGGTATTATACCTAAACTATAAAATATAACAAGGTGACTTCTAACATTAATAACATGTTTGTTATGGGGATACATTATTCCTTATAATAACAAAAATGTTATAAGTTGTCAAACATATGGTAAGGCACACACATGTTATATATTGTATTAGTTTTTCCAATAGACACACTTACAAATATACATAGTTGGTGCCAACTGATGCAGTGAATACATCAGAATCCTAAATTTACCCAAGCACTTGTCACAATAAACCAACAACTCAAGTCTGTTAACAACTCTGATGTCAACCTCTGTATCATTTGGCAAGATCCCACCATTCATGTACTGTACCCACACACTTACTATACATCCACAGAGACATACTGGCAGTTATACAATTCCATACAACAGCAGAGTAAACTGAGTAGTGACTAGATCCATTGGCTGGAAAGTGCATTACATTTAGGAAATAAGGGCCAAAAATTGTAGGGATGCGAGGAGACAACAAACAGTATCCACTGGTGAGAAAAAGATCCAGGTACTGAAGATGCCAGCTACAGCAACTGGTCCTGCTTCACCTCTCAACATTGAAGAAGTGGTGAGACAAAGATTAGTCATTGCAGCACCAGTGCATACCTGACACAATAATTAGATCTAGGAAGGTACAGGTACAAAGGTGACTGCACAATAATGAAAGTAATTAAAATAATTACAATGCTCTGACTTGCTTATAAAAATATAATTTACAGAATACATAATATAATATATTCAAATTGCATATAGTGATGTAATGTACAAGTGACAATATATGTAGAAAGTCTTGTAAATATTTGCATGAATGGTATTTATCAATGCAATTTATGATCTATATTAGTGATATCTTCATCGTAGTATAGTTTACAAAAAACATACATTATTGCGAATAACATACCATATACTCATACAGTAATAGACCTATATTACAGGTAGAGGATTGGCATTAAACTGCCTATGCTCTGTGGGTTGATTTGGGGGAAATGGACAAGAGCATAACAGCAACCAGCTGTTAGGAGGACTTAGCACCTGTTGTACTGTAACTGGAGAAACTAGTTATTGGGAATTATTCCTACTGTATACACTAGAAGAGGATTAAGATTACTTTGGGCGTTGGATGGTGCTCCAGCAATGGGATCCCATATTACATTTCATAAGTCAGAAAGTAAAACCGTCATAATTCTTAAATAGTCTCCTGTGAATACGTAATTTTGAATTTCAATTTGTTAAAACCCAAGTGTTTTACTATACAGGTTGAGTCTCCCATATCCAAATATTCCGAAATACGGAATATTCCGAAATACGGAATATTTTTAGCATGACTGAGCAAGTGAAACCCTTGATTTTTGATGGTTTAATGTACACAAACTTTGTTTAAAGCACAAAAGTATTAAAAATATTGTATAAAATAACCTTCAGGCTTTGTGTATAAGCTGAAAATGAAACATGAATGAATTTCATGTATGTACACAAACTTTGTTTGAGCCACAAAATTATTGAAAATATTGTATAAAATCACCTTCAGGCTGTGTGTATAAGGTGCATATAAAACATAAATGCATTCTGTGTTTAAATTTGGGTCCTATTCCCAATATATTTCACTATAGTATGCAATTATTCCAAAATACGGAATATTCCGATATCCAAAATACCTCTGGTCCCAAGCATTTTGGATATGGGAGACTCAACCTGTACTATATATTACAACTAGCTCCTCATCCCAAATTCATTCTGTATTTTGTGAAAGATATAATGGCAGCACTATGAATGAGAAAAGACTGTTGGTTTCTTAAATGCATGCATACTGCACAAACTCCTGAAATGTGCTTATTATAGTTTGCATCTATTCCTATATTGCTAGATTTAACTTTTTAAATTTTTAGCAAATCTGAACTTTTCCTTTAAAGTGTTTAAGTTTTGAGATCAACCCAGTGTATGAGTTCTGATATTAAGGGGTCTATTTACTAAGCAGTGTTAGGAGACAAAATGAAAAGTGATAAGAAAGTGATAAGGTGCCAGCCACTCAGCTCCCAACTTTCATCTCACAGGCTGTGTTTGAAAATGACAGTTGGGAGCTGATTGGCTGGCACCTTATCACTTAGTAAATAGACCCCTAAGCCACTTATTTTCTTCCTAATCCATTAACACATTAGTTACATACCTATACATTTGGCATAAGCAAAGTGAAAACAGCTTTTGGATATAAGAGGCAGCGTCATAACAGCGCTGACTAGCGCCCTGGGCTGGCGATGCCCCCTGAGCACATGACATCATGCAGAAGGGGTGGGACTGCTAGAGCCAGTAAGAACAGCACTGCCTGGAGCATCCTGAGCTGCTAGAGCCAGTAAGAACAGCACTGCCCGGAGCGTCCTGAGCTGGATGCAGGTGCCATGGGGCAGTGACAGTGCCACCCACAGGGCTTTGCACTCTGTGCGGTGGCACCACTCATACACCCCTATTTGTGGCCCTTATAAGAGAAATATTATCAGTTCTGTGGCAATAGATTTTGATATGAAACACCTGACAGCTTATTATCACTACATGTATATTTGTTGAGTGCTTACTACAAAAGGCAGAGATTCTGAATAATTTTTATATTTTCATAACAATACTAATTTTATACTTCTGTTCAAAAATGCTAAAATGTTGTTGAAGAAAATAGTATGACCGCCAGTCCAATTGACAATATGGGCAAAATTTACAAAGTGGTGGTTTGAAGGCGGTTTCTATTCTATTATAAACCCTGGAGGTTTGGTGGTGGTTTTGCAGTGGTTTCTAAATGATAGCCCTGTTCTATTCTATTCTAAAATGTGTTTTGACTGTGGTTTGGCAGCGTTTTTGCTATCTGCAGATTTACTAAGTCCAAAACCGCTGCAAAACTGCCATCAAAACACATTTTAGAATAGAATAGAACAGGGCTGTCATTTAGAAACCGCTGCAAAACCGGCACAAAACCCCCAGGGTTTAGATTAGAATAGAAAACACCACCAAACCGCCAGGGTTTAGATTAGAATAGAAACCGCCGTCAAACCGCCGCTTAGTAAATTTTGCCCTATATATGATTAGCAACCCATAGGTAGGGACTTAGAGCACACATATTGATTGGGCATGTGAAAGATAGATCATGATGCTCCCAAAATCCGGAAGTCTCACATTTGCGTTATGCTGGTCATGAGCTTTAAATCCCCACTAAACACACCCATCAGGCTGCATTACAATAATAAAGCAGCCACCCCATTGCCGATGACTGCAAAGAGTTTTTTTTTCTTTAAATTCTGTCTTCCTATGTGTTCTGATTAATATTATGATGCAAGTATACAACAGCTTTAATACAACACACATATGCATAAATCCAGCATACATCAGCAGACTTGTTCTAGCAATAGTTGTCATAAAGAAAAACAACTCTGTCTACTTCATCCACATATCAAGTGTGGCATCTAAATAACCATCTATATTAGGTTGTGTCAGTCACATGAAATGTTTGATGAAGTGAGGACAGCACACTTATAAATACAGTACATAGACAGTTTAGATGTTAACGACTTTACTATGTGTGCAATTAACTTGAAGATAGGAGACATTTTAAGAATGCACATCAACCATTGATATAAGAGTGAACACTAATGCCACAATGAAGAGCCCTAAACAAGGCAATCAAGAGTATAACTATAACTTCTCCCTCTGTGAACATGATCTGGAAATAAAAATTATATCATATTGATACTATTATTATTAATAATAATAATATTATTTTTATTATTGGTGATTTTTAAAATGACACTGTGCTTTGCATCGCATGACAGAGGGCATACATAAAGCAAGATGGGCAAAATAAATGCAAACTTAAATAAGGACATTAGTCCAAAGAACTTGAACAGGACTTACCTGAGCAGCCACTTCAGAATCCAACAAACAAACCGTGAGCAGACATGCCAGCCCTGACCCTGAAGTAGTATTTAGCACTTCCTGGCAGTACAAATCATGTTTTCATTCCAAAATGAGCCACTCGAAGGCTGCATACACAAGATTTTCTGTCCAACCATCCAACTAGTTGATTGGTTGGAATAAAAATCTGGTAACGTATGGGAGTAAATGATGATCAGCAATTTGCTCCTAAATTCCAGAAAACAGATGAAAATGGTCATTCAGAAAAGTTTGCTAAATGTTTGATCTAAACAATTTGTTCAAACAACAGTTTTTGTCCATTTTCCGGCATTTGGGAGCAAATTGCTGATTGCCATTTGCCTTCATACCTTACCAGATTTTCATTCCAACCAATCAACTAGTTGGGTAGTTGGACAGAAAATCTTTACGTGTGTATGCAGCTTTAGAGTGACAGTAGTCGTTAATGTTCAACTGTTTAAGCAGCCTATTCTGAATGTTCAACTGTTTTATTCACTTATACTGTTATCCAATTACATTTTATGAATTAAAATTAGTTTAAATGAAAAAGCCTATTCTGATCTATTTTTATCTCCCAATCTATATCAGTTTCACGCTACAGTACGTCATCTCCATGTGGAACTATTTTGTCACAACAGGGGCCATATTATAAGAAATATGCCACTCTTGAGTGTGGGGTGGATCATGGCCCTGATTCAGAACCGGACGCAAGTGGCTGCTCGTTCGCTCCGAGCGATGTTTGCCCAACTACGCATGCGTACGGATCGTTATACGCATGCGCGAACCACTCAGTGCGGCCGAAATTCAAGTGGCTGCTCGTTCGCTCCGCAAGTTCGCTCCGAGCGATGTTTGCCCAACTGCGCATGCATACGGATCGTTATACGCATGCGCGAACCACTCAGTGCGGCCGAAATTCATGTGTTCGCAAAATAGCGAATGCCTGATAATTTGAGTGACAGGAAGAGGCGTATGTGGGTGGTAACAGGGGAAGGTGCTTGAAAACGGGGAGTGGAGATCCGATCGCAGGCGTGCTTAAAGGTCAAAATGGGCGTTTTATGGGTGTGCATATTTAAAACAGCAGCGTCATTGACCACGTCACTGGGTTCTTTTATAGCCAGAACTGCTCGCAAAATTGTGGTAGCAAAAACCAACCCCAAGAATAGCGAGCAGTTCATACCCTGGTCGATGTACTCGATTAATCTAATAAATAGCGGACATGACGTAGGATGCGAGCGGCCAGGGGGCGTATTTTTCCAAAAAACGAACGCAAGTTTTGTTCGCTCGTTCAGACCTAGAGGCGTGAACAGACCGCAAACAGCGAACGGTTCATTTGAATAGCCACCCCTTGTTTTAGAACGAACGACCGCAAATAGCGAGTGGCTCTGAATGAGGGCCCATATCCTCTCCAGTCAAAGAGATATTGCAGTTTCCTTTAGAATGTCTGGAGTCAAGGATTTGTTTAACTTCAACTTCTTCACTGGACTGTGTTAGGTTTTGCAGGGCCAAAACTAGGATATCTGTCACCTGGTGCAAGGCAGTAATTTTGCGCCCACTCCCTTTCTGTACCTGGATTTTGTCCTTGCTCCTCCATAAGGCAGTGCACTAGTCAGACGTCCCTGGTATAGTGACTTACATTATTCCACAAACCATAATGCCCATTACACATTATGCCACACACTGTAATGCCTATTACCAAAGTGCCACTTACATATTTGGCCGACACCATTTTATGCCCCACAGTAAGGCTTCTAATAACATTACCTGCTCGTTGTCAGGGGTTTTATGCTCATTACCAGAGGTTCCATGCTTGTTGTCGGGGATTTCATGCTCGTTGCCAGGGGGGTTTCATGCTCATTGCCAGGGGGGTTTCATGCTCGTTGCCAGGGGGGTTTCATGCTTGTTGTCATGGGGGTTTCATGCTTGTTGCCATGGGGGTTTCATGCTCATTGCCAAGGGGGTTCACAGGAGAAGATGCAGCTTTCTGCATCTTCTCCCAGCAGCACCAGCGTTCCCGGTACTTCTGGGGATGCTATGTGCATTGCGCTGGCCTAACAGACACTAGAAGTCCAGTAGGACCTCTAGCATCTGTATCCTCCTTGGCGGCGCCCATTTTTGGATGGCCGTTTTCAGCAGAGCCCAGCCATCCGCATGGAATCTGTAGGCCCCAAGTCACCGCGCACTACAAGAATGCACAGGGTGTGGAGGGGCTGAGTCAGCCCTTTTACATCCCCTGCATTCTGGCACCCGGTGCACGTGCACCTCTAGCCCCCCCTAGTTTCAGTCCTGGGTTTTGGATCAGACACTAAGGGCCTGATTCAGAGCCGGACGCTCTGACAGAGCACTCGCTCTGAATCAGGGCCGGCCCTCTGGTTTTTCAGAACGGCCTCCTGGCCGCTCGCATAGCTGTGGGTGATCACAGCTATAGCGAGTGGCCATGATGATGGTCGCGATGGTCAAGACCATTGCGCTTGCGACGAGACCCTTGTGGTAGGGTCTCGTTGCCGCAAGCCCAAGACCCTTGTGGTAGGGTCTCGTTACTGCAAGCCCGAGACCCTTGTAGTAGGGTCTCATTGGGAACGCCTCCATCTGTGCAGCAACGCCCCCGGCCCGCCCACCAAAGGGGGCGTGCTGTCACTCAACATCGACAGCACGCCCATCTTGGTACGAGACCCAGAGTAACAGTTTGCCCGTCACTATCCAGGTCTCGCGCACGCGCACGACGGAGCCGGCTCCATCGTGCGCATGCGCACTGGGCCACCATCGACCTGCTTGCGAGCGCATAGCGCTCGCGAGCAGGTCTGAATCACGCCCTGAGAACCTGTTGATAATTAGTAGTTTGAGTAGTATGATATGGAAAGAGTTAAGGATGCATAAAGATGGAGGTAGTGAGAGTTTGTAGGAGACTAGATTGAAAACAAGGAGCATATGAAATGGTCAGATGTATTGTAGTTGTCACAACTGGGCACTAGGGACACCTCTGTTGAGGCCAAGAACCGGAGGGGTTAGGGTGGTAGAGCAGTAACTGATGGGGGTGACAGTGAAAATGTCTTCCTATTGCAGCCAAACCAAGGTTTGGCTAGACCTGCCCAGAGATTTGGGTTTCGCCACATAAAGTGAGCAGGCTGCGGCCGTCTGGACAGGTACCTGGGAGTGGCAGAAGACAGGAATATAATACTAGAGAATAGCTCTGAGAATTATTGAAAAATGTAATAACACTGGAAGTTACTGAAAGCTGTGTTAACACTGGAGATTACTAGCAATGTGACAAACTGGGGATAGGTAGAAGTGGAAAGTAACTGGGAAACACTGGAAATGGAATGGTACTGGGAAACACTGGAAATGGAATGGTACTGGAAATTAACCAGAGGCAGACTTGCTGTAAGGAACACAGGGAATGTAGATACAGGAGTGTACTGAGAGATGCTAGAGATCCAGATGCAGGCTTGTTCTGAGAAACACAGGGGATGCAGACACAGGGATACACTGAGGATTGATAGAGATCCAGTTGCAGGCTTGCTCTGTAACTATGTGAGAAGTGAACATGTAACTCAGGAAAATCAGCATGAGAAGGGAAACTCATAATACTGGTAATCAGCTTAACAGCTGAAACATGTGACACAGGGAGAGAGCTGGACAGCACACCTGAATTCAGCATGAGAACAAATAAATTTAACACAGGGATTCAGCAAGAAAAGCTGAACTGCACACTGGAGAGAGAATCACTGGAAGTTGAAAACAACAGGGAGCCTGGAGTAAAGAAAAAGTATGCAGTCTCTGGAACACTGAAGACTTGAAGTAAATGAAGTTGATCAGGCCACTACCTGTTCCTGGAGTCAGATCTTAATACCCCTAGGCAGTTGGTCATTGGATCAGAGGATCAGCTGAGCGACCACAGGACTACCATTGGGAGAGACTAGTCAGGTGATATGGACCAATATGGCTGCGCCCATGCCCACTACCATGGGAACCAGGATGCACACACAGAAGCCCTAGCTGACCCTGGGGAGAATACTCAGTCACCACTCACCTCCACTGCCAGCGACTGAACACCTAAGCCCAAGGACGCCGACGCAGAGGTGAGTAGCGGACGATCCCAGCCTGCATCCTGACAGTAGTAAGGAGATAAAAGTAATTTGAAGTCTAATATTCTGGGTAGAAAGATAAACCATGTCTCCTACCTTCAGATTAAGAATGGCTCTATGGCCCTGATTCAGACCCACTCGCAATTGGGCGTACGTACGTTCGGCGTACGTAAAAAAATATTTAAATTCAAGCACTCGCTCGTATTTTCGTACGGAGCAAAAAAACTCAGCCGACCCCTCCTCTAACTAACGAGCGTGCCAAATAGCGAGCGTACATCCCCAAAATGGCTTGAAGGGAACGCATGCACAAGTACAAACCGGAAGTGGGACTGTCAGATTCCGATGACCTGCTCGTTTTTTCTGCCTACCTCCCTCAATCGTATCATGCCAATCAATGTATCAATTAGCTTGTTTTTTTTTTTTTCAACACAATGCAATAAACTTTAATCTTGTCCGTGTTTGTATTTGCTCGCAGAATACGTACGGCTGAAACCTTCGCTTTTATTGTTCAAAAGACATGTTAGCCCCAATTAAACAATTGTTCTATTTGTTTGTCTCCCCACAAATTTTCTGTGGTTCATTTCTTTATTTAAATTTGCTTACGCATGTCACTGCATCAAGCCTATCATAACTCTCAAGAGATTTGTGGCCCTGTCGAACACATGACTCATACACTAACCAATAGAATTTGTCCTGTTAATTTCCCAAATACATTAGCCAATCAAATTTTTTAGGGGTGCTTTATTAAAAATAATTTGCCAAAAAAACACCATTGCCATCATGAGATCCGCCGCATTCACCAGGCGCGAACTGCTGGTGCTGACAGAGGTGATGGACAGGCGGATCACCAGTCAGCCTCCACCCATCTCAAATAGGCGAAAGCGTTCCGCTTATGCGGAGGTACGTCGCCGCCTGCGCTCCTTCGGCTCACGCCGACATATTGGCCAGCTGGAGCGCAGGTGGTCGGACCTGCACCGGCGGACGCCCCGCTTGCTGGCATGCTTTCTGGACTGTGGTTTTCAAGTTTATCTTGTGGGCCCTAACTGCGTGTGCATGTTTTCATGTCTGTCCTATTGAGTCATTGTAGGCATATCTGCATGTGCATGTTTTCATGTCTGTCCTATTGAGTCATTGTAGTCATATCTGCATGTGCATGTTTTCATGTCTGTCCTATTGAGTCATTGTAGTCATATCTGCATGTGCATTTTTTCATGTCTGTCCTATTGAGTCATTGTAGTCATATCTGCATGTGCATGTTTTCATGTCTGTCCTATTGAGTCATTGTAGTCATGAAAACATGCACATGCAGATATGACTACAATGACTCAATAGGACAGACATGAAAACATGCACATGCAGATATGACTACAATGACTCAATAGGACAGACATGAAAACATGCACATGCAGATATGTCTGTCCTATTGAGTCATTGTAGTCATATCTGCATGTGCATGTTTTCATGTCTGTCCTATTGAGTCATTGTTTTTTTTTTTTTTTTTTTAATTTGGATTCCTGTTGAAACTAACCACATTTTTTTTTTCATTTTTTAGGGGCACAGCAAAGACTACGGCGGCATCGCCAGACAAGACGCCGGTCCCGGCCCCTCTTTCCAACCCCCAATTCCTCAATTACCCCCTCCTCCCCAGACCCTGTGGCCGAGATTTCCGGTCTACTTCCCCTCCAGCCCAATTCCCCCTCTCCTCCATCCGTCCCTCCTCCAAATACCCCCTCCCTGGATTCCTCAAACACCCTGCCCCTAGGTTTGGGGAATGTAGCCACCTCCGAGGTGGTCCAGGGAGTGGCTTCTGGCTCTGGTGTTTTGGAGAACAGTATGTTTTTAAATTTTCTTTTGGCCACCACAAACTGTTTGTATGTAATCATGTGTCGTCCCCATTTTTGTTGGCTTTCTGTCGCCTTAGGGTATTTTTGGGGGTTGTCTTTACCTGTTCCTGCTGATGTCACCATACACATATCACACCTGTGTGCATTTTTTTAGGGCCCTTGTATTTTTGGCCTATGACATTTTGGGGTGCTGGGTTTTATCCTGGTAATGTTTTTTTTGCCCACAAGCTTTTAAGTTTTGGTTTGCTTGTTTTGTGTTTTTTTAGAATGTTGCTTCATTATCGATTTATTAATCCCCAAACTTTTGTCACCCACAGAGGAACAGAGGCGTCGGGAACAAATATTTCATTGTGTGGGCCGTATGCGGGAGCAGGTCACCGGGCTTCTGCAGGGCCTTGACCATCTGTTGGTCCTCCTTAGGAATTTTTTTTTTTTTTTTTAAATTTTCTAATTGTTTCATAATAAATCAGTTTTAAATCAAGCTCTGTCTCATGCGTTTGGAGTAAATCCAAGATTCTTTACACTGACATAAGTAGACTCTTCAAGCAAGGATTGCCACAGAATCTCACTACAGATTGTGTGTTGTATTTTGAATGCAAACAGGCACAAGAAACACCTCCCAGTACCAATGTCATTTTCCTTTTTTGTGGTGGTCAACATGATAGTTTACACCATTTTTCAGGTTCCTATTTGGTGGCCAAACTGCTTAGGACAATCTTACGAAGGCAACTGATTGTACAGGATTCCTTGGTGTGTTGGTTAGTACCCCGAAAGCATATTACATTTTAGCTCCACTTGCTTCATTACTGGGTTACCCCTTAGGTAAAATTAACGTTTGGGAGTTTGTTTACACTTGCTTCTAACGTGCCCAAAAAGGAAACAAATTACACTCTCCAAATATTTATTCACAACAGAAATCAAAATACAAAGTGGTCACTCACAAACAAAACACACAGTGATAATCAGAAATACACCACATACCAAAAACACGAAACAAACACACAACAAATCAAGAACTGGTTGACGAAGGTCCATGCCCACATGATGTCAAAAATATGGCGTTGCAATATTGGTGTCAGAATATATTCCAGAAGTTTCCACATAAAGGTTTTTGAAGGGTAGCAGGAAGTAGTCATCGTGGGAGTGCCAAAGATTATGCAAACAAACAGAAGATGGTGCAAGAATTAATATCAAAAAAGATGAACGCTAAAAAACCATAACACATTGGGTATACACACTGTTGTTTGGTCAATAATTACCTAAAATATCGGGCCACCACATCATCGCGTATGGCCCCCCCACATACTGACCTCCGACCAACCTCGGGGGGGCCATCCTCAGGTAAGGCATCCTCTGGCTGCATTGGAACACCACTCCTTATGGCGATGTTGTGAAAGATCCCACACAGGACCACAATTTTCGAAACCATATCCGGCAAATACATGAGCTCGCCACCAGAGCGGTGGAGGCATCTGAATCGGCCTTTTAAAAGGCCGATACAGCGCTCCACCACTTGCCTGGTGGCTGTAAGTGCGGTATTAAACTCACTTTGTGGACCTGGTGTGGGAGCCAAATAAGGAGTGAGCAGCCAGGGCATGCAAGGGTATCCACTGTCTCCTGTGAAAAAGAATAGACAACATCAGGATCACTGTGTATCAAGCTTAACATTGTTATGTACTAAAGGTCTACACTTACCCAGAAGCCACGCATCACCAGCTTGGAGGTTGTTTAATTTGTGCCATATCCCTGATTGCCGGATGACGAAGGAGTCATGTGCACTTCCTGGTATTTTTGCATTCAGGGACAGGATCTGGAGGGAGGCATCACATACCACCATTACATTCAGGGAGTGATAGTGTTTTTGGTTGCGAAATATTGCCTCCAGCCGTGCTGGAGGCTGAAGTGGTATGTGAGTACCATCCACAACCCCTATGATGTGTGGGAAGCCAGCTATTTGGTAAAAATTGGCCTTGGCCACACTAAGGGCACCCATATCCAAAGGCATTTTAATAAAATGATGGAGGTGCTTGAAAAGTGCCTCCATCACTGCCCTCAGGATCCTGGAAAAGGAGGATTGTGAGATGCCCGCCACTATTCCCACCGTTGTTTGAAACGATCCTGAGGCACAGAAATGTAACACCGCCATAAATTGCGTAAGTGGTGGTATTGCTGTTGGACTGTCAATTTGCCGCTCAAGATCACTCTCTATTAATGAGAGAGTGTCTATGATGATTTTGGGAGGAAGACGGTAGCGTCTTAAAACCTCATCATCGGGCATTCCAAAAAGGGTGACACGTGTTCGAAATATCTGGGGCCTTGCACGCCTACAATGCCTATGCCTGGGACGAGATTGAGGTTGGTCGGCTTCCGGGAGCATGGTCAGAACAATCCGCCCAAGATCAACCTGAAATGGCAAGATTGGAATGTAAGGCTTTGGACCCACCCCAAAAGAAAATTAAGAACAACTTAGCTTGATGATACCATCCATTGCTGCTTACATGCCGGGGTATTGTCATGATACGGCCAAACTGAAATTAATCCCAAAAATAATTTGAAAAATTTTAGTGTGTGCATTTATGTTTCTAAATTTTGTGATAGACAAAACTAAAAATATGCGAAACACACATTTGGCCAAAGAGCAAAACGACATTGCACACAGTACATCAAAATGGGTTGAAATGTAAGCCAAAAAAGCGAAAGGGCAACCACCAAAAATTTTACAGGATTAATAAGCATTTAAAAATGCGCTAATTAGTTTGCAAATACAAGTTAATAAACAAACTGAGAAAAATGCGCTAATTAGTTCGCAAATACAAGTCACTATACAAACAGAGAAAAATGCGCTAATTAGTTCGCAAATACAAGTTAATAAACAAACAGAGAAAAATGCGCTAATTAGTTCGCAAATACAAGTCACTATACAAACAGAGAAAAATGCACTAATTAGTTCGCAAAAACAAGTTAATAAACAAACAGAGAAAAATGCGCTAATTAGTTCGCAAATACAAGTCACTATACAAACAGAGAAAAATGCGCTAATTAGTTCGCAAAAACAAGTTAATAAACAAACAGAGAAAAATGCGCTAATTAGTTCGCAAATACAAGTCACTATACAAACAGAGAAAAATGCGCTAATTAGTTCGCAAAAACAAGTTAATAAACAAACAGAGAAAAATGCGCTAATTAGTTCGCAAATACAAGTCACTATACAAACAGAGAAAAATGCGCTAATTAGTTCGCAAATACCAGTCACTGTACAAACAGAGAAAAATGCGCTAATTAGTTCGCAAAAACAAGTTAATAAACAAACAGAGAAAAATGCGCTAATTAGTTTGCAAATACAAGTCACTATACAAACAGAGAAAAATGCGATAATTAGTTCGCAAAAACAAGTTAATAAACAAACAGAGAAAAATGCGCTAATTAGTTCGCAAATACAAGTCACTATACAAACAGAGAAAAATGCGCTAATTAGTTCGCAAATACAAGATAAAAAATGAACTTACCAAGAGCAAATATATAAGATTCCAAATCAAAAGGTCTTTGGGTCCGAAATTAAAAAAATGCTAAAAGATATGAAATTATGGATCACAAAATTAAAAACAAGAAGAAACACAATGAGACACCAATTGAACCAAAGTTAGACTTCACAAAACTTACCAAATCAAGAAACGAGGCCAAAAAAAATATACAAAAAAAGCGAACGGAAAATTAAAACGCAAATCTAGCAAACAAAATAAACTCCAAACGCCAACTCCTTTATCCGCAAACAAGAAACTCCAACCAAGGTAACCTCCAACAATCCAAAAACGCCACCTCGACTCGAGACACACCAAGCCATAAATAGTGTTTCGTTTCCCGCACAAATTAAGGAGGGATCATAGGAACGCACAATCAATGATGCGGCCGCAAAATAAGGACGCATGTATAAACACATCACGAAAACACATTTAAATTCTGGTGTATTTCTTGTTTGGACCTCAGATATGGCTACAGACCAGGGAAACAATGCCCAAGAGTCAGGCGGTAAGCCTTTCATGCATTTTGTATCAATGATTAATTTGAAACATAAGATTGGGCAAGTTGTGAATTAGTGAAATCTGAATATTTACACAAATAGGTGAGGAGGATGACATGGAAGAGGCTGCTGGGCCCAGTATTCCGGCCAAAGCTGCAAAAAAAAAAAGGCAGCCACATTTCACAAGAAAGGAGATGGAGGTTTTGATTCAGAAGTGTGTGGACATCCTGCCACAGGCAGACAGGAATATGAGTATAAGCCAGAAGTGGAGAATGTGGGAAGAGGTAGCCGTTGCTGTCAATAGGGTGGGTGATTATGTCCGTCTAGCCCCGGATGTCAAACGGCGGTAAGTAAACACTTGCCCCCCCTAAAAACAAACCCCATTTTAAACAAAAGGATAATGGCTTCCATTTTTTCCCACAGATGGGCCGACTTCAAATATCGCCTAAAGCAAAAACTCGTGGACAGGGCTAGGCATGCAAGGGGGACAGGTGGGGGTCCCACCCCTGTGTCATTGGAGTTGACGGATTTAGAAGAGCTGGCACAGGGGTGTGTGCAGCCTGTGGAGGTGTTTGGCGTGTCCAACATGGATACGGACATGCCAGACTTTGCGGCTCCTCCTGTTGTCCCAGGTAAATCTTGTGATGTCACCAACTCTGAAATGTTAGTGGGCCAATATGTAGATTCTAATGTGAGTCTTTTCTCATGTTTCCTAACAGAGACACAGGCGGATGAGTCTGCTCCAGAGGGGAGCCTTGGCCGCCGAATTTCTGCTGGCTCTGCAGGGGAGGAACCAGTACATCCGGCTGAGGACCCTGCAGAAGCCAGTCCAGGGCAATCCCCCTCGCAGGCAGTGGCCCTCCTCACAGAACTCAATTTCAAATCGGATTTCCATATGGAGATTCTGCAGAGGATGGACGCCAGTCTGCTACGGGTGGCTGAGGCCCTGGAGCAAAATGCTGCGGCCAACGTGACCATTGGTCAGGCCCTGGCGGAAAATACCAGGGCCAACATCCGCTTCGCCAATGCCCTGGAGCAGCTCGTTTGCCAGCACATGGTGGAGCCGACCTCCCTTCCTGCCGGAACATCAGGATCCTCCACCTCTGGCACAACATCAGCCAATCCTCCAAATGTGCCTAGCCCTGTGCCTAGTCCAGAGGCCACAACATCTGCCTCTGGACAGGCAAGCCCGATGACATCCCGGACCCGGTCTGGCGCCCTCCCTCCCCCAGCCAAACGGGTGAAAAAACGGTGACAGCAATGGCGACTTTTCCCACACTCCTTCTGTGCTTGGCTCATATTCCTTTCTGGTCAAAACTTCCCTCTCCTTTCTTGTGAATTGTTTTTAATTTTGTGTTCTACATTTCAAAAAAACTTTGGGCAAAAATTTTAGAATTGTGATTTTTTGTTTGAGCAATAAAAAAAAAAAAAAAAACTGACATTGTATTCTCACATTATTGTCACAATGGATTACATTTAATCCTGGGCCAAAAGGCACAAACTGTCAAGAACCACATTTTACATGGCCCCCCAAAAAAGGGCTCTTTAAGAAACGTTTCAAATTTAACATAACGAGGCAAATTCAACAGGCCAAAAGAAAAAGGTAAAAACCCAAAAAACATGATGACATTATTGTTACAATAGGCCCTAACCAACAAATTGAGCCCGAAAGAAAATACCACAAATGTACGTAAATTGATTGTGTAATCATCACATTAGCAGCTATGATTTCCACCTGCGTACGCTTTTGTGCTAACACAAAAAACTACTTTCAATACACATACCAAGCCGGTTTTCAATCCACCACTAATTGCAGTTCAGACCACCCGCGATTAATCGCAGCAACATCGAGGAGTGCCGGGATGGAGGTGAAGGCCATCGCCAATGTGGTCGAGTAATCCAGACCCTAAGCTGTGCGAGCATTTTGAAGGGAAAGAGGATCATCCAGTGACGTATGAGTCGGTCCGTACACATTTTACGCTCGCATCTGCTAATGTATGTACGCCCCAAAAACGCCTCGCCACGCCTGCGTTTTTCCATCTCCACCCCCGTCAACACCCAAAAACGCCCTGTTTGTCAATCACATTTGACATGTCACTTCCTGTACGCTATTTGACGAACGAGACAAAAAAAGCTCGCAATCTGCCGTACGCACATGCGCAGTGTTACACCGACGCATGCGCGGTTGGTCAACATTGGAACGCAATGAGCGTACTGCTGTTTGCGAGTGGCTCTGAATGAGGGCCCATGTTTCTTGTCTGCAAAAAAATTAAAATGGGGAGATGTTTTTCTGCAGATTACACTTAAATTCTTATCAAACCTTTGCAAAGTCCTGAAGTAGATCTTCTGTGGCTAGAGCTGCTGGTGTAGGATGAAAGATGGAAAAGAGTAGAGTTGGTGGATTCGTGAAAAAGATTGTTTTAAGCAAATTCAGCCCAAAGAAGGTGTTCCATCCAGTTATTCTGTGAGGAACTGTTGAAAATGGAGTGTGCTACTGCAGAGACTATGCTAGCTCCTATGGCTTCATTCCCTAACCAAGATAGCCACCGAACCAAGGGCCCGATTCAGACCCACTTGCTAGATGCAGTCGCACGCCGCGAAAGTATGCAAATCCCGCAATCGCACAGCAAGGCATTAGCATGCCCACTATGTCTTGGCAGGCGATCGTGGTGTGTATGTAGGACGCCCACCAGCCTGTCTTAAGACGCCCACTTTCCCTTCCCAATACACGTCATCTCCAGGAAGTGAATGCAACAATCGGTAACATCGAGAACCATCGGATGCATAGGCAGTACTTGTGGCAGACCATACCCTACTGCAATCACTGGGAGTGCTTCAGTGTAAAATTCAGCCGAGTGACGTGTACTATGACGCTGCGTCTTAATTATGCACTCCTCTGAAATGGCATTAAGATGCTCAGGCACGCCTGCGTTTGCACCACCACTCCCCCGTTTCCTTCGACCAACCCCTGTCACCACCCACAAACGCCTCATCCTGTCACTCAAGCTAGCGAGGCATCTATGCACAAGGGGCGATCGCTTCGTGATCGCATGGACAGGTTCGCGCACTGTGATACATATGCAGGCACAGAATGCAAACATCGGCAGGCTTCGTATGAATGCATCCTAGCGAGTGGGTATGAATCGAGCCCCTAGTACTATGTATGCATGGTGCCATCTTGTCACTGTGTATGATTGACACAGTGGTACATGGCTGTGTACCACTTAGCTCCAGTGAGACCTGTGATTTACCAGCTCCAAAAGTGTTTCCAGAGTTAACCTGCACCACTACCTGCATCCTGCATACATTCACCAGCTGGTGAGCTATATGACAACCTGCTCTGCTCAAGCTCTGATCCATCCTACCAGTGTGTATATGAGTGAGTACTTCAATAAACCACTGCACTGGTTAAAAAACTGGGCTGTACGTAGTTATAAAGGCATCTGCTGGTGTGTTCAGTTACTCTGCTCCATCCTTAAGCCTGTGCACAATCAATTTTCCAACAGGTTACTGGCCCAGACACACATAGTTTAAGTACACAAGTCCTAAGCTACTTGGACACCCAGAGCAACATACAGAGAGTATCTTAAGCACATGTACAGTGCAGACTGCATAGAAAACAGAGTGAAGGCAGCACAGAGTGTTTCCAGCACAGCATAGCAGCAGTGAAGCTTATTACAGTACAGAAGTTGCATAATTATGTCTGTATGAAGCATGGATACAGGAGCTATACCCATAATGGGGTTTATCAAGTTAAAATCATGCAACATGGAAGTTTGCTATATAAATTAGAGATGAGCTGTTCAGATTCCTTGGAATCTGAACCGCTTCAAACTTCCAGGATCTGAGGCAATCCGAGCCGCAGCTTGGATCTCCCTGTCTGCCTCGAATCCCTTACCAAGTCAAACCTCAAAATCCCACAGACAGATGTCACAGTTTTGTCTTGGGCGCCAATTTCAAAAGTCCCATTGAAATCAATGGGCTGACCGCTGATTGGCTGATAGAACCATCTTTCACGGTTGTCAGCCAATTAGCTCTTCCCCATAGACTTCAATGGGGCAGATACATGCAAGATGGCGGCCCCCACTGCACTAAGGACAATGTTGCCAGCATTGGTGACACCGCTGGCAACCCTGCACAGAGGACACCACCAGCAGCCGGCACTGCCGACACTGCCGGAATTCCTGTACTGAGGACACGGCCGGTACCCCCACACTGAAAATACTGCCAGAACTCCAGCACTGCCAACACTGCAAGCACTCCCACACTGAGGACACTACCGCCACTCCCACATGGTGAACACCTTCAGCACTGCCAACACTGCTGGCACCCTCGAACTGCTGACACCATCGGCACCTGCACTGTATCCAACCCGCACTGTATCCGACACACATTTTATGTGACCCACACTGTATCTGACCAGCACTGTATTTGACCCGCACTGTGTCTGACCAACAGGTACTGAGCGCTGTTTTTATGGTTGGGGAGATTTTGGAGACTTGCTCAACACAAAGGCCGATTGATTAATAATGCTCTAGGAACAAAAAAAAAACAAATTATGTGATTTTAGCTTTTTTTGTCAACTTTGAGAAAAACAAAACCGGAAATCGAATTAAAACCAAAACCAGCAAAAATGGTCCAGCGCACATCTCTAATTTAAATGCAATTAAAGTGTGAAATGTTGTGGAAGGTCACAATAGACCCCGATGCTATTCCAAGCCCAGACATTATAGAGAAAGCCATGGGTAACATAAGCTTAAGTGTAAAGCAACATCTGTACTCTATACTATATGGGGAGATGTCAGCAAATGACATGTGGACAACATTACAAGCAGCATATGAAGATGGAGGTCTCATGAGAAGAATACATTTAAGACATGTATTGCACAACACCAAATTGAGTGATTGCAGCAGTATGGGTGACTATATTGACAAAATGATTAGTGGACGATGAAGAGATTGCTATGGTGATATTACAGAACCTAGCTCCTGAGTTTGATATCCTAGTTTTGACGTTGGAAGCTAATACAACAAAACCACAGACACAGTCAGACCAAAGTTATTACAGTTCCAAGAATGTGTGCTCTGTGAGTCAAATGCTGAGACTACTGCATTGCATACAAAAAGTAAAAAAATTAGAAAAGTGCTATAATTGTCCCAAGATAGGTCACAAAGCATTTGAGTGCAAGCAAAAAATGTGAATCCTAGCCAAAGAAGAAATGCAACGGCAAAGATGAGTCAGCCCTAAGGGTCACAGATAGCCGCAGAAAGGATTGCTGGTATATTGTTCAGGCACAACAAGGCATTTCAGCTAAAATAAGAAAAGAGCGCTGAATACAGTAATATTTATTAGCACTTTAACAGTATATAAAAATTATTAATAAAATCTCCAATATATGTATATATATAACAATTGCTGGCCAGCAAAATTTGAATCCTAATTGGATACTTCAGCACATAAATATTATCCACATATAAAATTAATTATACAATATAACACATAAAAATAAAATTAAATAGAAAATCTCCCTTCTGAGAAATACCCAGACTGTGAGGTGAACCATTTGCACCTATGAGTTCATCACCCTGGTAATATTTCTCCTTATTATAGCTTTATTTATCTCTCATGAAAACTATTACAGCTAATAGCTGAATATACCCTAACAGGATTATTGAACATTTATAAAGGATAAAGGTACCTCTACGAGTCTAAAAGGCAGTAGCTCTATAAACACTATAAAAATTAACAAGCTGCCTTGAGCTAATTACAGGTGAAGCAGTTGAACTAATAAAACAAAGAACATGTGTTATCAAAAAGGAATCCACATCTGATTAGTATTGCAGGATTATACAGCTCTGTCTAAGGATCCTTGGAATGAAAAGGAATCCTATTGGGCAACATAGTTTCTTATAAACCTTGTTTGGTACTGGTTACAATTGTATTGTTGCAAAATTCTGACAAAGCCATAATACTACTCATAACAAGAGAGATTTTCAATTGGGTATTTCTCAGAAGGGAGATTTTCTATTTAATTTTATTTTTATGTGTTATATTGTATAATTAATTACTACACAGTGGTAATCCATCAGCCATCGTTCCTGCAATGCTGTGAGCAGTCCCCACCCCTTCCTTGTGTTCCCTTTTGTGATCTTATCTTTGTGAGCCTGAAAAAGTAAATTTTTAATGACATTCATAGGGTTTTACAGGGCCGACCCGGGTTCACTGTGAACAGGGCCAACCCAGGAATAACCCTGGTCGAAGGTACAGTGTGAAAGGGGTCTGACCCGGGTCGTAGCCAGGTTGGACCCTTGTTCAAAATCTTGGGTCAGAGCCAGGTTTGCGATGTGAAAGGGGTATTAATGTAACCCTATCACAATCAAAGGAATTGGCAATCAATTACTTACAGCAAATAAATTTGGAACAATTAAAACCTGCTTGAGAATTGGAAGAAGAACAAAGGTCCCATTAATCCAAGACCGGAAATAGGGACCATCAGTGTTAGCTCCTAGGAGTAGGGTCCTCCTCCCCACTGTCTCACAGCCTTCTTCTCTAGCACTTCTATGACAGCCTACACCTTCAGAGGTGTATTGTCTATGGAGAATTGTGTTGCTAACTGTTACTTGTGTTCTGTTTATATTTTGGTTACTGTATTGTAATGTAATGTTCTGTGTACCGTTTACTGTATGTACGGCGCTGCGGACCACTTGTGGTGCCCTATACTTAAAATGTAGTAATAATAATAATAATAATAATAATAATAATAACAGATAGGTCACTTAGCTAAAGGAAAGTGTATTTTGCGGAACAAAAGTGGGACCGTAATAGCTACAGGCACAAGGTGTCAGCAATTATATGTCCTCGACACACTGCACTGTTACACAACAATGGCGACTGAGTCACAATCATTGGAACTCTGCTATAGAAGACTTGAGGCTCTATTTATTATCATTATTTTTACTAAAATAAAATGAAATGAAAAAGAGTGTTTTCATACCATTTACACATTATTTTAGTATCACCTAAATTTACTAAAAGGCAATTGGAGTAGAATTAGTAAAATTCTACTCCAAGCCCTAATTATCACATATTTTTAGTAAACAGATCTCATTTCCCATAATTGTAATGGGAATGCAATCTATCTGGTAGTTACTAAAAATACATTGTGAAAAAATACCGGGGGAAGCCCTTTGATATTATCCAGGGTCTCCCAAGTTACCGGACTCCTGCTCTGCTGTAACCGGCCCCAGTGATCAGCTGTGTGGTCTAAACACACGCTGATCACTGCTAACAAAAAAAAAAAGTGAAAAAAAAATAACTTACCTGAGTCCAGGGACCAGAGATCGGGGCTCCGGTGATGTCCTCAATCCAGTCAGCTGGTCTCCCATCCTGCACTGGGACCCAGTCATCAGCTGACCAGGTTATGGTGCAGGAGATCAGCTGGCTGGAGCCATGGAGGCTATCACTGGAGACCTGATCACCGGAGGTAAGTGCATTTAAGGGAGCGGGGGTCGCGATCGCGATCGCGGGGGCAGGCCTTAGAGGCGAGTGGCGGGGCTTAGCGGCAGCGGGTCGGTGCATGCACAGGCACTTAATACCATGATAAGTGTGCAGAGGGGATTCGTGGGGACAGAGCTTTATCGTAAGCTCTGTCCCTGCATGGATTTTTAGTAAATCCCTGTGATATTGCCTGAATTCGCAATGCAAATTCAGTCGGTAATATCACACTACAATCTGCATTGTAAATGCCCTTGGTCACCTTGGATATGACAGTGTTCAGAAATTACAGAATGGGATGGTCACAGCAAAGTCAATGACTCAGAGAAACCCGTATGTGAGAGCTGCATAGTAGGGAAACAAAGTTGTCAACTATTTACCAAGTCAGCAAGTAGAGCTACAAAACTACTTGACATCTTACATTCAGATGTGTGTGGCCCAATGGAAGTATATGGGACAGATTTCTGGACTGCACAACCTGACTATATATATGATGGGAGGTGCTACCTGATGAGACTAATTGCAGGCACAGAAACAGAAAAATCTCAGGTGCACAACTCCAAATTATTAATAATATATATAAATGCAATAAAATTTTGCAATCAATAGAGGTTTTTAGCATAATCATGGCCAAGGTTATGGGCCTACCCACCATATCCAGGTAACCTCTTTCGGCTAGGTCCCTAACATACTAGGGTTCAAATCCAGAGCGCAGGACCCCCCAAAACTGGCCCAGCCAAGCTGCCCCAGGGCACCACCATAGTAAGAAAAGTGCAGTGTAAAGAGATAGTTAGGAGCAGCTGCATATAAAGAATGTGTTTAATATATATGTACTTCACTTTTTTATTTTCATTCTTTATATGCAGCTGTAGCTGCTCCTAACTTTTTGTTCCTTAGCTCGGTGTGATATTTGCAGTCCCAGCAGTGCTCTGTTTCCTGCTCTGTCTCCATCACAGGCTGTTCCTGGATAGCCACATCTACCCTGCTATACCCTGTTACTCATACCATGGTTTGTGAATCCTCCAGCTCTCCGGACTTAGAACCCACTCCAGTATTTCAAATCTCTGTTGCTCAGTCACACCTCCATTGGACTTTGTTTTCTCTGCCTGACACCAGTTCCCAGACTCACTAATTGGACTTTGTTTTCCCGCCAGACATTTGTTTTCAGCCACAAATCACTTTGACTTGTTTATTTATGCCAGTTTATATATCCATCACCATTTCATGAATTATAATACTCCTGTTAAACCTGCAGCATTTCAGTACAGCAAACCCGTTCCAGTTTCTTCTCCTGCATCCACCCAGGGTTCAAAAAATAATCCAAACCTGACAGTTTGCACTGGCCAAATGGATTCGGCCACTAAACAGGAGTCTAGAACGGATTTGCTATGGTGTATTGCCAATCAACTGGAAGGCCTGGAGGTCTCGCAGCAGCAAATGGCACAATTCCTCCAGGAAATGTCTCGCAGACAAGATGCCTTTCAGGCTTCCCTCTTCACTGTTAGTATTCCAGCGACCACCAATCAACCCGCACTGATGGTTCTGGTTCCCAGTACTACACCTCGTCTGCACTTACCTACACCCAGCAAATTCGATGGCAACCCCAAGATGTGTCATGGTTTCCTTAACCAGTGTGATGTTCTTTTTACCTTTCAACACTCCAACTTCCCTACTCCTAAGACCAAAGTAACTTATATTATGTCCTTGCTGTCCAGACCTGCATTGGACTGGGTTTTCTCATTATGGGAGTGATCAAATCCTCTTCTGGATAATTATTCACACTTTCTAGCATCATTCAGGTGCATCTTTGACGTACCTGGAAGGACGTCTTCTGCATCCTCCGAAATTGTGCGCCTCAGACTAGGGATTTGTCCTGTCAGCAAGTATGTTATCCAGTTTCAAACGATAGTATCAGAATTAAAGTGGAACGCGGAGACATTAACATCGGCCTTCTGGAACGGCCTTTCGGATCGGCTAAAAGATGACCTAGCTACCTGGGACCTTCCCACTAAACTCGACAACCTCATCTCTTTGTGTAACAAGGTGGATTTATGCTTTCGGGAATGACAGGCAGAGAAAAGCAGAAGTGATTGTTCCAGGATTCGTTCTTTTATCCCTCCCATCGCTTCAATCCTTGGATCCACAGATGATGAACCTATGCAGGTTAACTGGGCTCACCTCACTAATTAAGAACGGCAGAGGCACCGCCGAGAAAATCTCTGCATGTATTGTGGGAAGTCTGGCCATCTTGCAGCCTCCTGCTCCCGTCGTCCGGGAAACCTCCGCTCCTAATCACCCCTGTGGACCCAAAATATGCTGAGTTAGTTCTGCCCATAACCCTGGACTTGGAACAAGGTCCTGTGTTCGTTTCATCCCTTCTAGATTCTGGGGCAGCAGCAAATTTTATTACCCTCGGATTTGTCAAAAAACTCCAAGTATCCTGTATTACCCTCGATCATACTATCACCCTATCTGCAGTCGATGGCAGCCCATTTGTCAATGGCATAATCTTCAAACGGACTTATCCTATGTTGGTTCGTATAGGAGCCCTTCATTCAGAGCTCATCAGTTTTCTGGTAATACCCAAGGCATCTCACTATGTTATTCTAGGATACCCCTGGCTATGTAAACACAAACCCAAAATTGATTGGAATTCCATGCAAGTCCTCTCTTGGGGCGATGTTTGTCAAAAGTCTTGTCTACCACACATCAAACCTGTAAGAGAAATTCAGACATCAGAAAATCTACAACTTCCCATTTCATACAGGTCTTTCTCTGATGTTTTCTCTGAAAGCAAAGCTAACATCCTACCTCCACACCGAGACTGGGACTGTCCAATTGATCTGATGCCGGATAAGACTCCTCCTCAAGGTCATACATACCCCTGTCTTTGCCCAAAACCAAGGCCATGTCAGAATATATCCTGGAGAACCTGAAAAAGGGCTTCATTCGACCATCCACTTCTCCTGCCAGAGCCAGATTCTTTTTAGTGTCCAAGAAGGATGGGGGATCTCCGACCCTGTATTGATTATCTGGGTCTAAACGATATCACTATAAAGAACCGATACCCTTTGCCTCTCATCACAGAGCTGTTTTATCGTGTCAAAGGAGCCACAGTCTTCTCTAAACTGGATTTACGAGGGGCTTACAATCTCATCAGAATTCACCCTGACAATGAATGGAAGACCGCCTTCAATACTCAAGATGGGCACTTCGAATACTTGGTGATGCCATTTGGTCTCTGTAACACCACTGCAGTCTTCCAGAATTTTGTTAATGAGATATTCAGAGATTTACTTTATGTTTACGTAGTAGTATATCTGGCCGATATCTTAATTTTCTCTTCTGACCTCAAAGAATATCAACATCATGTTAAGAAGTCCTGACTCGGCTGAGAAAAAATAATCTGTACTGCAAACTCAAAAAGTGTGTCTTCAAAGTCCCTTCCATTCCATTCTTTTGGTATATTATCTCCGGCTCTGGATTGGAGATGGATCCTAAAAAGATTCAAGTGATTCTGGACTGGTCTCTTCCCTCTTCTCAAAAGGCAGTATAAAAACTTCTCGGGTTTTCTAACTATTATAGGAAGTTTATTAAAAGATTTTCGTCATTAGTGGCTCCCATCACCACTTTAACCCGTAAAGGGGCCATCCCCTCCCAGTGGCCTCCTGTGGCAGAGATGGCATTTCAAATGTTGAAGCAGGCCTTTATATCAGCTCCAGTCCTAAGACAACCAAACACCAACAGGCCTTTCTTCTTAGAGGTGGATGCTTCCTCTGAGGCTGTAGGAGCTGTTCTTTCACAGAGATTCGAGGACAATAAGATCCACCCATGTGGGTTCTTTTCTAAAAAAATTTCCCTGACTGAGAGATAATTATGCCATCGGAGCGCAGGAACTGCTAGCGGTCAAGTTAGCCTTGGAGGAGTGGCGTTACCTACTTGAAGGTGCCAAGTTTACTTTTACTGTATACACTGACCATCAAAACCTGTTGTTCCTAAAAAATATCCAGTGCATCAGTTCTAGGTTGGCCCACTGAGCCATATTCTTTTCACATTTTAGTTTTACTCTGACATATCGTCCTGGATCCCTCAATCAAAAAGCCGATGCTCTGTCATGCTCCTTCTCTTCAGATAGCAATGTGGAAGTCTACAGAGAGACCCTGGTCCTTGACCCTAAAATCTTTGCTACTGTACCATTCAAATACAACCTCCTCCTGGGAAAACCTTCATTGCTCCCGAGTTATGGAAACAACTTCTGTCTTGTGCTCACTCATCGCACTTCGCTGGCCACACAGGCATCCATAAAACATTAGAGTTCCTGCAATGTCCTACATGTCATCCTCCCAAGATAATTGGTCTGACTCTCTTCCTTGGGCAGAATTTGAGCACAATTCCTCTTACCATTCTTCATCCGGTCAGTCACCATTCTATGTGGTTTATGGTCTCCATCCTAGAGTTCCTGTATTTAAAGACTTACCAGTCTACGATGTTCCTACAGTTGATTCTACTCTATGGAAATTTGCTCAGATTTGGGCACAAGTTCATTCCCTCTCCTCAAAACCTCTCAGCATTATAAGAAAGGGGCAGACAGGAAACTTAGAACTGTTCCCAAGATGCAAGCAGTGGATCAGGTCTGGCTTTCAACCTGCAACCTATGCCTCAGGGTTCCGTCCATGAAATTTGCACCCTGGTTCATTGGTTCTTTCTCCATCATTGAGGTCATTAATCCTGTGGCCTACCGACTAAAACTCCCTTCTTACCTCAAGATACCTATTTCGTTTCAAATTTCCCTACCCCTTGTTCTCAAAAAGTTTCTCGAAGTCCTACCTTCACCTCCTTAAGTCCACACTGAGAAGGGGGTAGAATTTGAAGTGAAACAAGTCCTGGACTCCCGCTTTTGTTATGGACATTTACAATACCTGCTGGACTGGAAGAGTTATGGCCCAGAAGCACGTTGCTGGATTAAAGCAGATGATGTTCACGCTCCTGGCCTCATTCATAAGTTCCATGCCTCTAACCCAGAGAAGCCTGGGAAGTCTCCGGAGGTCACTCGTAAAGGAGGGGGTACTGTCATGACCAGAATTTGTTTTACCTGGTGAGTCGTGGTCCTACCAGTGGGGGTGCTGGTGTCTGGAGGTTGGTTCGAGGTGCGCGCTGATGTCTGAGGGGTACAAGCCATGTGGTGACAGGTAAGACTGGCAGCGCTGCCACGCTGGGGATTGCTGGGCGCCGCCAACTTGGTTTTGGGCATGTGACCTGAATGGGCCAATAAGGTTGGGGCATTTTGTGTTTACTCTCAGCAGCCTATCATGCACTTTCCCATGGTACTTAAAGGTGTTCAGCACGCCTTCTAGTTGCCAGTGCAAGCTGTGTGAGAGTTCTCTGTGCTTCTTAGCTCGGTGTGATATTTGAAGTCCCAGCAGTGCTCCGTTTCCTCCTCTGTCTCCATCACAGGCTGTTCCTGGATAGCCACATCTACCCTGCTATACCCCATTACTCACCCCACGGTTTGTGACTCCTCCAGCTCTCCAGACTCAGAGCCCACTCACTAATTGGACTTTGTTTTTTCTGCCTGACACTTGTTCCCAGCCTCATTTTTTGGACTTTGTTTTCCTGCCAGACATTTGTTTTCAGCCACACATCACTTGTTTATTTATGCCAGTTTATATATCCATCCCCATTTCATGAATTATAATATATATATAATACTCCTATTAAACATGTTGCATTTCAATACGGCAAACCCGTTACAGTTTCTTCTCCTGCATAAAAAATAATTCAAACCTAACAGTTTGAAGAAAAGAGGAAAGTCTTATTGTGTGTAGGAGAGCATTCCACAGAGTGGGTGCAAGCCCGAAAAAAGTTCTGTAACCATGATGGGAGCAAGTAATGCATATTGTCCTTCCTCCACGTCCGGTCTGTGTAGCAGGAACGTCTGCTACACATATGAACTGAAGGTGAGCGGATGCGATGCAAGGTAGGCCACAAGACTACACCTGCACGGCAGCAGGCTTACACCACACTAACTCACCTCTTACAACAGTACAGTAGAGGTTGTGGGAAGGAATTAAACAGCTTTCAGATCACACTGATAAGGGGAATCCCTTATCCCATCCCTAATCCTGTAAAGTGGAGGGGTTGAGTGATAGGGGTTTATTTATGAAGTGTTGGGTTTTGATCGTGTTTATGCTCGATATCTAAAAGGGCAATGCTTTTACTAGCAAGACATGGGTAGCAAAGGCATTGCCCTTTTAAATGTCAGATATAAAACACAATCAGAAGCGTCAAGTTATATAACCCAACGCTTTGTAAATAAATCCCATACTGCTGTAATATGGAGGGACTGAGTGGTAGAGCTGTAACATCCCTATTACGTCTAGCTGCCATACTATTGTACTAGACAGAATGGCAGTCTGCTGCCTAAAAATACTACAAAATAAAAAGCTGTTAAAAATTCAAAATAATTTAAAATAATAACAATAATATTAAAATATGCAACTACAATCACTTTTATTTACAGGTTGTTGTTTGAATTTTGAAACACATGGGCCTGTGGTGCCTATTTTTCTATCTTTGCTCCCCCTTCCCCACTGTTAGCACCCCTCAATAAATTGGGTAAAAAATATTATATAAAATAGACAATATATATAATGATTCAAATGATATTGAAAGTGTTAGTGAAAATTGTTTACCATTTATATAACAGACATCATTCCTACAAGAGTGCTGAGTGCTTTCGAAAACATATGAGCCATAATTATTGGAACTCCTAAAGAATATTTTTCTTAAAATCAAAGTAATATGGAATCTTTGTGAAAAAAAACTTTGCTTTTTGATTGCTTCTAGTCTCCGAGAACTCTATGGTTCGCTATGAACACTTCCTGTTTTCCTTGTGTATAAATAGGAGGTTACACCAGAGGTTCCCAAACATTTTTGAATCACGGCACCCTAGAATATCAGCATTGTTTTCACGGCACCCCTAAGCTAAATGTTTGATATTGAGAAATTCAGAAAAAAATGTAGTAAAGATGTAAAGTGAAGTAAACTGTGCTTACCTGTCATTCTTAGGTTCAGTTATGTGGTGGCGGACAGGTTTGCGCTTCTGTTTGTCCACATATTTACATTACATTGACCATAAATAATTTAATTTGGTGCTGGACCACAAACCTGAGGCACCCCAGCAAGTGTTAAAAGGCACCCCAGGGTTCCAGGGCGCACAGTTTTGGAACCACTGGGTTACACGCATGTAAAATTCTTTTGTCATCCTTCAAAATGGCTAAAACCAAAGAGGTGGCAAATAAAAGTAGACAGAAGGTTTGGACCTGCACAGATTTGGAAAGAACTGTAGGAGGAATAATATCTCTAGGAACATTATATGCTATTTAGAGGAGCACTTTGAACAAATCTGTGGGGTCTAGTCCCATATTATTAACAAGACCGATATTTGTCCCTTCATGTTACACTTCAGTGGAGAAGCCCTCTTCCAGGCCCACTATGAGCAATGCCATAAAATGATTCATTTTCACAAAGATGAGTGAGGAAATGGCCAGATAAATAGGAAGTTGCTGTAGTGGGATGTAATGAGAGAATGGCGAGGGTTTTTGTAATGAGAGAGATAAATGTGTATTTTGGGAATGTTTGGTAGGAGGAGGAGGAAAGGCAGCACAAGGGATTGGATGTGGGGAGTGAAGCTGAGGGTGGAGTATAATATGACACTAAGGGGTAAATTTACTAAAGTGAGAGTTTTTAGAAGTGGAGATGATACCCATATCAACCAATCAGATTCTAGCTAATATTTTCTAGAAGTTGCTAGTTAAATGTTAAGTAGAATCTGATTGGTTGCTCTAGGCAACATCTCCACTTCTAAAATCTCCCACTTTAGTAAATATACCCCTAAGTCAGTAGTAATGGGAACAACGGAGATTGTTCTTTTGTCAACCATGAGGGAGAGTGTAGATCACTGACTAAAGGTTTAGAATGAGCGTTACTTGTAGTGTATATGCAGCAAATATCAGCGGCGGGGAGATCCGTATATGTACCCTGTGCCGGCAGCTGAACTCACCGACCAGGGTACTCGGGGTATTCTGGTAACATCTTGTTCTGGAATCAATAGCTGTGTTCAGGGCTGCCATCAGAACTTGTAGGACAAGTAGCTGTGTTAAATAAAATAGGTTATGTCTGAAGGTGTTTGGGGAGGAGGCCAGATGGAGATGTCAGGGATAAAAGAAGAGGTAGCTACAAGTGAAAATGATTTTAAACAAAAATGATCAAGCCCCAACAGCACCCCCTGCCCTGCGTTGCCCTGTGCCGTGGCACATGTCACACCACCCTAATTACGGCCCTGAGTGCTATGAGTGTTTTAATACATGCAGACAAAATATGCTTTTCAAATCCCTCCAGCAGCAGTGTGAATATCTGTGTATTAGAAAGGGTTTACTATTTTGGAATGTTTTCTGTTTGAATGTGGTTTTGTGTTGTTAGCTTTTTACCATAGTTTTCTCAGTTACTGTGTACAAATACAGCTTTAAGTACTGTATCTCAGATGACTGCAGTTCATCTGTTTTGTGTTTTTTCAAGGTTACAATTACAAATACGCTTTTCAACTTGCTCCTCATCAGTGGAGAGAGCTAAGAAATATTTGTTTTAATGGGAACTTACCATTGAGAGAAGTTACCAAAATGATCTGCAAAAACACAATCAGCAGGCACGTAAGACCTTCCGCAAGTACTCCAGGGTCCCAGTGTAAACATTTTCTCAATACCGACCGAGGCCCAATTGAACTATACTTTGCCCTGGGATGTATTTGACCAACAAAAAAAACAACTAGAAGATGTTCATTCTTTCATCAAAGCAATTCACTCTTTATTTAAGAGATAAAAGCTTTACATTCTGTTCCTGTCGGAAAATGAGACCTTCAAAAAAAGATGAAACTGCAAAGCAATCATAATTACTGTCCTTTTGCTCCTTCTCAATGTAGACTCACATTCTTCAAAAAGGCATTTCATTTAGCCTTCCTTCTGCCTCTTAAAGTTGTATAGATTTGTTTTCTGTGATATTTTTTATCTTGGTATAAACCTAATGCTTTTAAGTTGATGTCTTGCTTTTTCCCCCATTTAAAGATTTTTTTTGTTATCCTCCAAAGTGGTTTATAGATCATTCATTCAGCTCTCTCCTCACATCTCTGAACATGCTGTATTTCCTTGTAAATAACGTCACTATATTAACCAGCAAATACAAACCTCAGTACAATTATAAACTTTAGTTATTTTCATGACTAGATTTATTTAAGAAATCATAGCTAATGTAACGCATTCTGGAGCTTAGACCCGGTTGGTTACCTTCTAAATTCCCATAGAAATCGGTTTATTTAGTGTATGGTTTGTTGAACCTTAGAATAAGGAAATGATCCTACAATTATTGAAAGTTATATACCGTATATACTCGAGTATAAGTCGACCCGAATATAAGCCGAGGTACCTACTTTTACCCCAAAAAACTGGGAAAACGTACTGACTCGAGTATAAGCCTAGTGTGGGAAATGGCAACAGCTGGTAGTGCCCCCAGTAGTAATTCCCCCTGGTTGTGCCCCCAGTAGTAATCCCCCCCTGGTAGTGCCCCCAGTGGTAATCCCCCCTTTCAGTGCCTCCAGTAGTAATCCCCCCCTGGTAGTACCCCCAGTAGTAATCCCGCCTTTTAGTGCCCCCTGTAGTAATCCCCCCCTGGTAGTGCCCCCTGTAGTAATCCCCCCCTGGTAGTTCCCCCAGTGGTATTCCCCCCTTTTAGTGCCCCCTGTAGTAATCGCCCCCTGATAATGCCCCCTGGTAGTGCCCCCTGTAGTCATCGCCCCCTGGTAGTGCCCCCTGTAGTCATCACCCCCTGGTAGTGCCCCCTGCAGTCATCGCCCCCTTGAAGTGCCCCCTGTAGTCCCCCCCTAGTAGAGAGAGACGTGATAACAATAAAAAAAAAATAAACACTTACCTGAAACTCCCGCTCATGGTCCCGCCGCTGTCCGCTCCTGGTCCCGCCGCTGTCCACTCCTCCGGCCGCTTTGCATGGGAGAGACGTCGTCATGACGACGTGTCTCCCATCACCCACTGCGGGAGCCGGAAGATGGCTCCCGCAGTGGGAGCAGCAGCAGCCGCTGAGAGGCTGACAGACTCTCAGCGGCTGCTGATTACAGCAAACACATAGCTGCCGGCTCCGGCGGCTATGTGTTTGGCAGTGTGTAGCGCTGACCGAACTCCGTCCGGTCAGCGCTACACTTGACTCGAGTATAAGCCGAGGGGGACTTTTTCAGCACATTTTTTGTGCTGAAAAACTCGGCTTATACTCGAGTATATACGGTAATAGTAATTATTGAAAATATTCTAAACAACATGATTTAATTAGTCATAATTTTAATTCACTTAAAATCTAGTGTCAGTTTTTGACAATTGTATTCACAAAGTTTTTCACTTTTTTATTTATTCACAATTTATATTTCGCCTCTATATTAATATATTTAATAAAAGTTAAGTTTTAACTTGAAAGACATAGCCAGAATCCTGTAGAGAATGGGAGAATGACATTATTTTCATAATCTGTGAGTGCCCTCTTCAAGAATACTTGTTCTCTTTTCTATTTTGTTATGGTATCTATTCTTTGGTGCACGTCCCCATACAAGATAAACAAATAAATAAACAAACAAACAGATCAATGAATTTTATATATAAGATGTGGTCGAAAGCATTTACATATGCTTTTCCACCTGATTTTTGTTTGAACAAGTAAACAATGGGCGTGATTCAGAGATGCACACAATGTCGATGTTGGATGTAGTGGACCGATTTTTTGCCGTTGCGCTTGTGTCAAAGCTGCACTGCTCACACGCAGCGATCGATTAGCAATGGCGGTCACAGTTAGGATTTATACGCAAAGTGAATGACAAATAAAAATAGTTTGAGGTAGGTAATGGGGAGTGATTAGAAAAAAATGCAGATATGCAGGGACGTTTTCTGAGCATGCTCTTGTGTGGCCCTGTGAATTTGTTTGCAGCTGGAGAGGACCCTGCAATTTAGGGGAGAGGCTCTAGGTGAGGCAGCATTTGCTTACTCAGAAGTTTGATGTGTGACTTATGTGCGACCGATGTTTCTGATGTTCCCACTTGAGCAGCGTGAGCAGCGGATGCCAGACACAGGAGATGGGCGTCCCAGCGCATAAGTCCACATGAGACATTAGTATATTTTTGCAAGTCTGATGCAGACAGAATCCCAATCGCAATGGAACTTCGTGTTCCAAGGTGTC
The DNA here is from genome assembly GCA_031769625.1 of Taudactylus pleione. Classification (NCBI taxonomy): domain Eukaryota; kingdom Metazoa; phylum Chordata; class Amphibia; order Anura; family Myobatrachidae; genus Taudactylus; species Taudactylus pleione. The sequence continues at coordinate 3,583,012 of JAUIMM010000370.1, read as the reverse complement.
CTAGCCCGGCTCGAGTTTTTCAGGCTGACTCAGAACCCGAAAATGAGGAGAAATGCGTTATCCTCCCGCTGTCAGATTCTCGCAGGTTTTGGATTAGTCAGTCACTGTCAGTCACTCAGTGTGTGTGTCTAGTCGGGGTCTTGGCAAAAGGCTGCTGCTGTGTTGTCCATAAAGGGGCTTAGGCTGCAGTATATAAAGTGGGGCTTCCTTCAGTGGGTGCTGCAGCTGCTGTGTCACTTGTCCTGTCAATTAACTGTGGCTGCTGCTGTGTTGTTGTCCTGTCCATCAGGCTAGGGCTGCAGTCCATAAAAGGGTGTTGTGTTGTCCGGGGGGGGGGCTCTGTCACTTAGGGGTGCTCTTCCCCAGTGTAAAAAAAAAAAAGTACTTTTTCTTTTTTTTTGTGTGTGTGTGCATTAGCAACTTAGCTGCACTATTATTGTTCGGTGACATTGCCACAGTTTATCGTCCACGTATTTGTGACTCTGCAGGTGCTCTGTCCGCACTCGGCAAAGAGGTGCTGTCTGTGTTGTTCATCAAGGGGCTTCTGCCTCATTCAGGGGTGCTCTTCCCCAGTGCCCCAAAAAATAAAAGTGCTTTTTGTTGTGTGTGTGTGCGTCAGCCACTTAGCTGTGCTATTATTATTTGGTGACACTGCCGGCCAGACCGCAGTTTATTGTCCATGTATTGTGACACTATAAGTCGTAGCGCAGTGTGTTATTCTTATTCATAGAAAATCTCGTGACACTGTAAGTGGTAGCACAGTCTAATATTCAACTTTTCACTTCTTTCCTCAATCGTGAATAAATGATTGTCTACACACCGACTACAAGACCACAACAAAGTGCTAAATATCATGCGTTATATATAAAACATAATGACATCACTGTAAGTGGCAGCGCAGTGTGTTATTCTTTAGTTCATAAAAAATCTTGTGACACTAAATGGTAGGGCAGTGTCTTATTCTTTTCTTATTCATAAAAAATCTTGTGTGCACTGTAGGTCATTGATACCGCAGTGTAATATTTAAAATTGGTACAAATTGACGTGTGTGCTGTACCCCACTTCATTCGTGTTTGTTGATATGGAGAATGATCAGTTGAGAGGAGAGCAGGAACCACATACTAGTGCTGGAGCTGCTGCCAGTGCCACCAGTCATGACGATACTAATCCATCTACATTATCTACTAAAGCCGATGCCCAAGGGCATACAGGGCTTAAAACAGGGCATCTAAAATCTAGAACCAATCTTTTACAGTGGTAAAGAAAAAAAGCATCAAAGGGAAAGTTAGCTACAGAAAGACATAAAATTGTCAATATGTCCTTCACCACATGAAGTAGCAAGGAAAGGCTAAGACTTTGGCCTTTATTTATGACTGGTGGTTCTGCCTCTTATGATAACGTAAGCACAAGTGAACATGCTAACATAGATATTGAGGATGCTTCTGTGGAAGTGCAGCAGGATGAGCAGGATTTGTGTAGCTGATGCTAATAAGGATGTTGTTGATGAGGATGTTATTTGTGTAAATCAGGCACCAGTGGAAGAAACAGTTATTGCTCATGATAAGGAAAAGCCCATTGTCATGCCTTGGCACAAGACAAAAAAAATCCACTTCTTATGTGTGGAATTACTCCTACCCAAATCCAGACAACAATTGTCAAGTCATCTGTACCTTTTGTAAAGCCAGAGTAAGTAGAGGTAGGAACCTTAACCATCTAGGAATCTCCTCCCTGTTATGTCATCTGCAGCACATCCATCCAAAAAGTTTTGTGTTTTGTGTTGACTCATCTGCATCACCAGTGGCTCTTTTGGGAAAGTTTAGTTTATTCTCGGCAGATGCACTTGCTGGAGAAACTGAAGGAGAAGCCATCACTGCATCATGTGCCACTTGAGCTGACAATTTGCTTACCAACAGTTCTTTGCATCTCTTCAGATCTGTGTCCATTGGGATGAAGAACACAATGTATGACTTAAACCTTTTATCTTAAATCTTGCATTTGCTCTGTTCAGCTTGTCCACATATCTGTGGACAGTGGGTACAATAGCAATTTTAAGGCCACTAATTAAGTTCTTTTTTATGTCCCTGTACTGGTTGGGAATTGCTTTTCTAGCGAAGTGGAATCGTGATGGGATTTGGTAGCAGGCACACAGGACCTCCATTAACTGTCTAAAACCCACTGAATTATTGGCGGATATGGGACACACATTTATTACCAGCATAGATGTTATGGCATCAGTGATCCGCTATGCAACTGGGTGACTGCTGTCATACTTGTTTCCCTTTGCAAAGGATTGTTTAACAGTCAATTATTTTTTTTAAAGAGCTACTAGTAGTCTTCCTGGTCCCCTTCTGGGATGAAAATACACTCCCAGCAGCAGGCATAGCACTCAAGGATTCTTCTGGGGGCAAGAACTGATCTGAATGAGTAAAATATTTTTTGTAAATTCCTCCCCTCCCCTCCTCCCTCATAAATTTGCTTCAGAATAAAAAAATTAAATTACATTTACTACTAATCAAATCTTCTTTTCCCTGCCTTCAACTACATACATACTCCAACTCCTTCAGGCCTCTCAAATAATAAAAACATTTGTTTCCTGATGTGCCATGTTGGTAGTTTAACTGCCACTGCAGCTGAACTCTTTGACATGCAGTTGCTGAATGCCAAAAATGTCCAGAAATGTTTATTGCCACAGACAGCATCTCCTGCATGCCCCTTTAATTTAAAAAAAATATTCTAAACCGCCAAGTTGATTTTGTGGGAAAAACATGGGACATATTGTTCACCCATGCTCTTCCCTCCGCCCTCATAAATTCACTTAGCTTAGTCAGCCAGCTAGCTTGGTGCAAATTGTGGGCCTAAACCAGATGAAAACAATATTGTGAGCTGTGAGGTGGTCAAAATTGACTGGAAATGAGTGGAAGCTAATGTTATTAAGGTTAATAATACTGTAGGAACAATAAATAAATTAGGTGATTTTAGCTGTTTTTGTAAAAAAAAAATATAGATCCAAAACCAAAACCAGAACACGCAAGGGGTGGTTTTGGCAAAACCAAATTCAGATCCAAAACACAAGGATATACAGATCCAAAGCCAAAACCAAAACACGGGGGTCGACGCACATCCCTACTTACAATTTGGTTTATATAAATGTTTACTGCTGTTTTGACATGCAATAAAAATAATGCACTGCAAATATCAGTGTGTACAGTATGTAGACTGAGACAAATTGGCAAATTAACTGCCTGATTAGTCATATTGCTCTTCAATGTAAAAGGCTTTTTTGAATCGATGGCAAAGAAGGAAAAAATGTTACATACAACAGATATCATTGTTTCTGTAGGTTAAGCTACACACAGTGCTGCTGAACGGAACTGTGACCAGCTTCAGGATACTAGCCATCTGAAATATAAGGAAAGCCCCAGCAATACGTGTTCGGCTACAGAACTCAGGGTCTGATTTAGAGATGTACGCAAACACGATGGTGGCTGACTGCGCATGTGCAGAATGGGTCGTGCAAGATTGCTCACTATACCTCTCCATGCCATTTGGGAGGGGAAGCAATGGGGCGGTGCTGGACAGTATTCACGAAAATGGGGGAGTGTCTTCCCCATTTTCTGGGAGTGTCAACACCAGTGTATGTGTTTACTGACGTAGATTTACTGGCAACGGCAGTGCAGATGAGGTAGCCAAACTGGGTAGCCTTAGGCTTACTCAGAGGTCTGATACTCCCGATGTTGAGCCTATCCTGTGGCTTCGGACACATGCATCAGATCTGAGATGCTGGCTGGAGACGTTTTTTCCTTCAGACGCCTCCTGCAGCATTAGCATATATGCACACAGCAGTCACGGCCGAAGACACAGCTGCAGTGTGCATAGCCTACATCTCTGAATAAGACCCTCAGGTCCTTGGACATCTAATAAATTAGCCATATGGAATCCTTTAATAGCACCAGGAGACTCTCAGAAGATGCTTTATTGCAGGGCTGTTGCTGTAGGTGAAGTATTTCAATATTTTAGCCCTTGCTCAAAAAAATATATTTTCTAACTACTTAATGTCCATTCACAGTTTATATAATCAAATGCTCACAAGAAATGTCAGTAATATTTATTTATTATTTATTAGCAGTTATTTATATAGCGTACACATATTCCGCGGCGCTTTACAGAGCATATCTTACCATTTACATCAGTCCCTGCCCCAGTGGAGCTAACAATCTATATTCCCTACCACATGCTTGCAAACATATACACTATGGTAAATTTTGAGGGAAGCCAATTAACCTACCAGTATATTTTTGGAGTGTGGGAGGAAACCGGAGTACCCGGAGGAAACCCACGCAAGCACAGGGAGAATATACAAACTCCACACAGTTAGGGCCATGGTGGGAATCGAAACCATGACCTCAGTGCTGTGAGGCAGTAACGCTAACCATTACACCGTCTGTGCTGCCCAATAAATAATAAAATGATAAAATTATTCACAATTATATTACAGAAAAGGGGTCACCGACCTGAGCTGCTGGACTGCCCTTTGGCTTACCCCCGCTCTATATGGATGCAATGATCATGCATAAGCAGACTTATAGGCCTATTTCTTAATTATATAGCTTTAGAACCCATAATTAAAATTTCTTATTGCTACTTATTGGCAATAAGAAATTAACGTTCGCCCAGATGCATTTAAGAAAACACATGCAGGGACAAGGGCTCTGGTAGGTGTGTAGTTTATTGGCAACTAAGGCTGATGCTATCTGATGATGGCATTAGTTACCAGGGCCAAGCTATAAATTAAAGATGAGCTGTTCAGATTTACAGAAATTACACCTGAACTTAGGGTTTCTGAGAAAAACCAGAGTCCTGGCTCGGGTCTTCCCACATTTGGGTCTCAGGAGCTCATTCAGACCCTCTCGCTAGATGCATACACTTGCTTGATGCATATGCAAATCCAGTCTACGCCCAGCAAGGCAGGTGATCGCACGGCAAGGCATTAGCACGCCCACTATGTCTTGGCGTGCGATCACTATGTGTATGCAGACACCCACCAGCCATTCATAAGGCACCCATTTGTGCATGTCATCTCCTTGAAGTTCTTGAAACCATTGGTACATCAAACACCATCGGATGCGATCGCAGTGCTTAAGGTTGACCATACCCTGCCGCAAGCACTGCGATCACTTCAGTGTGTATTTTCAACCAGGTGTCATGTACAATGACGCTGCCTGTTAATTAAGCACTCCTCTGTAATGGAGTTAGGACACTCAGGCTTGCCTGCGTTCGCACCTCCACTCCCCCATTTCTAGTGGCCTGCCCTTGTCACCACCCACAAATGGCTTGACCTGTCGCTCATTCAGCTGGACTGTCTATGCTGGGCGAGCGTACATTCCCGATCTCTCGCAGTGGTTCGCGCATGCACATTGTGATGCGTGTGCAGAAAGCGAAAATCGACCAGCTACGAGTGATCATCCTAGCGAGAGGGTCTGAATGAGCTCCACAGTACGATGCAAAAGGTAATTTTCCCGAAAATGATGGATCAACTGTGTTTTGGATTGCATGTACTCTGAGTCCCTTCCTCGTCATCAGGCGCTATTTCACACAGAGGGAGACAGGGAGAGGGTATGGCCTGTAGTTGGTCTTAAAAAAACCCACCATAATGATAGTCAGTCACTTGTGTATGAGGGCAGAGAGTGTGATTTCAACTTCAAGATTATTTGTCTAAAAATGACTGTGATATGTCTGAGTGAGCAGCACCCCAAATAAAGAAGACCTCTTTTCCTGTTATATAACAATTATTAATTGCAAAAAAAATACCTTTTTGGCTGGTGTAAAAAAAACATTTCAAGTCTTTTATTATAATTCTCAAGAGTGTGTATTTCCTAGAGGGAGCATATATCACTGTACTTAGTGGATGTAGATGTGGCCTTGTCAGGTGCCCCCCGCAATGATAAATGGAAAAAAGGGATTTTATTTTAGTGTCACCAAAAACTCCAATCTTTTAATAAAACTGCATGGTAAATGTATCAGTCCCTCATTTCCCTATCTCATTGTACGTTCACTTGGCGTGGTAGCAGTTAAGTTAAACTACAGTAGCTTTATTCCTGTCCTGTTAAAATCATTCATGGTCAGTTGATAGAAGGGCAGGAGCAACCCGGTACTAATGCTGGCAGTCATGGTACTTCTTCAACATCTGTAAAGGAGGTCAAGGGGAATGAAGTTTTAAGAAAAGGGCACCTCAAATCTAAACAGTATTTCACAATCGTAAAGAAAACATCACCTCTAAGAGAAAAGTTCCTACAAAAAAACTATAAAATTGCCAACACGCATTGGCAAGGAATGGCTCAGACCATGCTCTTTCTTTGTGAGTTATGGTCCTGCTACTGCTATTTCATGCACTAGAATGCCTATTGCAAAATCAGGGCCAAACACAGTCAGGCATCTTCTGTAAACTGGAATGCAACACCTCCTTGCTCTGAGTCTAGATGTATCATTTATAAAACAGGCAAAGCATTGCACAAAAGGAACACTGAAGCTGAAAAACAAACAGTGTGTTCATAAACTTCAAAAGTCTAAGGGCTCTATTTACTACAATCCGCATTTAGAATGCTAATTGTAGTGTGATATTTTCGACTGAATTCACATTGCGAATTCAGGCAATATCACAGGTATTTATCAAAAATCCCTTGCAGGGATAGTGCTTGCGATAGAGCTCTGTCCCTGTGACTCCCCTCTGCAGCCTTATCACTGCATTTTTTGGAAAAAATACAGTGACAAGGGTCTGCACATGTGCTGACCGGCCGCTGCTACCCCTCCCCCCGCAACTCGCCCCCTCCTGTGACCCCCCTTACTTTTACTTACCTCTTGACAGGTGAACGCTGCTCCGATGATGTCCTTCCTCCGGGGCTGCGGTCAATTGGTCTCCCATCCTGCTCTGTGATGCAGTCAGCTATATAATGCAGCCGCTGACCAGGGTCACAGTGCAGGAACCAGGAGACCAGCTGACTGGGGGGAGGACATGACCGGAGCACCGATCACCGGCCATTTTTTTTAGCAGTGATCAGCTTGTAGTGTGTTTAGACCACACAGCTGATCACTGGGGCTGGCTCTGGGCTCTTCTCTGCTGTTAGAGCAGAGCAGGAGTCTGGTAACCAGGGGAATGCTAGGATAATGCCACCTCCAGGTGGCGTTATTATCACAGGGCTTTCCCTGATATTTTTCACATTTTATTTTTAGTAAATCTAAGGCAGATCGCATTTCCCATTACAACTATGGTAGATGCGACTTGCTAACTATGAAATATGTGATAATTAGGGCTTGGCGTAGAATTTTACGAATTTTACTCCAATTGCACTTTAGTAAATTTAGGTGATACTAAAATAATGTGAAAAGGGTGTGAAAATAGTAAAAATTAGTAAAAATAATGTTAATAAATAGAGCCCTAAGGGTGTCAACGTGTGTTGTGTATGAGTTTGACATTTCTGACATTGTAATCCTAAAGAAGCCTCCTTCTACCATTTCTGAACTCTCAAATGTGAGGATGAGAAGTAGTTTAAGAAATGATGACATAGAAATTGAGAATGAGACTGTGAAAGTGCAACAGGGGGATATTTGTTTATCTGATGCTAATGAGGATGTTGATGATGAATGTGTTGGGCAAGAACAAGTCAATAAAATTCAGGAGAATTATGTTGTTTGTGTCAAAGTCATCCACCAGTGGCAGCATTTCCTGCGAGTGATAAAAAGAAGCCTTGGGCATAAGACCAAAAAAGCCACCTCTCCCATGTGGAATAATTTTTACCCAAATCCTGAGAACATTTGTCAAGATATCTTAAGCATTTGTGAAGCCTAAGTAAGTAGAGGAAGGGACATTAACAATCTAGGCACCTCCTCCCTGTAATACCATTTACAGAGAGTTCATGCTAATTATTTATTCAAATCTGGAAAATCATGTAAAATATTAACAAGTGGTCCAGCATCAGCTATCAGCAGCATGGATAGATCCCAGCACATGCAATTTCCACTGCCAATACCTTCATAATCATGCTCCTCATTAGCAATCAGAGGTAATGCTCATGCATCCAATTTGAAAAGTCAAACTAACTCCCCTAATGCAATCCATGATTCCGATAAAAAATCCTTGTGTACTAGGGAGCTTCTGTGAATCTTCTTCACAGATGGGGACCAAGAAGACTAGAAGCTTCAAACAACAATTGGCTCTGAACAATAATTTGCAAGATGAACCAAGTATTACAGACTCTATCCTCTTGCACAGCAGATCACTGAAGCCATGACAGCTATGTTAGCCTTAGATCAGCATCCAATAGTTAAGGTTACCTGTCCATGCTACCAACTTCCAACTCTAGCATTCCCACTAGGCTGTTTTAGCGGGGAACACGGCGGCACCCTGCCCTCTTTCTGGAAGGCAAAAAGCCCCCTGCCCTCCAGAAGGAGGGCAAAAAGCGCCCAGCCCTAACAGCCTGCGGGAACCGTCTTCACCCGCGGATCTCAGTGTCCCGCGGGTGAAGAAATGTGCGGTGACTCGGTCACCGCCGGAGAATAGACGCCGGGCGCATGCGCCCGGCATCTATTCTCCCTCTCTGCAGGGCTTGGGGGCTGCCCGGCATGTCCGTAAGTGCCGGGCACGCCCCCAAGAGTGACGAAAAGAGGACGCATCTTATAGACATGCCCCCTTTCGATGACCATGCCCCCTTCTCGGTCGGGCGCGCGCACGAACGTGGCCTCTCTAGCTCTGGCGCCCTGCCTCGCGCCGGAGCTAGAGTGAACACTACAACTCTATTCCATTTTACCAGAACAGCAATTATTTACCTGTACCGGGATGTTAAAAAAAGTTATTCTTGCCTAGAAAATGCCATTGTACTGACTATCCAATACTACAGATATGTGGACAAGTGGCCTGGTCAGCCCACTGGGTGGGTGTATTGCTATAAGCAGCAGTAGTATCTAACATACAACCAGACTCGGACTGGGCCACCGGGGATTCGGGTAATTCCCCGGTGGGCCCCACTGACTTTAGGACATGCCTAAGAGGGGTGGAGGCTTAGCAGGCAGTTAGGGGGGTGTCGGGGCATTGCTTCCCAGCCAGGGGCAACTGAAGGTATGGGTTGACAGGCTGTCACCAGGGGCTTAGGGGCAGCGAGGGGGGTGATGGGTTTTGCTTCCCAGCAATGGGCAGCTGAAGATACAGGCTGTCACCAGGGGCCCCCAGCCTCTGTCTGTACTACTGATAAAGATCCCCGGCAGGAGCGTAGTCACAGCCAGAGAATAGAAGACCCGAGGAAAGCAGGTTAGTGCTAGAGGTGTCAGGGGGAGTTTCAGTGTAATCTGTGAGGGGGAGGGGGCTGTGTGGGGGATAGTGTGATCTTCTGTGGAGGGGGAACAGTGTTATCTGTGAGGGGGGGCTGCTTTGTGAGGGGCCAGTGTGATCTGTGAGGGGGGGCTGCTGTGTGAGGGGCCAGTGTGATCTGTGAGGGGGGTGCTGCTGTGTGAGGGGGCAGAGTGATCTGTGTGAGGGGAGGGCTGCTGTGAGGGGACAGTGTGATCTGTATGAGGGGACAGTGCAATATGTCAGGGGGGCTGCTCTGTGATGGGACAGAGTAATCTGTGAAGGGGGGCACTTCTGTGTGAGGGGACAGTGTGAATTATCAGAAGGGGCTGCTTTGTGAGGGGCCATTATGATCTGTGAGGGGGAGGGCTGCTGTGTTAGTGGGACTGTGTGATTTCTGAGGGGGGGCTGTGTGAGGGGACATTGTGTTCTGTGAGGGGGCTGTGTGAAAGGACAATGTGTACTGTGGGGGGCTGTGTAAGGGGACAGTGCAATCTGTTTTGGGGGCTGCGTGAAAGGACAATGTGATCTGTGGGGGGGCTGTATGAGAGAACAGTGTGATCTGTGACAGGATAGTGGGGGAGATGTGCCGCTATAATGCTTCTAGCTTCGCCTCTTTACCAAGGCAAAGCAGGAAGCTCTAACGATCAGATGTATAAACATCCCTCCAACGATCACCAGCTGTGCACACAGTGCATCAGCCTAGTGCTGATGGGCTGTTTCATTCCCGGTCGGCTCCACTGGGCATGCGTGGGATCTTGGAAGCATCGCGAGACCCCACATGCAGCCGCTGCAGCAGGGACAGTACTGTCCCTGCTGTGGTGGCAGCTCAACCCCAGCTGCAGCTGTCCATATTGATAGCTGCAGCTGTCGTAATAATAAGGCGAACTGACAGTTCATACATTGCCCAGGCTATTTGCACTGCTATCTTGTAGATAGCAGCGCCGATAATGACAGGGTTGCAAAATGACAAAAAATTGTGTTCTGCGGCGGGTTGGAAGTTTTTCAGTGGGCCTCTAACAATGCAATACCTTGGTGGACCCTTCATGCCCCAGTCAGACACTGCATACAACGCCAGCTTATTCACATGCAGGCTACTCTCTGCATCACTGGTTTCACTAAGAGGCACACTGGTTCCAATCTGTCTGAAAAACTCAGGGATGTGATAGCAAAATGGCTTGCCCCGCTAAGTCTCCTCAGGATTTGTCATTTCCTATAATGCAGATAAGATTGTATGAGCATTTCATGTGTGTGAACATGTTACCATGTTTTACTCACACAATAAACTTGTTGGTTCAGGATTTCTTAAAAAATGATAGGACCGTGAAGGAGATGATGGGTATGGCCCATAACATTTCTGGGCATATTTGTCATTTAGCAACCACATGTAGAAGATTGCAGCAGCTGCAAGAACAGTTGCAAGAACCGTTCCATTTGCCATGCCACAAACTAAAGCAAGAGGTATTAACCAGGTGGAATTCCACCATTTATATGCTTCAGAGATTGGAGGAACAGCAACAAGCCAAGCAAATGTACACATAATACCATGACATATGGAGACTGTAGACAAGTCACCACCTGATAAGAGAAAAGCAACTGGATATAGAAATAACAAGATAAATTAGACTGTTCATGAATATATTAGAATTTCTGGATCACACAGCATAACCCTTTAATCTCCTTCTATCACCATCAAATGCAGTTCATACTTACTCTCATTGATGACCCAATGTAATTGTACACCTCCAGCTTCATTCTTTCACTCCACCCACCATGTGCTGCAGTTTCTATTAATTCAGCACAAGTGTGCATTCTTCAATCCCTTGGCATTTAAAAAAAAACACTGGGGCACTCATGGGAAGCAAGCAGGCCCAAAACATCCTCTCTCCTGTAACCATTAAGTCCCTTGCCATTTTGCTCACCCCCAGTTTCAAAGAGGAGACAGATAGAAGGGGTGCCCAGCAGATTGCCCAATGATTGGAAGAACAGAACTGCACATTTTTGCTTTGTGATTGCCACCTCCAGAGCCCCTGCACTGAACATAAAGAAAACTAAAGCTCTCTGGTATGCCCAATCAAGTCACTCCTTGCCAGATCTATAAAGAAACAAAACTGCTACAATTGCTGACCTTATTGAATCTTCAGATCTAGCCTGTATTATGGAGACTTTGGTAGATGAAAATGCAGCACCAATCTTGCAAGCTGCAATGCCAAAAAACTTACTTTGTCATCCACAACCAAGATTGAATATCAGGGGAGGGGGAGTGGTCATCTGCTTTAAATAAACACTTACACTTAGGATCCACACAATGGAAATTACTTGCTCACTGCATAGGCAAACGCAGGGGGGGTTTCCGTCTGCCTGGAAACCCCCCTCCCCAGCCCACAGCATGACCACAATAGAAATAGTAATATAATAGAATTTTACTAGTGCTGCATGTTCTTCTCAGTATCACAAATGAAATAATTAGCACCACCTGTGAATCTTTTAACATGTATCAGCCAGTAACAAATAACCTGTGCACCAACTAGGAGATCTGTTAAGGATGTGCTGCTATAGAGCCCAATATGTACATATATGTCTAGGGTAGTGCTAGGTTCCTCTGCTGCTCACCCAGACTCCCGGACTTGCTCTAATACTCTGGAATGGTGCTCACATCTAAAATAAAAACATTCAGCTCAGGCAGGATGGCCCTACTGCCACAATTAATGGCTTACTGTGATTGCTGGTCCTGTATATGCTGGAATTATGACACACGATATACTTTGTATGATGCATATTAAAGCTGGTTAAGTGCCAATTCTACCCTCTTCGTGGACTGGCCACACTCACTCTAAAATCAGGCATTTGGAAACCCCCCTCTAGAAATCCTGCGTTTGCCACTGCACTTCAGTGCATCATTGCTTGAGTTCTACAGGATTAAGTATCAGAGTACTTTTCATTTTCTACATCCCTGGAGATGGAAAGGTATTTCTACATGAAATTGCATACACTGTTGCTGGACTAGTTCTGGAGCATCAAAGATGGCTCATCCTTGGGGATTTTAATGCATGGGTTGATAATGAGCTCTCAGACCTCATGCGCACAATGAATGCTCTGGGTCTCACACTAGTTATTCCTTCTGCTATGCATAAAGGTGGTCACCCTCTTGATCTTGTCTTCAAGATTGGATTGGAAATCTCTGACCTAAATATAAACATAGTCACGGTCAGACCACCACTCAATTTGATTCTCAGTGACAACCCCTCAAAATAGAACTTTGCCCATGGAATTGACCATATATCGTCCAAGGAGGGATATGACTCCCCAGGCTCTTGCAGCAAATCTGGATATATCTGCAGTTTTTGGTGCCTGTGAAGATCCTTGCTTCCTAGTCTGTTACTATAATAGGGCTGTGACGGCTGCAAAGGATATTATCGCCCCCTGTGTGTATACAACCCCACATTCCACACAGTTAAGCTCCTTGGTTTGAAAACAGTGTTAGTGAGCTCAGAAAATGGGGTCATAGACTTAAAAACTATGGATGAAGACTAACCTGGTAGAGGATAAGTTAAAGCTAAATAAGCATTTTGAAGAATATCAATCCACAATCATCTGTAGGAAAAGGAGGTTCCTATCAAATGAGATTACAGGATGCAACAAGTTTGCAAACTTCTTTGCAGATAAAGTATGCTCCATCCGGGCTGGAATCCCCACAGTACCATCAAAGCAGTGTCAAGATTCCAAGCCTGCCAATGTAAGCCACCTGTCTTCATGGACCAGCTTTGACCCAATGGCTGCAAAAGACATTGCTGAAATTATCCGAATGCTGCGTCCCATCACCAGTGATTTGGACCCTCCCTTAACCAAGCCTCTCATATGGACATAGTAGACCATCAGGCATTCAGGCATTTTTCCTGCACCACTAAATAAAGCAATTGTTAGACCTCTCCTTAAAAAAAACCTAATTTAGATCTTGACTGCATGACCAACTACAGATCAAACTTTCCTTTTCTAGGAAAGGTTATTGAGAAAGTGGTCGCAACTCAGCTGGAAACCTGCCTGTAAACCCACGATCTTTATGATCCATTCCAGTCAGGATTTAGGAGAAGACATGGCACAGAAATAACCCTGGTACATGTTCTTATTGATTTTTTTATAGCAATAGACAGAGGTGACTGTTCAATCTTAATCCTTCTGGATGTCTCTGTGGCATTTGATACCGTGAAACAGGCATGATGATACATAACTGTACCTGTCCATTGCTCTGGGTACTAAGAATCCAATAGTGGCTGTGTAGCTGAGCTCCAGGAGTGGATGAAACAGAGGTCCTTATGATAGGAACTCACTATCAAAAGACAAGACTGTAGCATAGCCAACCAACTGCACTTACACTTGGTTGTTCAGAATTACAAAACACTGAACATGTGCAGAGTCTTGGGGGTAAAAACTGGTAAGGAACCACATATCACCAACAAAACTTTCACAGAATACCCTTACCAAGGTCTGAAGCCAGGTTCAAGGAAGGAAGGAGGGTGAGATTTTCTACTGCGGTACCTGCCAAGCCCGCACCACAATGGGAAAAAGGAGCATTAGACCTAAAACGTTGATAAATTCCTCCACAAATAAAACAGTCTTTAAAATAAGGGAACACCTAACATGTCACAGCAAGGGTGTAATATACCTACTTCAGGTTCCCTGCCAAAAACAATATATAAGGAGGACCATTTGCCCACTCAAAATAAGGATCAATGAACACTTGGGAAACATAAGGAAGGGATGCGAAGAACACCCTATTTCAGCACATTTTAAAGAATTACACAATTCAGACCCAACACATCTTGATTTCACTGCTTTGAAATCAGTTAAGTCCAACTGTGGGGGATGGGACTATATTAAACACATCAATAAGGAGGAAAGATGATCATTATGGATACTCTCTCCCCTAAGGGTCTACATATAGACAATGATATTAGATCCATCGTCTGCAACTGACATGAAATTTCTAAGTCCTTGTGACTCACTTCCACACTCTTAGTTTTCGACTCCTATGCGGTTCATGTTTCCCGACATCATGTATGGGGCACACCTTGATACCAAGGTTTATTTTTAAAGGGAAGATCTATATATTAAATAACCCTTTCTCCATATTTTAACAACACCATGAACAATAGTAAGAACTTGGTTTACTTTGCCTTTTTTGAGTAATTTTCATTTTCATAACAATGGCTCATATAGTTCGATCTGTTATAGATAGTTAGAGTCCAGTCGTTCTATCATCACTAGTTACACTAGTGAAATAGGATCACCTCTATCAAGTCATTCCTTGCATCATTTAATATAATTTAATATAATTATAGATTGCACTTGTGTATTGTGTTCAAATACACCCTCAACAGCAAGATACATTGATTGAGTTAATTCAGGCATATAGATTCCTGACCACTGAAGATAGTTATTATGAGTGACTGTTTTCCTGACCATTGAAGACCTATGAGGGAGAATTCTTACCGCTATGACAACATTGGGACCAGAGCCAATCAGGTGAGAGGTGGGACTAGTAAGCCCTTTATATCCCATCCCCACAAAGTTACACTTAGTAGTTTTTGTTCCAACCCTATAACAGAACATAACAGGGCTTCTGGATACATCCATATATCCTTATCAACCAAGCTATACACTATATAAGGGTTTATAAGTGCATTTATCTCTCTTTAACACGTACTATTTATCTAGGAGGGAAGACACCCCTCTTGATAGGTGCAACACACCCCGCCCCTTATATCTACATTTATACCCTGTGCGCAGTGACCATTTCTGCATGACAGGCTTCATCTTAGGTTTAAGGCCTATGTAAGGTTTTTTGTACCAGATAGAAAATATTGCTTGGGAACAAGTTGTCAGATCAAGTGGCACATGACATAATGATGTATCTTGCTTCAGTTTCTCCTGCAAATGCTGCTGCTAGGAAAAAAACTGACCTTTTCCAAGATACCTACTGGTGATGATGAGTGAACTCATTGCACCAGAGTGAAACATTATGACATCTGGTCAGGCTTAAAGAAATGCTCCTAATTATAGACACTTCTACCGTGACCCAAGCTGATACAGTAAGCATGTGGGGGATTATTTTAATGACAATGTACATATTAGCACACTCCCTTTGAATATTGGAGAGAAAAAGGCAATTTGGAGCATGTTGTACAAAATAGCTTTGGTTTACTTAAGCTGCCACCCCCCTAGTGTGTATTCGTTAAGAGTATTTGGCACAGCCACGAACCATATGAATGATCGGAGTAGGAGACTACTACCAAAAAAAGAGGAAAAAGTGATGTTCATCAAAATGAACTACACATTCTATAAGGGACCTGTGCTGCCAATTACATCAAACAAAGACTTCTGTAATGGTGGATTGCAGTGAGGATGAGCTAATATCATGTGATATTACAAAAAAGTGATAAGAGTGATGGTGAGGATGATAATGACATCTTCCAACTGTGACACTGATTAACAACACTGTTAGCCGCTTTAAGCCCATTGGTAGCTTCGTTTCTGGGGGCCCAAACAAACCAAACACTTGAGCCAGAGAAGAGGTAGTTCCTGTATCTGAAGTGCTTGTTTTGCTAAATTGTGCATGTCCTTTTTAATAAAGAAAATAAGGCGGGTGGAAGGGCCCAAGGACAATTCCATAATGCACCACTTTCATTATGTGCTTTGCCTAGATTTTGGATGTTTGACAGGCAGCATATATTACTGTACTTTACTGGGGCATTCATGTTCTTCTGTATCTTGCAATGCTATCCATCACCAGCCTCTCATCCAAGCATAGGCGTATCTATAATGGGTGCAGGGTGTGCGGTGCACCTGGACCCCTGGGTCCAGGGGGGCCTACATCGTAGCCATATAGTGTTATTACTTATCTGTCCGTAGTCTCCAGAGTGCTGCTCTGCACTCTGGCAGCAGCCATTTTCCCGGTGACTAGCACATGTGCAGTTCTGATGTCCTTGGGAATAAGGCGCAGGCACCATTTTCCTGGAGACCGCACATGCGCAGGAGATTCTGGGACCAAAGCAGAATCTACTGCACTGCCACATTGTCTGCACACAGGCCATCTCCTCTCTTAAAATGCCCCTGCATCCAAGCGTATATAGGCATCGTTTCCGGCAGCTTCTCCATAGATATAGTATCATCCTCCTTATCATCCTTTATTGTATATGTTTGACAGCATATATTACTGTACTTTAATGTGGCATTTTTATGTTCGTCATGTATTTACTTGTCACTATAAATATGTAAATCCCATATAATGAATTAAAACAAAAATTATCTTAACTAACACATGAATGATTATTACAGTATATTTTCCTTATTTATTTTCTTTAAAGAATTCTCACCTTAAGCATTTGCACAAGGCTATTCCAGTCCTGGCATGAGTTATTGTAACCATCCATATGCTGTGGATTAAGGAAGCTGGCATGATAAAGGGAGAGTGAGAGGGAAAGCAGCAGAGAGGAAGGAATTTTGCAATTGTACTTCAGTATTGAAATAAGAACAGAAAAAAATTCACTCGTAGGCAGAGATTCAAATCTCCGCGATATGCTGCTGCGATTTTCACAGTAAAATATGGTGCCCTAACATTGCCTAATTTCCTACCCACCTCTTTGGTGCAAGGGAAATTTGTGATGATATTGATCGCGATGTGCTGTCACCCAACTTTTTCGGCAGGCAATCCTTGGCCATCGCTTAGATTTGAATCTCCTCCAAAAGCTTTTTTGTATACAACTGACAGCTCTGATATGTTGTTTATTTGACTTAAAGAATGGAAATATTTACTCTCAAAAAACTTGCCACTGTTATTTTTATAAACATTATCCATGGGGTAACTGACCAATAGTATACTGAATGATTTTTTAAGATATAAAAAATCTATCATACTTTCCTCCAACCATTGACATTAAAGGTAACACCGCCTTCAAATGGGTGGGCCAGATTTTTTTCATGTATGTTGCATTTGTTGATTTATGCTTCAAATCGGTATCTGGATAGAAGATCGATAATGTAAAGGTTGACAGTCAATACTGTAGGTCGACACCAGATGGTTGGCATACAATAGGTTGACAGTGACAACGGTCAACAGGTACAAAAGATTGACTGACAAAAGGTTGACAGTGTAGAAGGTCAACAGGGTTAAAAGGTCAACAAGGTCAAATGGTTTACACAAAAATGGTTAACACATATGTTTTATGGTTTTTCAAAATTTTTTAAGGTTAGGGTTAGGGGTTAGGGTTAAGGGTGAGGGTTAGGCACTTGAGGGACGGTTAGGGTAAGGCTGCCGGAGGAGATGGTTAGGGTTAGGCACTAGGGGGAGGGTTAGCGTTAGACTACGGTTAGGTTTAGGCAATAGGGGAAGGGTTGGGGTTAGGCTCTATGGGGAAAGTTAGGATAAGGGTTAAATTACAAAAAAACATAGGTCAACCATTTTTGTGTCGACGGTCACCCATTTGAAGCTGTCGTCTTTTTTAGTCCTGTCGATCTTCTGCATTGTTGATCTTTTGTCAGTCGATCTTTTGTACCTATCAACTTTGTGTCCCTGTCAACCTAATGCAAGTCGACAATCTGGCGTTGACCGAATTTTGACCTTTACTTTTTCAATCTTTTATAGCACACCCCTTAAAATCTGCATACTTTACTACTCACTACCCTTGATTTATTGCACTACAATTTCTGAATAGCCTAATAGATTTTGGTTTTTATTCTGCTATGGTGAATACGTGTAAATGAAAATAGTATCAACCTTATCAAAGCTGTTTTCACTTCTGATGTTAATTAAAATTAATATTGTTTATCAAAGGACAGTGTTGGAGAGCCATGATACACCAGGTTAAGGTTTTATATGTAAGTAGAAAATATATATTTTAATAGCTGGTTTGCCCAATATATTTATCATTCAATTTAAAAATAAATGAATAAAATAAAATTGTACATTCAATCATTTCTAAATGTCATAGTCTTACACTCATAGTAGCACAAAACTATTATATTGTCGTTTCATATCTGCTTTACTTTCAGTTATCCAAATACTATTGCCTTCTAAATAAATGATTACAATAGCAATAATTGTAAGGCTTTTGGCTCTTACTTGTGATGCACAGGGCAGGTTAATTATTCTTTGTTCCATACACAAAAGGAAATAGAGATAGTTTGGACTGAGTCCAAACTCATTTTGCTTATGAGTTCTCTATTAACAATAGTAGGTCAAGTCTATGACTACAGATATTGTTGCACAATGTTCCAGTTCAATTTATCACCTGAAAATTTCCTGTTGACTAACATAGAACTCCATAGTCCATGGACTTAAATGTAACAGCGTAGTTTCTTCCATTACAAGATAGCTGACAGAGGGCTTGATTCAGCCTGGATCTCAGTTGCTTATACGCAGACAATCGGCTGATTGTTGCATTCTGCGCATGCATATGCATCGCAGTGCGCGTGTGCGAACTGGCCAATACGATTGGGACTGTGATTGCAGTGACCACTCAGACCCATCGCAGAGTGATTGACAGGAAGTGCCATTTGTGGGTGGTGACGGAGGGGGGGCAGCCGAACGCAAGCGTGCCAGTGCGTTTCAACGCTGTTGCATGGAAGTACATAAATTTTCCACTGCGTTGCCGTACGTAGCCCGAGGCCTCATAGAGTGCGCTAAAGTAAGCAATTCCTGAGTGAGGTCTGACCTGCCTTAAGTGTGCGTATGGTTCCGATGTTACTCGATTGTACCGATGTTTTCACAGTCTTGCTAACCATTAAGGATGTGCATGTAAAGTAAAGTGGGTGTCCTTATGTAGTGCTGTGGCGACATTGTGATTGCTATGGATTAGCATATTATTGTACTGAACAGAGTGCGTACGCTATGTTGCGATCCGTAGTGAATCAGGCCATTAGTTCAAAGAATGTACTTAACTAATTTTGTTTAAATGACAAATAAAAAATATTAAATTAATTGTATATATAGCTTGGTTTGTGCATCTTTGTATGGGTATGCAATGACACAAACCCCTCTATGCTATATTCAGGGATAGGCAACATGTGGCCCTCAATCTGCTGTGGAACTACACATCCCAACATGCCCTGCCACAGTTTTGCTATTGCGACACTCTAATAGTGTGGCAGAGCATACTGGGATGTTAGTTCCACAGCAGCTGGAGTGCCACAGGTTGTCTACCCTTGTTGTATATAACCCCAGTATTGCCCGAGTATTATTGCTGCTTTAAAATATGGGCTTATTCGCCGGAATCAAGCCTGTGCCTGAACTCGCAGGCTATTGCATGAGCCCCCTTGTGTGAATTTGAATTGAACATGCCCAAATACTGTTTGCAGACCCACACACATCTAGCACGTACAAATCCTTGACTGGAGAGGGAGAAAGGGAAGAGGCATTCTGTAGTAATGATGCAAACATATGCAGACCAGGTAAATGATGTCTAAGAAACTTGTAGTATTCATTAGTGGTCATCGCAGATGATGATGATGATGGTTACTAGCACTAAAGCACCATTTTTGATTGGCCGTTTGCAAACACTATGCTGATACTGACTGGTACTTCTTCATTGCTCAAGCACAGCTTTTGTGAGCATGTTTAGGCAATTTCTATTCCATACACAAGGCAGTTGAGTTGTTTCTTCTGTATTAGAGAGGCTTGGTCATTGTAATTTAAACTTAATAGTGAATGGGTTTGTTGCACAAGAATCATGTCTGAAGGCATTTTGAAGAACAATGAAAACCTCTGGCACAGGGCATGCTTTAGGGGGTTGGGTCGTTTTTTATTAATAGCTCCACTATCAGGTTGCTTAAGGCTTTAGAGGGAGGGTTTTTAGCAGCTTAGATGGTAGTACAGACAGTCAGTCATCCTCTATTGTCTGGAAATCCCTCCCTCCCTTCCTTCTCCATCATTTCTTGTTGGCTTTGGGGCGGGAAAGAATTGCAGCCAGTAATATTGCTACCTTGTTCTATAAGATTTCGAGGGCACTTCCTGCAGGTGTTTTGTTTAAGGCCCCATCTGATTGGGCTGTCAGTAGGCCCTATCTGATTGGGCTGCCAGAATGCCCCTATCTGATTGGCCTGGCAGAAGACTCTTAACTGATTGGGCTGGCAGAAGGCCCCCATTTTTGGCTGATGGGCTAGCAGATGGCACCATTGCCACCCCAAACGTTTGTGAAATATCTAGGCAGGTGGAATTTTAGTGCAGCAATTGGCCAATCTTTCTTTGATATAATACATATTTTAATGTATAATTTAATTGTATTCAAATAAAAGCTGGCTTTGCACTGCCACTACTTGTCTGGTCTCATCATTATTACATAAGTTATTGTGATATGTAAGTTGCTGCTGCTGGTAAGATGGGGTTGACAGAGGGTGTTATTTTGTCCCAGGGGGACAGCAAATGTCTCCTAACTGCCTGTGGGCCTGATTCAGAGTTGTACGCCTTTAGCATTACTGCAGTGTGTTTGGATGCATCATCGATGGTAAAATATCCTAATGCCACAGGAGGCGTATTGTGTAAATAGATGCCTCCTGCCAGCTTCTGTGATCTGCTGCTGCACCCGAGGATGCAACATTGGATCACCCTGCGTGACCATCGGTCATCTGGATCAAGTACAGTAACTCAGAATGGCCGGTGCTTCCACGCAGCTGAAGTCAGTAAAGTTGCATACAAGGGCGCAGCTACAGGCTTCAGCACGTCTAGAAAACAGGGCTAAAATGTCCACATTTTCTCGGACACTACCCCTGCTCCATCCCCAAATGGCTGCAGACTATCAAACAGGCTGCGGTGTCCGGCCAACATCAGATTGTATGCAAACCATCAGATTTGAGTACAACTCTGAATCAGGCGCTGTGACTGGCAGGGTCATCAAGACATAAGGTGAGTCTAGGAGATATTTAGGGGGTCTGGCCAAATCCAGGAGGCATGGTCCACCCCCTCCGAAAAAAATTCTGTGTGTCCAGACACCCGCTGGGCCCATTGAACAATCCCACATCTGAGTGATTAGTACTCGTCCCCCCATTGGTTCCCCTGGTCCCATGTGCATGAAGTAAACTAGACGCATATATTACTGTTGCTGACCAGTATGCATTTTGAGCTCACATAAGGGGGCATAATGCAGTTTTGTGTGCAGTTTTTAAAGAGTAATTTATGCCAATATTGCTAACAACAGGCCATCAGCCTGTTAATATCTAAAGCTGCATAACCACTTATGTTAGTTATATTTTTTTACTAGTGATTTACCATCCAGAAAAGCCCATTTCACAGGTAGCATGCTCCTTCGATGGACGGATCAATGTGCTAGCGATGTCCGTGCGTGTGCGTATTCCTAGTGCAGCTCTAAAGAAATAGGCCCCTCAGACACTTACCACCTCTTTTAAAAAAAATAAAATACCCAACCTCAACAAATTTCTGCAGGCCACTGGTGAGCTTTGTAAGCTAGTAGCTGCAAACAGAGCTGGATTAACAACAGAGCAACCAGGGCAATTGCCCAGGGGCTCCCACACACTGGAGCCCCCCCTCCCCTACCAATATCAACATGGCATAAGTGAACAAATGAAGTTTCTGTGTGGCATAATGTGAACTGTGGGCACTACAGTGTGTTAAATACATTTGTGGTGCTGGGAGTATTCACATAATTATACATTTCCATAACATTGCCAGCATATTTTATTGACAATTTTATCAGTAGGGGCCTCCACAAGTTTGTTGCCTGGGGGCTCCCACAAACCTTAATTCAACCCTGGCTTCAAAGCAGAGAAAGTGATGATGAAGGATATTCTTTAAGAATGATCGTATATGTTTTTATAAAGGAGTGGATCAATTAGGAGACAATAAGATATAACAGAATGAAAGGCTTGAGGAGGATTCCATCTGGAATTATAAAGGAAGATGAGTTTTCAGCAAGAATGAGTTACCACAATAATAGAGTGAGAAGGATAATTTGTGTTGTTTAACAAGAGATCATTGATTTGCCTGGACCCAAGTGATTTCGTAAGATAGCTAAGACAGCTGTAACTGACACCTAAGCAGTAAAGTATATTGTCCAAGTCTGTCTGGTGTGTTTGCAGACAGTAGATAATTATTTATATACCATATTTACAGATCTATCCCATTGTTTTTACTCTTACTAGGCACATTTGAAATCAATGAAATCTGAATGACATGTAAAATACCTGTTGCCCATTCAAATAATGTGCTTACTGTACCTGCCAACATTTGTTAGTAGTAGAGGAAGGTGTGATTCCACAGAGCACAACAATTATCATGATATATAGAGTAGTATAGTGTATTCAACTATTTAGATAAATGTGTTTATCATGCAAAATAATAAGTGGGTCACACTCCTTAAAGTTAATATGCAGATCATTATAACATAAGGAACTCGAGTTGAGGCATTCTTGTGGGTTATACACTACTGGTCAAAAGTTTTAGAATACCAATTATTCCAGTTTTTATTGAGATTTAAGCAAATCAAGTCCAGTGAATAACCTGAAATAGAACAAAGGTTATAGGTTAAAAAAAAAGAGATTGGGTTAGCAAAAAAGGCAAAATCATGTATATTTCAGAGTTATAAAAATAGGCCTTTCTCATGGAATAAATAATGGGTCATGAATTTATTGCGGGTTCTGCAGCAATGAACCACCACCAGAGGACTACCGAATTATAATTTGTAATATGTGGTTCATCATGCAGAGTTTTTGTACGGCATAGAGTAGACAAAAGGATGGTTCCATAGTGTGTGGGGTTTATTTTCTATGCGGCAACTTGTAAAAGCCACCACTTCCTGGTGTGTTTAAGCTTAAAATTTAAAAGGGCAATGCTTTTAATAGGAAAACATGAGACGTTTTGATAAACGTCTCATGTTTTCCTATTAAAAGCATTGTCCTTTTAAATTTTGGGCTTAAACATACTGGGAGGTACAAGTCTACTTAGCAAGTAAACTCCTGTAATACCAACAGTCATACATGAAGGAGGAGGAATGATGGAATGGGGCTCTATTGCTGGATCCTGTGACTGGCGCCCTGAAACACAAAGACTACTACATCATTATGCAGGGCCATGCAATATCATTTGGTCTACAGTACAGTATGTCTAGTTCATCAAGGGTTCTTCCTACAGCAATATAATGACCCAAAATATACCTCCAGGCTATGTCAGAACTACCTTTGATAAAAAGGATAAAACTATATGCTTCAAGACAAGAAATGGCCAGTGCAGTGTCCAGCCTTAACCCCCATCAAGCTGGTTTGTGACGAAACAGACAGAAGGATGAAAGCAAAGCAGCCTACAGTATAAGTGCAACATATGCAATTTTCTTGGGAAGAATTTTAAAAAGGTGTAGTTTAGCTACTTATAACCAGTGGTTTAGATTCATTTTGGGAGTTAATATTGACTCGGAAGGTTAGATACCATTTAAGATTTGGATTCATTTGGTGATCTTAATATTTACTAAAGTAATTCTAGCATGGTGGGCAATTTATTTGATGTGTTAAAACAAATATTGAGGCCACTGTTAATCTGTTTTTTTCATTTGATAACAATTTCTTTGTAGGGTATTAAATTAACTGTGTATTTTCCATTACTATGGGGGCTCTCATCTCAGTTAAATATCTGTGAAAATGTTATGTTAATTTGCAGTGTTTTACATTAGTTTGCAGTGTTATTTTGGGTGATAAACATAGGTGTAGCTAAAACTTTGAGGGTCCCATAGCAATATTTTGAAGAGGCTCCCCCTCTTCACATCGGTTGTTAATTTTATGCTCTAGTGCCCTAGTTAATGTTATTATCAATAGTAGTGCCCTAGTTAATTTTATGCCCCATAATAGTGCCCTAGTTAATTTTATGTCCCATAGTAGTGTCCTAGTTCAATTTATGACCCCATAGTAGTATATCTGGCCCCTCCAACAAGCCATGTTATCAGTACTCACCCCATTCTCTCGGCGCTTCCATTAAAATATGGTGCACTTCAAGGCAAAATGCATGTTAGACCACAAATGAAAAGGAGAAACCTAAATTAAAATTAAATTTTTTTATTTTAAGAGGAGACAACCAAAGCCTAATAAGCTTGTTATTAAACTATACACAGGGATCACATTAATCAATATGGACCTTTGCTTTCCCTGTACAATGAAGTAAATACAGTACATTTTTTTTAATTATAGTTTTGTTAACTTACCAGACTTTTGAATATACATATATGTGTGTTTTATATTTAGTTGTCATTTTAGTAATGCTGTTGTTCTGTAAGGTATCTATATACGTCAGGATCCAACCATTTGCCTGATCATGTAAAAGCCATTTGTGTATCCAATCAGGCTTTTTACATTGATGTCTATATTGGAAAGTTTCCACAGCACCCCTACACATGCAATGACTGTAAACAGGTATTGATGTGTCTTCACTCTTATTAAGAAGTTACACCAAGATAATATCAATGTGTGCGCGACTACCTTAAACCTGAAAAAAAAATAAAAAAATTGACATTTCAATTTGGCTACAGGGATTAGGCATAAACAGTTATAACCAATCACAAGCTGCAATCTCCATAACTACAGCATCTGATTGGTCCTCCTGTTCACACCTCTTCCTCCTTCACAGCATCACACAGCCTTGATATTTTGTAGTGGCTGTGAAAGAAACCACTGAGCCAAGGGAAAAAATACAGCATGGAGGAAAAAGAGCAGATTAATAACATATAACAATAGGTTGCTGTAATGCAATGTTAAGGCCAGGTCTACAACAGTTATTCTGTTCTTATAACACAATTGCAAGCAACAAATCATTAAGGTGCGCTTCATATGGCTAAATGTATTCTTCTACTTAATTAAAAAATGTACTTTATGCTTCATGTGACAACACACTTAACTGAAATTGACTTCTATTAATGTTAAATGATATTATTTGTATTCCATAGTGTAAATTATTTGTATGTACTCCGTCCTCATTGATGTGATTTTAAAATAATGGAGCTGTCAAAATATATTGCATTGCACCTTCTGTAATGGAATGTTATTAAACTTCTGCATAATACAAATCTGTTCCATGTGGCTTAAGAAACAGCTTCAGTCACCATTAGCCAGGATTGCGTTCACGCTATATATCTTAAAAAGAGTTTGAAAGTCATACCTGACAATTTGATGTATCACTGAAAAGGATCCATATCAGTTTACAATCTATTCAGTGCCATAGCACCAGTACCCTGTTCAGGCCTGTCCTCTCCCTCATGACCTCATACTGTATAGCAAGCACCGGGGGAACTCCAGAGGAGCAGGAAGGTGACTCCCAGGCATGTCCTAAAGATGCAAACTGTCACTGTGTATGCAGTAAGGTGCCTCTTAACCTCATATAGCAAAATGGTGTTAAGGTGCGTTTCCAGGGTGCCGTTAGGTTTGCGACAGCACCTCACTCTTGACCTTGTTTCCCAGTTCTAACTATGTATCTAGTCTGTATTTAGAGGTCTGCAGCAGAGGTATGTACATACTATCCCTTAAGCAACACTTGGATCTATGATGCCGCCAGGGGGCGATTTTTGTCCTCAGGCTCCTCCTGCAGCATTAGCATATTTTAGCATCGCTGCTGCTTCCAAAGACTCAGCAGAGATGCTGATAGTGTACAAATCTGAATCAGGCCATCAGATGGTACAATAATTGTCACCGTCTGATGGGAAGGCAGATAGTGCTAAATAAGCAGAACAGCGCCCCCTACCTTTGGTACTGCTTTGCTCTCTCTGTAGCAGGGAACATTGAACATAGCAGCTGTAAAGAGTTTACATTATAGGAACTGCCGCAGATATCTAACTGATAACAAAATTGAGATTTTCAGAGGTCCTTTTTGTGTACAAAGGGACCCTTATAAATAAAGAGAATTGTGCTGGTCTGGGGTTTAGTACAAGCATTATTTATACTGGAAAACCTTCAATGAGCTGTAGCAGGTTGCTGAAGGACCTCATTCCCTCCACTAAAGGACTTGATTGTTACACATGCTCATAGATGCTGGAGATTGAGGATCAATTCAATAGGGAAATCTTTATAAAGTAAGTGTAATATACCAGGTCCTCAGGTGTGGTTGCTAGAGTGATGAATACTTCTTCTCACTGGCAGCATAGACACACCATGACAGAGAGGCAAGTTGGATGCTGGAACCCCTTTTGCAGACACAGAGGCTGGGACAGCAATACTTTGAAAACAATAATTGGCTTTATTTGAAGAAGAAATGCAAACATTCATAGTACTGTAGCATCAAATAGTCTCAAAAATGTTGGAACACAATGCAGATGAGAGGTACAATAGTAACAAACTAACAATAGGATTCGGCACCAATATAACACTAAATGCATACAGATAGTACAATAAAAAAAAACAGTTGGAACATCGGTAAGTGGCAATATTCACCCGTTTAATTGCAATGAGTTAAACTATTGTTAACTTTTGCATGAAGGGGAAACAAACTACATATAGCAGGACGCAGCCTATGCAAAATACATGCAAAATACACTAATACTGTGGTGAATAACACATGCGGTACTTGCAGTACACCAGCTATGCTGAATGAAATAGCTCCAATGAGGAAATAAACATGCAGGCTGTAAGTGTCACAACTCTCGGATGGCAAATGGACGCAACACGTATTTGGGGATTGGCGTGACCTATTTCTCAGAAGCGGAATCTAATGTGCCGGCGATGTTCACCAGGGACCCTCGCAAGGGGGTATGGGCTTGGCTGCGTCCGACACACAGGTCGCTGCCCTCAGAATAGGTTCCCCAATACAGGTGCTGGTGAATTCTGGATGGAGTGGAGAAGACTTTCAGCGTCGTGAACAGGCCGGGTCAGAACCAAACGGACAACAAGGTACCAGAGAGCAGACGTGTGCAGGTCATAGAGGATAGCCAAGGTCAAACCAGATTACCAAATGCAGTACCAGGGATTAGACAGGAGCAGGTCAGAAACAAAGCCAGGGTCAGGAACAGATTTGCAGAGGCTGATTGCAGGAATCCTCTAATCAGTGCAGCTGGTGATTTCACTGAGCTGGATAACAGACTGCAACTGATGTTTGCTGAGTAAGATCACTGGAACAGCTTGGAATTCCTAGACTGGAATACAGCAGCACACAAATCAGGACCCAGACGGTATCTGCAGTCCGTTTGCAATTGCCGATGGTTGCTAATCTGTGCATGCATATGCATCGCAGTGTGCATGCCGAACTACACTGTGCGATCACAGATCCCGCGCTCGCCCAGCAAAATCAGCCCAGCAGAGTGAGTGACAGGAGAGGTCGTTTGTGGGTGGTGACAGGGGCAGTCCAGTAAAAATGAGGGTTGGAGATGCGAACACAAGCATGCCACAGTATTTCAATGCCGTTTTAGAGGCGTGCATAATTAACAGGCAGTGTCATAGTACATGTCACCAGCCATTTTTTTCATCTGTATTCCTCGCAGTGCTTGCGATAAAAAAAAGCTACCACAAGCACTGCGTTCACATCCGATAGTGGTCGATGTACAAATGTTTTCAGAAACTTCCAGGAGATGACGTGGGGCAGTGGGCATCTCTGCATATGCTAAGGGGAGTCTGCATACACAAAGTGAACGCTTGTACATGTACGATGGGCGTGCTTATGCCTTGGCAAGCGATCGCTCCCCGCCGCATCACTTTCAAATATTTGGATACGCATCATGCGATCGTATGCTCATAGCGACCAGGTCTGCATCAGGCCCAGAATCTGTAGATATTGAGCCAGATGACAGTGATGGTTTTCTGCACAAAGGAGCTACAGGATAGAACTTAACACTGGGAACCAACTCTTTGCTCTGACACCAGTGGGAGTTCTCACAGGGGATATGAATCTGCTGACAGTCCCTGATAGGCTGCTTAGGTCAGCTGAGGCAGGAGCACTCCCACTGGAAGAATGCTAGCAACTGACATAGTGCATGATGGTGATGTCAGTGCATGGTTCTTGAACAAGGTCAGGCAGAAATCCTGACCTGCAGTAAATGGTACTGTAAGTCACACAATTTAAGCAGAGTGTGACATTACCCCCCATTACCCCCCTCCTAATGTAACCATTAATGCTTTCAGCGATTCTTCTTGCCCTTTCGGGAACGTCTTGATCCACCTGGAAAAGACGGAATCTCTGGTTCAAGGAAAACTTCCTTTCTAAACATAGGACCTCCAGGGAAAGGTGCTTCGTCCGCTATAGGATCATAATCATAATCCAAGTCTAGAGTCAGAATCAATTTTTTTCCTTGGAAATAGCACCAGAAGTGGATGATGAATCCAAAGGGCCAGGATACCCAGAGGA
Organism: Taudactylus pleione; assembly: GCA_031769625.1. Lineage (NCBI taxonomy): Eukaryota > Metazoa > Chordata > Amphibia > Anura > Myobatrachidae > Taudactylus > Taudactylus pleione. The sequence continues at coordinate 3,554,363 of JAUIMM010000370.1, read as the reverse complement.
GCCTTCATTGAGAGGGGCCAAGGAAGTGACCCCAAGTCTCAATATCACAGGCTGTGGACCTTGAGGCTTTTGGAGCAAACTTTTGCAGTACCACTTCAGTGAAAGCTGAGAGATCTTCTAAAATGGGATCATTGGTCTCTATGAGTGGATTAGCCCAGTCCAAAGCTTTACCCCTAAAAGCCAAAAGGAAATATTTTACCACATTGGCAGGAGTAAGTGAAGGCAACAATCCGGAATCCACATTGGAAATATATTGATGTGCCAAGGCGTAAAAAACTGATCTAAATCTCCATCAAAGTAAATGGATGGTCGATCATCCACCGAACTTCTTAGCAGAGAATCAGTTGAAGGGCCCACTGCAGCAGGAATTAAATTGATCTGTGAGAACTCTATGTCCTTTTTGGAACCAGGAGACAGAGGGCTCTCACCTGGCTGAATAGGAAGAACCGGATTGCAAATGGAGACACTTAAACTGGTAGGAATTGTACAGGTCAAAACCGGATTAAGACCGGCACACTGGAACTGGATGGAACAGGAAGTTTAGATGACCCTTTCTGGGTCTGAACCGTACTAGATGTCCACATGGTGATGCTTTCGTGAAGTGGAAAATAAGAATCCATGTCTGCATCCATGGCACTGTGAATCCCTCCTGGGATCTTGGCACTGGAGATCTCCCCTGGGGCTGAGGCACATGGAGACCCCTCCTGGGGCTGAGGCACTGGACACCCCTCCTGGGGCTGAGGCACTGGACACCCCTCCTGGGGCTGGCAACTCAGACACCTTCCCTGGGGTTGGCAACTCAGACACCTTCCCTGGGGTTGGCAACTCAGACACCTTCTCCGGGGTTGGCAACCCAGACATTTTTCCTGGAGCTGGAGGCTCACATGCCATTCCTGGAGCTGTAAAATCAGGCAACCCTCCTGGGGTTACAAAGTCAGATGCCCTTCCTAGGGCTACAGAATCAGATGCCCTCTCTGGGGTACGAAGTCAGATGCACTTACTAGGGTTACAGAATCAGATGCCCCCTCTGGGGCTAGAGAATTGGATGCCCCCTCTGGGACTGGAAAGTCTGATATCCCCACTGGGGCTGGGAAGTCAGATATCCCTTCTGAGGCTGGCACATTGGTCACTGCTCTTGAGGCCAAAACATCGGCTGCCCCTGCTGGGGTTAACACATCAGATACCACGGCTGAGACTAGAAAATTGGATACCCCTCCTGCGGTTGAACAGTCGAATACCTCTCTTGAGAGTGAAACATTGGATATGTCTCTTGAGGCTGAAACAAAGGATCCCCCTGCTGGAACGAAACCATTTGATTCCCCTACTGGGGCTGGAACATCAAATCCCTCTCTTGCAGCTGGAACATTGGATACCCCCATTGAGGTTAGAATATTGGACACCGTGCTTACAGGTAGAACATCGGACACCCCTGCTGGTGTCTGAACATCGGATACTCCTTCCAGAGTCTTAGCATCGGATATCTTTGTTGGAGTTAAAGTATCGGATACCCTTGCTGGCGCTGGAACATCAAATATCACTGCTTGGATTGAAACATCGGATACCCCTGCTGAGGACTGAACATCGGATACTCCTTCTGAAGTTTGAATAACGGATACTCCTCCTGAGACTTCAAGAACAGACTTCTCACTGATTTTGGGAGACCTGAACACTCTCTTTTGATTTCCAAACCTGGAATAGGGTGCTCTTGTCACTGGATCACAATCTTGCACTGGAGTTCCTTTTGGGCAACTTCCTTAGTACTCCTAGTAGTGGAAACTGAAACTGAAGGTGACAATCTAGATAGTTCATTGGGATTAATGCTGTGACACTGAGACATGTCACCCTTCCTTAATTTTCACAGAGAACAGTCTTTTATAAAATGATCAGGACCCCCACTGTAAAGACAAAGTTGAAACTCTTTGCGCCGCTGACGTTCAGCTTCTGACAGCTTGGGCCATGGAAAACTCTGATATTCCTCCCTTTTCGGTACAGAGGAGGAGACCACAGTCTTTAAGGCTCCTAAATCAGCAAACTCATTGGCTTTATTATACTGAGTTGGGGTTTTGTCAGAATCAGAAGCAATTAATTCCGGTAGAATCAGCATAATATTGATTAAAAGCTTTTGCAGCTGCTCTAACATTTGCTGAAATACTCCAAGTTGTGCAGGATTCAATTTACTTGGTGACTGGGAGGTCTGTGAGCAATTGTGAGTAGTGGTCCCTTTAACCGAATTATGTACCGTAGTTGCAGATTACCAGAAAAATCTTCAGCAGTGAGTTGAGGTATGCAGGGGTTAACAGAGTCTGAAAAAACTCTCTGAGACTGAGAAGCCATGGTAAAACAATCAGCCAAATATTGTAGTATACCTGTCTGTGTCATCTCAAATCTTTTCACCACATTCATAAGATGCAGACTGGGGTCTGCCACTTGAGTCTGACCAGCAGCGTCCATATTTTTTGGGCCAGAGCAATCTGTCACAACTCTCGGATGGCAAATGGACACAACCCATATTTGGGGATTGGCGTGACCTATTTCTGAGGCGCGGAGTCTAATGTGCCAGTGGTGTTCACCAGGGACCCTTGCAAGAGTGTATGGGCTTGGCTGCGTCCGACACACAGGTCGCAGCCCTCAGAATAGGTTCCCCTATACAGGTGCTGGTAAATTCTGGATAGAGTGGAGAAGACTTTCAGCGTAGTGAACAGGCCGGGTCAGAACCAAACGTACAACAAAGTATCAGGGAGCAGATGTGTGCAGGTCGCAGAGGATAGCCAAGGTCAAACCAGATTACCAAATGCAGTATCAGGGATTAGATAGCAGCAGGTCAGAAACAAAGCCAGGGTCAGGAACAGACTTGCAGAGGCTGATTGCAGGAATCCTCTAATCAGTGCAGCTGGTGATTTCACTGAGCTGGATAACAGACTGCAACTGATGTTTGCTGAGTAAGTTCACTGGAACAGCTTGTGATTCCTAAACTGGAATACAGCAGCACACAAATTAAGACACAGAAACTGTAGATATTGAGCCAGATGACAGTGATGGTATTCTGCACAAAGGAGCCACAGGATAGAACTTAACACTGGGAAGCAACTCTTTGCTCTGGCACCAGTGGGAGTTCTCACAGGGGATATAAATCTGCTGCCAGTCCCTGATAGGCTGTTTAGGTCAGCTGAGGCAGGAGCACTCCCACTGGAAGAATGCTAGCAGCTGACATAGTGCATGATGGTGATGTCAGTGCATGGTTCTTGAACAAGGTCAGGCAGAAATCCTGACCTGCAGCAAAAGGTAATGTAAGTCACACAATGTGAGCAGTGTGACAGTAAGGTACTTGTAGTGCTCCAGCTATAGCAGAGGACAGTCTATGCAGAATGAAATAGCTCCAATGAGGAAATACACATGCAGGCTGTAAGGTACTTGTAGAGCACCGGCTATACTAGAAGATTGACAGTCTATGCTGAATGAAATAACTTCAATGTGGAAATACTCATGCAGGCTGTAATGTACTTGCAGTGGCATAACTAGGGTATTTGGAGCCCAGGGCAAATTTGAAAAGGGAGCGACCCCCCCCCCCCACTATCCCGAACTGTGAACGGAAAAAAAATGGGCGTGGTCACTTAAAAATGGGGCGTGTCAACATGACATACCCCTTTATTTTCACGCTGAACATTCCTGTCCATATGCACCTTAACCCCAGTAGTACCCCTTATACAGTACCCCCAGTATGCAGTTGTGGTCCCTCTTATGCAGGCCCATAGTAGTGCCCCTTATACAGTATCCCCAGTAGTGGTCCCCCTTATACAGCCCCCAATTAGTTCCCCTTACTCAGTACCCCCAGTAGTGGCCCCCCAAATGCAGTGCCCTATGTAGTGTTCCCCCTTATGCAGTGCCCCCAGTAGCAGTCCAAACAATGCAGTGCACCCAGTAGCGGTATCCCCTTATGCAGTACCCTTTATATGGTGCCCCCAGTAGTAGTCCCCCCCCTATGCAGTGCCCTTTATATAGTGCCCCCAGCAGTAGTCCCCCCCCATGCAGTTTTCCCAGTAGTGGTCCCCTTATGCAGGCACCCTGTAGTGATCCCCCCTATCCAGTGCCCCCTGTAGTGGCCCTTCCTATTATTGCCCCCAGTAGTGGTCCCCCGAGTGCAGTGCCTCTTGTAGTAGGCCCCTTTTATAATTCCCCCAGTGGTAGTTCCCCCCCAAGTAGTAGTCCCCAGTAGAGTAGGTCCTCCCAATGGTGCCCCCAGTAGTAGCCACCTCTCCCCCAGTAGAGGTCCCCCCAGTAGTAGCCACCTCTCCCCCAGTAGAGGTCCCCCCAATAGTAGCCACTCCTCCCCCAGTAGAGGTCCCCCCAGTAGTAGCCACCCCTCCCTCAGTAGAGGTCCCCCTAGTAGTACCCACCCCCCTCCCCCGTTGTGCAGATAGGTTTAAAAAAAAAATAATATATATATATATATATATATATAAAAATATACTTACCTGAATCTCTGCTCCTGGTCCTGGTCCTGCTCGCGATGCCGCTCCCGCCCGGGCTGGCGCGCTCAGCATTATGGGACAGACGTCATGACGTCAGTCCCATTAGCCACTGCAGAAGCCGGACGGAAGTCCGGCTCTTGCAGTGGGTGCTGCAGCAGTCAATGAGAGTCTATCTGACTCTCATTGGCTGCTGTTTAACACACGCATCGCCGCCAGCGCTGGCGGCAATGCGTGTGTTATGCACAGCCTGAGCCCGCCTCCTGGCGCTATTGGGCAAGCACTCAGGGGGAGGGAACGGGCTCAGGCGTGCAGCACAGGACCGGCGCTGGAAGCCTAGCGCCGGTCCTGTGTAAATGTGTAGCGCTGACCGCACTCATTGCGGTCAGCGCTACACTGGCTAACTAGGGCGGGCAGGCCGGTACCGTGGCCGGCGGTGCCCCCCCCGCGCCGCCGGTCCAACGGCACCCAGGGCATGCACCCCGCTCGCCCTGCCCTAGTTACGCCACTGTGTACTTGTAGTGCACCGGTTATAATAGCAGAATTACAGTTTATGCAGAATAAAATAGCTCCAATGAGGAAATACACATGCAGGCTGTAAAGTACTTGTAGTATATTAGCAGAATAACAGTCTATGCTGAATCAAATAACTTCAATGAGGAAATACACATGCAGGATGAACATCAAAGCAAAGCTCTGACAGAACTCTAAAGTCCTAAATTTCCAACCAGTCTATTCACTCCGTGACTAATGACTGCACGGCAGCAGTGCAATACAGCAAACAGGTGATAAAGAAATCCCTTTCTACAACCCCTTTAACTCTGGGCCAGGCAGTGTAATTAGCAGGAGAGCTCCAAATGAAACCAGAGTGTCTCACCCACTAGTTGTGGCGCTTCTGCCTCTTACGATCTCCGGCGCTGCCTGGGACGCTATGCACCATACCTTCCTGCACTAAATGGAATTTGGCTCCGGATACTCCACTGTGCTCTCTCATCTGGGGAAGTCAGTTGCTGACTGGCACAAGCTGCACAACCTTATAATACTAAGCTCTGGGCACTCTGACTCCTCCGGTGCCTTGCTTGTCTCCAGGGGTCCTTGCAGGCTCTCTTCAGGCTGTCCCCTCTGCTGCCCACATCTGTCAGGGCATCCCTCTGGTCTCCTAGACAGAGTCTTCCTCTTCACAGGTGTCCCTTCAGTCGGTAAAGGCCTGGACTCCCTCATGACAGTACCTCTTTCCGTCTAGTCCTAGAAACACGCTCCTCAGTGGGGTCCTCTGGTCCGCTAGCACTGATCTAGGCAGCTGACGTCAGGTGGGGAGGTCTTCCTCCAGGGGCCTTCAATTCTCTCAAGGAGTCCTAGCGGCAGTTCCCTCCATGATAGAGGGTATCCACTCCAGGCGGGCTCCTCTTCTACAGCGTCCCGGCAGCAGGCAGCTCCAGGGTCCGGTCAGCAGGACTCCAAAGGGGGTCACTAAAAGTTTAAAACAACCTGCCTATAAGGTCCAATAAGGCTGCCTAACAATAAATAAAAAAAATGATGCTTTGGGGGTCAAACTGTAAAAACCCTCATCAGCTATATAGACCTTATTCAATTACCTTATGTCTATATTCCATAGACAAGAAACCTTACGGTTTCACATGTCCCATTAAGGCTTCATAGACATGATCTGAAATGACACAAACCCTACTGAATTTCTGCCATTCGAACTGAAAAAAGCAATGAAATTCCGATCATTAGGGCTGATGCCTTAATGGACATGTTCCTTGCGCAATACAGATATGGTATGCCATCACACCCTGTGGTTAACTAAAGATTCAGCGCTCTCACAGAGTGAGATTGCTGTTACTCACAAAACTGAGGTCTGAGCAGAAGATAGAGCTGCGCAGATGGAATAAGAGTGGGGTGGATGGGGGAAGAGACAGCAGTGTGTTTGGGGGCAACAGAAACTTGTGGAGACGGGGGAAGAATTAGCAGCACATATGGGGGGAGCCAAAGTAATGCAATGAAAACAATGGTGCGGATGGGGGGAGACTGAGTGGCATGGTTTTTGGGGAAAGAATGATGTGGATGGGGGGTACAGAGCCCCATCACCCCTGGACGGAATACATACGAATTACCGCCAGATACAAGTCCAGCGGTTCAAATCTCGACAGCGGCAGGTTGACACGGCTGAAAATACTGATTGTCCACAGGTAAGTATGAACTAACCTAACCTTCCTAACCTTAACCCTCCTTAGGAATGCCTAACCCTAACCTTCCCCCCAGTGCCTAACCCTAATTCCACCTCTAAGTGCCTAAACCTAACCCCGCCTTACCCGCCGCCTAAATCTAAGTCCCCCGGGGGGGTGCCTAACCCTAACCCTCCCTTCCCCTAGCCTAACCCTAACCTCCTGGGGGGGTGCCTAACCCTAAGTCCCCCCCTGGAGCCCTAAACCTAACCTTCCCCCCGTGGCTGCCCGCAGTGGCGCCTGGCATCACTTCGATCGTGATTCCGGGCGCCGGTCTCCCGGCGTTGGTAAAATGAATGGTGTCTACATCTAGACGCCAGTCATTTCACCCTCACCGGGATATGACAGTCGGGAAGCCGGCTGTCGGTATAATGTCAGCCAGATTCCCGATTGCATACCCCCTGGACGATGGGTGCCAGGTTGATTGTGTATAGTGTAGTGCAAATAGAGATTTAAAATATTGTCTTTTTCAGGTTACCTACAGGTCCCAGCAAGCCTCCCCCGCATGCTGGTACTTGGAGAACCACAAGTACCAGCAAGAGGGGCATTAAGGGCCCACTGGTACCTATAGTACACTTGTAAAAGAAATATTAAAATAAAAAGATTACACCGAATATTTTAATAATTTATTTTTTCTGCACCTTCAACTGGGGGCGGCCTTTAAGCTCTTTAACATAGCCGCAGCCTCACCCCAGGGCTTCCATCATCTTCACCTGGCAAGCGACAAACCCACCAGGGCTTCCATCTTCTTCGCCTAGCAGGAACCAACCCACCAGGGCTTCTGGTGTTTTCACCTGGGGGGTGGCAGCCAATTAGCTCTATTGCACAGCTGCCACCTCCCCAGGCCTTCTGGTGTCCTCTTCACCTAGTGGACAGCAGCCTTTGAGCTTTTTTTCATGGCCGCCACCCACTAGGACTTCCGGCATCTTCTTTCTTCGGGAAGTCTTCATTGCTCCCTCCCTGCTGGCGGACTGCCATGCGGCTGCCTCGCACTGGCTTATGCCGCTGCCTCACACTAAGGTACCATTTTTGAAATGGGCACGAAAGTAACCTTAAGTTACTTTTGCGGTTCTCACCATAGAAGTCAATGGTGGGTACCGCTTATTGGCTAAGAGGCGGAAGGCTCGCCTCTCTCACCCATTGAACGCTCAGCATCGGGATATCTATAGTAAAATCCCACTGCTGAGCCATCATTCAGGTAGTGCTGTCCTTAGAGGACAGTACTAATGTCCGGCGGTTCGCCTTTTTTCTGTTTGTTGTTTTGCCTACACGGTTTGTTTGGATGCCTACATGGAATGAAGAGGACGTGATCCACGTATAGGAGCACGCAAGTATGGAATTTTTTTACAGATACCCTATGGATTATCTACATGGAAAAGCGGACGTGATTGGCTTCAGGGATACATAGGTGAGTATGAGTGATTGTGAGTGCATGTGAGTGTGCATGTAAGTTTTAGTAAACTTTTACTGTAACGGTTTGTATGTTCTGTGTTTGTTTTAATATGTATTTTGCTGTGGAACTACAGGTACCAGCAGGCCCCTAATACCCTACATGCTGGTACTTGTGGTACTTCAAGTAACAGCATGCGGGGGAGGTTCCACAGCAAAAGACAATATTTTTACTGCTATCAAATGCACCACACTATCAACCTGGTACAGACATCTCCAGGGGTGCCTGGGATAGCCCCGGGCTATCAGCCTAGGCCTGGGGTGCACGGTGGCTGTCGCATTACACCCCCGCTAGAAAAAGTTTGCTGTTGGTTCTGGAAATTACAGGGGAATCCTAGAGATTTTTCCCCCTGTATTTACAGAACTAGGACCGGCTCAGAGCCCGGTGCTGGTTGCACTAAATACAGGGGACCCCTACGTTGTTTGTCCCCTGTATTTTTGAATCCAGGGCTGGTTCTGAAAAGCTCGGTACTGGTTGTGCTTAATACAGGGGACCCCTACGTAGTTTGTCCCCTGTATTTAGCACAACCAATACTGGGTCTCCAAAACCCTTTTTTTGGGGTGGGGGCACATGTTTGTTTTTTCTATTTTTACACAGGTTTTCATTTTTTTAAGCACAGCGGCACAGACGGATCTCACTGATCCGTATGTGCATCTGTGTTTATTTTTTTCTTACACACAGATATCCCTGATCCGAGCCTGCATCTATCTGCTATCGCACATGATCTAATGAATATGTAAATCATTAGATCGTGCACGACAGATCTTGTAAGAATTTCAAAAATGGCGCCGAGGCACCATTTTTCAAATGGGCACTACTGCCGAGCTCTGAAGAATGGCTGGCAGGGACTGGATCCTCTCGGATCCAGGCCTGCCGCCAACACAGCACCACCGCTGGGTCCCGCCGCTGACGCCCACACCGCCGTCAGGTCCCACCACCTGCACTGCCAACGGTTCCTGCCGCTGCCACTAACGCCCTCACCAATGCCGCTAATACATGCACCCCTGCCGGATCCCCACCACCGCTAATGCAAAAAAGTGATCCTAACTAAAAATGGCAGAAAACACTGACAGTTGAAACTTTATATTATTTCCAAATCCTCATTTTTTTTTTCCTGAAATTTGGCATGCAGCACTGAGCGACAGTTTTACCCGTCCATGCCAGCTCAGTATGTCCAATAGCTTTTGAGGTGTAGCCCCCTTAAACACCATGCTCCCCTCTCAGGAATTCTCTATGGGAGAATTGAGTTTATTTTTATTCAGCCTTAATATAAGGGCCTTATAATAAGTGGGGCAAAGGTGTCCTAAAAGAAAGACCCCCCAAACTTAGGGGTATCACATAAGCAGAGTAATAAAAACATTAGAAAGTACAAATGAGGCAATGTACAAATGACGCACATGAAATGTAACCGAAAATAGCTAAATAACCTAATGGAAAGCAATACTAACACTAATGTCCCTTCACTCTTGCTACTTAAGACCTACAGTAAATGTGGCTTAAATCAATCTAAAAAAATAAAAGTTTTTATTTATCAATGGGGAGGGGAAGGGGGCTTAAAGGAAGGAAATTCAAATTATTTTCACATTTCATTATGCCATGTGTTGTATTAAACTAGGGCTCCAACTCTTAGAACTCGGGAGTCACTCTGTGGCCTGTGAAACACAACTTGGCCTGTGGCACACTGGAAGGCGAAATCTCTCAAAAGAAAAATTTAGGTATTATTTATGAAAATACGAAATGCTCCAAATTCTGAAACTTTTTTAGCAAGTGATACCATTGCTTTCTAATGGTTCAATGTAGCTACACAAACTTTGTTTTATGCACAATTATTACAAATATTGCATAAATTTACCTTCAGGCTACGTGTATACTTTATGAAATATAATGAATTTCGTGTTTAGACTTGGGTTCCATCCCCAAGATATCTGATATGTTATTCAAATATTCCAAGAATCTAAAAAATCTGAAACACTTCTGGTCCTACTGCATATGTAGATGCTTCACCATGACAGGAGCCTATAGCATAGTTACCAACTGCCCTCATTTTCAGTCCAGCGTTTTTATGATTTGTTCTAGTAAATTTTTGTTCCTAGTTTTCATATTGATTGTAGTACACTGATAGCGATTGAAGTACAGCGATGGTTTTTGTAGTACACTCATACTGATTGTAGTACACTGACAGCAGGTCCGTAAGGTGGGCTTCGGAGGTCTGCATACAGAGAGTGTGACCTGCACTGCTGCTCGCAGGGCAACTCTGATGAAGATCCCCACCCTCCATCCATCCCCTGATGGTAATGGTATGCGCTCAGGGGAGGAGGAGGGGCGGCAGAGCGCACAGGGTGCACTGCTGCCCTGATACGCCGCTGACTGACAGTGATAGTAGTACAGCCATGGCCAAAAGTTTTGAGAATGACACAAGTATTAGTTTTCACAAAGTCTGCTGCTTCAGTGTTTTTAGACCTTTTTGTCAGATGTTACTATGTTATATTGAAGTGAAATTACAAGAATTTCATAAGTGTCAAAGGCTTTTATTGACAATTACATTAAGTTTATGCAAAGAGTCAATATTTGCAGTGTTGACCCTTCTTTTTCAAGACCTCTGCAATTCACCCTGGCATGCTGTCAATCAACTTCTGGGCCACATACTGACTAATGGCTGCCCTTTCTGGACTAATCAATGCTTGGAGTTTGTCAGAATTGATGGGGTTTTTGTTTGTCCACCCGCCTCTTGAGGATTGACCAAGTTCTTAATGGGATTAAGGTCTGGGGAGTTTCCTGGCCATGGACCCAAAATTTTGATGTTTTGTTCCCCAAGCCACTTAGTTATCACTTTTGCCTTATGGCAAGGTACTCCATCAAGCTGAAAAGGCATTGTTCATCACCAAACTGTTCTTGGATGGTTGGGAGAAGTTGCTCTTGGAGGATGGTTTGGCACCATTCTTTATTCATGGCTGTGTTCTTAGGCAAAATTGTAAGTGAGTCCACACCCTTGGCTGAGAAGCACCCCACACATGAATGGTCTCAGGATGCTTTATTGTTGGCATGACACAGGACTGATGGAAGCGCTCACCTTTCCTTCTCCGGACAAACATTTTTCTAGATGCCCCAAACAATCTGAAAGGGGATTCATCAGAGAAAATAACTTTACCTCATTCCTCAGCAGTCCAATACCTGTACCTTTTCCAGAATATCAATCTGTCCCTGATATTTTTCCTGGAGAGAAGTGGCTTCTTTGCTGCCCTTCTGGACACCAGTCCATCCTCCAAAAGTCTTTGTCTCACTGTGCGTGCAGATGCACTCACACCTGCCTGCTGCCATTCCCGAGCAAGCTCTGCACTGGTGGTGCCCCGATCCAGCAGCTGAATCAACTTTAGGAGATGGTCCTGGCACTTGCTGGACGTTCTTGGGCGCCTTGAAGCCTTCTTTACAACTATTGAACCTCTCTCCTTGAAGTTCCTGATGATCCAATAAATGGTTGTTTTAAATGCAATCTTACTAGCAGCAATATCCTAGCCTGTGAAGCCCTTTTTGTGCAAAGCAATGATAACTGCATGTGTTTCCATGGTTAACAGAGGTGGAACAATGATTTCAAGCTCCATCCTCCTTTTAATGCTTCCAGTCTTTTATTCTAACTCAATCAGCATGACAGAGTGATCTCCAGCCTTGTCCTCGGCAACACTCTTACCTGTGTTAATGAGAGAATCAATGATGTCAGCTGGTCCTTCTGTGGCATGGCTGAAATGCAGTGGAAATGTTGTTTTTGGGATTAAGTTCATCGTCATGGCAAACAGGAACTTTTGACCATGTCAACCTTTGTACCTGTTGATCTTCATCCATGTCGACCTTTTTTGTTTCATCCTTTTTATCCCTGTTGACCTTTTGTACCTGTCGACCTATTGTCTGTCTATCAGTTGGTGTCTACCTAGACATTGTCAACCATTTTACTAGATCTATTGATTGGAACCCACTACCTATTATGGAATGATACAAATATGCTTTAGAATGTCTTTACAATTAATTTTCATAGCCTTACTGATTACAAATAGCATAAACGCCTTCTTCTCCTTAGAGACTACAGTTCTGGAGCGACAAGAATAGGCTAACAAAATTGGAAATGCAATGGAATATGCAGACACTATATAAATAACTGTTAATAAAAATAAATACATTTGTTAATAGGCAAAAAATATATGCAACGCTTTATAGAGAAAAAAAATGACAAAAAAATGTTACAAAGAATTTGCCCAAACATACACAAGCAAATAAAAATAAAATGGACAAAAATATATATAACCATCTTTTGCATAATTAAGACGCAGCGTCATAATACACTTAACATGTCTAAGTTACACACTGAAGCTGTCACAGCCAGGGCTTCTCAGCATGGTAGTCACCGGGTATTACCTGTGAGGTCACTATGGCGGGGGATCTCTGGCAGCGGTGCTGGTGTTTGGCGAGGGGCATTGGCTGCACGTGGTTCTGTGTGGGCACATTGTCACTAGGCCTGGTGAGGTCTGGCGGTGTTTCCGTTCCATTGGCATGGGCGCCGCCATCTTGCCTGCGGCCATGTGATTCTGGCTGTCCAATCCTGGTAGGTCATGTGCTCATTCCAGCCAGTCACAGCGCGGCACTGAGTATTTAGGAAGGTCCAGAGCCTTCCTTCCTTTGCTATTGCAATGTGTTTCTCAGCTGCCACTGAGAGAGAGTACCTATGCCTTACCTGCCAGCTTGTATACGCTCCTAGCCTGAACCTTGCCTGCTCCAACCTGCTGGACTTACCCTGCACCCTCCAATTACCTTCTTACCTGCCTGAGTACTTGAACCTGCAGTTTCCCTGCACCATGCTTCATTTCACTCCCAGCTGGACTTCACTACCTCTGCCTGCATCAGCCGCAGCTCACCAAACCTGCATTCAGTTACAGCTCATCAAGCCTGCATTTAGTTACAGCTCATCATACCTGCATTCTGTTTTCAGCTCACCATACTTCTATACTGGACTGTTCCTGCCTGTCACTATCTGGACATTTTCTCATTAACCCCTACTACAGTTATCAAGTGCACTATAGTGCTATACATGGACTTTTTCATTTACCATCCCCATGTATTCTAAATCACTTATTAAAAACTCCACTTTTTCACTAAAGTTTGCTTCTGTGTCTGCTCCTATCACCACCCTGGGTCCACAACAAATTCAGAACCTCACAGAAGCACTCGCAGAGCTTGCTGTACGGTATGGTCAGCCACAAGTGCTGCGTATGGGTCCGATGTTACTCAATGTTACCAATTGTTGCATACACTTCCTGGAGATGACATGTAATATGAAGGGAAAGTGGGTGTCTCATGACAGGCTGAAGGGCATATATATACACACTGCGATCGCACGCCAAGACATAGTGGGTATGCTAATTCTTTGCCGTGCGATCGCCGGATTTGCATACTTTGGCTGCGTGCGAACGCATCTAGCGAGCGGGTCTAAATCAAGCCCTTTGTTACTTGGGGCTAATATAGAAGGATATGATAAAGGTGCTGAAATGAAGAATTGAATAAGTCCATGCAGAACCTCTCTGATTGATGATTAGTTGGGTTACATTTATTGAAATCACTCATAATCACTATGGTGAGTCCCTTTTTGGCATGCTGTTCTTCAATGCGAAGTAAGATGATTTCTGACAGAGTTTCCTTTATAGCTTGGTTTATCATAAAGTATATTTTCCAGGAATCTTTTAACTGTGTTTTCAGACTTGCCCAGGGGTAGGTGACACCTGTTTATTACCTATTCAAATAGATCGCTCTATCTGACAAAATCCAGAACATTAACCTACAGATGTGTCCTCATACATCATTGCTGCAGTTGCGCCAAACAGTCACGCCAAAAAGTTATGCCAAACAGTCACGCCAAACAGCTCCCATTTGACCGTCTCTTCCCCAGAGCACAGGGCAAAGCACCCACTCCTCCTGTGTTAGTTTTGGTGGCTCAATGATGCTAGGGGCACAGGGATCTCGGTCTCTACCTGCAGAGTGCAGAGGCAGTGACCATGCATGCCCCAGGAGGCGATCCCACATTGTAGGTGGAGGTACAGCACATTCATTGCTCACTCCAGGCATCTTAAACCCATTGGGGATGTGCGGATGCCAGAAAAGATGTAGCTTAAATGAAAATAAAATTATAAAATTAACGCCTGCCAAAAGCAGCCATTGAAATATAGGTCAGCTCTTCCGGCTGCAGCTTCCAAGTGGGCTTCTAAGGTTTGAGAAGTTTGAGGTTCTGTAGTTATATTTGAAAGTGAACAAGCTCCTACCACTAAACTCTATACCACAGCAAATCCATTGTCCTCCATAGATGAAAGAAGTATAATTTGTCCTTTTATCAACCATAGAAAAAAATGTAAAGACAGTTTAACACTATATTATTGTACTTTTTATTTTTAAGTGTTTTATAATTATTTGTGCCTACCTTGCCACTCTCCTTGTGGTCAAGCTTCCACTTCTCTTGACATTATACAAAATTATCAAATGGGACTTACTGCCATCATTAAACCATTTTACACAACTGAAATGACTCCATATTGATTATTCTATTTAATGTTGCAAATTTCTTATAAGTACAGATGGCGCAGAGTTTATTGTGCTCTCCATTTTATACCTACTGGCTGAGGAGTAGGCAGAGAATATGGGCTATTTTGTGAGAGATCTCTCTTCAGTTTTTAATTAAAACAGTTACTTGACATCTTGATGTCTTTTGGTTATTCCCTACCACAGTTATAATTTTTAAATCAACAATGACTAAGGAGCGCAGAGTGTAAAGTCTACAATCATGGATGTTTCAGTAATAAGGCAAAGTGACCAGCAGCCCCAGGTAGTTGTCTGAGGCAGCCATCTCAATCAGCTGTCCCAGGAAGCCATAATAGGCAGCAGTCCCAGACAGCCATCTCAGGCAGCAGTCCCAGGATGCCGTAATAGGCAGTGGTCCCAGGATGCCATCTCAGGCAGTGGTCCCAGGAAGCCATCTCAGGTAGCGGTCCCAGGGATCCATCTCAGTCAACAGCCCCAGGCAGCCATCTCAGGCAGCAGTTCTAGGCAGCCATCTCAGGCAGCGTTCCCAGGAAGTCATCTCAGGCAGCAGTCCCGGGAAGTCATCTCACACAACTGTCCCAGGTAGCCATAATAGGCAGCAGTCCCAGGAAGCCACCAAAATTGGCAGTGGTCCCAGGAAGCCATTTCAGGCAGCGGTCCCAGGAAGCCATCTCAGGCAGTTGTCCCTGGATTCCATCTCAGGCAGCAGTCCCAGGAAGCCATCTTAGGCAATGGCCCCAGGCAGCCATCTCAGGCAGCAGCTCTAGGCAGCCATCTCAGGCCATGGTCCCGGGAAATCATCTCAGGCAGCGATCCCGGGAAGTCAACTCAGCCACCGGTCCCAGGCAACAGGTTTTGAGGACAGCTAACATATGTGGAAATATTGCAAAACATTTAAAGTTTATTATTTGTTTATTTATACTGCAATAAAAAAAACAGTTTCAGTAGATTTGTGAATGGAATAAGAGAGCACCATTTGAATACTACCTCAGGCAGATGGATAGCCAGATCCAACGTTTGCACCTACTGTCTGACAGCTTTTTCATGTTCCCTGCTTGGTTTCCAGGTAAAATATTAGAAGATAGCTTATCTGTCCATTTCTCTAATTACAGGCAAAAAAATATTCTCTGTATTGTGGTAATGTAACTAGAATGGTCTTTACATTTTATAGGTCACTAGAAAAAGTATTCTCTAGTATTTATTGTTTATTAAGATGATATCTATTAAGATCTGCCACAGCCAGGAGGGAATATAATGAAATATATCCTCTGTTAATAATATTTTGACTATACCCGAATGAGAAATGTACTCGTATAAAATTGATTTTTGTAAGTGTAAAGGTGCGTATCCCCTAGGCGATTAAAATGAGTGATTGAACGATAACGACATCGGGCATTAAAATGTCGTAAACGACCAACCATGCACGCACCCGCTGGTCATTTTCGACATCAGTCATCGACTGAACATGGAGGTCAATCTGCCGATAAGGACAGATTGTGTATGTTCGGGGACGAGGGAGGGTGTCTGCACTGAATGACATATCGTTCAGTGTAGGCACTATACAGGATGAGGAACGACCGTACGATTACAATGTTGTAATCGTACTGTCGTTCCTCTATCGGCAAGTGGATATGCACCTTAAATCATTTACAGCAAGAAAAGATATATTAAAAACAATCTCCCAATGGGATATGCGCTAATAAGGATTCCTAATGAATTTATATACAACACGTGTATATAAGTTATTATTAGGGGTGTGCACCGGCCACTTTTCGTGTTTTGTGTTTTGGTTTTGGATCTGGATCTTTCTTCGTGTTTTGGATCTGGATTGGTTTTGCCAAAACCACCCTTCCGTGTTTTGGGTTCTGGGTTTTGTGTTTTGGATCTGTATTTTTTTTTTAAAAAGCATAAAAACAGCTAAAATCACAGAATTTGTTGGTTTCTCTGCTCCTATGCTATTATTAACCTCAATAACCTTAATTTCCACTCATTTCCAGTCTATTCTGAACACCTCACACCTCACAATAGTGTTTTCATGTCCAAAAGGTTGCACCGAGGTAGCTGGATGACTATGCTAAGCGACACGAGTGGGCGGCACAAACACGTGACCCATCTAGGAGTGACACTGCAGTGGCAGACAGGATGGCAGTTAGAAAAACTAGGCCCCAAACTGTACATAATGCAAAGAAAAAAAAGAAGTGCAAGATGGAATTGTCCTTGGGCCCTCCCACCCACCCTTATGTTGTATAAACAGGACATGCACACTTTAACACATCAATCATTTCAGCGCCAGGGTCTGCCACACAACTGTGGCTGAAATGATTGGTTCGTTTGGGCCCCCACAAAACAAGCTGGCAATTAATGTGTCCCTGCACAAACTGGCTCTACGGAGGCAAGATGTCATCCTCGTCCTCCTCATCCACCGATTCCTCACCCTCTTCAGTGTGTACATCCTCATCCTCACAAAGTATTAACTCGTCCCCACTTGAATCCACCACCACAGGTCCCTCTGTACCTTCTGGAGGCTGGTCTACCTGGAAGAGCTGATAATTCATTTTGATGAACATCATCTTCTCCACATTCTGTGGAAGCAACCTCCTACGCCTTTCGCTGACAAGGTTCCCGGCTGCACTAAACACTCTTTCGGAGTACACACTGGAGGGGGGGCAACTCAGGTAAAATAGAGCCAGCTTGTACAGGGGCCTCCAAATTGCCTCTTTTTCCTGCCAGTACAGGTATGGACTGTCTGACATGCCTACTTGGATGCTGTCACCGATGTAATCCTCCACCATTCTGTCAATGGTGACAGTATCATATGCAGTGACAGTAGACATGTCAGAAATTGTTGCCAGGTCCTTCAGTCCGGACCAGATGTCCAAACTTGGTCCTGCCTGCCCTGCATCACCGCCAGCGGGTTGCTTAGGATACCTAAGTTTTTTCCTGGCAGCCCCAGTTGCGGGAGAAAATGAAGAAGGAGCCGTTGACGTGTCACGTTCCGCTTCAGCTGACAGTGTGTTCACCAGCAGGTCTTTGCACCTCTGCAGGCTTGTGTCGGCCGGAAAGAGAGACACCACATAGGCTTTAAACCTAGGATCAAGCACGGTGGCCAAAATGTAGTGGTCTGATTTCAACAGATTGACCACCCTGGAATCCTGGCAAAGCGAATGAAGGGCTTCATCCACAAGTCCCACATGCCGAGCGGAATCGCTCCGTCTTAGCTCCTCCTTCACTTTCTCCAGCTGCTTCTGCAAAAGCCTGATGAGGGGAATGACCTGACTCAAGCTGGCTGTGTCAGAACTGACTTCACGTGTGGCAAGTTCGAAGGGCTGGAGAACCTTGCACAACACGGAAATCATTCTCCACTGCGCTTGAGTCAGGTGCATACCCCCTCCTTTGCCTATGTCATAGGTGGATGTATAGGCTTGTATGGCCTTTTGCTGCTCCTCCATCCTCTGAAGCATATAGAGGGTTGAGTTCCACCGCGTCACAACCTCTTGCTTCAGGTGATGGCGGGGCAGGTTCAAGAGTGTTTGCTGGCGCTCCAGTCTTCGGCACGCAGTCGCTGAATGGCGAAAGTGGCCAGAAATTTTTCGGGCCACCCAAAGCGTCTCCTGCACGCCCCTGTCGCTTTTCAGAAAATTCTGCACCACCAAGTTTATTGTGTGAGCAAAACATGGGACGTGCTGGAATTTGCCCAGATGTAATGCCCGCACAATATTGGTGGCGTTGTCAGATATCACAAATCCCCAGGAGAGTCTAAGTGGGGTAAGCCACTGGGCGATGATTTCCCTCAGTTTCTCTAAGAGGTTGTCGGCGGTGTGCCTCTTACTGAAACCGGTGATACACAGCGTAGCCTGCCTTGTAACGAGCTGGCGTTTCTGAGATGCTGCTACTGGTGACGCTGCTGCTGTTGCTGCGTAAGGTGATACATCTACCCAGTGGGCTGTCACAGTCATATAGTCCTTAGTCTGCCCTGTTCCACTTGTCCACATGTCCGTGGTTAAGTGGACATTGTGTACAACGGCATTTTTCAGGACACTGAGGACACTTTTTCTGACGTTTCTGTACAGTCTCGGTATCGCCTGCCTAGTGAAGTGGAATCTAGACGGGATTTGGAACCGGGGACACACTACCTCCATCAATTGTCTAAATCCCACTGCACTAATGGCGGATACCGGACGCACGTCTAACACCAACATAGCAGTCAAGGCCTCAGTTATACGTTTTGCTTCAGGATGACTGCTGTCGTACTTCATCCTCCTCGCTAAGGACTGTTGGAGGGTCAATTGTTTAGTAAAAGTAGTGGTGTTCCTACTTCCTCTCTGGGATGATGAACGACTCCCAGCAGCAGCAACAGCAGCAGCGGCAGCAGTAGGCGTAGCAATGCAGGATCCTCCAGAGGAATCCCGGATAGGAGAGTCAGTCATGCCAGTGACATGGCCTGCAGGACTACTTCCGATCCTGACTAAGGAGGAAATTGACGAGGAGGGAGTTGACGGTGTGGTTTGCAGGCGCTTGGATACAACAGGACAACGGGATTTAGGTGTCCCTGGACTGCTTACGGTCTTAGACAAAGTTTCTGAACTTGACAGTAACTTTTTATGAACGCGCTGCAGGTGCCGTATAAGGGAGGATGTTCCTAGGTGGTTGACGTCCCTACCCCTACTTATTTCACCTTTACATATGGTACATATGGCAAGACAGTTGTTGTCCGGATTTGGATAGAAATATTGCCAGACCAAAGAGGTGGAATGTTTGGTCTTCTGCCCAGGCATGACCGTGATGGGCTTTTTCATCCCACGGACAACAACTGTCTCCCCCGGAGCCTGATTTAAACAAACCACATCACCATCAGAATCCTCCTCGCCAACTTCCTCCTCAGCGCCAGCTACACCAGTATCCTCATCCTGTTGTACTTCAACAGTGACATCTTCAATTTGCATATCAGCAAGTGGACTGTGGGTGCTCCTTTCAGCACTTGCAGGGGGCGTGCAAATGGTGGAAAGAGCCACCTCTTCCCGTCCAGTGCTGGGAAGGTCAGGCATCGCAACCACCACCACACTTGGACTCTCCTTGGGGATTTGTGATATCTTCTTAGAAAGCACAGTTCTTCGCTGTGCTTTTGCCAGCTTAACTCTTTTGATTTTTTTAGTGGGAGGAGGGCTTCCATCGTCATGTGAAGCTGAACCACTAGTCATGAACATACTAGGGATCGACCTTAGCCGTTCCTTGCCACTCCGTGTCGTAAATGGCATATTGGCAAGTTTACGTTTCTCTTCAGCTGATTTAAATGTCTTTTTCAAGGTCATTTTCCTGAACTTTGCCATTTGGGATTGTATGTGCCCTCTACTATGACATTGGGCATCGGCCTTGGCAGACGACGTTGATGGCATGTTATCGTCTATGTCATGACTAGTGGCAGCAGCTTCAGCACTAGGAGGAAGTGGTTCTTGATCTTTCTCTATTTTATTTTTATCGGAGAAAGTTTGGTCCTCCATTTATGTTATATCGATTTGATATATACGTGCGGCTAAACACAGAAAATAATTTTTTTTTTGGTTTGGACTGGAGTGTACTTTGTGGGTTACAGCACCCTTTAACGGTCAAGCCAGCCGGCCCTTTACTTATGACACAGGCGCACGCTTGGCACTACTTTGTTGATGCACGTGCGGCTACTGCGCACACAATTCACAAACACAGAAAATAATTTTTTTTTGGTTTGGACTGGAGTGTACTTTCGGGGGTTACAGCACCCTTTAACGGTCAAGCCAGCCGGCCCTTTACTTATGACACAGGCGCACGCTTGGCACTACTTTGTTGATGCACGTGCGGCTACTGCGCACACAATTCACAAACACAGAAAATAATTTTTTTTTGCGTTTGGACTGGAGTGTACTTTGGGGGTTACAGCACCCTTTAACGGTCAAGCCAGCCGGCCCTTTACTTATGACACAGGCGCACGCTTGGCACTACTTTGTTGATGCACGTGCGGCTACTGCGCACACAATTCACAAACACAGAAAATAATTTTTTTTTTGGTTTGGACTGGAGTGTACTTTCGGGGGTTACAGCACCCTTTAACGGTCAAGCCAGCCGGCCCTTTACTTATGACACAGGCGCACGCTTGGCACTACTTTGTTGATGCACGTGCGGCTACTGCGCACACAATTCACAAACACAGAAAATAATTTTTTTTTGCGTTTGGACTGGAGTGTACTTTGGGGGTTACAGCACCCTTTAACGGTCAAGCCAGCCGGCCCTTTACTTATGACACAGGCGCACGCTTGGCACTACTTTGTTGATGCACGTGCGGCTACTGCGCACACAATTCACAAACACAGAAAA
Source organism: Taudactylus pleione (assembly GCA_031769625.1). Taxonomy (NCBI): domain Eukaryota; kingdom Metazoa; phylum Chordata; class Amphibia; order Anura; family Myobatrachidae; genus Taudactylus; species Taudactylus pleione. The sequence continues at coordinate 3,533,301 of JAUIMM010000370.1, read as the reverse complement.
TAATTTTTTTTTTGGTTTGGACTGGAGTGTACTTTGGGGGTTACAGCACCCTTTAACGGTCAAGCCAGCCGGCCCTTTACTTATGACACAGGCGCACGCTTGGCACTACTTTGTTGATGCACGTGCGGCTACTGCGCACACAATTCACAAACACAGAAAATAATTTTTTTTTGGTTTGGACTGGAGTGTACTTTCGGGGGTTACAGCACCCTTTAACGGTCAAGCCAGCCGGCCCTTTACTTATGACACAGGCGCACGCTTGGCACTACTTTGTTGATGCACGTGCGGCTACTGCGCACACAATTCACAAACACAGAAAATAATTTTTTTTTTGGTTTGGACTGGAGTGTACTTTGGGGGTTACAGCACCCTTTAACGGTCAAGCCAGCCGGCCCTTTACTTATGACACAGGCGCACGCTTGGCACTACTTTGTTGATGCACGTGCGGCTACTGCGCACACAATTCACAAACACAGAAAATAATTTTTTTTGGGTTTGGACTGGAGTGTACTTTCGGGGGTTACAGCACCCTTAACGGTCAAGCCAGCCGGCCCTTTACTTATGACACAGGCGCACGCTTGGCACTACTTTGTTGATGCACGTGCGGCTACTGCGCACACAATTCACAAACACAGAAAATATTTTTTTTTTTGGTTTGGACTGGAGTGTACTTTGGGGGTTACAGCACCCTTTAACGGTCAAGCCAGCCGGCCCTTTACTTATGACACAGGCGCACGCTTGGCACTACTTTGTTGATGCACGTGCGGCTACTGCGCACACAATTCACAAACACAGAAAATAATTTTTTTTTTGGTTTGGACTGGAGTGTACTTTCGGGGGTTACAGCACCCTTAACGGTCAAGCCAGCCGGCCCTTTACTTATGACACAGGTGCACGCTTGGCACTACTTTGTTGATGCACGTGCGGCTACTGCGCACACAATTCACAAACACAGAAAATAATTTTTTTTTTGGTTTGGACTGGAGTGTACTTTCGGGGGTTACAGCACCCTTAACGGTCAAGCCAGCCGGCCCTTTACTTATGACACAGGCGCACGCTTGGCACTACTTTGTTGATGCACGTGCGGCTACTGCGCACACAATTCACAAACACAGAAAATATTTTTTTTTTTGGTTTGGACTGGAGTGTACTTTCGGGGGTTACAGCACCCTTAACGGTCAAGCCAGCCGGCCCTTTACTTATGACACAGGCGCACGCTTGGCACTACTTTGTTGATGCACGTGCGGCTACTGCGCACACAATTCACAAACACAGAAAATAATTTTTTTTTGGATTGGACTGGAGTGTACTTTCGGGGGTTACAGCACCCTTTAACGGTCAAGCCAGACGGCCCTTTACTTATGACACAGGCGCACGCTTGGCACTACTTTGTTGATGCACGTGCGGCTACTGCGCACACAATTCACAAACACAGAAAATAATTTTTTTTTTGGTTTGGACTGGAGTGTACTTTCGGGGGTTACAGCACCCTTAACGGTCAAGCCAGCCGGCCCTTTACTTATGACACAGGCGCACGCTTGGCACAACTTTGTTGATGCACGTGCGGCTACTGCGCACACAATTCACAAACACAGAAAATAATTTTTTTTGGGTTTGGACTGGAGTGTACTTTCGGGGGTTACAGCACCCTTTAACGGTCAAGCCAGCCGGCCCTTTACTTATGACACAGGCGCACGCTTGGCACTACTTTGTTGATGCACGTGCGGCTACTGCGCACCCAATTCACAAACACAGAAAATATATTATTTTTTTAGCACTTGGGGGGAGCACCCCTGATGGACAGAGCACCCCCTGGACAACACTACAGCACTCCTTTAGGACTGGGACACTGCACAGGACTTTGGAGTGGACACAGCCCCTATGGAGAACTGACTGCACAACACAGTCCAGCCAGCCCCTATGGACTTTGAAGTAGTGGACACAGCCCCTATTAACAACAGCAGCACAGCACAACACAGCCAGCCCCTATGGACTTTGAAGTAGTGGACAACAGCAGCACTACACTACACTACACAACACAGCCCTAACTCCCACCCTCCCTCTTCACTGTCCACAGCCGAGTGAGAAAATGGCGCCGACGCGGGTACCTTATATAGGATCCAAAACCCGCGAGACTCGGAAGGCGGGATGATGACGTTTTGCCTCGATTTCAGATCCGAGTCAGGCGGGAAAAGTCGAGCCTGACTCGGATCGGACTCAGATCGGGGGGGCTCGGGGGGGTTCGGATTTCAGAAATCCGAACCCGCTCACCCCTAGTTATTATATGTTTTAGACACAGTGGGCGGAATGCACCAAAGCCAGAAATGCGGTCAAACCCCCCCAAAAAAAGTTTTCAGGGGTTTGACTTCATTTCTCATATGCAGCAATCCCCGGAATGCGATACATTGGATGCGGATTCAGATGGCTTTGCCAATAGAAGTCTATGGGTGGGCTTCTATTCCGACTCCCCCCTGGAAGGAATCCAATTGGATACTTCCCAGCACCCCCTGCAGTCGCCGTCCTTCTGTGAATGCTCAGAAGGACGCCAGAGGGACTTAGAGCCGAAAGTCCCTCTCTCGCAAAGACAGCTTATACCGAGAAAGCTGTCCTTTGCAGTATTCTTCATGCATACCAGCATAATTAATGCCATCTTGCATGCGACGAGTGGCGGGATGCAGTTCATACAAGATGCGGTGTGTCATGTATCCCACCCAATACCTGATAAACTACAAACCAAGAAAAAAATGTCCATAAAAAAGAATTAAAATGATGGGTAATATAGATATTGTTATTCATTAGGAATCCTTATTAGTGCAGATCCCCTTGGTATATTGTTTTTAGTGCTAAATATTGAGGGAATTTTTATACCCATTTTTTTTACTGCCTTTATCACAGGAACATTTTTTGTGAACTCTCCATTACATACTGCTATTTAGCGCCTGTCCTGTGGCATTTGGCATCCAATGGTGAGGTCTAGTAATAGCCAAGCTGCAAAGTTTATTGAATGTAGAGAAGAGGGTTATCTGACCTACAGTACTTAGCTATACAGCATTTAAATTAATGTTATATAGAGAAGCGGCAATTCTCCCACTTGACGAGAAGATGAGACCAGGCTTTTTCCTTTCCTTAAAAGATGATTTGACACATTCAGACCTTGTGGCTGACTCTCTGCTGATTGGCCAGTTAACCAGAACCAAATACTTTGTAGTACAACCATATTAAAGGTACAGAGAAACTATAACTTCATATAAATAGCTCAGTCACAATAAGTTTTGATATTATCCACATGCATATTTATAATAGAGGATTGGGTCCTATATTATATGTAGCACAGAAATGTTTATCATTAGAGGTAACCATCAAATGAGTAATCAGCCAAAATAAGGGTCATGTCATAGGTGTATGTGATATCTATGGAAAGGTGGCTTGGTGGCCAAACCATGAAGATTATTATTATGTTTCTGTAAGGTTTTGTTAATCAATATATGAAAAATTAGAATTACTTTTCAAAAGTAAATGTCAGAAGTGAAACATGGTATTACTCAGAGGTGTTACCAAGTCTTTAAAAAGGCATGTAACAGAAACTGTCAGGCCTTAAGGAACCCAGGCCCTCATTCAGACCCGTACGCTCTGAGCAGAGCGCACGCTCTGAATGAGGGCCGGCCTCCATGAAAATGGAGCGTCCTCCTGGACGCTCGTATAGCTGTGGGTCACCACCCACAGGCTATACGAGCGTGCATTTTGATGGCCGCGATGGTCATGACCATCGCGACCATCGAAACTGCGAGCCGGAGCCTGCGGTTGAGGTTTTCAACCGCAAGCTCAGGAGTGATTTTGGCTCTATCAGAGCCAAAATCACTCCCACTGACATCACTAGTGATGTCAGTGGGCCGGCTTCTGACGGGAGGCGTTCCCGTGGGAACGCCCCCGTCAGGGAGGCACGCCTCCGGCACGCCTACCAAAGGGGGCGTGCTGTCAATCAACATCGACAGCACGCCCCCTTTGATCAGACACAACGAGCGAAGGACTTTCCTTCACTCGTCGCGTCTGGCGCATGCGCACGACGGAGCTCCCTCCGTCGTGCGCATGCTCAGTCCAGAACATCGGCCCACTTGCGAGCGGACAGCCGCTCGCGAGTGGGTCTGAATCAGGCCCCCAATTCTGCAAACAAGCACTGTATTATTTATTTTTTTATATTATACATTTAATAATTTTTTGATCTAAACAAATGTGTGAATCTTCACAAGATTGTTTGACCAAGTTAATAGTTAAATTCTAGACTGCAAAGACTTTTAAGGCCCCCATACATCAGCGACGGATCGCTGCGATGCGGCAATCCAGAGATCCCGGGTTGGCGGATCGGTGAAATTCAACATGTAGAATTTCACCGATCCTGCAACAGATCGCGGAACATCGATGTCCACCGGTTGGCATTTCCGGCCAGTGGATCTGCGTTTCCGATCCGTCTCTGATGTATGGGGGCCTTAACCCTTTAAGTGCTAGTCAGAGCATGGTTAACCACTTGACTACCATATACTGTATCATTGATTGTGCTGAGTATGCGCATTTGTGAGTTTGCTTAGGTCCCTACTAACCTGTGTGGTTATAGGCCAGCAATATTATATCAGAGATTGTTTTGGGGAATAAGTCAGTCAGCTAATGTGTAGCAAATAGGTGAGTGAGTGCTTAAGGAACCCATCCATTAGCATCCCACATCAAGTGTGCACAATTGAAGCATGTCTCTAACAATTGGTTCTCAATTGTGAGATATTTTAATCACATAGACCTTGATATCAAGACATTTTAGTGTTCAGCAGTGGGCAAATTATAGGAAGTATGGAATTTCCATTTCTGTAAAATTACTTATGTGCATAATGGTCCTATAATGCTCTCAGTATAGTATATTGGTCCCTGGGATGCTCTTGGTAATGTATATTTGTCATTAGAATGCTCTCTGTATTGTATACTAGGCACTAGAATGCTCTGTGTATTATATAGGTCTCTCTAATGTATCTAGCCCACTTGAATTATTTCTCTGGATTCTATACCTGTCACTAGCATTCTCTTTATATTGTATAGATGTTACTAGAATGATCTCCATTTTATACAGAGCATTATAATACTCTGTACATGTTATATGGGTCACTCGAATGAGCTCTCTCCTGTACACTAGTAGTTATGGACCTGGCATCCGGGTCAATCTCAACAGGCTGCCATCCCCGTCTCACCCATCGCTTCCCAGACCACACTCTGTCCCAATACGTGATGATGTAATTTAGATCAGGCTACAATTTTATAATACTAATTAGGCTACTAGAATGCTCTCTCTGTATTAGTCAATATAATTATTTCTGTGTTGTACAGGTGTTACTAGAATGTGTTCTGTAATACTTTGTGCTTTGTATATTGATTATTAGAATGTTTTCTGCATTGCAAATAACTAAAAAGCTCTCTGTGTTGTATAAAGGATACACTAGTCCCTGCATTAAATATTAGTAAACTGGAGCTAGTAGGTGTTATACGTAATAAAACATTTTTGGTGTAACAAATATTCAGATTTTCCATTTCATGAACAAAACCATCTGCATGATTTGTGTCTCACCCATTTTTCCATTGTCGTCAGTTGGTAGGATAGCTTGGGCTACTTCATTGTATTTGGCTGTTAGGCCAGACGTTACCAGCCCTATCCTGGTATGATGACTCTAACTGAAACTCAAATGGTAGTGACTTTGTTTTAAAAAATATACTTTCCTTTAAAAATTCTGCTATTGAGATCATGGCGAATGTTTCCTCAGCATGCTTGGTCATAAGGGCTGACCCTTAAGTGTCTCCACTAAACATAAATAAAATAACAAAATAAACCACACTTATTAAAGGACAGTACTATCTCTTCATAATAGGATGACTATAAAAAATTGTGTTTTTATAATACTAGACTGGTTACCAAGGAAACAAGCAGAATGCATTGTTTATAGGCATGGTATATTTAGGGATCGGTCTGAGCATCCAACTTTTATATTTATCTTTCAAAAATTATATAAATTTATTGTCCGTAGGTGAAACAACTTGCTATTCAATGATAATCAAGCCAAATTTAATGTTTGAGTATATTTGTCCTTTGATAAGTCAGATGCAAATGGCAAGTGTCATTTTTCTGACATGAATGACGTAGAGTATATTGCCAGAGTGCAGTCTGCACTAAAAGAAATGGTGGTTTATGTAGTTTACATTGTAATTGATAGCTCATCAAAACAGCTCAAATCCAAATATGAATGAGCCTGAATTATAGCGCAATTAACTTTTTCATAGACTTTGCCTCCTTATGTTTAACTCACTCATATACTCAATTACAGAGCATGACCTTTCACAGATATAATTGTACTCATGACAACCAGGGAATCTACAGTGGCTGCTGTAATCCTCCAGAGGACTGTAAAAGTTGTGCAGGCTTGTGCTTAAATCATGTCTGCAACATTAACCATTCCTGAACTATGAGCCTGATTCAGTAAGGATCACGATTGCGATTACGCATGCAGATGGCTGATTGTTGAGTACTGCCCATGCGTATGTATTGCAGTGCGCGAAGGCATCACTGCGATTGCAGAGACCACGCAGACACATCGCAGAGTAATTGACAGGAAGGGGGCGTTTGGGGGTGTTGACGGGGGATTGGCCAGCAAAATGCTGGCATGTCAGTCAGGGCTGGCAACAGAAATCTTGGGGCCCGGTACATGAAGTATCTGTGGGACCCCTACCCACAGCACCATCCCCCTGGGCCTAAAAAACCCTGAACCCTCACACCGCAAGGTATATTTATTAGAAAGACTCACATAAATATCAGGACAAAGGTGACACGGAAAGGATAGTAGTAGGGACAGGGCTAGGACAGAGGTGACAGGACCAGGACAGAGGGGCAATGATAGAGGTGAGGGCCAAGACAGAACAGTGGTGACAGGAGAGAAGAGTGACAGGACAATGAAAGAGGGGACAGGGGTGACAGGGCCAAGACAGAACAGAGGGGACAGCAGAGAGGGGTGACAGGAACAGGAAAGAGGAGACAGGGCCAGGACAGTGGGGACAGGACAGAGGTGACAGAGCCAGGACTGAAGTGACAGGGATAGGACAGTGAGGGCAGTATAGGACAGAGGTGAGAGGGCCAGGACAGAGGAGACAAAACTAGGACAGAGGTGAAAGGTCCAGAGGTGACAGGAACAGGACATAGAGGACAGTGCCGGGACAGAACTCCCTCAACTTGGGCTCACTTGGCACCACCCTCCCTTCCCTTACTGGACACACTTTACAATGCTCCACATTTCACTGGGCACATTTAGCACCCATCCAACGCAAACTTAGCCCCTGGGTACAAACCCCTCCCCGAATTTGGGCACACAAAGCACCCCCCATCTTTTCATTACCGGGCACATTTAGAACCCCACCCCCCTTACCAGGCAGACTTACCCCTTTTCTTTTTTCTTAGTACTGGGCACACTCACTGTAGAGCCACCAGGTGCTGGCCGCATCTTGGAGTCCCGCTGTCTGGCTGCCATCCAGCACGGACACACAGCACGGCATGGGCACTCTGCAGTGCGAGTCCCTCCAATGTCCAGAGTCCCGCCAATATGTTCCTGAATAGTGCCTGACATCAAGGGCCAGGCCCTTCCACTCACTGGTACAGCGCAGTGGAGGAGCAGCGAGGGGAGGAAGGAGGGGTAACAGCAGGGGGTGGGACTTTGTAAAGAACCTCCTAGGCTCAGCCTCACTTCTGTCTGTAGTAGCAGGCTGCCGCTGAATGTCATAGTGTGACAGGCGCAGCGGCAGCCGGTAGCAGCATCAATGGACCCAGCAGCCGCTGCAGGGAGAGTGCCTCTACAGCCAGGCGCCTCTCTGCAGTGCAGGGTCTGTCAAGTGGTTTGCCACGGCCCCTCTGTACTTCGGAGCCTAGGACAGGGTGTACCCTTAGTATCCCCCTGTCGCCAGGCCTGATGTCAGTGCGTGTGAACACTCTTTCAGGGGCGTGCATTAATTAGCCATTGCAATGCCATACGCAGCTTGAGCTCTCACTGCGTACCGGAAGGTTAATAATTTCTGAGTAAGGTCTGACCTTGTGCAATTGTGCGTGAGGCTCTGATGGTACTTGATGTTACGATAGTTCCGCAGACTTGCAAGGTATTATGGATGCGGGTAAGTGGAAGTGGGCGTCCTTATGTTGGACTACAATGGCATTGGGATTGCAATAATTTGCCTATTTTCGCAGAGGGTCCACATGTGTTATCGCAGCTGCGATAACTGTTGCGATCCTTGCGGAATCAGGCCCTATGTACATTCATGATGCTGATGCTACCAAGGTGGTGTCATTGCTGCTAGTTTCCATACGCCTATATAATTGATTGTGCTTGTCACCTTGCTGAATATGTTTTACTGTAAATACTCATATAATCTGTACTAGATGCATGGGCATTTTTATGGCACCTGATTGGTGGTGCTCTTTTATGGAAGTGCCACTTAGAGTTAGGGTGGCACAGACAGGTGGCATGCATGTCTGCATTTCAAGTGGATTTATGTCTCAGTTTCATTGGAGGTCATTTCATTGTTCTCTGTTATTAGCATCTTGATTGTCTTAATATATAAACTTTTAACATCCTTTCAGGAGCACTGTATAATGATGATGACCTCATAAAGTGCTCCTAAAAGGTAAAGCATTTAAAAATCTGGAAAGTTCTATACTCATTGAGCGGCCTTGCTATTAATAATACAGGAGGCTGTGCAATGGAGAAGGCTTCTGCGGTACACAGAGGAGATACAGCTGTAAGAATGAAGACAAGATGCATTGAAGATTCTCAGAACTGCAGAAGTGTATAGAAGTCATGACAGAGGGAACCGACATATTGGAGCAGACATATGAAATCCAGGTAATAGACATAGGCCCTGATTCAGAGCCACTCGCGAGCGCTGTGCACTTGCAAGCGGCCCGATGCTGCTGCACTGCGCATGCGCCACAGCCGGCGTGTGCGAGCCCCGATGAGCGAGTGAAGTCGCTACGTGGCTCTCAACAAGACGAGGCGGCTGTCGATGGTGAGTGACAGCTCGCCCTGTTTTGTTGGCAGGTAGGGGGGTGGCTGGACAAACACAGGCGTTCCCTTAGGAACGCCTGGTGTTTGTTGGGATGCCTTACTGACATCACTACTGATGTCAGTAGTGGACTTCCTGCTCTATTAGAGCAGAAAGTCCACTCAGCCTTGCAGCAGCCTAGACCCTACCGTAGGGTCTCGTCGCAAGGCCGATGGTCACGATTATCGCGATGGTCTCCTGCAGGGCCGGATTAAGGCTTGTGGGGGCCCTGGGTCAACTAAGTTGTGGGGGCCCCCAGCAAGCCACACAGAGCCTACCCTCCCTCCCCCGCCACACATAGCCTACCCCCACGCTCCCTGATTACTTACATTCTGGCTCTGTGTTGTGAATGCAGCAGCACAGTCAGCGCTGCTGCATAGAGCGCAGAGCAGCTACTGAAGCTCTACATCAGTGATCAGCGTCACGGATAGGATGTGTCGCATGATGCTGATGAGGGGACATGGGAGCCGCTCTGTACTCTATGTGGCAGCGCTGACTGTGCTGTTGCATTCAGAACACAGATCAGCGGCAGCTCAGCCCCCATTGGGGAACAGGGGACATTGGACACCTGCTCTCCGCAGGGTCACCCTGACACTGTGTGGGCAGGGGCAAATACAGGATTATCTGGGAGGGGGGTTTACATATAAATATACTGTATAGATTAGGGGTGAGCGGGTTCGGATTTCTGAAATCCGAACCCCCCCCGAGCCCCCCCGATCCGAGGCCGATCCGAGTCAGGCTCGACTTTTCCCGCCTGACTCGGATCTGAAATCGAGGCAAAACGTCATCAAAAACGGTTTTGGATCCTATATAAGGTACCCGCGTCGGCGCAATTTTCTCACTTGGCTGTGGACAGTGAAGAGGGAGGGTGGGAGTTAGGGCTGGCTGGGCTGTGTAGTGTAGTGTAGTGCAGTGTAGTGTTGTGCTGTGCTGCGCTGCTGTTGTCCATAGGGGCTGTGTCCACTCCTCCAAAGTCCATAGGGGCTGGCTGGACTGTGTTGTGCAGTCAGTTGTCCATAGGGGCTGTGTCCACTAAAGTCCTGTGCAGTGTCCCAGTCCTAAAGGGGTGCTGTAGTGTTGTCCAGGGGGTGCTCTGTCCATCAGGGGTGCTCCCCCCCAAGTGCAAAAAAAAATATTTTCTGTGTTTGTGAATTGTGTGCACTGTGGCTGCACGTACATCAACAAAGGAGCAGCGCCAAGCGTGCGCCTGTGTCCCATTAGTAAAGGGCCGGCTGGCTTGTCCGTTAAAGGGTGCTGTAACCCCCAAAGTACACTCCAAACAAAAAAAATTTTTTTCTGTGTTTGTGAATTGTGTGCACTGTAGCCGTACGTGCATCATCAAAGTAGTGCCAAGCGTGCGCCTGTGTCATAAGTAAAGGGCCGTCTGGCTTGACCGTTAAAGAGTGATGTAACCCCCAAAGTGCACTCCAAACAAAATAAAACATATTTTCTGTGTTTGTGAATTGTGTGCACTGTGGCTGCATGTGCATCAACAAAGGAGCAGCGCCAAGCGTGCGCCCGTGTCCCAAAAGTAAAGAGCCGGCTGGCTCATTTCTTAAAGGGTGGTGTAACCCACAAAGTGCACTACTCTCCAGCAAAAATAAAAAAATATTTTCTGTGTTTGTGTGCGCCTTAGCCGCACATATATATCAAATCAATATAACATAAATGGAGGACCAAACTTTCTCCGATAAAAATAAAATAGGGAAAAATCAAGAACCACTTCCTCCTAGTGCTGAAGCTGCTGCCACTAGTCATGACATAGATGATAACATGCCATCAACGTCGTCTGCCAAGGCCGATGCCCAATGTCATAGTAGAGGGCACATACAATCCCAAATGACAAAGTTCAGGAAAATGACCTTAAAGAAAACATTTAAATCATCTGAAGAGAAACGTAAACTTGCCAATATGCCATTTATGACACGGAGTGGCAAGGAACGGCTAAGGTCTTTCCCTATGTTCATGACTAGTGGTTCAGCTTCACATGACGATGGAAGCCCTCCTCCCGCTAAAAAAATCAAACGAGTTAAGCTGGCAAAAGCACAGCGAAGAACTGTGCGTTCTAAGAAGATATCACAAATCCCCAAGGAGAGTCCAAGTGTGGTGGCGGTTGCGATGCCTGACCTTCCCAGCACTGGACGGGAAGAGGTGGCTCTTTCCACCATTTGCACGCCCCCTGCAAGTGCTGAAAGGAGCACCCACAGTCCACTTGCTGATATGCAAATTGAAGATGTCACTGTTGAAGTACAACAGGATGAGGATACTGGTGTAGCGGGCGCTGAGGAGGAAGTTGGCGAGGAGGATTCTGATGGTGATGTGGTTTGTTTAAATCAGGCTCCGGGGGAGACAGTTGTTGTCCGTGGGATGAAAAAGTCCATCACGATCATGCCTGGGCAGAAGACCAAACATTCCACCTCTTTGGTCTGGCAATATTTCTATCCAAATCCGGACAGCAACTGTCTTGCCATATGTACCATATGTAAAGGTGAAATAAGTAGGGGTAGGGACGTTAACCACCTAGGAACATCCTCCCTTATACGTCACCTGCAGCGCATCCATAAAAAGTTACTGTCAAGTTCAGAAACTTTGGGTAAGACCGTAAGCAGTCCAGGGAAACCTAAATCCCTTTTTCTTGTTTTATCCAAGGAATCGGTGGATGAGGAGGATGAGGACGACATCTTGCCTCCGTAGAGCCAGTTTGTGCAGGGACACATTAATTGCCAACTTGTTTTGTGGGGGCCCAAACGAACCAATTATTTCAGCCACAGTCATGTGGCAGACCCTGGCGCTGAAATGATTGGTTTGTTAAAGTGTGCATGTCCTATTTATACAACATAAGGGTGGGTGGGAGGGCCCAAGGACAATTCCATCTTGCACCTCTTTTTTTTCTTTGCAGTACTGTTTGGGGCCTAGTTTTTCAAACTGCCATCCTGTCTGCCACTGCAGTGTCACTCCTAGATGGGCCACGTGTTTGTGCCGCCCACTCGTGTCGCTTAGCATAGTCATCCAGCTACCTCGGTACAACCTTTTGGCCATAAAAACAATATTGTGAGGTGTGAGGTGTTCAGAATAGACTGGAAATGAGTGGAAATGAAGGTTATTGAGGTTAATAATAGCATAGGAGCAGAAAAACCCACAAATTCTGTGATTTTAGCTGTTTTTATGCTTTTTTTCAAAAAGATACAGATCCAAAACACAAAACCCAGAACCCAAAACACGGAAGGGTGGTTTTGGCAAAACCAATCCAGATCCAAACACGAAGAAAGATCCAGATCCAAAACCTAAACACAAAACACGAAAAGTGGCAGGTGCACACCCCTAGTATAGATATGTATATATATAGATATGTATATATATATATATATATATATATATATTGTGATAGAAGCACTGGAGAAGTGTGGAATGGCATCTATGTATGTCCTAGGTTCCTGTCATATGTGTTCTGAAACCCCCAGGAGAAGTCTGTTTGGGAAAAACAGATTAGAAATGTTGGCTTTAGAGAAATAGCATTATGTACCCAACCAGTTCTGATGACCCCTGATTTTGACAGAGAGTTTGTTGTACAAACCGATGCGTCAGATGTAGGCATCAGAGTGGTCCTGTACCAAAGCAAAGAGGGTGAAGAACACCCGATTTTCTTCTTAAGCCGGAAATTAAATGTACATGAAAGAAACTATGCTATGGTCGAGAAAGAAGCATTGGCCATAAAGTGGGCGTTAGAGACTCTCAGGTACTACTTGGTGGTAAGAAAGTTCAGATTGATCGCTGACTATGCCCCTCTGAAGTGGATGTCAGAAAACAAGGACAGTTATGCGAGAATAACGAGATGGTTCTTGGCATCACAAATCTTTAAATTTATGGTAGACCACAGGCCAGGAAGCCAGCTGGCCAATGCAGATGCTTTGTCACGTGTCCATTGTTTGAGGGCTGCAGTTGTTCCGCCCCACAGGTCAAAACAAAGGGGGGGGATATGCGATAGAAGCACTGGAGAAGTGTGGAATGGCTTCTATGTATGTCCTAGGTTCCTGTCATATGTGTTTTGAAACCCCCAGGAGAAATCTGTTTGGGAAAAACAGACTAGAAAGTCGACTTTAGAGAAAAGCCGGTTTGGGTCCTGGGGGTCCTGTGGATGTGAGGAGAGGGAGGGCTCCATCCACAGGCCACTCCAGGTTTTGGGCCTTTTGGCCTGGGAGCAGGCCAATTAGTGGTTTCACCTGGAACTGGCTCATAAGAGCTGTGTAATCTCTTGGTGCAGTGTCTCACACCTGGGAGAGCAGGCAGACTAGCCTGTTCAGAGACACTTGGTGATTATCCTTGTAAGTACCTTGCATGTGTTTTGTTGATGTTGAGGGCAATAGGCCCTACCATTACTGTAGAGAGGGAATCTGCTGTGTAGCTAGTGCCCAGCCAGGCTAGGTCTTATGTTTATGCTTTGTTTATGTTTATAATCATTTGGCACAATAAAGACTAGCACCGACCAGTTTGTACGAGAACCCCAGACTTGTATCCTCTTTCTATGGCTGCTGTGTGTGTAATAGGGAGTCCATCTACCCCAGGAGAGGAACCCCGTTCCTGACTGTATCACAATATATATAAAATATTTTTTTTTATTTATGCACGTGTGTATTAACCATACACATATATACGTAGCAAACATATATATAATATATATAAAATACACGCTAACACATATGCAGTATACACACACATAAACACATATATACACTAACACGGTATACACACACAAACACATACATACACACTAACACATATACACACATATACAGTATACACACACAAACACATACATACACACTAACACATACACACAAAGTACACACACTATAAATATATACACATTGACACATACATACACATATACACTCTAACATATACACAGTATACACACACTAACGCATACTGTATATACAATAACACGTACACATATACACATACATACATAAATAAAGCAGTACATATACACACTTACTTTTATGCAGCTGCTGCTCACATCCTTAGACTCCACCCATCGCGTTGTAATGCCGCGATTCATGGGTAATATGGGGGCGGGGCTTGCCATATTGGCTCCACCCCCTTTGGCCATGGTAGTAGCAAGGGGAATTGGTCCATCAGGGGGGTTTCTAGCTACTCAGAAACCCCCCCTGCGTGCTCTAGAGGTGGGGGCCCCTCTGTGTGTGGGGGCCTCAGGATGATCGCCGCTGTTGCCCTCCCCTTAATCCGGCCCTTGTCTCCCGGCCGCTCGCACAAGCTGTGGGTGGTCTCCCACAGCTTTGCGAGCGGCCGGAGAGCAAAACCCCCCCCCAAAAAAACACCCACAGACCCAGCGAGCATCCAGCGGCAGTGAGCGGGTCTGAATCATGGCCATAGTTAATCAGATAAGAGACATGGAAGGCATGCAGATATGTCCACATACACCTGTCCTTTTTGTGCGGCTGGTAGCAAGCGTGATTCACTATCGGACCTCCATCTTTTGCCTTATTACACAGGTTAGCGTCAGAATCACACACAGTGGCTGCACGCAATGCTAGCCCCAGTGTATGGGGTACCTGTGCATTGCTATCTTGAGGCATAAGCAATGCATCAAATATGCATATTTTGTGAAAATGTATGTGGCAAGACACATGGCATGGCTTAGTAGCAAAGTCTGTGGTGCGCCAAATATGGTTTGACACGATTTGGGGATAGGTGTATGTGGGCTCATCTATACATCAGGCCCGGCAACAAGGGCAGGATTGGACTGGACCACCGGGGATTCAGTGAAATCCCCAGTGGGTCCCATTGACCTTTAGCCACGCCCTCTTTTGCGGGAGGGCATGGTCTATGGTGCTGTTCCTATAGCAAGCAGTGCAGCTGCTTGTCGGGCAGTCATTAAGAATGGTAATAGATAGATCCCCTTCCGTAGATGTACCCTGATGTCATCAGTTACTGTCCAATGTCATTCCCTACAATCCACGGGGACATAGAGGGGGAATATAATCTTGTTGTGCCCGAAGCATGGTGAGTGAACCAAACCTGCGCGGGGACAAGTTTCTTCTTTGGTGGCCTTTATGGGCATATAACCACACTTCCGCCCTCACTCCACGTCACTTCCAGGTACAAATACTGAAGGGGATCTATACACTATCCATCAAGAATGTGACTGACCAGGCTGGCAGCTACACGCAGAGGACAGCGGCCAGGGCACACTGCAGCCAGACTTAGCACTGCAGTGCACTATTGGGTAATAAATCCCAGTAGTCACTGCAAAGGGGTCAGAGGAGCATATGCTGAGCTCTGATTGGAGGAGCCCATCACATGCTCCTCTGAGGCTACTGTTGTGAAGTGTAATTACCATGACTCTTGCTCTCCGGCTGTCTTAGGCTACTGTGGCTTCTGGTGAGTAGCATTACAGTATGGCATAGTGTGTGGGCACTACAGGTGGCATAATGTGTGGGCACTGTAGTGTGGCACAATGTGTGGGCATTACAGTGTGGCATAATGCCATACTGCCAAAAGCCATAACTAGACTTTTTGGTGCCCTGTGCCAGAAAGAGCATTGGTGCCCCCCCTACTTTTCAAAGAGGCATATAAGATGTGCACCCAAAAAAGGACCATGGCCTCATGAGGAAGAGCCAGGGAAAGATGGGGCAGCCAGGAGATGCTGGGGATGAAAGAAGAGGAAGCTACAGTACAAGTGAGATTGATAATAAGCAGAAAATTGACAGGCCCATACAGCTCCCTCTGCCCTGCGGTGCCCTGTGCCATGGCACATGTCACACCACTCTAGTTACGGCCCTGACATAATGCGTGGGCACTACAAGTGGCATAATGTGTTGGCACTAGTGTAGCATAATGTGTGTCTGCTGCATGAGGCATAATGTGTAGTCGCTGCAGATGGCATAATGTTTGGATACTACAGTGTGGAATAATGTGGGGGGGCATTACAGTGTGGTATAATGTGGGGGCACTATGGTGTTACATAATGTGGGGGCACTACAGTGTGGCATAATGTGTGGGCACTACAGATGGCATAATGTTTGGATACTACAGTGTGGAATAATGTGGGGGCACTACAGTGTTGTATAATGTGGGGGGACACTATAGTGTTGCATAATGTGGGGACACTACAGTTTGGTATAATGTGTGAGGCACTACAGTGTGGTATAATGTGTGGGGACTGGGTTGTAATATAATGTGTGGGGCACCACAAGAGGGCACCACACTGCAGTGTGGTATAATGTGTGGGCACTACAGTGTGGTATAATGTGTGAGGCACTATTGTGGGGCATAATGTGGGTGCACTACAGTGTGGTATAATATGGAGGACACTACAGTATAGTATAATGTAGATGCAATACACTGTGGCATAAAATGGGGCGCTGCAGTGTGGCATAATGTTAATACATTTGTAGTGGTCAGGGGTGCCAAGAGGGGGGGGCAAGTACTAGATGCCTGGGCTAGCTAGAGGGGCCCGGGTCCGGCACCACCCCCCCTCCCTCTTACATCACAACAGCCCAGCACACGCTGCTGTATGCTGGGCTGCACTGGGAAACTGATCACAGCTGCAACAGTCTCCTGTGCCTGTGGGGGAAGTGATCACACTGATCACACTGATCACGCCCCCCACAAGCTATATGCTGGGCTGAGGGGCCCCTCCCCAGTGAGTAGCACCGCAAAAATGTATTTGTTTTTCCCCCTAAGGGGGCATGACCATGTATGTTGCAATTAGGCCATGCCCCCTTCACCCAGGCCTGGCATGCCTGGTAGTGGTCTCATTTACCCACAACTGACCAGCATTGTAAGGGTTACTGGGTGGCTCACCACTACCTCCCTGACTCCTCCATACTCACCACTATCTCTCTGCACTACCTCCCTGACCCCTCCTTACCAAACACTATCTCTCTGCACTACTTCCCGACCACTCCATACTCACCACCACTACCTATCTGCACTATTCCCTTGACCCTTCGATACCAAACACCTTCTCTCTGCTGTTTGTACTATACCCCTGGCCCCTCCATACCAAACATGGCACTGTCTACATGATGTGAGTTTCATAGTATTCTATTTTTAGTAGAGATGAGCGGGTTCGGTTTCCAGAGTTCCGAACCCACCCGAATTTAGCATAACCGAGTCGGATCCAAACAGGCTCAGAGTTTCCCGCATTACTCGGATCTCGAAACCGAGGCAAAACGATAGAGTCGGAAATCTTGCGGTTCGCGAGCTTTCATCTCTATGATCAATGTAGTATATAAGAGTCTTGAAAAAGTCTCTTGCCAATAGAGACGAAACGCGTTGACGTCATTGCCTTCCATCCTCCTGTTGTTGATTGTACACCTGCCTTCATGGAGAAACCCAGAGAGCCAACCAACCATAGAGATACAGACAGCCTAAAGCCGCAGTGTGCAGAGCGCACATCTCCAGCCATCCCGCTGCGAAACGCACTCTCTGTTCCACCTCCACCAGAGAGAAAAGGACTCTCCATCTGTTGCGGCAACCAGCATCTGTGCCGGCGGTCACACACTACAACCAATATGCTCTCCATCCACAGGGAACTCCGGACCACCTTGTGGGACAAAACTATCAGAGCACACCACTCATGCTGGGACGCCAGCACAGCTCATCGCTATCCCACTCGGACCACAGGTATATGCAAAATACAACTTCTCACTGCCAAATACTGTATATGGATTTTAAAGTACAGCAAGTGTAAAAAGCATATTCATATGCAAAGATACATTCAACTCTAATCACTTGTTACAATTTCACTGGAAATGAACTCTTTCACACGATCAGCAATATTGTAACCAGTTTATTCCTACCAGACTTTTCATCTTGCTAAAATTTAATCTCCAGTGCATAGTTTTATATGTGCAGTATATGTCTTGTATGTTAAATGACACTTTTATTTTCATGCTCAGATTAATTGATTTATCAATATATTTTAATATTTGTTACATTTATCAGTAAATATTGCTTTTATCAAGAAATTTAATTCTTGTGTATATTTATATGCCGAATTGATTTGTCAACAGCAGTGATCCTAGCGCAATGCTTGTGTTGTTTGTTTGAATCTATCTCATTTAGGGAGTCCACAACAGACTCCCAAACATTTGCTGCAGATCACTGGACAAAGTAAAAAGATTATATTAGCGCCGGGAGTCAGGTAGTCTTCTACCATTGTCCTATTGTGAGCTGTGAGGTCACCAAAATTGACTGGAAATGAGTGGAAATAAATGTTATTGAGGTTATTAATACTGTAGGAACAAAAAAAGGCACATTTTATGTGATTTTAGCTGATTTTTGATTTTTTAAGAAAAAAATCCAGATCCAAAACCAAAACATGAAGACAAAACACCAAGGAAAAAAAATCCAAAACCAGATTCAGATCCAAAACCATGGGAGATCCAGATCCAAAACCAAAACACGAGGGACGGTGCACATCTCTAATTTTTAGTAAATAAAAGTGTCATAAATTATACCAATACTTTTTTCCGCAATCACATGGCAAGGCAATAGCACGCCCACTATGTCTTAGCGTGCGATTGCTGTGTGTATTCAGATGCCCACTAGCCTGTCTTAAGACGCCCACTTGCCCTCGTCATGTCCAGGAAGTGTATGCAACCATCGAAAGCACTCGCAGTACTTGTGGCTGACCTTACCCTACCGCAAGCACTGTGAGTGATTCAGTGTGATTTTCAACCATGTGACGTGCACTATGATGCTGCGTCTTAATTATGCACGCCTCTTAAACGCCTGTGTTCGCACCACCATTCCCCCGTTTTCATCGACCAACCCCTGTCACCACCCACAAATGGCATGTCCTGTCACTCATTCTAGCGAGCTGTCTATGCGCAGCGAGCGAATGCTTTCCGATCGCCTGGACTAGTTCACGTATGCGCGTACGCATAAGCAGATTCCAAACATCGGCTGGCTGCATGTGAACGCAGCCTTGCGAGCGGGTCTGAATCGGGCACCCTATTCCCAAATCTGAATCAGGCCCTTTCCTATGGTCCCAGGCACACAAAAGGTGACTTGTTTAAAAAAATGACTCTTTTAAAAAGCATAAAAATGTAATAAAGCTATTTTGTTTAACATACTGTAGGAAACCTTCACAAAGGATGATCTGTACTATTGTAATGTACAAAAAAATAACACTTTTTCTACTACTGCTTTCTTGAAATAAATGGATCCACTATACTTTTCAGATACAGTTGCAAATTAGTCATGATGCTTTGCAGGGGGTCATGGGCTTATGAATGTTTACTAATGCGATCTGTCATCGTCGTCCCCACAAACACATACACTAAAATGAGATGTAATGCAGCAAAAGTATATTTTTTTAAGCGTCTTCTATATACAAGTCCAGTTCAGTGATAAATATTCATAATGTGTGCTGTGTAATTTATTCTTTACTTCTTTACCAGGAAGATCACATATAACATAAATTATGTATAAAGAAACTGAAGAGCTGTTCTTCACACTTTTGTAAGTATATGTCAGACCAAGGGTACATCTGAGTGTCTGGGACATTTCTCTGTGTTCCGAACACAAACACACACAGAGCCTAACACCCATATAATAGGAACGCTTCACCTCAGGTGACCTCATGTGTTTGGCTCTGCGCCAGTGGACTGCAGGCTTATCAGAGCCCTGTTTACATTCATATCATAGAAACTACTTGTGTTCCCGTTAGGGTTCAAGAACAGACAGAACAACAGGGCTGAGGAGAGGACAGACAAATGTAAAGACACAATGTACCCAGATGAAACCTATTGGAATTGTAAAGAATCATTAACTGCTTCATTCCACAATGTAAATGTGTTGTCAACATAATGTGAATGAGTTCATACTGCACAGGCAGCACTAGATAATAGAAAGCAACAGAACAGGGGAACACATTGCAATCTGTTTGACCTGTGACGACCAAGCATTTTTTCAGCTACTCTTTGAATACATTAGGATCAGAAAAAAATCCCTTTAATATAAATTGTACAGCAGTGCTGAACTGACGATCTGATATCCACAGCTGGCCTCAAGTGAACTGTGCAGTTTGCATAACAGAGCGTGATTAATGTACAGATATAGGTTGAACCATATTTTTCTGTATTCCGACTATCTTATTTCCTAGGTCAGAAATGCAAATCTTTCTGTTTCTTGTGATATCGTTTAGGATGCAAAAATAATTTGTTTTTTCCCACACAATCAAGTCCAATCCATTACCATTTACCATATTGTTTATTAGCGATTGTGGTTCTTTAGCTCTTCTGTTTTCCACCTTCACCACAGTAGGCTCCCTTTATAAGTGTGTCCTATAAATTTATGTTAATATGATAATCAGATCTAAGATATCCTTCTACATTTTGTTTTACATTCACTCAGTTGTACACGGTATAGCTATTAAATAACGAAACTGATGCTATAACTTATGTTCAATTATATTAAATACATTTTAACTCTGGTCCCATTTTATGTACTCCGCTTCTGCATCCACACACCGCTGTATTCTAATTTTCCATTGGTCAAAACAGAGCTGCAACTCATTATTGCTGGCCATACACCTGCACTATTTCGGGCCCATTTCCCGATTTTCGACAAGTCCTTAAGATGGATCCTGTGAAAATCGTGTATTTTTGGAGTAATGTACTATCCGATGCGCGCTCCCGCAGCTCCTAAAACAGATCGTATGATCAGATGTGCAACACATATGTTCCATCCTATCGTGTGCAGATCATATCGTGTATTTTGTGAATGCGATGCATCGTGCGTCCATTCAAGTCATTTCAATACATTTTTCCCTGATGAGCGCATGAGGCACACGATTGATCGTACGACAGATCGTGTGTTTGGAAAAACAACAAATATGCCACCGGGACTGTCAGGGAGCTTCGGGGAGTCGGATGGTGAATCTGATCTGATGCTGGTCGCGCAGGTGTATGGCCAGCTATTATCTGTCAGCTGTCTCAACAGCTCCATCGTTTTCTTCTTTACCTCAGTAACTGATGCAAAACGGGTTTCCTTGAGTATAGATGTGACTTAGGGAAAAGAAAGAGGTCACACGGTGCTAGGTCTGGAGAGTATGGAGGGTGTTCTAGCACTACAATCTGTTTCTCAACCAAAAACTGAAGAGCTGTGTGGGTTGGTGCGTTGTCCTGATGGAGGATGAAACCATTTTTCCACAACTCTGGCCTCTTTCTTCTAATTCGTTCCCACAAAGTAGTTAGAACATATTTGTAGTAATATTGATTCATCATTCAGATGTGGAGTCGATGGTCAATTTGAACAAATTAAAAAAATGTTTCCACATATTCATTTGTGTTTGATATGCAAGGCCTTCCGGGATGTTCATAATCTTTGACATACTCATGATTGTCACTAAATCTTTTGTGCCTTTCAAACACCCGTGCACATTACATACAGTAAGCCTCAGTTAGCATATGGAAAAATTTGGTGGGTGTTATGTTCAATTTAAACACGTTGCTCTACTTTTGAACTAGCTTTTTTACGACGCACGGGAAAAACACAACTTCTTCAAGCGTTGTGTGGCAGCAAACTATCTGTGTGAGAGGGGTGAGACTTGCAAAATTGTTTTGGGATAGTTCAGGGTTAATATTCCCCCAGCCCTTTTTATCTAGTACAGTATGGTTTATCCTTTACAAGTACAGTCTCATTATTTAATAGCCACACCTTGTACGTAGAACAAATATAAGCAAAGATAGCTCTAAGCTCTAGTAGTGAACATAATACATGTACCTGACAGGCTATCATATAGCTCAATGGTCATCCAGGCCTAAGGGACTGCAATTTTTTGGGCAACAGATAATTGACCTTTTGTAACTAGTCTTTCTTTGTATATGTAGTCACACACTATTCAACAATTGTGATATGTTGCCATGTGTTGTGTTCACCAGCGATGAACACAACACAGCAATGAGTACAGCTTGATTTGCTCTCAAAATATCATCAGTAGTTCTCTATGAGAACCGGTGTTACAATAGTTAGCTGCAGATTGAAGAAACATAGTATAAACCATTACTGTTGAATTCATAACCCATCCAGAGGGTTTTTTAACTTGGAGAATTGTAATGATTTTGGTCACAGTGACCTCCTACGGGCAGTTTTAACAAGTCCCCAAGTTGCGTTCATCCTTCCCGTGAGCACCGCGGAAGACAACACCACATCACCTGTAGATATGTACCTTGTTAATGGTAACTTATATTTCCTCCTTTGTGCCATGCAAATCCAGGAAGATGAGGTTGTCGGAAAGTGTGTGATGGGATATGTGGTACATTGATAATAATTTCAATAAATAAAACAAAAATAAATCATGTAAATGTTATCAAAACTAGATCATTACGAGGAACAGGCACAAATTTTACCAGTTTGAATGAATGCCCTTTATTTGCTGCCCCCTAAATCCTGCTAACGTACAGTAGCTGCTTACTGTATTTTTTATGTAGTTAATGTTTTTGAAATAGAGACCTAGATATCTGTGTAACATGAAGTTTGCTCATTTTGGGGTCTATTTACTAAGCAGTGTTAGGAGACAGAGTGAAAAGTGATAAGAAAGTGATAAGGTGCCAGCCAATCAGCTCCCAACTGTAATTTTTCAAACACAGCCTGTGAGATGACAGTTGGGAGCTGAGTGGCTTGCACCTTATCACTTTCTTATCACTTTTCACTCTGTCTCCTAACACTGCTTAGTAAATAGACCCCTGAATCCCTTACTTTCTTATAAATGCTAATGTAAATACTTCAGCATATTTTGTCTATTCATAAAGTTCCCCTACAAAAGTTTTCAATCATGGTGACTAAATAAGGATAATTATTTTCTACCCTGATAGCTAAATGATAGCATACTGGTGCTCCAGCCAATCAGCTCCTAACTGTCATCTGTTTGAAAATGACAATTGGGAGTTGATTGGTTGGAGCACTATTTATCATACCCAACGAGTTTTATCTCTCATTGTGACTAATAAAACTCATTGAGAAATGAGGCCCTAAGATTGGAGATGGCAAGAGTGGGTGTATACAATGGTGTGTGAAAGGATGCAGATGTATTGTGCAAGAAGAAGTGAGCAGATTAGTTGTATGTTAAGTTATATATGATTAGCATATCAGGGGCACCGAGGAGGAAGGGGGCCGTGTAGTAATTACACAGGCTTGGGCTTGATATTTGTCAGCGGCAGCAGCCTGTCTCTCTCCAGCCCAGCACACTCAGCATGTAACAGCTCTGTACGGCCCTCTAGGATATATAATAAGTGGTAAAGGGGAGACTTGGAATAGAGAAATAAAGATTTGGTTGCACTTTGGCTTGATTGAGCCATGTATATTGTTCCCTTGTTAGAGTCAGAGATATGGTTGGGATGAAGCTATTTGTCTTTTAGATAGTTTTCATTTACCCACTAGGCTATTGCATGTTGTGCTTGTAGGAATCTTAAATTAGCAAGGGACTTGCTTGAGGATGTCAGGTTTAAAATGGATGCCAAAATACATTTAGGCCACATGTAATGGTACCTTCACTTTGTCTGTGCTTCTAGGTTTGGCATCTCTCCACTGCGGTGGTACTTAAGAAGATGCCTGGTAAGGACAGATTTATCCAGCACCTGTCTTATACCTTATGGAGAGTCAGAGTCAGTAAATGATGCAATTCTTCTAGATTGTTGTAGGATAGTTTAACAGACATTTGATGAGGCTCCTGCATTGATACCTAGTTTAGGGACAAGGGCTTTGCTAAGCTGGATATTTAGTCAGCTTTTTTTCTCCTTCAGCTTCACCCTGATTCAATGAGAAATGTAACCAATTCTTGCACTTGGTGCACTTGTCATGCTGGAATAGTCCATCACTTAGATGATTTTCCCTATAAAGTGGACATTTGTGTTTTGGGTAATGAAATTGATACATTAATGAAGTTTTGCCGTCTTCTATCTGATGAAGTTAAACAGCCTTTTGCACAGAGTGAGGAATGATTAGACTCTGAGAAGGTTTTTCTGCGTGGATTCAGTCTTTATTAGGTCTTTCTAATTTTGCTTACTGCATCATTCCCATCAGGTGCTTTTTTTGTTACAGGTTGGAGAGGGCAAAGATGTGAGTCACCAAGCTCCATCATTCAGTTTGTTTGTCAAAGGAGATCAAGAATTTTCTCAAATTTTGCTGCCTATTTTGAAGGGTAATGGTGTGTGGCCCTTTGAACTTCTCCAAGGCATACTGAGGGTCTTATTGCCAACCTGCTTCTATTGGAGCTCTTTTGAATTATTGCGACCATTGAGCTGTGGGCTCACAAGTTGAGAAACCAGAACATATGTTTTGGTGTGACAATTAGGGGGTTGTTCATGATGTTAACAATCAGCAGGTATGTTCTCCCATTGCCTTATGGTTGTTAGAATGTTCAGTACTTAAATGGAAGCCAATATCTCATTCAGAGCCAAACATGTGCCGTGACTTGATAATGTGACTACAGATGTTTTGTCCTGTTTTAACTGGGTTAAATTTCACAAAATGGCACAAGAAGTCAATCCCATGGTCTAATTATCACTTCTTATATTTGGGAGATTAAGAAGATTAAAGTAAATTTTCACCCTGGGCTCCACATGGTCTAGAACAGGGGTAGCCTACCCTGGTCCTAGAGAGTTGGCAACAGTGCATGTTTACCAGGTCTCCTCACAGAATCACAATTTAAATAATTAGCTGCACCTGTGGATCTTTTCAAATGTGTTAGTGAGTAATGAATACACCTGTGCACCAGCCAGGTGGTCTGGAGAATGTGAACCGTTGTAGCTCTCGACGACCGAGGTTGGCTACCCCTGGTCTAGAACCAGCCCTGCTCGTTGCAGAGTCTGATTGGCTGCTGATTCCCCAGAGGTTTTATATGGTTGTTGCTAGCACTGATTCAGGTCTCAGGTGATAAACAGTTTAGAATTACATCAGCTTCTTATTAGTTGGATATCCCACCTTCCTGCCCTATTTTCTTGTTATTGCAGTTATTCTCATGTTTTGCTTGTTTCTTTGCTCAAACTTATTCTTCCCAATTAGAGGAGGCATAGCTGGGTAAGAACACATGTGGCACAAGAGGTAGCTGTGTGACACTTACCCTTTGAATCTTGGCAATTTTGTCTTGCCTGTGCAGGAAGCTCTGTATACTCCTATGCAAAGGTTTCCAGACTATGCCAAAGTAAGGGGAGGGGCATCTTCCATAGCTTAAGTTGTGTCAGGAAGAGGAGACACTTCAGCCTTCCCCCATTTGTATAAGTTTATTAACTAGAGTTGATTGATTGCGTTTATATTTTAAGCAATAAAAGCTGTGACCTTTACACTAATCAATAGTGGCTGTGTGTTTATTTTGCTTACATTTTTTGCATAAGACATTTATTGCATGATCATAAACCACCGAGTGCCCTATGAATCTAGCAGTGATGTTAAGGGGTTGAAATGATCAGAAAAGGAGGAGCTAATTGTAAAGAAACAGACAGAACATAGAAAAGTAAAATGACATCTGAGGTTACAGATCATCACATCGATATACAAACCAAAAGAACAAACCCAAAAATCAAAATAAAAAAATAATAATGATCCTTCTGAATGAAGCTAGTTTTTTTATTAAATATTGACGGTTTATCAAGGGAATTCAATTACATCTCTTTCCCATGTCATCCAGTGACAGCAGTTTCCCATTGAAAATAATTGATAATGCCGTGTTTATGTAAGTAAAATTGTTCTGGTCTAGATTGATAGTGCAGGGTCTATGTAAGTAAAATTGTTCTGGTCTAAATTGATAGTGCAGGGTCTATGTAAGTAAAATTGTTTTGGCCTAGATTAATAGTGCAGGGTCTATGTAAGTAAAATTGTTCTGGCCTAGATAGCCTAAAGTGGTTGAAAAAGCAACATAAAAGAAACATTGATGGTTTCTAAGTGGGTCAAAGTGGGTGAAGTATATCTGAAGAAGGTACTTTGATGCAGTTTTTCTGTAAAAACAAGTACAGTACTTATGATAAACTCAACTGACATTTGCAAAGTTCAATGCAAGAGGCCTTCATTTGCTACAAAAGCTGCGCCAAACACTACTTGGATCAGAAAGAAATAGGTCCCTATGGGTTAGTGAACAAAGGGCCTGATTCAGAGCCGCTCGCAAAAAGCGAGCGCTAGCTCTGAATCAGGGCGGCCACTTTTTTTTTTAAAACTGGCTACCTGGATGCTCGCATAGCTGTGGGTGACCACCCACAGCTTTTACAAGCGAGCAGGTGATGGTCGCGATGGTTTGATGACACGCATTTGAATTAGGAGGAAATCCAGCTAGAAGGTGCAGTCTTGCACATCCACAAGTAAAGCTCCCCAGTATTTCTGTGCTACATGTAATAGTATGCTACATCTGGCCCAGTGTGTTATTGTGTTTCTGGGCCTGTTTCAGATATGTACGCTAATGTAATCACAGCTGTGATCCTGCACACAGCTACTGTGCGGTAATATGCAGACACCGGGATATGAATCAAGACGCCCCTCTGGGCCATCGCAAATTCAAGCAACTGCGTACATCTGAGTAGCCTTATGGTCACGCAGAATTACCACCTGAACTAAAATGTGACTGGCAGTGGCTTCCCATTGGAAGCTCAGCCTGCCAGTCACATACACAACATGCAGCCCCAGGGGGAGGTGTCTCCTCACCCTAGGACTGCCAGTCCAGGCTGCTATTGGCAGAGAGCAGCTTCCAGTAGGATGCCGCTCCTCTGCATTTCGGCCAGCCCTACCTGGCTACTAGGGGGCTGCAGTTGACGCAGCCCCTAGTAGATGGTATATGCGCATGCATGGCTCACCACTGCTAGTGCGCACGTGCCAGTACCAGCGCGTGTCAGATCTATTACGCAGGCGCCGGCACCCGTCTGGGAGGTGAGTGCCTCCCCTGTCCCCCTCTCCCTCTCGGCAGCGACAGCCCTCCTCATCCAGGAGGGTAGGAGCCGCCGCTGGTCACAACACGCCTGATTTTTTTTCCACCACTCTCCATAACCACCCCAAACAGCCCCTGAATGTGACACATTGCAAACAAATCCTCAATGCAAGAGTGGCATCGCTAATATACTTTGGCGCATACGCAGTGCAACTATGACAGGCCCTCTGTGTATAGATAAAATTCATTTGGAAACTGACATAGATACATCAAAAGCTGATATGGTATCTTGCCTAGGGCACAATAGTATCTTAATCAGGCTCTAAGCTGCCCTTTCACAGTTTTCAACAAAAGGGTGGATGGGTAATACACTGAACAGACTTTGGGCCTGATTCAGACCCACTCGCGAGCGGCTGTCCGCTCGCAAGTGGGTCGATGTTATGGACTGAGCATGCGCACGATGGAGGGAGCTCCGTCGTGCGCATGCGCCAGACGCGACGAGCGAAGGAAAGTCCTTCGCTCGTTGTGTCCGATCAAAGGGGGCGTGCTGTCAATGTTGATTGACAGCACGCCCCCTTTGGTGGGCGTGCCGGGGGCTGCCTCCCTGACGGGGGCGTTCCTAAGGGAACGCCTCCCGTCAGAAGCCGGCCCACTGACATCACTAGTGATGTCAGTGGGAGTGATTTTGGCTCTGATAGAGCCAAAATCACTCCTGAGCTTGCGGTTGAAAACCTCAACCGCAGGCTCCGGCTCGCAAATTCGATGGTCGCGATGGTCTCGACCATCGCGACCATCACAATGCACGCTCGTATAGCCTGTGGGTGGTGACCCACAGCTATACGAGCGTCCAGGAGGACGCTCCATGAAAATGGAGCCCGGCCCTCATTCAGAGCGTGCGCTCTGCTCAGAGCGTACGGCTCTGCTCAGAGCGTACGGCTCTGAATGAGGGCCTTTATTCAGTAAATAAGCTTCACTTATTTTCTGTATATTATTTAGTTTTTCCTAACATTAGTAGTGTGCTTAAGTAGCCTATGCCCTAATAAGATTCTGTAGCTTCTGCTTACATTCAACTGGAGACTGGGTAGCTCTTCTAGACCTTAGGATTCTATTTACTAAGCAGTGTTAGGAGACAGAGAGAAAAGTTCTAAGGTACCAGCCAATCAACTCCCAACTGCCATGTCACAGGCTGTGTTTGAAAAATGACAGTTGGGAGCTGATTGGCTGGCACCTTATCACTTTCTTATCACTTTTCACTCTGTCTCCTAACACTGCTTAGTAAATAGACCCCTTAGACTTCCTTCTTCAATCCCATCCTAGTTTATTGATCAATGCCTCCACTCAAGCCTTTTTGTACAGGTTGAGTCTCCCATATCCAAAATGCTTGGGACCAGGGGTATTTTGGACATCGGAATATTCTGTATTTTGGAATAATTGCATACCATAAAGAGATATCTTGAGGATGGGACCCAATTCTAAACACAGAATGCATTTATGTTCTATATACACCTTATACACACAGCCTGCAGGTAATTTTATACAATAGTTTTAATAATTTTGAGCATCAAAAATAGTTTATGTACATACATGAAATTTTGTTATGTTTTATATACACAGCCTGAAGGTTATTGTATACTGTATTTTAATAATTTTTTGCTTTAAAAAAAGTTTGTGTACAATGAACCATCAGAAAGCAAAGGATTCACTTTCTCAGTCATGTTAAAAATCTTCCGCATTTCGGAATATTCCGTATTTTGGAATATTTGGATATGGGAGACTCAACCTGTATAGCTCTTACAAATTATCAGCAGTCCGCTTGGGTAACCCCTAGTCTTTGATGAAGTTACCCCCTTGAGCTTTATCCGTTTAGCCACTTATACATTAGAGATGAGCTGATTCAGTACTCAGAGAACCAAACCCACCCGAACTTTCAATTCCGAGCCGAGATCCGAAGTGGCTCAGGTTTTCCCGCCTGACTCGGATATCAAAACGAGGCAAAACGTCATCATCTTCTCACTGTTGGATTCTCGCGGGTTTTGGATTGTATAAATGGTTCCCCGCGATCGCCACCATTTTCATTCCAGCTGTGGACAGTGGAGAGGAAAGAGGGGGCTGTGATCGCTGTGCTGATAGGGGCTGGCTACTGTTGTCACTTGTATCAGGGGCTGGCTGCTTAATGTTCATAGGGGCTGGCTGTTGTCCATAGGGGCTGTCTGTCTGTTGTTCATAGGGGCTGGCTGGCTGTGCTGCTGTATTGTCTAGGGGGTGCTCACTGCTCTGTCCATCAGGGGTGCTCTTCATCTTCACCCCCAGTGTGAATCAGCCCAATAGTGCCCCTGATTCACATTACACCACATAGTAGTGTCCCTTATGTTACGACACACAATAGTACCCCTTATACACAATGCCAATAGTATTGCCCCTTATATACACTATGGCCACAGTAGTAGTACCACTTATACACAATGCCCACAGTAGTACCCTTTATACACAATGCCCACAGTAGTACTGCCTCTTACACAATGCCAACAGTAGTGGTGCCCCTTACACAATGCCAAAGTAGTAGTGCTCCTTACACAATGCCCACAGTAGAAGTGCCCCTTACACATAATGACACACAGACACACTATACTTACCTGCCCGCTGCTGTCCGACAGCTCCTCTCATCCATCATGACGTCTCCTCCTACACACACTGTGGGAGCTAGAAGATGGAGCTCAGAAATGAGCTCCAGCCTCTGGCTGCAGGGAGAGAGATGCCAGGCACATGCTGGTATCAAAATCTCAGCGGGCACCCGGCATATAAGGAATGTGGCAGTAGCGCCTATCCAGCCTGGCACCACCCTGCTGGCGACAGACACCTCCCACATGGGTCACCCTCTCTTTAATCTCCCGGGCTGTGAGAAAAACAAGCAATTTCAAACATTTTAAACAGCAAGTAAAGCTGTAGGATATTATTAGTAAAAGCTGTACAGTATATTACTGAGCTAAATCATGACACTATAAACAAAACCGATAATTTATTCAGGCAGCAGTGCATGACCATTCATGTAAACTCATGTACAACATTACTATTAGTTTGAAATACAGTAGGCACATCTTAGTATGAAAATAGATTGCAGCACTGTGTAGCTTGGGTGGAGTTAATTTTAAATGAAAGGTGACAGCTAGATAATGCAGAGACTGTTGTAGTTATCCCCAGATAATATAGAGAGCGTTGAAGTGACCATAAGATAATATAGGGAACATCCCAGTGACTGCCAAATAATGCAAAGAGCATCGCAGTGACAGCCAGATAATGCAGAGAGCGTCGTAGTGACCACCAGATAATGCAAAGAGCGTCGCAGTGACCGCTAGATAATGCAGAGAGCATCGTAGTGACCACCATATAATGCAAAGAGTGTTGCACTGAATGCCAGATAATGCAGAGAGCGTTGCAGTGAACGCCACATAATGCAGAGAGCGTCACATGAACGCCAGATAATGCAGAGAGCATCGCAGTGAATGCCAGATAATGCAGAGAGCGTTGCAGTGAACACCAGATAATGCACAGATCGTCGCAGTGAATGCCAGTTAATGCAGGGAGCATTGCAGTGACCACCAGATAATGCAAAGAGCATCGCAGTGACAGCCAGATAATTCAGAGAGCATCTCAGTGACTACCAGATAATGCAAAGAGCGTCACAGTGAACGCCAGATAATGTAGAGAGCGTCGAAGTGACCACCAGATAATACAGAGAGCGTCAGTGAATGCCAGATAATGCAGAGAACATCGCAGTGAATGCCAGATAATGCAGAGAGCATCGCAGTGAATGCCAGATAATATAGAGAGTGTCACAGTGACCGTAAGATAATACAGGGAACATCCAAGTGACTGCCAGATAATGCAAGAGCATCGCAGTGACAGCCAGATAATGCAGAGAGCATCGTAGTGACCACCAGAAAATGCAAAGAGCGTCGCAGTGACCGCCAGATAATGCAAAGAGTGTTGCACTGAATGCCAGATAATGCAGAGAGTGTTGCAGTGAACAACAGATAATGCAGAGAGTGTCGCAGTGAACGCCAGATAATGCAAAGAGCATCGCAGTGACCACCAGATAATGCAGAGTGTTGCACTGAATGCCAGATAATGCAGAGAGCGTCGTAGTGACCACCAGAAAATGCAAAGAGCATCGCAGTGACCACCAGATAATGCAAAGAGTGTTGCACTGAATGCCAGATAATGCAGAGAGTGTTGCAGTGAACAACAGATAATGCAGAGAGTGTCGCAGTGAATGCCAGATAATGCAGAGAGCGTCACAGTGAACGCCAGATAATGCAGAGAGCGTCGCAGTGAATGCCAGATAATTCAGAGAGCATCGCAGTCACCACCAGATAATGCAAAGAGCGTCACAGTGAATACCAGATAATGCAGAGACCGTCGCAGTGAACGCCAGATAATACAGAGCATGTTGCAGTGAATGACAGATAATGCAGAGAGCATCGCAGTGAATGCCAGATAATGCAGGGAGCATTGCAGTGAATGCCAGATAATGCAGAGAGCATTGCAGTGACCACCAGACAATGCAAAGAGAGTTGCAGTGACCGTCAGATGAGCACCGCAGAGAGACACAGTGATGCAGAGAGCGCCACAGAGACCAACAGAAAATGCAGAGAGCATAATTGACTCACATAGAACAGATAACATGAATACACCTCTCACACACACACAAACACACACAAAAAATAATAATACCCAAGCACACACATTAATACACCATCCCCAGCACAGACAGTATTAACCTTCCCCCAGTAAAAAAAACAACAAAATAAATACAACCCTCTCCTTTGCATAAATATACCACTCCCTAGATATTATTTAAACATTTTTCCCCATCCACTACTAGAACATACCAGAAAGAGGAAGTGTCTGGTCCCTGTGGAGCTCCAAGCCAGGGTACAGAAAGGAATATAATTCAGAGACAGGAGCCTGGGAAAGGGGTGGAGACTTGGGGGAAGTGGGTGGGGTCTTGGCAAGAACAGGAGAGAGTTGATTAGAAGAGTCAGACAGGATATATGGGTGGGTGGGGTCTTGGGGTGAGGGGCGGGGTCTTAGCCAGGAGGGAATAGAATACTGTAGTCAGTCAGGGTAGATGAGGGGGTGGAGACTCTGTGTGAGGAGTGGAGTCTTGGCTAGGGACAGGCAAAGAGTATATTCAGTATATGTCAGAGTAGTGACAGACAGGAGGGGCGGAGACTTGAGGTGAGGGAACAGAGCAAGTCAGGGACAGAAGATTCAACAGAACAGAAGAACACAGTCAGGGGGAGGTAGTGACAGGTAGAAGATTGGTTGGGGTAGAGACTCGTGGATCTCAGGCAGGAAGGGAGAGATCCTGAGCAGGCAGCTGTTCAGAGAGGACACAAAGTTGGGAAGTAACAAGTCCAGTACAGTCACCTGGCACCCTGCCTAGCCTGCGATCTGCAGGGGGTGGGACTGTGTGAAGAGCCTAAGCTTGGCTGTGCTTCTTTGTAGCAGGCTGCCGCTGCCTGTCTTACAGTTTGACAGGCACAGCAGCAGCTGGCAGCAACTGCTGGGAGAGTGCCTCTTCAGCCTGGCGCCTCCCTGAAGTGCAGGTTCTGCTGAGCAGTTTGCACCAGCCCTGGGTTCAACGACCACTAACTAACTAGCTATGTTTTTTTTTATGTCCTTGTACAGGTTGGGAAATGTAAATATGGAAGCTTTGCAAAGGATTATTTTACAGTCAATTGTTTTGGAAAGCACTCTTCCTGGTCCCCTTCTGGGATGAAAAAATCCACTCCCAGCAGCAGCAGGCATGGCACTCAAGGATTCTTCTGGGGCAAGGACTGATGTGAATGAGTGAAATATTTTTTTGTAAATGCATCCATTCCTCCCTCATAAATTTACTTCGGAATCAAAATTTTTATTAAATTTACTACCAATAAACCCTTCCTGTCCCTGCCTTCAACTCCATACATACTCCAACTTTCTCAGGCCTCTCTTGAATAATAAAAATATTTGTTTCCTGATGTGCCATGTTGGAAGTTGAACTGCCACGTGTTTGTGCCACCCCGCTGCTGCTGCTGCTTAGCTTAGTCAGCCAGCTAGCTTGGTGCAAATTCTGGGCCTATACTGGATGAAAACTATATTGGGAGTTGTGGGGTGGTCAAAATTGACTGGAAATGAGTGGAAATAAATGTTATTGAGGTTAATAATACTATAGGAACAAAAACAGGCCCAAATTATGTGGTTTTAGCTGTTTTTATGATTTTTTTAGAAAAATACAGATCCAAAATCAAAACCCCAAAACAAAACATGGAAGGGCGGCTTTGGCAAAACCAATCCAGATCCAAAAGTAGGGGAGATACAGATCCAAAATCAAAACATGGGGGTCGGTGCACATCTCTATTATAAATGAACACCACTCCTGGATTTTTGACTAAAACAGATAATTTCTTTATTTGCCAGGAACACTTAGGCCCTCATTCAGAGCCGGACGCTCTGAGCAGAGCGCTCGCTCTGAATGAGGGCCGTCCTCCATAAAAATGGAGCGTCCTCCTGGACGCTCGTATAGCTGTGGGTCACCACCCACAGCACATACGAGCGTAGGATGATGGTCGCGATGGTCTTGACCATCGCGACCATCACCAGTGCGACCAGAAGCCTGTGGTCGGGGTTTTCGACCACAAGCCCTGGAGTGATTTTGGCTCTATCAGAGCCAAAATCACTCCCACTGACATCACTAGTGATGTCAGTGGGGCCGGCTTCTGACGGTAGGCGTTCCCTTGGGAACGCCTCCATCTGGCAGGCACGCCCCCGGTACGCCCACCAAAGGGGGCGTGCTGTCAATCAACATCGACAGCACGACCCCTTTGATCAGACACAACGAGCGAAGGAAAGTCCTTCGCTCGTCGCGTCTGGCGCATGCGCACGACGGAGCTCCCTCCGTCGTGCGCATGCGCAGTGCACACCATCGACCCACTTGCGAGCGGACAGCCGCTTGCGAGTGGGTCTGAATGAGGCCCTTAGCCTGAAGAGATAAGGATGCTAACACAGCATCAATGCCAGAGGCGAATTCCAGATTTCTTGCGCTGCTCTAAACATTAAAAGCACAGCTAATAGCCTACAGCCATTGGCCCCCATATAGTTAGCCTTTAAGTCTGTGAAGTCTTCTGCTGTCTCTGACAATACTGTAGTTTGGGTATATTTTGTGTCGGTTCCCCTCTTTGCATGGGCGTACCTACAATAGGTGCAAGGGGTGCAGCTGCTATGGGGCCCAGAGCTGAGGGGGCTCACTTTCCTTGTCAAAGTTACATATGTTATATACATTTTTCACCATTGGGTGGTACATAGGGGCCCTTACAAACTCTTGCCATGGGGCCTTTAAATACCTAATTATGCCCCTGTGCCTAGTCCTACTTTAGGGTGTCCTGCAACCTGGAGAATAGGATTATACATACCTGATCCCACTGAGCTGGCATTGGCAGGGCATGTTCTATGTTCCTTTCTGCACAGAGGGCCTGATTCAGAGCCGCTCGCTCTGACAGAGCGCTCGCTCTGAATCAGGGCCGGGCTTTTTTATTTTTGGAGCGGCCTCTCGGCCGCTCGCATAGCTGTGGGTGGCCATGATGATGGTCTTGACCATCGCGACCATCGGGCTTGCGATGAGACCCTTGTGGTAGGGTCTCGTTCATCGCAAGCCCCAGAGAGCTTTCGGCTCTAACAGAGCCGGAAGTTCTCCACTGACATCACTTGTGATGTCAGTGGGGCCACCCCCAAACGGCAGGCGTTCTCATGGGAACGCCTCCGTTTGGACAGCCACCCCCCCGGCCCGCCCACCAAAGCGGGCGAGCTGTCACTCAACATCGACAGCTCTCCCTCTTTGGTGCGAGACCCGGAGCAACGGAGCGTGCGTCGCTAGCTGGGTCTCGCGCATGCGCACTTCGGAGCTGGCTCTGTTGTGAGCATGCGATGTGGGCCAAATCGACCCGGTTGCGAGCACTCAGCGCTTGCGACCGGGTCTGAATCAGGCCCAGAGTCCTTTCATATATGAAAGCTGGGTTTCTGCATCATACACTGTCCTCACTCCCCCTGCACAGCAGCAAGCAAGACAAATCAGCAGCTTGCCACTTTAATAAGGCAGCTCTGAGGAGGGGTGTATCACCTAGGGGTAGGGCATCAAATTCTGTCCAAACTCCTCTGCACTGCAGCAGTCCATGGAGGAATTGGCATCTCAAGTCACCAGGGGCAGAGCCAGAGGATCAACCTGACTCAGCTGGGATGTCGGCATGTTCTTTGCTTCGAGCACATTCTATTTTGGCAATAAAACCAGGCTATAAACTGTAGAAATGTCCTACACATGGGCAGTTTCAGAGAGATGAGGGTCAGTGTGCAGACTTCATTCAGTCCTCCACCTCGCTGTGATGCAGTAGACTCTGGCATTGTGTGAGTCTACTGTGCATGTGCAGGTCTCCGGTAACATGGTGCCCATGCCATGGTCCCAGAGACTTCTCTACTGCATGTGCACAAATCTCAGGGAAAATGGCTACCACGCCATTTTCCTGGTGATTTGTGCTGCTACTGCAGTACCGATGCAGGACTCTGGAGAGGTAAGATTAAACATGGGAGCATAGGACCTGATTCAAAGCTGGATGCTCTGACCAGAGTGCTCGCTCTGAATCAGGGCCCTCCTACCTAAAAATGGAGCGGCCTCTTGGACGCTCGCATAGCTGTGGGTTACCACCCACAGCTTATGCGAGCGTCCATGATGATGGTCGCAATGTTCAAGACCATCGCGACCATCGGGCTTGCGACGAGACCCTGCGGTAGGGTCTCGTTGCCGCAAGCCCTGGAGTGATTTTGGCTCTATCAAATTAATTTATTGTACAGGCAATATCTCACAATGGGTAAGAACCAGCATATGGCAAATTACAATATCCTTTTAATACATACACTTGAATGGCTGGAGACTCTTTTTGACAGAAATAACAGCAAGTAGAGAAACTGTAGAATTGTAGTCGGTCAATAAAACAAACACATACTGTTAAATCAGTATCATACAAAAATATAAGTAAGAATAAATATATTGCAACTATATATAAAAAAAAATCACAAAACAATCGACCTTTTGAATATATTCAAAACGCAATTTTCCCTATCTAACTATATTTACAGTTTACAATAAGGTCCTGAGCTCTTTCTTGAAGGTTGTGTACGTTAATGGATGGTCTTTTGGCTCATTTAAATCCCACTTTGTGAAGAATATATATTTACTATGGGGAAATATACTGCTGGCTGTTGCCCATGAGAGAAGGAAGGCTCGCCTCTCTCAGCCAATGAAAGCTCAGCACCAAGATTTCTATAGTGAAATCCCACGGCTGAGTTGTAATTCGGGTAGTACTGTCCTTAGAGGACAGCACTAGGTATGTGCTCAGGACATTTCGTTTGCTTTTCTTGTGGTTCTCCAAGTACCAGCATGCAGGGGAGGCTTGCTGGGACCTGTTGTTCTCCTGCAAAAGACAATATTATTTAATCTATCTTTGCACTACACTTTTACACTATCAACCCGGCACCCAGCGGCCCTGGATGCTGGGGATAACAACATAGGCCTGGGGTGCCCTGGAGAGGGGGATCCCTTTATTGGGAGATTCCCACCTCCCCAGGGATCCCCCATCTGGGCTGACTAGTGATCATGAGTAATGCTTTGGCCGGGGAACCCGGTGTAAGGATTCCCCTGGCTGTGGTATTAAACACCCCCCCCCCCCTGCTAGAAAGAGTCCGCTGCTGGCTATGGAAAATGCAGGGGAATACTCTTTTTGTCCCCTGTACTTCCAAAACTAGGACTGGCTCAGCTGAGCCCAGTGTTGGTTGTGGTAAATACAGGGGACCCCTACGTCTTTTGTCTCCTTGACAACCAGTACTGGCTCTGAAAAGCCCAGTGCTGGTTGTGCTAAATACAGGGGACCCCTACGTCTTTTGTCTCCTTGACAGCCTGGACTGGCTCTCAAAAGTCCAGGGCTGGTTATGCTTTAGGGGCAGGGTACGTCATTTTTTGGTGTTCTACATGTTTGATCATTTTTTTTGATGCATGCACGGATCACTGATCTATCCATACATCTGTGTTTCCCAGCCATAATATATCGCTTATGATCTAAAGACTTGCAATCGTTGAGATCGTGCACGATATATTGTTTGTCAGATTGTACAGTTTATGCACCATATCGTGTCCTGGAATGTCGGGAAGCTGCTGGGGAGAGTTCAAGGGAAATCACTGATGACATTGCATTGTTTGCAGGTCATCTAGAGTGTAGGCACCTTTACAGTGAGTAGAGAATGAGACAGGCTCCCAGCACTCAGATCCATCTCCATGTGGGCCTCTCTAGCCATTGACCTCACGTCTCTGGTTAAGGGGAGGGTTAGGCTACAGGAAGGGAGGTTACGGTTAGGCACTTGGGGGATGGTTAGGGGTTTAAGGCTAGCAATACTCACTGCTGGAAACACTGCAGGATCCACCAGAAGTTATCAGGATGTCACGGCCAGACACGGAATCACTGTTGGAGCTACCTGACCAGGTAAGTCACCATAGACCACCAGGGATGTTTTGTCAACATTCTACATTTCATCAGTGTCTATATGATCAATGTCAATGTCGTCAATGTTGAAATGCTGCATATCAACATTGTGACCATGTTGATATTCTCATGTTGACATTACAAATAATGACAAATTATACCACACCAGTGGTGGATTAGCCGTTAAAGTCACCGGGAAGTGCCCCGGGAGGCCAACCGAACTGTGGGGATGAATTCTGCATGTGGATCTGTGCCCAATAGTGTGTCACATACTATTCTTTCTGACAGGCACTGGCAGCCCACCAGCGCCTGTCAGAGGCCAGTAGCTCTGCTCTCTCCCCCTCCCAGATCCAACCCCTCCCCCATTTGCGGGAGCCCCCAACCCCCCCTTCCCCCAACACAGGTTCTCCTCTTCAGCTCTCCCCTCTCAGCTCTGCTCTCTCTCCCCTCACTGATCCAATCCCTCACCCACCTGCGGCACCCCCCTCCCCCTCACAGGTTCTATTCTCTCTCTCCCATCACAGCTCTGCTCTCTCTCCCTCACAGATCATACCCCTCCCCCACCCGCTGCAGCTTTTCCGAACCACACTCCTCCAGACAGGTTCTATTCTTCTGCTCTTTCTCCCCTCACAGCTCTGCCCTCTCTTTCCTCAGAGATCCAATCCCTCTCCCACCTATGACACCCCCCTCCCATACAGGTTCTATTCTTCTGCTCTCTCTCCCATCACAACTCTGCTCTCTCTGCCCTCATAGTTCCAACTCCTCCCCCACCCACATCCCCCTCATCACCCTCCACCACATAGTCTCCTCTCTTCTGCTCTCTCTCCTCACAGCTCTGCTCGCTCTCCCCTCACAGATCCAACCCCTCCCCAACCCCTTAAACTCCCCACTCCCCCACACCTCTGAGTTGCTGTGTGGCTGTTACACAATTTTTCTCCCAGAATTACCCAACTGAATGTAAAAGCTTTGTTTTTGTTTTTTGTTTTTCAATATTTTGCTGCAAACATGCATTAAAACTCATAATAAATGAGAGCACAAATTCTTTCATATACCCACATGTGATATTAATCTAGTTTCCAACTGATTATACGGGGAGGAATATTGGGGACCAAGTGGATCATTGTAAAACTCCAGGTGCATCCTGATAAAGTTGCCCGGCAGAACCAAAATTAAAACCGTGAGTGAACACCATACTGGCTCCATAAAGAGACACCCCGATTTGTGCCTTTGAAGTACTTGACTGAGGTACGCATATTACTTAAATTTGTAATCCTTAAATTTCTAAATACAACACCAGAGAGCGCCTATTTCTCACACCCTTTTTAGGAAATATATATATATATACAGTATGTGTGTGTTTGTATATACTGTATGTATAATATATATATATATATAATTATTATTTTATATTATTATTATTATCCTTTATTTATATGGTGCCACAAGGGTTCCGCAGCACCTTACAATGTACAGAGACTAATGAGCACACAAGACAACAGTTATTAACAGTACAGACAATGCAGGACAAGTACATGATTTATAAACAATACTGCATAACCCCTAAGTAAGCAGCAGGATGTCAGTAACCAAGTTTTAGGTGCTATTGTACATGAAAGTAAAAGTAAGGCAAGAAGAAGCACGTGAGGGGCGAGAGCTTGCATTCTAAAAGGGGAGGGTCAGACAAACAGGGGTGACACAGATGGGCTAGATAGTGAGGAAGGAGCATAGAGTAGTGGATTAGGATGAGCGCTGGAAAGCATTGAGGAAGAAATGGGTCTTGAGAGCCCATTTGAAGATTAAAAGCCAGGAAGCCTAGTGATGGAGGAATTTTGAACGAAGGCCAAGGAGAAGAAAAAAAAAGAAAAAAGGGCAGCTACTCAAAGAAGTTGGAAGAGGTAAATGTCATGACTGTCAAATGGAAAGAATGAGATGGAGGGTTCTTAAGGTAAAACTTGGTAGGAGTGACCCAAGGATAGCAGGACCCCAACTGCATACCTTCTAACTGTCCCCATTTCAGCGGGACAGTCCGACTTTTTGGACATTGTGCCACTGTACCACCTGCAGGCCACAGTCGCGCATGTGCCCGTCATCCGCTTTGTGATGGGGGCTGCCCCACAGCTACCGGAGCTCTGACAAACCCCCCAACATGATGAGAATGTAGACATGGGGCCTGATTCAGTAAGGAAAGCATTTGCTAAGCTGCACGCAGGCTATAGAAATATGATGTATGAACGCAGGCAGCTTTGCAATTGCGATCCTTGCAGATATGGTAATGCAGCAGGAGGCATCACGCCACCTGTGCATTACTTATCCGAGCTGCGTTGTCCAACGCAGTATCGGATAAACTGTGCAACATCGGCTGGCTAAGGTGACCCATGGGGTCATGCAGGCGGCCACCACAGTTTAGAGGAAGAGACCAGGAAATCTCTGGCCCTCTTCCATCCCCCCCAACAGTGGCAACACGGTTCCATTTTGGGTAACAAGGGTGTCGCTGCCCCCTCCCCGCTCCCAAACTGTAGCAGACTGTCAATCATTGACAGCCTGCCTCCAGTTTACGTTCGGGCTCACAGACCCGTTCTGCACATGCGCACACATTCCCGAACACTGAGGTATCAGGCCCGTGATGCACAGCCCCACCTTCAAAATGTGCATACAAGGAGGCGGGGCTGCGAATCAGAGACACGGGGGGGGGGGAGGGGGCGCTAAATTACTGCCTTGCTCCGGGTGACAAAGCTTCTAGTTTTGGCCCTGCTGTAACATGTTGCTGTTTAGTTTATGGTCTTGTACAGTATGTTGGCAGAAGTATTTTATATTGGATTTGTTGAAAATAAGTACAGGTAACTAATGTAGGCACTGACAGAGCGAAGCAGCAATAGATGAAGGTTAGTTAGTCTAGCTGCTGCATTGAAAGTATAGTGAAGGGAGTCCATTAAAGGGGCCTGTCCATTAGGCGACCTGAAAAACATCTAGCGTTCAGTCCTTCAGATCACCGGGTGCGGTGCCAGCAATGAACGGCATTCACTAAACGTCATTCAGTGCAGGAGACTGACGTCTTATCTGTGAACATGTGGAACCTTTACAACAATTAATGGTAACCAAAGCGCTACACTTAAAGGGAGGGGGGAGGGGTCTTATTCCTATATAGAGAATCAATAAATGTTAATGTAGGTGATCCAATGCGTTCTAATATGTTTGGTCATGCATAATAAGTAATCTTTACTATAAATGGAACACATAAAAAAACAACATATGTCATAATATAAGTATACGGCAGTTGACAGGGGATTGTTTTAAGTGGTCAACCTGATCACGCCCGGCTGAACATATCCTCACACAGGCAAATTCACTGCTGTTACTACATAAAAAACAGCAGTCTCATTTTGACATTACTTATTTATTGATTGTATGTACATCTATTACAATTGTAATACCCTGTGTTAAATAATTAACCTTTTCCCTGCAATTACAGGACACACACAATGTATATATAGTATATCTAGTGTAAAGGGTGGGTAATAAAAAACTCAGGTATGCTGAAATGAAATGTACAGTTATGGAGGGCTATTTATTGGTATTAAATAAAAGGAATGTACATGGAGCTGTTGTATCTGTGACTAGTGAAGGCAATTCTCCTATATGGTTACTCATGACATCACACGGCCATATAGGTAATTATGGTGCCAAAGTTAGTAAGGATCCTGGAAGGTTCCAGAAATGGCATGCGCTAAGTACAGGCTGAGGGGAAGGCTATAAATAGGAGAGAGCTAGTGTCAGTTGGCAGACTGGAGTTCCCCCTCGTGAGCTCTCTGATCTAAGGCCTCAGCGCTGTGCTGAGGTAACCTAAGGAGGGAGGCAGTAGAGGCTGTGAGGCTGGATTAGAGGAGCCAGTGAGGGCTAAGTAAGGCAGGAAACCCCTGGTGAGGAGGGTACCTGCTGAGAGGAGAAGCAGCCGTGTGTAGTCCTGGTGCAGGTCTGGAGGCTGCCGGGGGAGAGAGAGAGCACCTGTGCCTGGTGAGCGGAAGCCCTCAGTGAGCTGAATGGGTGGGCTTGTGGTGGCATACCCCGGAGTCTGAGGTGAACAGCTGGGAAGGAGGCGGGGTGTGTGACAGGATTCACCTCATCGCAATCAGAAAGCACAGTCTACAGGAGGGGGTGAGGTGATCCCAGTGATGTTACTTGACACTGCCGCTCCCATCACCCAGTATTACACTCACACAGAGTGGATAGTCTACTATGTAAAGAGGGAACTGCTAGCTCCATATTGCTAGGAACATTCTAGTCACTATAAGCATTCTAACACAGCAGCATTAAAGGAGACTTAAGATCCAGGCTACAATAGAATATACCTTAGCAGAGCATTAAAACATCTGCATGGGAGTAACAACCTTTAAGATTGCAGGCATCTAAATTTATACTTATCCATGAGGTCAGTCAGTGACTGAACATATACAACTACGTGACAATACAATGCACATCTTGGACTTCCACTTTGAGGATTAATTAGTAAGGGAAGTAAAAGTCAATCACAGAACAGCTGATGTATAGGAGGATTGCTTTCATTTAAGTGGTTGCGGACACCTATGATCGCATAAGCGATACTCAATTAAAACTGTATATATATATATATATATATATATATATATATATATATTAGCGGAAAATGTCAGTTTGTTAGCCTAACAGCAACTGACATTCATCTAACATCAGGATTATTAATACGCCAAGAACAGGAACTTTAATCGCCTGGCAAAGAGACCAACCCTGTGACGGTTATCGTATTAAAACCTCTCAGCTATAGCTACCTACGGAATATATATAAAAGCTCTTCAACATAGTTCGCCATTTAGGAATACATCTTGGTCGAAAGGGAGTATTATCTCCACTTAACATCTACTAATTGAACATTTGCTTACTATTGTCAGTTCACCGTTAAAGGCTATTAACTTTAAGAGACTGTTCAGAACTTATCACACTTCGTCACCAAGCAGGATATTCTATAAGAAATTAGGTATTTGTGTATTAAGTGTAATTGATAAGAAGAGCAATAGTTTGTTAGGCCACAGTTTACAGCTATAAGGAATGTTAATACGCCGTCTGTATTTTCTGTGATAACATTATCTCTATACATTGTTTTGAAAAGTACGTATAGTATTAATCTTAAGTACATAAAGGGAAAAAAAGATATGTCATTTGTGTGTTGTCACTTACCTGTCATTCCCGGAGCATAGTTGTATTCGAAGCGGACCTGGAAAAAGGAAAAAGTAGGAAGAACGTGAGTTATTGTTAATATTTAGTACACTGCATTATCATTTGCATTTTCCCAAGTAGACCCACACATCATAAACAATTGGGTGGAGGCACTGATCATAACGATAGTCATATCATTTAATAGGCGTTGTTGGGGTTGGTAACCTAGTGTGCCCTTTAGAGGTTAAAGGGGGGTTACACAATTTTTTTTATGTGTAGCGCTTTGGTTACCATTTATTGTTGTAAAGATTACCGAAGGAGGAATTAGGACACCTCCTTAACTATAGCAGCTCCCGATCAATATCTTAAGGCCCCCATACATCAGCAATTGATTGCAGCAATCGTGCAATTTGCAATCAATTGTGTATAAAAATCTTTCCCTTTTTCAATCGATTGTGGCATCTCTGCAATCTACAATCGATTGAAAAAGGGAAAGATTTTTATACACAATCGATTGAAAATTGCACGATTGCTGCAATCATTCTCTGATGTATGGAGGCCTTTACTTGAGGGCAAGATCAAACTCTAATCTATTTCAACATGTGGAACCTGAAGCTCCTCATCAGGTTGAGGAGCATGTTCCACAGATAGTCGGGGTCGGCAAGAACCCAGCATGCACGCCATCGCTGGTCCTTGCCGGCTATCCACTAGACGACTTTCTGAATGATCTGGTCGGATCGTTCAAAAAGTCGTCTAATGGATAGGCCCCTTTAAAAGAGAATTGCAACAATCAATGAATGTGTGCAATATGTAGCGAAGCTATAATGTTTATTTATTTATTTATTTACTTTTCTCATGCTCAGTCTTTCGGACAGCATATTTGTAAAAAAAAATTATTTAATCAGAGACAGTTTTAAATGTAATAACATCTTGTTAATTCAGTTTTGTAATATCCCACTTTTGTTAATCTTGAAAATAATCTTAAAAAAATCTCTTTGGATGTTCTGATTCCCAGTAGAAGCCACGTTCTCCTGTTTTGGAGCTTTTAAACAAATACAGTATGATATAGTGCTCGTATTACAATATAAAATACCAAGGAAATTATATATCAACTCCATATGAAACTTGATGTGGATTTTAGCTGTGTGAGAACATTGTATGTAAACAGGGTTTAGAAGCAAAATCTATTATTTTTCAAACTGGATGAATAGCAGTTATATTCCCATTCGTTTGACAAAAACCTACTAATCCTGTACATAAGGACAGCATTTATCCGTCTCCTGTTTAACAGAGCACTAAGAAGTATATTTACTAAGGTGTGGAATTTTAGAAGTGGAGTTGTTGCCCATAGCAACCAATCACAAGTATCTCATATCATATCATGCTTGAGGATTTCTATATGTGGAAGCAGGTGGGATAATTACTGACGCAGCAAAATAGATCACTCACCTGTGCATGAGTAAAGAAATCCACAAAACATGACCTGTTGGTGGTAACGTGTGGACTGAAGTGAAGAACGACTGGCCTATGCAACTTCATTCTTCCCTTAACTATAAATACTGGTATACATTTAATACTTATGCCAGGCATGACAGTGTATCTACTTATGCTTAATGATACCATTATATTTAAGTTAAGACCTGACAGTTAATAGTAAAAGTAAATAAAATATATTTGTACACAGCACAATGTAATGAATG
Organism: Taudactylus pleione; assembly: GCA_031769625.1. Taxonomy (NCBI): domain Eukaryota; kingdom Metazoa; phylum Chordata; class Amphibia; order Anura; family Myobatrachidae; genus Taudactylus; species Taudactylus pleione. The sequence goes on along the minus strand of JAUIMM010000370.1, from coordinate 3,488,857 downwards.
GACATAAAAAAAATAAGTTGATAGCTATTAATAAAAGTGAATATCACATTTTCCATAGAAATGTCAACAAACACTAATGCCTTCACGTCCGTAGCTATCCCCTGTAAAAATGACATAAGAATCTTCTACCTCCAGTAGTTTTAATGAAAATGGCAAATTCTTTGTGCAAATCAACTGCTGCGACTTGATGTGCAATACTAATGAATTAATATTATCAATTGTAGAGGACAGTATGCAACCAGATAATCAGAAGTAGATAGATATTGTTGCTGATAGTCATTATCACTGCATATCATTGCACTGGCCCTCAAGTCCTCACAGGACATACACCTTCTCTATACTTGTAAAAGATATATCCTCAGGGGATGTTCCTACATCTATTTCAGTCACACAATAATACTGCTTTTATACCTAAATTCCAGGTCTGACCCGGAGGTTGGAACAGGGGGCCTGATTTAGAGACGGACGCTCTGAAAGAGCACTCACTCTGAATCAGGGCGTTTTTTTTTTTTGTTCGGCCTCCTGGCCACTTGCATAGCTGTGGCTGACCACCCACAGCTATAGCGAGTGGCCAGGATGATGGTCGCGATGGTCAAGACCATCGCGACCATCGGGCTTGCGCCGAGACCCTTGTGGTAGGGTCTCATGGCTGCAAGCCCCAGAGAGCTTCTGGCTCTAATAGAACCGGAAGCTCTCCCACTGACATCACTGGTAGTGTCAGTGGTGCCGCCCCCAAACGGCAAGCGTTCCATTGGGAACGCCTCCGTTTGGCCGGCCACCCCCCCTGCCCGCCCACCAAATGGGGCAAGCGGTCACTCACCATCGACTGCTTGGCCCATTTGGTGCGAGACCCGGAGCGACGGAGCACCCATCGCTAGCCGGGTCTTGCACATGCGCACGACGGAGCCAGCTCCATCGTGCGCATGCCCAGTGGGCAAACATCGACCCGGTTGCGAGCGCTAAGCGCTTGCGACCGGGTCTGAATCAAGCCCAGGGTTCCAATCCGGATCAGACTCGGAATTTACCCTGCAACGGCCCAGGATATTCCTGAGTTGGCGCTGTTCACACTGGAGTCGGGTCTGCAGTGACCCGGCTTTTCCGGTGTTGAAGTAGATACTTGGAGATGATATCATCTCCAAGCGCCACTGAAGCCGGCCAATCGGCAGGCTTGTGGCATGATCCGAGTCATCGTCAGACCTGGTGTAAATGTTGCGTGAAGGGCCGATGTGTGTCCATGGTACTGATGTATACAAAGGAGTGTGAGTTGGTACGGATGTGAGAAAGGAGTAGTGGGCATCTGTATGCCGGCTGAGCTGTGGCAGGCATTAGCATACTTCCGCAGCTGCGCTCTGTGCGAATTCGCCGCTGCATATGCAATATCGATCCTTACTGAATCAGGCCCAAAATGCCTATTGACTTTCATTGCACAGTATACCATACATAAAGCAGGCTTACCTACCCTCCCGGGAGCTTCCTGAATATTGGGTGCTGCTTTCGGCCCCCCGGAAAGGCAGGCAAGCCTTGTCCAGCCCCCCCCCCCCAGTATTGATAAAAAAAACCACAGCAGGGGGCCGGTGACGCGATTCACGATGAATTGCGTCATTTCGGCCCCGCCCCCTGCTTCACAATGCCGTTAATGTCGGCATTGTGGAGAGGGGGCGGGGCCACAATGATGCGATTGCACGGTCACACTCCTGGCCCCACCCCAATACATTATCATTGCCCAGCCACACCCCCTGCCGTATGTAGACATTCAGCTCCCGCTGATGTTGGCAAGTATGTACTAAACTCAGAAAAAAAACCTAACCATTAGGCATTGTGATACAGTCATTTATGCAGATCCTACCCATAGATTAACATGCAATATCTGTTAATAGCAGCCACTTGATAATCTGCTAATAGCAACCCCTTGATAATTTGTCTAGAATACAATACCTACTGTAAAAATACTTTTGCAGCACACAAATGCTTGGCAGCATTATTTTACATTGTGATTTGGAGTTAGGCTACAAAATTCCTCCACCCAACTAATCGGTTTCCTCTTTTTAAGGTGCAGAATTAATCCTGCTACCTGGATTTGCTCCTAACTCTTAATGGGACCCATTCTATATAAGTAATATTGACTAGTGTTAGGCATTGTAAGCTTAAATTAAACTTGAAATAGGTTTGACAAGATTGGGGTTCCATGTATAATACAGGTCAAGCCCAGCTGGGATCCCTTCTGCATGAAAACAATAGCAGTGGTAGTTTCTGTTGAAGATGGAGAGCACTACTGCGCAGACTCCATGTTGGAACCTCCAGGGAGGCTTCACTTCCTTACCAAGATGGCCACCGAACCTAGTACTGCTCATGCACAGTGCTATCTTGCTAACTGTGTTAGAGCTCCACAGTGGGAGATGTGAGTCTTCCACTTAGCTCTGTAAGCCTGGAGAGTTTACTGATTCCACACTGCTTTACAGAGAGCCTGCACAGCTACCTGTATACACTTACTGGCTGGTGAGCTGTATGACACCCAGGGACAAGCAGAGGATTTTACCAGGGGGGTTTACACACACACACATACATATATGTACACGCATACATATGTCTCACATACCTTACACTAACCTTGCAGCAGCTGCGGGGAAGGGACCTGGCAGGCTGACACCATGTCATTAGGCTCCTCCCCCTAGTGGCAAAATTATGTGATTTGCGGGGTCAATCGAGAGAGGGGGCAGAGACAAATATTGCGATTCCAGTAGAATCATGTCTTATTGGTTCTGCCTCCTCCTTATTTACTTGCGTATTGTGACACTTTGCCATGAGGGGGGCAGGGCTTAATAACATGGCGTCTGCTCTTGAGGCTGTCAAGGGGGTTTCTGGGTACTCAGAAACCCCCCTGCCTGCACTACTGACACCCCACTCCGCCCAAGCTCCACTCCACATAACCAGTGTGTATAACTGTGAGTATGGCTGTATTGCATCGACCACAAATAATCTACTCCACTGGTTAAATGTTTGGGCTGTTTGTTGTCTCAGGGTATCCTCTGGTGTCTACACTAATTCTGCTATGCCAACCGATACACACATGATCCAACAGGTTTTGGGCCCTGGCACACAAGTTACAAGTACACAGGTCCCAAGCTACTAGAACACCCAACAGCAGCAGCAGCAGCAGCAGCACACAGACACCATCTTGGGCACATGCAAAGCACAGACTGCTATCAGAACAGAGAGTAAAGACAGCACAGAGGCTACATAAATATGTCTGTAAGTAGCATGCATACAGGAGCTACACCCATAATGAGGTTTATCAAAAGGGGCAGCAAATTACACCAAATGGAAATTTGCTATGGAAATGCAACTAAAGCGTGAAAGGTTGTGGAAAGGTACAGTAGATCCTGGTGACAGTCCAAACCCAGATGATATAGAGAGAGCTATGAGTACTATTGGCTTAAGTGTAGAGCAACACATGTACTCAGTGCCGGCCTGACCATTACTCGAAGTACGCTAACATGTAGGATGCCCTGCTCCATGCACAGAACAGCACATAAAACTCCACCCACCCACCCTGCCTCTGGGCCGCTCTATAGTGAAGGGAGAGGGAGACGGTGGTAGGGTGTGCAGCATACCTGATGTAATCAGGTCTGTCTGCCACTGCATGTACTCTATAATACATGGGAAGATATCAACATGTGGAAAGCACTGGATGCAGCATACCAAGATGGGGGTCTCATGAGAAGGATTAATTTGAGACATGCATTAAACAATACCAAGTTATGTGAATGCAACAGTATGAGTGACTACATTGACAAAATGATGTCCATTTTCTCATCAACTATTGTCTGCAGGAGTGCAAGTAGATGATGAAGAGATCACTACAGCAATGCTACAAAACTTGTTGCCTAAGATTGACTTCTTAGTTGTGGCACTGGAAGCAAACACAACAAAGTAAATGCTGATAGTACTGCATTACACATAAAGAGTGAGAAACTCAGAAAAATCAAGTTCAAGTACTATATATGTCACAAGATAAGTCACAAAGCATTAGAGTGCAAGCAAAACAATGCAAATCATATGCAAAGCAAGATATGCAACAGCAAATATGAATCAGCCCTGAGTGTCACAGATAGCCCCAGAAAGGATTCTTGTTATAACAATTAAGACACAACAAGGCATTTCAGCTATAATGAGGAATGGTACACCACAATAACCACATTTGAACCTATCACAATCAAAGGAGTTCGCAATCAAGTGCTTACAGCTACAAAAGTTGGTACAATTAAAAAGCCCGCTTAAAATTTAGTCTAGCGCAAAGTCACAGAAAACCAAGACATGCTTTATGTACCAGAAATGGGAACAAATCTTATTGTCATCAGTGTTCTATAACAGAGAGGCCACAGAGTTCACTTGACCAAAGGAAAGTGTATTGTGTAGAACAAAAAGGGGCTATAATAACTACAGGCACCTGATGTCAGCAATTGTACGTCCTTGATACACAGCAGAGTTATGCAATGATGGCAACTGAGTCACAGTCGCTGGAACTCTGGCACAGAAGATTTGTTCACCTTGGATACAACAGTGTTCAAAAATTACAAAACAGGATGGTCACCTGAATGTCAGTGACTGATACAAAGAAACGTGTATGTGAGAGCTGTATAGTAGGAAAACAAGGACAGCAGCCATTTCCCAAGTCATCAAGCAGAGCTGCAGCATCACTGAAGGCTGAAGTAGTAAAGAAGATTGCAGACTACAAGAGACATGTAGAGAATCAAACTGGTCACAGACTCAAATCCCTGAGATATGATAATGGTAGGGAATATCTAAACAGAGATGAATGCTTTTTGAGATAATATGGAATTGAGCATCAACTGACCATTGCCTATACTGTTAAACAGAATGGTGTAAGTGAATGAGCAAACCTTACAGTCATGGAGAAAGCAAGATAAATGCTTACGGATGGAATTTTGGGTGGAAGCCGTGTCCACAGCAGCTTACTGTACCTTAAGAACTGTTCTCCCAAAGTTGCCTTAAAGGAGAAGACACCTATTGTAGTGTGGTCAAAGAAAAAACCAAGGACCTGATTCAGAGCTGCTCGCAAGCGCTGTGCGCTCACAAGCAGTCCGATGGTATGCGTACGTGCATGCGCATGCTTCGTTCTGCACGTGCGCGAATTACTCTGTGCGATCGCAGCCCGATCGCTTGCCCAGCAAAGACAGCCCAGTGAAATGAGTGACAGGAGAAGCCGTTTGTGGGTTGTAACAGGGGCAGGACACTAATAACGGAGGAGTGGAGGTGTGAATGGAGGCGTGCCTCGGTGTTTCCACTCCGTTTTTAAGGCGTGCATAATTAACAGGCAGCATCACAGTACACGTCACATGCCTGGTTTATACACTGAAGTCCTTGCAGTGCTTGCGGTAGTGTAAGGCAACCACAAGCGCTGCGATCGCATCCGATGGTGCTCGATGTACCAATGTTTTAATACACTTCCTGGAGATGACGTGCGCTAGTGGGCGTCTCTACATACACTAGTGGGTGTCTGCATACACAGAGGGATCGCTCGCACCGGTAAAGTGGGTGTGTTTATGTCTTGGCGAGCGAGCACTTCCCATGGCGTCATTTTAATAAATTTGCATATGCTTTATGCGAGCGATCGCATCTAGCGAGTGGCTCTGAATCAGGTCCCAAGTGGAAAACATCTCAGAATATTTGGAAATACGGCCTAAGTACATATACCAAAGGAAAGAAGATGCATACTGGATTCAAAATTCGTAAAGTGCATCATGCTTAGCTTTTGCAATTAAAGTAATGGCTACAGATTACCAGAAGTACTGTACCAGGCAGCTTGTCAAGTCAAGAGATGTCATATTCAAAGAAAGCACATGTTACAGAAAACTGGAAGTTGGAACCTAGAGGAAGTATGTGTCACTGGATATGCCAGAACTGGAGATATGTCTAAACCAGAAGCTACCAGTGTGGACAGTCATCCACAAACAAGGTCTTCTGCAAGTTCAAATATCGGGAAGCCACTTAAAAAATATATGAGGAATTCACAAATATTGCATTCAGTAAACCTCAAGACATCCAGAAACCAAAGTCAAGGTCCGACTGATGTGAGTGGAGGTCCAAGAAAGACAAAGAGACTTTGCAATATTTGAAAGTCACAAGTGTGGAAGACATCAGGAATCGTGAGAGTGGCAGCAGTCCTGGGTTTGTGAATACAGAGACAGAGAGAACTTACCAAGAAGAGTGGATCAAAGTCATTTGACATGTGGATGTTTTCTAATTTGACTAACCCTGTATTTTTTCTTGGTTACTACAAAGAAGCTTTGAGTAAGTGTTGCACAGACTCCATGTTGGAACCTCCAGGGAGGCTTCACTCCCTTACCAAGATAGCCACTGAACCTAGTACTGCGCATGTGTGGTGTCAGTTTGTACACTGTGTTAGAGCGCCACAGTGGTTGACACAAGACTTCCACTTAGCTCTAGGAGACCTGAGAGTTTACCGATTCTACACAGCTTTACAGAGAGCCTGGTCTGTTACCCATGTACAGTCACTGGCTGGTAAGTTGTATGACACCCCACTCCGCTCCACATAATCACTGTGTTTAACTGTGAGTATGTATGTACTGCATCTACCATCAATAAACCACTCCACTGGTTAAGCATTTGGGCTGTTCGTTGTCTCAGGGCATCCATTGGTCTGTACACTAACTCTGCCACACCAACCTGTACACACATATTCCTTCAATTCTGCAGTGTTTTTACATTTAAAATAGTACAATCAACCCTCTACCAATGAGAGTGCCCATCAAGGATACCTCAGGGATAGGCTCAAAGGTTATTTACAGTATTTGTAATGTTATATTTTCTCTTACATGTTATGTAATATAGTGCAACTGCATAATTTGTTCATAAAAGGGTTATACTGTAGCTCTGCTGGTGAACATAATTACATTAATTCAATGTTCTTTATTGTTTTAGAGTGAAAATTCTCAGCCTGAAAATCAGTCCTAGAGACACAAGATTGAAGCATAGGCTTGGCAGTAGGCATCAGGTTGGGTAATCACTTCTGGAAATGTACATGTAGATTCTTTCTGCTCTTCGCCAATAAATAGCTAAAGTGTAGCCCCTGTATTGTGACAATAGGCTAATTAAATGTTTGAAACATTAATGAAGAGATTTAACGCAATTGTTGCATGAGAAATGTGTTCAGTTGAGGTTTTGTTTATGGTAGTAGAAAAGTTGGCTCAAATATCTCTACAAGTGAGTAACCTGGCTAAGATATTGTGATTTGAATAGATATAACATATGGTCTACAACATTTCCATGCTCATCAAATCTGTAATTGACCACTCATGGCCTCTAAATAGGGATAATGACATTCTGAAAAACAAATATCAGTATAGACAAGTTAAGAATGGCTTTGTATTCCTTTGAATTGACCTTACCCAGTGCACCCACTCCTTAATAGAGTCCTCTCTAAGGGGCAGATTCAATTCAGTGCAATGTGCTGCCCGGCATCGCCACAATGCCTTGGCTATGCACATATCAGCCATATACAGTAGTGCCAACAGCGCAGGTTTTCCCTGTATGGGGAGCGTGGAAAAACTTGTGATGCCGTCCATTGCATTCATTTGAATTCCGCCCTAACTAGACAACGGAGAGTCTACTGAGGCTGTCAGTGTGCGGCGGCTGTCGGAGAAAGAGGAGTTAGCCCCTTACAGAGAGTGAACACAGATGCCCTCCTTTCATAATATGCCCCTGAGCTTGCTGCTGTTTGTGGTGACTTACAAATAAATAAATAATTGTCGATGATGATAGTAATAAATATAATATGGTAGCATCTTCTCTAAGTATACTTTATATCAGTTGTACTTTACCAGAGTTACTAACATAGTTTACTTTATATTGTCAGTCACTTCCATTCTATAAGGTAGTGTACATGCACATTGTGTATGATTCAACAGTTTTTGTTTTTCATGTTTCATAATGATGGACATTTTTTTTACATTAAATGATGTATATGCTTAACAGTAATGTAGTAGTATTATCTGTTGCTCTAACTGCAGTGTCAGTTGTACATGCCATTAAAAATGGCAAAATGGAACTGTTGAATGGCCTAAAACAAAAACATGAACATACAAACTAAAGGTGCACTGGTAAGCTGGATAACTGTAGTTTTATACTGTAATAATTAAAATATGAAACCATATATTTCAAAAGTCAAATTTGAGTATTCTCTGCAGGTGAAAGCTTTGTCATTGCAGAGGAATGGAGAAACATATTATTACTAAGGAACCAGGAACATATGGCATTACTCACCAGACTGGGTGGCACTGGCACCACTGATTTTATCCGGGTGGCAGTGAGTATACGTTGTGTTATGTATTTGAATATTGTAGTAACATTATAAGGAACATGGCCTTGAATTCCTTCATGCAAAAATCCCCACAGGAAATATAATATGACTTCCTCTGTAGATTGGCTCATACCTGGCACAAACACTCCCAAATCCCAAAGCCATAAGAGACAACAGCCTGGTGCTCTATACAGTTCCTTATTGTTTAGGAAAAAAATGATCTGTGAGAATTGCATCAACTCAAAACATCCATTCCTGCCTACAAACATCTATCACTAGATAGCATGGCTGATTGTTTACTTAGAGAAAGCCTAAATTAATGTTGTGCAGAGCTCACCTATGATCAAATTGAGTGCGTCTCGGAAGAGAAAGGGACACACATGTCTACTATCACATCTGTGGTGGCGTCCTTATTTAAGGTATGAATTTTGTAAATGTTATTTGTTCCTGATGAAGGTTGTATTAAACCAAAACTGTTGAGCTGAGTGATTTGGCCTGCCTGACCCTGTTGTACAAGTCCGTGAGTGCCGCCAGTTATTATATATATATATATATATATATATACATATATATATGTTCTAATATAGTTGGGGTAGGGGGTCCCTCTCCTGGGGTAGATGGACACCTCCTACACACACAGCAGCCAGGAAACAGCACACCAGTCCATGGTTCTCGTGCAAGCTAGTCGGAACCAGTTTTTTTGTGCAATATAAACAACAAAATAAACAAAACATAAAAATAAACCCTAGCCTGTCCGGGCACTAACTAGACAGGTTATTCCCTCTCTACAAGTGGCAGGGCCTACTGCCTTACCACAAACACAGCACTTTCAAATATCACAGTGTCTCTGAACAAACCTCAGTGTCTGTTCTCTCAGGGTATGTGAGACACTGAACCAAAACCTAACAGCTTATATGAGCCACTTCCAGCTGCAACTACTAATCAGCCTGCTTCAGACTGAAAGGCCCAACACCTGGAATGGCCTGTGGATGGAGCCCTCCCTCTCTTCTCACATCCACACCCCCAGGACCCTTTATCCGGCTTTTACCAAAAGCCGACACTTCTGGTCTGTTTGGCATAAGAGACTTTTCCTGGGGTTTATTAAAACACATATGAAAGGAATTTGGGACATACACATATATGCCATCCCAGACTTCTCCAGAGCTTCTAACACAATATATATATATATATATATATATATATATAGGTAATAGGCAGCAGCACTGGAGGTCTTATAAAAGCAATAAGTTAATTATTCCCAATGTTTCAGGACTACTGCGCCCTTTTGACAAAAGGGCGCAGTAGCCCTGAAACGTTGGGAATAAATAATTTATTGCTTTCACAAGACCTCCAGCGCCACTGCCTATTGCTTCTATTTACTTACTGTCACGGAGGGGATGGGGCTGCTTTGAATTTGATAGAGGAATGCCAGACCATTTGGCTTATATATATGACTGAGTCTCATTTTTTTCTTCGAGTGCCGCCATTTGGAAACCTTTATTTAGGCTACCCGTCTTTTCGGTGTAACCTTTTGGAGGGCACCGATTTGTTGTTTATTATATCTGTCTGCATAGGGAGTGCCGCTTCCCAGGATTACTTTATATATATATATATATATATATATATATATATATATATACATACACACATATACAGGTTGAGTCTCCTATATCCAAATATTCCGAATTACGGAATATCCCTAAATGAAGAATTTTTTGAGCACGATGTAGATAGTGACAGCTTTGCTTTCTGATGGTTAAATGTAAACAAACTTTGTTTAATTCACAACATTTTTAAAAATATTTTGTACAATTATCTTCAGGCTGTGTGTATATGAAACATAAATACATTTTGTTTATGTACACAAACTTTGGTTGATGCACAAAATTATTAAACATATTGTATTACCTTTGGGCTATGGGTATTAGGTGTATATGAAACATAAATACATTCTGTGTTTAGACTTGGGTCCCATTCCCAAGATATCTCATTATGTTATGTAAATATTCCAAAATCCGGAAGTTAAATATGATTTCGTTATAAAATCAGTCTAGAAAGTATGATGATATATTTCTAAGTATCATGGTTGGGGCCATGAGGCTGATTGAGGTTTACGGTATATTAGGCACTCCCTGGTATCACTTTATAGAACAGCCAGTAGCTCTCTAACCGAGAGACTGTTTTGTTAAGGATATCTTGAAGAAGTCACATTTGGATTTGATAGCAGTAGAGTTTAACATTATATACAGACAAAGAAATTCTGATCAATGCAATTTTCTAAACTTTGACTAAAAATTAACAGTTCATGAAACTGTGTAAATCAGCGTAAAATTAATTGTAAAATTCTGTTTGCATATCATAATTTGCTTAAATTCACTTTGATTGCAGGATCTCTGTTTCAACAGCCATCACAACACAGTGGGGCTGATTCTGAGGTAAATGGATCTCTCTTTACATATGTAAATGGTGAATTTTGCATACAGTGCAAGAGCAGAAGCGACTGTGTATGTCCGTCTTATTCTGAGTCAGACGCAACTTGGCTGGATCCTTCTTTCCATGGAATAGGGGGTTTCTGGGTGGGTACTTGGAATTGGTAAAGCGATCACATGGTACCAGTCTTACCTGTGGGAGTGTCATGGGAGTCTTGTTGATGTGAATCAGAAGCTCTGTGTGATTCTGAGTCATGTGTATGAGGAAGGGAAGTCTGCTTCAGACAGATCACTTGCACCCAGCATGGGGCTAGTGCATGTACAGATACTAATGATGATGGTTGTGGCTGCTGGTGAAAAACCAACGAGCAGCACTGGTTCCCATCTGTACACACATGATACTCTGCCTTAGTAGAACGGATACTCTCATATAAAGTAGTAAATCAGACTCCTGCCGCTGCCTGCATCTACAACCACTTTGTGTGTGACTCAGAATCAGTCCCAGTAAGGAAAAGCTAAAGGGTGCTTAAAGCTAATATTAGGGGATTGTACAGTGTTGGAGTATTAAGCAGGTACAGCTATGTATGATGTACCATAGCAACCAGCAATGACATTGCTATAAATTGGATACTCCCTGCATTTTATTACGGTCATTAGGATGCTGTCTGTATTATATGCCTCTCACTAGAATGTTCTCTATATTGTATGTCTGACTCTTGGACAGGAATCACAGGACAGCTGCTTTTCAGAACAGCTTTCCCATAACCTGAGCAGTACTGCTTTGGTATCTTGGTATAAACCGCTGCAACTCACACTTGCAGAGTTACATACTTTTTTTTTTTTGCTTCCTACTCAGTTCCTGCCCCTTTGTGATTAGTAGCACTGCCAGGAATCGGTATGATATGCTGGTGGCTGAATAGCTGGCGGAAGAAATCCCAACACTGGAAGCCCACATGGTGCAGTATCCCAACAGCGTTAGGTAAGTAACCTAACCTCCCCCTTCCCCCCTAAGCCTAACCCTCCCTTGGTGGTGCCTAAGCCTAACCTCCCCAGGGGGTGCCTAACCCTAACCTCTCCCCCCTGGTGGTGCCTAACCCTAACCCCCCCTCTTCAGGGGCGTATCTATAATGGGTGCAGGGTGTGCGGTGAACATGTGGCCCTGGGTCCAGAGGGGCCCCGCACTGCACGCCCTGCACCCATAATAATACTTACCTCTCCGGAGTCCCATGTCGGCGCCGGTGTCCGGCGCTGTAAAACGTCTGGAAAATGGCCACGGTGGCCATTTTCCCATCGTTTGCGCATGCGCAATACAGGGAAAATGGCCGCTGTGGCCATTTGCCGGTGACCTGTGCATACACATAGACTCATGGCACACTCTAGTGCCCAGAGTATATAACTCCGGCGCTGGCCACGCACAGCTCAGTGCGCTGCCGGCTGCCAGGCGGGGAGGAGAGGGCCCGTGTCGGAGACTGCACGTGGGCCCCCTCCTCTCTAGAAACGCCCTTGCCCCTCTTCTCGCACCCTAAATCTAACCATCCCCTCCCAGTGGTGCCTAACCCTAACCCTCCCTTCCCCTAGCTTAACCCTAACCCTTCTTGGGGGGTGCCTAACCCTAATCTCCCCCCCGGGCTGGCTAAACCTAACCCCCACTTCCGCAGGGACAGAGCAGTTACTTACCAGTCTGGACGCTCAGGATTCCAGCGGTACAAGATGCCAATGTCAGTATCCTGTTCTCCTTCGGGATATCGGCGTCGGCATATTGCCGGATGTCGCTATATCGACGCCAAGCATCCCGTCCGCCGGCAATATGACTGCATCCCCACTGCCAGATGCAGCAACAGATAGAGCCAGGCTAATATCTGTGATAGTGAGTAATTGGTCGCCAATGGCCATTCACCGCAAGAGTGGCTGTTGGACAGAGCTTGGACAGTCTTTACTCTTCCCAAATGTGGGAATGTGAGAAAATAGCTCTGGGAGCCACACAGAAGCTCCTTGGAGTGTTCAAATGAAATAGGAATAGGTAAGGGGTAAGCTCTCAATGTAGCAGGGCACTCTGGTTAATCTATTAGGGAAGCATGATTAAAACTTTACTTTTAACATTTACAAGGGTGGTTCAATAAATAATGTAACAAGACATCTCATTGCATAAATTTATTCAACTCGTACATATAATCAATAAACCTCATACTTGTCTAAGTATTTATTCCTATGATACACCAAGGCATCTATCCCGGCATAGAAGAAATCAGTGTCAAGCGCCTGAAGCCAGGACATGGCAGCTTGCTGAACTTCACCATTGTTTGCGGATCGCATTCCACCCAGGTGTTCCTTCAATGGTCCAAAGAGAAGGAAATCACTCAGTGCCAGGTCAGGACTGTACGGAGGATGGTCCAGTATCTTCCAAAGTTAGTGCTATAACAACTCATGCATGCGGTTGGCTGAGTGTGTCCTGGCATTTTCATGCAGCAACATGTTGCCTGTTCGCAGCAACCCAGGTCATTTTCGACAAATTGCCCTCCTCAACTGACTGAATGTGTCACAATAGCGGACAGCATTCACGTTATCTCTCTTGGTGAGGAAATCAACAAGAAACACACCCTTGTTGTCCCAAAACACGGTTGCCATGATCTTCTTTGCTGATAGAGTAGTTTTGAATGTATTCGTCTCCGGTGTCACATGATGCACCCACGTTTCTTCACCTGTAACAATACGCTGCAGGAACTGTACTCCCTCCTCATAGTACTGCATCAAGTGCATGAGAGACAATCCCATCCTATAGTTTTTGTGAACTTTTGTGAGTTGCTTAGGTACCCAGCATGTACACTTTTTACTGTACGCCAGTTGCTCATGAATGATGTGCACAGTACCCACTAACACGTTGGCAATGAATTTCAGCTGTTGGACTCTTTAGATGCAGAAATCTGATCACACTACGTACCTCAATGTTTAACCATGTTTTCAGCCCCACTATCTTACAACTGACTGGGACAGTATGACTGATATGAGGCGCGGTCTAATGTCCGTGAGAGAAAGCAGCGGTCTACCTGCTCTGGCCTGGTGGGAAATTACAATGAACTAGAGAACATTACACACTTGAGAGGTCTTGTTACCTTACTTTTCGAACCACCCTTATCATATTATTTAAAAATAATATGGTAATACGACACTAATAAGGTTCGTGCATATAAGCGACAGAAAACACCCAAGAAACCGTGTAAAAAGTGTGCTGTGTGGGAGGGTGACAAAACAGTAAAACCATGGTCTCATGGAGTAATAGTAATAATAGAAGTCTAAACCCTCAAAATGTGTATAATTTTGTCCCAAATAGGGGATGAATGGTCTGCTGTTTGATTGATAATAAATGTTTCTAATAGCAAATTAGAAAATATAGCCTGTTCTACTGGTCTGTCTCTGCTGTTCAGTATGTGTATGTGATAGTGTAGGCTGGATGAGAGTATGCCTAGTCAACAGACAATACAGAAGTAACAGGAAGATATGGCATCTGCTATTGAGGTACAATCTCTATAATTTTATACATTACCCTGATAAAATCAGAGCAGGGGACAGCCAAGTAATTCACTTTCAATGAGAGTGCCAAAAACATAAGTAAAGGAATGTATTTTACCTTAAGTGACAGGTTAAGACCAATTGGACCGTAGAGTGAGTAGGACCCCACTTTTGCACAACTAGGGAACTCTAGAGGGAAAGGATCTGGTTTATGTTTACAGTCAGCTCCAGGCAGTGGCAAATGCAGGATTTTGAAAGGGGGATTATCAAATCTTTGGTTACCGAACCAATGAAAAAACATCTCGCCACAAATAAATATATAAATTAGGGGTGTGCACCGGCCACTTTTCGTGTTTTGTGTTTTGGTTTTGGATCTGGATCTTTCTTCGTGTTTTGGATCTGGATTGGTTTTGCCAAAACCACCCTTCCGTGTTTTGGGTTCTGGGTTTTGTGTTTTGGATCTGTATTTTTTTGAAAAAAAGCATAAAAACAGCTAAAATCACAGAATTTGTAGGTTTTTCTGCTCCTATGCTATTATTAACCTCAATAACCTTAATTTCCACTCATTTCCAGTCTATTCTGAACACCTCACACCTCACAATAGTGTTTTTATGTCCAAAAGGTTGCACCGAGGTAGCTGGATGACTATGCTAAGCGACACGAGTGGGCGGCACAAACACGTGACCCATCTAGGAGTGACACTGCAGTGGCAGGCAGGATGGCAGTTAGAAAAACTAGGCCCCAAACTGTACATAATGCAAAGAAAAAAAGAGGTGCAAGATGGAATTGTCCTTGGGCCCTCCCACCCACCCTTATGTTGTATAAACAGGACATGCACACTTTAACAAATCAATCATTTCAGCGCCAGGGTCTGCCACACAACTGTGGCTGAAATGATTGGTTCGTTTGGGCCCCCACAAAACAAGCTGGCAATTAATGTGTCCCTGCACAAACTGGCTCTACGGAGGCAAGATGTCATCCTCATCCTCCTCATCCACCGATTCCTCACCCTCTTCAGTGTGTACATCCTCATCCTCACAAAGTATTAACTCGTCCCCACTTGAATCCACCACCACAGGTCCCTCTGTACCTTCTGGAGGCTGGTCTCCCTGGAAGAGCTGATAATTCATTTTGATGAACATCATCTTCTCCACATTCTGTGGAAGCAACCTCCTACGCCTTTCGCTGACAAGGTTCCCGGCTGCACTAAACACTCTTTCGGAGTACACACTGGAGGGGGGGCAACTCAGGTAAAATAGAGCCAGTTTGTACAGGGGCCTCCAAATTGCCTCTTTTTCCTGCCAGTACAGGTATGGACTGTCTGACATGCCTACTTGGATGCTGTCACCGATGTAATCCTCCACCATTCTGTCAATGGTGACAGTATCATATGCAGTGACAGTAGACATGTCAGAAATTGTTGCCAGGTCCTTCAGTCCGGACCAGATGTCCAAACTTGGTCCTGCCTGCCCTGCATCACCGCCAGCGGGTTGCTTAGGATACCTAAGTTTTTTCCTGGCAGCCCCAGTTGCGGGAGAAAATGAAGAAGGAGCCGTTGACGTGTCACGTTCCGCTTCAGCTGACAGTGTGTTCACCAGCAGGTCTTTGCACCTCTGCAGGCTTGTGTCGGCCGGAAAGAGAGACACCACATAGGCTTTAAACCTAGGATCGAGCACGGTGGCCAAAATGTAGTGGTCTGATTTCAACAGATTGACCACCCTGGAATCCTGGCAAAGCGAATGAAGGGCTTCATCCACAAGTCCCACATGCCGAGCGGAATCGCTCCGTCTTAGCTCCTCCTTCACTTTCTCCAGCTGCTTCTGCAAAAGCCTGATGAGGGGAATGACCTGACTCAAGCTGGCAGTGTCTGAACTGACTTCACGTGTGGCAAGTTCGAAGGGCTGAAGAACCTTGCACAACACGGAAATCATTCTCCACTGCGCTTGAGTCAGGTGCATACCCCCTCCTTTGCCTATGTCATAGGTGGATGTATAGGCTTGTATGGCCTTTTGCTGCTCCTCCATCCTCTGAAGCATATAGAGGGTTGAGTTCCACCGCGTCACAACCTCTTGCTTCAGGTGATGGCGGGGCAGGTTCAAGAGTGTTTGCTGGCGCTCCAGTCTTCGGCACGCAGTCGCTGAATGGCGAAAGTGGCCAGAAATTTTTCGGGCCACCCAAAGCGTCTCCTGCACGCCCCTGTCGCTTTTCAGAAAATTCTGCACCACCAAGTTTATTGTGTGAGCAAAACATGGGACGTGCTGGAATTTGCCCAGATGTAATGCCCGCACAATATTGGTGGCGTTGTCAGATATCACAAATCCCCAGGAGAGTCTAAGTGGGGTAAGCCACTGGGCGATGATTTCCCTCAGTTTCTCTAAGAGGTTGTCGGCGGTGTGCCTCTTACTGAAACCGGTGATACACAGCGTAGCCTGCCTTGTAACGAGCTGGCGTTTCTGAGATGCTGCTACTGGTGACGCTGCTGCTGTTGCTGCGTAAGGTGATACATCTACCCAGTGGGCTGTCACAGTCATATAGTCCTTAGTCTGCCCTGTTCCACTTGTCCACATGTCCGTGGTTAAGTGGACATTGTGTACAACGGCATTTTTCAGGACACTGAGGACACTTTTTCTGACGTTTCTGTACAGTCTCGGTATCGCCTGCCTAGTGAAGTGGAATCTAGACGGGATTTGGAACCGGGGACACACTACCTCCATCAATTGTCTAAATCCCACTGCACTAATGGCGGATACCGGACGCACGTCTAACACCAACATAGCAGTCAAGGCCTCAGTTATACGTTTTGCTTCAGGATGACTGCTGTCGTACTTCATCCTCCTCGCTAAGGACTGTTGGAGGGTCAATTGTTTAGTAAAAGTAGTGGTGTTCCTACTTCCTCTCTGGGATGATGAACGACTCCCAGCAGCAGCAGCAACAGCAGCAGCGGCAGCAGTAGGCGTAGCAATGCAGGATCCTCCGGAGGAATCCCGGATAGGAGAGTCAGTCATGCCAGTGATATGGCCTGCAGGACTACTTCCGATCCTGACTAAGGAGGAAATTGACGAGGAGGGAGTTGACGGTGTGGTTTGCAGGCGCTTGGATACAACAGGACAACGGGATTTAGGTGTCCCTGGACTGCTTACGGTCTTAGCCAAAGTTTCTGAACTTGACAGTAACTTTTTATGAACGCGCTGCAGGTGCCGTATAAGGGAGGATGTTCCTAGGTGGTTGACGTCCCTACCCCTACTTATTTCACCTTTACATATGGTACATATGGCAAGACAGTTGTTGTCCGGATTTGGATAGAAATATTGCCAGACCAAAGAGGTGGAATGTTTGGTATTCTGCCCAGGCATGACCGTGATGGGCTTTTTCATCCCACGGACAACAACTGTCTCCCCCGGAGCCTGATTTAAACAAACCACATCACCATCAGAATCCTCCTCGCCAACTTCCTCCTCAGCGCCAGCTACACCAGTATCCTCATCCTGTTGTACTTCAACAGTGACATCTTCAATTTGCATATCAGCAAGTGGACTGTGGGTGCTCCTTTCAGCACTTGCAGGGGGCGTGCAAATGGTGGAAAGAGCCACCTCTTCCCGTCCAGTGCTGGGAAGGTCAGGCATCGCAACCACCACCACACTTGGACTCTCTTTGGGGATTTGTGATATCTTCTTAGAAAGCACAGTTCTTCGCTGTGCTTTTGCCAGCTTAACTCTTTTGATTTTTTTAGTGGGAGGAGTGCTTCCATCGTCATGTGAAGCTGAACCACTAGTCATGAACATACTAGGGATCGACCTTAGCCGTTCCTTGCCACTCCGTGTCGTAAATGGCATATTGGCAAGTTTACGTTTCTCTTCAGCTGATTTAAATGTCTTTTTCAAGGTCATTTTCCTGAACTTTGCCATTTGGGATTGTATGTGCCCTCTACTATGACATTGGGCATCGGCCTTGGCAGACGACGTTGATGGCATGTTATCGTCTATGTCATGACTAGTGGCAGCAGCTTCAGCACTAGGAGGAAGTGGTTCTTGATCTTTCTCTATTTTATTTTTATCGGAGAAAGTTTGGTCCTCCATTTATGTTATATCGATTTGATATATACGTGCCGCTAAACACAGAAAATAAATTTTTTTTTGGTTCGGACTGGAGTGTACTTTGTGGGTTACAGCACCCTTTAACGGTCAAGCCAGCCGGCCCTTTACTTATGACACAGGCGCACTCTTGGCACTACTTTGTTGATGCACGTGCGGCTACTGCGCACACAATTCACAAACACAGAAAATAATTTTTTTTTGGTTTGGACTGGAGTGTACTTTGGGGGTTACAGCACCCTTTAACGGTCAAGCCAGCCGGCCCTTTACTTATGACACAGGCGCACGCTTGGCACTACTTTGTTGATGCACGTGCGGCTACTGCGCACACAATTCACAAACACAGAAAATAATTTTTTTTTGGTTTGGACTGGAGTGTACTTTCGGGGGTTACAGCACCCTTTAACGGTCAAGCCAGCCGGCCCTTTACTTATGACACAGGCGCACGCTTGGCACTACTTTGTTGATGCACGTGCGGCTACTGCGCACACAATTCACAAACACAGAAAATAATTTTTTTTTAGGTTTGGACTGGAGTGTACTTTCAGGGGTTACAGCACCCTTAACGGTCAAGCCAGCCGGCCCTTTACTTATGACACAGGCGCACGCTTGGCACTACTTTGTTGATGCACGTGCGGCTACTGCGCACACAATTCACAAACACAGAAAATAATTTTTTTTTTGGTTTGGACTGGAGTGTACTTTCGGGGGTTACAGCACCCTTTAACGGTCAAGCCAGCCGGCCCTTTACTTATGACACAGGCGCACGCTTGGCACTACTTTGTTGATGCACGTGCGGCTACTGCGCACACAATTCACAAACACAGAAAATAATTTTTTTTTAGGTTTGGACTGGAGTGTACTTTCGGGGGTTACAGCACCCTTAACGGTCAAGCCAGCCGGCCCTTTACTTATGACACAGGCGCACGCTTGGCACTACTTTGTTGATGCACGTGCGGCTACTGCGCACACAATTCACAAACACAGAAAATAATTTTTTTTTTGGTTTGGACTGGAGTGTACTTTCGGGGGTTACAGCACCCTTAACGGTCAAGCCAGCCGGCCCTTTACTTATGACACAGGCGCACGCTTGGCACTACTTTGTTGATGCACGTGCGGCTACTGCGCACACAATTCACAAACACAGAAAATAATTTTTTTTTTGGTTTGGACTGGAGTGTACTTTCGGGGGTTACAGCACCCTTAACGGTCAAGCCAGCCGGCCCTTTACTTATGACACAGGCGAACGCTTGACACTACTTTGTTGATGCACGTGCGGCTACTGCGCACACAATTCACAAACACAGAAAATAATTTTTTTTTGGTTTGGACTGGAGTGTACTTTCAGGGGTTACAGCACCCTTTAACGGTCAAGCCAGCCGGCCCTTTACTTATGACACAGGCGCACGCTTGGCACTACTTTGTTGATGCACGTGCGGCTACTGCGCAAACAATTCACAAACACAGAAAATAATTTTTTTTTTGGTTTGGACTGGAGTGTACTTTCGGGGGTTACAGCACCCTTAACGGTCAAGCCAGCCGGCCCTTTACTTATGACACAGGCGCACGCTTGGCACTACTTTGTTGATGCACGTGCGGCTACTGCGCACACAATTCACAAACACAGAAAATAATTTTTTTTTTGGTTTGGACTGGAGTGTACTTTCGGGGGTTACAGCACCCTTAACGGTCAAGCCAGCCGGCCCTTTACTTATGACACAGGCGCACGCTTGGCACTACTTTGTTGATGCACGTGCGGCTACTGCGCACACAATTCACAAACACAGAAAATATATTATTTTTTTAGCACTTGGGGGGAGCACCCCTGATGGACAGAGCACCCCCTGGACAACACTACAGCACCCCTTTAGGACTGGGACACTGCACAGGACTTTGGAACTGACTGCACAACACAGTCCAGCCAGCCCCTATGGACTTTGAAGTAGTGGACACAGCCCCTATTAACAACAGCAGCACAGCACAACACAGCCAGCCCCTATGGACTTTGAAGTAGTGGACAACAGCAGCACTACACTACACTACACTACACAGCACTAACTCCCACCCTCCCTCTTCACTGTCCACAGCCGAGTGAGAAAATGGCGCCGACGCGGGTACCTTATATAGGATCCAAAACCCGCGAGACTCGGAAGGCGGGATGATGACGTTTTGCCTCGATGTCAGATCCGAGTCAGGCGGGAAAAGTCGAGCCTGACTCGGATCGGACTCGGATCGGGGGGGCTCGGGGGGGTTCGGATTTCAGAAATCCGAACCCGCTCACCCCTAATATAAATATATATATATATATATATATATATATATACCACGTATACAAAAACCGGCGCTCTGCTGGCAGCTGGCACCAACTAGAACTGGCTGGGGTGCCTTCCTCTATGGAAGCAGATATCCATACATGCTCCAATACGAACAAACAGGCGGCACTCCCAGGCTCGTGTAAACAATGAGTGTATTAAGCAATCGACGTTTCGGGGCCTTTCACCCCTTCATCAGGACATAAATCAGTGACACACACTGTGACAATAAATACTACTACTAATCAGGACTTACCCATCCTCCCGTGGGTCACCGGCGTCCAGCACCGGCCACGCCTCCGCTTCCGGAAGTGACATCTCACTGGATGTGATGTCACTCGAAATGGACCCGGGGAGCAAGGGTTCCCTGGTGTCAACGTCTCCATGGAAACGGATGTACACACCATCCGTCCGTGCAGCGCTGCTGCAACTGTCAAACAAAGGAAAAAAGAATATTCAAACATAAATAAACCATAACAGTGCATCATATATAACATTTGTAAAACTCAAATGTGAAAATTGCATCACTATCTAAACTGACAACAATATGCTCACAACACTAATAATGAATAATTCAGTAAATAAATAAATTATTAATTCAATACATAACTAATATTTGCACTCAAAAATTTGTGTATACAAGCAAACATTGCTATAAATTGTGACATTGTATTATCATAAAAACCATAAATATTAAATATATAAAAAATATATCTATTGCACACATAATATTAAAAACTCGTAATACAAACTCCTGTCTTGATAAAAGAGGGCAAACCTCTGAAACGTTGAAGTGCCATCCATTTCTATGTCTATATAGCTGCATCACTATTTGCTGCAGGAAAGGCACAGACACAGACACACACCTCTATCACTAAAAAACATGAAAGCAGGAGGAAAATAAATACAACCAGCATAATTTATTAAAGACCCCCCTCCCCCCAGAAGTGCCCCTTATACAGTGCCCCATGTAGTGGTCCCCCTATGCAGTGCTCCCAGTAGTGCCCCTTATACAGTGCTCTCAGTAGTGCCCCTTATACAGTTCCCCCAGTAGTGGTCCTCCCTATGCAGTGCTCCCAGTAGTGCCCCTCATACAGTGCCCCCGTAGTGGTCTCCCCTATGCAGTGCCCCTTATACAGTGCCCCCAGTAGTGCCCCTTATACAGTGCCCTCAGTAGTGCCCCTTATACAGTGCCCCCAGTAGAGGTCCTCCCTATGCAGTGCCCCCAGTAGTGCTCCTTATACAGTGCCCTCAGTAGGGCCCTCTATGCAGTGCCCCCAGTAGTGCCCCTTATACAATGCCCCCAGCAGCAGTCCCCCCTATGCAGTGACCCCAGTAGTTTCCCTTATACAGTGCCCCCAGTAGTGGTCGCCCTTATACAGTGCCCCAAGTAGTGGTCCCACTATGCAGTGCCCCCAGTAGTTCCCCTTATACAGTGCCCCAGTAGTGGTCCCCCTATGCAGTGCCCCTTATACAGTGCCCCCCACAGTGGTCCCGCTATGCAGTGCCCCTAGTAGTTCCCCTTATACAGTGCCCGCAGGAGTGTTCCCCCCTATGCAGTGCCCCCAGTAGTGCCCCTTATACAGTGACCCCAGTAGTGGTCCCCCTATGCAGTTCCCTTGAGTAGTGGTCCCCCTATACAGTGCCCCTCATACAGTGCCCCCAGTAATGGTCCCACTATGCAGTGCCCCCAGTAGTGCCCCTTATACAGTGCCCCTATGCAGTGCCCCTATTTGTACCCCTTATACAGTGGCCCAAGTAGTAGTCCGCCTTATGCAGTGCCCCTTACATATATAAAACAAGGCACACACAATATACTTACCTGAATCACCGCTCCTGTTTGTTTTAGCAGCCAATGAGAGTCTGTCAGACTCTCATTGGCTGCTAAAACAAACACACCACCGCCGTATAGTACGAGTGGCGGTGTGTGTGTCACTGCGGTCCGCACTACACTTACTGAAACCGACTGCGTGGGGGGGGGGTTCTAGGTATTCATCCAGTCATGCTGCATGCTCCATGACATGGTCCTTAGCCAAGGCCATGATGACCTTGGGGACATTGCAGCAGTCGTGGAGGAGCCGGACCCTTTACCATCAGAGGGTGTTGTCAATACAGAGGGCGGGAATGAGGTTCGACAGAGGATAATACAGCAGCATTTTTCACGTAAGTTTTTCAGGACACAATGTAAGAGAATGTGTATGTGTATAGATGTGTAAAAGTATGCCTACAAAAGACATTAATTCAAAAGTATGTACATGACACAGGGGTCTAAGCTGGAACCAGTGGAAAAGCTGTATGACATACCTTCTTTTTTGCCCATGAGTGTTTTTGTTTTAAATTTACAAACACCATTACAATTAATATTGTATTCATTTGCTTAGGATTAAATGATTAGGGAAACCAAAAATTTAGCCTTTGTCACAGTTAATGCAATGTAACATGTTTTTATTTGCAAATACAACTATATTACAACATTGCAATAATATGGTTAAACTCTGTTCACTGTGAACATTTACATTAACAAACATTTCTTCTGCAGCCTGTCTGCAGCCTTGCAGTGACCATTTGGATTACAACAACTTTTATTAGTTCTGCCACTACCTGGACATTACCAATACATACTTCACTACGGTTTCTAATCATCACCCTCCTCTTAATATTCTGGACTTTATTATATCCGTGTACATGTCTGCAAGTTCACCCATTAAAAAAACAACTTTTCAATTTAACCTGTTTAGGTGTCTGCTCCTATTTCCACCCTGGGTCCACAACAAACTCAGGGCCTGATTCAGACCCACTCGTGAGCGCATTGCGCTCGCAAGCAGGTTGATTTTTGGCCCCTGTGCATGCACCACCTCCGGCGTATGCATGTGCGAGCCCCAGCGAGTGACAGCTGCTCCGTCGCTCCGGGACTCACTACAAGATGGGGAGGCTGTCGATGTTGATTGACAGCTCACCCCATTTTGTAGGAGGGGAGGGGGGGTGGCTGCACAAACGCAGGTGTTCTCTTAGGAACACCTGCCATTTGTAGGCGGCCCTACTGACATCATATGTGATGTCAGTAGTGGACTTCCTGCTCTATTAGAGCAGGAAGTCCTCTCTGGCTTGCGGGAGCCGAGACTCTCCTGCAGGGTCTCGCTGCATGCCCAATGGTCGCGGTAATTGTGACCATCGCCAGGCCGCTCACACAAGCTGTGGGTGGTCACCCGCAGCTGTGCGAGTGGCATGGAGACCAGGGAAAAAAAGGTACGCCCTGATTCAGAGCGAGCACATGCGAATAGCGTGCGCCTCTGAATCAGACCTTCAGATCCTAACACACTGCTAATAGTGGAACCTGATGTAAGCTTCATTAGGGCCCTCTGTGCTACTAATTCTGTGTGAAGGTTTATAATGCCTCAGTGTGTGACTGAATAGCCTGAGTAAGGTCAAGCAGCCTTAAATCAATATTGTTAGCCATTCTAATGCGTGTGCCCTCTGCCACTCTATTAGCATTAGAATTTTTTTTAAGGACATATTTAATGGTTTAGATTTGTTCTGTTTGTTTCTCCATAAAGTAAACCTGCTTTGTTCTAAAACTGTCAAGGGACAAAGCTATCTCATCAACAGAATGGGGTTTTGGAGGTGTAGGTGTAGGCTCTGCTGTTGTACGGGTAATTTGCTGGTTGTTGTTAATAACCACTTCTGTATTTTCATCCACAACCATGACAGGATCTACTGTGACTAATACAATTTTGTGAGCATCATCTTCCAGATGATGTTGAGGAGGAGTTGGTGGATGTGGATGTGATGGACCTAAAAAAAGGTAAGGATTATTATTTTACTGTTTGAAATGTTGGGGGGGCTACACAGCTTTTCACTCCAGTATTAAGTTCTGATTGTGGCGATATGAGATACATGTATAAAGATTAGATGATTTACATCTTATTCTAGTCGCCTATTGAAAGCGTGTTTGGTTTGGGCTACTTCCTCAATACATGCTAAGGTACATACTAATATGTTGGGTTTCCTGCATTTCTATTTCAGCACATACCTTCAACATGTTCTTCCACACGTGCATGACGCCTTTTTGAAGAAGAATGCTTCCTCCCTGGAGCAGCTGTGGAACAATTCAAGACATTACTCTTCGGACAATTACATGTTCATCTTAATTTTTTACAACAGTGAACCCAAAAAAAGGGAAGGACATTAAAATAACAATGCACCACTACAAATACTCTATTTTGGAATGAAACAGTGCAATGGCCTTTCTGAGCTAAATAATCTAACAAACATAATAAGTTCGAAACTATTTACACTTCCTAACATTATTGTTTAAAATGTAAATAATATTATTATATTTTTTTGTTTAAAAAAAGTGCTGTAGCCAACACATCCCAGCATGGCCAAACATTCCAACAATTGTACTCAGTGCAATCTATGTCACAGCATACTGGTATGTGCTGTTGTACAGCAGCACAGTAGCGAAACTGGTGGCGGTGCAGCCGGTGTCTTGAACCGTGGTCCACTGTGGTGCAGGGGCCCATAGCCGATGAAGCCAATAGTTCCGCTGCACCCGCCGCCAGTGTCCCCCGGACCCCACAGTGTAGTGCGGTCTGCACTACACAACAAACACCTCCGCTGGCCCGGGGTAGTACACTTGTACTACCCGGCAGCGGTGTGTTTGTTTTTGGCAGCCAATGAGAGTCAGACAGACTCTCATTGGCTGCTGCATCCATGGAGGGAGCTGGGCTGGAGCTCACTCATGAGCTCAGCCTTCCGGCTCCCGCAGTGGGTGATGGGAGAGACGTCATGACGTCTCTTCCATAGTGCAGAGCAAGAGCGGGCCAGGAGGATGGAAGTGCGGACAGCGGCAGGTGCAGGAGCGAGGATTCAGGTAAGTGTTCTTTTTTTGTGTGTGTTTGTTCTATAGGCGGGCTACTACTGCACATAGGGGGGACTACTACTGGGGGCACTGCACATAGGGGGGACTACTACTGGGGGCACTGTGCATAGCGGGGACTACTACTGGGGGCACTGCATATAGGGGGGACTACTACTGCGGGCACTGCACATAGGAGAAACTACGGCTGGGGACACTGCATATTGTGGGAACTACTACTGGGGGCACTGCACATAGGGGGAACTACTACTGGGGGTACTGCACATAGGGGGGACAGCAACTGGGGGCACTGCACACAGGGGGAACTACTACTGCGGGCACTGCACATAAGGGGGACTACAACTGGGGGCACTGCACACAGAGGGGACTACTACTGTGGACACTGCACATAGGGGGGACTACTACTGGGGACACTGCACATAGGGGTGACTAATACTGGGGGCACTATATAAGGGGAAC
Organism: Taudactylus pleione; assembly: GCA_031769625.1. Taxonomy (NCBI): domain Eukaryota; kingdom Metazoa; phylum Chordata; class Amphibia; order Anura; family Myobatrachidae; genus Taudactylus; species Taudactylus pleione. Next base: position 3,462,839 of record JAUIMM010000370.1, on the reverse strand, counting down.
TACTGGGGGCACTGCATAGGGGGTACCACTACTTGCGGCACTGCATAGTGGGGGACTACTACTGATGGCACTATATAAGGGGCACTACTTGGGGCAGTGCATATGGGAGCCCAAAGCATATCCTTGCACCTGGGTCCACCACTCTCTAGTTCTGCCACTGCAGCAGCCGATGATTGTACAGGAATGGATTATTACAAACAGCAAAGAAAAATATGCATGTACAAGTATGTAATATGAGTATTGTTGTTACTCACCAATAGGGTGCGGGTTTGGATGTCTGTCTGTATCCTCAATATGAGTCCCGGGAAGGATCTCTGGGGGAATGATTTGTTTGAGCCCACCACTGGTCTTGCAGGACTGCTTCACTTCATCCGCCATTTTGCCCTTTAACACACATTTTATATCATTGTAAATGTCACGTTTGCAGCTATTGACAGCATTAACAGCATATGTGATGCCAAGCCACATTTGTTTCTTTCTGGCCAGGGGGGTACAGTGTGTGCGTTCTCCCAGGAGACTTGTGAACACTGGTACCATACATACCTCCCAACATTTGTTGGGAGGGAGTCAGGACTTGAGTCCAAAAAGGGGCGTGGCCTAACCGTAAAGGGGACGTGGTCTGATGACACCCCCCCGTTTACATCACTAATGGGGCGTGCCCAGCATGCTAGGCAGCCCCCGGGCTTCCCCCCGTACTCTGAATGCGCACAGCGTCTATTCTAGCTCTGCATACACGCTGCTCTGCATAGTATGCTTCCCCCCCACTTCCCCCCATTTTCCTCCTCCACCTCTGTGTCATCATCCTCCTCCTGCGCTTCCTGGTCAGACAAAGCTGCCTCCTCTTGACTGTGACTCTGCCTGACTAAACTGCGGATCCTCCTCCAGCCTCTGCTGTGCTCCCCAGCTCTCCTGCCTGCCATGCTGCATACAATATTAAAAAAATACTCCTGTCTTCTGTCATACATCCAGCTCCTTACTCCCTATCAAAGCACAAAATGGTGCCTCAGGGGCTTATGTAGTGTGCGTGATGGTTAAGTCATGGGACTTTGCCCTGCCAATGGGTGAATCTGTTTGTGTCAGTATGCTTGGAGAAATGTAAATCACATTCCAGTTGGTCTAAAATTCACACCTTTTTCTGTGAGTTTCATCGCGAGACATCGCATGCGAACTGCGTAGGTTGCTGAAATATCGCTACCTATTACATACGCAAATTTAGAGTCATGCTCGCAACTTTTAAAGGCGCGAGGAGGTGCGAATCCATATGTGCGAAAAAGCTCACACTCTATTACATATGGCCCGTAGAGTTTTCAGTCTTTTTATGAAACTGAATCTAAGTTTGCTGATCATTCAATTTGTTTAGCCTAGTTATCAGCGGTCCTATGATGATAACAACTGAGGCAGCTACAGTAGATGGGGAATCAATTTCTGTAATGCAAATTTTCTAGCTATCTTTATCTAAATTTATAGATTACACTTTCTTAGCAGATCTAAGTATTATAGGGGTCTATTCATCATCGCAGATCTTATGGCCCCCGATGATTAAGGGGAAAATTCATAATCACTTAATTCTCCCCAAAGCAGGTGAAAATGCACATTTTCACTTGCAATTGTAAAAACTAAGTTATCGGGCCATTCATGAAGAAGGTAAAGCAGGAGATATCACAGATATATTCTACTTACCTTCCTCTTGCGGAATGGCCCACTGTTCCCATACAGTAGTATGAGGATAGAATTCATCAAGCACCAAAAATATACTATTTTCAGAGCTTGATTGTGGGAGCATTCGCCATCTGCAGATGGCGAATTCTCCTGCTCCGGCATCAACAACCTGCGCCTTACCTATGAGAAGGAGGTCCGGGTTGCGATGAAGGATCCTTTCCGTCTCCTTCCACCAGACATCGGGTGCTTGTGTGCATGCGTGACCTGTAGGTCACACATGCGCAGTCCCATCACTGCTCTGATAGAGTCAGTGAAAAGATTAACTGCTCCGGAAAGGAGCAGCGAAGCAGCTCGCAGGGAAAGCTGATATCGCATCAGCTGTCACCGCGCCAGAGCAATGATGAATTGCTCCAGTAACCGCGGCGAGTCAGAATGTTTGGACCCCGATAATTAACATAATGAATAGGGCCCTAAGTAACCACCTCGCCACGGGGGATACTTAAGTATCCTTCTCTCCACGTGGGATGCTTATCACTGGGGCAATTCATCATTGCTCCGATGCAGGGACAGCTGCTCCGAAAAAGCTGATGAAGATGATAATGATGAATAGACCCCATTGTGTCTTTAGGTTACAGTACAATAACACTGGTATTTTAGTTTCTGTACTAGATGAGAAAGGCAATATTTTAGTAGCTGCCTCAGGGAGTAGAGTGGCCAGTCCTACATTTGTCAGTTATCTATGACTTCCACTTTAATTCAATTAACACTCAAACCATTAAAATATTCAGATTGGTGATGTTATAGTTTCCTTAAGTAGCACTGACATGCCACCGATGCTTCTTTATAGCTTCAAGACCTAGCCTCGCCTTTTAGATTTCCCCTGCCAATGACAAGTTACTCCCTACGATTTTGTAAAATCCTTTCATGTATTTTCCATGTACTTTCTCTGTCCTCAAAGAAACATATGTCTAACACACAGCTGTATTTTAAAAATGAATACTCTTCTAAGTAAAATTCCCACTTGTGCAGTTAAAGTTTATGTCAAACTCAACCACTATATATATATATATATATATATATATATATTTACCTGTGGTATCTTTCTATGTAAAGTCCGTTTGAGTGCCGCTTCTCTCTGGATATATTTATATACATATTATATATATATATATATATATATATATATATATATATAATGTATCCTGTTTCTAGGAATCACTCTCAGTCAGAAAGCTGGGTCAATCTTCTGCTCTTTATGTGTCCATTTGTGTAATGCCTTTAGGTTTATGATACCTTCTCTGGTACTGGTGTGGCACCTGTTTTGTCCTCAAAATTCTACACACAGCACCCCATAATGACAACATGTAAAAAGTTTTTTTTACGATTTAAAAAAAACTAAAAAACTAAGAAATCACACGTACATAAGTATTCACAACCTTTGCTCAATACTTTGTTGATGCACCTTTGGCAGCAAGTACAGCCTCAAGTCTTTTTGAATATGATGCCACAAGCTTGGCACACCTATCTTTGGGCAGTTTCGCTCGTTCTTCTTTGCAGCACCTCTCAAGCTCCATCAGGTTGGATGGGAAGCGTTGGTGCACAGCCATTTTCAGATCTCTCCAGAGATATTCAATTGGATTCAAGTCTGGGCTCTGGCTGGGCCACTCAAGGACTTTCACAGAGTTGTCCTGAAGCCACTCCTTTGATATCTTGGCTGTGCGCTTAGGGTCGTTGACCTGCTGAAAGATGAACCGTCGCCCCAGTCTGAGGTCAAGAGCGCTCTGGAGCAGGTTTTCATCCAGGATGTCTCTGTACATTGCTGCATTCATCTTTCCCTCTATCCTGACTAGTCTCCCAGTTCCTGCAGCTGAAAAATATCACCACAGCATGATGCTGCCACCACCATGCTTCACTGTAGGGATGGTATTGGCCTGGTGATGAGCGGTGCCTGGTTTCCTCCAAACTTAACGCCTGGCATTCACACCAAAGAGTTCAATCTTTGTCTCATCAGACCAGAGAGTCCTTCAGGTGCACTTTGGCAAACTAAAAGTGGGCTGCCATGTGCTTTTTACTAAGGAGTGACTTCCGTCTGTCCACTCTAATATACATGCCTGATTGGTGGATTGCTGCAGAGACGGTTGCCCTTCTGGAAGGTTCTCCTCTCTCCACAGAGGCATGCTGTATCTCTGACAGTGACCTTTACTGGCGCTGGTCTATGCAGTAATCCATGAACTTGGTAAAACAAAAAAACGAGTTCACGATCCACGTAGCCAGGCACTGTATGTGTGTTGCCACACATACAGATCCCTCCCGAATGCCAGCTGACAGGACTGCACGGAGCTTGCCCGTCCCGTCAGCCAATCAGCTGCCAGGGGAACTGTCAGGTGGAAACTGTCACGTGGGAACTGTCAGTAGCCGGAGCCAATCAGCGGCCGCTCTACAGTCAGTGCGGCCGCTGATTGGATGACAGGATGTGCAAGCTCCGTGCAGTCCCGTCAGCTGGCATTCGGGAGGAATCTGTATGTGTGGCAACACACATACAGATCCTGGCTACGTGGATCGTGAACTCGTTTTTTTGTTTTGCCAAGTTCATTTATTACTGCAGAGACCAGCGCCAGGATATAGGTGAGTATGTTTTTTTTTGCAGGGCCAGTCATTAAGGATTTTCTACTGGACAAGGGGACAGAAACATCTGGTATAGGTAAGTATGTGTGAATGGGTAGGTGTGTGTAAAAAAGTTATACTAATCACGGTGTGTGTGTTTTGTCTTTATTTAACTATTTATTTTACAGCGAAGTTACAGGTGCAGCATGTCTGCTGGCAATTGTAGTTCCACAAGTGCAAAATGGCGGGCATGCTGGCACTTGTAGTTCCACTGTAAAATACAATAGTTTAACATTATTTGGCCCCCACATTACCCCCATACGAACCACTCCAGGGGTAAAGGGAAGAGCCCCGCCTCCCCCGAGATCACCGGCTTGCGCTGACCGACTTGGGCTGCTAATGCTTTGAACCTGGAGCCCCGGTGATTGGGTCTCCGGGCTGTGGCATTATACCCCAGTCGGTTGGGTCTGGTGCTGGTCTTATATATAGGGGGCTCACCACGTCTTTTTATCCCCCTATATTTAAAACCAGGACAGGTCCCTGCAGCCTGGTGTTGGTTCCTAAATTACAGTGGAACCCTACACATTTTTTCTCCGTATTTTTAGAAACCAGAACTGGCTGGCAAGCCTGGGGCTGGTTTGGCTTTTGGGGGGGGCCCTATGTAATTTTTTTTTTAAACTTTAAACCTGTTTTTTTACAGGTTAAACACAACGGGAAATTTCGGGAAATATTCCAGGGACCCCCCTAAAGATGTGTAGACATAGGGAATGACAAAGGGTACCCCATTTTTATCTCCTGAAGGAAGTTAGGGTTTCTAATAGCCACGGCAGGTGCATAAATGCGGTTTTGTATAAGGTGATGCAGAAAAGCATTTAGAAGGTTTTTTTTAGGGAAAAATAACTATGCCCAGCAAATTTGGGGTACTTGAAAATGGGGTTCAGCATATTTTAAAGTTGATAAAGTGAGTTGAAAAAATCATGAAAAACCCAGCTGCCGCAAGCAGGTGCAATGAAAAAAAAACACCTGGGGCATACTTGGGGACCCCCACAGAGTCAAGTTCGCTAGTTTTTAACTTTGTCCCCCAAATTTTTTTTCACCCCCAAATTCAAAGTGATTTTTTGGGTGTCCTTCAGTGTTTTTTTTTTTTTTTTACACAGTTTTCCTTTGGGGGACTGTCTGAAGGCTGCACCCCAAAACCCCAATTCTGCACTTTTTTCCACCTGCTATTCATAGGCAATACTTTTTCGCCTATTACATTGCATTGACTTTCCGCCTCTTTCAAAACAGGCGAAAACGGCTTTTCGCCGCAAATTGAATATGGGCCTTGGTTTGTGCTCTGACATGCATTGTCAAGTGTGGGAACTTATATAGACAGGTGTATGCCTTTCAAAATCATGTCCAATCAACTGAATTTATCACATGTGGACTCCAATTAAGCTGTAGTAACATCTCAAGGATGATCAGTGGAAACAGGATGCACCTGAGCTCAATTTTGAGCCTCATGGCAAAGGCTGTGAATACTTATGTACATGTGATTTCTAAAGGTGCATACACACACAACAATTTTTTGAACGATTATCGTTAATGATATCGTTTACCGTTCAATCGTTGAAAAAATCATTCACTTTCTAAGTTAAAACGATGAACGATTATCGTTCATGTTTGTAGTTTGTACCCTATGGAGGAGAAATGACGCTAGAATATAAAATTCTTTATTATCTGGAGAATCCTGGGATTAGAAGTGGACAAGCGAGGAGAAACATTCTCTTTATTTTGGGAACATTCCTTGATTGATTGATATATATAGCCCGGAGGGTGTGCACAGAACGCAAGTACTTTATTTAAAAAGAGTGATCAGTTTTAGAACAAACAAACCCAATTTCTAGCAATACACTGTCAAGCTTAGCCTATACAATGATTTCTTTAACAGACATAATTCACCTTATGAAAATACATTAACATTGTAGTATACCCATGGCTCCATGTAAATCTCTTCAGTTGGATCACTGTTTAAGAAGGCTAAATCAAAGTCTAGTTGGTACAGCAGTAAATCATACCCAGTAGATATACTGTAGCAATGACCATTCTTAATGTACTGTACCTTGCAATAGGTAAGAAGATCTCCCCGTAGTCAATGTGTTATTTCTGAGTGTTACTCTTTGTATCAAGTTGGGCTTTGTAGCAAGCAAGTCTCATATTACTGTTTAACTTTTTGCATAAGGCTCACTTGTTTTTAGCTGTTTTATGAACACTCAGCCTTTCCAGAATGTTCCCATGTGTCACTATCTTTCAGAGCTGTAAGCTCTTGTCTATGGCTAATTTCCACTCTTCCCAGTTGTGACTTGACTTTGCTTCTTGTAGGGTTTGAGCTGCACAGCAGACAAAGTTTTAGATTCCTCGCTGTATCTTAGGTTATCTACCTTTGTTGCTTCACATAGAGCTTCTGCTCTGTGCTTGAGGACTTGTATCTGTAGTCTCAGTTTCTGGCACACTTCCAGATAGGCATATGTTGCATCACAAGTTTTCATGGTGTTGTAACATCCAGCTTGTCTTTAAAGCTCACTCATGGAAGACTACATCTCTTGATTTTATGAGCTTTCGGTTGTCAATGTCCCACAATCTGTATCATTTGCTCTCTTGACAATATCCAAGCATAATAAATGAGATTGACTTGGGATCTAATTTGCATCGACTTTCTGATATGGGCATACGTTTTAAATCCAAAGACAAGGAGGTGACTGACGCTTGGCTCTTTACCGGACCATGTCTCTAATGGTGTTGTCACAAGCCACCGCACTGCAAATGCAGGACGAGGTGAATGCCGGGCGAGCATGCGCTGAAGCTCCTCCTGCCTCCTCTCCATCATTTTGGAATCTTTCTGGATTGCTCCAGCATCTATTTCCTCCTGATCCTGCTCTGATGCCAGTGATAGAGTTTTCATGCTTCCGGTTCTGGCATTGTCCCCTGTTATCCAGTCGAGCTCCAGTTCTCCTGTCTGAGATTGTTATACTGTCATTTGTGTCATCCAAGTGGCACAGTTTGCATTCCATCTACCTGCCATTTGAGTCATCTAGGCGGCGCGGACAGCACTCAGTGTCCAAGAGTGTGCAGTCCTGCGTACGCTGCTTGTGTCAACCCAGTGGCACAGGCCATACTCCAACGTCAGCTGCTTGTGTCAACCTGGCGGCACAGGCCGCACTACAGTGTCCAAGAGTGCGCAGTTTTGCATATGCTGCATGTGTCAACCCAGTGGCACAGGCCATACTCCAACATCAGCTGCTTGTGTCAACTCGGCGACACAGGCCGCACTCCAGTGTCAGCTGCTTGTGTCAACCCGGCAGCACAGGCCACACTACTGCATCCAAAGTACGCAATCCTGTGTACCAACCCCTATCTCTCCCCAGTGGCACTAGTCCTTCATCTGCCACATCTAGCCAAGTTTACCAGCCCTCAAGGCTGCTACACAGCCCAGAGGCTACTACTCAGCCCAAAGGCTGCAACATGGCCCAAAGACCGCATCCAGACAAGTTTATAAGCCCTCAAGGCTGCTACACAGCCCAGAGGCTGCAACTCAGCCCAAAGGCTGCAACACTGCACAAAAGCCGCATCCAGCCAAATGTATCAGCCCTTAAGGCTGCTACTCAGCCCAAAGGCCGCTTTACTGCTCGAGAGCTGCTTCTTGTTCTTGGACCCATAGTGCATGACTTGTCAAGTATTCCAGCCTTCAAGGCTGTTGCTGGACTCAGTTTGTGAAAACAACCCTTACACATACCTAAACAATACCTCAGTTCCTAACAGGTGTTTTGTATTTGACTGCCACTGTAGGTACTCAATTCTTGAGATACACTGCAGTTAGGACTGCTTCTGTCCAGAATCTCTTATCCAGACCTGCATCACTTAGCATAGATTGTGTTTTCTCAACAATTGTTCTGTTGACCTTTCACTCATGCCATATTGTTTTGGTGTGTAGGCAATCATAAGTTTATTTGGTATGCCATTCCTCTTTAGAAAGATAATAAGATCTCTGTTCTCATATTATCTACCTCAGATCTCAGAATTTTTATTTTTAAGCCTGTTTTTAAGTTTCCACTAAACTCTTGTATTCTGTAATTTTGCTGGTTACTTCTCTTTTAGCTATATGTATGTATACTTGCTTCATCCTTGTAGCATCTTCTATAAGCATCATGAAGTAATGATTTCCTCTTATTGACTTCCCCTTACTTGGTCCGCAGACATGTCTGTGTGCACTAGTTCCAACGGTGCTTTTGCTTTGGATGTTGACTTTGGAAAGAGGCAATGTGGTTGCTTATCCTTCATGCAACTTTCACACTGTGGTCTCTCTGGGTTGTTCACAGACATCCGATCACCATGCCATCAAGAAGTTCTGTACATTGTTGTATACCAGGTGACCCAGTCTTTTGTGCCACAGCTCAATAGACTGGCTGGAATCCGAAGCCACCATTGCATACACAACACTCCTCATTGTCTAATATGTAGTTATTGGTACCGGGTATCAGGTTGCTGCCTAGGATCGGCCGTTATTCACCCCAGCGCCAGCTTCCTCTGACTTCTCGAGAGGTCAGACACCAGGTGTGGCGGCAGGTGTTGCACTGAGGATTATGCCTAGGCACTGCTTGGACATCCATGTGTTACTCCATGACTTGGTTCCTACGGTTGCCGTCATGGGTGCAGCTAGACAGTCTTCATCACCTGACTAGCCCATTACCTAATGGTAGCTTGGTTGTTGTCAGCTGACACTGTCCTCCAATGAACCGCTACCTTAGGGTATTTAGCTGGGCTCTGGACAACAGGAAGTTGCCTGTACAATGTCATTACTTCCAGTGTATACTTGCCATTACAGCAGTCCAGGTTCCATACTCCTCTCCCTTCATGGGCTATTCCTTGTGTTTATTTCACAATATGTGTACTCTATGCACCATCTGAGTACAACTCTGAAGTGCCATTTTCCTCTGCCAGCCCTTCATCTGGGGCCACAACATACGTACTCCACACACCATCTAAGTACAACTCTGAAGTGCCATTCTCCTGTGCCAGCGCTGCATCTGGGTCTACAATGTGCATACTTCATATACCATCTGAGTTCAACTCTGAAATGCTATTCTCCTGTGCCAGCACTGCATCTGGGTCCACAGCATGTGTACTCCATATACCATCTGAGTACAACTCGAAAGTGCCATTCTCCTGTGCCAGCACTGCATCTGGGTCCACAGCATGCATACCCATACACCATCTGAGTACAACTCTGAAGTGCCATTCTCCTGTGCCAGCATTTCATATGGGTCTGCAGTGTGCGTACTCAACACACTACCTAAGTACTATCTCCGAAGGGCTTTTCTGCTGTGCCAGTGCTATATCTTCAGAGTGAGAATTCAGGATATCTTTCCAGTGCTATCTCCAAAAGTTACATTCTCCTTTGCCTCTCCTGTGATTGTGTTCCTCCATTTCCCACTTGTACCGGATACCTGACCAAAGGGCCGCAGCCTGCTTGCTGGGTGCAGCTTAAACCCAAATCCCAATTGGAGGGGTCACTGGTGAACACCTCCCAGCAAGTTAGACTCCGCGTCTTTGGTCAGGTCTCGCCAACATTCGGTACCTGGGGATGAGGAGGTCATATATCCAGGCCCATCGCCTCCGGTTCTTTACCCAATCCAGGACCTTGACTTCCAGCTCCTCAGTAGGAGAACTCCCAACACAGTGTCCCACTGCAAATTGGACCTTGTATCTCTTCTTCATCAGTACACTGAGGTCAATCAGATTGGTTCCTAGATCAGTTACAAATAGTACATGTCTAATGTCTGTGACAACTGTTTTACCCTTGATCCTCAAGCACACAGTAATTGTCCTGACTTTTGTGGCATATAGGACTTTATCTCCTATTCTTCTGATGTTTGCAGGATCACACAATTTTAATGACTTGAATGAACTATCATTACAGCTGAAGAGCCTCATGGCTCCTGAGTCAATGTACCACCAATATTTGAGGTGACAGTCAGCTACATTTAATGCTGACTAATTTTTTCTATCATGCTTGCAAGGTTTTAAAAGTACAGTACAAGCCCAAATGTAATTGTGTACAGAAAGTGCTTTTCACTCTTCTAGTAATAGAGTTTCCTCCTACATCTTTATTAGGTACTAGCTGGAGTACCCGGCGTTGCCCGGGATTTAAGAATGTTTGTTTACACATCATCCTCCAACAAACCTCTCCTTAGGCAGGCCTCACAAAAAGTGTGACAAACTTCCCCATAAACATTCCTAAGGTCTTCGAAGGAAGTAGGACCTGTAACGGTGTAAAGCAAACTTCGGAGATAGAACCATTCAAAATTTGTCTGATGTACAGTGTAAACACGGCCAAGAGCTTCTGTTGCTCTGATACCAGGATAACCATCTACAACCATCTTTCTGCGCATAAAAACTTTGGGAGAAGCATTCCATGTGTAATATTTTGGCAGCTCACAGTACAGCAGGGTCCTTGCAAAGTCATCATTTTGACACAGTTTGAAGAAAGAAGTCAATGTTGTTGCATAATTGGGTATAGTCAGAGAGCTGAGAATGCTGGGAAAGCCTGCTAAAGCTCTCTTCAATAATAAACATTAAGATCATGACAAAACATGACAATACAAAACGCAGGCTCTGAGGCCCTACCCATATGCCGTGAGGCCCCACAATGAGCGTACAGCAAAAATGTTGTTTTTTTATTAATTAAAAATGAACAGTAATTAATTTAAATGTAAAAATTTTTAGTTGCCTCGGCATTGTTTTAATACGCTCGTATGTAAAATTTCACGATCTTAGCTTGTAAACTGTGGATTTGTATAGAAAGACAGAAGGACAGAAGGAAAATGTTTATTTTATACAGTAAAATAGTACAGATAAGAAAGTTCTTAAATATCACCACTGGAGGCAGCAGACAGCAGTACTGAGTGTAAAGCCCCACAATGAGCGTACAGCAAAAAAATTGTTTTTTAATTAATTAAAAATTAACAGTAATTCATTTCAATTTCAAATTTTTTTAGTTGTTTAGTTTTTGTTTTTAATACGCTCGTATGTAAAATTTCACGATCTTGACTTGTAAACTGTGGATTTGTATAGAAAGACAGAAGGACACATTTTCGCTTTTATATAGTAGATTAAGGGGCATGTATCAAATCTTGATGGGAGATAAAATTGTGAAATATATATCACCAACCAATCATCTTCTAACTTACATTTTGCAGGCTGTGTTTAAGAAATGATAGTTTGGAGCTGATTGGTTGGTGATATATATTTCACAATTTTATCTCACATCAAGAATTGATACATATGCCCCATAGTCTTCCTCTAGAATACTGTTGTCTGTAATGTGTCTGCTCTTAATTTGTGAAACAAGTCCCAAGAGAGAAGATGGGTGAAACTTCATACTGAAGCATAAACTATTCTATCCTGATCTCATGGCATTAGGACTGGGCAGACAACCAGAAAAAAACCTGCTGTGCCAGTTTATTTAAGGCTGGGTGGCAACCATACCCACAACAGAGTAATGAGTAAAATGTAGCTCTGATGTAATGAAATCAGCACAAATAAGTGCTACTTACACAGTGACACTAAGATGACCATTTTCCTATGGTACTGGATAATTGTTATTCTAAATATATTACAAATTAGTCATCCCTATCACTATTATGGTCATCTAAGCAACTGCATACAGTCACTGTTCTATAGGGATTTACAACAGAGGAAGGAAAACAGGACACACTACAACATATTGGCAGGTCACACTTGTTTGATTGTTTCCATAAGGGAATGCTAAACACATTACTTGTATTATATTAACTGCAATTAAAAACCAGAAACATATTTAAAAATACTTGTATTTGGTGAATAGCTTTTTAAAATGCAACTTTATTTGTTAATAACTTCCACAACTGTAGAACCCAAGAATCAAGAGGATAGAAGTACTGTATTGTAAATTGCCGACAACCAGATAGCAGAGGTCAAGCTGCTGTAATTTTCATTCAAAGATGGCCACTGGGGGTGCTCTTTCCTGTATTGTTTATCTAAAATATTTCACAATAATAAAGCCAAACTATAATGAGGGACTATATATGCTGTAATATGTATAATATGTATAAACTCCTCAATATTCACTGAAGTGCCAGAAGTCATGGGATAGGTACATAGCATCCAGGGGTGTAGAATGTAGCCATGGTGCCTGAAGCTTGTCTGTGCTATCGCACCCCCCTCCAAATGCGCTACATAGTCATGTTCACAATGCAAGTTATGCCACACAGTAGTACCCATTAATTCACGTTAAGCCTCAATTTTGGCTATTTTCACATTATGCTACACAGTAGTCCCCACAGTTCATATTATGACACAGTAATGCCCATAGTTCACATTATGCCACAGTAGTGCCCCTTATGTACATTATGCCTAACAATAATGCCCCTTATTCACATTATGCCACAGTAGTATCCCTTATGCACATTATGCCACAGTAGTGCCCCTTATACACCTTATGCCACAGTAGTGTCCGTTATTGGCATGTGGCATCAGAGCAGTCAGGCGTGACCTCACCAGACTCACCACGCAGGCTCCTCCCAGTCATATGTGCTGCGACCCAGGCTTTCAGAAGCAGCAGTAGCACCTGGCTCAGGCCTCCCCTTAGCAGCAATGACACAGCCGCCAATTTTTGGATCAGCTGTCTCCGTGCCAGAGCAATGATGAATTACTCTAGCGCTCGCCGTGAGTAGAAATGATAATTATCGGGTCCACCCAGACCGCAATAATTAACATAATCAATAGACCACTTAATATTATGTTAGTGTTCAGCAAGCAAAAAAACTTTAAAATACTGAATAAATCTTTGCTTTAAATAACGCCATCTCAGAATGAAGAAAATCCTTAATTATCCCAAAAATTGCAGAGACAGAAGGACATTTTTTCCCATCAGTCGTTGCAGGATCTTGCCTGCAGTTGGCGACTGGCAAGTGTATGTCCAGTTCCAGCCTCCCAATCAGGGCCGGCTCTAGGGGTATTCGACCAGTGCGGTCGAACAGGGGTGCCACCCATAGAGGGCGCACCCTTCCCCAACATCCCGATTTCAGCGGGACAGTACCATCTCGCTGTTCCACCCGTTGGCCGAAGTGACCCACAGGTGGTCAAATCGGGAGGTTGGGGACCCCCACCTCTGCAGCTGTGTGCCGGGGCCAGAGCCTTAATGGATGCTGCGCGCAGCATCCATTCAGTGACGGGAGAGGGTTGGGGGAAGCCCAACTAGTGAGGCTCCCCCCATCCTGACATTATTTGGAGGCGTGCCATGTGGGCACGCCTCCAAATAACGTCACATAGGGGGCATGGTCTATGTTGGGACGCACTGTAGAGGTGCTCCGACCCCTGGGGCCGGCCCTGCTCCCAATACTACTATATTTATGTGCTTTTATATATAACATTTATAAATACAATTTATATATACATGTTATATATAAAAGCACATAAATATAAATGTATACAGATTAATATAAAGCCTATGTACACACTTAATTTAAATACTTTTGGGAGGCTGGAGCTGAACATACACTTGTCGGACGCCACACTGCAGGGAAGGAGACCATTTGAAATGTTAAGTAAGCGCATGACTAAGCATGTGCAGAACAAGAAAAAGAAGGATTTTTTTTGGACTTCCAAATACAATGCCTTCAGAAACCTTACAGGGACAAAGGGCCTGATTCAGAGCCGCTCGTAAGCGGCAGTACGCTCGTTCCGAGCGATGTTCGCACATCTGCGCATGCGTACGGTTTTTAATACGCATGCGCGAACCAGTCAGTGCGGCCGAAAATCGTTTGTTTGCTATATAGCGAATGCCTGCTATTTTGAGTGACAGGAGGAGGCGTATGTGGGTGGTAACAGGGGAAGGTGCTTGAAAACGGGGCGTGGAGATCAGAACGCAGGCGTGCTTAAAGGTCAAAGCGGGCGTTTTATGGGTGTGCATAATTAATACAGCAGCGTCATTGACCACGTCACTTGGTTGTTTTATAGTCAGAACTGCTCGCAATATAGTGGTAGGAAAAACCAACCACAAGAATAGCGAGCAGTTCATACGCTGTTCGATGTACTCGATTAATCTAATAAATAGCGGACATGACGTATGATGCGAGCGGCCAGGGGGCGTATTTTTCAAATAAACGTCCGCATGTTTTGTTCGCTCGTTCAGACATGGAGGCGTCAACAGACCGCAGGGAGCGAACAGTTCATTTTAATAGCCACCCCCTTTTTCTGGACGAGCGAGCGCTAATTGCGTCCGGCTCTGAATCAGGCCCAAAGTGTTAATGCAACCACTGTACCTGCATAGTTTATTGCTGAATAGCAGGGGAATAAATTATAATATATCATGTCGATGTTGCCCGAAAATATTTGGATCAACATTGGCACTAATGCTGAATAGACCCCTAATAACCCTATATTTACAATAGGGAAGGCATTACACCATATTAGAAGATCAGTGTCTGTACATAGAAATGGAAGACGTGTAGCAGGGAGTATAATACACTTTATTTAATGCAGATCTGTCCCTGCAGGTCTCTGCAGAAAAGAAGAGCAAGATTTTCTCACTTTCTTCATGAATTACTGACTGCGACTAAAGCATAGGTTTGGTGAGATCCTAACAGCCTCATACAAGTTATGGGAAAACTACAGACCATTGAGGCATTATAAATTGATGGCTGTAGTGCATTTTGTAGCCTAACTCCCACATCTTTAATTTACCAATGTAAAAGCTTCCCTACTCAGCATGTGTGAAATCTCATATCACTATTTCATAGTAGTAGTAGTAGAGTGAAAATAAAAGCACATATTTCATGTTGTTTCTGCTACTTAAGTAGAACCATAATGCAACTGCAAGCCTCTGTGTGGCTAATGTCTTCACAAAACAGGTGTTATGAATAGGGTAAGGTGACCTTAAATCAGCCAAAACACCATCCACTGTAAATAACATACACCAATGTCCTTCTAAAACAGAACAACAGTACAAGCCCCACCCAACCCTCCCACCCCAATATATAAGATATTTAGTTGTACTTGAAGAATTGTGAAAGGGAACATTTAGTCACTTTGTCAAAGTCTGAATAACAGCCAACACCATGTGCATTTTCACAGAAATATTTGGGACAGAAGTCACTCACCCTAAACACACTGACTTCAAATACATCATCCAACCATATTTCAGCTGTTGGTGATTCACTCTAATCAAGAGGGTACAGTATTGTACATGACTACTTATAGTTAGAGATTTGCGCTGATCCCCGTGTTTTGGATCTGGATCTCCCCTGGTTTTGGATCTGGATTGGTTTTGCCAAAACCTCACCTCCGTGGTTTGTTTTCGTGTTTTGGTTTTGGCCAATTGTGGCTGAAATGATTGGTTTGTTTGGACCCTTATAAAACAAGCTGCCAATGTTCATTGGACATGGAAAGGAAAATGATCCCATACACAACTGGCTTTACATTACAAGTTGTCCTCGTCCTCGTCATCCCCATCAGTGTGTACATCCTCTCCTTCACACAATATTAATTCATCCCCGCTGGAATCCACCATAGGCGCTTCTGTAATTTTTTGATGTAATTGTTGGTAGAGGTCTTCCTCGTGGAATTTGTAATTCATTTTAATGAACATCATCTTTTCCACATTTTGAGGAAATAACCTCCTACGCCGATCACTGACAAGGTTGCCAGCTGCACTGAAAACTTCTTCGTAGTACACACTGGAGGGTGGGCCACTTAAGTAATGCAAAGCCAGTTTGTGTATGGGACTCCAAATTTCCTCTTTTTCCTGCCAGTACTGAAAGTGACTGTCTAACATGCCTATTAGGATGTTACCTCTGAAATAGTCCTCCGCCATTCTGTGAATGGAGACTGTATCATACTTAGTCACGGTAGAAGACATGTCACTAGTAGGCAGTCCTCTCAGGCCCGACCAGATGTCATTTTTTGGTGAACAATCTGTATGACCAGCAAGCATTGTGTAAGAAAAATTAAATTTTTTCCTGGCAGCTGCAGAAACTGGAGGAGATGATGGCATGTCATGTGCGGCTGCAGCTGACAATTTTTTACAGTTTTAGATTTGAGTCTGTTGGTAAAAAACTCACAAGGTAGGACTTAAACCTAGGATCCAGAATGGTCGCCAAAGTATATTTTTCAGATTTCAATAGATTGACGACTCTTGGATCCTGGTGAAGTGAATCAAGGGCTTGATCCACCAGTCTGACATACTTTGCGCAATCGCTCCGTTTCACTTCCTCCTTCAGTTTCTCCAGCTGTTTTTGCAAAAGTCTGATGAGGGGAATGACATGACTTAAGCTAGCTAGAGTCTGCACTAACTTCACATGTGGCAGGTTCAAAGGGTTTGAGAAGTTTGCACAGCACGGAAATTATTCTCCAATGCGCTTGAGTAAGGTTCATTCCCCCTCCACGGCCTATGTCATAGTCCGTTGTAGAGCTCTGGATGGCCTTTTGCTGTTCCTCCATCCGCTGAAGCATATAGAGGGTAGAATTCCACCGAGTTGCTACCTCTTGCTTCAGCTAATGGAAGGACAAATTTAACAGTACCTGCTGGTCATGCAATCTTCGACAAGCGGTCGCCGAATGTCTAAAATGTCCGGATATTTTGTGGGCCACCGAGAGCATCTCCTGCACGACATGTCAGTTTTTAAAAAAACGTTGCACCACCAAATTAAATGTGTGAGCAAAACATGGGACGTGTTGGAATTCGCCCACATGTAAAGCTCTCACAATATTGGTGGCATTGTCCGAAATCACAAATCCCGAGGAGAGTCCAAGTGGGGTAAGCCATTTAGCAATGATTTCCCTGAGTTTTTCTAAGAGGTTCTCAGCGGTATGCCTCTTAGTGAAACCAGTTATACAAAGAGTAGCCTGCCTCTGTATCAGCTGTCTTTTGGTAGATGTTGCTGCTGATGTTGCAGGCAATACACCTACCCATTGGGCTGTCACAGTCATGTAATCCTTAGTTTGTCCTGTCCCACTTGTCCACATATCAGTGGTCAAGTGGACAGTGTGTACAATGGCATTTCTGAGGACATTAATAGGGTTTTTTTTTAATGTCCTTTTACAGATTTGGAATTGCTGTTCTAGTGAAGTGGAATTTAGAAGGGATCTGGTAGCGAGGACACAGGACCTTAATTAACTGTTGAAAACCCACTGCGGTAATGGCGGATACTGGACGCACATCTAATACCAGCATAGCTGTCATGGCATCAGTAATCTACTGTGCAAATGGGTGATTGCTGTCATACTTGTTTGCCCTTGCAAATGATTGTTTAGCAGTTAATTGTTTTTTGGAGGATACGCTACAAGTAGTCTTCCTCCTGGTCCCCTTCTGGGATGAAGATCCACTCACAGCAACAGGCGTAGTCATCAAGGATCCTTCTGAAGAATCACGGATAGGAGAGGAGTCAATCATGCTTCGAATACCGACATTGGATGCAGCAGGACTACTCCCGTTGTTGATGCAGGTGTTGGTGTTGGAGATCGAAGGCGGTTGGATCTCACAGAGAGGGAGTAGGTAGGTGACACTGGACTTGTTACATTTTGAGTTTTGGAACTTGGCGACATACACTTTGATATTTGATGAATGCGCTCCAAGTGATGTAACAAGGAGGAGGTTCCTAGGTGGTTTAGGTCCCTCCCTCTACTCACTCTTGCTTGGCAATGGTCACATATGGCTTGACAATTGTTGTCCAGATCGGGGTGGAAATAATTCCACATGCGAGAAGTAGATTTTTTTGTCTTTTGTCCCGGCATGACAACAATGGGCTTTGGCTTTTTCAAACCATGTGCAACAGCTGTTGCCTTACTTACACAAAGGACATCCTTGGCATCAACATCCTCATCACCAACATCTACATCATCAACATCCTCATCATCCTTAGCACCTTCAACTACCAAAATATCCTCCTCCTCCATGTGCAATTCCACAGAAGCATCCTCGATGACTACGTCTGCAAGATGTTGACTGCCCTTCCCCACATTTACAGAAGGCACACAAATGTTGGAACTTGGAGGATCCTCCAGTACACTAGTATTTAGGTCTGGCTCACACATGGCAACCGCAGACACACTTGCACTCTCCTCAGGGATTTGTGATTTTGATTTCTCAGGGCACACGGTTTTCCAAAGGGCTATCAGAATCAGAACCAGCAGTCTTCCTAAAGAAAGGTGAAGGCCTTATCCTTTCCTTGCCACTTTGTTTAGTGTTTGGCATATTGCCAATTTTTTGTTTATCTAAAGGCAAATTTCCTTTAAATTTTTTTTTTTTACTTCGGTAAATGTAGCTTTACCATATCGATGGCGTGACTTAAGCCCTGGGGCATGGGCCTTCATAGAGGACGAGGAAGTTGATAGCCTTGCACTGCTGGTGGCAGCTACATGTGGTTCTTGGCCTTGGTCTCCTGTCATGTGACAGCCTTCCATACTTTCTGCAGTCTTGAAGCAGTTGCGTTGCGTTGCCGACTTGCTAGATCTTGTGCGGCTAAGCCTAACACGCACAGACACACAGACAATTATTTTTAAAAAAGACAAGTTTTTTTTATTTTTTTTCAGCTCCAGAACTTGGGCCCAGAGCACAGATTGATGACGACTGGAGTCGGGCAGCACTAGGTTGCATTGCTGACTTGCTAGATCTTGTGCGGCTAAGCCTAACACGCACAGACACACAGACAATTATTAGAAAAAAAAGACAAGATTTTTTTATTTTTTTACGGCTCCAGAACTTGGGCCCAGAGCACAGATTGATGACGATTGGAGTCGGGCAGCACTAGCTTGCGTTGCTGACTTGCTGTATTTTGTGCGGTTAAACCTAACACGCACACAGACAAATATATATTACACAAAAAAAAATACACTTTATTTGGGTCCAGAACTTGGGCCCAGATGGACGCAGCAGACAGCACAGCAGACAGCACCAGCCCAGATAACTCAGCAACAGGCCAGATGGACACAGCAGACAGCACAACACCAGCCCAGAATGGATCAGCACCAGTCCAAGACACAGCAGACAGAACAGGGCACCGCAGACAGAACAGCACAGCACCTCTCCCCAGCCCTACACTACCCACCCTCCCTGTTCAGTCTCCACAGCCGGAGTGAAATGGCGCCCGCCGCATCTCATATATATACAAATGAAAGCTTGCGAGCCGCGAGATTTTGTCTCTATGGTTTTGCCTTGATGTCAGAGATCCGAGTAAGGCGGGAACATCCGAGCCTGCTTGGGTCTGACTCAGATCCCCTTAGTTCAGGTGGGTTCGGATCTCTTAGATCCGAACCCGTTCATCTCTACTTATAGTTAATCACTGCCATATTCTGCTTCCTGATCTTGATCCAGTTACAGACTGTGATCATTTAGTACCAGCTTGATTTATTTGGTCTTTTGGATGCTATGCTGTCTATCCATTGCTCCCAGTCTCCAAGGAATCTTCCTGATGCATCCACAAGGTGACAGCATATGAAAGCTCAGAGGAAGGAACAATTGGATAATCGCAGACCATTTGGGAAGGGTCAATGCCAACCAGCCAACTTTAAATTCTGTCTAATAAGCCCCTTCATTTTATTGCTACAGTCTCAAGTATTAATTCTGGAGAAATTCAGGAGCCACATTTGCCAGAATCTACACTTCTTGGCCCAGTGGAGGTTGATGTTCCAACTAAACGACACACCAACTGTTCAGATCGTCTCAAAGTGTTTATGATTTTCACCCTGCTAAAAGGAGACATTTTAGCGTGGACCTCAAAGTTGACCTTCCAAAGTGCTTGATGACCCTTAATGATGTGCTACAAGGGGCCAGCATTTACTTTCCTGCGCCAAGGTGCCAGATCACTGTTTAATACATCACAGTGTTCAGTCAATGGGTAGATGATATCCATTGGATTGTTGCTACCAGCAACGTAACTTAATAAAACAGCAGCGTAAGAATATCGGAAACACAACTTTATCTTAAGTAATACAAGGGAGATAGTTTAACAGGAACAATTAGCTTACCATCTAGTTTTGATCCATTTGTTTAGAACCAAGAGGCTGATAAATCTTTTTTGGAAACCTTTCCAATCAAGTTGTCCATTAAGACAATATTTTGATAATTACAATTAGGGATTTTAATGATGTGGCATCATCAGTTATAGACATACCTCTGTCACCAAATGGAGGTGTTAAGCTATTGCAATTTTATATCTGGCGGATGTCTGAAGGTCCTAAATATCAGAACTTCATTATTCATTCTTAGGGGGAGATTTATCAAACCTTGGAGAAAGATAAAGTGGAGAGAAAGTACCAACCAATCAGCTTCTAACTGTCATTTTTCAAACACAGGGGAAGATTTATCAAACCTTGGAGAGACAGAAAGAGGAGATAGATAAAGTACCAACCAATCAGCTCCTAACTGTCATTATAGTTAATACAAAGCTAAAACATTTTTATTGGGATTTAGGGTGACCTGGAGGTATCATATAAAATACTGCATGAAATACTGGACCTTATTGAACATCAGTTTAAAATTATTAATTTGTAATGCAGGTGGTAAATCTTGATTTTGGGCTTTGCGAACCTTTCACATAGGATTTAGAAATGTAACATTAATAAAACAAAGAGGCCCGACGTAGAGATATACCCACTATTGGGTCTATTTATCAAAATAATACTGACCTTAAAACATGCGTTAATGGCTGTTTCCTGTTTTATGTGGGGATGTCAATTTACATAGCTCTGAAAATCTTCATTTTTCAGAACTTGCCTGTTGTGTTGTGGCTGCCTATTGGGGAAGTCTGGCTGGAGCCCAACACTGCTGCAAACATTGATCGGAACCATTCCACCTATCATTAGACTCTTCTAGTCCCTGGCCTGCTCCCACCTCCCGGCAGCATCACACAGCAGTGCACACTCAGGACCTCATTCAGAGTCGGTCGTTGCGGCCGCATGGTCGTACGCATACGATGTTTTTCTTTCTGCGCCTGTGCACGGCTAGCAGTACGCATGTGCGTACGAGGTCTACCGATGAAAAATACTGACGGTCGTAGGGCTTCCGACACGGAAGTGGATTGCTAAAATTGATTGACAGGTAAGACCGTTTGTGGGAGTATACGGGGGTGGTGGTCTGCAAACGGAGGAGTTCTTCAGCGTTTCCAGGCATTTCAGGGGAGTGCATACTGTAAATTACCTGCTTCGTACGACCAAGAATTGCGGATGCATGAAAACGTCACTCTACGAACAGGATGATCATCCAGGCTAAGGTAGGCAAGAAGATTCCATAAGCCACAACAGTAAAATCGTTAATCTGATGTTACCTGCGATGTTTTTCGATTTGGAACCACACAAACCAAGCAGCTAATATTGCTGCATTGTAACTATTAACACTGCTAATTACCTTGTAACTCATTTCACTTGCGTGTGCATTAGGGAATTCGTAACACAAATGTTTATTTGTGCTTTTTAAACCTTTTTTTGTAAAACAGTTTTTAAAACATCTAGCATTGTGTTTTGCGTAGCAGCCTTTTCAGACACCACACTTTTTAAACCTTTTATACATTGATATAGTTAAAGATAGACATTTTTGGTATAATTTATTTTTATTTTTTGGAAATTTGCCTTTCAGCACAATTTAAAAAATAATTGTTACGGCAACATTGTATATAATTAAAATAATAAAAAAACAAAAAAACAAATTAGATTAAAAAAAAAAAAAAAGAGCTTGAGACATTGGTGACAAGAAATATGGGGACAGGACAACAGGTTAGGGAGGAGAAATCCAGGGCTACTTTCGTCGTTTGGGCTGGCTCGGAGGAAGAGGTAAGCTACGGACAGCCGACTGGCGTGTAACACGCCGACTGGCCTGGCCAGAGGTAGATGGGATTTCCTCTGCCCTAGGCATGGGGCTCTCCATCCTTGCGGGGGTGGCTTTTGGGCTGCCAGAGGTGGTGGTCCTGGGAGGAAGGGAGTCTCGCTCCATCATGGCAGGTGGGTTGGCCTGCTCCTGGGTATTGGCCAAACGATCTAGGGCACCAGCAATGGTCTCCAGGGCCACCGCCACCCTCATCAGAGTGGTCTCCATCCTCAGAAGAACACATCTGTTCTCCTGAATTTGGGAGACCAACCTGGTGAGGAGAGGCACTGCTCGGTCTGATGGTTGCCCTGGAGTAGATTCCACAGGGTCCCCAGATGGAGTACTTGGATCCTCCCCTGCAGAGTCTCCATCTGTGCTGGACCCAGACCTGACCTCAGGAGCAAGCACTACCTCCTCTGAGTCTGGTATATGAAAAAAAATTTTTTTATTTGTTTTCATAAAAAAAAAAAACGCATAGACGTTTGAGCTTTATACTTTTTGGCTACCAAAAAAAAATTACCTTCTTGCACATGTGGAGCGTTGAAGTCGGCCATGTCAGTGTCCATAGTGGACACGCCGACTATCTCCTCTTCCGTCACACATCCCTGAGCCAACGTCTCCAACCTCGTCAAGGCCACCTGTCCCCGCAGCATGGTCCACCCTACTCCGTAGCTTCCTCTTCAGGTGGTACTTGAAATCCGTCCATCTGTCAATGTTATTTTTACAAATTTTAAGGGTTAGTTTATTTAAATAAGATCAAGCTTTGGACTTCAGTACACTCACAATATCATTTTCTTACCGTTTTTTAACGACTTTCATGGTTCTGTAGGTTGTCCCCACGGCATTAACAGCCCTGGATATCTCCTCCCAAATCCTGTCTTTGGCTCCAGCCCCCATATTTCTTGGGGCATTGACAAGGTTCTCCATTGTCATGGTCACCAATGTCTCAAGCTCGATCCATGAAAACGGAGGGTTTCTTGGCTTTGGCCTGCTTGGGCCCGCCTCCTCCTCCTCTACTGGTGGAATTTGATTCCCAGAACCTACAACATTGTTTAAATTAGATAAAATTATAAACATTTTTTAAGGGAAATATGAACAGTTCTTGTGTTGTCGAAAAAATTTGATTCGCACTTACCTGGCTCAGTTGGCCTCTGCTCACCATGCTCCTCGCTTGACATTCTGCTAACCTGTGAGAGAGCATGAAGAATACTGCTTGTGCAGACTTGTTAATAGATGTGATCGCATCCCTGGATTGGTTACCCGTGCATCCTTATTTGCCTAACTACAAATGCACACCTTTCCTGCATTCCGTAATTACTGCATGGGTTGTCCTAGATGTGAGCGCATCCCTGGATTGGTTACCCGTGCATCCTTATTTGCCTAACTACAAATGCACACCTTTCCTGCATTCCGTAATTACTGCGTGGGTTGTGCTAGATGTGAGCGCATCCCTGGATTGGTTACCCGTGCATCCTTATTTGCCTAACTACAAATGCACACCTTTCCTGCATTCCGTAATTACTGCGTGGGTTGTGCTAGATGTGAGCGCATCCCTGGATTGGTTACCCGTGCATCCTTATTTGCCTAACTACAAATGCACACCTTTCCTGCATTCCGTAATTACTGCATGGGTTGTCCTAGATGTGAGCGCATCCCTGGATTGGTTACCCGTGCATCCTTATTTGCCTAACTACAAATGCACACCTTTCCTGCATTCCGTAATTACTGCGTGGGTTGTGCTAGATGTGAGCGCATCCCTGGATTGGTTACCCGTGCATCCTTATTTGCCTAACTACAAATGCACACCTTTCCTGCATTCCGTAATTACTGCATGGGTTGTCCTAGATGTGAGCGCATCCCTGGATTGATTACCCGTGCATCCTTATTTGCCTAACTACAAATGCACACCTTTCCTGCATTCCGTAATTACTGCGTGGGTTGTGCTAGATGTGAGCGCATCCCTGGATTGGTTACCCGTGCATCCTTATTTGCCTAACTACAAATGCACACCTTTCCTGCATTCCGTAATTACTGCATGGGTTGTCCTAGATGTGAGCGCATCCCTGGATTGGTTACCCGTGCATCCTTATTTGCCTAACTACAAATGCACACCTTTCCTGCATTCCGTAATTACTGCGTGGGTTGTGCTAGATGTGAGCGCATCCCTGGATTGGTTACCCGTGCATCCTTATTTACCTAACTACAAATGCACACCTTTCCTAAATGATTCAATAATTGGTGTTTTATATCTTTATTTAAGGCAAAGCCAAATGTTCCCTTACTTGTGGGTTGTAGGTGGAGTGATTTGTGGTGCAGGAAGGGATTGTTAGTGGTTACATTGTTTGGAGTTGTTTGAGAGGTGCTTGTGTGAGTTGTTTAAGAGGTGATTGTGTGAGTTGTTTAAGTGGTGCTTGTGTGAGTTGTATAAAAGGTGCTTGTGTGAGTTGAGTGTTGCTTGTGTGAGTTGTTTGAGTGTTGCTTGTGTTTTTTTTTTTTATTTCTTTTGGTTGTGGGTTTTTTTTTGTTCCTTTATTTTTGGTGGGTGTTTTTTTTGCTCCTTTATTTTTGTGTGTTTTTTTTGTTCCTTTTTTTTGGTGGGTGGTTTTTTTTTTCCTTAATTTTTGGTGGGGTTTTTTTGTGTTCCTTTATTTTTGGTGGTGGTTTTTTCATAGTGTTATTTTTTTGGTGGTGTTTTTGTTATAGTGTTATTTTTTTGGTGGTGGTTTTTTTATAGTGTTATTTTTTTGGTGGTGGTTTTTTTTCAAATTTGTTTGGTGCCGACAGTTACAAAACCCTGTTACTTGTTGTGTTTGAGGTGGTTACTTGTTCTGTTTGGGTGGCCGGACTTTTGTAGCCTTAAATAAACAACCTGATTAGAAGACTCAAGTAAGTGTGGCAGCCTACTGCATTTTTTGTTTATTTTCTTTTTGTTCTACAACCCTAAAAAAATAAAAAAATTGTTACAAATTTATTTATTTTTTTAAAATTTATTAAAGGTGTTTAACAGTCCATTTTGTACTTGAATCAGGTAAGTGTCTATTTATTCAAACCTACAATTATGTTTTTTTTTTTTACTTTTTTACTTTTAATAATGTTATTTTTTCTATTTGGTAAATGTAAATTCATACATTTAAAAACAATTCATATTGCCCAATTTTAAAGTTAAGCTTTGTTTTAACAATAATAGTAGTAATATTTGTTTGGACTAAAAAATTATCAAAATTTTTTGTCTTACATAAAAAAAACAACCGTACAATAAATACACATGTAGGGATTTCCGAAGATGGCACTGCCCAACCCTGTAAGAATATGCACCATTATTATAAAGCTAAGTATTTTTGAACAATCAAAAAACACTCTGTAGAAACAATGTTAAATATGAATTTAACTTTACAGAGCGATGTTGGACAGCTAATAGTAGCCATGTTGTCCCCCACCAACCTTCCTCAGCCTCCTCCTGGGCATAGGCATAGGAGGCGTGCAAGGGCCAAGATATATAGAACACGTGTCACCCTTTTTGGAATGCCTGATGATGTGGTTATAACCACTTATCGCCTGCCTCCAAATATTATCCTAGACACTCTTTCAATAATAAAGAATGATCTAGAAAGTCAGATTCACATTCCAACAGCAATCTCACCACTTACACAGTTGTTGGCTGTGTTACATTTCTGCGCCTCAGGGTCCTTCCAAACCACTGTTGGGCTGGTGGGTGGCCTCTCCCAACCCTCATTTTCACAGATCCTGAGGCGTGTGCTAGATGCATTTTTCAATCATCTAGCACATTTTATTAATATGCCTTTGATACGGAAGCCCTTGATGTGGTAAAGCAGAAGTTTTTTGAAATTGCAGGCTTTCCACATGTCATAGGGTAGTGGATGGCACTCACATAGCACTTCAGCCCCCTGCATGCAGAGAACAAATATATAGGAACCAAAAACATTTCCATTCCCTAAATGTAATGGTGCTATGTGATGCCTCCCTCCAGATCCTCTCCCTGAATGCCAAATTCCCAGGCTGCAGCCATGATGCGTATGTGATCCATCATTCAGGGATTTGGCAAAAATTAAGCACACTGCAAGCTGGTGACGCGTGGATTCTTGGTAAGTAAAAATCCAGTATGTATCTCTAGTAATAGTGTAAACATGTTTTCATGGTAAATGTATTTATCTTTTGGTGTCCCATTTCCATCAGGTGACAGTGGATATCCTTGCACGCCCTGGCTGCTGACTCCTTATTTGACTCCCACACCAGGGCCCCAAACTCACTATAATGCCACATTTACTGCCACCAGGCAGGTGGTGGAGCACTGTATCGGCCTTTTAAAGGGCCGGTTCCAGTGTCTCCATCACTCTGGTGGTGCACTCATGTACTCGCCGGATATGGTTTCTCGCATTGTGGTCCTGTGTGGGATTTTACACAACATTGCAATAAGGAGTCAAGTACCCATGCAGCCAGAGGAGGACTTGCCAGAGGATGGCCCCCCGTAGGAAGGTGTTGTTATGCTGTCGGGGGGGCCAGACGTGATTATGTTGTTTCACGTTTTTTTTAGGTAGGAATATTTACTTTTTTTTTAAACAAAACACTTTTTGCAAATGTATTTTAAAGTGCACCTTTTCCTTTTGTTTTCTTTTCCTACCAACCAAATCACAACACTTTCCAAAACCTGCAAAAATAATGGAACCTGTTGGCAATACCCTGTATGTTTTTGGACAACTAACACATTTTGCACGGATATACCCCAACATGTTTAGTTAATTTGCCTTTTGTTTTATTAATTTGTATGTTTCCCATTCAAAAATCTGTTTGTTTTTTACTATAGTTGTTTATGTTTGACTAAGTCAGATGTTTTATTTGGCCAAACCCTGAGGACATTTGTTATGTGTGAATCTGTTATGAAATTATTTTTACTAGTAAAAGCCTGTTGGCAACATGTTTGTTATTTAATAAATGTTTTTAATTAAATACAAATTGTGTTTTTTTTTTTTAAATGAAAGCCATTTTGAGGTGGATAATGTATGCCAACCCCTAAATAAAAAATATACAACATTACTGCAAATGTTCTTAAGGTTTACTAATACATTTTTGCAGTTCTTACACTATGGAAAGGCACCCACCTTTGTTCACAAAGTTTTAAAAATGCAGAATTACACCCTTTAATGTGTGGCAAAAAAGAGGACAAATGTTTGAAACACAAAAACTTTTATGTATTTTTTTTTTTAATGAAAAATGCAAAAATATGTAAACAAAATAATTAAAAATCCTCCAAATGCCCCACAATTCTTTGGAGGCAGCAGTAGGCCTGCATTAAATAGCCAGATGTGTCTCTAAGCTCCTCCCTTATTTCCCTCAGGATGTGGGTTAGATCTGTGGATAAAAAATTTTTTTTTTTGGATTAAATACTTCATTAAAATTACAAACATTGACTAAAATAATTGGCAAAGGAACATACATTTTTAACAGTCCACTAATTATTACTTTTAAACAAACGTATACTTACGTCTGCGTAGTTGCGCCCACAAATTCATCAGAAGTGCAGGCGACCGGTGGCGCAGATCGGACCAGCGCCTTTTTAATTGCGCAATATGCATAGGCCGCCCGCTTTATGTGGTTTGAAATGGGCGGCTCTGCGGACGTAATCCGCCTGTCCAGGATATTTACCAGGACCAACAATTCTCTCCTGGTAAAGGCCGCGGTTCTCTTGATGGCAATGGCCGATTTTTCAGAAAACATGAAATATACATGGGGTAAAAAAAAGAAGATTGGCTAAAATATTTACACATTTTCCAAAAAAAACCCACTATTGGTCAAGCCTTTAATCATGTGGCCCGAAAAATAAGGTCACATTTGATTGGCTATAACACGCAGTGTGCAATTGCAAACATAAGAGTGCAAATGATCCTAATGCAAAATGCACATGTATTTTTAAAGAAAACACACTTATCAACAGTACATTCACAGATAATAAATGTTACTTTGTTTTTTAAATTGTGTTAAAAAAAAGAGAACGGAGAAAACACCCACCTATTGAACAATAAAGTTTATTGACACATGATAAAAAAACTCGTTTTCAAGAACAGCATGAGTTAAACACTCTTAATTAGATAATTGACAACAAGCTCATAACAAGCTGATCGATAGTCCATGTAAACATGACATGTGACCATCAAAACAACACATACGGCCGCAAACATCAGAACATAATTAGCATACAATGACTGACAGCGCCTGACTATGATTGTTTCGTTCGTTTGTTCAGATCAGTCGGTAGCTAGAGGAGGTGCAGTGCTAACGAATGGGCGTCACTTTGTTTACGATCGACCTGCCGTACGATCGGAATATGCGGTCGTTGGCCGTACGACCGTGCGGCCGCAACGACCGACTCTGAATGAGGTCCTCAGTCACTGAAGGTCCTGACTCCTGGCTGACTATGGATTGCCAAAATAATGTAGCGATTCGCAGGTGCGTGGGGTAGGGGGGGAGCTTAATGTCATTAAGGGCCGGCGCCCATTAGAAAACTGCTGCTGTTGCTGTAACAGTCAGGTAGTGTATGCAGTCTTTCTTAGTTCCTTCCTCCCATTATCTCTCTCTCTCTTTCCCCCCCCCCTTCTTTTTGTCCCCTCCTCCTGCTTTCCCTCTCTTCCCCATCCCTCTATCATCCTTTCTGTATCTCTCCCTCTCTCTCTCCCCCTCTTCCTCTTTTATCTCCATTTCTCACTCCCCTCTCTCCCTTTTTCTTTCCTTCTGTCCCCTCCTTCCTCCCTCTCTGTCTCTCTCTCTCCCTCCCCCCTCTCAACCTATCTGTCTCCCTCCCTGTCCCTTCCTTTGTTGGCGCTGTTGGGGGGGGGGGGAGGCCGAGATCTCCGTCGGCTGCCAGGAGCCGATACCCAGCAGTGTTGCAAACATGAAGTAGTATGCTGCGACCTTGCTGGTCAATGGACAGTCCAGAGACATACAGATGTGTCCTCTTCTTGACGCTTGCATGGCAAAAGTGCGCAAGCGTCGCATCATGTTATTTGCCACAGCTGCGAGCGCCACGGTACCCCATGCCATGGCAGCATTCGCACCATGCAATCCTATGGATCATGGGTATAAATGCAGTATGCGTATCCATTATGACTCGCACCATACGTGGCACGATTTGCCGCACAAATGGCAAAGGTGCAAATGGACATATCTGTAGTAGTCGCGACAATTTTATTGATGGGGTCCCCACAATTTAGTTGCCCCAGGGCCCCCACAAGCCTTAATCCAGCCCTGCCCTGAAGTAAGGTAATAGAAGAAGCTATCACTTAATTTGTTACTGACAGCGGAATGGTCTCTTATTGGAACTAGTGTCCCAGTGACTTCACAATGAAAAAATATTTCTTATTGTTGCAATATGCAGTGATAAGGAATGTTCTTTTTTTTTGGGGGGGGGGCGTTTTGGATTTGTTAATATTGTACATAGGCCCCACAGAAACATACTGTATACATGTACAATGCAACCCAAGTCACCTACCTGTTTACCTTCAACTTCACTGCTTTTTTGCCTTAGTCACGCTGTACAGTATATAAGCCTTTGCAAGAGACAGTAATGTGCATTAATGTACAGTAATATCAGTATAAATAAAGAGCTGCGTAGATAGTGAATTTGTGCTCAAAGACTAAATTGCTGACTTCATAAAAGCTTCTCTGGGACAGAATAAGCACATTTCTTCTGCTACTCTCAAATTATTACCAAATTAATATTCATACTAACTAGGGGTGTGCACCGGCCACTTTTCGTGTTTTGGGTTTTGGTTTTGGATCTGGATCTTTCTTCGTGTTTTGGATCTGGATTGGTTTTGCCAAAACCACCCTTCCGTGTTTTGGGTTCTGGGTTTTGTGTTTTGGATCTGTATTTTTTTGAAAAAAAGCATAAAAACAGCTAAAATCACAGAATTTGTTGGTTTCTCTGCTCCTATGCTATTATTAACCTCAATAACCTTAATTTCCACTCATTTCCAGTCTATTCTGAACACCTCACACCTCACAATAGTGTTTTCATGTCCAAAAGGTTGCACCGAGGTAGCTGGATGACTATGCTAAGCGACACGAGTGGGCGGCACAAACACGTGACCCATCTAGGAGTGACACTGCAGTGGCAGACAGGATGGCAGTTAGAAAAACTAGGCCCCAAACTGTACATAATGCAAAGAAAAAAAAGAAGTGCAAGATGGAATTGTCCTTGGGCCCTCCCACCCACCCTTATGTTGTATAAACAGGACATGCACACTTTAACAAATCAATCATTTCAGCGCCAGGGTCTGCCACACAACTGTGGCTGAAATGATTGGTTCGTTTGGGCCCCCACAAAACAAGCTGGCAATTAATGTGTCCCTGCACAAACTGGCTCTACGGAGGCAAGATGTCATCCTCATCCTCCTCATCCACCGATTCCTCACCCTCTTCAGTGTGTACATCCTCATCCTCACAGAGTATTAATTCGTCCCTGCTGGAACCACAGGTCCCTCTGTACGTTCTGGAGGCTGGTCTCCCTGGAAGAGTTGATAATTCATTTTATGAACATCATCTTCTCCACATTTTGTGGAAGCAACCTCCTACGCCTTTCGCTGACAAGGTTCCCGGCTGCACTAAACACTCTTTCGGAGTACACACTGGAGGGGGGGCAACTCAGGTAAAATAGAGCCAGTTTGTACAGGGACCTCCAAATTGCTTCTTTTTCCTGCCAGTACAGGTACGGACTGTCTGACATGCCTACTTGGATGCTGTCACCGATGTAATCCTTTAACAGACAGACGCACGCTTGTCGCTGCTGCTTTGAGGATTCAAGTGCGGCTACAGCCCACACAATTCACAAAGACAGAAAAAAAAAAAGAATATTTTTATTGTTTGTGGAGCACACTTTGAGGGTTACACCACCCTTTAACAGACAGACGCACGCTTGTCGCTGCTGCTTTGAGGATGCAAGTGCGGCTACAGCCCACACAATTCACAAAGACAGAAAAAAGAAGAAGAATATTTTAATTGTTTGTGTAGAACACTTTGAGGTGTCACCACCCTTTAACAGACAGACGCACGCTTGTCGCTGCTGCTTTAAGGATGCAGGTGCGGCTACAGCCCACACATTTCACAAAGACCGAAAAAAAAAGAACAATATTTTAATTGTTTGTGTAGAACACTTTGAGGTGTCATCACCCTTTAACAGACAGACGCACGCTTGTCGCTGCTGCTTTAAGGATGCAGGTGCGGCTACAGCCCACACAATTCACATAGACAGAAAAAAAAAGAACAATATTTTAATTGTTTCTGTAGCACACTTTGAGGGTGTCACCACCCTTTAACAGACAGACGCACGCTTGTCGCTGCTGCTTTGAGGATGCAAGTGTGGCTACATCGCACACAAGTCACAAACACATTAAAAAAATAGTTTTTTATTTTTTGGAACACTTTGAGAGTTACACTACCCTTTAACAGACAGACGCACGCTTGTCGCTGCTGCTTTAAGGATGCAGGTGCGGCTACAGCCCACACATTTCACAAAGACCGAAAAAAAAAGAACAATATTTTAATTGTTTGTGTAGAACACTTTGAGGGTGTCACCACCCTTTAACAGACAGACGCACGCTTGTCGCTGCTGCTTTAAGGATGCAGGTGCGGCTACAGCCCACACAATTCACAAAGACAGAAAAAAGAACAATATTTTAATTGTTTGTGTAGCACACTTTGAGGGTGTCACCACCCTTTAACAGACAGACGCACGCTTGTCGCTGCTGCTTTAAGGATGCAGGTGCGGCTACAGCCCACACAATTCACAAAGACAGAAAAAAGAACAATATTTTAATTGTTTGTGTAGCACACTTTGAGGGTGTCACCACCCTTTAACAGACAGACGCACGCTTGTCGCTGCTGCTTTGAGGATGCAGGTGGAATCTAGACGGGATTTGGAACCGAGGACACACTACCTCCATCAATTGTCTAAATCCCACTGCACTAATGTCGGATACCGGACGCACGTCTAACACCAACATAGCAGTCAAGGCCTCAGTTATACGTTTTGCTTCAGGATGACTGCTGTCGTACTTCATCCTCATCGCTAGGGACTGTTGGAGGGTCAATTGTTTAGTAAAAGTAGTGATGTTCCTACTTCCTCTCTGGGATGATGAACAACTCCCAGCAGCAGCAACAGCACTAGGAGGAAGAGGTTCTTGATCTTTCCCTATTTTATTTTTATCGGAGAAAGTTTGGTCCTCCATTTATGTTATATTGATATATATACGTGCGGCTAAAGCGCACTCAAACACAGAAAATATTATTTTATTTTTGCTGGAGAGTAGTGCACTTTGTGGGTTACACCACCCTTTAAGAAATGAGCCAGCCGGCTCTTGACTTATGGGACACAGGCGCACGCTTGGCGCTGCTCCTTTGTTGATGCACGTGCAGCCACAGTGCACACAATTCACAAACACAGAAAATAATTTTTTTTTTGGTTTGGACTGGAGTGTACTTTCGGGGGTTACAGCACCCTTAACGGTCAAGCCAGCCGGCCCTTTACTTATGACACAGGCGCACGCTTGGCACTACTTTGTTGATGCACGTGCGGCTACTGCGCACACAATTCACAAACTCAGAAAATATTTTTTTTTTTGGTTTGGACTGGAGTGTACTTTCGGGGGTTACAGCACCCTTAACGGTCAAGCCAGCCGGCCCTTTACTTATGACACAGGCGCACGCTTGGCACTACTTTGTTGATGCACGTGCGGCTACTGCGCACACAATTCACAAACACAGAAAATAATTTTTTTTTTGGTTTGGACTGGAGTGTACTTTCGGGGGTTACAGCACCCTTAACGGTCAAGCCAGCCGGCCCTTTACTTATGACACAGGCGCACGCTTGGCACTACTTTGTTGATGCACGTGCGGCTACTGCGCACACAATTCACAAACACAGAAAATAATTTTTTTTTTGGTTTGGACTGGAGTGTACTTTCGGGGGTTACAGCACCCTTAACGGTCAAGCCAGCCGGCCCTTTACTTATGACACAGGCGCACGCTTGGCACTACTTTGTTGATGCACGTGCGGCTACTGCGCACACAATTCACAAACACAGAAAATAATTTTTTTTTAGGTTTGGACTGGAGTGTACTTTCGGGGGTTACAGCACCCTTAACGGTCAAGCCAGCCGGCCCTTTACTTATGACACAGGCGCATGCTTGGCACTACTTTGTTGATGCACGTGCGGCTACTGCGCACACAATTCACAAACACAGAAAATAATTTTTTTTTGGGTTTGGACTGGAGTGTACTTTCGGGGGTTACAGCACCCTTAACGGTCAAGCCAGCCGGCCCTTTACTTATGACACAGGCGCACGCTTGGCACTACTTTGTTGATGCACGTGCGGCTACTGCGCACACAATTCACAAACACAGAAAATATATTATTTTTTTAGCACTTGGGGGGAGCACCCCTGATGGACAGAGCACCCCCTGGACAACACTACAGCACCCCTTTAGGACTGGGACACTGCACAGGACTTTGGAACTGACTGCACAACACAGTCCAGCCAGCCCCTATGGACTTTGAAGTAGTGGACACAGCCCCTATTAACAACAGCAGCACAGCACAACACAGCCAGCCCCTATGGACTTTGAAGTAGTGGACAACAGCAGCACTACACTACACTACACTACACAGCACTAACTCCCACCCTCCCTCTTCACTGTCCACAGCCGAGTGAGAAAATGGCGCCGACGCGGGTACCTTATATAGGATCCAAAACCCGCGAGACTCGGAAGGCGGGATGATGACGTTTTGCCTCGATGTCAGATCCGAGTCAGGCGGGAAAAGTCGAGCCTGACTCGGATTGGACTCGGATCGGGGGGGCTCGGGGGGGTTCGGATTTCAGAAATCCGAACCCGCTCACCCCTAATACTAACCTAGAAGATGGACAACTTCATTCAGACATACAGTATACAATTGCAATCTATAAGAACAATGGTACTGTAACAAACACGCAACCATGTGTTTTATATTGTTGTTCAGATATAGGCCCTGATTCAGAGCCGGACGCTCTGACCAGAGCGCTCGCTCTGAATCAGGGCCCTCCTCCATTAATATGGAGCGTCCTCCTGGACGCTCGTATAGCTGTGGGTGACCACCCACAGCATATACGAGCGTCCAACAAGATGGTCATGATGGTCTTGACCATTGCGACCATCGGACTTGCGAGTGAAACCCTGTGGTTGGGTTTCTCAACCACAAGCCCAGGAGTGATTTTGGCTCTATCAGAGCCAAAATCACTCCCACTGACATCACTAATGATGTCAGTGGGGTCGGCTTCAGACGGTAGGCGTTCCCATGGGAATGCCTCCGTCTGGCAGGCACGCCCACCAAAGGGGGCGTGCTGTCAATCAACATCGACAGCACGCACCCTTTGGTGCGAGACCCGGAGCGATGGAAAGTCCATCGCTCGCCGGATCTCGCGAATGTGCACGACGGAGCTCCCTCCGTCGTGCGCATGCGCAGTGGGGACCATCGACCCACTTGCGAGCATACTGCCGCTCGCGAGTGGGTCTGAATGACCCCCATAGTGTATAGGTGACAGATAAAATTAATACATTCGCATGTGATCTAAGCAAGGATTTAAAGTTCCAGCTTAGTTTTCTCTCTCTCTCAAACATTATGTTCTTAATTATGTTCTTCTATTTCATTTCATACATTAAGTGTTCTCCAGAGATACCAAACTGTCATCTTTACTTGTATAACATAATGCATTTTCCAGACCTCAGTGGAAAAAAGCCTAAGAATAGTGATTTGTTGAACACCCTCTGCATTATAATTCATTAAGGGTTTCCGTAGACTGAATCCTGAAATAGCAGTATGTCTTGTTCATGGGAGTGAAACGTTATCTTATTTCCTCAACACACACAAGGACAATGCTTATATGTGACAGGACAACTTCCTCAAATACTTTTACCACCAGGTAGGCAGCTCCTTATATTGTAATGATTTTAGAGCGCATATGGTGCACAAGTGGCAGATTTGGCTCCGATAAAAGCTGAAAACACCAGAATCTCTTTATACAGAAGTGACATAATGTTATCAAGGAAAACATCATACTTTGACCTATCTAAGATTCCGTAGGTTTCTCTGGTAGATAGATTTTATTATTTGACTAGACACAGTCAACAGGACATGACAAATCTTGTAATGCAGAGATACTATAATTTTTTTTTTCTTTCCAAATTAAGGGTCTGATTCAGCACGGATAGCATGGCTGCATTCGCACACACCTGGTAGCTGCAAAAATGAACTAATGAATGCAATCGCACAGCAACTGCAGCACTATACCAAGATGCCCATCACTGTACAAAGCCACCCACTTCCCACCTGCAAGTTGGCAAAAACATCGGTAACATCGAGTAATATCGGAACCATTCGCACAGATGTGGTTGACCTGACCCTACCTGACAAACTGCTAAACTTCTTGTCGCCATCTAGACCACTGCCAGAGTATACAATCGCAGGGCCTTTATTATGCATGCCTGCGTTCCTTCAGCCACCCCCTCTCTCCACCCCCAAACGGTCACAGTTGTAGGCATGTTCTGTGAATTAAATGATGCACACCTTCAAACAATCCATTTTAATTCCAGGTTGAGAGGCAACAAAACATGAAAAATGCAAAGGGTGGGGTGTGAATACTTTTACAAGGCACTGTTGACCAGCGGCATTTAGTCTGCCAGTCTATAAACTGCATCCCACTGTACTGGCCATTCCATAATTTGAAGCCTACTGTCTTGTCAGTTCTGACATAGGCCTCATTCAGAGCCGCTCGTTAACAGCAGTATGCTCGTTGCGTTCCGATGTTGAGAAACCACGCATGCGTCGGTGTAACACTGCGCATGTGCGTACGGCATATTGCGAGTTTTTTTTGTCTCGTTCGTCAAATTGCGTACAGGAAGTGACATGTCAAATGTGATTAACAGAACAGGGTGTTTTTGGGCGTTGACGGGGGTGGAGATGGAAAAACGCAGGTGTGGCGAGGCGTTTTTTGGGCGTAC
This sequence comes from Taudactylus pleione, assembly GCA_031769625.1. NCBI lineage: Eukaryota > Metazoa > Chordata > Amphibia > Anura > Myobatrachidae > Taudactylus > Taudactylus pleione. The sequence continues at coordinate 3,426,657 of JAUIMM010000370.1, read as the reverse complement.
ATACATTATCTGATGCGAACGTCAAATGTGTTCGTACCAAGTCATACGTCACTGGATGATCCTCTTTCCGTTCAAACTGCTCGCACAGCTTGGGGTCTGGATTACTCGACCACATTGGCGATGGCCTTCTCCTCCGTCCCGGCCCTCCACGATGTTTCATCGATTAATCACGGCTTGTCAGAAAAACAATCAGTTTTGTATTGAAAACCAGCTTGTAATGTGTTTTGAAAACAGTTTTTTTGATTAGCTCAAAACCGTACGCAAGTGGAAATCATAGCTGCTAATTTCAGGATTACGCAATCAATTAGCGTACATTTGTTGGTATGTTTTTTTTGGTTGATATTTGGTTTTTGTGCTATTGTAACAATAATGTCATCATGTTTGTGTGTATTTTTCCATTTTGATTTTGTCTGGAGAATTTGCATCCTTATGTAAATTTTAAAGTGTTCCTTAAAGTGCCCTTTTTTTTTTTTTTCGTTTTAATTTTTTGGAAGCTCGTTTTTGCCTTGTGGGCCAGGATTAAATGTAAACCATTTCTAAAATAATGTCAGAATACAATGTCGAACATTTTTTCAAAATTTATTGGAAACTAAAAATATTTTCTGGCACATTTTTGGCAGTGTTATTCCACTAAAAATTGTAATTTGTGCAAACATAAAAAGGTATGGAAACTTAAATCAAAAAATTAAAAACAATTCACAAGAAAGGAGAGGGAAGTTTTGGCCAGAAAGGAATATGGGGCAAGCACAGAAGGAGTGTGGGAAAAGTAGCCAGTGCTGTCAACGTTTTTTCCCCCGTTTGGCTGGGGGAGGGTGGGCGCCAGACCGGGTCCGGGATGTCATCGGGCTGGCCTGTCCAGAGGCAGATGTTGTGGCCTCTGGACTAGGCACAGGGCTAGGCACATTTGGAGGATTGGCTGATGTTGTGCCAGAGGTGGAGGATCCTGATGTTCCGGCAGGAAGGGAGGTCGGCTCCACCATGTGCTGGCGAACGAGCTGCTCCAGGGCATTGGCGATGCGGATGTTGGCCCTGGTATTTTCCGCCAGGGTTTGACCAATGGTCACGTTGGCCGCAGCATTTTGCTCCAGGGCCTCAGCCACCCGTACCAGACTGGCGTCCATCCTCTGCAGAATCTCCGTATGGAAATCCAATTTAAAATTGAGTTCTGTGAGGAGGGACACTGCCTGCGAGGGGGATTGCCCTGGACTGGCTTCTGCAGGGTCCTCAGCCGGATGTACTGGTTCCTCCCCTGCAGAGCCAGCAGAAATTCTGCGGCCAAGGCTCCCCTCTGGAGCAGACTCATCTGCCTGTGTCTCTGTTTGAAAAATGAGAAAAGAGTCACATTAGAATCTACATATTGGCACAAGAACATTTCAGAGTTGGTGACATCACAATATTGACCTGGGACAACATGAGGAGCCGCAAAGTCTGGCATGTCCGTATCCATGTTGGACACACCAAACACCTCCACAGCCTGCACACACCCCTGTGCCAGCTCTTCTAAATCATTCAACTCCAATGACACAGGGGTGGGATCCCCACCTGTCCCCCTTGCATGCCTAGCCCTGTCTGCCATTTTTTGTTTCAGGCGATATTTGAAGTCTTGCCATCTGTGGGTGAAAAAGGAACCATTATTCCGTTTTTTGGGGGGGGTTTGGTTTTAGGGGGGTTAAGTTTTTACTTACCGCCGTTTGACATCCCGGGCTAGACGGACATAATCACCCACCCTATTGACAGCACTGGCTACCTCCTCCCACATTCTCCACTTCTGGCTTGCACCCATATTCCTGTCTGCCTGTGGCAGGATGTCCACACACTTCTGAACCAAAACCTCCATCTCCTTTCTTGTGAATTGTGGCTGCCTTTTCTTTTTCCCTGCTTTGGCCGGAATACTGGGCCCAGCAGCCTCTTCCATGTCATCCTCCTCACCTATTTGTTTAAACGTTGAGAAATTTAAGTTTGCAAACTTGCACTATATTATATTTCAAAATAATCCTTGTTTGGAAATGCATGAAATACTTACCGGCAGACTCTTGGCCATTGTTTCCCTGGTCTGTAGCCATTTCTTATCTCCAAACAAGAAATACACCAGAATGTTTTTTTTGGGTCGTGACGTATTTATACATGCGTCCTTATTTTTCATCTGCATCATTGATTGTGTGTTCCTATGATCCCTCCTTAATTTGTGCGGGGAAAAAACACTATTTATGGCTTGGGGCGTCTCGAGTCGAGGTGGCGGTTGTTGGTTGTTGGAGGTTACGTTGGTTGGAGTGGATTGTTGGCGGGATTTGTATTTGGCATTGTTTGGAGTTGTTTTTGGTTTGTCTTTTTGGAGTTTTTTTTTTCCGTTCGCTTTTTTTGGTGTGGTTGTTTTCTTTGTCGTGTTTTTTTTTGGTAAGTTTTTGCCCGTCTTACTTTTGTTCACTTTGTGTTTCCTTCTTTTTGTGAATTTTGGCTCATTATTTTTTCTAAAATCTCCTTTGTTAGGTTTCTTTTGACTCTGCCCCAATGACCTTTATATCCGGTGACTTATATATCCTCTATTGGTAAGTTTATTTTTTCACTTGTTTATTAAATGTTCATGTTTTTTGTAACGCAACTTTGTTTGACCTTACACTTTTAACCTTTGGGCTTTTTTATCTGCGTATTTTTTTACTTGTATTTGCGAACTAATTAGCGCATTGTTATCTGCTTATTTTTTTACTTGTATTTGCGAACTAATTAGCGCATTGTTATCTGCTTATTTTTTGTCTTGTATTTGCGAACTAATTAGTGCTTTTTTATCTGCTTATTTTGTTCCGTGAAATTGGTTGTGATTTCCCTTTAGCAATTTTTTATTACATTTGGGCCCAAATTGAGGTAGTCTGCGCACTGTCGTTTTGCTCTTTGCCCAAATGTGTGTTTCTCCCCTTTTCTGTTTTGTCTTGCACCCAATTTAGATTCCTAAATGCCCACCCTAAATTGTTGCATTGTTTATTTGTTATTATTTATAGGTTTTGAAAATCATGACAATACCCCGGCATGTAAGCATCATTGGATTGTATCGTCAAGCTAAGTAATTTTTCAATTATTTTTGGCCAAAAAAGCCTTACATTCAATTCTTGCCATTTCAGGTTGATCTTGGTCGGATTGTTCTGGCCATGCTCCTGGAAGCCGACTAACCTCAATCTCGTCCCAGGCAAAGGCATCGTAGGCGTGCAAGGCCCCAGATATATTGAACATGTGTCACCCTTTTTGGAAAGCCCAATGATGAGGTGTTAAGATGCTACCGTCTTCCGCCCCAAATCATCATAGACACTCTCTCATTAATAGAGAGTGATCTTGAGCGGCAAATTGACAGTCCTACAGCAATACCACCACTTACGCAATTTATGGCGGTGTTACATTTCTGTGCCTCAGGATCGTTTCAAACAACGGTGGGAATAGTGGTGGGAATCTCCCAATCCTCCTTTTCCCGGATCCTGAGGGCAGTGATGGAGGCCCTTTTCTAGCACCTCCATCATTTTATTCAAATGCCTTTGGATATGGGTGCCCTTAGTGTGGCCAAGGCAAATTTTTACCAAATAGCTGGCTTCCCACACATCATAGGGGTTGTGGATGGTACTCACATACCACTTCAGCCTCCAGCACGGCTGGAGGCCATATTTCGCAACCGCAAACACTATCACTCCCTGAATGTAATGGTGGTATGTGATGCCTCCCTCCAGATCATGTCCCTGAATGCAAAATTACCCGGAAGTGCACATGACTCATTCGTCATATGGCAATCAGGGATATGGCCCAAATTAAACAACCTACAAGCTGGTGATGCGTGGCTTCTGGGTAAGTGGAGACCTTTAGTACATAACAATGTTAAGCTTGATACACAGTGGTCCTGATGTTGTCACTTCTTTTTCACAGGAGACAGTGGCTACCCTTGCACGCCCTGGCTGCTCACTCCTTATTTGGCCCCCACACCAGGGCCACAAAGTAATTTTAATTCCGCACTTACAGCCACCAGACAAGTGGTGGAGCGCTGTATCGGCCTTTTAAAAGGCCGATTCAGATGCCTCCACCGCTCTGGTGGCGAGCTCATGTATTTGCCGGATATGGTTTCGAAAATTGTGGTCCTGTGTGGGATATTTCACAACATCGCCATAAGGAGTGGTGTCCCAATGCAGCCAGAGGATGCCTTGCCTGAGGATGGCCCCCCCGAGGTTGGTCGGAGGTCAGTATGTGGGGGGGCATACGCGATGATGTGGTGGCCAGATATTTTAGGTAATTATTGGCACCAAAGAAGTTTTTTGACACAATGTGGTAAGGATTTTTGGAGACCATCTAATTAATTTGTTTTTTGTTTCCCATCTTCTGTTTGATTTCATAATCTTTGGGACTCAAACGATGACTACTTCCTGCTACCCAAAACAAACCTTCATGGGGACACATTGGATATATATTCTGGAACCAATATTGAAACGCAACATTTGTGGAATCATGTTGGCATGCTCATTCGTCAACCAGTTCTTGATTTTTCTTTACTTTTTTCATATGGTGTTTGATGGGTTGTATTTTTTGTTATCACTGTGAGTATTGTTTGTGAGCCAACACTTTGGTTTTTTAGTTATGTTGTGAATAAATGTTTTGAGAGTGTAATTTTGCTAATTTTATTGACCATTGCAAGCAAGTGTAACCAGGTTCACCCACGTTAAAATTGCTTAAGGGTTAATCCTGTAATGACGCAATTTGATCTAAATTTAAATATGCTTTCTGGGTCAAAACCAACACCAAAAGGTATTCTGTACAATCAGTAGGCTTTGTAATCTCGGCCAAAGCAGGTTGCCCCCCAAATTGGAACATGTAAAATGTAGTAATATATAAATTGTCACACACAAAAAAGGACAAGCAGATTGTTACTGTTAGCTGTTTCATGTGCCGGTTTCCTAAAAAACTACAACACACAATCTTAGTGACATTAATTGCAAATACTTGCTGGAAGAGTCTACTTATGTCAGTGTAAACAATCTAAGATTTGGAGACAAGGAATGAGACAGAACGCTAAGTTTAAATTTTTTATTAATACAAATATATTAAAATGAAAAAAAAAAATTAGGGACGCAGGATCACAGACATACGGTCAAGGACCACCAGCAGCCCGATGACGTGGCCCCGCATCCTTTGGACGCACCCGGCTAGGTCCGCCAAACGCCTCTGGTCTTCTGTGGGTTAGAAAAGTGTGGGGCTTAATACATAATTATGAAAAAAACAAGCCAAACAAAGGTATCCAAAAATGACAATATTGTGACCAAAAGCACATTTAACCCAAAAAATCAAAGGACACAAAAATGGACACCCAAAAAATTGCACCAAAAAACAACAAATTTTGACAGGTGGGATGTGTATGGGGAAATCAGCAGTAAAAGGTAAAGACAAACAGAGATCTACACCAAATTCTGACAAACCAAAAAAGTAAAAGGCAAAGACACAGGATTAGATCCAAACATTTTCACAAAAAACAAAGGATAAAAGGGAAACATACCGTTCAAAATGACGCCTGGCCCAGAAGCAACTCCCTCGTCCTCCTCGGAGGTGGCAACATTCCCCAACGAGGTGGGAGGGGTGATTTGGGATTCAGGGGAGAGGGGAGATACGAGAGGGGTGGTTGGAGGGGAGGGGGAATTGGGATGGAGGGGAAGGAGCCCCGACACATGTGCCACAGGGTCTGTGCAGGCTGGGGAGGAGGGGGAATTTAGGAATTTTGGGGTGAGGATGTTTGGCTGGGGGTTGGGGAGAGGGGCCGAGAGCGCCGTCTTTGACGGCGATGATGCCGTAGTCTTCGCTCTGCCCCTAAAAGATGGATAACAAATTGTGGTTATTTTCGAACATGACCTTGTTAAACGCTAATTTTTTACACCACAAATATGTAAACATGCCCATGCAGATATGAGTACAAAGAATAAATAGGCCATACATGAAAACATGCCCATGCAGATATGAGTACAAAGAATAAATAGGCCATACATGAAAACATGCCCATGCAGATATGAGTACAAAGAATAAATAGGCCATACATGAAAACATGCCCATGCAGATATGAGTACAAAGAATAAATAGGCCATACATGAAAACATGCCCATGCAGATATGAGTACAAAGAATAAATAGGCCATACATGAAAACATGCCCATGCAGATATGAGTACAAAGAATAAATAGGCCATACATGAAAACATGCCCATGCAGATATGAGTACAAAGAATAAATAGGCCATACATGAAAACATGCCCATGCACATATGAGTACAAAGAATAAATAGGCCATACATGAAAACATGCACATGCAGTTAGGGCCACAAAGATAAACATGAAAACCACAGTCAAAAAAACGTACTTTCCGCGATCTGCATGCGAAAGCATGCCAGCAAGCGGGGCGTCCGCCGTTGCAGGTCGGACCACCTGCGCTCCAGCTGGCCGATCTGGCGGTGTGAGCCGAAGGAACGCAGGCGGCCACGTACCTCCGCATATGCGGAACGCTTTTCCCTATTGGTGATGGGGGGAGGCTGGCTGGTGATCCGCCTGTCCATCACCTCGGTTAACACCATCAGCTCGCGCCTGGTGAATGCCGAGGCTCTCATGATGGCAATGGTGTATTTTATAAAAAACAATTTTAATAAAGACCCGAAAAAATATTTGATTGGCTAATGTATTTGGGTAATTAACAGGACAAATTCTATTGGTTAGTGGATGAGTCATGTGTTCGACAGGGCCACAAATCTATTGCGAGTTATGATAGGCTTGATGCAGTGACATGCATAAGCTAATTTAAATAAAGAAATGAACCCAGTAAAATATGCGTGTTTAAAAACAAAGAAAACAAATGGATAATTGGCTCAAACATGTATTTTGACAAATAAAAGCGAATGTTTAAGCCGATACGTATTCTTCGGCTAAACACAAACACGGACAAGAGTAAAGTTTATTGCATTGCCAAAATAAAAAAATAAAAAAATTGACGACCAATTAAGATAATTGATATATTGATTGGCATGATACGATTGAGGGAGGTAGGCAGAATAAAGGGGCAGGTAATCGGAATCTGACAGGCCCACTTCCGGGTTGGACTTGTGCGTGCATTCCCTGCAAGCCACATTGGGGATGTACGCTCGCTATTTGGCACGCTCGTTAGTTAGAGGAGGGGTTGGTAGAGTTTGGGGAGGATGTTTATATGCGTTCGAAATTACGAGCGAGTGCTTGAATTAACATATTTCTGTACGTACGCCGAACGTACGAACGCCCACTTACGTCCGGGTCTGAATGAGGGCCATAGCCTGGAGGTATGTCGTGGGTCACTATCATGCTGTAGAACTATGTTTTGACCAACTAGGCATAGGTCAGAACATATTGCATGTAGCTGCAAAATTATGTTATAGTCATTTGGTTCAGGGTGCCAGTCACTTTGTGCCAGTTGCCAAATAGGGAACCAGCAAAAGATCCCCAGACAATCACGCTTACTCTGTAACAAAGGTATCAGCCGAATGTATATAGGATGCACAGTATGGGCTGCCAAAGTCACCTCTATATTTAGGTATCCCACTTATATACGGAGCAATGTAGTAGAAATACCAGTACCTTTATAGTAGGAGTTACTTCAAGTAACTAGTATGAAACTCCGACAGAGAGGAGGTATTTAGCCGTCTCTTAGACCGTGTGTGAGAGATGGGAGGCCGGTATCATCAGCAGCGCTGCATATATGGCTCTCAGCCCTGAAGCCGCTGCTGTTCTCCTGTAATGGTGTAATAATGCAGGTCGGGCAGCAAGGGCATATCTATAATGGGTGCAGGGTGTGCGGGGAACACGGGCCCCTGGGTCCAGGGGGGCCCCGCACCGCACACCCTGCACCCATAATATTACTTACCTCTCCGGAGTCCCACGTCGGCACTGGCGTCTGGCGCTGTAAAATGACTGGAAAATGGCCGCGTCGGCCATTTTCCCATCGTTTGCACATGCGCAGTACAGGGAAAATGGCAGTCGTGGCCATTTTCCCAGTGATCTGTGCATACACTATAGACTCTGGGCACACTCTAGTGCCCAGAGTTTACAACTCCGGCGCTGGCCGCGCACCTCTCTAGAAACGCCCCTGTCGGGCATTGTAGTGAACCCCCGTTATCATGCCGGGAGCTTCTTTGCTGTGTGAGCTCTATGGTCTCCTCCTGTGGTGATCACTCCAGTTTCCCTCTTTCTAACCAAATAAAAATGTTTGACCAGTAGTGTATCTGTGTGAAATTTTGTGACTAGGTAATTAAATGTCAAATTATAATTTTATGACATACTGTATGTGCAAAAAAGATTCTTAATAATTCCCTAGTGCATTTTGTATATTGTGGAAGTTAAACAATACTGTTGTAAACCCTATTAGTACATACACAGCCTTTTCTCGGTGATCTCACAAGGGAGGGGCCTGAGTAGGAAAGGACCATGCCCCATTTAAAAACAATGCATAACCCCTTTCAGCACGTGCTTATGTCATCCTTTCTGTATTTAACAAAAAGCAGTAATCTAAGATTTTCGGTATGGATTTTTGAGTAATCTAAGGGTTTGGGTATATCAGGAATTGTTTGGGTGAGTCGGGGCCAAGGCTTATTTTATCCTAATTTTGTGTCTCTATATTATGCGGGAATGAAACCAGGTTATTTTGTTGGGATTCAATCTTTGCCACACACACAACAACAAAGCTCAGGTGAGTGATGCACAGTATATGACGCTCATTTATTCAAGAATCTTATTTTTTCTCACAAGTTGGCAGCAAGCACTGTTGGCACATATACCCTTGGGTAGTAAGTTTTTCTTCTGCTTACACCAACGTACATCTCTTGGCGTATTTAAAAATATCTCCCGAATCGACCCCTCAGCCAGATCTGTGTCTCTCATACAAGCTCATTACATGCTCCATTCATAGTTACAGAACTTTTTTGCGGGGCTGCAACCACTCTGTGGAATGCCTCTCACAATACGACTTTCTTTTAGTCTCCAAACATTTAAGCGTTTCCTGAAAACTCACCTATTTTGTCAAGCTTATCAAATTCCTGAATCACCCACATAACCTTTGTAAGCTATCCTACCCAAATACTCCCCTCTACACATTTTACACAAAATAACATATCTTCTCTTTCTGCATTCACACAACCCTCTAACCCCCTAGATTAACATTGCTGTGTGACTGGATCATATAGTCCAGCAAGAACATTTAACTTGCCATCTGGTTGGACCATTCTGCAATATTTAGCACTTAACTTCATGTATCCCAGAGGTTCCCAAACGCAGTCCTCAAGGCACCCCAACAATTTATGTTTTAGAGCTATCCATGGTTGACCACAGGTGGTTAAATCAAATTGACTGAGGTACTAATTAATCCAGCTGTGGACAAGAATGGATATCCTTAAAACCTGGACTGCTAGGGTGCCTTGAGGATCGAGTTTGGGAACCTGTGATGTATACAATTCCTATTTCAATATATAGATTGCAAATTTGTGATCAGGTTCCTCTTACCTCTTTTTCTGTCTGTCATTACCAATTCTTGTTTTATTACTGTTTTATTCCCAATTGTAATGCGCAACAGAATTTGCTGGCACTATATAAATAAATGTTAATAAGTAATGCATAATTATATAGCTGAAACATGCCTGCTTTCTCCATTTCTGAAATCCGAACCCTCCCGAGCCCCCCCAATCCGACGCCGATCCGAGTCAGGTTTGACTTTTCCCGCCTGACTCGGATCTGAAATCAAGGCAAAACGTCATAATCCCACCTTCCGGGTCTCGTTGGTTTTGGATTCTATATAAGGTACCCGCGTCGGCGCCATTTTCTCACTCGGCTGTGGACAGTGAAGAGGGAGGGTGGGAGTTAGGGCTGGCTGGGCTGTGTAGTGTAGTGTAGTGCAGTGTAGTGTTGTGCTGTGCTGCGCTGTGCTGCTGTTGTCCATAGGGGCTGTGTCCACTCCTCCAAAGTCCATAGGGGCTGGCTGTGTTGTGCTGTGCTGCTGTTGTCCATAGGGGCTGTGTCCACTCCTCCAAAGTCCATAGGGGCTGGCTGTGTTGTGCTGTGCTGCTGTTGTCCATAGGGGCTGTGTCCACTCCTCCAAAGTCCATAGGGGCTGGCTGGGCTATCTTGTGCAGTCAGTTGTCCATAGGGGCTGTGTCCACTCCAAAGTCCTGTGCAGTGTCCCAGTCCTAAAGGGGTGCTGTAGTGTTGTCCAGGGGGTGCTCTTTCCATCAGGGGTGCTCCCCCCAAGTGCAAAAAAAAATATATTTTTTTATGTGTTTGTGAATCGTGTGCGCAGTAGCCGCACGTGCATCAACATAGTAGCGCCAAGTGTGCGCCTGTGTCATAAGTAAAAGGCTGTCTGGCTCATCCGTTAAATGGTGCTGTAACTCCCAAAGTGCACTCCAAATAATATATTTTTTTTTCCTGTGTTTGTGAATTGTGTGCGCAGTAGCCGCACGTGCATCAACAAAGTAGCGCCAAGCGTGCGCCTGTGTCATAAGTAAAGGGCCGGGTGGCTTGACCGTTAAAGGGTGGTGTAACCCCCAAAGTGCACACCAAACAAAATAAAAATAATTTTCTGTGTTTGTAAATTGTATGCACTGTGGCTGCATGTGCATCAACAAAGGAGCAGCGCCAAGTGTGCGCCTGTGTCCCATAAGTAAAGGGCCGGCTGGCTTGTCCGTTAAAGGGTGCTGTAACCCCCAAAGTGCACTCCAAACAAATTAAAAAAAAATTTTTTCTGTCTTTGAGAATTCTGTGGGCTGTAGCCGCACCTGCATCCTCAAAGCAGCAGCGACAAGCATGCGTCTGTCTGTTAAAGGGTGGTGTAACCCCCGAAGTGCGCTCAGACCAAAATAAAATAATCTTTTTTTCTGTGTTTGTGTGTGAAATGTATGCGCAGTAGCCGCAACTGCATCCTCAAAGCAGCAGCGACAAGCGTGCGTCTGTCTGTTAAAGGGTGGTGTAACCCTCAAAGTGCGCTCCACAAAAAATAAAAAATTCTTTTTTTTTCTAGCTTTGTGAATTGTGTGGGCTGTAGCTGCACCTGCATCCTCAAAGCAGCAGCGACAAGCGAGCGTCTGTCTGTTAAAGGGTGGTGTAACCCTCAAAGTGCGCTCCACAAAAAATAAAAAAATCTTTTTTTTTCTGTCTTTGTGAATTGTGTGGGCTGTAGCCGCACCTGCATCCTCAAAGCAGCAGCGACAAGCGTGCGTCTGTCTGTTAATGGATTACATCGGTGACAGCATCCAAGTAGGCATGTCAGACAGTCCGTACCTGTACTGGCAGGAAAAAGAGGCAATTTGGAGGCCCCTGTACAAACTGGCTCTATTTTACCTGAGTTGCCGAACCTTGTCAGCGAAAGGCGTAGGAGGTTGCTTCCACAAAATGTGGAGAAGATGATGTTCATAAAAATGAATTATCAACTCTTCCAGAGAGACCAGCCTCCAGAACGTACAGAGGGACCTGTGGTGGTGGATTCCAGCGGGGACGAATTAATACTCTGTGAGGATATGGATGTACACAACACAGAAGAGGGTGAGGAATCGGTGGATGAGGAGGATGAGGATGACATCTTGCCTCCGTAGAGCCAGTTTGTGCAGGGACAGATTAATTGCCAGCTTGTTTTGTGGGGGCCCAAATGAACCAATCATTTCAGCCACAGTCGTGTGGCAGACCCTGGCGCTGAAATGATTGGTTTGTTAAAGTGTGCATGTCCTGTTTATACAACAGCAGTGTATTATTAGAGTAATATAATTCAGTTTCACTCTTTGAAAATGAATTGACAAGAGAAAAAGTATTCCTGACACCAGTCTCTGACCACAAGAAGAGAGAACAAGAATAAATGGCACTATTCAGAAAATATGGAGAACTCCCTGTAGTCAGGGGGGGCATGCATTACCTTATATGCACAAGGAAACTGCTTCATTGGACAAAGGGCCTGATTCAGCTGGGATCGCAGTTGCTTATACGCACACAATAGGCCGATTGTTGCGTACTGTGTACGTGAATGCGCAAATCAGCTGCTGCGATCGGGAATGCGAACGCAGTGACTACGCAGACCCATCGCAGAATGATTGACAGGAAGTGCCGTTTGTGAGTGGTGACAGGGGGGTGGTTGGCGAAACGCAGGCGTGCCAGGGCATTTGAATGCCATTGCAGGGGCTTGCATAAATTAGCCACTCCGATGCCGTATGCAGCTTGAGTATTCATAGCGTGCAATGGAGTTAGCAATTTCTGAGTAAGGTCAGGGCTTGTGCAAGTGCATGTGAGGCTGCGATGGTACTCAATTGTACCAATGTTTTTGCAGTTTTGCTAAACATTACGGATGTGTGTAAGGGAAAGTGGGCGTCCTTATATAGTTTGCGGCGGTATAGCGATCACAATGAATTTGCATACTATCGCAGTTGATCTACGCGCGTAATCGCTATTGAATTCGCAGTCGCAATCGGTAGTGAATCATGCCCAAAAAGGACAAGAAGTCTAATTTTCTTGCTGCAACAGCATAATTAAATGAGTGGCTTCATCCAAATGTAAAACAATCTAATTAAAATACTATTAATCACTGTTTTGTAATGAATATCTATGTTTTATTAAAAATTTTAATAATATTTTGAGCTTCTTATATCAATAACCAGTTTCTTTCACTTGACATCTTCTATTTGAATGTATGGAGCTGAACAGTTTGCCATCACTGCGACGTGTTAATGGGTATTAAGATCAGAGATGTTAATGAGAGTAGAGACAGGGTGGATTTAATAGCATTAAATATGCACTGAGCCAACATATTAGCATCCTCATGTTCTAAAGCTTTTCCAGATTAACTGTGTACTTGAAGTAGACAATACAGACAATGTCCAAAGCCAAATACCTAATATTCCCTAATGTGCATGATACATCTGCTGAATATACACTGATATATATAGGATTTCACTTATAGTATACAGTAGTGTAAGACTAATGCCTAATATTCCCTAATGTGCATGATACATGTGCTGCATATGCACTGCTATATATAGGATTTCACTTATAGGGGCATATACAATTGGGCACGAGGTTTAGCGAATTAAAAACCTTGCGCACCTCGTGCCCAATTCCGGAATACCGCGGGTATGCGCACTACCGCTACCCGCAGTATTCAATTAAAAAAATAGAGCTGAAAACCCCGCGCAGCAAGAAAAAAAAAACACCTACCTGGCAGGGGGTCTCCGCAGCTCCCAGTGGCTTCCCCTCTCTCTTCTTACTGGAGAGGGGGCTCCTGGGAGTCCCGGGGACTGATGGGAGGTGCAAGGGCTTCTGGGAGATGTAGTTCTCCCAGCGCCCATTCCGGGGGGGCCACACACACCGCACCGGGGGTTACACACACACACACACAGTTACATACAGCACACACACTGACATACTCACCCTGCTGCAGAAGAGCCGGCTCCCAACGCTGGATGCAGAAGAAGATGTAGAAGACAGCGCTTCAGAAGGTGATTAATTAAGGACTAATTAGCCTAACTGGATACTTCCAACATAGTATACAGTAGTGCAGCAGTTCTCAAACTGTGGGTCCTGACCCCAAAGTGGGTCGCGGCCATCTCAGCTTGGGGTTGCGACTCACATGGGGTGAGGTTGATGACCCCTCTGAGGAGAGTGAAACCAGTTGAACTGTCTGTTATTTCAGACTCCTCGGATCACTGGCTGAGAGACCCGAGGAGTCATCAGGCAGCCCTGTCCCACTCCAGTGCTCAGCTTCTGTTGTCCTCCAGTCCAGTAGCAGAAACTGACACACAGGCAGCAAGCCTCAGCAGCAGACAGACTCAGAGGAGCCAGCTGCCAGACTCTCTCTGCAGTCTATGCAGATGTAGTGAAGTAAGTGCAGTCTGGGGGACCGCTGCTGCCAGGGCAGGAGGAGGAATGAGGGGAGTGCTGAGCACAGACCCTATGGGGGAACAGGGGAGCACACAGTGTGGGAACTGGAGGAGGGGGGACAGAAAAAAACAAAATTATTAAAAACCCATTGCCTCCCCCGTCATCCACTGCTTCCCCCTTGAAACGCACTGCACCCTCTGTCTTTCTCATCTACTACCTCCCCCTGTCACCCACTGGTTCTAACTGTTACCCACTGTATCCTATGTCACCCTTAGCCTCCCACTACCTACCCAGTCACTCACTGTCTTCCCTGACACCCTTTGCTGCTCCTTGCCACCCACTGCCGCCTCCTGTCACCCACTGCCATCCTCTGCTTCTCCCTGCCACCCACTACCTCTCCATCATCCACCGACAGACACCCTCTGCCTCCCCCTGTCACCCACTGCTTCTCCCTATTACTCACTGCCTCCTATGTCACCTATTGCCTCCCCAGTCACTCTTTGCCTTTCCATGCCATGATCTGCCTCCCCCCTATCACCCTCTGTCTCTCCCTGTCATCCAGTCACCCCTGCCACCCTCTGTCTCTCCCTGTCATCCTCTCCCTCCCCATGTGAGCCACTCGTTCTCCCTGTTACCCACTGCCTCCTATGTCACCCTTTGCCTCCCCAGTCACCCACTGTCTTCCCTGACACCCTTTGCTGCTCCTTGCCACCCACTGCCTCTCTTTCACCCACTTCCTCCCCGTTACCCACTGCTTCTCGCTGCCACCCACTGCCTCCCCTCACCCACTGCCATCCTTTGCTTCTCCCTGCCACCCACTGCCTCTCCGTCATCCGACACCCTCTGCATCCCCATCACCCACTGCTTCTCCCTATTACCCACTGCCTCCCCAGTCACTCTATGCCTTTTCATGCCACCCTCTGCCACCATCACTCACTATTTCTCCCTGTCACCCACAGCTTCTCCCTGTCATCCACTGCCTCCTATGTCACCATTTGCCTCCCCAATCACCCACTGTCTCCCCAGTCACTCTGTGCCTCACCTTGCAGGGACATGGGCTTCGAAAGGAGCTCGTCCCTGTAATGTCTAAATAAAATCATCGTATTAGCGCAGTGGCATAAGTTCATACCAGATGCCCGGAGGCAAGTTATAATTTGGTGCCCCCCTAAAACAAAAGGGAAAATAAATGTGGTGCATATCTATCTATCTATCTATCTATCTATCTATCTATCTATCTATCTATCTATCTATCTATCTATCTATCTATCTATCTATCTATCACATATGCACAAAAAACACTAATATAGAATAGCCTTAAGTGGGGTGACTGTATTGTGGGCAATAGAGGAGGCGCCTCCATTGTCTCCCATAGTTCTGCCCCTGCATTAGCAGATACCTCATTTCAGTTTTGCGTCTCCATAGTGCTGACCACGCATGTGTGGCAGTCATTCTGCAGTAACATGCTGGGGTCCTGTAATAATTTTTATTGTTAGATGGGGTCCCAGAGCAAAAAAGTTTGAGAACCCCTGCAGTAGTGTAAGCCAAATGCCTAATATTCCCTAATGTGCATGATACATGTGCTGCTTATGCACTGCTATATATAGGATGTCACTTATAGTATACAGTAGTGTAAGACTAATGCCTAATATTCCCTAATGTGCATGATACATGTGCTGCATATGCACTGCTATATATAGGATGTCACTTATAGTATACAGTAGTGTAAGACTAAAAAAAAAAGAATGTCTTCTGTTAATTTAAATATTAATTTAATAACCCAAAAATAAAGCTATCATATTTATCTTATGTTTAAAAATCTAAAATTTGTTATTTAGCATTCTAATCCTTATTCCTTTCCTACACAAGAACATCTGGAAAGTAATGCTGACCATACACAATATGATATGACAGCATATATTGGGGCAATTTAACACAGTGTGTGCCACCCAAAAGTAACGCATTGCCTGATAATTGTACAATAAAAAGTGATCAGAATTTGGTTGGGCAACGTTGGTGCAGCGGTTGGAAGATGCTGCACTAATAGGCCTCCATTTAATGTGACTATTTGGTCTAAGCAACAGAACTGCTGGATCTATATATATATATATATATATATATATATACGGGATTCAGTCATAAAGACCACATTCAAAATATCGACCCCACAATGTAGACAGTTATGACATCAACACTGTTGAAATGTTGACAGGCAATGTGTCATCATTCCCAGAATGTCAGCATTTTCACAATGTCAACACCCGAATGTCAACATGTGAAATCCCGACATTCACTGAATGCTGACATTAGGGTTAGCCTGCAGGAAGGAAGGGTTAGGGTTAGGCACTAGGGGAATGTTAGGGTTAGGTTACTGGGGGGAGGGAGGAGAAGGCTAGGGTTAGGCACTAGGGGGAGGTTAGGGTTAGGCTACTGGGAGGAGGAGGCTAGGATTAGGCACTAGGGGGAGGTAATGGTTAGGCTACTGGGGGGAGGAGGCTAAGGTTAGGCACTAGTTGGAGGGTTAGAGGAAGAATATTTACCTGAACTGGAACTGCTCCACATGTGACCATCGGGACCCAGAAGACACCGCTGGAGATGCCGCTGCTGGGCAGGTAACTCACCGTTATACCACCAGGGATGGTTTGTCGACATTCTGCCATGTCAGCATTTCAGCAGTGTCCATGATGCTGCATGTCAACATTTCGATAATGTTGACATGATGAATGTCGACCTTATATAACACATCCCTACTGTATACATTGTAGCCTGTGAAACTGAGAGATGAAATTAAGTGCATTTGATCTCTCAGCTTCACAGGGGGCTCACATTAAATAAGAAACCTGTCTGTTCCACTATGTAAATGCCAGGGGGTAATACCAGTTGCTGTACACATACACAGAAAGGTAGTGACATGAGCAGATTTGTGTGCTTCTGATGCTTATGTCTGCTTACTCCTGGAGCATTCAATGTAGGCCCACTACAGTAAGTAATTGCCAACGCTTGCTTTTTGCGTATGCTCCGCTGATGCTTATTGGTAATTAATTACATTGTTGCTAGAACATATATCACGCTTTTGTTTTACCAGTTTTATGCATACAGGCGCAGCACAGATGGTGTAATGGTTAGCGTTACTGCCTCACAGCACTGAGGTCATGGGTTCAATTCCCACTACGGCTCTAACTGTGTGGAGTTTGTATATTCTCCCTGTGCTTGCATGGATTTCCTCCGGGTACTCTGGTTTCCTCCCACACTCCAAAAATATACTGATAGGTTAATTGGCTCCCAACAAAATTGACCATAGTGTGTATGTGTGTGAGCATGTGATAGGGAATATAGATTGTAAGCTCCACTGGGGCAGGGACTGATGTGAATGGTAAGATATTCTCTGTAAAGCGCTGCGGAATATGTGTGCGCTATATAAATAACTGGTAATAAATAAATAAAAATAAATACCTATTAATGAAAGTGTTTGATGAAAATAGAATCAATAGCTAAAAACATGTACACAAATGGGACATAAGTGTATATGACAAATGCCTAGTATAATCCAAGTGCATATGCTACAGTTGCCTGTCGGCACGTATCTTAATTTAGTTGCCGCTTTGCATACAGTATGGTCACAAACAATTGTGTTTTTTAAATTAATGCAAGTTGTGCAAATTCACTTTCTCCCAAAAGACTAACACACCTGCCTGCTGAAATATTATGTACTGCTGTGTACAGTCTGATTATTTGTCTACAGTTGTTTTAATCCTACCTACTGTCCTTGAAAGCTGGGGACATATGAACATGCAGGAATTGAAGACTGAAACCTAAAGGTACTCTAACCATAAACACAGTTTATTAAGACTCAATGAACAAAATCTGTAGAGCGCAAGTAATGTTAATAATAAAGTCAACTTTCCCAGGGCATGGTGGTGGAGGTGATATCTCTATCTTTAACAAGAATCCTTGAACTCCCGATGATTGTGAATGCAGTGTTATTTTAAATTAACTTAACTCCATGCTCTCTCTGGGACATAATATATTTGTAGAATTCAAGATAGTAAGCCAGGTTCTATAAATTAGTAATTTAGCCCTAAAATAGAGCCACAAATACAGAACATGTATAAGCCTTATATGAAACATTGAGAGTATACACCCTACCAAAGATACACATTTGGTATTTTATCAGGATTCCTAAGTTCTAGGTTAGTGATACCCTTGCTCTGAATTTGCTACCTAATACCTTTTTGATGCTAGTTTCAGAAACATCCCCAGGCAAAGAGACGTGCTAGCCGATGCTTGAGAATGAAACTGCCAGTTGACGGTTGAGGGTTGAATGTTGTTGGTCTCTGTAATTCTTAATAAGTGCTGAGACATTGCAGGAAGAGGGTATAGGTCTGGTTACATACATTGGGGCATACTTGCCGACAATCAGCTCCAGCCTTCCGGGAGGGAGCTGATTGTCGGCTAATAGCGGGGGCGGGGCCGGCCATTGGGGGCGGGGTGGCCATTTTGTGTCACACTGGGGGCGGAGCCGGGGGCGGAGCTGCATGATTCCTTCATTCTGACTCCACCCCCTCTTCACAATGCCGTGATTTTCGGCATTGTGAAGCAGGGGGCGGGGCCACGATGACGCGATTCTGCATGAATCGCATCACCGGGCCCCCCGCTGCGGGTATTTCTGTTTTTTTTCAGGGGGGAGGTGGGGAGAGTCGGAGACTTCCGGGAGGCTTGCCTGCCTTTCCGGGGGGCCGGGAGCAGCAACCGAAAATCGGGAGGCTCCCGGCCAAATCGGGAGGGTAGGCAAGCCTGCATTGGGGTTTATGTATCAAGCAGTGAAAAGAGTGGAGAAGTGAGCCAGTGGAGAAGTTGCCCATAGCAACCAATCAGCTTTGAAGTAGCATTTATCAAGCACAGTCATTAAAATAATAGGTAGAAGCTGATTGGTTGCCATGGACAACTTCTCCACTGGTCCAATTCTCCACACTTTTCATTGCTTGATACATAAACCCCTCTGTCTCTAAATGATTATGGTGCTGCCAATATCCTATCAACAGGCCCATATATGTGCAAAGGCCCAATTTACCAGGGCCTTGTATGGCAGAATTGCAGGAACAGCAGGGTAATGTATTTGTCTGGTACAATGCGCTAAGGTACACCCAGAAGGCAAATCTATTCTGTGAGTAGACATGATAATCTCAGAACAGCAGGGCCGCAGAGACAACGGACAGGCCCTGGTACTGGAAAGGCATGGCCACCAGAAGTGGCGCAGCTATGCCCTGTCATGGAGTATGATACAGAGGTGGGTGTAGTCAGTGGCGGGCTGGGCCGGGGGGCAGGGTGCCATGTGCTCCCCTGGCCACAGCGCCATGCGGGCCGCAGGCAGTCTGTGTCTCTGTGACATAGGCTGCACCGCACGTGTAGTGCTGACCGGACGGAGTTCGGTCAGCGCTACACTGACTAACACACAGCCGACGGCTCGGCAGCTGTGTGTTTGTTTTGATCAGCAGCCAATGAGAGTCTGACAGACTCTCATTAGCTGCTGCTGCACCCACTACAGGAGCCGGAAGATCTTCCGGCTCCCGCAGTGGGTAATGGGAGAGGCGTCATGACATCATGACATCTCTCCTATAATGCAGAGCGGCCCAGGAGTACAGACGGAGGAGCAGATGGCGGCGGTGGGAGCGGGGATTCTGGTAAGTGTTTTTTTTATTTTTTATTACGTGTGTCTACTGGGGGGGCCTGGCACTACAAGGATGAGACCATTATTGGGGGCACTACAAAGGGGGGGACTACTACTACTGGGGGCACTACAAGGGGGTGGACTACTACTACTACTGGGGACTACTACTACTGGGGGCACTACAAGGGGGGGACTACTACTGGGGGCACTACAAGGGGGGGACTACTACTACTGGGGACTACTACTACTGGGGGCACTACAAAGGGGGGCTACTACTACTGGAAGCACTACAAGGGGGGGAGGACTACTACTGGGGGCACTACAAGGGGGGGACTACTACTAGGGGCACTACAAGGGGAGGGGACTACCACTAGGGGCACTGCATAGGGGGAGGGGACTAGTACTAGGGGCACTACATAGGGGGGGCTTCCACTGGGGGCACTGCATCGAGGGACCACTGCTGAGGGCTATATATAAAGGGCAATACTGGGGGTAGTGCATATGGGGGGGAGACTACAACTGGGGCCACTATTTAAGGGGCACTGCATAAGGGTTACCACTAGTGGGGGCACTGCATGGGGGGTGGACTGCTACTGGGGGCACTATATAAGGGGCACTGCATAGGGGGTGGACTGCTACTGGGGGCACTATTTAAGGGAAACTGCATAGGGGGTACCACTATTGGGGGAACTATATAAGGGGCTTACTACTGGGGGCACAAGGGGCACTACACAGGGGGGACCACTACTGGGGGCACTATATAAGGGGCTCACTACTGGGGGCACAGGGGGGACCACTACTAGGAGCACTGTATAAGGGGCACTGCATAGGGGGATCACTACTGGGGGCACTACTGGAGGCCTGTATAAGGAGGTCCTCTCCTGGGGCACAGGGGGCACTGCATATGGGCACTACGACAGGGGGCTGCCCATAATCTTTATTTTTAATTTACCTTAATCCCATATGGACCCGCCTCCTCCCTGGAACACTGGAGAGGTTGGGCGCTGTAGCACGCACGTTCTTCGGGCACCCTGGCTACACGCTACTCCTCTGCCAGGGCCGCCTGCATGCATTTGCCCCCCAGGCTAAAAGTTGCCAGCCAGCCCCTGGGCATAGTTGAGGCATCATGGGGGTGTGGCTACACCTCCCTTGCCTTGATGGCCCCTAGAGAACCATAAATGCTTCATAGCCCCCCTCCCCCCCTCCACTCATGCAGAGCATAAGTTGATCATACATTTTAGTGACGTCGGGAAATTACTTAATACTGATGAGTGGGAATGTTATGCTTGCAGATACTTTTCTGCACAGGGTGTATTTTTAGTAGTCAGTTCTTCCAGGAAAAGGCTTAAATCATCCATTCAACCTGGACCTGTTACAACAAGCACTAGAAAGCACTGTGTAGGAGTTGAGGTAAAAGAAAGAGGTTGATCACAAATAAATATATGGCTTGGGGAAACTGATATTGATCGGTCTTGTAAACTGGATGGCAGATCAATAGCAATTTCTGGAAATGCAAGGCATTTATTCTGTACATGCTGTACAACTGGGAGGGAAATGAATGTGCTCATAAAGAATCCACAGACAGTGTTCCTGTAGATTATTCTTTGTTTTAGCAAATGTGTTTGAGAGCTCTAGGAAAGGAGCCAAACTGTACCCAACTTTATGCCATTTATATCTCTCCTGGTTCACATTTACTTTATACTGTAGACCAATTGCAATTCATTCTTGATCCCACACTTAGTGTTATCCAGTAAATGATTGGGGAATGAGCCATATAAGGCGAATGACAGCTGGAGGAGTTCTTTGCTGAGTTTCAATCAAAACAAAATAGAGCTGCTCTATTTGAAAGATGCCTTAATGCTATAATATGGCAATATCGATCACACAGTCAAAAATAACAGGTTAAGAGTTAAGGGACCTATCCATTGCACGAATTTTTGAACGATCCGACCAAAACCAGGAGGTTTTGGTTGGATCATTCAAAAGGTCATCTGATGGATAGGCTGCAAACGTCCTGCGCCGCGCACTCCCGCGAACGACAAAAGAAGTATTTTGCCGTTCGAACACACTGTTCACTTTCTGCATATTGCTAAATGACTGTAGAAAAGTCGTTCAGTGGATATGCAGTGAACGACCAACGGCAAACGGCAAACTACTTTTTTTAATGAATATTCACTCCATTCATTAAAAATTTTCACTCCCTTGTCTCTTCAGCGACAATCCTTGGTCCTTGGTCTTTAAAGATATCATTCACAAAGTCTCTCATGTTTGTGAAAGATCTTTTGCATGAAAGACTTTTTGTTGGCAGGAAAAGTCCTTGACAGAAAATGTCTTCTAATGGATAGGCCCATTTACACATCACATGGTCCAGACTCCAGACAGATACCTTTCACATGGATGCTGAGCACTTAGTTAGTTATAATTGTGTAACCTCAGTGAGTATTAAAGAGAGTAGCAAACAGTTTTTAATTTTCCTATATTATTGAAATATGAAAAACTTTAGTGCAGCAGAACAAATTAAATAGATTTTTTTTTCTTTTAAAAAAAGAATTAAAGGTCATAGAGCTCTGCAGGCAGCCACCCAAATGGACCCTTATCTGTTACAGTTTGACCAAAAATACAAGTGCTATCTTCATATTAAAAATAAGTAGATATGCCAGGCATGTGTGCATGTCTCCAATGATTATATTATATGCAGCTGATATGTGCGTGCAGCATTCGCATGAGCTTTTGTCCATATTGCAAGTAATACACAGCTTTGCCCCTTCCTTTAAAAAGACTATTGATGAAAATGAGATTCCAAGTGTTGAAATCTCATTGAAATGACTGTACCATTAAAATTAAACTGATTGGGCTATACATAATTAGAAAATCTGGCAGTGCAATCGCCCACCCCGCACCCCCATTTAAAAATAAAAAACTTGTGTGACCGTTATATTTGAAAGTTATCCCTAAACCCTATTTCATTCCACCAAAATAGTGAACACATTTAAAATATAACTCACAGAAGATTGTTAAATTGTCTTGAATTAATAAAACGTTTATCAAATCCAACTTTTTTTTACCAATGTATTAAAGAAAAAAAATTTTCTTAATTAGAAATCCTATGGAATCTTTTTCATCTGTAATTTGCGGGAAAACATTTCAATGTAATTCCAGGGAATTTTTCTAATTATAATCAACAGAAAAATCAAATTATAATCCACAAGAATTCTTCTAACTGTAATCAAAGGGAAATAAAAATAAAAATCTATACCAGATACCAGAAACTGTTTACTAGGAAGCCAACTGCAGAATAGCAGAAAAATGAAAACATCAGGTGGAAAATTTACTATTGTGAGTTTTGGGTAGTTATGAAACCACCACATGTTATACATTGCAAGAGGTTTACACTAGAGATGTGCACTGACCTCTGTGTTTTGGTCTTGCATATCGATTCATCTTCGTAAAAAAATAAACAGTTTTTAAAAATCACTAAAATCATGCAATTTTTGCAATCCAAAACCCAAATTCAAATTTAAAATCCAAAATTTCGAACCGTGGGAAGATCAGAACCGCGACTCGGATCTGTCCGGATCTCCTCAGGCGATCATAAATGTGACTAGGTTCTGACTGGATTCATTAAATTCGGGTGGATTTGGATATCTGGAAAACTGATCCGCACACCTCTAGTTTACACTTATTGGCCAAAGGATTTGCTAATCTGCAGTTCGAAGAGTGAAACGCAAATACAAATTTACCGGTGGTTACAGCAAAGTGACATGGGACGGTTTAGAAGAGACAGGAGCAATTGAGAGTAGCCAGGGAATAAAGACCTAGGCCCTGATTCAGAGCCGGACGCTCTCACCAGAGCGCTCGCTCTGAATCAGGGCCCACCTCCAATAATATGGAGCGTCCTCCTGGACGCTCGTATAGCTGTGGGTCACCACCCACAGCATATACGAGCGTGCAGGATGATGGTCGCGATGGTCTTGACCATCACGACCATCGAAACTGCGAGCAGAAGCCTGCGGTTGAGTTTTTCAACCGCAAGGCCAGGAGTGATTTTGGCTCTATCACTACTATTGTGTGGAATTGTTACAAGCTGCACTCACAGCTTGCCTGTTACTAAGGTGTTACCTCCTGTTGCCGGGCAATCAAGCAAACAAGGAAAGTCACGTGTGCCTTCCTAGTGTTAGGGGATTGGCTTTCTCTGCTATTTGTATGCTCTGAACTTTTACCACATTGCTGATTATAGCATCTTGTCAGTGAGCTATCCAGAGGCAAGTGTGTGCTCTGTGGTCTTCAGCCATTCAAGACTCTCTGCTGCTGTGAATCCTGCCAAGCTCCAGCCACTGTTACCAGTTGCATACTTATCTGCATGCCGGCTCTGTGATTCACCAGAGCTCCTGCGGTGTATCAGTTTCCTGGGGTCCCAGTTGTGAACTCTCTCCAGCACTAATGTCTGCATTCCAGCTCCGTGGTCTTCCAGTTCACCTACAGTGTGTCAGCCTTCTGGATCCCAACCGTGAGTTCACTCCTATGTACTTGCCTGTTTTTCCTGTTCAGTGGTTGTCCAATTCTCCTGCGGTGTGTCAGTTTCCTGGGTCTCAGCTGAGAACTCAGTACAGCTAAAGCAAGACATCATTACCTAATTTCAGCAAAGTGGCCAAGGCCAAACCATTCATCAAGGATTTTTCTGCTTCAACTCTGGTAGTTCAGCTAAAGCAAGACACCATTACCTTATTCCAACAAAGTGGCCAAAGCCAAACCATTCATCAAGGATCTCTCTGCTTCATTTCTGACTTTCCAGCTAAAGCAAGGCATCATTGCCTCATTTCAGCAAATTGGCCAAAGCCAAACCATTTATAAAGGATCTCTCACTTCAGTTCTGGCAGTCAAGCTAGAGCAAGACTTTATTTCTTCATTTCATATAATTGACTACATGCCACATCATTCACCATTATTCAGGTGTCTCGTTATAGGCCTGCAAGACTAAAAGACTTTGGTTTCCATTTTCTTATTTGTTGTTCAGAACTGTTCTTTGATTATTGCAATTCATTTCTGCCATTCTAACACAGTGCAACAGTATATTATTGATATCTTGACTGTGCTTGGGACTCATGCTAACTACTCTGTTGATTATTCATTTGTCTGCTCATGGACCAAAAAATAAATTGTTATATTATTAAATACTTTCTGTGTTTTTGCTCCAACTCAAACCAGAGAATCATAACAGGAATAATGTGTTATCTGTGGCACTACTGCTACTGTATGTGTAAAGGGCATTACTGTGTGATATAACATGTAAGGAGCAATACTGTGTAGTGTAAGGGACATTACTATGTGGCATAATGTATAAGGGGCACTACTACTGTGTGGCATAATTGTATAAGAGGTGCTACTGTGTGGCATAACCTTAATGGTTGTGTGGCATAACATAAATTAGTTCTGTGTGTGGGTAAAAGTATTTATTTTAACACTGGGGGTTCTTTTAAGATCTTGCTATGTGGCCCCCAAAGTTCTAGCTACGCCCTTGCATGCAAACATAAAGAGCTGACTAATATATGTGGTTACTTTAAAAAGGACTAACTCTGGATTTTGAACTTGCATGAGTCATAAAGTTTGCTCAGCTTGTGAGCTTAAAAGGATACTTTTGTAGCTTTTACACAAGTTTTTGGCAGACTGATAATTTCCACTGGAGCCAGCCTCGGAACCTGTGTAATGTAAGATTGTCAACCATTTTTAGGGATTGTGTGACAGTGTGTGGCTCCCAATAAAGTTCAAACCTAGGCAAAAACCTAATCCTGGTCAAACTACACCACCATGCCAAATTTGGTGAAGTTAAGTCCAAAACTCTGGCTGTGCATAAAGGACAAACAGACAGACACGCTTTTTTGCATATTATATAGATGTTCAACAT
Source organism: Taudactylus pleione (assembly GCA_031769625.1). NCBI lineage: Eukaryota > Metazoa > Chordata > Amphibia > Anura > Myobatrachidae > Taudactylus > Taudactylus pleione. Next base: position 3,401,221 of record JAUIMM010000370.1, on the reverse strand, counting down.
CACATTTTATTGCTAAAAATGTCATATAGCATCAAAATAAAGGGGGCTATTTATCAATTAATATTTGCAGGATGTCTCCCAAAAACGTTTTCAGGGAATACTCGCGCATATTAAGTATCCCCTCAATGTATCTATGGGGGACAGGGGCAGAAGTATGGGAGACAATGGAAGCGCCTGCCGCCATCACTGAAGGGGCACCTCCTCCATCACCCACAATATATTCACCCCATTTAGGGCTGTAAATATGGGGGATAGGGGGTCACTAAATGATAACTTGCCTCCAGGTGTCTGGGATGAACTTACGCCACTGATGGTGGACTACAGTTTTTGATTGCAAAAGCAGCCACCAAAAAAACCTATTGGAGCTGCTTATTTGCCAAATTTAGCAAGCTTGGCCCCGGGAGCTAACACCATCTCCATTAGCCACTGTAGCCTATGGGTTACTTACTGCAAAAAGTAAGATGGTTGGATACTCTCCACTCGCGCATGTGTGGTCAGCTAGGTCACGCATGTGCAGAATGGCACTGGGGCCCCAAGGCAAAGTAAAGTGATAGCATTTGCAATCACTTCACATCTAACATACTGCATACCTTCCAGAGCCATTGTCCATGCGGGTGTATTTTAATACATCTGGACAATAATTCATTTCTTATTGCCGTGAATAATGGAAAAAAGAAATTATAATTATTAGATATAGATCCCGATAATTAATAAATATGCCACTTAGCAACATACCGTATGTTGTTTACTAACATCAACATTCAAAGAGAAACACACCATAAGATTTATCAAGGTACCTGATTCTGTAGAGGTATGTTCTATCACACCTGTAATCTTTATATGTACTTCAATAATGTGTGCTGTGGAATCAACAGAGGAGTAACTAGCCAGGAGCAAATCTTATTTTCAGAATCACCTAAAATGACACACAGATGTCATCTCACATTTAGTTAAGATATATTGCAGTTAGCAGATGCTAAGAATATTAAAGAAGGTGCACATAGAAATATTGATTTAGTAAACTGAGAATTGCACCCTGAAAATTGATCCCCCCCCCCCCCCAGTGCTTTGTAAAATGACAATTTTCTGGTGGCTTTTTAGCGATTTCAGTAAACTGCACTTGTAAAAGTTCCCCAAGACAAAGCTTGTCATAGGACCTGATTCAGAGTTGGGAATAGAGTAAGATATAGCAGGTAATTGTATAGCTAAACAAACCATGTTACAATGCTAAGGGTGCAAATACATACACTTTTTTTGCATGCAGGGTAAATACTGGGTGCTTTTGCATGTAGCCCTCAAATACTGGACAGCTTTATCTTTATACTGCAATTTAGATTTCAGTCTGGACACTCCCTTCTAGGGGCAAAAAGGGGTTTCCAAATGGTTGATTTTTAAAAAGGAAGGTGACAAACGAAACAGTTGTTGGGACACGCTGGGTCTAGAGCATGGATCCCCTGACTTTACATTGGATGTTTCAGTGCTACAGTGGTGCTTACAATTTTGTGAACTCTTCAGAACTTTCTATATTTCTGCTGAAATTTGGTCTAAAACTACCTCAACTACCTAAAAGTAGATAAAGAGAACCAAATCAAACAAATGAGACACAAAATTAGACATGCTCATTTTTTTATTGAGGAAAATGATCCAATATCACATATCTGTGAGTGGCAAAAGTATGCTTGGCATATATTTTGAAGGTATATGCTTGGCATATATTTTGAAGGTGAAATTAGAGTCATGTATTTTCAATCTATGGGATGACAATTAGGTGTGAGTGGACAACCTGTCTTTTTAAAAGAACAGGGATTTATCAAAGTATGATGGTCACAATGTTTGTGGAAGTGTATCATGCCATACGAACAAAGGAGATTTCTGAGGATCTCAGAAGAAGAGTTGTTGATGTTTATCAGGCTGGAATAGGTTTTAAAACCATCTCTGAAGAGTTTGGACTCCACCAATCAACAGTCAGACAGATTGTGTACAAATGGAGGAATTCCAGACCATTATTACCCTCCCCAGGAGTGGTCGACCAACAAAGATCCTGCCAACAGCAAGGTGTCTAATAGTTCACAAGGTCACAAAGGAACCCAAGGTAACCTCTAAGCAACTGAAGGCCTTTTTCACGTTAGCTAATGTTAATGTTCATGAGTCCACCATCAGGAGGACACTGAACAACAATGGTGTGCTTGGCAGGATTGCAAGGAGAAAGCCATTGCTCTTCAAAAAGAACATTGCTGCCCGTACGTTTAGAAGCAGTTATTGCTGAACACGGGTGTCATACCAGATATTAAAAGCTTCACATACTTTTGCCACTAACAGATATGTGATATTGGTTCATTTTGCTATGTATATAAGTGTATGCCGACATGCTGCATGTCGACCGTAGCTATCTGCAGCCCCCCGTAGCTCTCAGTGGGGGCTGAGTAGATGTGAAAAGCTTTGCTTCTTCCATCTTTTATTCAAAAGATAAGACCATCTGTAGATCAGTGGTGTATCTATCATGGGTGAAGTGCACATGGGCCCATAGGTCCAGGAGGGCTCCACACTGCACACCCTGAATCCATGACTGACCACTGTGCCTGTCCATGAAGCGCTCCTGCTCTCTATGCTCGCCCTGGGGTGCCATCTTTTAGTGTTATATTCCAGAAGATGGCACCGCATAGAAGCTAAGAAAGACACTTGCACTGTGCCAGAGTTTTTGCTCTATACTCTGCATGTGCCATATTTGCAAATTTAACGATGGATAGATGGCACTGCAGAACAAGCATAGGGGCCAGAGCGCTGCACGGGCAGGCACAGTGGAAACAGGTTATGGGGAGAGGGGCACTTCATAGTGGGCCCCCCAGCTTTTAATATGCCCCATGATCTGGATCCCATAATGTCTACTTACATGCCTTCCTAACTGGAGAAAGGCAGTAAAAAGAGTCTGTTCTCTACCTGCTTTCTCACACAGTGCATCAATGCCATCAGAACCTACATGTGCACTGGATGTCATACATGTTAATGTCATTCGCATATGGGACTTCACTGGAACAATCGGTTTGCACGAGCTCTGTCCCAACAGCTATATGTTTGTAAATAATGAGGCAACAAACTTTTGTTGAATATTTTGTAAATATTACTAAATAGACCCTGTATTCCTAAATTAAAATCACCTTCATATTCATATGATATCTACAGTACATTTTGACATAAAAAAAATATTGCAACATTTGTTTTGCTTGTTATCATTAGCAATCTTGTTTTATAGCAGGTAAATTTTAATATCAATGTATGGTAATTTCCTCGTAATTTCTGAGAAGGAAATAGAATTAAGCAGGGAGTTTAGTAGTTCAACATTTGACTACAGTAGATTTTATCACACTTGTAATCATCATTGGTGACCTATTTTTCTGATGTAAAGAGTCAGAGGTTATACATTCTATAAGAAGGGCGACATTAGTGGAGCACCTATATTTTTCAAACATGAAGGTGGGAAGTACATTAAGCAACTGTTTATCCTGCCTTTGGACATTAGATGAAGGGCCTGCCTCTTAGCTGGACACAAAACGATAGTCATGCAGTTAAGCAGTTTTTTTTTACTGCATAGGTGTCTAATTTGCTAAAAAGTCCAACAGAGCTTGCGTCCCATGGAGTATACACGTACAGACGCAGTAGCCATTGAGATGCATGGTATCTGATGTGTATTAGAAATGCGCTGGGCATTCCTGGCCAGTATCTGGGAGGTGTTTATTCAGACACACAACGTTGGTCCGTCTTACGATGGTTGTGTCCAAAGACGCACAAAGTGCTATTGAAGTGTTTAAAGATGCTCAAAGTGGGTGTCTAGGGAAGGGCTTGCAGCAGTATTAGCATAAAGTTGCATATGCAAGACTGCAGCGTCCTACTCACTATCACTCCCTAAGTGTGGTTAATTAGGAATCTGTATCCCACATGGCTGAAACAGTATATATGAGTCCTGTACTCATGGCACTGGTGAAGTGAGAACTCTGATAATCCCAAGATGCATTTCTTTGATTCCATGTCATGAATGTACACCTAACCATAACTTCCTCAGTCAAAGTAAAGAATTAGTTTTTTGGAACACAGTTTCATCTGGTCACAGGTATCACATTTGCTTCACGCATAAACCTGTCTGTGCAGTGCGGCATATGTGATTCTATTAGTGATGAGCGGTTCGGATTCTGAGGAATCCGAACCGCTCCGAACAGGTGGAATCCGAGTCCACCTGAACGCAAGTTCGGGTGTTCCCGCCTGACTCGGATTCCACCTCGAGGCCGAACGTCACCCGGCCAGCGTCGGATTCTCGCGAGACCTCGGTGACATTTGGCCTCTTTAAAAGGCGCGGCGCCCGGCTGTCGGCGCCATTTCGCGTGACTATCAGATGGAACAGTCACGCTTAGTTAGTTAGTGATAGAGAGGGGAAAAGTGAGACTAGAATTAGATTACAGTTAGAGAGAGTAGTTCTTGCCACTGTGTGCTCCGTGACTGGGCTTAGCCCACTGTATGTGTATTATACAAGCTCCGTGACTGGACTTAGCCCACTGAGTGTATTATACAAGCTCCGTGACTGGACTTAGCCCACAGAGTGTATTATACAAGCTCCGTGACTGGACTTAGCCCACTGTGTGTTTTTATATTATACAAGCTCCGTGACTGGACTTAGCCCACTGTGTGTATTACACAGGCTCCGTGACTGGACTTAGCCAACTGTGTGTATTATACAATCTCCGTGACTGGACTTAGCCAACTGTGTATTTTTATATTATACAAGCTCCGTGACTGGACTTAGCCCACTGTGTGTATTATACAGGCTCCGTGACTGGGCTTAGCCAACTGTGTGTATTATACAATATCCGTGACTGGACTTAGTCCACTGAGTGTATTATACAAGCTCCGTGACTGGACTTAGCCCACTGTGTTTTTATATTATACAAGCTCCGTGACTGGACTTAGCCCACTGTGTGTATTATACAGGCTCCGTGACTGGGCTTAGCCCACTGTGTGTATTATACAAGATCCGTGACTGGACTTAGCCCACTGTGTGTATTATACAAGCTCCGTGACTGGACTTAGCCCACTGTGTGTATTTATAATATAATACAAGCTCCGTGACTGGGCTTAGCCCACTGTGTGTATTATACAAGCTCCGTGACTGGGCTTAGCCCACTGTGTGTATAATACAAGCCACGTGACTGGGCTTAGCCCACTGTGTGTATTATACAGGCTCCGTGACTGGGCTTAGCCCACTGTGTGTATTATACAGGCTCCGTGACTGGGCTTAGCCCACTGTGTGTATTATACAAGATCCATGACTGGACTTAGCCCACTGTGTGTATTATACAAGCTCCGTGACTGGGCTTAGCCCACTGTGTGTATAATACAAGCTCCGTGAAAGGGCATAAGCCCAGTGAGTGCATACAAGCTCCGTGAAAGGGCATTGCCCACTATGTCTATTCTACAAGCTCCGTGACAGGGCATAAGCCCAGTGAGTGCATACAAGCTCCGTGAAGGGGCATAGCCCACTGTGTGTATTATACAAGCTCCGTGACTGGGCATAAGCCCACTGTGTGTATACAAGCACTATGTCTCCTTGGGATGTAGCCCACTGTGTATACAAGTACTGTGACTCTGCTGGCCATACCCCACTGACTGGGTGGGTGGGCCCAAGGACAATTCCATCTTCCACTACCTTTCATTTCTGCCACTGCTGTGTGGCATAGTTTTGTAGATGTGCTTTAAACTGTGGTGTCTGTGCCACTGCGCCGCTGCTCTGATGCTTGGTAACCAGTCAGCTCACTGCAACCATTGGCCAATAATGGTGAAAACAATCATTTAAGCTGTGAGGTGGTCTAAATCGACTGTAAATGACTGGAAATTAATGTTATTGAGGTAAATAACACTCTAGGAAGAAAAATGCAAATCCAAATCCAAATCCAAAGCCAGTCACCGCAGTTTGTCAAATCCAAATCCAAAGTAGGACGACGAATTAGAACCAAATCCAAATCCAGCAAAAATGGTCCGGCGCACATCCCTAGATTCTATAGGACAAAATTAAACCAAACACCAGATATGTTCATGCGGGATGCCGATGGTCGAAATACCAGTGTCTAGATCCCGGCTCCAGAATCCCGACCGCTGGCATCCTGAAGGTAAGTAAAAGGGGTTAGGGGAGGGTTAGGTTTAGGGTTAGGCACTAGGAGGAGGGTTAGGTTTAGGCACTAAGGGGGGAGGGTTAGGTTTAGGCAACGGGAAGGGAAGGTTAGGATTAGGGTAGGGAGAGGGGTAGGGTTACAGTACTTACCTTAAGGGAGTCAAGACTCTCACTGTCGGGATGCCGCTGTCGCTATTCTGACCAGCAGCATCCCGACCGCCGGGATCCCATACCCAACCCGTTTATGACAAATGACCCTCACTGTTAAACTTACAGGTTAAATTAAATCATTGCATAAAGCGTTTTTATATACATACATACATACATACATACTTTTTGGGTCACAATTCAGTCAACAAAACCTCATATATACATTAAGAGAGAAAACTTTCTCTGTGGCATGCAAATGAAGGCAGAAAATTCTGGTTCAAGCAATAAAGGAAGTAAATTCTCTGTTCTAGTTTCACAGCGGATAAGTCAGTAAAAGTTTTGGGGCCACGTTAGCTTTGTGTGATTGTGCCCTGGGAACACAGAAGTGACACAGGTCTACCATTCCCAGAAACAGACACTTTACTAACCACATTAATTATTCACTTTCTATTCAAAATATCATTTCAGTCTACTTCACATAACATGTCACATTTACATCAGGCAACATCATTCTCTAAGGTAGAAAGTCATTTTATTGACAGGAATATTGTACAGTCAGTGATTACACACAAACTGTATATTTATATATATATATAAAAAACAAGCAAATCATTGTTGGATCGGAGGTCCAACCGAATGTACAGTTTTTCTCTGCTGCATAGGTAAATCCATGCTCACTACCAAATTCCCATGAATAAGGTACATACATCCTCCTGGGTAAATGACTCTGAATAGACACATTGTTCAACATTGTTCTGCAGAACTTAGATAAGAGTTGTATACATTATACTTGTCATTCCCCCAATTCTTAAGCTGCATTAGCGCTTTTAGCCCAGTACTGATTACCCTAAGATCAGGGGAAACCAGACATGAGGTCCCCCCTTACTTTACTGTAGCCAGCACTAGGCTTTTCCAGCCTGAGCTGTGAGAAAGTGCCATGTAAAGTATAAGGAAGTACTTTCGTATGGTCCAAGCTGGAGAGTTATCATTATTTTGGGGACCTGTTTATTATTTTGGGGAGCCTGTTTACTGAACATACAGAGACAACCAGAAAGAGAGCAATGTGAATACCTACTAATTCACAATATGTATTGGAGCAAACACAATATTTTTAGAAGAATATACAGTACATACTTATGCTGGGTACACACTGAACGATGTGTAACCAGCATGATCTTTGTAATGAAGAGAGCCAGCGGGGGTCACGGCATTGGCAAGTGTATACACACATTCGGCAGCATGGCCTCCGCTGACGATATCGCCCATCAGACCTGCATACAGGTCCGACGAGGGCAATGTCGCTGACGTGTGGGACCGTGTATTGTCAGTGGCATAGTGGGTACACACTGTTCGATGTGGATGATATGTCGTCCTATCTGCCAGATTGGACAACCTATCGTCACGTGCAGGGATGAGCAATATGTGGCCCTCCAGCTGTTGTTGAACTACAAACACCAGCGTGCCTTGCAACAGTTTTAACATGGCTAAATAGTAAAACTGTGGCAGGGCATGCTGGGATGTGTAGTTTTACAATAGCTGAGGGGCCTTTTATTGCCCACCCCAGTCTAGTGTGTACCCGGCTTTAGGTCTGGTGATTCAACTTGGACAGCAAATAATCATGTGCTTGCATTGGTGCCAAAATATTAATGCATTAAATAAGGTCTCAAATAAACTCAATATTATGATATCACATACTGATGTCACATGCTGATGTTGCACTGCATACAGATACAGCCCAAGTGGTTCGGTTGCTGGTGTCTTAATCAGTTTGTTTTCAGAATGGATGTTTCATAGACTCAAACCTAGGCTCCACTAAGGGTGGCTGGTGACACCTTCTAGTTTTTAGGAAGTGGATCAAACATTTTTTTGGGAAATACATACCGGTACATCCAATTTGTTTTGAATAAGTTTGTCTGTTTCAAGAATTAAATCAGTAGACTTAAACTTAGAGCCTACTAAAGGTGTTTTGGAATTCTCTTGTATATTTATCCAATATTTTGTTAGACATGTGCTTTAGGTAAAGGTTATTTACAATGTTTGTTTTGCTGAAGTAATCCTGCAATGCATCAAGATGATGATGATCAGCGCATCTTTACTGTGGCTGAATCCAGGTATACGTAAAGAATATAGGGGCTCATTTATCAACGAGTTTTATCATAAGCAATGAGTTGTTGCATATGATAATGTTGCTCCAGCCAATCAGCTCCTATTTGTCATCTGTTTAAAAAATTACAGTTAGGAGGTGATTGACTTGAGAACCATTTATCATATGCAACGAGTTTTAATACTGGTTGCGTATGATAAAACTCGTTGATAAACGGATTTTGATGGACACAGGATTTTGAGTTGCATGCATCTTAAGATCAAAATATACATCTGGATTACATTTCACAGCCATAAAGTTACATGTACAGTATGTTCGGAGTGCAAAATTGTAGCCTACTTTACATCAAGCCCAAGTGATGACAGTAATTACAGCAAGTAAAATTAGTGCTGACATATGCTAGTCCATATCATTTATAAATATAACAATGGGTGGTGAACATGTATCAGTTCTATGTGTTATAAAGCAATCTGTATTTGTAGATCTTGGTGACACACCTCACATAATGAAATGTAGTGGTAAAAAATAACCCTATAATCTATACATTAAGTAAAAGTCAAGTCATAGTTGTAAACTCAAAATTGTTGAATTGGAGATGTTTTGAGAGTGACACAGATAACATGGCAAAGATCAAGTTTATAGTATGTGCACCATCGTAGAATAAAGCTTGGAACATCAACCCTGATCCAATATATGGAAATGCATCAAAATCTCCTTTGGGGGCAATACACACAACCTGAGAAATCAGTTAGCAATTCCAAAAATGAATATGTTATTGTACATATAGCGATGTTATCCTATCTGATAGTGATGAGAATGAGAATGTACTCGTGAATTATTCTTGGATTGAAGCTACAGTACATGACAATTGTGAAATGCAAACTTTCAAGTCCTCAGTAATTGTCACTTAATGTTTGTAATAATTCCACAAGAAAATGAAAAACATCCAGGACTATTACTGCATCACATAAAAACAGCAAAACGCATATGACAGCATTCTCCGTGCATGTCCACTAAGAAAAATAATAGTTGTATAAATTATACAATTCAAGTTTGCTGAATCTGCATAATTTTGAAAATTGATAATTTGTATAGAACCCACTTTAAATGCCAATAATTAAAACACGATTTTACAGAGCTTTTATATGGCGATCAGGAAGTGAGTAAAGCAATTCACAGCAGGGCCTGGGTGAAATGGAGAAAATACAAGTGAATTACATGACATGTAAAATTACAAAATGAAAAACAAATAATAATAAATTCAGCCCAATTGTGGCAATCAGAACTTCTGCGGCTTCGTAGAACCCTAGTTTCTATGGCCCCTAGTTGCTACAATCTGCATTTAAAATGCGGTTGTAGTGTGATATCTTCGACTAAATTTGCATTGCAAACTTAGGAAATATTTGGATGCACTAATATCTGTATGCAGGGACAGAGCTTGCGATAGAGCTGTGTCTCTGCGAATCCCCTCCGCACAATTCTCAACGTATTTTTCGGAAAAAATACAGGGAGAATGTGTCTGCGCATGCGCTGCAGGAAGAACCCATCCCCCTGCATGTGACCCTCCCCTCATCTTACATTTTCCTGCATGGTGATTGGTGCTCCTGTGAGATCCCCTGGGGCTCCAGTCAGCTGGTCTCTGGGCTCCTGTACTGTGACCCCAGTCAGCTGCTCTATGCTGTAAACTAAGATGCCGGCACAGAGCAGGTGACCGGGCACAGTGCAGGAGCCCGGAGACCAGCTGACCGGGGCCCCATAGGACCTCACTGGAGCACCAATCACCGGTCCCTGGATGCAGGTAAGTTTTTTTTTTACTTTTTTTTTTTTACAGTGACCAGCTTGTGGCCTAATTAGACCACAAAGCTGATCACAGGGGCCGGCTCCCAGCTCTGCTCTGCCTATTAGAGCAGAACAGGAGTCAGGGACACAGGGGAATCTGAAGATGGCTTTATTATCATAGGGTTTTCCCTGTATTTTTTCACAATATATTTTTAGTAAATCTGAGTAGATCACATTCACCATTACAAGCATAGGAAATGTGATCTGAATACTAAAAATATGCGAATTGAAGGGCTTGGACTAGTTTTTTAGAAAACTTCTCCAAAAGCCCTTTAATATATACATGTGATACTAAAATAATTTGAAAATGGTATGAAAATACCTGTTTCGCATTTTTTAGTAAAAATAATATTGATAAATAGGGCCTTATATGTTGCAAATTTTCCCCATAAGAATCACAATTTTGGTAATTGAAAATCTAATTGGCTTATTTTATTTTTAGAAATTCATTATACACTTTTAGTAACATAATTAGTGAAATAATAAGAATAGCTAGAATTGACATTAATGGACCAAACCATTTGCATGTCACATGGGTGTTTCACTTCTCTGATTTAAAATACTGTTGGGAATCAAGGACAGGGCTTGTTCAGTGTGGTGCTCTTCACAATAGGGCAAATACTGTGTTGCCCAATTTGAGGTACGATTTTGGTTACCACACACCATTTTTCGCCACAACCACCATAAGCACAATATACTATGTTTGACCAGTAAGTAATGCAGAAGCAATTTGGCTAGTAAGTAGCACTCATTTGACAAGTGTTAAGCGCCCTTTTAAGCAGCAAGCAGCACCTATCTCATCGGTAAACCAAATTTAGGCTTTCAGTTGGCAAAACAGAATAGTCTTTAACATGGTGATAAAAGTTAACTGACAGAGAAAATCATATATAAACTTTTCATATTTCATAAACTTATATATAATGTTTAGTGTATTGAAAAACTTTATTTCATTATGTTTAAGAAGCCATGATTTAAATTGTTGCACTAAAAAAAGTAAAAAAAAAATCATGAGATGCGATACCAGAATGGGCATCACAGCAACTATCATGAGTGGAAACACCTTGGGTGCTAATCACAAACCCTGATTTTGCCGTCATTATGGTTTTCATTGAAATGATAAATGTATTGACTATACACTTAAACCCATGATTTTAAACCATTTGTTTTGCTTACAAATCACATATTAGATTTCAATATAACTCCTAATACAGCAAATATCAGCTCATGTACAAAATTAAAAAACAAATGTTCAGAGGTTCACACAAAAATACATAATATGTGCTTGCACAACAAAGAACACAACTAACAGCTTTGGAGGTGAATTTGCAATTTGTGAAACATATGCAGTTAGGCTGGGTACATACTTTCACAACAGACCGTTCAGCAGACCGATCCGTCGTCAAAGTGGCCGATTAGTAAGCTATACACACTTACCAATCAGTCGCTCAATATGTCTGGGCTGACATCACAACTGGTGGGCATTTAAATTTGCCCGCCCAGTTGAGATATCAGTGTCGGCGGTCCGTGCAGCAAGTGTAGGTGGGTAGCCTGTTCACACAGCCAGATGTGCCGATATATCTTTCAGATATTTTGGCATTGGCTGCGCTGCAGGACTGACTTGATACATCAGTGAAAGATGTCATTCACAGACATATCGAGTGTACAAACCCGCCGTGGCACTCATGATATTTATTTCATCAATTGAATGAACTTTAATTGACAAGTGTGTACCGTTGCCGATGACTGACATCATCATGATCGTGTAATTGCACCTACCCTCAACAGCCGGCAATAAACCGCTGTGGCAGGCATAGTATCTCTGTGCCAGTCTACATCTGTCCAAACTTTGAGAACACATCTTTCCAGTACTTGCCCTAAGTTTAAACTGCCTTTCCCTCCCTCTATCCAACCTTTCTAATCACAAGATGCCATATGTGTGTTAGATTAACACAAATCTGCCTGTGGTGGGTTTTTTTTAGTACAAACAATTTATATATATATATATATATATATATATATTATATATATATATATATATAGAATATATATATATATATATATATTCATATTGAATTTCCATGCCACAATTACAAATGGCCCGACCTACAGTAGTCATGTTCTAATGATTATAAAGATTCCAGGGTTACAACTATTTTCTTCTTGGTTATAGTAAATTTAGTAAATTTACCCCTATGAGTCCACTGATAAGGAGAGTGATTGTTGGAATTATTTTGTCCATGATTCTCATCCTTTTATTTTAGCAGATTATTTTAATTGTAGTTATAGCAAGGGAAATGTTTCAGACAGTCATAAAGCAGAAACTAAAGTAAAATAAATATTTTATATTTAAGAATCTTATTGAATTTACAGTAAATGGACTGATGTTATTAGGGCTTCTATTAGAAATTTTCCTGAAGAAATAAAAGCATTCATTTATAGACTTTATTTTCTCCTCAAATCATAAAAAGTGAAGATTTTACCAATGTTTTTTTCTGAACATAATTTTATTTACTTTTAATGTAAAAATTAAAGCTAAGAAAGAAAAGTCAGAAATCTGCATTGAAGCTAAACTGTTCCATTTTATAGGAACAAGTATATAAATATATTATATTAAATGATATAAATTATGTGAATCTAAAAAATCCCCACTGTTCCCAACAATGGGCCGAATTCAATTAGAAGCGAAAAGTCAGTTTCCGTGATACTTTTTCGCCGATGACGTAATTTTTGCCAGTTTCAACTTAACCCCGTATTCAATTTGTCCGACTTTTCACCGGTGCAAAAAATTTGCGCCTTGTAGCTAGCGGAAAAGTTTTGCCTGGCGGATAAAAGTGCAGAATTGGGGTTTTGGGATGCAAACTTGCGGCAACCCCCCTAAACCCTTTTTACATCCTCCTCGACGCTATTTTTGTCAAAAACACAAAAACCCCACAAAAAACACCCCAAAAAAGCACTTTGAAAAAATGGGCGAAAAAAATCAAAGTGGGGGCACAAATTCAAAAACTAGCGAAATAGCCTTGGGGGGTTCTGTAAGTATGGGGGAGGGTTTTTTTAGATTGCAGGTGCTTGCTGAAGGTGCGTTTTTGGCACTATTTAATGTTTCCCCCCAAAAAATTGCTAAACGTTACTCTTCACCTCTGTCCCAAAGACGCTAAATAGCGCCTATTGAGACCATTCAAAGACCCCAAATACCTTCAACAGTGCTAATCGGGGGTCCCCTTAGTGAACCTCCATGTCAGAGCATCTTTTGGGGGGTGTCAGGCAAGATTATAGTTAATGGTTTTTAGGAACAACAATGCCTCATTTATCAACGAGTGATATTCCTGTTATCACTCGTTACTCGTTACTATTTCAAACACATGACAGGAGCTGACTGGAGCATCATTTAAGATTAGTAACAAGTGATAACAAGAATATAATTCATTGATAAATGAGGCCCTACATGTCATATAAAAGATCTTGGGGTTTATTTATCAAGCGTTTGGTTCTAACACTCCCACTTCCCGTCGTGTTTATGCCCAACATTTATACTGGTAATGCTTTTACTAGCTGTGTTTTGCTAATAAAGTCATTTGCCTTTTATTTTGGGAATAAACATGATCGGAAGCACCAGGTTTAAAACTCAACGCTTAGTAAATAAACCATCTGAAGTTGACTAAGAGTGTCTCTAACTCCAAGTACTTTTCATTGATGCTGTAGAATCTTTTTGTGCATTAGATGAAGCTACAAACAGATGTGTGGTGTGACAAGTAGCAAGGTACATGGATGATGTGATAATATTCAGTAGGGACACCTCACCAGTTTTATAGTGGTGCTTGGATTTAAGATGGCTTACAAAATGATTATTTGAAGCCTTGGAGATATAGATGTAAAATATATCCTAGTAACTGTGTCTAGTCCATGCTTTTGAGAGTGTTCTTTAATGAATGTAATAATGATCTGGAATATAGTAGCTTAAAAGATGAACCAGAAAATAATTATATGGCCTACCAGGAATGGAAGGTAAAATGTTATTTACATAAAATATGGTGATGGTACCTCTTTTAGTATATCTTATCTAGTCTTCCCCCTTCCCCTAAGTGGTCAGAAAGAAACCTCCCTTGCAGTCAGGTGCAGCCAGGTCTTCCATTGTGGCTATGCCAGCAGCAGGGAGGTGAAAAGTGCAATGTGCCCAAGGGAGACATAGGGCCAAATGTAATGGGGTGAGAGTTTAGCCGTAAACTCTCACACTATTACATTGGCAGAGTTGTATTTTCAAAATGGGAAAACATCTGGATGAGAGTTTAAATTGTGACAGTTTTTTGAGTCTGAAAAACATGCGAGTTTGCATGTGCTCGAGTTTACATGTGCATGTGCCGAGTTTACAGAGTGTTACAGTTTACTGCTAAACTCTCACATTTCTAAACTCTCACCCCATAACATTTGGCCTATGTTATGGACTTTCACTACTGCACAAGAACTGTGGACTGACTACTTCTCAGTACAATCTGACTGATCTGAATGTCCAAAAAATAGTTAAAATGATTGCAGGAAAGATAATTCATTGCTGTAAAGAATCACTGTGGAAAGTGAAAAACATTTTATTGTTTAAAAAAAACAAGGATCATCACTGGAGGATGTTTTGTCTCGAGCTTTTAGTTAAATACAGTCATACTATTTTCAAGATTAGGCAAACATTGTTTCATCTGGAGATGTGCTTTAAATAAATAGTCTTTTACATTTAGGTAAACTGTAAACTTCCTTTTCTTTGTAACTACCTTAATGCGATACAAGGCATCTCTATATGGAATGTGATGTTTTTATTGTAATGTAGTAACATTTTAAATAAAAAATACCTACCTGTAAATGTAAATCTAAAAGCCAATTTAACAAAAACTCTGTGAATACCCTTGAAGGACACCCCCTCCCCCCATCTCCAGGCGTTGTGCCCTCAACCTGTTGTCTCTTTCCTTAGCTGGTACTGTCGGAGGTAGGGACGGCATCCTCTGCTCTGGGGGCATTGGGCAGGACTGTGTCAACATAGCCAAGATCCATGCTCCCAACGTAACAATGAAATTAAGGAGCAGCAGCTAACAGCTTTACAGGGGGAGAGACTGTGAGGGTGTTAAAAACAATGTTACATTATGTTCTGTATTGAGTGGTTTAGGTTCCTCCTAACCACTGGATCCTTAGGCTCTTGCCTTAGTTCGCTTAATGCTAATCCTGGCCCTGGTTTTAAACTTTCATTTAGTCAGCTGATTGCAGTAAATATTTTTGTTTTGCTAATTTTCTGTGATAAATAACAAATTAATGTACACATACACAGCTCATTAGTGTTTATCATAAATGTTACTCTTTCCTAATGTATAGCTTTCTATTTCAAACAACCCAGAGCTGGCAGTAAGCTCTTTGATGTTGCTGTAGATGTCTAGTTTTCTGGAAATGACAACAGCTGGGTACATGCTTACAATAAGAAACATTAAGAAATATCTTTAATTGTGGTTTGTTTTAAAATGTTAAATTTCCTGTACTGGCATTGCTGAGTCATGAACTGAACCTGGGGAACTAACAAGGCCCAAAAAACTGCTTCCTAAATGCCAGAAATGGCCGGTGAGCCCAGCACAGATAGATCAGTGTTCAACGCCCCTGGCTCATCTCCACTGCTAGCACAGTTCTGCTTTGCAATAAATAGCGTCCTGTTTCTTTTCCAAAATCTTTTAAAAACAGCTTCTGATCATCATGAAGAATCCAGTTCAATACAAATTTACTTTTAGTTTTTGACTAGTTATCTGTTATATTGCTGTAGCATGGAAGCCAGAATTCATGCTGTTCTTTGCACATCCAAAACGGTCAATAAATAAACAACATAATATCTGGACTGTCCCAATTCGGACAGGACTTAGAGCATGAAAGGATTTTTCATTTAAATATAGCCAAATGTTACTTGGAATTTACATAATGTAGTTAGAAAGGCTTGGAAAAGTATGCAGCCGCGGCGCTAACACAGTTTTGAATTGTGTAAGCCCAGAGCTTGCAGCCACTACTTACATTTTTGTGCACAGTGTAACCATATATTTAACAGTTTTGTGGTATGACAATGCAAAAATAGAATTAAAGTAGTCACTGGTATTTGCTAGCTAATTATTATAACAGCCTCTCTGGAATTTCTGGTGGAATCAAGACAAAACAGTACGGGTGTCTAAAGGTAGACAAGCCCTGGGACTTAAATTTACCTTCTGGCAATACAGTATAGGTAAAGTATTTACTTTTTAACCATTATTTATATATAATATATACACAAGGCTTTTACAGTGAATTTACAAAAGGGTAAAACATGCAGGAGTTTTAGAATACTGAAAATGCACCAATTGCCCACTGAACACATTCAAAGGTTCATGCTGGCTTTTGGAACTGATCTCAGAAAACCAACTGGTGCCTAATTGTGCGGGTTGGACTGGAAATGAGCATATTGGAAAGTGTGAAAGTGGCACTTCAATGTTTATCTTACTACCACTATATGGAACTGGGTATGATTTTACACATAGATTGAAGCTAATAAAAAATATATAATTTCAAAGCGCTACAGCCAAGTTCACTACAGAGCTACTAAACAGTATAAAATGCAATTTCAACATCTGGTGATTAGTATATTATGCAGAACTCCATCTTATTGTGACTAAATCAAGCAGAGTTCCAACATCTGTTTATTGTGTATAGCAACAGCTGCAGGATAAGTATTATTTGAGAAGCTACGCAGGAGGGACAGTAGGTGGCACTGTATCTGAAGTCACTGAATGACTGTGTAATCTCTCTTTGATGTGATAGTGTGCTCTCTTCTAGGAGATTATTTATTATTTATCAGATTTTCACCCAAAATTAAAGACCGAATTTACAGCTCACAGCTTCGATTTATCAGAGCTATTAATCTTAGCTTGCCAGGGCTGCACAACCAAAAAGAGTCTGTCCCAGTGAAGCACTTTTCCCTTTGTGAAGTCTTTCAGCTTAAGACTTTACTTTCTATACGCTATGGGAAAGATAGTCTTACTAGCAGAGAGGGATCCGAAGATCCCTCACCAGTGATAATATAGCCCATAGGCTACAATGGCTTATGCCATCTGAAGATGGAGTTAGATAACGTGGCCAAGCTCTGAAAAGTTAAGCTCTTTAAAGCTTGCTAAATTAGGCCAGACTGCAGCCCCCAGTGAAAATCAGTGGAGAGGAAGATTTAAAGCAACACAAGGTCATATGTCGCATGGTTGGTGCAAAAATACAAGCACAGCAGTCACATGACAAGTGATTAAACCTTCTTCAAAAAACATAATCTACAGTATAAAAAAATAATCTATCTTACTGATGGATTCTCCATTGCTGGCCACAGTCTACTCATGTGCTCCAATACAAATGGGCACAATCTGGCAGTACCAATAAAGGATGTGCTGTACTTTCCTACTGTGGAAGGCAGACTCTTGTCTGTAAAGGCATGCTGGCTAAAGGACTAACCCTCAATTTGGAAGTGTGTTATCCTGAATAGAAGAAAGGTGATATCCACAGCAAAAGCAGATGAACAACTGTATCATCTCAAAATTGCAAAGGAACAGTTCAGACACGATAAATGGCTTTATATGTGGCATAGAGGCCTGGAGCACAAACATCTGGAAAGTATGCATGAACTGCAAAAGTGGAACCTGACAAAGGATCTCACTATATATGTCCAGCAAAATGAGGTACAAATTTCTGCATAAAAGCTAAAGCCATAAGAGTAACAATTCATAAAATAAGTAAAGAGAATCAAGACCACTCCATCTTGCATACAAAGATGTGTGTGGTCTTATGAAATTACCAAGAGTCATCAGCTACACGGTGACTTTTAAAAATGACTATTCAAGATACACAGTCAAATCAAACTGCCTCTGTGTGACACATTACATACACCTTAAATACTTATAATCCTCTTGTCACCTCCAAATCTGTCTGAACCACAGATCGCATATTGTACACACTGGAGTGTGATAATTAACTTCTCTATTTATGGTATATGAACATCGGTAGAAGTTAGCAGATGATTATAGATCACTTAATGAAAACACATAGTACTGGTTTATCTGCTTTTCTTTAGACAGATAATGTGTTTATTTTATTCTATGCTGGCTGCAGGGGATGCTGGTACAATATACTCTAGCATCAAGCACTAGTATGTTTAGTGATAAACAAATTATTCACAAATTGGCGTATAATTTTTCTAAACCATACTATGGATGCTTTATATAAAATTATTTCCTGTGTATATAGACTGTAAAGACTGCTGCTTTAATCATTAAGTATTGAGACTTGAATACTTTATCAATATTTGCTGTATTAGCGCCTATACATTTTTATATCTGTCTATTTTCATGTTGTTTGTCTTAGTATTGACTTATTATTTTTAAATAAAATTTAATAAAAGTTAGAGTATACATTAACTACTAAGTGTGCCCCCAAAAAGATGAGAGCTCTTTTCTTCTCTCTTCCCCCCTTGTGATTATAGTAAATAAAGGTACCTGGCACCTGCCAGGTCACCTCAGCCACTCCGCCCCCTCCGGTCCCGTCCCATTATACTAACCATCTTCCCGTTTCTGGTCCTTTTCTCTCATGATACGCGTATGCACACCAAACCTAATGTGCATTGGACGTGCAGCGGGAGCTGGTGTATGCGCCGTGCACGTTAGGTGTGACGTGCATGTGACACATACACATTAAAATTGGAGCTTGATCCAAATTAGGGTGTGATGTCCTAATTGGATAAAACTACAATTTTATAATAATGTGTGATGTGGAATTTACATTTTTTGCTATGCCAGTCTTGGGAAATTGACCCACTAATCTCCAATGTGCTCAATACTAACAACCTGTCAATGGTGTCACATTTACCAGTTAGATTCTATATGCATACAATTTGTATAATAAACATTAACTGTCCTGTTAAATTTGTATAATAAACATTAACTATGTCCTGTTAAAAAACAAAGTATGCAAATTCCACTGTGTGCACAAATGTATTAGAGCCAGTACTTGCAAAGTGCAGGGAATGGCAGTGGTGCACAGGTACGGAATATAGATTGTAAGCTCCAATGGGGCAGGGACTGATGTGAATGGACAAATATTCTCTGTAAAAACGCTTTGGAATATGTGTGCCCTATATAAATAACTGCTAAGGTAGTAAATAACATTACTGGAGTTTGGAGACAGGTATGTGAGAGCAAGCCGATTACTGCCTCCTCAATCCTTTGTCCTGTCACTTACTCTCTCATCATTCATTTACCTTAACTCTGAGTTGATGCTAAATCTAATTTACAGAGTAAAACGAGTGCAAGCTTTAATAACTACTATAAAAGTGAAATCTGGATGGGTTTGGTTTGAGTCAAGACACACCAATACTCTACTATGCATATCCGTTAGCAAGTGCAATAGTGAGCAATCAAAAAAGGTCTATAATATAGTACATTCGGTACACCATTTGTAATACTATTCAAATCATATCATATCAGATGAGGGTGTGGCCTGGCTAGCACTCAGAGTGGACGTGCCTCTCCTAAGCTCCTGCAGCCTTGACACTTTCAGGCACTTTCTAGGGGCTCCCCATCCTCAGTGTACATTGACAGTGCCCTCCCGATCTCTGCTGACTTTTGTGTCTGATTGGTTTGATCCCGAGTCTAGCCCATGAGATTCTGTATTTGGGGCCTTCTGCATGAACAGAAGTCATGGCCTCGAGTTGGGGACTGACATCACTACATACAGAGCTGAGCGCAGTAGCTTCCTGGTCCCGTCCTTACCACTGCCTCCCCTGCATTAGACTGCCTTTAAGCTGGATCCGCTAAATGCCAGGTGTGCAGGCTGGATCAGAGAAGCCACAGCAACAGCCCCGCTCCATACCCCAGCAACCTGAGGACCCCCACTGCATCCTTTTGTGCTGTGGAGCATCATCCTAAGGTGGCTTGGTTTAGCCCCTTGGTGCTGAATTTGTCTCATACTCTGGAGATGCTTGCCCATGGAGCAGGGGCTCCATAGCGATGAGAGGTTGCCCTGGCTTACACATCACCATGAGGGAAAGATGCAGGAGCTCATTTCCTCACACAGTTACCTCCTCACTGCCCATTCTGAGCTGAAATTTGAGATGTCATCCATGTGAGATAATATGGAGGACTTGGAAGATAGAAACAGAATAATATACAAATTTGCAGCATCCCGGATTCGGACGTTAGTGTGGAACTACAAGAATATTTGAGTAAGTTGATTCAAAAGCTTCTTCCCTTGGCTTTAGCACAAGATCTGCTCCTTGATCTTGTTTTTCGTTTACCTACTCCAAGAGTTGGGGCCAGCGACTACCCCAGGGCTACCATGATGAGAATCCACTTCTTCCAAATTAAGGAAAGTATCCTAAGAACTACCAGACAAGCAGAGGGCACGATACTCTGGGTGGACTCCAGATGATCCCCGACATGTCCATGCACACTTTAGCCATGTGACATTAATTTCATGCCATCACTGCTGCAATCCAAGACAATGACATCCCCTACCGTTGGAGATTCCTGGTCAAGTTAGTTATGCATTATGATTTCCCATACATGATTTCTACAGTTGAAGCTGGCATCAAATTGTTAGCAGACTGGAACATAACTATTGCTATTCATACATTCGGGACTAAAGATCATGTGTCTCTGGACAGGGCCCAGGCTACATGAGATTTTAAACTTCCCAACTTGATTTTGCTGCTATGCCTGTGATTAGCTCCGGGATCTGTTGGTGGCCACCTGGGCTTATCCAGTTATTTACTGTTATATATGTTTTACAACCTTTGTCATTTAATATCTATATTGTGTTATATAGTACACTATGTCACTGTGCCTGTGTGCTAGAGTTCCTAGGCTTATGGATCTCTGTCACAGTCCCCCACCTCCTAATACGTTTAGTAGTTATCTTTGTTTTAGTCTTAGCTTTATATTTGCTTGTTGTTTGTTATAGTCCTCCCTAGAGTTGTTCCTGTCCCTTCTATAATGAGTTTTAGCCCTCATAGGTGTTGGTTGTTGGGGTTTAGGGTTGATTGTTTGTGACTTTCACATTGTGCACTCATTGGGGGGCAATGTTTTTACCCAATCTCCTCTTCCACCCTTTTTGGGGTCTATTTACTAAGTCTTGGATGGAGATAAAGTGAACGGAGAAAAAGTACCAGCCAACCAGCTCCTAACTGTAATTTTTCAAACACAGCCTGTGACATGGCCAGTTTGGAGCTGATTGGTTGGTACTTTATCTCTCTCCAAGGCTTAGTAAATAGATCCCTTTATTTTATTTCTAATTCCAGCACCTTCCGTTTGTTATAATAATAATAATAATAATAATAATAATAATAACAACAATAATAATTTTATTTATATAGCGCTTTTCTCCTAAAGGACTCAAAAGTGCTTTACATTTACAGTACAAAATACAAAATAAGCTTAAACAAGGGACATTAGTTAAATGCTTGGGTGAATAGGTGAGTCTTGAGTCTATTTTTGAAGGATTCTAGCGTGGAGGCCTCTCGAACTGTGCCAGGAAGTGAGTTCCAAAAGGTTGGAGCCACAAAACTGAAAGCTCGACCCCCAGACGAATTCCGTGAGATTCTAGGTACTGTTAATAGTCCTTCGTCAACGGATCACAATAATCGAGTGGGACAGTAAGGAATCAGAAGCTGCTTCAGGTACCCTGGGCCGTGGTCATGAATGGCTTTGTAAGTTAGTAAACCAATCTTGAAAACAATTCGCCATCTGACAGACAGCCAGTGAAGGGAGTACAGAATGGGTGTTATGTGGCTGGAAGCGGGCTGGTTGGTTAATAGCCTGGCAGCTGCATTTTGTACCAACTGCAAGCGGTGTAATTCTTTTGCTGGGAGACCGAGGTAGAGGGCGTTGCAGTAGTCTAGGCATGATGATATAAATGCATGTATGACTTTAGGCAGATCTTCTGAGGGAATTAAGTGCTTGATTCTGGCAATGTTCCTCAGATGAAAGAATGAGGATTTGATTGTGACTGATACCTGATGTTTAAGTGTCAAGCCACTATCCAGGACAACACCAAGATTCTGCACATGTTTAGTGTTTTGTAATTCTGAACCCCCAAGCGTAAATCCTGTTGGTTGGCTATGCTGTACCCCGTCCTGTGACCTATCATAAGAACCTCTGTTTTATCAGGGTTCAGTCACAGCCAACTGGCACTCATCCACTCCTGAAGCTCAGCTAGGCAGCCATTTAGGGTTGTTATTGGGTCCTTTGTACCTGGAGCAAAAGACAGGTACAGTTGTGTATCATCTGCATAGCAGTGGTAGACCAGGCCATGACGTCTGATTATTTCACCCAATGGTAGCATGTATACTGCAAAAAGCATGGGAGACAGTATAGAACCCTGTGGGACACCGCATCGAAGTGGCACTGGTGATGAAGAGTTTACTCCAGAAGAAACTCTCTGTGACCTGCCAGTGAGAAATGATTTGAACTATCTAAGGACTGTGCTATCCAGTCCACAGAAATTTTTCAGGTGCTCAATTAGAATCCCATGGTCCACAGTATCAAATGCTGCTGAGAGATCCAGAAGGATTAAGATTGAACAATCACCTCTGTCTCTTGCAATCAGAAGATCATTAAGCATACATACCAGGGCTGTTTCAGTGCTATGTCTTCTCCTGAATCCTGACTGGAATGGATCATAAATATCATGGGTAGATAGGTGGGTTTCCAGTTGCATTGCCACCACTTTCTCAATGACCTTTCCTAGAAAAGGAAGGTTTGATACTGGTCTATAGTTGGTCATGCAGTCGGGGTCTAAATTAGGTTTTTTAAGAAGTGGTCTAACAACTGCTTCCTTTAGTGGTTCCGGAAAAATGACTGTTTGCAAAGAGCATTGAACTATTTTTGCAATTACAGGGCCAATAATGTCTATACACCCTATGAGAAGCTTGGCTAAGACCAGGTCCAGATCACAGGTGGCGGGTCGCAACATTCTGATAATTTTAGCAATGTCTTTTGCATCCATTATGTCAAAGCTGTTCCAGGGAGACAGTTGGCTAACCTTGGCAGGCTTGGTAGTTTGGCACTCCTTTGATAGCACTGTGGGGACTCCAGCCTGGATGGAGGATACTTATCTGCAAAGAATTTTGTAAACTCATTGCATCTTGACTGGGAGAGGGTTTCATCATGCTACAGGCATGCTGGTTTGCAAAGCATCTCCACTGTACGGAAAAGCTGAGCTGGCCTATTGTTTGCTGCCTTGATCTCATTTGAAAGGAACTCTTTTCTTATGGGTGATTGTTGATTGATATTCTCTTATATGTTTGATTAGTGTTAACTTATCCTCTACCAGGTTCGTCTTCCTCCATCGTCTTTCAAGTCTATGCCCCCTTTTCTCGAGTTCACTAACACTATTGTCAAACCAAGGGGCTTGATGGTGTGTTATGAGGGGTCGTATATGCACAGGGGCAATAATATCCATTGCAACTGTCACATCCCTGTTATAGTAATGGACAAGTGAACAAGGATCTTCACAGGCCCCCATTACCACAGAAATATCCAGGTTTGCTGCAAGAGCCTGGGGAGTCATGGTCCTCCTTGGACGATACCTTGTCAACTCCATGGGTAAAGTTCTATTTTGAGGGGTTGCGACTGAAAAGTGAATTGAGTGGTGGTCTGACCACATGACTGGGTTTATATTTAGGTCAAAGACATCTAATCCAATCTGGAAGACAAGATCAAGAGTGTGACCTCTTATATGAGTAGCCGAAGGAATCACTTGTGTGAGGCCCAGAGCATTCATTGTGCACAGAAGATCTTGGCCAAGGTGTGAGAGCTCATCATCAACCCATGCATTGAAATCCCCAAGGTTCAGCCATTTTTGATGCTCCAGAACTAGTCCAGCAACAATATCTGCAAATTCTTGGAGAAATATCTTTCCATCTCCAGGGGGGCGGTAAATGAGAAGTACTCTGAATCCTAATTCTGTAGAACCCTGAGCAGCGATGCACTCAAATGAGTGAGTAATTTCCATTGGGTGGACCCTAAGTTTAAGTGCTTTTCTAAAGCAGATGGCCACTCCCCCTCTCCTGCGGTTAAGTCTTGGGTTGTGAATGACAGAATAATTTGTTGGAACTGCAGCTTCCAAGATAGGTGCTGCATTTTCATCTAACCAAGTCTCTGTAATACAGGCAAGATCTGCAGATTCAATAAGGTCAGCAATTGTGGCAGTCTTGTTTCTTACAGACCTGGCATTAGAAAGGACGGACCTGATTGGGCATACCAGAGGGCCTGTAGTTTTGTTTATATTGAGTGTGGGGGCTCTGGGGATGTCAGTCAGAGAGCGGGAGTTTAATGATCTGTTCTTCCAAGCACAGGGCCGTTTAATAGGTACCACTTCTATTTGTCTCCTATATGAAACTTGTGAACCTGAAGGCAAGGAACTTACGTGGTTACAGCACATAAGAGCTTTTCGTCCTCGCTTCCCATGACTGCCCCGTTGAGTTTTTTTGAAAATGCCAAGGGATTTAAGAATGAAAGCCTGTGCTGGATCAATAGGAACTGCTGCTCGTGGTGGGCGGAGTGAAAGCATAAAGCTGGAGGTGTAAAAATACATTGGGTCATCAATGAGAGAGCATGAATTGCATTTGATAATGAGATAAGATCAAGTAGTATTTATTTTTCTGTTTTCTCAACTCTGTGTGTTATCCAGAAGTTATAATGGGATTCATGAGCAGTCTAATTTAATTTGGCTATTGCTATGTTCAGTTCTTCTCTCTTGTACAAAAGGTATATTTTGAATAAGGAGTGTCTAATAAGCTAACTTGTCTTTTCAGTTGATTTAGTCACACAAAGTATTTCAGGGCAAAGCAGGCTTGTGGAAAGGTATTAGAAGCCATTCCTATTGTATCGGTGTGAAAATCCCAGTGTGTTATGTGTTTAATGCATGGCTGGTTCCTATCACAGGCCACTCCCCTATTGTTTCTTGTTTTGCCGTACACTCTCCATTACGGCAAGCACAGTAGCCCCAGATTTTGGGCTAATTCAGCTAATACCAATTTTGCTCCTCCCCCTTCCCTGATCCCCCTTCCCGTTCCCTGTTGTATTGTGGGAATCTAGATCCATTATGTCATGATCAATATCTCTTTTGTATCTTGTGGTTAACCGACTCCTTGTATATAATTCCACATCTTTATGTTGTCTTAAATGGTTTTACTCATTAAACACCCACAGGCTTAATTCTCAGAATATATGCAGGCTAGGATTGGCCACTTTCTATTGTGAGAAAGAAAAATATACATATTTCTTCCCCCCTAGTCAAGATGCTAATATCCTGTTGCTTATTACGCTAATGGCTTATTCAATCAAAATGGAGTGGGAGTACTGTTTCACCACTTTGTAATGTTTGTACACTCGCATATGATAGAAGATGGTGTGGCTGCTATTTCACACTGATCGGCCTTTTGGAAGCCAAGGAGGTCACTCTCGTCTATCTCTATGCTCCTAATTTGGGCAGGTTCCCTTCCTTAAAAAGGTGTTTGTGGAAATTCAGACGGTTCAGAAATGACATTTGATTGTTATGGGAACCTTTAATGAAGCCCCAGAATCCAAGCTCAAAAAGACGTCCTCAGCTTCTCCTAGAGACGCAAGGACTGGCTATGATCACTCTATTGCCTTTTGCAACTGCTTATGGAATTCGACCTTTATGATGTGTGGCAGATGCAATCTACCATGATCAAAGATTATACCTATTTTTCACATGTCCACAAATCATACTCCTGCAATGACTTAAATCTTCTAGATAAATGGTCACTCCAACATACACGACAGTTATTTATCATTTCATTGAGTAGTCTGACCATGGGATCGTAATAATGCAAGGATTCCCTCAAGTACTCTTGCTATTTCCTTAGTACTTGTTGTAAACCCCTGAGGTTAGTGAGGCTATGGCAGACACTCTTGAGTCTTATAAAGCTACTAATTCCACTGCTGATATGTCCATTTCCACTTACTGGTGTGCCCTTAAGGTGGTGTTATGTGGCAAATCTATATTTATGCATCTGTCAGACCAGGAATAGAATTAAATATATTCTGTGATCAGATGAGAAGAAATTGCTCAACCCTTCAGCCATAGCTGACTAATTTGGACATTATGAGAACTTCTATAATTTGAGCAAACATGCTGATACCACTCAGCTGACAGATTGTTCTATATACTTCTTTCTAGAAGCCTACAGCTCCCTGAGCTAGAGGCTGATGCTCTGGCCACCCTCAAAGTCCCGTTGTTTGAACATGAGATTCTCAACATCATTAAATCACTCCCTGCTGGGAATGCACCTGCCCTGAATGAATTTACTAACATTTCTACAAACATTTTGCAGTGGAAGTTGCATTCACAATTACTTCTCTTTTTAACTTCACTACTGAAGAAAGACCTTTCGCTGCTAAAATATTGGATTATAACAAAAGCTGAGCCAGGAAAAGATCCCACTTTATGTCAAAATTGTCAACCTATTGCCCTTCTTAACTCTGATATTAAAATTTATGCAAAATTGCTAGCAACAGACTATCCCCTCTGATTCCTCAACTCATCCATTCGGACCAGGTTGTCTTTGTTTGCAGCAGGAAGGCTTCTGACAATACACAGAGACTTTGACCTAGCGGAATTGATACTGAGGAGTAACCAAGAGTTTATCCTCCTCTCACTGGATGTCGAAAAGCCATTTGAAAGCCTTCACTGGAAGTTTCTTTTTATGCCACACTTACTACCTAGATATTGACATCGATTTCTGCTTTTTATGGCAATCCTACAGCTAAGGTCATGAGCAGTGGCTTCCTATTCTCTCCCTTCCTTATAACGAACAGCATGAGACAAGGGTGCCCTCTCTTGCTCTTGCTGTACAGTATATTTTGGCATTTTAGCTCTTTGCGACTACTACAGTATACGGAACTAGAGTCTTTTCCCGGTAATACTATGGCCTCATCTGCTCATAAATTATATTTATTTGCTGACAATGTTCTTTTGATTGTTGCCAACCCGAAGACCTCCATGCCTGCCTTTCATACAGTTATTAATAATTACAGCACTGCCTTCCTGTATAAATAGAATACCATCAAAATATAGGCTTTGCCTTTTGATATTCTGAGTGAGTTATTATCCAGCCTTTAAGTCTACCATTAGTATCACTGGAAGATATATTTTCTTGTTTATCTTTATTTATCAGCAATGGGAATCAATATACAGTACGTCTCACCTCCTATCTAAATGTTGCAATTGCTTAAAGATGCAATTCAATTTATTCTATAGGCTATATTTTACTCCAGCCAAACTTCATAAAATGTGGCCCACCCATTTGTAATATTGTTGGTGGAACTGCTCAGAGTTCAGGAAAGTATTTCATGTTTTTTGGAGATGTTCTAGGGTGCAGTTACTATATCAGAATGTCTTCTCCTTATCTTTTAAAATCCAAAATTTTCAATTCCAGGTGTCGTCCACCTTCATATCTACCCCTCAGACTTACCTAAGCATTATCCTTATCTAATGGGTCACATTCTGATTGCCACCAAGGCAGCTATTGTGCAAAATTGGAAATGCTTATCTCTACCAGCTATAGATAAAACTCCTTATAAAATCCAGTATGGAAACTCTAGGCATCCCATACTCTTTATAAGTATCCTCACTGCTGGTACAGTGGTATACAGTAAATGGCATGAATTTGTGACCGATGGGGAGGGTGCTGCCATGCTACTTACGGTACCTTCAAAGCCCTCTATGGTTATTATTGCTGTGGATATTTTGTGTTCATTTTACAACCTGTATTTTTTAATTGTATAATTGATTGACACTCAGTTTTGTCTCTTTTCCACTGTGGATTTTGTCAATGTGAGTCTTGATCCCTCCCTCCTCCTCTTTCTTTACAGTACCCCTCCTTCCAGCCTTATGAAAAATGTCAACATCATACATACACAGGGGCGCCGAGAGGGGGGGGAGCGGTACTAATTACCCGAGCCCTTTAAGAATTTCAACATAATACATACACAGGGGCGCCGAGGGGGGGGGGGGGAGCGGGTACTAATTACTCGGGCACTTTTAGAAGTGTAGATGTTGCTCATAGTAACCAATCAGATTCTAGCTATTATCTTCTAGAAGGTGCTAGTTAAATGTTAAGTAGAATCTGATTGTTTGCTATGGGCAACATCTCCACTTCTGAAAACTCACTTTAGTAAATATACCCCATAAAGTCTAAACTTTAGTGTTGTACTTGCTTGTGAGAGTCCTGAATACAAGTTGTACATGTTGTGCATTACTGAGATAATATTCATAGTCCTGCCATTTAATACTATGTCTGATTCACCTTAAGGCATGAAATAAGTGTACGAGGTAGGTATGGTTATTTCCCATAAGAAATTTGGTACTGTGATGTTGTGGAGACAAACAGGTATAAGTGATGCAAGCAGAGAAAAAAACTTTCCGTATCTCAGCTATATCAAACCTCCAATGTAAATCTGCAGGGACAGCTAAGGTTAACCTAACCTGCCTTGCTTGTTGTTGCTGAAATGATTTCTTAAACTGGAAACTTTTCCACAGTGAGCTGTCCTCTTTTGCACTGTGTCATGACCGTACCCTTAGGATGACCGTAAGTCATGGAGAAGATGTACAGATTATATTATTCTATACATTTTAGCAGTTTTAGTTATATTATTAATTAAGATTTATAAATATGACTAAAATAAGCAAACCTATAAATTATTTTGAAATAAAGGCCGGTCTAACTCGGTAGGGAAATCATCAGTGTGTCTTTCCTAACATATTTAGGAGCAGAATTACATAGCATAAGTGCTGAGGTCCTCCAAAACAGGTCTTGGCACAATTAGATATTATTTTAGAGATAATGAGTAAGTGAAATATCTGTTGTGTTTTTTAATTGTCTGATCATTTCTCTAGACAATCGTTGTTGCTTTGTAACAAAGTGTCAGCAAGATACAGTACATCAGAGTTTTAATAAGGTCAACACACTTCCCAAAATAGCTACCTGCTTATTAGTTTCAATTCTATGTTTCATATTTGTACTAAGCTAAAAGCAACACATTTAGGCACATACACAACATAAATTAAACCAGTGTTTAGATTTTTTTATGATAGAGCAAAGTACCATAAATATCTTGTGTATACTTACTTTAAAAACAAGTCACCGCAATGTACACTGGGGACCAGAATTGATATCTGATGTATCACTTTGCTACCAGTAAGGTTCTCTGTTATATATAATAGTCACAATGTTTTACTTTCCCACTCTCACCAGTATGACTCAAGGGGAAGGAAGGGTGAGGAGAGAGATAAGATGGAGAGAGATTAAGTACTAACTAATCAGCATCAATCTTAGTTTACAGGTTGTGTTAGAAAAATGACCAAAGCTGATTGGTTGGTACTTTATTTCTCTTGAATGTTTGATACATCACCCCCTGTGTCATGTATGTACTGCTCTATGCACACTAACAGGGGAGGAAGAGGGGGAGAAATGCTCCTATTTGTAGTATGCACTGTGCAAATTCCACTACGCCCCCCCCCCAGTGTCACTCAGGCCCATCGTATGTCCTTCACACTGATGACAGGTTCATAAAACACTTTGCATACTAATCATCAAAAAGGGCTCTGCATTGTAGAGTGGTCACTTAAATGCCTTTCTATACAGAAAAGTTTCTGGTATATACAAAAAAACAAATGTGCAGAATTACTAGAATAAGGTTCCTGGCTACTAACAAGTTGTGCTTGATACTTGCTGGATGTAAGAAGTTGGTAATTTGCTGAATATGGTAAACTGGCATGCTTAGTATTATCAGATGGTTATTTGCTAAGTAGAAAAAGCGGGTCAATTGCTTGGTATATTGGGAAGTGAATGGACAGTCTGAAAGTGCAGATAAAAGAGCTGGAAAAAACATCTTTACATGAGGATTCACCCTTTAATGAATCTGTACTGAGGGCAGTTTTGTCTATAAATTACATACAAGTCTTCCTTGCAAAACGTAGTCATAATAAACAGTTATGTTCCAATAAATGATGCTGTAACATTCATTAGGATCCAGCAGTTCTTAGTTCTATGAAAAAGAAAAAAGAAAAAAAAGTTACCATTGCTCAGAAAAAGGTGTTGGTACTGACCTAAAGTTGCAAGTTGACATAAGATTTATTGCAGCTTCCAAACTCTGGACATGTCTTCAGACGCTTATTTTATTCATTTCTGAAATAATTTCATTGATTTCTTCCTGTTTCTGGAAATATTGTAGTTATAAGAATTAGAAATTTCACCAAAACAAGGTGGCTGCATTGCATCCCCTGAGTATGACTAGAAAAACAGGACTGTGACCCAGGAAGTAAAAATTATTTATATTATGTGATCAGGAAAATACACTTTCCATCTTTTTTAGTGAGCTAACTTGTTTTTCTATTTATGGACCAACAACACATTTTGAAATTGAAAATGTTATCTATGTAAACCCACTGTCTGACATTAAGGTTTATGTTTGCTTTTGTTCTTCATTTATCTTTAGATATACTGTATAATGCAATGTAAAGCAAGAATCCCATGCATAATATTATTTTAAAATAATGTTCTCCATTCACCCCCCTACAGCTAGTAAGATCTCAGGAGTACTGTACAACTAGCATCCCTGTTGGAGAATTCCCGGCAGACCTGCTGTAAGTGTTGTGGGAAGCCGAAGGAATAAGCCTATTGCTTGTACCTGGATTTTATTCAAAGTACAGGTTGATTTATGTTAGGGATGTGCTACGCCCCCCGTGTTTTGGTTTTGGATCTGTATCTTCTCGTGTTTTAGATCTGGATTTGGCTTTGCCAAAACCGCCTCTTGCGTGTTTTGGTTTTGGTTCTGTATTTTTTTTTTTCATTTATAAAAACTGCTAAAATCACATTATTTGGTTTTTCTTTTGTTCCTACAGTATTATTAACCTCAATAACATTCATTTCCACTAGTTTCCAGTCATTTTTGACCACCTCACAGCTCACAATATTGTTTTCATCCGGTTTAGGCCCAAAATTTGCTCCAAGCTAGCTGGCTGACTAAGCTAAGCTGCAGCAGTGGGCAGCACAAACATGTGGCAGTTCAACTTCCAACATGGCACATAAGTAAACATATGTTTTCATTAAACAAGAGGCCTGAGGGAGTTGGAGTATGTATGTAGTTGAAGGCAGGGACAGGAAGGGTTGATTGGTAGTAAATTAAATGTCATTTTTTGATTCCAAAGCAAATTTATGAGGGAGGAGGGGAGAGCATGGGTGAACAATATGTCCCATGCTTTGCCCACAAAATCAACTTGGTGGTTCAGAATATTTTTTTTTAAATTAAAAGGGCATACAGGAGATGCTGTCTGTGGCCATAAACATTCTGGACATTTTTGGCATTTAGCATCTGCATGTCAAAGATTGCAACAGCAGTGGCAGTTCAACTTTCAACATGCCACATCAGGAAACAAATGTTTTCATTATTCAATAGACCTGTGGGAGTTGGAGCATGTATGTAGTTGGAGGCAGGGAAAAGAAGATTTGATTAGTAGTAAATTTAATTACATTTTTTACAACAAATACTTAAATAATTCACGTCAGTCCTTGCTCCAGAAGAATCTTTGAGCTCTATGCCTGCTGCTGCTGCTGGGAGTGGATTTTTATCCCAGAAGGGGACCAGGAAGACTACTAGTAGTAGTACTTTAAAAAAACAATTGCCTGTTAAGCAATCATTTGCAAGGGGGAGCAAGTATGACAGCAGTCACCCAGTTGCATAATGGATCACTGACGCCATAGCATTTATGCTGGTATTAGGTGTGCGTCCAATATCCGCCAATAATGCAGTGGGTTTTAGATAGATAATTGAGGTCCTGTGTCCCTGCTACCAAATCCCATCAAAATTTCACTTCACTAGTAAAGCAGTTCCCAGCCTGTACAGGGACTTTAAAGAAAACGTAATTAGTGGCCTTCAAAATGCCGTTGTACCCACTGTCCACTTAACCACAGATATGTGGACAAACTGAACAGAGCAAATGCAAGATTTAAGAT
Source organism: Taudactylus pleione (assembly GCA_031769625.1). Taxonomy (NCBI): domain Eukaryota; kingdom Metazoa; phylum Chordata; class Amphibia; order Anura; family Myobatrachidae; genus Taudactylus; species Taudactylus pleione. The sequence continues at coordinate 3,368,917 of JAUIMM010000370.1, read as the reverse complement.
ATAAGGTTTAAGTCTTACATTGTGTCTTTCTTCCCAATGGACACAGATCTGAAGAGATGCAAAGAGCTGTTGGCAAGCAAGTCATCAGCTCAAGTAGTACGTTATGCAGTGATGGCTTCTCCTTTAGTTTCTGCAGCAAGTGCATCTGCCTAGAAAAAACTAGACTTTCCCAAAAGACCCACTGGTGATGCAGATGAGTCAACACAAAACACAAAACTTTTTGGATGGATGTGCTGCAGATGACGTAACAGTGAGGAGATTCGTAGATGGTTAAGGTTCCTACCCTCTACTTATTTTGGCTTTGCAAAGGGTACAGATGACTTGACAATTGTTGTCCGGATTTGAGTATAAATAATTCCACACATACGTAAGAAGTGAATTTTTTTGTCTTGTGCCTAGGCATGACAATGGGCTTTTCCTTATCATGGGCAATAACTGTTTCTTCCACTAGTGCCTGATTTACACAAACAACATCCTCATCAACAACATCCTTATTAGCGTCAGCTACACAAATATTCTGCTCATCCTGGTGCACTTCCACAGAAGCATCCTCGATTTCTATGTCAGCATGTTCACTTGTGCTTACATCATCATAAGAGGCAGAACCACCATTCATAAATAAAGTCCAAGGCTTTAGCCTTTCCATGAAATAAATGAGGGGGCGGTCTGCGCTTCACATTTGTGGTGTGGTGGTGTGGTGGTGGGGTTAGGGTGGGAGGTGGGATGAGGAAATGGTAGGTGCAGCAGTGTGAAAACAGGAGTATCTGTGCCTGTTGGTTCAAACGGAGAAATATGTGGTACACATGCACTCCTAAGGGTGTGTGTGGGAGAAAGGGAAGGTGAAAAAAAGGAAGGGGGGGGGATAGAGGGTGGGGTTGTGGAATAGGAAGGGAGTGGAAATGTGGGGTTGTTGGGGAAATGGAAGTGTGGGTATGTGGCTGTTGTATAGATAATGTTTTTGGGTGTACGTGGGTGAATAAAAATGAGGCAGACAATAAGTGTAGGATCCAACCTTTTAGTGAGTAAGGCACAATGCTACCCTAGGTAGTTTCGTTATATGGTGTGGGGATTAGCAGATAAGTATAGTGTTCCTCGGTTGGGGAGTGGGTGTACCCTTTCAGGGGGCTCCTTTCTGTGCGGTCCTTACTCCTGCACATTTCCCTGCTGGTCTCACACCTCCTTGAAGAAGGCACCAGTGCTGAAATGCCACTTCCATGCCACTTCATGTGGTGATACTGGCGTATTGCCAATTTTATGTCTTTCTGCAGCTAACTTTCCATTTGATGTTTTTTTCTTTACCACTGTAAAATATTGGTCCTTGATTTTAGATGCCCTTACTTAAGCCCTGTATGCCCTTGGGCATTGGCTTTATGTCCCTAACTCGAACTCCACCTGCCACCCACTTCTGCTTGCACGTTACTAACGTACGTGCATCGTCAGGGACTCTGACTCTGATGACCGAAGGACGCAGATGAAGAACACCAAGTTTCCGAGCACAGTGTAAAGTACGGACGGCACGGAAAGATGAGGACACTGCCGCTGAGAAGAGCTCATCGGCGATGAGGACCTGGAGAGCTCTCTAGCTGCCTACCTGTATACTCACCATACCAGACCAACACAGCAACCAACTAACCGGTAAGATCACACCAAACATTATCTCATGCGGAGCCCAGGATATACAGGAGGGATTTAACCTAATCCATTTCAGCTAAACTACAGAGCACGTACACTCATACATGCTGATTGTCTCCCTTGAGGCGGATGAGATCTTCCAGCAAGATAATACGACATATCACATGGCTAGAAATGTCCGACAGTGGTTGAACGAACATGACCAAGACTTCCAAGTACTTCCCTGGTCCCCTAATTCCCCAGACTTGAACCCAATTGAGCATCTGTGGGACCACCTCGATCATTGTGTTCGCTCTATGGATACTCCACCACACACCCTCCAGCGGCTGTGGGATGCACTGCAGTCAGTATGGCTCCAGATACCTGTGCCAACCTACCGGCACCTTATTGAATCACTACCAGCCCGTTTAGCTGCTGGCCATGCTGCACGTGGTGGTTACTCTGGCTATTAGCTAAAATCATGTAATTTGGACCTGTTTTGTTTCTACAGTACTATTAACATAAATAACATTCATTTCCAGCCATTTCCAGTCAGTTGAGACCACTCACAATATTGTTATATTGGGATCTCTGAAAAACAGGTATTGCAAAATAGAGGTAAAAAAGGGTTTCCACTATTTCCCAGTAGCCATCACCAGGCTGAATCAGCCGGGCGAGTATATCGCTACAGCAGGAAGACACACAGTGTCTAATGCTAGCCAGCCCCAAACTGGTCAGTTCAGGTCTTGAATCCCTCAGAAAGTCGGGACCCCTAGAAAAATGTGGTCTCCCGTCCTGAGGGACAACCAGCCTTGGACTCGTTAATGATATGTAATATGTCCCTGATATAGCATCTCCCCTCCCCAGCTGGTGCTGGTTATTGGGAAATAGTCCTTTTTTTCCAATACCAGACCAGGCTCAGATGTCCACGACTGGTTATGGATTTGGGTGGGACTTCATGCCTTTTTTTTAATTAATAATTTCTTCTATTTTTTTATACACAACAAAGCCTGCACAGATCAGCATTAATTAATTAATTCATTGATGAATTAATTATAATTGATTGATTAAGAAAATTTTATTTAAGGCTATAAAAGATTGCATTGTCAATAGCAAAGGATTCCTCACAAGGTTTGAAAGAGAAGCCAAGAAAATTAATAGTTGCACTGCAGAGCAGCTAACTCCAAATCAGATTAACTTATACTAACTAAATCTGGAGGCTGACCTGCTGCCCATACTACCCCCTATGCCTTAATTGGGTAACACACTCCTGTAGTACATTTATGAGGTGCAACAGTGAGTCTGATTATGAGGGATAATACACACATAAAAAAATAGATTTTGATAAAAGACAAATAAAAGAAAGTAGCCACAAACTGCAACACACTCTGCAGATATAAAGGCTGTGGCCATTGACCTACTGACCATTAGCGATCTTAAACCAGTGGCATACAGGAAGTAGGGTATTTGGAGCCCAGGGCAAGAAGAAAAAACAGAGCTCCTCTCCCCCCCCCCAAGTACTGTATGTGCGTGCATCGAAAAAGTGGGCGTGGTCAATGCCAAAAGTGGGGTGGTCACTGAAAAATGGGGGCATGTCATCATAACATACCACCATTTATTTTTACTCTGGGAACATTCCTTTCCTTTCCATATGCACCTTAATGCCTCCAGTATTAGTACCCCTTATGCAATGCCCACTGTAGTAGTGCTCCTTATGCAATGTCCCAAGTAGTAGTGCCCCTCATGCAATGCCCACTGTAGTAGTGCCCCTTATGCAATGTCCCCAGTAGCAGTGCCCCTTATGCAATGCCCCCTGTAGTAGTGCCCCTTATGCAGTGCCCCCAGTAGTAGTAATTCTTGCTTGCAGTCACAGCACTTATACTGTATATATATGAAACGCACTGGGGGACAGCACACACAGGTTGAATAAACAAAAAAAAATGTTTTACTTTTTCCTCAAATGACAACTGCAGAGTCACACTGCTTCTATATGTATGTCCTGCAGAGTCACAGTGCAGCACCACTGTGTGACAGACTAGTAAGGGCGTGGATGGACACAGCAGCAGCTACTGGACACAGGGAGTGGATGGACACAGCACAGCAGCAGCCACTGGGGGTGGAAAGGATGGACACAGCACAGCAATCACTGAACACGTTAGCACACACAGCACACCACAGACTGGAGCCAGTGTGAAATGGCGCCCAAATCACCATGGGATGGACTTATATAGAATCCAGAAACCGCGAGAATCCGATGCTCGGATGATGACGTTTTGCCTTGATTTGAAATTCTAGCAAAGCGGGAAAACTGGAGCCACCGCTTGGATCCACTTAAATCCATGAAGTCTAAGTTTATTGAAAGAGACAATCTCCATAGTACAGAAAACATTATTATTATTATTATTATTATTATTATTACCATCCATAGTTTGGCTTATTTTCTGCGCTTGGTAACAAAAAACACATCAGTTGCTATGTTGGTAGCTTGTTTAATAGTTTCATTTTGATCATCAATCATCTCTTCATAGAATGCATTGTTGAAAATGAGCTGTATACTTAGCCAGTTATTGGCTGTGCCAGGGTAGCGTATGCAAACATCTCGTAGGTTTCGAAGAAAGTCAACCTTCCTTATTAGTTCTAATTACAGGGTTACAATCAAAGGCTTGTAAAATACCCCAAATATACAAACCATGTAAATAATTTAGAATCCCATGACTCACTGGCACATGGAATTAAAAATGTACAATTTTGAAAGAGATAATCTATATATTAATGTAATAATGTATGATATAATATATTATCTACTGTAAACTAACAGTAGATGTATATGAATAACAATACTCCAGTACAATCTAGTGATATACTATATATATGTGATAGAGCACATTTAGACTAGGGGTGAGCGGGTTCGGATTTCTGAAATCCGAACCCCCCCGAGCCCCCCCGATCCGAGGCCGATCCGAGTCAGGCTCGACTGAAATCGAGGCAAAACGTCATCATCCCGCCTTCCGAGTCTCGCGGGTTTTGGATCCTATATAAGGTACCCGCGTCGGCGCCATTTTCTCACTCGGCTGTGGACAGTGAAGAGGGAGGGTGGGAGTTAGGGCTGGCTGGGCTGTGTAGTGTAGTGTAGTGCAGTGTAGTGTTGTGCTGCACTGTGCTGCTGTTGTCCATAGGGGCTGTGTCCACTACTTCAAAGTCCATAGGGGCTGGCTGGACTGTGTTGTGCAGTCGGTTGTCCATAGGGGCTGTGTCCACTCCAAAGTCCTGTGCAGTGTCCCAGTCCTAAAGGGGTGCTGTAGTGTTGTCCAGGGGGTGCTCTGTCCGTCAGGGGTGCTCCCCCAAAGTGCAAAAAAAAAATATTTTTTCTGTGTTTGTGAATTGTGTGCACTGTGGCTGCACGTGCATCAACAAAGGAGCAGCGCCAAGCGTGCGCCTGTGTCCCATAAGTAAAAGGCCGGCTGGCTTGTCCGTTAAAGGGTGCTGTAACCCCCAAAAGGCACTCCAAACAAAATAAAAAAATATATTTTTTTGTGTTTGTGAATTGTGTGCGCAAGTAGCCGCACGTGCATCAACAAAGTAGTGCCAAGCGTGCGCCTGTGTCCCATAAATAAAGGGCCAGCTGGATTGACCGCTAAAGGGTGCTGTAACCCCCAAAAGGCACTCCAAACAAAATAAAAAAATATATTTTTTTGTGTTTGTGAATTGTGTGCGCAGTAGCCGCACGTGCATCAACAAAATAGTGCCAAGCGTGCGCCTGTGTCCCATAAATAAAGGGCCGGCTGGATTGACCGCTAAAGGGTGCTGTAACCACCAAAGGGCACTCCAAACAAAATAAAAATATATATTTTTTTGTGTTTGTGAATTGTTTGCGCAGTAGCCGTACATGCATCAACAAAGTAGTGCCAAGCGTGCGCCTGTGTCCCATAAATAAAGGGCCGGCTGGATTGACCGCTAAAGGGTGCTGTAACCCCCAAAGGGCACTCCAAACAAAATAAAAAAATATATTTTTTTGTGTTTGTGAATTGTGTGCGCAGTAGCCGCACGTGCATCAACAAAGTAGTGCCAAGCGTGCGCCTGTGTCCCATAAATAAAGGGCCGGCTGGATTGACCGCTAAAGGGTGCTGTAACCCCCAAAGGGCACTCCAAACAAAATAAAAAAATATATTTTTTTGTGTTTGTGAATTGTGTGCGCAGTAGCCGCACGTGCATCAACAAAGTAGTGCCAAGCGTGCGCCTGTGTCCCATAAATAAAGGGCCAGCTGGATTGACCGCTAAAGGGTGCTGTAACCCCCAAAGGGCACTCCAAACAAAATAAAAATATATATTTTTTGTGTTTGTGAATTGTGTGCGCAGTAGCCGCACGTGCATCAACAAAGTAGTGCCAAGCGTGCGCCTGTGTCCCATAAATAAAGGGCCGGCTGGATTGACCGCTAAAGGGTGCTGTAACCCCCAAAGGGCACTCCAAACAAAATAAAAAAATATATTTTTTTGTGTTTGTGAATTGTGTGCGCAGTAGCCGCACGTGCATCAACAAAGTAGTGCCAAGCGTGCGCCTGTGTCCCATAAATAAAGGGCCGGCTGGATTGACCGCTAAAGGGTGCTGTAACCCCCAAAGGGCACTCCAAACAAAATAAAAAAATAAAATTTTTTGTGTTTGTGAATTGTGTGCACTGTGGCTGCACGTGCATCAACAAAGGTGCAGCGCCAAGCGTGCGCCTGTGTCCCATAAGTAAAGGGCCGGCTGGCTCATTTCTTAAAGGGTGGTGTAACCCACAAAGTGCACTAGTCTCCAACAAAAATAAAAAAAAATTTTCTATGTTTGTGTGCGCCTTAGCCGCACGTATATATCAATATAACATAAATGGAGGACCAAACTTTCTCCAATAAAAATAAAATAGGGAAAGATCAAGAACCACTTCCTCCTAGTGTTGAAGCTGCTGCCACTAGTCATGACATAGACGATAACATGCCATCAACGTCGTCTGCCAAGGCCGATGCCCAATGTCATAGTAGAGGGCACATACAATCCCAAATGACAAAGTTCAGGAAAATGACCTTGAAAAAATCATTTAAATCATCTGAAGAGAAACGTAAACTTGCCAATATGCCATTTACAACACGGAGTGGCAAGGATTGGCTAAGGTCTTTCCCTATGTTCATGACTAGTGGTTCAGCTTCACATGACGATGGAAGCCCTCCTCCCACTAAAAAAATCAACGAGTTAAGCTGGCAAAAGCACAGCGAAGAACTGTGCATTCTAAGAAGATATCACAAATCCCCAAGGAGAGTCCAAGTGTGGTGGTGGTTGCGATGCCTGACCTTCCCAGCACTGGACGGGACGAGGTGGCTCTTTCCACCATTTGCACGCCCCCTGCAAGTGCTGAAAGGAGCACCCACAGTGCACTTGCTGATATGCAAATTGAAGATGTCACTGTTGAAGTACAACAGGATGAGGATACTGGTGTAGCTGGCGCTGAGGAGGAAGTTGGCGAGGAGGATTCTGATGGTGATGTGGTTTGTTCAAGTCAGGCTCCGGGGGAGACAGTTGTTGTCCGTGGGATGAAAAAGCCCATCACGGTCATGCCTGGGCAGAAGACCAAACATTCCACATCTTTGGTCTGGCAATATTTCTATCCAAATCCGGACAACAACTGTCTTGCCATATGTACCATATGTAAAGGTGAAATAAGTAGGGGTAGGGATGTTAACCACCTAGGAACATATACGGCACCTGCAGCGCGTTCATAAAAAGTTACTGTCAAGTTCAGAAACTTTGGCTAAGACCGTAAGCAGTCCAGGGACACCTAAATCCCGTTGTCCTGTTAGCGCCTGCAAACCACACCGTCAACTCCCTCCTCGTCAATTTCCTCCTTAGTCAGGATCGGAAGTAGTCCTGCAGGCCATATCACTGGCATGACTGACTCTCCTATCCTGGATTCCTCCGGAGGATCCTGCATTGCTACGATTCCTGCTGCCGCTGCTGCTGTTGCTGCTGCTGGGAGTCGTTCATCATCCCAGAGAGGAAGTAGGAACACCACTACTTTTACTAAACAATTGACCCTCCAACAGTCCTTAGCGAGGAGGATGAAGTACGACAGCAGTCATCCTGAAGCAAAACGTATAACTGAGGCCTTGACTGCTATGTTGGTGTTAGACGTGCGTCCGGTATCCGCCATTAGTGCAGTGGGATTTAGACAATTGATGGAGGTAGTGTGTCCCCGGTTCCAAATCCCATCTAGATTCCACTTCACTAGGCAGGCGATACCGAGACTGTACAGAAACGTCAGAAAAAGTGTCCTCAGTGTCCTGAAAAATGCCGTTGTACCCAATGTCCACTTAACCACGGACATGTGGACAAGTGGAACAGGGCAGACTAAGAACTATATGACTGTGACAGCCCACTGGGTAGATGTATCACCTTACGCAGCAACAGCAGCAGCGTCAACAGTAGCAGCATCTCAGAAACGCCAGCTCGTTCCAAGGCAGGCTACGCTGTGTATCACCGGTTTCAGTAAGAGGCACACCACCGACAACCTCTTAGAGAAACTGAGGGAAATCATTGCCCAGTGGCTTACCCCACTTAGACTCTCCTGGGGATTTGTGATATCTGACAACGCCACCAATATTGTGCGGGCATTACATCTGGGCAAATTCCAGCACGTCCCATGTTTTGCTCACACAATAAACTTGGTGGTGCAGAATTTTCTGAAAAGCGACAGGGGCGTGCAGGAGATGCTTTGGGTGGCCCGAAAAATTTCTGCCCACTTTCGCCATTCAGGTACTGCGTGCCGAAGACTGGAGCGCCAGCAAACACTCTTGAACCTGCCCCGCCATCACCTGAAGCAAGAGGTTGTGACGCGGTGGAACTCAACCCTCTATATGCTTCAGAGGATGGAGGAGCAGCAAAAGGCCATTCAAGCCTGTACATCCACCTATGACATAGGCAAAGGAGGGGGTATGCACCTTACTCAAGCGCAGTGGAGAATGATTTCCGTGTTGTGCAAGGTTCTCCAGCCCTTTGAACTTGCCACACGTGAAGTCTGTTCAGACACTGCCAGCTTGAGTCAGGTCATTCCCCTCATCAGGCTTTTGCAGAAGCAGCTGGAGAAAGTGAAGGAGGAGCTAAGACGGAGCAATTCCGCTCGGCATGTGGGACTTGTGGATGAAGCCCTTCATTCGCTTTGCCAGGATTCCAGGGTGGTCAATCTGTTGAAATCAGACCACTACATTTTGGCCACCGTGCTCGATCCTAGGTTTAAAGCCTATGTGGTGTCTCTCTTTCCGGCCGACACAAGCCTGCAGAGGTGCAAAGACCTGCTGGTGAAAACACTGTCAGCTGAAGCAGAACGTGACACGTCAACAGCTCCTTTTTCATTTTCTCCCGCAACTGGGGCTGACAGGAAAAAACTTAGGTATCCTAAGCAACCCACTGGCGGTGATGCAGGGCAGGCAGGACCAAGTTTGGACATCTGGTCCGGACTGAAGGACCTGGCAACAATTTCTGACATGTCTACTGTCACTACATATGATACTGTCACCATTGAGAGAATGGTGGAGGATTACATCGGTGACAGCATCCAAGTAGGCATGTCAGACAGTCCATACCTGTACTGGCAGGAAAAAGAGGCAATTTGGAGGCCCCTGTACAAACTGGCTCTATTTTACCTGAGTTGCCCCCCTCCAGTGTGTACTCCGAAAGAGTGTTTAGTGCAGCCGGGAACCTTGTCAGCGAAAGGCATAGGAGGTTGCTTCCACAAAATGTAGAGAAGATGATGTTTATAAAAATGAATTATCAACTCTTCCAGGGAGACCAGCCTCCAGAACGTACAGAGGGACCTGTGGTGGTGGATTCCAGTGGGGACGAGTTAATACTCTGTGAGGATGAGGATGTACACAACACTGAAGAGGGTGAGGAATCGGTGGATGAGGAGGATGAGGACGACATCTTGCCTCCGTAGAGCCAGTTTGTGCAGGGACAGATTAATTGCCAGCTTGTTTTGTGGGGGCCCAAACGAACCAATCATTTCAGCCACAGTCGTGTGGCAGACCCTGGCACTGAAATGATTGCTTTGTTAAAGTGTGCATGTCCTGTTTATACAACATAAGGGTGGGTGGGAGGGCCCAAGGACAATTCCATCTTGCACCTCTTTTTTTTCTTTGCATTATGTTCAGTTTGGGGCCTAGTTTTTCAAACTGCCATCCTGTCTGCCACTGCCGTATCATTCCTAGATGGGTCACGTGTTTGTGCCGCCCACTCGTGTCGCTTAGCATAGTTATCCAGCTACCTCGGTGCAACCTTTTGGACATAAAAACACTATTGTGAGGTGTTCAGTGTTCAGAATAGACTGGAAATTAGTGGAAATTAAGGTTATTGAGGTTAATAATAGCATAGGAGCAGAAAAACCAACACATTCTGTGAATTTAGCTGTTTTTATGCTTTTTTAAAAAAAAATACAGATCCAAAACACAAAACCCAGAACCCAAAACATGGAAGGGTGGTTTTGGCAAAACCAATCCAGATCCAAAACACGAAGAAAGATCCAGATCCAAAACCAAAACACAAAACACGAAAAGTGGCCGGTGCACACCCCTAATTTAGACCATGGGTTACCATAAGACTGGCTGGCCTTAGCGGTCTTCAAGGAGCAGAAAAATCACATTTATGGGAAGTAAATCACATGATGACAGTGGCATTTGGCATGTTCTCCTCAGCCAGCCTAATGGCTTGTTTCACTCCTGGATTAGAGAAACAAATTGAACATGTTGTCAAAATGTGTGATCTTAAGGCCAAACACAACACAATTCAGACACAATCCAACAGCTAAAATGTAAAAGAGCGGCAAGATAAAAGTACAGTAGTTGGACATGTGATTGCAGACCAAATGGCTGATTGTTTATGTTATCCCTTATACCTATCAGACCAATCAGCGCCACAGCTGATAGTAATATAGACATACTGTAGACCAAAAAAAAAAGAACTATGTTGTGTGTGGTCTAACCTATACATGGGGGAAAGCCACCATTAATATACAGTAGTTGTTGTACTGAGGCTGTATAACTGTGTTATAGATGAGAGAATATGCCGTGTGGAGTGGTTCATCGGCAATGGCAGATGGTTCATTAAGTTCCAGATAAAATGTACTGTAAAAACCCACATGGTGTATGGCCAATAGTGTAGAACTGGTGAGTAGCCCTGCTGGGTGATCTGCCATTGGGCCACAACCCTGAGTACCTTTAACATGACTGAGGCAATAAGTACACGATTCTTGATGGTGTTGCATAGTTTCCTAGATGTATAATGTTAGTGCTGCACTGCATTCTTAGCTGATATTTTCTGTTTTCATTTTTTTTCTTTTTTGTAGCTTTACATACAGATAGAGTGCGTTTATTTGAGACATATGCAGCGTCAAGGCATGCTAGTGCCCACCGTCACGCCAAGATGACATACACACCATGGGCCTGATTGTGAGTTAGACGCTGCAGTGCCTGTGTGTGTGTCTTTTGCTGGCATCGCTTCTGCGACTATATATAACCCGTCCCTGGCTTACAGTATGTGTCCGCATGTGCAAGGACTGAGATGCAGCTTAGATGCTCAAATACCTCTTATTGAGTCTTTAGATGCAACCATCGGTCACACCATCAAAATTTGCACTGGCTCCATGCTAGGTGCAGATTGTACTTCAAAGGATGACCTCCAATGGGAGGGATTATGCATCAAATGCAACTGTGACCCAGTGCGCACCGACCGCTCCACTGTCCATCTATTAAATCCAAATTCTCTTGGTTTCATTTAAAAACTTGACACTCTTTAGGGCCTTATCAGTGGTGATACATTTCTTCTTCAGATGCCACAAATGGGTATTATTTGATTTATTTTTTTAATAGCATCCACCCATCCAGTCATTTAATGTGTTATGGTGTCTGTAGCTTTATATAAGGAAGTGTGTTTTATCATCATATGTGTCTGAATGTGTGCCAAGATGTATTTCAAATAGCTTGCATTGGATATGTTTAGAGGTATGGGGGGTGATGTACTAACTCTGAAAAGTGATTAATTGGAGAGTGATAAAGTACAAACCAATCAGATCCTAGCTACTACCAACCAATCAGCTTCCAACTATCATGTTACAGGCTATGTTTGAAAAATGACAGGAGCTGATTGGTTGGTAGTTGAACACTCTCCAATGTATCACTTTCCAGACCTTGGTAATAGTGACGGAAGCTTTGGTTTAGGCTGCTGTGTCACAAGAAACACATTCAGTATCATGTATACTTTGCAAATCAGCGTGTTACAGGCTTCCAATAAAGTACTGACAAGTATGAATAAACTGGGGCTGTTTTTCCCCCCACTTTGTAGATGGTATATTTTGTTAAAGTCAGAAATAGATGTTTTCAGTGTGACTAATCATTAGTGTTTTATTTCTACTTTGTTTGCCGCAGATACAGCAGCTGTATTTTTGATGAGTATTGTGAATGTGCATAAAGTGTAGCATTCAGGAAACAGGCGTGCAGGTGTTCATTCCTCCAAACCATTACAGTAAGAGTTATTTTTGTGGGAAGGCGATGAGAATTAATACACTGGTTCAGGCCAGCATGCAAAAGGGACTGCAGCTGGTTTCAATGACAACTGGCTTTTTTTCCAAGGTCACAATTAGTGCATTTTTAATTTTGATATATTGTATTGACAGTATTATTAGGATTAATTAGTTACAGTTTTTTTGTATTATTTCCAGTAGCTTTCTGTAACTTCTGTGGCAAATGTGCACTGCTGCTAGCAGATAACATTGGTTCCTAAAGGCATAAAGTCCAATTAGAAACCTGAAATCTACCAAGAGCTTGGGCTTCACTGCAAGGTACCCACAGGTAATTGAGCCCCCGATACTACCTGTAGGCACCAGCTGACTAACAGGGAAGATTCATAGACAAGGTCATGGACAGGCAGATATCAGAGCAAGTGCCAATAATTCATACATGAAAATCACAAACTGAGATGATAGTATAATGTAGGTCAATACCGATAAATCAGTTAATTTAGAAAACCAGGCTTTTATCTTCGTCAGGGAACTTATAATTAGCACAAATTTAATAGTGAATGCTGATATTAGCAAAATAGTTGTGTGCATACTTTCTTGCTGACGTGCACTTGGATTAGTACACTTGTATGTTTATGAGGGTAAAGGGGGGAAGTAATCTGATGAAAAGGGACCGGGCATCTCATCCAGTGGGCCAGCAATTCTACAGACTGGTAATTTGCCATTGTTAGGACCAGCTGCTATGGATCATCTTGGTGGCAGGTCCCAGCGTAGTTGCTACTGAGACACTGCATCATGTCTTGATCCATGTTCCGGCTGTTGCAGGCAGCTGGAATCCTGACTTGTCTGTGTGCAGTTCATTGCTGCATTTCTGCCTGTCTGTCTGTGTGCAGAGCTCAGCTGCATACTAGCCTGTCATTAGGGAGGCTCCCTGCAGGGATTCCTTTGATTTTCCTCGGTCCTGATAAGTTACAGCCAGCTCAACATTTAGTGCCGGTGATATTGTCTGACATTCAGAGTATGTTTGTCCAGTGCTCAGAAGCCTGAGTTCTATCCGGTCTTACCTAGTACTGCAGTTCCAGTGCCTGTCTGTCTGATCTGTATCTGCCTGTATGTTATCTGCCGTGATTCCATCTGTTCATATCCTTGCTGTTTGGACCTCCTGGAGCAGTGACTCAGCAGCCGCAGCCTACCTCTCTGCATCCCGTGGCATTTCCATACACAGCCTGGTCCAGCCAAGTCAGTCTGTTTCCAGCTGTCTCAAACCTGCAGTGTTCTCAACTTCTCTGCTTCCAGTGTGCGTAGCTGCCGCGACTGAGTTCACCTGTCTGCCATGTTGTTCCTGTCGCACCCCGGCCCTCAAGGCCGCATTGTCTTGTTCCTGTCTCACATGCAGCCTCACTCCAGTTAGTTCCTTTAGTGGAAGGACTGTCACTCCTCAACTCTGTCTAGTTTTTGGACAGCAGTCCTGTGGTCTCTCTCTATCGTGCGAGAACTGTAACAGCCATGGTCACTGGCAGGTGGTTAGTAGAGGAAGGTTTGCAAGTAAGCTTCATTAGAGGCTTATAACAAGTTTGTAATGGAAGGTTGGAGACATATGTCCATAAATGTTTGAATGCCATCTATTGGCCATGTGATATTGTTTATGACTCCTTATAAATTGATCACATCCTTAATAATTATTTGGCAAAATGTTAAGTAAAAATGTCAGGATTATTGTTTCAAAGAGATCCATTTATAAACTTTCTGATTATATGATAATTTTAAGGAGAAACACTTAGGGTTCTATTTTCAATGAGACATGACATAAGTTATGTCCTCCTTTCAATATTTAACAAACAGCTGTAAACTAAGATTACCGCTGTTTATCTCTGTAGTGCTTGCTGGCAATGGGAACCCAGCAACAGCCTTTCCGCTTCAGCAAATCATTCCAAACTGTGCTGTGTCCCCACTGGGTAAAAGAGTCATGCGCATGCAGGGGAGTAGGGAGGGCGGAGCAACTGGAGCTTGGGTGCCAGCGGAGGTGGAGGGCGCCTCCTGGAGGGCTGTCAGTCACATGGTGCCTATTATAGAAAGAATGGTAGTGTGAGGGTGGGGGCGGAGTTGTAGTTTCGGGCGCCAATAGCATCAGGGGTTAGGAGGGAAGCTGGCTGCCGGACACCGTAAAAGGTGGTGCTGGTGCCTGAAATGCAGGCTGAACTGAGCAGTGCAAAGGGGGAGGAGTGAGGCACTGACCAATGGGACTTCAGCAATGGAGAGATAATGGATGTGCTAGCCAATGCACCACAGACCGAGGGAGGGAACACTGAAGAGGTCATGGCTGATGTTGCACTACTGGAGCAGGTAAGTAGAGCAAAGTTAAGGCAAAGGTGACATGGTGACCTGAGCATACAATAAAATAAAGGAAGGGTAGAGCAGAAATGGAAACCTGACAAAAAGGAGGTACAAATAGACACACAGAGAGGTAGAAAGGGTACAGATAGAGGCATAGAGAAGCAGAAGAGGGTATAAATAGAGGCACAGAGAGGCAGTAGGGATTACAGATACAGGCACAAGTGAGACATACAGAGGCACAGAGAGGCAGAGGAGGGGATAGAAGCAGTTGAGGGAACAAATAGAGGAATAAAGAAGCAGTAGAAGGTAAAGATAGAAATACAAGGGGTACAGATAGAGGCATAGAGAGGCAGAATTGGGCACAGAGAGACAGTTGGGGGTACAGATAGAGGTATAAGGGGATACAGATAATGGTACAGCAAGGCAGTAGGGGGTTACAGATTTAATGACAAAATGGGATACAGATAAAGGCACATAGAGGCAGAAGGGAGAGCTAGTAAAGACAAGCTCTCTTCGCCATAGCTCCATGCTACACCTCTGTGCGCATGCATATGACACAAAAGCCCATCGCTGACAATGATTGGCTGCAGTGCCAGCAACAAAGCGGAGGATGCCGTCAATAAAGGGGATGTTGCTGGACCTCGCTGGAGTGGTAAGCAATGTTAAATACAAATGGCATATTTATCAGTATCACTGCAATACTAAACAAAATATGCCGCTGGTATTCAGATTCGTTGGTAAATGGCACCCATTGATATTACATTCTTTCATCTGTATAGAGAGCATATAAAAGCCTAAAAACTTGACATGGCCTGTTATGTGCATGCACTTATTTGTTCCTGTTTAGGGAAGATGTTTAAGCACCAAATACATGAAAAGAAGTCTACAACAAACAGCAGAAGTCTAATTAAAGGAAAATACTTATTTTACATCTAAGGAAAAGCTTTGTAGAATATATTTATATATATATATATATATATATATATATATCATTGGGGCAAACAAGTATTTGGACAGCCACCGATTGTGCAAGTTGTTGCACTTTAAAGGATGAGAGAGGTCTGTAATTTCCATCATAGGTAGACTTTAACTGTGAGAGACAGAATCAGAACAAAAAATTCCGGAAAACACATTGTATGATTTTGAAACAATTTATTTGTATATTCTTGCGGAAAATAAATATTTGGACACCTACCAACCAGCAAGAATTCTGGCTTTCACAGACCTGTTACTTCTTCTTTAGGAATCTCATCTATCCTCCACTCGTTACCTGTATTAATGGCATCTGTTTGAACTGGTTAACTGTATAAAAGACACCTGTCCATACCCTCAAACAGTCAGACTGCAACCTCTCCACCATGGCCAAGAGTAGAGAGCTGTCTAAGGACACCAGGGACAAAATTGTAGACTTGCACAAGGCTGGGATGAGCTACTCGACAATAAGCAAGCAGCTTGGTGAGAAGAGATCAACTGTTGGCGCAATTATTAAAAAAAGGAAGAAATACAAGATCATTGACAATCTCCCTTGACCAGGGGCTCCATGCAAGATCTCACCTTGTGGGTTATCAATGATTTTGAGAGCGGTGAGGGATCAGCCCAGAACTACACAGGGGACCTGGTCAATGACCTCAAGAGAGCTGGGACCGCAGTCACAAAGGTTACCATTAGTAACACACTATGTCATCATGGATTCAAATCCTGCAGCGCCCGAAAGGTCCCCCTGCTTAAGCCAGTACATGTCCAGGCACATCTAAAATTTGCCTGTGAACATCTGGATGATCCAGTGGAGGATTGGGAGAATGTCATGTGGTCAGATGAGACCAAAATAGAACTTTTTGTTATAAACTCGACACGCCGTGTTGGAGGGAGAAGAATGATGAGTGCCATCCCAAAAATACCATATCCACTGTGAAGCATGGGGGTTGAAACATCATGCTTTGTGGATGCTTTTCCGCAAAGGGGACAGGACGACTGATCGGTATTACGGAGAGGATGAATGGGGCCATGTATTGTGACAGCTTGGGGAAAAACCTCCTTCCCTCAGTAAGAGCATTGAAGATGCAACGTGGCTGGGTCTTCCAGCATGACAAAGACCCCAAGCACACCACCCGGGCAACCAAGGAGTGGCTCCGTAAGAAGCATTTCAAGGTCCTGGATTGGCCTAGCCAGTCTCCACACCTCAACCCAATAGAAAATCTGTGGAAGGAGTTGAAAATCTGTGTTGCCCGGCGACAGCCCCAAAACATGACACATCTAGAGAAGATCTGCATTGAAGAGTGGGCCAAAATACCTGCTGCAGTGTGTGCAAACCTGGTCAAGAACTACAGAAAACATTTAACCTCTGTAATTGCCAACCGAGGTTACTTTACTTTATTGAGTTAAATTTTTTGATTGTCCAAAAATGTATTTTCCGCAAGAATATACAAAGAAATTGTTTAAAAATCATACAATGTGATTTCCGGAATTTTCTGTTCTGATTCTGTCTCTCACAGTAGCACATCAGAGCAAAGCATATATATATATATATATATATATATATATATATATATATATTAGGGATGTGCAGGCTTGTATAGGTTCGAGTTTGCACGTTGAGTTCGGATTTTTCCCTCCAAAAAAACGGAACTCAGAAAGAGGCTAAACGTCATCTTATATGGACGAACATCATCATTCCTGGTCAAAAGTCCAGGAATGATGATGTTCGTCCACGTAAGATGACGTTTAGCCTCTTTCTGAGTTCCGTTTTTTTGGAGGGAAAAATACGAACTCAACGTGCAAACTCGAACCTATCCGAGCCTGCACATCCCTAATATATATATATATATATATATATATATATATACACAGTATATATACATGTATATATATATATATATATATATATATATATATACAGTCAGGTCCATAAATATTGGGACATTGACAGAATTTTCATATTTTGGCCTTTATTCACCACCACAATGGCTTTGAAATGAAACAAACAAGATGTGCTTTAACTGCAGACTTTCAGTTTTAATTTGAGGGTAATTACATCCAAATCAGGTGTAGGAATTACAACGGTTTCTATATGTGCCTCCCACTTTTTAAGGGGCCAAAAGTAATGGGACAAAACTAAACAATCCTAAATCTAACTTTCACTTTTTAATACTTTGTTGCAAATCCTTTGCAGGCAATTACAGCCTGAAGTCTGGAACGCATAGATATCACTAGACGCTGAGTTTCATCCCTGGTGATGCTCTGCCAGGCCTCTACTGCAAATGTCTTCAGTTCCTGCTTGTTCTAGGGGCATTTTCCCTTCAGTTTTGTCTTCATCAAGTGAAATGCATGCTCAATCGGATTCAGGTCAGGGGATTGACTTGGCCATTGCATAACATTCCACATTTTAGCCTTAAAAAACTCTTTGGTTGCTTTTGCAGTATGCTTCGGGTCATTGTCCATCTGCACTGTGAAGCGCCGTTCAATGAGTTCTGAAGCATTTGACTGAATATGAGCATATAATATTGCCCGAAACACTTCAGAATTCATTCTGCTGCTTTTGTCAGCAGTCACATCATCAATAAATACAAGGGGACCAGTTCCATTGGCAGCCATACATGCCCATGCCATGACACTACCACCACCATGCTTCACTGATGAGGTGGTATGTTTTGGATCATGAGCAGTTCCTTTCCTTCTCCATACTCTTCTCTTCCCATCACTCTGGTACAAGTTGATCTTTGTCTCATCTGTCCATAGGATGTTGTTCCAGAACTGTAATTGCTTTTTTAGATGTTGTTTGGCAAACTCTAATCTGGTCTTCCTGTTTTTGTGGCTCACCAATGCTTTACATCTTGTGGTGAACCCTCTATATTCACTCTTGTGAAGTCTTCTCTTGATTGTGGACTTTGACGCCTACCTCCTGGAGAGTGTTCTTGATTTGGCCAACTGTTGTGAAGGGGTTTTTCTTCACCAGGGAAATAATTATTCTGTCATCCACCACAGTTGTTTTCCGTGGTCTTCCGGGTCTTTTGGTGTTGCTGAGCTCTCCGGTGCGTTCTTTCTTTTTAAGAATGTTCCAAACAGTTGATTTGGTCACACCTAATGTTTTTGCTATCTCTCTGATGGGTTTGTTATGATTTTTTAGCCTAATGATGGCTTGCTTCACTGATAGTGACAGCTCTTTGGATCTCATATTGAGAGTCGACAGCAACTGATTCCAAATGCAAATGTCACACCTAGAATCAACTCCAGACCTTTTATCTGTCCATGAAATAGCTTTTCAGTTGATAGTCCCATTACTTTTGGCCCCTTAAAAAGTGGGAGGCACATATAGAAACCGTTGTAATTCCTGCACCGTTCACCTGATTTGGATGTAATTACCCTCAAATTAAAACTGAAAGTCTGCAGTTAAAGCACATCTTGTTTGTTTCATTTCAAAGCCATTGTGGTGGTGAATAGAGGCCAAAATATGAAAATTCCATCAATGTCCCAATATTTATGGACCTGACTGTATATATATATATATATATATATATATATATATATATATATATATATGCTTTGCTCTGATGTGCTATTGGCAGACTCCTTAGCAGGCTCAATTTCTAATGAAGACAAGTTGCTTAATACAATTTTGCTAAATTTTCCCCACAACAAAATTTGTATATATTTTATAAAGTACAGCTAGTAGTATTAGAACTGAATATAGTATTATTGTTATCAATCTTGGTAGCCTTTTCAACAAATAAACTTTTCTGGAGAACAAAACAATGCTCAGCTCCTTGCTATAATGGCTGGCAGTGGTGAGCAGAGAGTTATCACTTTGCCGACCAATCCTGTTCCCTTCTGCCCATGAACACTAGACTGAAAGCACAGTGTCAGGCCTTCATGAATAAATTCCATCAAAATGGAAAAATAAATAATTAATCTATAATAAAGCAATTTTTATTTTGTCAATCGCCACTATCACCATTCTCAGGATTTGTACCACTGCTATAGTTCCTAACTAGACCATCCACAGTGAAGCTTATGCCAGACAGGGCTACCACTAGCGATTCTCATCAATAGCCAATGCCAGCTGTAACTTCTGTTAAGTAGCAAAAACAACCATTTTGCCAGAGATCAGGATTGTCAGGTTTCCTATATTGGCCACTTAATCAACTACAATTCCTTGTAGCCCTTGTTTTGAAGCAGGCAGTGAGACAGAAGAACAACCTGCAATCAATAATTTCAGGAGATTAGGAAATGATTATATGAATTATACATGTTTCTATAAGTAAGGATGGGAATGTATGTGAAGGGTGGTGATTTAATGTTGTAAAATTAATAAAGTTGATGGTGCTTAATTATCTATTAACCACTTATCTGGTGAATATGTTTTACAAAACTTTATTATGCATTAATTTGGTTAATAATATCTTTTAAAAAATGTATTTAACAATGTTTTAAAAAAAAAAAAATTCTTAGGGGGCATGTACCAACATGTGGATGTGATTAGCCTTAAAAGATAATTTTTGTCAATAGCACCCTCTGTTCTTCAGATGTTTTTGGATTGTTTTCCACAGGAGCTGCAGCAACAACAGCTTGGCTGTATCCTGGAATTTTGAGGCTCTGTTTGGAAAAGATATAGACATTATTCACCACTCAAACACAAAGAGCCCCCCAAGTATCTGTAGATACAGGACTGCATGACATTTTGCATGACCATCAATCATCTTCACATGCCCCTCAGATCTCCCTGCAATATATCAGACTTTCCCATTTGTCCTCTGTCCTCCGAACGATCCACCCAGACCTTTCTACCTGCCAATCAGTCATCCACATAAACCCATCAGACCTCCCCACATGCCCATCAGCTATCCACACATATCAAAATGTTAATAAAAAACTGCTGACTCCAAATAGGCAAACTCTTTATGTTTGCATATTCTGCTATAGATGCAGAGAGAACTGTTGAACTGGGGAGGAAAAAAAATCATAAATGGCCAGTATGTCCCACAGCCCTCCCATGCACCCACCATATCTCCCCACATGCCAACAGATGCTCAACAGTCCTCCCAACATACCACAGATCTCTCCACATGCCCAACAGAGCTCCCAACATGCAAGCAAGTCTCTCCACATGCTATCAGATCTTCCCACATGCCAAACAGACCTCCCCACATGCGCTTGGCAGAAATCCCCACCTGCCCTTTACATGCCATCAGACCTCCCCACATGTATCTTATATGCCCATCAGACATCATGCATTCCATCAAACCTTCACACAAAACCCTTTAATACACAGATCCACCCACATATCATCAGACCTCCCCACATGTGCTTACTTGCTATCAGAACTCCTGATATCATCAGACACCTCCATATGCCATCAGACCCTCTCCACATGCCATCAGATGTCCTTTGCATACAATCAAACCCCATCCACATGACATCAGATCTCCTCACATGACCCTTACATACCATCAGACTGCACATATCCCATATTTACCCATCACACCACCACATGCTATCAGAGATTCCCACATTCCCTTACATTCTATTAGATCTCCCCACATGTAATCAGATGCCCCTACACATGCCATCAGACCCCACCTTACTTGCTATAAGACCACCTCACTCATGCCATCAGAGCAGCCACAAATATACTATTACTATTAATTTAATGTTTGAGCCTGTTAGAGGAAATTGGTCTATGTATCAAAAGTAAATACTGTTAATTTAATGTTGGTGCTGGTTGCAGATAAGGGGTCCTATTTATTAAACATGCTGCTATTGATTTATCATTGGGTCTGGTTGGAGTGAAGAAGGTCTCTAGTATTCAGTGATTGCAAGAGTATTGCCAGGTTTTCCATATTTCATGCATTTATCTTTTTTTCCAAAGAGGGCCCCAATATTTAGAGGATACAGAGCAACTGAGGTTAAAACACAAGCAGTCCCAATCAATGAAAGCTGCAAGAATGGGTTGAGAGATCATAACAGTCTCCCAAATGTCTTGATTTTGGTGGAGCAGTCATGTTTTGGGGTGTATGTGCCGCTATTGTAGGACTTTTTTCCTACAGCAGGGGCAGTTGAGAGGTATGTTCTGTTTCACATTGCTCTGCTTTTAAAAGGGAAATGTGTGCACCTAAGAGTAGTGCATGAAGCATTGCCCAAGTATTTCGAATAGATGGGAAGTGGAGAGCAGCCTAACAATGGTTTTAAATTGTAGCCAATCTCCTTGCATAATAGTCATGCTCACTCTGGTGGGTATGCAGTCGGGAAGCCGGCGGACCTAATCCCGACAGCCGGCTTCCCGACTGACATATCCCGGCTAGGGTCTAAAGACAGGCGTCGTTATGCCGATGCCTGTCATTAGACATACACCGAGAGCCCGACGCCCAGCATCCCGATCGAAGGGACGCCGGGCGCCGAGCACGGATAGCCGCGCGGGGGGGAGAGGGTTAGGTTTTAGGCACTCCCCCGGGAGGTTAGGTTTAGGCTAGGGGAAGGGGGGGTTAGGCACCCCCGGGGGGGACCTAGGGTTAGGCACGCCCCCGTGGGACTTAGGTTTAGGCGGTGGGGAAGGGGAGGGTTAGGTTTAGGCACTTAGAGGGGGAATTAGGGTTAGGCACTGGGGGGGAAGGTTAGGGTTAGTATATACTTACCTTTGACGATCGGGATTTCCTCCTCAGCCGGGATGCCGCTGTCAGGATTCCAACCGCCAGGCATGGGTCCGGCGGTAAATCATACCGATTCCCTCTGGTGGCACAGCATAGAAACCCACCTCTAGAAATTCTGCATTTGACCTTAAGCATACTTGCCTACTCTTCTGTAAGTGTCTAGGAGACTCGTGGATTTCGGGTAACTCTCTAAGAATTCCCAAAGAGTATACAGCCTCCTGTATCATACGCAATTCCACTAAGAAATGGGCGGAACTGTGGCTGGGGAATGACATGTCTCTGGTTGCACAATACTATAGCAATGTAAATTGTGGGCAGGGCCACAATGATGCAATTCACCGTGTCATACCTCCCACACT
This sequence comes from Taudactylus pleione, assembly GCA_031769625.1. Lineage (NCBI taxonomy): Eukaryota > Metazoa > Chordata > Amphibia > Anura > Myobatrachidae > Taudactylus > Taudactylus pleione. Next base: position 3,346,438 of record JAUIMM010000370.1, on the reverse strand, counting down.
GAGTCCAGTTCCAGTGCGCATTCAGGAGCAGGTTAGCCGATCCTTGACAACTAACTGCCTGGCAACTGGTAGACTACCCTTACCGCTGCTGGCATGTGTTTTTGGAAAGCACAATTATATTTGATACATCGGGCTGAAAAATATTTTCTATCACTGCAATTTGCAGCGGTGGAGAAACCTCTTTTTTTTTTAGGCCGATTTCATTAATAGATCCCTTAGAGTGAAGGCATTATTTGCAGTGGAGGGAATATTTTGGAGGTATGTTTAATTGACAAGTGAGATAAGATATTAATGTTTGTAAATAAATAAGAAGAGAGGAAAATGTGAAAAAGGATAAGGAGAACAAAATTGGCAAAAAGATATATTTTGTATTTGTAAATTATATGATGCTGAATGGTCTTGAAAACAGAATGGTCAGCGGGTTGTAAGAAAATTAGGAGACTGTTTATTAAAGCTGTTAAAGCCCTGTCTATGGAAAAAAACTGTCTGTTTTCCCTGGAGATAGAGTTTTTCCTATTTATTAAAGGCTATCACTCGTCACTGGCTATCACCTGGCAGTGGTTGTCAGAAAGTATTGCCTTTGGTAGACATCGCTGGATAGCTTTCCTAAGCAAGGCATAAGGAAGCCTAAGGACTGCAGCGGTACAGGTACTGCAGCTTTCCTCCAATCACTATTGCTACTGTATCTCAGGATGGCAATATCCAGGGTCAGGGAATGAAAAAATGCTTTATTACTGAAATACAGAATTTTCCCCCTTTAATAAATTAATGCAGGAGGGGGAAGGGAGGGAATCTGCAAATGGAAACCCAATTTCAGGCTGCTGATGCAATGGACAAGTGTAACCTGGCAAATACTGGCCTCTACCAGCCAGTATTGTCAGAGATCTGAGCATCACTTAGCTGGCCAACTTTTATGGGTTACTTGGGTAGAAATATATCTTTTTTTTCGGTGTGATAAGCTGTAGTAGAATATTTTTTCTTGGCCCCATAATGGCAAAAATGTACTTTGTGCTAATCATATTGTAATTTCACAGTAGGTGAAATTTCAGCTGCTATTGGCATCTCTGTAGGCTGTAGACTGGCTGGTTACCCTTCTGACATGTATAAGCTGAGTAGCAAATACTAAAGTGTTTCTATGATAGCACACCAGATGTAGGAAACATTATATAGGATATGGTTTTACAATGTGCTGGACCTGCCAAGATTCTATTTCCCATAGTGGGTTGTACCAGGCAACATATCTTAACAGCAAATAAAATTATGGGCTAATGGAAATGTAAACAAATGAGTTTATTTAAAGATGATCTGTCTTGTCCCCTGCTTGCCACGACCTATCCTTTACATTACTAACAATCTTACATTGAATCCACAAACTATTAGATTAACCAGTGAAGATAGCTGCCATCTTAATGGCATAAGACCTTGGTGAATATTCATTATGGATAAGGATACTTGCATAACGTGCTTGCTGTTGCTATGTATTATGTAACTTTGTTGCACAAGACCCCAGAATGGACCACAGAAGACCTACTTGGCACAATAGCAGCTGAAAAAAATAATCTAATTTAAAGCCTGCAGCTCAGCTTTGAATACTGAGGGGCTGATGTGAGTTGAATTTTTGGCTGTTTGCGGATCATATCTTGCATGACTTCATACTGTGCATGTTCAGTAAATGAGCGCACAAAAGAACCGGGATTCAGAGATGTACGCAATTGTCATCATATCTGTAGTTATCACCGAAAATGCGGATCTGTGTGTTGACAGAGAATTAGGGAGGGCATGTTGATTCAAAAACAGACATGAGAGAAAGCGGTTTGTAGACAATGACATATCTTTTGGACCTAGTATAGGGCAGTTAGAACTGCATAATGATGATGAGGACTAGTAGCAAACCACATATACTGTAGATGCAGGTGCAGCCATACCTTGAAATTTTACAACTCTACATCTTTTTTTATCCAGCTTACTTTCAATTCTGCATCCGCCCCTTAGTGTGTATACACACACACACACACACACACACACACACACACACACACACACACACACACACACACACACACACACACACACATTAGGTACATGCTGTACTGTATGTGGTGTAACATTTCTTACATTAAATGACTTTGCTTGCAAATGATTAGTTCTGTTCCTTATGCACTGTGCCTTATGCACTGGGTGTATACAGTATATGTAATGTACCAATGCATTATGTAAATTAGAAAGTGACAGGTTCTACCTAATAATGTTACAGAGTGTGAGCAAGTGTGTTGGAACCCACAGTAACCAATCTGACAATTAGATACTGTAGTTTTAGTATTACATAAATGTGTGCAGTGGGCAACCATTATACAAGTTTAAAGGGAGAGGCATCTGTAGTGACATGTGTAGAAGTGCTGCAGGCACCTAGGGCCAATGAGGGACTGTGTTGTGCAATCATTTAGCTTAGATTTGTTTGATCTAGTTTTAATCATTTAAATAGATAGGTGTGGCAACTGGTTGCTATTAATGATCTGTTCCAAAATTTGTGTCATAGAGGTATGTACCATGCCATTAAGATAGTTCTTAAGAACAATGTAATAGAAAAGAAATGTCTATAGACTCATGTCATTTGCCCTTTGGCCATGCTGGATAAGTTTATGTAACCCTGTACCATAAAGTAACAGTTACTAGTAATCTCAGGTGCTAATTTCCCTGGGTTCTGATATGTTAGAGTCTCAAGACAGGCCACTTATCAACATATAGCAGAGGTCTGTAGAGCAGGGAGTACGCTCACTACAGTAGCGGGGAGCAGCTGATATGTCTTCCTATTGGATGCTTAAAGCTTTGAATTTGTCAGTTGCCTAATGTACCCTCCCTCCACTCCTCACTTTCACTCTGTTGCTGCTGTCCATTACTCTGTGGGGCTCATATAGAGTTGGAGCCTTGGAGGCAAACGTAATTGGAATTTGTCCCACCACAAAAGTCTCTTTCATCTAGACATGCTCTCAACGAAAGGATGTTGGAGGGGCTTGTAAGTGCAGTCAAAGTACAGTAAAAGGGTATTTGCGTTCCATGTTGATCACAAGGCAGTATGTGGCTGTTAAGAGGTGGATCACTTGCTGGTGCTTGATCACTAGTGCAAAATAGGAACTGATGAGAATCATGATTGGTTGTTGCTTCTGACTGGCAAAGAGTCTGACATTTATATTATTTAGTTGTAAAGTGGCAGCTGCAATCTATTCAAATTATTGCAGTAATATTTGCAATCGGTCTGCTGCAGTAAAGCTAGATTTGATCTTTAAAAGACAACAGATGTATGTATTGCTCAGGCCAGATTAGCCACTTAACTGGCAAAAATTTTTTCCAAAAACCGCTCAGAAATTGCTGTTTTTTATGACTGAATTAGATCAAGAACATCTATTTAAAACTTATCCAACAAGATTTTATTAATATATATATATATATACATATATATATATATATTTTTTTTATTATTTTTTTGAAACACACAACATTATTGATTTTTAAATATCGACTGGCAATATATCGAAAAATTGATCGTCAGACTACCGTGACTTTTCATTTCCTCGGCGGCTGCTTGCCGCATATGTTGCATGGCTGCCCGATCTGCATTGATGTTACCAATGTTTACGTTGGTGTGTGATGTCGGACAGATATGAGGGCAGCAGTGGGCATCTCTATGCTCGGGTAAGCTTTGGAAACATTAGCATAATTTTGCAGCTGCGTTCCGTGCGAAATCGCAGCTGTGATTGAATTAGTGTACATCCTAGAATCAGGCCCTAAATCCGCATGAGTGTAGCAAAAAAAAGTCATCATCACTTAAACGGGCCGTTAGTTTCCACATATTTTATGTAAAGGCCATTCATTATTAACTTATTAGGGGTCCGATAGGACGGCCTAATATTCAGTAAACTCAGTTTTCAGAGGTAGCTTGCGAGAACAAACAAAATCATCTGATGGCGCTGTTCCTCGGGGGGACCTGCTCCTTTCTATGAGCAGGAGATCCAGGGTTGCGAAAAGGGATTAGAGTGGATCCCTCTGCTTCCTCCTCATTGTGTACCCGGCAGCTTTGTGCATGCGTGACCACCGGTCACACATGCGCAGAAGCTGGCAATGGTGGTGGTAAGTAACGGAAGTAGTAGTGGTACTGATCGCGGGGACATCTGCTTTTCAGAGCTGGATTGCTCCAGTGATAAGTATCCCCGCGCGGCCCCCGATGATTAATAGGCTCCTAATAGAGCAGGATCAACTCCCTGTCATGTGTATGGAAAAAGTATGGCTTAACAGTATACATAATATATATGCACTAGTGACAAAGTTATCACCAATCAGTGTCAGCAGAGCTTTGGCAAACTGCTAGTCACAGATTACTGGCACAGAGGACTGTCCTCATTATCAGCTGCTATGTGCACCTGCAAATATTCCTGTGCAACTTTATCCATATCAATTTGGAATTAAACAAACACATTATTACTGTACAGTATTGGCCTACATTAGAACAGCCTTGTGTCACTCTGTCCCACTTATTTAGGTGCATGTAGTGGCAGAACATACAAATCATACGCATGTGATCACTTTTCTAGGCATGCACAGTGTGATGTCATTTAAGATACACTACACCAACTGGCATAGTACTCACTTTACAAGGTCATCAGAATGTCAACAGAACAGATCACAAATAAGCAAACAAATTAGCAGACTGACCATGCACTTTTACTCATTGTATAGAGCAGTGAACTATATTGGTGTACAGTTGTGGCTGTGAGTGTACTGTGCTATGTCATTTGTCATTTTTGCCACACTGTTTTCATTCTGAACTTGCATTGTTATTTATCTTGTTGACCTCCTACTCATGATTTGATATTTAGGTCAGATCTATTTGTTTACAGACCAGATGGAGACTGAGCTTTGGAAAGGAAGTGGTTTTACTAACCGGAAATCACCTACAAGCAGCAAGTCTTTATTTGTACAGCAGAATACAACGTTTATGGTTTTCAAACAGCTAGAGCAATACAAACCCCAATTTCAGTGATCTACTTCTTGGCGTACACATGAAAAGTTGAAAAGAGTCATGAGAATGCAGTCTGTGCTTAATAAGAATGGTTGAATGTCAACTAACTTGATGAATCCCAGTTTTATACAGTAACTTTTTAAAAGTTAATTGATTCAGTGCTCTATTTGCAGCAAACATGCAGTTGACATAAACTGAATACTTAGCTGTAAGATAAAGGAAATAAGTCCAGATAAGATGAATTACTGTATACTGTAGCTAAACTACATATGCATGTGAAGCTTTACTAATGATAAGAAAAACAACTATTTAAAATCAAGTCATAGTGCTGTGATCTGGCCCCATTATAAAAAATGTCATCTCAAAGCAAAAAAAATTAAATAAAATTTCCCGCCACCCATTGTTCATCTGGGAGAAGCTTTGAAGCTCATGTGATTGGTATGTTGATTATTCTGTTTAGCATGCTAATTGATGACGTGGCTACCATGCAAAACATTGCAAATAACATGGTAATTACCGGAGCCACTGCTCCACTTCAGAGAGCTGGAAAGGGGGGAGGGGGGGGGGGGCAGCGCTACTTGGCATGCTAAAGTATTAATATGCAGGTGCTGATTCAGAGTTGCATGCTCATAACATAAGCCTGAATTTTCACCTTTATTCAGAGTTGGTCTAATCTATGCAGCAGCATTTTCCCCATACATTTCCCCTTGTGAAAGTAGCAGTCATTGCAATCAGTGCACATTTATAACAACCCCATCCATAGTGTCAGAGCTGCATCTGTAATCAGACATAACTCTGCGTACACTCAACTCTAAATAGCCTGCAATTCTACCGACATGGGACCTCCAATACACTTAGCCTACTTGCAAACACCTCTGACTAATGGTTCCCCAAAGTCTTTACCTACTCATCTAGTAATATCATATGCCAGAAAACCCTTTCCTATGCATGCAGGTAACAGCGTAAAATCCCAATTCTTTTTTGAGATGCAGCAGTTGACTCGCTGCTGCAGACAAATGTTTTTCAACATGATCTGTCCACAGACCCATTACACTGCTGTGTCTGGTTGGTGTGTATCAATATGAAAATTCCACATTCTGCATATGGGAGCAAGCTTTCTCACACGTCTAGTTGACAAACATCATGAACTAGTGATCACATCCCACTATACTAAGAGCTGGTAGATCACTAGAAAATAACTAGATTTTGGAACAATGTTCTCTAGACTAGTGCTTCTGCTCCATTATGACTGTTATCCATATTTTCACTTTTTGGGTTTGATCGGTTATCCCTCTGACTTTTGACCATTTGGCTTTAGACAACAAATTCTCTGAGTCTTTGTCCTATTGCTTTGGATGACTAGCCCTCTGGCTCTTGATCCCTGTTTTTCCCCTGCACCATATTATTGACCGTTTTTTCAGCTCATTATTTTGCTTCTGATCATGTGACTATCCTAATTATGCTAGAGCTGAAGCAACCTTAAGCAGGTTATGGCAAGGATCCAGATCTCTCATAGACTATACTATGCAATTATGGAGATTGGTGAATGACACATGTTGGAATGCCAAAGCCAGATGTCAATCATTTTGTATAGGCCTTAATGGCAAGATAAAGGATAAGCTGGAATACATGGATCCATTTGAGAAACTGGATGAATGTAATTAATGGTGTATAACAACTAATGCTTGTATAAAGGAATAACCAAAGGAAATGAAGAGAGATTGCTAATTCTCCACAGAACTCTCCCTCTTCAAAGTAACATTGCATTTACCTTCCACACTTCAACGATCACTGAAAAGGAACCCATGTAGATTGGTGGTGTCTGTGGCCCATTAATGGAGAACTAAAATATTCAACACCAGAATAAAAAGCTTTGCGTGTTAAGTACTAATGCGGATCACTTCTTTCATGTGTGTCCCTTATGTGACAAATCCAGATGTGGGGCTGGAAAGCCCAGATTCAGACATCATTAAGGGAAGTTGCCCTTATTTTTAGCTTGCAAACTCTAGCTACTATTCCAAAACATTACAACATTATACCTCCCTGTCTCTTCAAGTTAAAGTACAGAACAATATGGAAACAGTGCCAGCTATCATTGACTCAGGGTCTATGGAAAATTTTAAGTACAAATATTTGGTAAACAGCCTATGATTGCCATTCTGCAGAAAACATTTTCTGTTCCTATACAGACAATCAATGTGTCCCCTGTCGCAGTATGTGTGTATACATGTGTATTACTGTACTCTACATTGTGTGTCAAAAGGAAAGAGTAGTTGATAACAAGTAAGGAAGTTACTTCTTTGTAGAGCAAAGGCTCTCTAGTTCCCTTTAATTTGGGGCAGCATAGACGGTGTAATGGTTAGCATTACTGCCTCACTGCACTGAGGTTGTGGGTTCGGTTCCCACCATGGCCCTATCTGTGTAGAGTTTGTATATTCTCCCTGTACTTGCGTGGGTTTCCTCCGGGTACTACGGTTTCCTCCCACACTCCAAAAATATACAGGTAGGCTAATTGGCTGGCAACAAAATTAACCTTCGTGTGTAGGTGTGTGTGTGAGCATGTGGTAGGGAACATAGATTGTAAGCTCTGTAAGCACTGGGGCAGGTACTGATGTGAATGGCCAAATATTCTCTGTAAAGCGCTGCGGAATATGTGTGCACTATATAAATAACTGGTAATAATAATAAAAAATAATAATTTGCGTTCAGTAGCATCTCAATTGCTAAATATATTAAGGTATATTAACAGTGGTAATGCGCTGTGTGCTCTTGCTGGGATCACCGGAGAGGGGAGTTTCACTCCCCCACTCCGACAGATGACATGTTAATAGATCTCATCGGTACTGTTGCCTGCTTCAACTTGGTAATGAGGCAAAGCAGGAAGACTTATAGCGGCATATGCGTATGTTTGGAAAATGACAGGAGCTGATTGAGTAGTACTTTATCTTTGTCCACTTTATCTCTCTCCAAGGTTTAGTACATATGCTTGTATATCTCTCTCAAAGTTTTGATAAATCTCACCCTAAGGGTTCTATGTACTACAATCCGCGTATGGAATGCAGATTGAAGTGTGATATTAACGACTGAATTCGCATTGCGAATTCAGGCAATATCACAGGGATTTACTACAAATCCCTTGCAGGGACAGAGCTTGCGATAAAGCTCTGTCCCTGCAAATCCCCTTCGGAGCCTTATCACGGTATTTTCGCAAAAAATACCGTGATTAAGTGCCCGCACATGCGCCGACTGGTCGCCGCCGCTACCCCCCCGGCACTGAGCCCCGCCCCCGGTGCTAAGCCCCCCCCCTGCGATCACGGACCCCACGCTACCCTCATTTCCCCCGCGACCCCCCTCTCCCTTAATTACACTTACCTGCGTGCTCCGGGACTCCGGTGATGTTCCCCATTCCTCCGGTCAGGTGATCTCCCATACTGCACTGGGGCCCGAACACCTGATGACTGGGCAGCAGTGCACTATGGGAGACCAGCTGACCGGAGGGGAGTCATCACCGGAGGCCTGATCACCGGTCCCTGGAATCAGGTAAGTACTTTTTTTTTTTCCTTTTTTTTTTTCCTTTTTGTTTACAGTAATCAGCTTGTGGTCTGTTTAGACCACACAGCTGATTACAGGGACCGGCTCCCGGCTCTGCTCTGCCTGTTAGAGCAGAGCAGGAGTCCGGTAACCAGGGTAGACCCTGGATAATGCCACCTCCAGGTGGTGTTATTATCACAGGGCTTTCCACGATATTTTTTCACATTTTATTTTTAGTAACGCTGGTCGGATCACATTTCCCATTACAATTATGGGAAATGCGATCTGCTTACTAAAAATAAGTGATACTTAGGGGTTGGAGTAGAATTTTACGAATTCTACTCCAATTGCCCTGTAATAACTATAGGTGATACTAAAATAATGTGAAAAGGGTGTGAAAACACCCCTTTTCACTTTATTTTAGTCAAAATAATGTTAATAAATAGAGCCCTAAGTGAGAAACATGTTGACTTGACATACATACAAATTGCTTTCTTATAAGAAACCATTTAAAAAAAGTGCTGTCCTTTATGTACCAAGGACACATTTTAAATTTTAGATTTCATTTTTCAATTGGTAACAAGAGGTGTACAGGAAAAAAGGGAGAGGGAAGGGTGAGCAGAACAGAGGACAGGGATGCTCAGATCAAAAGGCACATTTTGATCTCTGGCATTTAATTAATTTTGCAATTAGCATCAAGAGGTGCTGCAATGGCGATCAGCACATCTGTTGTCTCTATTTCAAAATATAAATTCTGTATATAACTCATGAGAAACATTTAAAGTCAAACCAAATGCATAATTCTTTTCAGTCATAACTACTTCTTTATATACAGGATGAGTCTCCTATATCCAAATATTCCGAAATACAGAATTTTTTTTAGCATGAAGGAGATAGTGAAACCTTGGTTTTTTGATCTACACAAAAGCGAGCCACAAAATTATTGAAAATATTGTATAAAATAACCTTCAGGCTGTGTGTATAAGCTGTATATGAAACATAAATGCATTCTGTGTTTAGATTTGGGTCCCATTCCCAAGATATTTCATTATGATACGCAAATATACCAAAATACAGAATATTCTGATATCCAAAGTACCCCTGGTCCCAAGCATTTTGGATATGGGAGACTCAACCTGTACTCTATATATTCAAAAGTGGGCAACTTTTCACTCTGCTGGATTGTATTGGTCTGGACAGACTGAGCTCTCCTGTCAGGACCAGTGCAAGGTGTCTCGGCACCCTAGGCAAAACTTCAGCCTACTGAACTGCACTCACCCTCCCCCACCGCCACCGTGACCAACTTTCCAGCACCTCAGGTGAAAGTAGGTGGCATCACAGAAGTTCCACAGCCGTCACCTGCATTTAGTACAACAGTCATGTCTCTCTCAGAGCCATCCTTAATATTATGATAAGCAGATTCTTTGGCACCCCCGAGATCCCAGCGCCCTAGGCAGGTGCCTAAAGCTGCCTAATGGTAGAGCCGTCCCTGACTCCTGTGCTGTAAATGCCTTTGCACTTATTTGCATTTTATTGAAAATATCAAAGTTGTTGCCATTGTTAACTGTATACACAGAGAATGACTAGTTCTTAAGTTAAATTGACTGCTAGCTCAAACAGTACCCCTTTCACACCTAAATCCTGGGTCTGATCTGAGTTATTAAACACGGTTTCAACCCGTGTTACAGCTCTTCATATCCTTCTCACACCGCACCTTGGGCCTGGGTTATTCCCGGGTCATTGTCTTTTACACTGCACCCGTGTCTGCCCTGCAAAACAGTGTGGGCGGGATGCATGACGCATCGCATTCGAGATGCGTTACATCCCGTCGGTCTTTGCATGCATGCTGGCGTTGGTAACGCCGGTATGCATGACGATCACCGTAACTCTCCATAAGTGTGGCCCTGTGCGATGGAGGGACCTCCGGATCTGGAGTGAATCGCATTTCGGGGCTTGGTGCATATGAGAAATTAGGTCAAACCCGCATTTTGGGGGTTTCACCGCATTTCTTTCTTTAAGCATCCCGCCCTGTATGTCTATAGAAGAGGACGTTTTTAACAGGCTGACAAAGAGGAGTCATGAAAAGTGGGCAGTGACTGCTCACTGCACTCCTGATACGCCAATCAGCTGTTTTTACTGTAATCTGGGTCGCACCTTTCAGACCTCAGCGTATCCGGGTCGTCCTGGGAATACATTCACATTGGAGAGTCAGCATATATATAAAGCAGGCAGGCAGGGCCAATGAATTGTGTGTGCTATTAAGGCCAAAAGTAACTTTGAACGTGGCATGATAGTGCCAGTCAGATGTGACAGATTAATGTAACTGCTGGAGTTTTTATATAGGTTGATAGCATCACAGCTTTTTTATGAATAGATAACCACCTCAATACATCCAGTGGCGGTCATGTAGTCAGAAAATGTTCTTGAATGAAACAGACAACCAGGGACTATTTAAATCACTACTGGCCACCCAGGGCCATAACAAGGCTTCACGACGCCCTGTGCCAGCCATGCCCCCCAGCCACATGACATCATGCACAGGAGGCGGGACTGCCAGTGCCGGTAAGGTAATGCCGCACCTTTGGAGCATCCTCAGGAAGGATGCCCCCGGGTGCTGTACAGGCTGCCGGCTGCATGTCTGGAGCATCCAACAGACGCTCCAGTTACGCTGCAGCAGTGACACTGGCTGCAGGGTTCTGTTCCAGGTACCCTGATAGCCAGAAGCAGGGACCATGGGTGACTGGCAGTGCCGCCCACAAAAACCTGTGCTCTGTTCGTTGGCTAGTTACCGCCCTGTGCCCCCCACACTTTTAGATGAAAATCAAAAGGTAACTTGCAACTAGTGCCAGAAGTAAAATGAGTGTGTCAAGTTTTCTCAATAGAACAATAAATATATATATATTTTCTTTTGTCTCTTACAAATTATGCTGTGAGGGGTCATTTATATTTTTGGAATAAAAGGGAAGTAATTAAGTAATCCCACCCTGTATGTCCATAGAAGAGGACGTTTTTAACAGGCTGACAAAGAGGAGTCATGAAAAGTGGGCAGTGACTGCTCACTGCACTCCTGATACGCCAATCAGCTGTTTTTACTGTAATCTGGGTCGCACCTTTCAGACCTCAGCGTATCCGGGTCGTCCTGGGAATACATTCACATTGGAGAGTCAGCATATATGTAAAGCAGGCAGGCAGGGCCAATGAATTGTGTGTGCTATTAAGGCCAAAAGTAACTTTGAACGTGGCATGATAGTGCCAGTCAGATGTGACAGATTAATGTAACTGCTGGAGTTTTTATATAGGTTGATAGCATCACAGCTTTTTTTAGAATAGATAACCACCTCAATACATCCAGTGGCGGTCATGTAGACAGAAAATGTTCTTGAATGAAACAGACAACCAGGGACTATTTAAATCGCTACTGGCCACCCAGGGCCATAACAAGGCTTCACGACGCCCTGTGCCAGCCATGCCCCCCAGCCACATGACATCATGCACAGGAGGCGGGACTGCCAGTGCCGGTAAGGTAATGCCACACCTCTGGAGCATCCTCAGGAAGGATGCCCCCGGGTGCTGTACAGGCTGCCGGCTGCATGTCTGGAGCATCCAACAGACGCTCCAGTTACGCTGCAGCAGTGACACTGGCTGCAGGGTTCCGTTCCAGGTACCCTGATAGCCAGATGCAGGGACCATGGGTGACTGGCAGTGCCGCCCACAAAAACCTGTGCTCTGTTCGTTGGCTAGTTACAGCCCTGTGCCCCCCACACATTTAGATGAAAATCAAAAGGTAACTTGCAACTAGTGCCAGAAGTAAAATGAGTGTGTCAAGTTTTCTCAATAGAACAATAAATATATATATTTTCTTTTGTCTCTTACAAATTATGCTGTGAAGGGTCATTTATATTTTTGGAATAAAAGGGAAGTAAGATCTCAGCTATATTTGATCTAGATTTTTACCTTGAGCTAACATGCATTTAGGACTTGGGGATGACCTGTAACTTATGCTAACATTACAGAAGATACAGCACGGTTAATGTTACAGCTTATTCGGATTTAACCACTTATCTTAAATTTAATATTTTCTGGCTTTTTTGTTATTACAACCTTAAGAATAACACATTTTATCATACAGAGGGGCTTCTCCTTTCTTAAGTGAGGGAACTTTTTCTTCATAAGTCATTAATTTTGCATTTATTTTGCTCTGCCCCAAACTACCAACCTATATATCTGTGTTATTCGCTTTCTGCCTTCTATCTAGCTAGCCCTCTTAATGTATATTTTCTGTAGGATTTGTATATATATATATATATATATATATATATATATATATATATATATACAGTATTTTATACATAACTAGCTAAGTACCCAGTGTTGCCCAGGTTTAAATCTTCAAGTTATTAAGTTTTATTATGTGATTTCGTCCAAATCCATCCAGTGGAAGGCCCAGAACAGGCTCCCTGGGTCAAAGTTCTGCCCGGCGCACTCCACCATAAGGTCCACTGCATAACGCATCCAGACCAATTGCTACCTCTCTGTGAAGTTTTCATCAAAACCCATCCAGTGGAAGGCCCAGAACAGGCACCCTTTGTCAAAGTTCTGCCCAGCATCCCCAGGTCAAAATTCTGCCCAGTGTACACCAATGGGACGTCTGACCGGGACATCAATCTCCTAGTATGTCTTCTGGGATCCAATGTTACCACTCTGTGAAGTGTTCATTCAAATCCATCCAGTGGAAGGTTCAGAACAGTCTCCCTGGGTCAATGCTCTGCCCAGCATACACCAACGTGAGGTCCGAACTGGCTGTTATCCCCTCTAGAACCTAGACAGGATTCAACTGTGTTGCTTTATTCCCAATTGCTGCAGGGGTACCCAAATGCATAACCGGACAGTTAAACAAACATATAAACAGACCAATCAATTTTATACATAATATACAGTGGCGTATCTATAATGGGTGCAGTGTGTGCAGGACACAGGGGTCCCTGGGTCCAGGGGGGCCCCGCACACCCTGCACCCATATTATTTTAAACTTATCTGTCCGTGGTCCCGCGTTGGGTGTCAGCGCTGCTCAGAAGACCGGAAAATGGGCGCCGCAGACTTTTTCCGCTGTTCTACGCATGCGCATTAGACTCCGGGCACACTCTATTGCACGGAGTCTAATAAGGCTCCGGTGGCTGGCTAGCCATAACAGTCAGCTGCCGGCCACCGGGGAAAGAGGAGGGAGCCCCACATGGGGAGCCCAGACGGACCCCCTCCTCTCTTAAGTCGCCCCTAATAATATATATTTCTTATGTGTGCGTTTATAATTAAAAATGATTGTAAGTCAGTGATTGCAGCATTGTCTCTGTGATGCTGCTCTGTTATTACCAGCCGGTATTATATGAAAGAATAATAACAACAGGCACACGCCAGATAAAAGTGATCTTTAGTCTAACATTACTATCCGCCATAAGAATCTTTATCAGGTAAACACAATGCAGCAATAATATAGGATAGGTGATACTAATGCATTATAAGAGCGCCTAAATATTAATTAGATTACATTGTGTAATAAAAAGTAGTGCATATCCAGTCATTATTATATAAAATAACAAACCGTAGGTGAAACTAAATCAATATCATTAATGTTAATCTTTGAACATCTAATACATTCTTCTGGGAAGAGACTACCCTTTTGGAGCAGTGGCCCTTATAAGTAACCTTTTTCCATCTTCGATAATTCTGGACTCATGGGAGTGCTTGAGACCCCATTACAAATGGATGGAGGAAGAGGTTAGCACATCAACCACTGTGCATATGGTGTGTTATCCATTGCACGGGTGGCCTGTCATTCATTGCGTGGGTGGCTCATAGCCCTCCAAGTGAACGCTACCATCACAGGCCAGACAGCAGTCAGATTCATGATGCCCCCAGAGCATTATACTGTGGGTGATGACACTAGCTGTCCTGCCATTGCTACAGCCCTGATCAACAGAGGCTAAAATAATTTTGCAGCACAACAGATAGGTTACTTACAATCAAAGATATTAAGTCTCACATTTTTATGTATGAAGCACTTTATTTCATTGGTCAAAGAGCGCTAACAAAAGCCATAATTTGAACCTTTACTTAAAAGTTAAAAGCACTATGATTCTTCCTTAAGGGGCACATCCACTAGCAGACTGTGAAACGACTGCACGATTACAACATTGTAATCGTGCAGATGTTTCACAGTCTGTGCTGTGCCTACACTGAACGATCAGTCGTTCAGTGTAGGCACCCTCCCTCATCCCCGAACATGGCCAATTTGTCGTTATCGGCAGATTGACCAGCATTTTCGGGCGATAATAGATGTCAAAATCGACCATCGGGAGTACGCATCGCTGGTCGTTTTTGACATTATGCTGCCTGATTTGTGCCCTATTAACAAGCGTTTGAATGATAACGATGTTGTTATCGTTCCATCGCTCTGTTTATTCGGGCAGTGGATGTGCTCCTTAACACCCCTGTACTGTTTTCTAGGGTAACTTACAAGATTAATGGACCCATATTCTTTACAGTATTTGGTCTAATAGGCAACATCCCTTGTGCTTACCAGCCTAGAGCCTGGGTGCACACAGATGATATCAATCATTACCAAGCAACCTGTTGCACTACTCATTCTCATGTTTCCTGAGCTGAAATCCTCTGTCAGCTCTGAGCTGGATGAGGTTCCCTTGTGAGTGTTTCTAACTATCTATAATGGGTGCAGGTGTGCAGTAATAGGGTTATCAAACCTTGGAAAGTAATAAAGTGTAGAGAGATAAAGTACCAACCATTCAGCTTCTGTCAATTTACAGGCTGTGTTTCAAAAATGGCAGCTAGAAGGTGATTGGTTGGTACTTTATTTCTCTCCACTTAGTCTCTGCCTAAGACTTGATACATCTCCCCAATAATACCTCATTAACGCGGCTAGTGCAATTCATGCAAATAAATTTTTTTTCCAGTGTTAGCACACCAACTCATATGGGATGCAGTCGGGATACTGACTGTCTAATCCCGGCAAGTGTCTAATGACCAGCATCGAAATCCCGACGCCTGTCATTAGACCTACGCCGGGAGCCCGACACCTGGCTTACTGATCAAAGGTAAGCTGGGTGCCGGGCGTGGACAGCTGCACGGGGGGGATGGTTAGGTTAGGGGCTCCCGGGGAGGTCTTAGGGTTAGGCACCCCCCGGGAGGTTAGAGTTAGGCTAGGGGAAGGGGGGGGGTTAGGGCTAGGCACCCCCGGGGGGAGGTTAGGGTTAGGCACCCACCCGGAAGGTTAGGGTAAGGCTGCGGGGAAGGGAGGGTTAGGTTTAGGCACTTAGAGGGGGGTTAGGGTTAGGCACTTGGGGGGGAGGTTAGGGTTAGGCACCCCTAAGGGCCATGCGGCTGGTGGTAAATCATACTGATTCCACTCATACTTGACTTACATTTATATGCATTGCTTAGGGGTGCATCATGTTTTTCAGAACACTTGCTCTACATAACATAGTAGGAGCCAATGATATCCTGAAATCAAGTAAAACTGCTACTATACTACTCTAAGTGGTTTTACTCGCATTCAAACTTTGGTTTATAAGCACAAATCATATGCTAGTGTGTATTTGGCCTACTGAGTGTTGATGTAAAATCTCATCATTATTAACCCAGTGGTGGAACTAGAGAGTGGTGGGCCAAGGTGCAAGAATAAGCTTTGGGCCCCCCTATGCAGTGCCCCAGTAGTGGTCCCCCTATGCAGTGCCCCCAGTAGTGCCCCATATACAGTGCCCCCAGTAGTGGTCCCCCTATGCAGTGCACCCAATACAGTGCCCCCAGAAGTGGTCCCTCCTACGCAGTGCCCCCAGTAGTAGTCCCCCTATGCATTGCCCCCAGTAGTAGTCCCTCCTATGCATTGCCCCCAGTAGTAGTCCCCCCTATACAGTGCCCGTAGTAGCGGCCAACCCCCATACAGTGCCCCCAGTAGTACTCCCCCCATATGCAATGCCCCCAGTAGCAGTCCCCCCTATACAGTGCCCTTTGTAGTAATCCCCCCTATGCAGTGCCCCCAGTAGTAGTCCCCCCTATGTTGCATTGCGCCAGTAGTAGTCCTCCCTATACAGTACCCCAGTAGTAGTCCCCTCTATGCAGTGTCCCCAGTAGAAGTGCCCCCTATGCAGTGCCCCCAGTAGTAGTCCCCCCTATGCTGCATTGCCCCAATAGTAGTCCCCCTATACAGTGCCCCCAATAGTAGCCCCCCTATGCATTGCCCCCAGTAGTAATCCCCCCTATGCTGCATTGCCCCCAGTAGTATTCCCCCCTATACAGTGCCCCAGTAGCGGCCACCCCCCCATAAAGAGCCCCCAGTAGCAGCCTCCCCTATACAGTGCCCACAGTAGCGGTCACACCCCATTAAGCGCCCGCATTAGCGCCACCCCTATACAGTGTCCCCAGTAGTGGCCACCTCCCCATAAAGTGCCCCCAACAGCGACCACCCCTATATAGTGCCCCCTAGTAACCATCCCCCCCACACAACTTACCTGATCCCCGCTCCTGACACGATCACCGCTGTCCGCTCCTCCCAGCCCGCTCTGCACTAGGGGAGAGGACCTGCACCTCCTGCGGGGGGAGCCAAAAGGCGGAGCTCATGAGTGAGCACCAACCGGCTCCCTCCGTGGACGCAGCAGCTAATGAGAGTCTGTCTGACTCTCATTGGCTGGCTGCTATAACAAACACACAGTCGCCGCTGGGCAGACTGCTCTCACTGGGGTCTGCCCTACACTTGTGGTGCCTGTGGGGACTAGCAGTGGGTGCAGTGGTTGCTATGGGCCCCTGCACTACAGCGGTGCAAGGCAGCGGCTGCACCGCCGCTAGATCCGCCCCTGGATAAACCCATTTAGAGGATTCTTCTTACAGTAGAACAACAAATGCTATTGCCAACTATGGAGCTCCATGTATACTGTACATTTTAGCACAAATACATTTGTTGGAAATTAAGCAGTTAATGTCCATACAAGATAGTTTACTTTGAACTAATTTGACATTTAGGCCCGTATTCAGTTAGCGGCGAAAAGCCGAGATCGGCGATAAGCGCAATGTTTTCGCCTCATTCGCCTGTTTTGAGGCAAAGTTATTGCGTACTTTCACAGTGAGCACTCCCACTTTTCACCCTATTCAATTGCAAAGCAGGCAAAAACGCTGACGTGTGATTGCCGCAAACGACGAAACTTGCTAAAAGGACTTCTTTTTTTGGGAAATCAGTCTGTACCCTAAAAAAGCGTAAGTGACCCTGGCAATCAATATAGAAGTGTATTAATAGCTGTAATAAAAGTATTTTGGGTCAAAAGGCTGTTATATGCACTTTTGCGTTAGTGTGAAAAAATTATATAATTTCATGATAGCAATTTCTTTGGTGAAAAGTAATTGCTGTAGTTAAATTGGGGGTACATGTAAATGGATACTAGTATATTTTGGAGTTAATAAAGTGCATTTTAAAAAACTTTATAAAAAACATCTGCTGCAGCCACCTGCAATCCTAAAAATACATGACCTATCCATATAGCACCCCCAAATACCTGACTTAATACTTAATACCCATTTTCAAACACTTTTTAAATTTTTACCCCAAAAATTAGTCTAGGGGGGGTGCCCAAATGGTTCTGAACCAAGTCCCCACATTTTTACTCAAAAATAGGGATTTTTCACATCTTTTCTCCTGCCTTTTGGTGGAGAAACTTTTTCTTTTTTTGATTCTTTGGAAAGTGGCAAAAACAGCGCATCGGCGAATACTTTTCTCCGATCGCAGCTTTTCGCCTCTAACTGAATTCGGGCCTT
This sequence comes from Taudactylus pleione, assembly GCA_031769625.1. Taxonomy (NCBI): domain Eukaryota; kingdom Metazoa; phylum Chordata; class Amphibia; order Anura; family Myobatrachidae; genus Taudactylus; species Taudactylus pleione. Next base: position 3,328,080 of record JAUIMM010000370.1, on the reverse strand, counting down.
AGTATGTTAAATATAAATGTGTGCCTAATATATTTTGCGTTAAACCAATGCACTTTTTTATTTTCCACAGTAATCTATAAATATCATGGACAGAACTATGTTATACTTAGCATATAGACCTGCAATGTGTCATGTGTATTCGAAATAAAGACTAATATTACTGTATGTTAAATTTACCACACTGAGAAAAACTGGGAAACCCATGTTTTCTGTCAAGGCCATGGAATCCACTCAATACTTCTTTTTGGGTGATTAATAAAATAAAATTACTACAGGAATATTTTTCCCATTGTCCTGTTAAAATTGATGTATCTTATTATGGGGAAAGTGGAACGTGTACTCCTATATTTAGATGATGCACTTTATACTGCTAATAGATAGTCTAAACACCCACTTGTGATAGTGTTCCTGTTAAATTCTGAATTTCAGTTTTGCTTATACTTTCCAGGCTCCTCTCGCCTCAGCTGTACTTCTTTGGCTACAGAGTGAGAACATATGTTCAGTAACACTAATAAATATTTATCGCATATGTTCTTCTAGGGTAAATGGCTTAGAGACATTGTTAAACAAAGGAGCCAAACAATCTAGGAAGTATTTTTGAAATAATTTACAATTCTGTCAGTCATGTCTCTCACAGACAAGTATAGTATATAGGATATCTCTTTTTTCTGTTATATGAACTAGTTTGGTTTTCAACTAAAAACATTAATTGAGATATAGAAGGTGTCCAGAAAAGATAGAGGGGTGGTGTGTGAGTTGTATGAAGGGGCGACAGGCGATAAGACAGTACAACATTAATATGACATGACTGACATTCTTTGGACAATCTAGAAATAATTACTTACACCTAGCAGTTGCATTGCTCAATACTGTACCTTAGTCATGTGTGGATTCCAGATTTGCAAAATGATGAGAACTTCACATGCATCTTGGGGATTGAATTTTTCCCCACTAGAGATAAGGATGTGAAGTAACAAGAGTCTTGCTAGATTTATTGAGTACAGGAAAGGCTGTATGGGATGTCTTATCCAAAAACCCTTGTATCAATGGGTCCTATTGCTAGCACTGTGATGTGCTCTTCTAAACAATTTAATTAGGAGAAGATGGTCAGGGTCCATACATATAAAGACATGGTAATATCATGTAAATGTAATTTAGTAGCTTATATAGAAATTAATCTGAAGCACTAAGCACATAACTAAAAGCAATATAAATACAAGAATGATGATGACTCCTGAAAATGGATGTCATACCTGTACATTTTCTATAAAGAATTGTTATTCTAGGGCATTAAATACTATTTCCCTCCATACTGGGACAGCTGAGATGCAGATAGTGTTATAGATTGAACTTCCAGCCCTTCAAAAGAAATCTAATGACCATGTATAATTTATTGACAATTAAGGAGCTGATTGCTCTACTTATTATTCAAAACATATCCTACCAATAAATATTGGAAAATACATGTTTCCAAGCAACCAAGAAAAACACGCATCCGTGGGCTATAAAAAGGTTTGTGACCCCACATAAAGCAAAGCCATGAAGCCAAATTTGCTCATTATTATTATTCATTTGTAATGTTCCTCTGACAGGGGAAGATAGAAGACACATAAAACAAGGGCATACGGAGAAGGCAAAATAAAAGCTCACAGGAGACCTTTTACTTTCTCATTGGAAGAGGGAACAGCTGAATTATAGAAGCAAGTGTGTTTCAAACTGGATATTGGGAAAGTTGTAAGGTTGCAGTAGTGTGAATAGTATAGGTGCAAGTAGAATAAGCTTTAATAAAGAAAATGGTTTTTAGAGAGCCCTTAAATATTTAAAGGTAGAGTCTTGTCTGTTGGAAAGGAAATTACATAAGTGGGTAGTGGCATGGGAGAACTGTTATAGTCAGAAGTAGTTACTAGAGACAAGGCCAGGTGTAGGCTAGATAGAAATCTAAGGAGGCGAGAGGGACAATATTTTGAGATGAGATTTGAGATGCATGAAAGGGTCGTGATGTTTGTAGTTAAGGTAGAGTAATTTGAATTGGATACTGGAAGACACGAGGACCCAGTGTATGGTGTTGGAAAGTGGAGCAGGAGATATGGCGCATTAACAGAAGAAGATCACTCTTGTTGCAGCATCTATGTTGGATTGAAGCCGGGGTAGATGAGTGATATGAATGCAGATAGCTGGAGGATGTGGTAGCCAGGGCTTGATAGTACCATCTTGGGTAAAAAAAAAGGCAATAGGACTGGGAGGACTGTGAGTAATAAAGCAGATGGCATGAAGTTTGACACCAAGGTAGCAGGCTTTTGGGACTGATGATCTTGTGGTGTTATTGACAGTGAGGGAGCTTTGTATGAGATTTCAGAGGAAGGTATCACTTTTTTAAAGTTGATTATTAGTAAGTATAGGGACATCCATGTTGAGATATTGGAGAGACAGTTGGTTACACAAGATAGTACAGAATACATTGTGGGAGGAATTGGAAAGGAGTGGGAGGCCATATAAGCAATTTAGTTCTCCAGTGGGAACATTAGAGAGCTAAGAACAAAGCCTTGTGACTCCAACATATAGTGGTAGTTGTAGGGGGGATTTGCCAAAGGAAGAGACACCAAAGGAGCTTTTTGATAAGGTAGAAAGTGAACAAGTAAATAATTGTATGAAGAAGGCCAGGAGTATTAAAAGTGACAGAGAGGTCCAACAGGATGAATAGGAAAAAGTAATCTCTAGACCAAAGTTTCTCAAACTCGGTCCTCAGGACCCCAAACAGTTCATGTTTTCTAGGTCTCCACACAGAATCACAAGTGAAATTATTAGCTCCACCTGTGGCTCTTTTAAAATGTATCAGTGAGTAATGAATGGACCCGTGCACCTGCTGGGCAACTTGAAAATCGTAAACTGTGTGGGGTTCTGAGGACTGAGTTTGAGAACCAATGCCCTAGACTTTGCTCTAAGTAGATCATTGATTCTAACTGGAGAGAGTCAAGAATGGGGTAAGAGGATAGAAGGTGAAATAGGCAAAGATTAGTGAAATTAGCTAGTAATTGAAGAGAGTCTACATCCAAAAATGATTTCTTTAGGACAGAGTGTATGTAAGATGATGGACATGAGTCATTGGGGAGAGACAGGTTGAGAAGGTAGCTAGAGATGGGCATTCAGCGAGGAAGAGGGAGTAGAGAAATGTGAAGGGAAAAGGATCAAAAGGGGGCAAGTTGTAGAGTTAATGACAATAGTGCCCATACCTCAATATAATAATACCTGGCTGTACATTGCATTGAAAACAAAACCAAGAACAATTAACTCCTTTAATGTGGTATGAGATAATTTATTAATCTTCTGATACTTATTATACAGTACAGTATATCACTACAATTTTTTTTTGATAAGTGCAAAAAATCTGGCATAACTGCTGTGGATCTGTATGTGCATTATTAGAATTTCACCCCATTTAATTCCAATGGCTTCATACAGTAGCTACATAAACCAACATAAACTAGAGGTCCCAAACACAGTCCTCAAGGCACCCCAAACAGTTTAGGTTTTAGAGATATCCATAGTTGAGCACAGATGGTTAAATAAATTGACTAAAGTACTAATTAAGTCACCTGTGGTCAAATATGGATATCCTTAAAACCAAGACTGTTAGGGTGCCTTGAAGACCAAGTTTGGGAACCTCTGACAAAACTATAGGAGAACAGAATATGTTATGCTTTTGGCACTCACTGTTTTTGAGATCCTGGCATAAAATCTTTTCTTTTTGATTTAGCTATTTTTTTTTTAACTTATTAAAAGGTTTGCGATAGCAGGCGTAATATAAGACATCCATTTGGCAGCTGTTTGATGTGGAAATTCATTGATTTGAAGGATGTGTAAGGAAATAGGACATTCATGAAAGCAATCTCTTATTCAGAAACCTCTTACCCATAAAGTTGTAAAAATCCATTACAAAGAATAGACATTTTGCTGCTATTTGAAGATAATGTTATACACACAGACAATCACTATGTGCCTTCTTATACAGTCACTGTGAGGAGCGCTGCTATACAATTAAATAGGTAGGACAATCCCAAGGGCCAGTGTGGGATAAAATGTGTGCTGTTTGAATGTACTTTGGTATATTTTAGCCATGGTACTCAAAATGATGAAAAAGCATTATTGTACCTCCAAGCAATGCAGATGGTTCCATCAGAAATCAATTTGCAGAACCCTACTATTCACATAATCAACATGTGTCTTTGTGCTCTGCTAAGAACTGCTAACTCATTTTACACATAAATGACCATGAAACATTACTTTCATTTGTGATACTGGAAAATTTCAGTGGCTCCTAAGTCTGCTTGATAGGTTCCTAGTTCGTCTTTTCTATTTTAGTTTCAGTGGCCTATATCAGTGTTACATCAGAGGACACAGACAGCAGAAGTTGAAGGAAATGGAAACTGACATTCTTTTAAGTGCAAGCCCTTCGTTTTATAATATGTCTTCATTGACTGTTAGAGAAAAATAAATATTGCATTTTACAGATACATTTTACTTTATAAACAAAATAGGGCTCACCACACATCGTGTACATTTATGTTCATTGCGTAGTGTGCTGGATAGTTTATAGTACACACTGCAGCATGACAAACCACAAAGAGCAAGACAAGTGTGGTTCTTTACAAGAGCAAAAATGACATCCTGTTCTAATAGATAAGCACTTGTTAATCAGACTTATGGGAACTGATACCGCTACCAAGCTAATAGAACATATTATTTGCTGTAACAATGCAGTTGGTATTTTCTTTGTAGAAAAGTATTGATTGTATACTTAAGTCTTACAGCAACCAAATGCTTACATTTAAAAATAGTTAAGTTGTTCACTAATAGTTAAATGTGGGTCACTTACAATTACTTTAAAAAAACAAGTTGCAAAATAGATGGTAGTCTTTGTTGGCGCTTACATTGGAAAAATGGCTCTTCATCACTGGATAGATAAAGCGCTAAATCCTCTCCCCAAGTTTATTTACTATAATTGGCCAATGTAGCGCAATACATGATGCATTTATTTGCCTGCATGCAATGCCCTGGTCCGATTGTCCCTCCCATAAGAAGTAACAAAATGTTGCACTGCATCAACTATAACTATCTTGTCCAAGTCAAGCACTTTCCCTACATAAAACAAATGACAGAGGAATTGTAATGGAGTGTGAATCACCACAAATCACTGTCAATTTTGGTATTCAAGCCCCCAGATGTAATACCCAGTTGTTTGGAGGTATAAAATGCATATAGCCAATGATGTCTGGCAATTTGTGGTGGTTTTTAAAAGCAGAACTCACTTGTAAAAAGGAGCCATTTTCAACATATGTATTAAAGCAGTCCTCTGCTCTCTAACAGTCCTAATTTTGTAAATGAGGCCCACTGTCTTGATGCTATTAGTGTCCATTAAAGGGTGCGGAGTTCTGCAATCTCACTGTTCTATGCTGCATGGACCTTTCATTAAGGATTACATACTATTATGCATCCTTATATGTAAGGTAAATATATAAATGAATCAATAACTGGAAATGAAGGCCATTTAAAAAAATAAACTTTATCAGTGGAACATGGCTTGCCACCTTACGGAGAGGGAGTAGTTTTCAAGCCTTTTCGGGAACCTGTAAATGTGCTTCATTTCAGGGGAACCTTAAGAAAGTAATGGGCAAATCTGACATGCGACCCTCCATCCATCATAAAAGGCCACACATTACTTATGTCACCCCCACATCTTTCATCCCAGTGCTTGCTCTAAAATTCTATTCATGCCACCGAAACTGCCAACTTGCAACAAAATGCTCCCACATGCACTTAGACGCCTACTTGTCATAAAATGCTCTCACAAGCCATCAGATCCCTCACATACTTAAAAACTCCCCCACCTCCAGGGGCGTATCTGTAATGGGTGCAGGGTGTGTGGTACAGGGTTGGCCCACACCGAACACCCTGTACCCATATTTTTTATACTTACCTCTCCGCAGTCCCGCATCAGCTGTAGCAGTTCTAGACAAAACACCCGGAAAATGGACGGGGCGGCCATTTTTCCTGCGTTTTGCACATGCGCAGTAGGGAAATCACCGGGAAAATGGCGCTACAGCCTCGTGTACCCCACACCTCTGTATGGGCGAGATGTACAGATGTGTCCACATGCATCTTACTTTCTTGCATGTTAAACAGGCCTACTAGTCATGCCATGCTGTGATGTGACTTGGTAGCTCCGAGCATCTATTGTGCAACTTTTTACCTTCAAATGCGTCTTATTCACAAAGCAATGCACAAGCAAATTCTGCTGATTAAAATGATACAGTATTTAGCATGCCTATATTCTCTGTGCGACTGCTGGTGTATCTGCATGCGAAATGCTATGTTACAGTGTCACAGCCGCTGACACTGTAACATAATATTTTGCATGTAGATACACCATCAATTTGACAATAAGACATTTTTGAAGGTAAAAAGTTGCACAAAAAGATGCTCAGTACTATAGAGTCACAGATTGCTCACACGCATGTTTAATGTGACTTGTAGCACACGGAGGTAAGATGTGTGTGAACACATCTGTACATTCCTCCTCTTATTGGGTACATACTCGAAGTTTGTAACTAGAAAATTGCAAAGATCAGCTCTCCTGATAAGAGCTGTCCTTTGAGAAAGAGGAACTTCTGGGTTTATGACCCAAAAGTCCCTCTGGAGCGCCGTCATGACGTCACACGTGTCTTGCCTAAAAAAAACAACAACTTTATTTATTCATCATACCAACCAGCGACTGCTTGGCCCTGGACATCTAGGAGCCAGGGGCATACCTGGGACTCCAGTCATGGCCGTCTCTTCTTGATTTTACCCCCTGGCTGCAGGTGGCACTGCCGGACAGCACCCCTCCGCCGTGGCTGGCTCCTATGGGGAGTGCCAACCTGTACAATGGGTATATATGCCTCTGGCAGTGGGAGACAGGGCACCTCCAACCAGTGGCGTAAATTCATCCCAAACGCCCAGAAGCAAGTTAGAATTTGGTGCCCCCCAACCCATCACAGCAGCTGACACTGTAATGTAGCAATTCGCATGCAGATAGGCTATAGATAAACAAAGGCAGCAGCTGATGGTCTGACATGGAGCTCTCCACTAGTGTATTCTGGGTCTCTCAGGTGCCGAGAAGGGGTGCCATGTATTGGGCGGCCATGATGGTACACTCCGGGTACATTGTTACAGCCCTAAGTGGGGTGAATATGTTGTGGACAATGGAGGAGGTGCCCCCTTCAGAGCTGGAGCCCGGCGGCAGGCGCCTCCATTGTCTCCCATAGTTCTGCCCCTGCCTCCAACGGCTTCCAGTGCAGCACAACAGGACAGACCTTAGCCAGGAGACGTCACCAATCTGCGCCGGGAAGGGTAAGTATATAGTGGAGAAAGAATGGAAGATAGTGGGAGTGGGTAGACTAGTACAAAATAGAGCAGTGGGTGGACCCAGGTGACCCGGCATATACAGAATGCCATTACTAGCAGTAATAAGTCATCTTACTGTATATATAAAATTCATTGGTTTTTTTGCTTGTTTAGTTATGCTTTGGGACACCCCTGCACTGTATGAGATGAAACCAACGTGAGTTGGTCCAGTTGGATCCTGGCCAAGTTTTAGGGGGGTTAGGGTCCCGGTCGGACCTCCCGTTGGTGTACTCTGGGCAGAACCCGGGGATGCTGGCAGAACTTTGACCTGAGGAGCCTGTTCTGTGCCTTCCACTAGATGGATTTGGATGAAAACTTCACAGAAGGGTGGCAATTGGTCTGGGATGCCTAATGGATTTGTTGGGGTCCCAGTCAGGCCTCACTTCGGAGTGCACAGGGCAGAACTGTGACCCGGGGAGCCTGTTTTCGGCCTTCCACTGGATGGATTTGGATGACATGATATAATAAAACAAAATAACTTAAAGATATAAAGCCGGGCAATGCTGGGTACTTCAGCTAGGATTACATATATATTAGATCTTCTTACTGCTGATTGTATTGATTCCAACAATATCCTTATGTGCAGAAGACTCTATATTCAAGTCCTTAGGCCTGTGATGATATTTCATCAGTGTCGACATAATGAATTCATACATAGTCACTGTCAGCATGCTGAGAATGTAGACATTATGACATGTCATGTCGAAATAATGAATGCCAAAAACAATCAAGCCCAACCCCCTACTATATACCCCCCATATCCCAATAAACAAAGGATATATCAATGTTGATCAAGGGCACATATGAGTCATATTACTTTGCTTGATAAATGTATGTATTTGCAATTATAGCAGCATTTCTACATAGTAAAAAAATAGTTTAAGCTTATCATTATAAAATCCCAAGAGAAATTCAAATTCAATGTAACAGTAATGCTGGGTACACACTAGAGATGTGCGCCGACCCATGTGTTTTTGTTTTAGTTATGGATTAAGTTTTGTGTTATGGTTTTGCAAAACCACTGTCACGTTTTGGTTTTGAATCTGTATTTAAAAAAAAAAAAAAAATTGATAAAATCTGCTAAATCATCACATAATTTGGTCTTTTTCTGTTCATACAGTATTATTAACCTCAACAACATTAATTTCCTCTTATTTCCAGGCAATTTTGACCACCTCACAGCTCACAATATTGTTTTCATCCAGTTTAGGCCAAAAAGGTGCACCAAGATAGCTGGCTGACTAAGTGGCAGCAGTGGGTGGCACAAACACGTGGCAGTTCAACTTCCAACATGGCACATCAGGAAACAAATGTTTTCATTAATCAAGAGGCCTGAGGGAGATGGAGTATGTATGTAGTTGAAGGCAGGGAAAAACAAGGGTTGATTCGTAGTAAATTTAATTTAAGTTTTGGATTCAGAAGCAAATTTATGAGGGAGGAGGGAAGGCATTTACAAAAAATATTTTAATCAATCACTTAGACAATCATTTAGTCCTTGCCCCAGTTGAGCTCTTTGGTGGTTCCACATTTTTTAAGCAAATGAAAGGGGCATTCAGTGTATGTTTTCTTACCCCAGTGTATCCATATAAATTTTGTGACGCTGCAGGTCTTACCCCAGTGTATCCATATAAACACTGTGCGTTTGTGCCGTGTGTTTGTGCCACTGTTCTGGCGCTGTCTATGGCCATAAAAATTTCTGGACATTTTTGGCCATCAAGAAACCGCATGTCGAAGATTACAGCGGCTGTGGCAGTTCATTTACCAACATGGCACATGCAGTGGCAGACAGAATGTCAGTTTAATAAATTATAACAATAATGTTTGTCATCTACACAAAAAGATAGTCCGCAATGCCCCAAACAGCGCATAATGCAAAGAAAAGAAGTGTAAGATGGAATTGTCCTTGGGCCCTCCTACCGAAGGGAGTAATGAAGGTGTCACACCTGCCTATTTCGATTCTTGAATGGGTAGATAAACTATTAATGTGGCAGCACACAAAACGGAAGCTCTGAACAGGAAGGGGGCAGAAAGATTTAAAGTCTGGTACTAAACATCTGTTATCATTGTGCTTCCGGATATATATCTGGAAAGGCTGGGAGGGGAGGTGGGAGAACATCTCCAGATACCATCACAAAATAGCCTCTCCATTTGGTGCTTGAGATGCATCTGACCAAACATGGCTGTTATGATTAAGGAAAGCCAAGCCCATCAGATTGGTAGCTACAAATCAAGGTTGAACAATGGCATAATCGCAAGTATACCTATTTGTGGTTTTAGTTGAAATAAATACAGTATGAAACTGAAAAACAAAGTATCAGAGCAGCGGCACAAACACACGGCACAAACGCACAGTGTTTATATGGATACACTGGGGTACGGCCTGCATCGTCACAATGCTTATATGGATATACTTGGGTACGAAAACATACACTGGGGTACGGCCTGCAGTGTCACAGTGCTTACATGGATACACTGGGGTACAGAAACATACACTGGGGTATGGCCTGCAGCATCACAGTACTTTTATGGAATCTGTATACACTGGGTTACGGCCAGCATCATCACGTACTTATATGGAATCTGGATACACTGGGGTACGGCCTGCAGTGTCACAGTACTTATATGGATACACTGTGGTACTGCCTGCAGTGTCACAGTAGTTATATGGATGGACAGCACAGCACACCCCCGGATAGACAGCACACTGGATGGACAGCACACTGGATGGACAGCACGCCCCTTGATGGACAGCACAGCACACCCCTGGATGGACAGCACACCCCTGGACAGCACTCCCCAGGCTACATACCGGCCCCTGTCGGGATCCTGAACATCAGGATGCCGCTGTCGGTCTTCTGACCACCGGCATCCCGACCGCCAGTCAATCATATGTATTCCAACTTGAAACACGGCAAGCGGATGCAAAGGATTATTGCAGGGATCTTGGTAATTGACCTATTGCTGGGCTGGCTGGGGAGACAGAAGGGGGGACTAGCTGGAAGAGGAGGGACTGAAGAGACATAAGGGGACTCTGTGGAACTGGAGAGACAATGCAGGGCTGGAGTTTCAGATACACGGGAGGAGAGGGGGGCCCTGACAGTTTTATGTGTCCCGGGCCCCACATTGGCAACCCTGGCTACTGGACAAGTGGACATGAATGGCTACAGGGATTATAGGTAAGTATGCTTGAGTGTGAATGTGAGTGTGCATGTATGTTTTAATAAAATATACTGTCATGGTGTGTGTGTCTTGTGGTTACTTCTTTAACAAGAGGACTACAAGTCACAGAAAACACTTAATGCAAGGGCTTGTTGGGACTTGTAGTCCCCCTGTTAAAGACAACAGTCACTATATTATCCAAATCATTTATTAACTCCACACCCACCACACCAGGGATGTGGGGAATAGCCCCGAGCTATCAGTCTGGGCCTGGGGTGCCATGGGGAGTGGGCCCTCATATCGAAGGGTGATGAATGCTTTGGCTGTGGGACCCGGTGAAAGGGTGTCACGGCTATGGAATTACACCCCCTCTAAATAGAGTCTGGTGCTGATTGTGGAGAATTTCCACAACCAGGATCGGCCCACTGAGCCTGGTGCTGGTTGATGAAAATATGGGAGACCCCTATTTAATTTTTCCCTCATATTTTCTCAACCAGGAGAGGCTCAACAGAGCATGGTGCTGGTTCTTAAAATACAGGGGAACCCTACAAATGTTTTCCCTGTATTTTGAGAACCAGGACAAGCTCAGCAGAGCCCTGGGTTTGCACGTTGTCTTTTTTCAGTTTTACAAAGACAGTAGCCTTCACGGATTACGCTGATCTTTGAAGGCTTCTGTCTCACATACAATTGCTCAGACAGTCTGGTCTATTTTTTTTTCCGTGTTTTGCTGCACACATTTTGTGTGTTCACAATCGCAAAACATCTGGATGCTTGTTTTGCCATTGCAAGTTGTAGGAGTGCCAGAAACATGCAATATTGCATGTTCTCGCATTCTATTACATTGTCCAAGTTCTAAAAATGTGAGAGTTTACTGCTAAACCTGGCCATTTTTAGAACTCGGACCCTATTACATTTGTCCCCTGTTCTATTTTTTATACTAGAGATGTGTGCTGACCCCCATATTTTGGTTTTGGATCTTTGGGGTATGGTTTTGCAAACAAAGAAAAAAAAAGTTGCTAAAATTTTTTAAAGACAGGTCAAATCATGTCGTTTTTGCAATCCAAACACCGAAATTCGGATTTAAAATACAAATTCAGAACAGAAGGAAGATCAGAACTGCGACTCCGGATCCATGAAATTTGGGGGGCTTTGGATTTTTGGAGAACCAAACCGCACATCTCTATTTATCTTGTATTAAAAAAAAAGAATGTTGAAAACAGAAGGACCAAAGAGAGTGAATACAGAGAGAGAGGGGAAGTGGGGTATTACAGAGTGTGTGTGGAGACTGTGACAGGTTTACCACAGCACGAAATGTAAGACATCTAAAATAGTATAACTGATATGCAAAACAGATCTAGGCCAAAATATCCCCTCTTCAAATACGGATGTTGCCATATAAAGTGCAGATGTGTTAACCTGTTCAGAGCTGGAGGAAACTAAAGCAGCAGTAGCAGAAATATGTGTTTATTAATGAACCCTTACTTCCAGTACTGTAACAAGTCCTGCTAGAGTCAGTATCATACTTTTTGAGGTCACTGTGTTAACTATTTTCTGCTTTGATTTCAGAAGTGGTGGTCAGTGCATCTGTGCAGGGGTAGAACGGCTATACGCATTTCAAGTTCATGTTATGGACAACATGGGACTGATCCTGAGTTGGATGGATCTTTGTGCACGGACGCAGATGGCGAGTTTTAGCAGACAGCGCACGTACAGATGTGAATCTATGTATTTGTGTGCATCTCCATCAGGGACGGCAGTCCGCCCTGTGTGCACATGCTCGTGAAGGGGGCGTGGTTTAATTTCAAGGGGGGGTGTGCCGTGAGTCACAGCGGCCTGGCCTCGCAGCATGCCCCCTCTCTTCCTGACCCACTGCCGCCACAGTTGCAGCGGTTGGTATAAAATCAGTGGGCGGCATAGATTCCCAAAGGCAGATGCACCGATACTAGCATTAGGTGTATGGAATCTCGCATTAGCGTGCAGTAGTAAATCTGCATTCTGTGGCTACTCTCATAGCCGCTTTGCATTCAACTCAGAATCAGAGCCATATATGTTTATTAGGGGTGAGCGGGTTTGGATTTCTGAAATCCGAACCCCCCCCGAGCCCCCCCGATCCGAGGCCGATCCGAGTCAGGCTCGACTTTTCCCGGCTGACTCGGATCTGAAATCGAGGCAAAACGTCATCATCCCGCCTTCCGGGTCTCGCGGGTTTTGGATCCTATATAAGGTACCCGCGTCGGCGCCATTTTCTCACTCGGCTGTGGACAGTGAAGAGGGAGGGTGGGAGTTAGGGCTGGCTGGGCTGTGTAGTGTAGTGTAGTGTAGTGTAGTGCAGAGTAGTGTTGTGCTGTGCTGTGCTGCGCTGTGCTGCTGTTGTCCATAGGGGCTGTGTCCACTACTTCAAAGTCCATATGGGCTGGCTGAGTTGTGCTGTGCTGCTGTTGTTAATAGGGGCTGTGTCCACTACTTCAAAGTCCATAGGGGCTGGCTGGACTGTGTTGTGCAGTCAGTTGTCCATAGGGGCTGTGTCCACTCCAAAGTCCTGTGCAGTGTCCCAGTCCTAAAGGGGTGCTGTAGTGTTGTCCAGGGGGTGCTCTGTCTGTCAGGGGTGCTCCCCCAAGTGCTAAAAAAAAAAAAATGTTTCTGTATTTCTGAATTGTGTGCGCTGTAGCCGCACGTGCATCAACAAAGTAGTGCCAAGCGTGCGCCTGTGTCATAAGTAAAGGGCCGGCTGGCTTGACCGTTAAAGGGTGCTGTAACCCCCAAAGTACACTCCAAACCAAATAAAAAAATATTTTCTGTGTTTGTGAATTGTGTGCGCAGTAGCCGCACGTGCATCAACAAAGTAGTGCCAAGCGTGCGCCTGTGTCATAAGTAAAGGGCCGGCTGGCTTGACCGTTAAAGGGTGCTGTAACCCCCAAAGTACACTCCAAACCAAATAAAAAAATATTTTCTGTGTTTGTGAATTGTGTGCACTGTGGCTGCACGTGCATCAACAAAGGAGCAGCGCCAAGCGTGCGCCTGTGTCCCATAAGTAAAGAGCCGGCTGGCTCATTTCTTAAAGGGTGGTGTAACCCACAAAGTGCACTACTCTCCAGCAAAAATAAAAAAATATTTTCTGTGTTTGTGTGCGCCTTAGCCGCACGTATATATCAATATAACATAAATGGAGGACCAAACTTTCTCCGATAAAAATAAAATAGGGAAAGATCAAGAACCACTTCCTCCTAGTGCTGTTGCTGCTGCTGGGAGTTGTTCATCATCCCAGAGAGGAAGTAGGAACACCACTACTTTTACTAAACAATTGACCCTCCAACAGTCCCTAGCGATGAGGATGAAGTACGACAGCAGTCATCCTGAAGCAAAACGTATAACTGAGGCCTTGACTGCTATGTTGGTGTTAGACATGCGTCCAGTATCCGCCATTAGTGCAGTGGGATTTAGACAATTGATGGAGGTAGTGTGTCCCTGGTTCCAAATCCCGTCTAGATTCCACCTGCATCCTCAAAGCAGCAGCGACAAGCGTGCGTCTGTCTGTTAAAGGGTGATGTAACCCCCAAAGTGCGCTCCACAAACAATAAAAAAATTCTTTTTTTTTCTCTTTGTGAAATGTGTGGGCTGTAGCCGCACCTGCATCCTTAAAGCAGCAGTGACAAGCGTGCGTCTGTCTGTTAAAGGGTGGTGACACCCTCAAAGTGTGCTCCACAAACAATAAAAATATTCTTTTTTTTCTGTCTTTGTGAATTGTGTGGGCTGTAGCCGCACTTGCATCCTCAAAGCAGCAGCGACAAGCGTGCGTCTGTCTGTTAAAGGGTGGTGTAACCCTCAAAGTGCGCTCCACAAACAATAAAAAAATTCTTCTTTTTTTTTCTGTCTTTGTGAAATGTGTGGGCTGTAGCCGCACCTGCATCCTTAAAGCAGCAGCGACAAGCGTGCGTCTGTCTATTAAAGGATTACATCGGTGACAGCATCCAAGTAGGCATGTCAGACAGTCCGTACCTGTACTGGCAGGAAAAAGAAGCAATTTGGAGGTCCCTGTACAAACTGGCTCTATTTTACCTGCGTTGCCCCCCTCCAGTGTGTACTCCGAAAGAGTGTTTAGTGCAGCCGGGACCCTTGTCAGCGAAAGGCGTAGGAGATGGCTTCCACAAAATGTGGAGAAGATGATGTTCATAAAATGAATTATCAACTCTTCCAGGGAGACCAGCCTCCAGAATGTACAGAGGGACCTGTGGTTGTGGATTCCAGCGGGGACGAATTAATACTCTGTGAGGATGAGGATGTACACAACACTGAAGAGGGTGAGGAATCGGTGGAGGAGGAGGATGAGGACGACATCTTGCCTCCGTAGAGCCAGTTTGTGCAGGGACAGATTAATTGCCAGCTTGTTTTGTGGGGGCCCAAACGAACCAATCATTTCAGCCACAGTCGTGTGGCAGACCCTGGCGCTGAAATGTTTGGTTTGTTAAAGTGTGCATGTCCTGTTTATACAACATAAGGGTGGATGGGAGGGCCCAAGGACAATTCCATCTTGCACCTCTTTTTTTTCTTTGAATTATGTACTGTTTGGGGCCTAGTTTTTCAAACTGCCATCCTGTCTGCCACTGCAGTGTCACTCCTAGATGGACCACGTGTTTGTGCCGCCCACTCGTATCTCTTAGCATAGTCATCCAGCTACCTCGGTGCAACCTTTTGGATATAAAAACACTATTGTGAGGTGTGAGGTGTTCAGAATAGACTGGAAATGAGTGGAAATTAAGGTTATTGAGGTTAATAATAGCATAGGAGCAGAAAAACCCACAAATTCTGTGATTTTAGCTGTTTTTATGCTTTTTTTAAAAAAAATACAGATCCAAAACACAAAACCCAGAACCTAAAACACGGAAGGGTGGTTTTGGCAAAACCAATCCAGATCCAAAACACGAAGAAAGATCCAGATCCAAAACCAAAACACAAAACACGAAAAGTGGCCGGTGCACACCCCTAATGTTTATGGGTCTGTAATTAGCAGAAGTGACCTGCACATAACTGCACCTATATATTAACAATGTTGGGGCATATTTTAATTAATTGGGAGCAATTCAATTACATGCAATGTCCGCGATGTGTCATTGTGATGTTGCAGTCTACATTAGTGTGAGCACTGCGTGTAACTGAATTGCGTTCCTTGAGTCATTTGCGCTCTGGAATAAAACATTACGGACATGGTATTGGAGTAAGGGTTACATGTGCCTAAATGTACCGAAACTACTGTTTCAACAATCTGCTGATACAAATGCAAATCCACAATGGTTACTACAGGTTGAGTCTCCTATATCCGAAATGCTCGGGACCAGGAGCATTTCGGATTTTGGATAATTTCGGTTTTCAGCATACCTTGCAGGGGGGGTCCGGGAGATGTCACAGGAGGACTGGCGTGTGCAGCAGAGGGGTCCGGCAGGTGTTACAGGAGGCCTGGTGTGTGCTGCGGGGGTGTCCGGTGGATGTCGCGAGTGATCCGGCGGGTGTCGGGTGAAGTCCGGCAGGTGTCATGTGAATCCCGGCATGTGCGGCGGGGGTGGGTCCTGCAATAGAGTCCATCAGGTGTTGCAGGGGAGTCCGGCGGGTGTCACGAAATGCCTGGCGTGTGCTGCAGTGGGGGGAGCGCGGCATATAGACCACGCCCACGCTGCTAGTGATTGGTCATTAAACTGTGACGTCATGACGCCAGGTCACGTCATGACGTCACGGCTGCAAAAAAAAACTTCTGTTTTGGAATATTTCGGATAATAGAATTACGGATATGGGAGACTCAACCTGTACAAACTTTATCCAAATACTAAATATTGATGGTTGAGTATGATCTTGCATATCTTAAATGGCCTTATGGTTGTCAGGTAATAAGGGAACATAGCAGTAAAGCCACTACAATCTCTGAAAGCTATTCTCTGGTACCAGTTTAGTCTGGTTATGCAATGAAAATTACCACCTATGTCATCGGATGGGCTTAAAATATCTCAGGGATTTAACAGTCCCCAGTGTTTGATGGATAGCAACCTTTGCATTCTAGCCTGTGGTTACAGTGGTAAGAAATGTGAATACTCTGACCTAACCTCCTGTCTAGGAATAACTAGGGACATATATAAACTGCTGGTTAATATGCTACTGTATGTGTGAGGGGAACTTTACTCACACTTGGAAATGCAACCAAAGTGAATGAATAGACACGAAATATGACTAGCAATCTAAAGGTCAAGGCAGCGTTCTTCATGCAATGCTACCAGTTACTAAATCCTTGGATAAATGTGAAAGCTAGATATACATTATGTGCAAACATAGGAAATAATCGATTTTACTTGCTGAATCTACAGGTTTGTAATGAACACAAGCATAAAGGTGTTTATCTAAACTCCTGTAGCATCTGATACCACACTAAAAACAGGAGCTTCTCAAAATAAAAACTTCAAAAAGACAAAGTACAAGTAATTTTCACTTAATAGTCTGCAACTTGTTAATTAACAAAAACAATTATTAATGTAGCTGATGCCAATTTTTAAACCACTAATGTTTATTTTACAGACGTTCAAAAAGTAAACCTAAGTTATGCAGATGAAAGACTTTTTACAGGTAATGGCATGGAGTTACAGGACACGATGATTGCATACGTGGGGTGCAAATGTTTACACTGTCTGACAGACGGAGTAGGGTGGATCACAGGCATTCCTTAATGAGTGTGGACTAGGCACGTGAGTGTACCAATTTTTGCACCCACAGGTAAAACACAGGGGTATAGAAGGAACAGGACTCATAAATGGTGAATGCTTTTAAGGGTTGCATCTTACATTATGTACTTTGTGGAAGACCACATTTCTAAGCACACTGCCTTGAACCTAACATACAGTAACCACAGTAAGTACATTCGCACACTGCCTTGAACCTAACATAACTACAGTAAGTACATTCGCACACTGCCGTCAACCTAACATAACTACAGTAAGTACATTCAAACACACAAAGTGGTACATATTAATCAAGGTGATCATGTTGATATTTCCTCCATCTTAAGTTTTGGTTTTGAAAATTATTTGGATTCTCCATAAATGCATTCTTAAAACATATCACGTTAAATTAACCTTGTTAATGTCACAAGCCGCCGCACTGTGAATGCAGGGCGAAGCAAACGCTGGGCGAGCGTTCGCTGAAGCTCCTCCTGCCTCCTGTCTGTCAATTCGAGATCTTTCTGGATTGGCTCCGGCATCTATTTCCTCCTGGTGCGAACGCTGCTCTGATGCCGTTGATAGAGTTTTTGTGTTTCCGGTGCTGGCATTGTCTCCTGTTAACCAGTCAAGCTCTAGTTGGCCTGTCTAGATAGTTATACTGCTGTTTGTGTCATCTAGGCGGCACAGACAGCAGTCTGTGTCCAAGAGTGCGCAGTCCTGCGTACGCTGCTTGTGTCAACCCGGTGGCACAGGCCGCACTCTAGCGTATGCTGCTTGTGTCAACTCGGTGGCACAGGCCGTACTCCAGCATAAAAATAAATCAGGGGTCATTGAGGGGTGCTTTCAAAAATACAAACATGGATTTATTCTTTATAGAAAAACCATTCGTGTGTGCTTCAAATAGTGCGTAGCCAACTAACATAGGATATACATGAGTATCTCCCAAAAAGGTATCTTTAAATGTTCATAACCATAATATGTGTGGTGAAAAGGAAAGTGCCGTGTACCTTTCACTCACATCAAGACAGTTGGGGGAAATCACATAAAGGTTTCTTTTATAATAACTCGGTGCGTACCGAACTCACAATTCTCATGGAGTTTTTACTGCGCATCAATGTATCTTTCTTTTTCCCATTTGTTCTCAAAACATCATCCAAATCAAATAGTGCTTCCAAAAATATCAAGTTCCAGTGAAAAAATTTATTCATACAAATATTCCAGATAGTACAATAGAAATCCAATTGTAGCAATACAAAAAAAACATAAAATGACAAAAATACAAAAAGATAAAAAAATAATGAAAAAAATAAATAAATATGGACCTGACCAGAGGTAGTCTAAATAGCTGACTGGAATGGATGGTAAATCCCAGCAGACAAAGGGTGGAAAAATGACATACCTCTGGATTAAAAAAAAAAACATACACCTTCTCAATCTGTCAACGCGTTTCAGCTCTCCTTGGTAGCCTTTGTCAAGACATAAGGAAAGGTGCATGATTCTAACATATTTATACAGATGGTCACCAATCAGTTTTCATGAGGGGAGGAGTTCCCACCCAATATCGGGCAGTTGATAGGGCCAGAGAAACTTCAATCACCTCCGGTGGAATGGATAACTAAAAAGCCGATCTGGAGATTATCTCCACATCCGGCTCTGTATCAACAAATGGGAATTACATACCCACATCCGTCACCAGACGCGGGTATAGTATCCCGCGTATTAGATCTCCTGTTGGCATGACTTACACATCGAGCCTACTTCTGGTAACGTGATATGGTAGAACGCAATGACGTCATCGTCATGCGCATCCACCACACCAGCGTATTACATCTCCTATCAGCATGACTCGCACATCAAGCCTACTTCCGGTCGCGTGATGTGGTGGAACGCAATGACATCATCGTCATGCGCACAACTCTTGTTGCATCAAATTCACCGCCGGAAATGACATATATATGTCATCCGTCGGTGATCGATGCGGTAACCATAGTAACCTATGTAAACATTGGCCATACTAAAGCAATACAATAAAACAACATATAGACCATCAGTTATACGGTAACCTCAGCCATATTAAAATCTATATATAACCATCAATTATACACATTTAAAAAAGAGAACAAAAGATTGTTAGTAATGATTAACAATGATAATCTTCAACACTTGATTCTTCCTTGCATAATATAGGAAAAGGTATTGAAGTCTGCTTCCATTTTCTTTAGGTCTATAAATGAATTGTCCATTCCTTAAGGTAAATTCCTCTTTGCAGATAGTTCGTATATAACATATAATAAGATGTCCATAATCCAATGGTCATAGGAAATCTAGGGTTAAAAAAACAAGTATTAAGGACCAGCTCAAATCAAAGGAAGTCCTTATTAAGCCCCCTTGGAGTTAGAGTCTTGTATGTATATATAAAATTCATTTCTGTTCTAGCTAACAAAGAAGTGATATCAGTACATCTCCTGTTAGGTTTGATGATTTTAAGCCCATAGAAGCCCACTATTTCAGTATGTGAACAATTGTGCACTTCCTTAAAATGTGATGCCAAAGAATGGGTATCAAGACCTTTTTTGATGTTTCGGAGGTGTTCCCCAATACGTACTTTTAGAGGTCTTGTTGTTCGTCCTATATAGACCTTATTACAAGCACATTTCACAGCATAAATAACATTATTACTGTTACAGGTGATAAAATCTTTAATTGGGACATTCACTCCATTTATTTCTATATTTTAAATTTTACTTTTCCCTTCACTTTTAATTAGTTTACATGCTTGGCAACCTCCACATCTAAAAAAACCTTTTGATACAACAGTGGAAAGATTTTTATTCTTGCCAACCAACATGCTGCTAACTAATTTAGATTTTAAACTGGGTGCCTTCCTGTAAATATAAAGTGGTTTTTCTGGTACCAATGATCCTATTACCGGATCTCTTTTTAAAAGGCCCCAATGCTTCTTTAAAATTTTCTCAACATCTCTGTGTTGACTAGTATATTGTGTGACAAAAGCCCACTGATACTTTTCAATAGACTTGGAGCTATTGTGTGTTACATTAAACAGATCTTTACATTCCAGTTCTTTTATTGCTTCCACAGTTCCACTCACTTTATCCCTTCATACCCACAAGCTACAAACCTCTCCTCCATTTTTTTTGCTTGATCAATGAAAACTTCTTGTTCTGTACAATTTCTTTTAAGTCTTTTTAATTGTCCTACAGGAATGGAATTGAGCCAGTTATCATGGTGACAACTTTTGGCCCCTATATAGGAACCGGAGTCGGTCGGCTTAGTATAGGTCTTAGTATGTATAATACCATCTTTTATATAAACTGTTATGTCTAAAAAATTGATGGTAGAATCACTTATATCGAATGTTAGAACTATATTTTTTTCATTGTCATTCAAAATATTACAGAAGGCATCTAAACTTGTTCTTCCATCTCTCCAAACAAAAAAAATTTAATCAATATACCTACGATAGGACACCAGGTTCGCTCCGAGATGCCCACAACTCCACATAACCTCCTCCTCCCATTGGCCAATGAAGAGGTTGGCATAACTCGGAGCGAACCTAGTGCCCATCGCGGTACTTATCTTCTGTAAGAAAAAATCATCTTTAAAAAGAAAAAAATAGTTGGAGAGGATAAATTCAATACCTTCTAATATAAAATCTTGTAGATCTTTTACTAAACTGGATTTATAAGCTGCTTGTGTCAACCCAGTGGCTCAGGCCACACTCCAGCATCAACTGCTTGTGTCATTCCAGCAGCACAGGTTGCTGTCCAGCGTACACTGCTTGTGTGAATCCGGTGGCACAAGTCACACTACAGTGTCCAAAGTACGCAATCCTGCATACCAACACCTGTGTCTTTCCAGTGGCACTAGTCCTTCATCTGCCGCATCTTGCCAAGTCATACCAGCCCTCAAGGCTGCTGCACGGCCCAAAGGCCGCATCCTGTTCCACGGCCCACAGGCCGCTACCAGCCAAGGTTACCAGCCCTCAAGGCTGCTGCATGGCCCAAAGGCCGCATCCTGTTCCATGGCCCTAAGGCCGCAACCAGCCAAGGTTACCAGCCCTCAAGATTGCTACACAGCCCAGAGGCTGCATCTTGTTTCACGGCCCACAGGCCGCAACCAGCCAAGGTTACCAGCCCTTAAGGCTGCTACCCGGCCCAAAGGCCGTATCTTGTTCTTCGGCTCACAGGCCACAACCTGCCTAGGCTTTCCAGCCCCCAAGGCTGCTACACGGCTGCAACCAGTCAAGTTTTAGCTGCCCTCAAGGCAGAAGCAGCATTACTCTTCTGGACAATACCTCAAATCCTAACATCACCGGCCACGAAAGAAAGGGTTAATTCCTTGTGAATATTTTGCCACATAGATGTTTTTGTCATGGAGCCTGCTCAGAATCCTGCACAAATTCTGGCAGCCTAGATTCAGGTTCTGACCCAGAAGGTGTACGAATGTTCCCTCTGAGTGGAGTAGATTCGGGTGGCACCTGTCCGTCCTACGGTCTTTGAACCCAAATTGAAAATGCCAAACCAGTTTACGAGGAATAGCAAGGACTTTGCGAACTTTAGAGAAAGTTGTAAACTTTACTTTAAACTCAGACCTCTGTCCTCGGGTTCCGAGTTCCAGCGAGTCAGGATTGTGATTTCCCTCCTACAGGGAGACCCTCAAACTTGGGCCTTTGGTCTTCCCTTAACCTCAATTGCACTTCAGACTGTGGATTCCTTTTTCACAGCCTTGGGATTACTCTGTGATGATCCGCACAAAGCAGCCATGGTTAAGGCTATCCTCCGGGCTTTAAAATAGGAGAACAGGGCAGCAGAGAACTACTGTACGGAGTTCCGTAAGGGGTCCGTAGACTCTGGGTGGAACGATTTAACTCTTCAGAGTCAGTGCCGTTGGGGTCTTTCAGCATCCTTCTGCAGAAACCCTGGATGACCTGATGAGTCTGACCATCCGCATCGACCAACGTCTCCAGGAACACAGATTGGAAAGGAATCTGCTATCACAGGCTCTTCAATCACCTCTTTGGATGCCTTCAGGTGAACAGGAGGAGCCTATGCAATCAGGGTCTTTCCGTCTCTGCAGAAGAGAAATGGAGAAGACACACACTGGGTCTTTGTATGTATTGTGGAGGTAAAGGACATATGGCCCAACTTTATCCCATCAAATCGGGAAAAGGCAAGGTCATGATGGTAGTGGAGAGTTGCATCTAGGCCTTGCATCCATCTCTCTGAATAATTCAGTCCTTTTTCCCACCATACTCAAGTCACCATATGGTCAAGTTTCTGTTTCTGCCTTCATTGATAGTGGAGCCGCGGATAACTTCATGGACCTGGCATTTTTTGAGACATTGGGACTTATTCCTGAACCTTTATGTAGTACAGTCACAGTCATTGGTCTGGATTGCAGGAATCTCTCCTCAGTTCCAATTTCCCTCCGGACTCCACTGATACAGTTGACCATAGGAGCTCTGCATTTGGAAGAACTTTTGTTTCTCCTCATTCAATGTCCGCTGGCTCCCATTGTTTTAGGATTACCATGGCTGAAGAAGCTTAACCCAGTGATCCAGTGTCAAACTGGGGAAAAACTGCAATGGGGGTCCTCTTGTCTTGCTCATTGTCTGTCTCAGACTGTTCATCTAGCAGCTGCCATTTCATTGGAGACTCAGTTAATCCCTGCTCCCCCATGTGACCTGGCTAAAGTGTTCTCTAAGAAGAAGGCCAACATTCTACCACCTCATCGATCCTTCGATTGTGCCATCGATCTGCTGTCTGATGCCAGTTTCCCCAAAGGCAGGCTATATGCCTTGTCTGTTCCCGAAAGTAAGGCAATGCAGGAGTATATCTAGGAAGCTTTGGAAAAAGGGTTTATTCGGCCATCCAAGTCCCCGGTAGGAGCCGGTTTCTTTTTTGTTTAGAAAAAAGATGGCCTTGCATTGATTTTAGAGGACTGAATAAAATCACAGTCAAGAATGCATATCCCTTGCCACTCATCTCAGTCCTATTCGATCAATTATGGGAGGCTTCTATTTTCTCAAAGATTGACTTGTAAGGAGCATACAACCTCATCCGCATCCAGAAAGGAGACGTGTGGAAGACAGCATTCAACACCCTCTCGGAGCATTTCGAGTATCTTGTTATGCCGTTCAGTCTCTCCAATGCCCCAGCTGTCTTCCAGGACTTTATTAATAAGGTTTTAAGGGATTTCCTTTTAAGGGATTTCCTGGGGGTCATTGCTGTTGTCTATTTAGATGACATTCTCATCTACTCCAAATCCGTGAAACAAAATCAACAACACGTGAGACTGGTACTGCAGAGACTCCTGGATAATAGTTTGTAAGTTGGAGAAATGTGAGTTCGAGGTGGAAAAAGTCTCCTTCTTGGGTTTCATTATCTCCTCTCATGGATTCTCCATGGATCCTAATAAGGTGAAGGCTGTCCCACATCATTAAAGGCTATTCAGCGGTTTCTAGGATTTGCAAATTACTATCGCAGGTTTATCAAATACATCTCCTCAATTGTTTCCCCCATTGTGGATTTGACAAAGAAAGGGGCTGATGCTGGTAATTGGTTCTCTAGAGCCGTTCACACTTTCTATCAAGATGGCTTTCGTGTCTGCTACTGTTCTTCGACATCCCAATCCAGACCTTCCCTTTGTGGTTGAATTGGACACTTCTAAAATCGGAGTAGGGGCCATCCTTTCTTAGTGGGATTTGGAGGAGGACAAATTACACCCATGTGCCTTTTTCTCTCGAAAATTTCATCCAGCGGAGAGAAACTATGATTTTGGGCAACCGAGAGCTTCTGGTTATTAAGTGGTCATTTGAGGATTGGCGACACTGGTTAGAAGGGGCTAACCATGTTGTCTCAGTTTTGATGGATCATAAAAATCTGGCCTATATTGAGACTGCCAAGAGACTGAATGCTAGGCAAGCATGATGGGCCCTGTTCTACAGGATTGGTATTTGTGCCGGAGAGATCGCGTAAGGCAGTTCTGAATGACTTCCACTTTTCCAAGGCTGTTGGTCATCCAGGCATTACTAAGACTCTTAAACTTGTTTCCCGCTCTGTCTGATGGCAGTCCATGTCTCGTGATGTTCATGAATTTGTGGCAGTTTGTGATGTCTGTTCCAGTAATAAGTCTTTCCGAACCACTCTTTCTGGCCTGTTGTGTCCATTACCAACTCCTCTTAAACCATGGACTCATATCGTGATGGACTTCGTGGTGGATATTCTGTCGTCTTCTCACTGCTAGGTTATCTGGACTATTGTAGATCGGTTCTCCAAGATGGTACATTTTGTTCCCCACAGCAAATTGCAAAGAATTGGCAGTACACTTTGTTCAACATGTTTTTAGAATTCATGGACTTTCCTCAGACATTGTCTCAGACAGTGGTACACAATTTTTTGCTCGGTTTTGGAGGTGCTTTTGTGCTGATCTAGGCATCAATGTCAGCCTGTCATCAGGATATCACCCACAGTCCAATGGGCAGATAGAGCAGGCCAATCAGTCTCTAGAGCAGTACCTCCATTACTTCATTTCCTAATGTCAAAAACAACTGGGTTTCACTTTTGCCTTTCGCTGAGTTTGCATACAACAACTCCTGCTATTCTACTTCATCAGTGTCTCCTTTCTTCTGCAATTTCGGGATTCACCCAAGGAGTAATTCCTTCATCTGTATCCAGGTTACGGTCAGCCTGGAAGAAGGTACACCAGTCTCTTCTTCAAGCGTCAGGACATTCCAAGGTTTGGGCTGACAGACGTTATAGGCCCTGCAGTCTCAAAGTGGGGAACTTGGTTTGGCTGTCAACCCGACGGCACAGACCGCACTCCAGCATCAGCTGCATGTGTCAACCTGGCAGCACAGGTCACACTCAAGCGTCCAAAGTATGCAATCATGCATACCAACGCCTCCAGTGGCACTAGTCCTTCATCTTGCCAAGTCATACCAACCCTCAAGGCTGCTGCATGGCCCAAAGGCCGCATCCTGTTCCACGGCCCACAGGCCGCAACCAGCCAAGGTTACCAGCCCTCAAGGCTGCTACACGGACCAAAGGCTGCATCTTGTTCCACGGCACACAGGGTACAACCAGCCATGGTTACCGGCCCTTAAGGCTGCTACGCGGCCCAAAGGCCGCATCTTGTTCTTCGGCTCACAGGCCACAACCTGCCTAGGCTTACCACCCCCCAAAGCTGCTACACGGCCACAACCAGCCAAGTTTTACCTGCCCTCAAGGCAGAAGCAGCATTACTGTTCTGGACAAATACCTCAGTTAATGAGAGCTCAAGTGATTTAAAATGACAATTCTCACAAAATCACACTCACACACTTCTGGTCCTATGGTATGACTATGGCCTCTTAACAACTAGATTAACATCAGGTGTCAGGCATTAGTGTTAGTTACTGTAAACCTTTAGTCATCTTCCACCATTCATTTGATGGCCAATAATGAGTGTATAATTATCAGCCATCACAGTTGTTTTCAGGACACATGTTCTGCGATACTGAGCTAAAAGTTAAATATTAGCTGCTATCTCACAGCATGTGTGGCTTTGACTAAAATACAGTCTAGGTAGGTCGACAGACCATTATGGGGCACAAAGTGAAGGGGGCTTTCCCAGTTGGGGCTTCTTTGTGCATGTGTCAGACCTTTAGTTGCATTACTGTGTCCTCCCTGAATATATTCTGTGGTGTCTTACTATGCCATGTTCCACCCCTAATAAATAAAATATGACATTTCAGCTTGCAGTGAAAGAGGACATCCTTAGCATTGGTCTCCCACAGATCTGCTATTTGAGGCAAAGATAGGGTTTTAATTAAAAACATTTTTTTGATGGGTGGAATAATTCTTTAATATTGCCATGGTTACCACTAGAGATGTGCGGTTCGGTTCTCCCGAAATCCGAATCCACCCGAATTTCATGAATCCAGTTAAATCCGGGTCATGGTTCTGAATTTGGATTTTAAATCTGAATTTTGGGTTTTGGATTGCATAAATTACATGAATTTAGCTGTTTTTAAAACTTTTTATCTATTTTTTATTTAAAAAATCCAGATCCAAAACCAAAACACTTGAGGGTGGTTTTGCAAAACCAAATCCAGGTCCAAAACCTTGAAGGAGATACAGATACAAAGCCAAAACCAAAACACAAGGTTACCACTAGGGATGAATGGTTCGGATTCTGTGGAATTCGAACCGCTCCGAACATCTGGGATCCGAGTACACCTGAATGCTGTTCGGGTGTTCCCCGCCTCACTCGGATCCCTCTTCGAGGCTGAACAGCGGCCTCCTGACATCGGATCCTCGCGAGAGGATCCAATGTCCCTACAGTAGCAAACACACAGCCGCCGGCGGTGGCTGTGTATTTGTTATAGCAGCCAATGAGTCACACAGACTTTCATTGGCTGCTGCGTGCACTGAGGAAGCCGGCTGGAGCTCATTCATGAGCTCCACCTGAGGGAGCCGGCTGGAGCTCATTCATGAGCTCCGCCTTCCGGCTCACCCCATTGTGGGTGATGGCAGAGATGTCCATGACGTCTCTCCCATAGTGCGGAGAAGAGCGGGTGGCAGCGGGTATGGCAGGAGCGGGAATTCAGGTGTGTGTGTAAGGGGGCGCTACTGGGGGCACAACTACTAGGGGCACATCTAATGGGGGCATACTGCTAGGGACACACTACTGGGGCATACTACTGGAGGCACAACTGCTCAAGGCACTTCTAATGAGAGTACAAATACTCGGGGCACAACTATTCAGGACACTTCTAATGGGGGCATACTACTGGGGACATACTACTAGGGGACACTACTACTACTAGGGACACACTACTGGGGGTACTACTAATGGGGGCACTACCAATGGGGGCATACTACTGGGGGCACTACTAATGGGGGTATACTACTGGGGGCACTACTAATGGGGGCATACTACTGGGGGCACTACTAATGAGGGCACTACTACTGGGGGCATATTACTGGGGCACTACTAATGGGGGCTC
The DNA here is from genome assembly GCA_031769625.1 of Taudactylus pleione. NCBI lineage: Eukaryota > Metazoa > Chordata > Amphibia > Anura > Myobatrachidae > Taudactylus > Taudactylus pleione. The sequence continues at coordinate 3,300,777 of JAUIMM010000370.1, read as the reverse complement.
TACTAATAGAGGCACTACTACTTGGGGCACTTCTAATGGGGGTACAACTACTCGGCGCACAACTACTCTGGGCACTTCTAATGGGGGCATACTACTGGGGGCATACAACAAGGGACACACTACTGGGGGCACTACTAGAGGGTGCATTATTACTGGGGGCACTACTAATGGGGCATTACTACTGGGGGCATTACTAATAGAGGCATACTACTGGGGGCACAATTAATGGGGGCATACTACTGGGGGCACACTACTAGGGGCACTACCACTGGGGGCATTACTACAGGGGGCATTACTACTGGGGGCATTACTACAGGGGGCATTACTACTGGGGGCATTACTACTGGGGCATTGCATAGGGGGCACTACTACTGAGGACACTGCATAGGGGGCACCACTACTGGGGGCATTGTGTAAGGGACACTATTGCTGTGGGCATTGTATAAGGGGCACTACTACTGCAGGCATTGTATAAGGGGCATTACTACTGTGGGCTTTGTGTATAAGGGTCACTAATGTGGACATTGTGTAAAAGGGGCACTACTGTGTGTTGTAACATAAATAAGAGACACTACTTTATGGTGTAATGTGAATAAGATTGTGCACTGTGACTCCTTGGGCTGTAGCCCACTGTGTATACAAGTACTGTGACTCTGCTGGCCGTACCCCACTGGGTGGGTGGGTGGGCCCAAGGACAATTCCATCTTGCGCTACCTTTCATTTCTGTCACTGCTGTGTGGCAATGTGTCATAGATGTGCTTTAAACTGTGGTGTCTGTGCCGCTCCGCCGCTGCTCTGACGCTTAGTAATAAGTCAGCTCACTGCAACCTTTGGCCAATAATGGTGAAAACAATATTATAAGCTGTGAGGTGGTCTAAATTGACTGTAAATGACTGGAAATTAATGTTATTGAGGTTACTGATACTCTAGGAAGAAAAAAAAAGCCCAATTTCTGTGATTTTAGCTTTTTTTGTCAATTTTTGTAAAAAATCCAAATCCAAAGCCAGTCACCGCAGTTTGGCAAATTCAAATCGACAAATTAGAACCCAATCCAAATCCGTCATAAATGGTCCGGCGCACATTCCTAGTTACCACTGGTAAACAGTGAGTACATAGGCAAATGCAGGGGGGGTTCCGTCTGCCTGGAAACCCCCTTCCCCAGCACATACCATGACCACAGTAGAAATAGTAATATAATAGAATGTTACTAGTGCTACATGTTCTTCTCAGTATCACAAATGAAATAATTAGCACCACCTGTGGCTCTTTTAACATGTATCTGCCAGTAATAAATAACCTGTGCACCAACTAGGAGATCTGGAAAATATGCACTGTTAGGGATGCACTGCTATAGAGCCCAATATGTACATATATGTCTAGGGCAATGCTAGGTTCTTCTGCTGCTTCTCCAGGCTCCCCGACTTGCCCCAATGCTCTGGAATGGTGCTCACATCTAAAATCAAAACATCCAGCTCAGGTAGGATGGCCCTACTGCCGCATTTAATGGCTTGCTGTGATCCTGTATATGCTGGAATTATGACACACAATACACATTGTATGACGCATATTAAAGCTGGATAAGTACTAATTGTGCCCTCTTCATGGACTGGCCACAGTCCCTCTAAAATCAAGCATTTGGAAACCCCCCTCTAGAAATCCTGCGTTTGCCACTGAGTGAGTACCAAGTAAAATGGAAAAATGCAAGCCGGTCACACGCAATGCTGCCTAGAAATGAAAAATGCCATGCTGTATGTTTGTTTCATATCTGTGCTTTTAAATGTATGACCTGGCAACTGGATTTTTTGTTTTATAATGCAAGCTAACATTTTCAGTAGTACCATGGAGTCTTGAGATTTGAAAATCTCTGATTTATGATCTAATTTTAATACTATGGACGGGATGCATTACGCATTGCATTTTGAATGTAATGCATGCCGCCACTCATCACAAGCATAACAGCATGTACTAACACCATATGCTTGAAGAAAATCAACCAGTAAGAGCTGTCCATTGCAATAGAAGGATTTTTGGGTTTAGGACCGGGGGTTCTTCTGCGCATGCAGCGTGTAGGTCCTGGGAGGGATCTAATTAGATCCCTCTCAGGGGGAATAGCGAATAGAAACCCATAGCCTTCTATTGTGTAACACCATTTAAAGATGGCATTACCCACTGCATACAAGCCCCAGAGCTTGGTGCATAAATGGCAAGGGCCAAACCTCACAAATGTCATTTTCAGAGGTTTGTCCACAAAATCTGCATTGATGCATCCCGCCCATAGTGCTTTGTTATGGTGGTACAAGCACCTTTTTAATTCTTATAACTAATTCCAGACACAGGAAGAAATCAGTGTACTCAGGGCCTGATTCAGAGCCGGACGCTATTTGCGGTCGCTCGTTCAGAAAATGGGGCCGGCTTTTTAAATTGAGCGCTCACTCTTTGCGGTCTGTTGACGCCTCTATGTCTGAGCGAGCGAACGAAACATGCGCTCGCTATTTTGTAAAGGCGCCCCCTGGCAGCTCGCATCATACGTCATCTCTGCTATTTATTAGATTAATTGAGTACATCGAAAGGCGTCTGAACTGCTCGCAGTGCTTGTGGTTGGATTTTCCTACCGCAATCATGCGAACAGTTCAGGCTAAGAGACAACCAAGTGACGTGGCCGATGACGCTGATTTGTTATTTATGCACACCCTTAAAACGCCCGTTTTGACCGTTTGGCACGCCTGCGTTCGGATCTCCACTCCCCGTTTTCAAGCACCTTCCCTTTTCCCCTGTTACCACCCACAAATGCCTCATCCTGTCACTCAAATTAGCAGGCACTCGCTATTTTGCGAACACACGATTTCCGACCGCACTGACTGGTTGGCGCATGCGCATTACTATCCATACGCATGCGCAGATGTGTGAACGTCGCTCGGAGTGAACGAGCGGCCGCTTGGGAGCGGCTCTGAATCAGGCCCTCATTTCACAAACAAATTATGTAAGCTCCTGCACAGTTATCCAGAGTATGCAGGGTACTACAGATCTTGTATCAACTAGCAACTTTACTTGAGTACCAGCAACTTTTTTCATAGAACAAAAACACTTAATATATGCCTCTCTTATACAACATTTAAAAAAATTATTTCAAATCTCAATGTAACCTAAATAGTGTGTATTTTTTTTAACTAATATAAAATTGTGTAAGGCAGACTCCATTTCGAAAATAGTCATTGCTACTTAAAGCATATTCAAGGGGCAGCTTACCAGTATAATTCATTAGCAGAACCTTCAGTAACACATTCTACATCGGCAACATAATCTGCTGTATGCTAACCTAGCTGATTGTATGTGCAGTAATACATAAAAAAGAGTTGAAAGGTCAGATTTTGGGATGAAGGGATAAGACTTTTTTAGAATGAGGTCAACAAGGTTACATAGTAAACTGGTCACTTAAAATTACAGTTTGAGAGCATAGTTTACATATATATAAAATTAAGATGATTCAATTCCAGTAGCACCGGTTGCAAATGGACTAAGCTCACTTAACTTCTTTGCTTGCCTTTTTCAAAGTGTGCCAGTTAAAAACAGATATTGGGCAACATAGTGAAATAGGGTGATCACATCAGCCTGAAAGTTTGGTAAATTGGGCTTATCCAGTGGTCTTATTAGGTGGCCAATAATTGGGAGTGGAGGGGAATGGAAGTAAAATACAAATAACATTAAGATTGTCTGTTACTTCATAAATGATTATTTATGGCCTTGTCTCTATCCAATCAGCTTCACTTTGACAACAGTGTGTTTCCACCCATATTAGAATCAGTCAGGCCCAGAGAATGATCCTATATTATATATTTATATATAGGCACTGATGAAGGTGAATTGCTCTAGGGATATAAGTAGTTACAAATGTAAAAACAATATTGAGGCAAAACTGTTGTGTTCAAAAACAGATTTTAAAAGTGATGTACAAATATTTCATGTTATACTTATCTCCCTTCAACTAGAAATGCAAATGTATATTAGTGTATATGCTTCTGCCAGGTATTGCTGTCTTTGGTACCCTTACATTTCTGCAACCATAGCCCCTGGTCTTAGTGACTATTATTTACAGTATGCTCATTACAGTTTATAGTGCCAACATAGTATGCAGAGCTGTACAACACTTTTCCCAAACCCGCCCTGATAATGTGAACAATAACATGTTAAACAATGTTTTAATCTGCAGATGCAATCAACTGTTAATATGATTTATACAAAACCTGAAAGGTGTATTACTTCATAAGCTCTTGTTTTCCAATGCCCTGGCCTTTCTGACATACATTTCTCAGCAGATCTTATCCCTGCACAACAAAACATTCTAAAACAGGTTGGCACAGACATGCCATTGCAACACTCTGCAAACTAACCAAGGCTTCCCATAAGTTGTTGGAATGCGGTTCTCTCCCTCTTTTAAAAGGCCATCTGCAAGGTGTGTTTGTTAGTTGCGTACCTTGGATACCAGCTTTCAGAATGAATAGAAAGACTAACTTGGCACTCCACTGCCCTGCATAGAAAATGCCAGGTTCTCATTACTCACTTGCTAGAAGCAATGTTTAGTATTCTTAAGCAATATTACCTTGGAATTCTAGTTAAAGGACGGTTTAACGCCAGAATTTTCAGGTATGAACTATCCATGTAGGTAAAAAAAAACATTGGGGTCTATTTACTAAGCCTTGGATGGAGATAAAGTAAATTGAGATAAAGTAACAGCCAATTAGCTCCTAACTGCCATGTCACAGGCTGTGTTTGAAAAATGACAGTTAGTAGCTGGTTGGCTGGTACTTTATCTCCGTTCACTTTATCTCCATCCAAGGCTTAGTAAATAGACCCCTGAATCGCCATCCACTTTATCTCCATCCAAGGGTTAGTAATTAGATCCCTTTGGTTGAATATTAACCAATGTTCCACTAAAGCTATGTTTAACAGTATAGTATTCCAAGTTCCACTACAGGTAGTTGAAGCTCCTCCCATAACTTTAGGACAGTAATTCCTGATGGAATTTCATTGAGTTCAAGAAACTTATTCTGCAGGTATTTCAGTTACAGTGGCATCTCTGATTCTGCCCTAAATCAACCAATCCACATAATGTATTACTAGACACTGCCAGGCTCCAAAATTACTGCTAAACTCTGCCTGCTTAGTTATAGAGTCACTTTCCTCCTAACTTCCTGCTGCAGTGGAATGAAGGAGAGCTTAGTGATCAGATTTAGTTAAGAATATACATAGCTGTTATTTCACATATATTTTCAGTCCAATAATAGACAACATTAGCTATATGTTAATGTTGATTTGTGAGTTTACTTGCTTTTTAAGATGTGAGTCTTTGCAATGCAAGTTCTGAAAAGGATCAGCCAAAGAAATGATCCCTGGAGCAGACAATAAACCACTCAAGGTTTTACCCTCTACTGTCTGTAGCACTTGTAATCTGAGAAGTGTAGTGCCATCTCAATGGTATTTGGGTGCATCTTCGTACTTGAAGGACAATCCAGTATTGCTAGTATTCAGGGCTGGATAAAGAATTGTGGGGACCCACGGGGCAACTAAGTTATCCTTTCCCCCCTATAGGCCCCTTACCCCCAGTGTCCCTGATTATGCATGCTCTTCTTGAATGATTCTGGCTGTTACAGCTCTGTGTTCAGTGTGCACAGCACAGTACCCTCATCAATGTTCAATGTCACATATTTGATGTCACATGATGCTGATGAGGGAACTTGGGAGCTGCTTTGCGCTGTATGCAGGAGCAGTGACTGTGCTGTGCCTGCTGGGCACCTGTTCACGACAGGATCCCACCGACCCTGTGTGGGGGCCCCTCTGTGTGTGGGGGTCCCAAAACAATCGTTGCTGTCATTCCCCCCCTTAGTCTGGCCCTGCTAGTATTGCAAAAAGGATACAAAACTCAAAAGATGTCATCAAGTGCAAGTATGGAGCCATGCTACTCATAAGGGTGGTCTAGTGTTGGTAATGTCATGATTGGAGTCTGAGAACTACCTGACTCAGGTTTTGAAGTGAATTCATCGGAGACCGGCTTAACTGGAACCATGGTTGAGGTAAATAGCTCTATTTGCAAAAGAATTGTATAGCAGTGAGAACTGCCTTTGGTGATAAATGACAGGAACAGGAAACTTGTAACGTTGGAGTGGAACCAGTAGAAGACTTGGAGGAACTGGACCGGGACCGGCAGGAAGACTTGCTGAACTGGACAGGATATCAGTAGGTGACTTGAAGGAACCGGACTGGGACCAGCAGGAAGACTTGCTGAACTGGACAGGATATCAGTAGGTGACTTGGAGGAACCGGACTGGGACCGGCAGAAAGACTTGCTGAACTGGACTGGATATCAGTAGGTGATTTGAAGGAACTGGACTGGGACCGGAACTTAGATTAGCTGAATAGACTGAAGGAAAGAGTCTTCCAATAACCTGGAAAAGAAACTGTAGACTTGAAACTTAAGTGAACTGGTACTGGATCTCCGGACAGGAGTAACGAGGTTAGAACTTGAAGGATTTGTAACTTGACTCTTGGCTGGAATAATGTGGATCGGACTGAAGAACTTGGACTGCGGATTAGAGTAACGTGGACTGAGCGGGTGAACTTGGAACTTGACTCTGGACTGGAGTAATGAGAATTGAACTGATGAACTTGAAACTTGACTCCAGACTGGAGCAATGTGAATTGAACTGATGAACTTGGAACTTGACTCTGGACTGAAGTAGTATGAATTGACTTGGAATATCACTCCGGACTGGAGTATCATGGAATGGACTTGGAATATCACTCCGGACAGGAGTATCATGGAATGGACTTGGAATATCACTCCGGACTGGAGTATCATGGAATGGACTTGGAAAATCACTCCAGACTGGAGTATCGTGGAATAGACTTGGAATAACACTCCGGACTGGAGTATCGTGGAATGGACTTGGAATATCACTCTGGACTGGAGTATTGTGGAATGGACTTGGAAAATCACTCCGGACTGGAGTATCGTGGAATGGACTTGAATATCACTCCGGACTGGAGTATCGTTCGCTGTGCTGGGAAGCACTGGAAACACACAGGGAACTCAGGATCATAAGTCATGCAACTGCAATGGACATTATGCACTGGCCTGGGAACTAGTAGGATTTCTGGATGCTCCAGTTATATTCATGTAGCAGGATTACTGACTAGTCTGGGAACCAGCAGGATTTCCGGACGCGCCAGGTATAGCTATCGGCCAGATTGCCAAATGAACTGATCAGGAACCAGCAGAATTTCTGGATGCGCCAGGTATAGCAATCAGCAGGAGCCTGGAATACACTTGCACAGCACAAACAATACACCGCGAGAAGTATTGAGATGTTCAGGCACTGAGTGCTATCAGAGGAGGATGTATATACCCTGGGTCCGGCAGGAATTGGTGGATACGATCAGGTCGTCTGGTAGTAGCACTCTGAATGGTGGAGGGCACAATATGCAGAGAGATCAATCATCTCTGCAGGACTGAGAGTCAGACCTACACCTGCAATCCCAATCAAGGCTAGCAGTGTTTACAGACAGGAAAGGATCCAGGTGAATAATCAATGGGGAGAGGAGAGCTCAGTCCAAATCGTTACACAGAAGTGTTGCAGCCAGCATGATCAGGAGAGATCTCCCAGGCGAAGCACACATACAGATCCATGGGACAGCCGACAGGGGTAAGTCTCAAGGCAAAAAGAGAAAAACTAGCCAGGGTTGTGACAGGTAAGAAGCAGAGATGAGCGGGTCAGGTTCTCCGAGAACGGGACTCACCAGAACATTGCCGGACTCGGATCCGACTCTGCTTTTCCTGCCTAACTCAGAATCCAAATCGAGGCAAAATTTTATCATCCCGCTGTCAGATTCTCGCGGATTTTGGATTCTATAAAGGTCCCAGCACATCTTCACTCCAGCTGTGGATAGTCTACAGAGAACAGATGTGCTCTGTGCTGCTCTGTCTGTTGTGTTGTCGGGCTGGGGCTGCAGTACAACAAGGGGTGGAGGGGTGCTGCTGTATCACTGCTGTCCTGTCCATCAAGGCACTGGGGTGGCTGCAGTAAGTAAAGGGCTGCTGCTGTGTTGTCCATAAAGGGGCTGCAGTACATAAAGTGTGGGGGGTGCTGCTGTTTCACTGTTGTCCTGTCAATCAAGGGGCTGCAGTACATAAAGGGCTGCTGCTGTGTTGTCCATAAAGGGCCTGGGGCTGCAGTACATAAAGGGTGCTGCTGTGTTGTCCATCAAGGGGCTAGGACTGCAGTACATAAAGGGGTGCTGTGTCATCCAGGGGTGCTCTGTTAATCCAGGGGTGCTATTCCCCAGTGTAAAAAAATATAAAAAGTAAATTAAAATTAATCATTATCATTCCATAAAAAATAAAAATATATATGTTTTTGTGTGTGTGCTAACTACGCTATTATTGTTTGGTGACACTGCCAGCCAGACCGCAGTTTACCATCCACGTATTTGTGACTCTGCAGGTCGCCCGTCCACAATCCGCAGGGGTGCTTTGTTGTCCATAAAGGGTTGCTGTGTTGTTCATCAAGGGAATTATTGGTTGGTGACACTGCCAGCCAGACTGCAGTTTATTATCCGAGTATTGTGACACTATACGTCGTAGCGCAGTGTGTTATTCTTATTCATAAAAAATATTGTGACACTGTAAGGGGTAGCGAAGTGTGTAATTCTTTTCTTATTTATAAAAAATCTTGTGACACTGTAAGTGTTTTACTCATAAAAAATCTTGTGACACTGTAAGTGGTAGCACTGTGTTTTACTCATAAAAAATCTTGTGACACTGTGAGTGGTAGCACTGGGCCTGATTCAGACTTGGGAATAGAGTGAGATATCTCTCAACTGTGAACCTGAACAAACCATATTGCAATGCAAGGGGTGTAAATACATAATTTTTTTTTACATGTGGGGTAAATACTGGCTGCTTTTCAATGTAGCCCACAAACACTACACAGCATTATTATTACTCTGCAATTTAGATGTCAGTTTGGAAACACTCCTCCCAAATCTAAATCTCTCTGCACATGTTAAATATGCCCCACCTGCAGTGCAGCATGGTTTCACCAAGATGATCAGTTGAGAGAGATCTCTTTCTCTATTCCAAAGTCTGAATCGGGCCCACAGTGTGTTATTCTTTTCTTATTAAAAAAAATATGTAGGTCATTGATACCGTAGTGTAATATTTAAAATTGGTACAAATTGACGTGTGTGCTGTAACCCACTTCATTCGTGTTTCATGATATGGAGAACGATCAGTTGAGAGGAGAGCAGGAACCACCTTCTAGGGCTGGAACTGCTGCCAGTGCCACCAGTCATGATGATACTAGTCCGTCTACTTCATCTACTAAAGCCGATGCCCAAGGGCATACAGGGTTTAAATGAGGACATCTAAAATCAAAGAACCAATCTTTTACATTGGTAAAGAAAAAAACATCAAAGGGAAAGTTAGCTGCAGAAAGACATAAAATTGGCAATATGCCTTTCACCACACAAAGTGGCAAGGAAAGGCTAAGACCTTAGCCTTTATTTATGACTGGTGGTTCTGCCTCTTGTGATGATGTAAGCCCTTGTCCCTGTAGACATTTAAAAAAAATTAAAATGATTAAGGCACAGGAACCAACTGTGCGCTCAGAAATGTCACAAATCCCTTAGGAGAGTCTAAGTGTGTTGGCGGGTGCCATGTGTGAGCCTGACCTTTCCAAAACTGTACTTGAAGAGAAACCTCCTTCCACAACTTGTGCGTCCTCTGCAAATGTGTGGATGAGCAACAGAAGTCAACATGCTGACATAGAAATTGAGGATGCCTCTGTGGAAGTGCACCAGGATGAGCAGGATAATTGTCTAGTTGACGCTAATAAGGATGTTGATGATGAGGATGCAGATGATGAGGTTGTTGTTGATGAGCATGTTGTTTGTGTAAATCAGGCCCCAGTGGAAACAGTTGTTGCCCATGATAAGGAAAAGCCCATTGTTATGCCTGGGCATAAAACAAAAAAGTCCTCTTCTTATGTGTGGAATAATTTCTATACAAATCTGGACAAAAATTGTCAAGCCATCTGTACCCATTGTCATGCCAGAGTAAGTAGAGGTAGGGACCCTAACCATCTAGGAACCTCCTCCCTGTTACATCATCTACAGCGCATCCATCAAAAGTATTTGCAAAACTCATAAACTTTGTCTAAAAAGCAGTCCAGCATCAGCTAGCTCCCTTCTCTCTGCTAGATACAAGCACCTGGCATCTTCACCACCAACACCTTCATCAACAATATCCTCAATCATGATCTGATGTAGTCCTTCATCCAATTTGATTAGGCTAACTCAGTCCTACCCTATCCTGGATCCCTCAGAAGAATCCTTGAGCGCTACGTGTGCTGCTGCTGCTGCGAGTGGATCTTCATCCCAGAAGGGTACCAGGAAGACTACTAGTAGTAGTTCTAAAAAACAATTGACTGTTAAACAATCCTTTGCAAGGGGGAGCAAGTATGACAGCAGTGATCTAGTTGCACAGCGGATCACTGACGCCATAACATCTATGCTGGTAGTAGATGTGCGTCCAATATCCGCCATTAGTGCAGTGGGTTTTAGACAGTTAATTGAGGTACTGTGTCCACACTACCAAATCCCATCTAGGTTCCACTTCCCTAGAAAATCAATTCCGAGCCTGTACAGGGACATTAAAAAGAACTTCATTAGTGTACTCAAAAATGCCGTTGTACCCACTGTCCACTTAACCACAGATATGATTACAAGTGGAACAGGACAAATGCAAGATTACATGACTGTAACAGCCCTCTGGGTGGGGTATTGCCTTTAGCGCCACCAACAGCAGCAACAGTAGTATCTAATAAACAGCAGCTCATTCAAAGGCTGGCTACTCTTTGTATCACCGGTTTCACTAAGAGGCATACTGCTGATAACCTCTTAGAAAAACTCAGGGAAGTCATTGCAAAATGGCATACCCCGCTTGGACTCTCCTTAGGATTTGTGATTTCTGACAATGCCACCAATATTGTGAGAGAATTACAGCCGGTGAATTCCAACACGTCCCAAGTTTTGCTCACACAATGAACTTGGTGGTTCAATTTTTTTTTTTAAATGACAGGGCCGTGCAGGAGATGCTCTCTGTCTCCCAGAAAATTTCTGAACATTTTGCTGTTCAGCAGGTGCATGTAGAAGACTGCAGAACCTGCAGGAAATGTTGAATTTGCCCTGTCACCAGCTGAAGCAAGAGATAGTTACAAGGTGGAAATCAACCCTTTATATGCTTCAGTGGATGGAGGAGCAGCAAAAAGCCATCTGAAGCTACAGAACAAACTGTGACATAGGAAGAGGAGGGGGATGTGCCTTACTCAAGCTCAAGGGTTGTTAGGATCTTACAATTGTATCAATACATTTTGGTGACCGTGCTGGATCCTAGGTTTAATTTATATGTCATGTCTTTCTTCCCAGCGGACACAGATCTGAAGAGATACAAAGAGCTGTTGGTAAGGAAATTATCAGCTCCAGCGGCACGTGGTGCAGTGATGGCTATTCCTTCAGTTTCTCCAGCAAGTGCGGCTGCCAGAAAAAAACTAAACTTTCCCAAAAAAGACCCACTGGTGATGCAGATGAGTCAACACAACCAAGTTTTGATATCTGGTCGTGTCTAAAAGAATTATCTACAATTAATGAGACCTCCATCATGACATCTGATACAGTAACCATTCAAGAATGGTTGAGGACTATTTTAATGATAGCATCCAAATAGGTATGCCAGACAGTCCATTTCACTCCTGGCAGAAAATAAAGGCAATTTGGAGGCCCTTGCACAAACTAGCTTTACTTTACTTGAACTGCCCACCCTCCAGTGTGTACTCAGAAAGAGTTTTCAGCACAGCCGGGAACCTTGTCAGCGATCAGCGTAGGAGGCTACTTCCTCAAAATGTGGAAAAGATGATGTTCATCAAAATGAACTACAAATTTCATGAGGAAGACCTTTACCACCAATTACATTAAAAAATTACAGAGGCACCTCAGGGTGTAATGGCGGGGACTAATTAATTTTGTGTGAAGATGATGTACCCACTGATGAGGGTGAGGAATCGGATGATGATGGCGACAACATCTTGCCTCTGCATAGCCAGTTTGTGCATGGAGAGATCATTGCCAGCAATGTCAGCTGCCCGTTGGTAGCTTGTTTTGTGGGGGCCCAAACAAACCAATCGCTTCAGCCAAATTGGCAGTCCTTTTTGCTGAAGTGATTGGCTTGTTAAACTGTGCATGTCCTGTTTACGATATACAACATAAGTGTGGGTGGAAGGGCCCAAAGACAATTCCATCTTGCATCTCTTTTCTTTGCATTATGTGCTGTTTGAAGCATTGCTGCCTGACAATTTTAATTTTATACAGTAGTTTATTAAACTACCATCCTGTCTGCCACTGCTGTGTGGCAAATGTTTCATAGATGTCCTATATTTTTTTTTAAACTGCCGTTCATTTGTGCCGCTGCTCTGTTGCTTCCTTTTTCATTTTTTTGTTTCATACTTTATGTCAACTAAAATCACAATAGGCATACTTGCAGAATACTCTTATGCCATTTTTCAACCTTGATTTGTAGATACCAACCTGGTGGGCTTGGCTTTCCTTGATTTTAACAGTCATGTTTGGTCAGATGCAACTCAAACAACAAATGGAGAGGCTATTTTGTTATGGTATCTGGAGATGTTCTCCCTTCTCCCCTCCCAACCTTCCCATCCATAATCCCAGAAGTACAATGATAAGAGATATTTAGTACCAGACTTTAAAATCCCTCTGCCCCCTTCCTGTTCAGAGCTTCCGTTTTGTGTGCTGCCACAGACATCATCTCCTACATGCCCCTTTGATTCTTTTAAATAAATTCGGAACCACCGAGAGGCTCCACTGGGGCAAGGACTGATGTGAATGACTAAAATATTTTTTGTAAATGCCTCCCCTCTTCCCTCATAAATTTGCTTCTTTCCCCTGCCTTTAACTACATACATACCCCATCTCCCTCAGGCCTCTTGAATAATGAAAACATATATTTCCTTATTTGCCATGTTGGGGGTTGAACTGCCATGTGTTGTGCCGCCCACTGCTGCCACTTAGTTTAGACAGCCAGCTAGCTTTGTGTAACTTTTGGGCCTAAACTGGTTGAAAACAATATTGTGAGCTCTGAGGTGGCCAATATTGACTGGAAATGAGTGGAAATTAATGTTTTTGAGGTTAATAATACTGTAGGAACAAAAAAAGCCCAAATTATGTGATATTAGCAGTTTTTATAAATTTTTGAAAGAAAATACAGATAAAAAAACCAAAACCAAAACACGCAAGGGCGGTTTTGCAAAACCAAATCTCGACCCAAAACCTCAAAGGATATACAGACCCAAAACCAAAACACAGAGGTTGGCGTACATCTTGAAAAATAGATTTCAAGAAATAAAATAATTGAAAAATGTTGCATATCATGTAATCATATTCCCTGCTATACAAACAGGTTACATTATATATATATATATATATATATATATATATATATTTTGTTTTACTGTCACTGCTGAGACCTGTCGAGTGCCCTCCGTTTCTCTGTGTATAAATATATATATATATTTTTTTTTTTTCTCAATATCAAACATAGGGTCAGAATCGGGTTAATGTCCACATTCAATAATTTGTGGTTATTATTTATGTTTGGGCATTCGTGAAACAAATTCTGCCCAAATAAGGTGCATCAATATGACTTAAGCTGGCCATACACGCTGCAATTATTGGGGCAATCCGCCCGATATCCGCGGATCGCCCCGATAATTGTAGCGTGTGTACGGGCGACCGAGGGTTAAATATTGCTTGGTTGGGCATGCCAGATTGTCCAACATGCCCGTCCGATGCGATATTGAAGAGGTAAACTGTCGGCCACATCTGTCTGTCAGTCTTGGCTGACAGACAGACATTTCCTGTGTTCCTTCCCATGGAAGGAACAGGGAAATGTCTCCTTCCCCGGGGTCAGAGCTCAGAGCGCAGATGTCGGGCTAATACACTGTGAGAAATCTCACAGTGTATGCCGCCAACATCTGCGGCTGGTAGGCTGCCAGATAAAATGTCTGTCGGTCTGACAGGCATTTTATCTGGACGCTTATGCGCAGCTTTAGGAGGAATTACTCTACTACAAACTTCAGTGTTTAAATATTCACTTCCAAAACAAATAATTATTATTACCAATAAAGATAAGAAGGTTAAGGGTTAAATAGCAAGCTTGCCTTGACCTTCTGTTTTAAACTAACTATAACATTATGTTTTTTATATATTTTATTTGACATTATCCAACGAGGCCCTAACTAATCTAAGATTATCCATTTCTTATTGGTCTCATCTTATATATTTTATAAAACAAGCTACACCTTCAATGGTATGTATTAAATGGAAACAGATTGTATATTATACATCTTCACTCCACCTTGCAATGCTATTTCTGACTCAAACAGTCAGTATGTGAAAGCCATGTACAGTATGTGTCCCTTGCAACTCACCCATTTATATCCACTTGATATGTGTACTATGGATTGCTTCCTGTAACAAAGTTACAGCCTGTACCATTTACAGTATTCCTCTTTTACTCAGTGCAACATACTGTCACTGAAACCCATCTCTATGAATCTGACTGACATTTATAGCACAAGCACCACCACAATAAATCACCTTTCCTCATCCTCAGTCTTTCTCTTCCTTTGTATTTCATGCTTTTCATGTGCTCTTTCCAATTTGCCACTTAAACACTTATACCAACTATCAGACACTGCAGCCAGTTGTCCTATACCAGCTGTAATACACTTTGCTACCAGTTATCCTATACCAGCTACAGGTATCATACCCTGCAGTGATGTCCGGTGAGGTCATGGCTTTGGAGGCACACATGGAGATAGGTCTGTGTACTGGGAGCCTGTCTCACCCCCTATTCACTGTAACTCTCCCCTCACTACACTAAGGGCCTCATTCAGAGTGTGGCCTCCTGGTCGCTAGCTAAGCTGTGGGCTACCACCCACAGCTTAGCGACCGACCAGGTTGATGGTCGTGATGGTGAGCACCATCGCGACCATCGGGGCTTGCGAAGAGACCCTAAGGTTGGGTCCCAGCAACCGCAAGCCCCAGGGAACTTCCTGCACGGATCAAGCAGGAAGCTCCCCACTGACATCACTGATGATGTCAGTGCGGCTGCCCACAAAACGGTAGGCGTTCCTTAAGGTATGCCTCCGTTTTTGAAACCACCCCCCCGGCCCGCCTACAAAACGGGGCGAGCTGTCGATCAACATCGACAGCCGCCCCTTTTGTAGAGAGCTCTGAAATGAGAGAGTTTCTCTCTCGCTCCAGGGCTTGCACACGCGCAGGGCTAACCATCAACCCAGTTGCGAGCGCATCGGCGCTTGCGACCGGGTCTGAATGAGACCCTAAGTTTCAGTGTCCATTGATTCTCCTACCTGCATCACTGTGTCTTCTCTTGCTGCTGCTGACGGAGCTCCATCTCTAAACACTGCAGTGCACTTTCTGGTCACATTATATATCCAAGGTGTCCATCAGTGCTCAAGGCACGCCCCACATACTTAGAGGCATGCCTCTATTAGCTCTCTACCTGTGCAGGTTACTGCCCGTGGTGTGGCCCCGCCGCCAGTTCTGCAAGCAGTATCTGACTATACAGAAGCGAGGCTGAGCTGTTGCTGCTTCATCTCTCGTCTCCCTGCAGTCCCAGGGAGCTCCACAAAGATGGTGAGTGTTAACTATAAAAATGATTACAATAAACAAAGGAGATGTTTATAAGTTATAAATATCTTCTTTGTAGATATAACAGATAGCGTACACTGCAACCAGTTGTCCTATACCAGCTATCATACACTGCAACCAGCTATCCTATACAAGCTATCATTCACTATAAACAGGTATCCTATACCCAGGGGCGGATTGGCTGTTGACCTCAGCGGGAATTTTCCCGGTGGGCCGGACCTTTTTGGGGCCGATTAAATCAATTATCAATTTTTTTTTAATATGTGACCCGGCCAGCGCTAATCGGGAGCTGAAGTTGAGATTGATTTGTTGATGTTGACTGACCCCTTCCCAGGGATCGGCCACCAATGGCTGTGCTTCACTGATCAGCCCAGCCCGCCCCATCCTTATCACCAACTATCCTGATGGATGCCGCACTGTTTATCACCAACCACCCTGGTACTGCAGCCCGGCAACATGTCCCTTTTGCAATACTCACAGCCTGTCCACTCGCTCCAGGGTCAGCACAGACTGCAGCACCCAGCAGTATTGTCAGAGGTAGGACGAGGATCCATGGTCTGGAGCTCCCCTTGCCCCATGGCCAGCACAGCCTGCAGCACTCAGCGTTAGGGCTAATTATATGACTGACGAGGAGCCACAGGCCCGGAGCTCCCCTTGCAGCAGCAGCCGCCATGTTTTCATCCCCTCAATCGCCGTGGACTCAGCGCACAGGCCAGACAGTGGTCCTCATTACCAGGTGCACTGTGTTGCCGAAGAGAAAAAAAGCAGCTGGAGGCACACAGGCAGAAGACATGGACTTTCTACTGGTACACAGGACAATGCGGCTGGATACACACATATGGAGGTGTGGGAGAGGAAATGGATTTTGGGGGACAGGATATAGAGCCGAGGGCACTGAAGGGATGTCGCTTGGGGGCACTGAGGAGATGGCGCTTGGGGCAAAGAAGAGGTGGAGCTTGGGGGCACAGAGAAGAGATGGCACTGGGGGCACAGAGAAGAGTTAGTGCTAGGGGCACAGAGAAGGGTTGACACTGAGGGCACAGTAAAGAGATGGCACTGGGGGCACAGAGAAGAGATGGCACTTGGGACACAGAGAAGAGATGGTGCTTGGGGCACAAAGGGAGTTGATACTGGGGGCACAGAGCATATGGTGCTGGGGCAAAAAGGAGATGGCCCTGGGGCCATAGAGGAGCTGCAGAGATAGCGGGATCTATTGGAGAGACCAAGGCGGATGGTATTGTAGAGAGACCGGTGGATGGTACTGGCAAGATACAGGGGGATGGTGCAGGAGAGGCACAGTGGGATGGCGCTAGAGAGACACAGTGGGATTGTATTGAAGAGACATTAGGTTGGTGCTGGGGAGTCACATGATGATGGTGCTGGAGTGACACAGGGGGGTGGGCGGTTGGTGCTGGAGAGACACACGGGGAAAGTGCTGGTCACACCCAGGATTAGAAGAATAGACTGGGGGACAGTAATCTTCAGTAAGACACCAATTTCAAAAGAAACTGTATTACTGATACAAATGGTACAAAATTAGTTTGATCAGGAAATCACACATTTTGCCCTGCACCAAAATTTCTGTTACTATGCATTATCTAGTTGAACCTCTGTTGCATGAGGATGACATTGGCTTTATTTCTACTCACATAGGTGGCTTCCAGACTTGTGATCTCCTGCATGAATAGTGAATACTGACTCAAGACACTCCCTGTCCAGGGTGGATCAATTTCTTTAGAGGTTACTTGTTTTGCGAAGAAATCATATAGGTAAGAAAATACTAATTTACATGCTTCTTGTGTTTATTCATTGGAGAGAGGGACAGGGGGTATATCCATCAGCTTCCGAAGCAGTGGGCATGTCCGTAGTATGATGAAAACAAGGGGAGTGGCTTGCGGGAATGGCATTTCACACAAGGCCACACCCTTGACATAGGGCCTCTTTTAGGATTTTTTCGAAGGCCACTTTAAATTCCCAAACCGCCCCTGCCTATACCAGCTATCATGATCTATGATAGCTGCATAGGATAGCTTGTAGCAGTGTATCATTTTGCTACCAGTAATCCTAAACCACTATAATACAATTTATTCTATTCCAGCTGTTACACACTTTGCTACCAGTTATCCTATTCCAGCTATCATACACTTTGCTACCATTTATCCTATACCAGCTGTCACACATTGTGCTATCAGTTATCCTATAACAGCTATCACACTTTGCTACCAGTTATCCTATAACAGCTATCACACACTTTATTACCAGTTATCCTATACCAGCTGTCACACACTTTGCTACCAGTTATCCTAGAACAGCTATCACAGTGGCCTAATCGTAAAGGGGCGTGGTCAGATGACACGCCCCCATTTACATCACTAATTGGGCGTGCCCAGCATCTCCGAGATGCTGGGCAGCCCCCGGGCTTCCCCCCGTACTTTCAATAGATGCTGTGCGCATGCGCACAGCGTCTATTCTACTACTGCATACACGCTGCTCTGCATAGCAGAGCAGTGTGTATGCTTCCCCCAACTTCCCCCCCACCGCGGGACACTGCGGCCCGCGGGTGGGACAGCAGGACAGCAGGACAGTCCCAGAAAAACAGGACTGTCCCGCTGAATGCGGGACAGTTGGGAGGTATGCAGCTATCACACACTTTGCTATCATTTATCCCTTACCAGCTGTCATACATGTTAACCTTTTATGGTCTGGCGCCCTGCCCCGCGCTGGACCTAGAAGAAATACTATTTAACAATTCCTTTTCTAACACTATACTACAGGTTGAGTCTCCCATATCCAAATATTCTGAAATACGGAATATTTTTAGCATGACTGAGATGGTGAAACCTTTGCTTTTTGATGGTTCAATGTACACAAACTTTATTTAAAGCACACAATTATTAAAAATATTGTATAAAATCACCTTCAGGTTGTGTGTATAAGGTGGATATGAAACATAAATGAATTTCATGTATGTACTCAAACTTTGTTTGAGCCACAAATTATTGAAAATATTGAATAAAATGACCTGCAGGCTGTGTGTATAAGGTGTATATAATACATAAAATCATTCTGTGTTTAGATTTGGGTACCTTTCCCAAGATATTTCATTATGAGATGCAATTATTCCAAAATATGGAATATTCCGATATCCAAAATACCCCTGGTCCCAAGCATTTTGGATATTGGAGATTCAACCTGTATTATTTGTTAGTCTCTGTCTGTATACTCTTTTAGGGTAAAAGGTATCCCTACTACAGTTTTAGTGAAGAAAGGGTTATAAAGTACAGTATAAAATAAGTGAGAAAAAAAGAATACATTAAGCATTATGAATAAAATAGGAATTAATAGTAAATTAGTAACTAAGAACAAAAGCAAAGCACCTGATCCTCACAATGACATAACTATTGAGGTCAAGGGTGGAACTTTGCATTGCCAGGACCCCTAGTGAAATGTGGGCATGGGCATAGTGATAATGTTTTAGCCTCTTGGGCCAGAACTTTTCTCTAGGGATCTGAGTGTCTTAGGGAGTGGTGTGGGAGTCTCAAAGAGGGTCTTGGCTTTGCAGGCCCCCTCAATTTGACTGCACCTGGTAGTCTCTCTCCTCATCAGGGCAGCAACTAGGGGGGCTAAGGGAGCACGTGCCCCAGGTGCCAGACTTGAGGGGGAGACGAGGTGAGGCTGCCAAGGTGGGGGCCCCCAGGTAGTGGCACGTGTGGCTTTGGAACTATACACTGGGACCTGCAGGCAACCGCCGGGCTCCTGCAGCCCATCCTTGAGAGACATTCTAATCTGACGCCGGTCGCAAGCCAATCAGCGCTTGCAGACTGGCAGCCAATCAGCTTTCGACTGCTGGTCCGCGAGCTCCAATTGGTTTGAGACTGGAGCCACATTAGAATGACAGTGGTACTGATCGATCCTCAGCATGTGGCATTTCCGTCCCATCCCGCGCCGCCTGAGCTCACCCACCACACGGCCCCGGCAAGTAAAAGGAGGGAGCTGGCTTATTGGGAGATCTGATTTTAACGGGAAAGTCCAATTTTTATAGTGTTTCATCTGTCAGTTCTGGGGGGGCTGCTGTCACTGGGGGGCATTACTGTGTAATAATGTGTAAGGATCCTTACTGTGGCATAATGTGTAAGGAGCATTACTGTGGCATAATGTGTTGTAAAGGACATTACTGTGGCATAATGTGTTGTAATGGACATTACTGTGGCATAATGTGTTGCAAGGGGAATTACTGTGTGGCATAATGCGTTGTAAGGGGCATTAATGTGGCATAATATGTTGTAAGGGACATTACTGTGTCATAAAACCACGCACCCTTTTTGTCCTCTATGTTGTTATTTTTTTTTGGGGGGGTGGGTACCAAATTACTGGAAATGCCTTTGATTGGATCCTGCATTGCATAAGTTACAGCCAGCCCTTCACTCCAGGCCGGCTATAGCATTTGTTGTGGCTTCTGGTTCCAGTGAGAGGTTATCCTTCTGTGTGTTCCAGCTCCTTGTATTCATTGTCTGTGATCCCCCTGCAAGTTACATCTAACAGTGGCATCCGCTTCCCAACGTGTGTGTGATCTACCTGCAAGCAACAACAGAGCATTACCTGCCACACCTGTGTGGATTCCCAGCAAGTACATTAAAGCAGTGTCAGCTGCATTTCAGTATTGTGAACTTTTGTTCATTTAGTCAAGCACTCTCAGCAGCCTGTGTCTGTGTGGCCAAAATCAGCTAATAATACCCAGCTGTCTGCACGACTATTCTGTGCTTTGTGCACTATCTACAATTTTAACTCCTCACTTTCAGTTGCAATTCCTTGTCTGTATATTCAAACAATAACTTTTACAGCAATTCCTGATATCACTCAGTGCATACCAGCTATTCAGGCTGCAACTAGCCAAGTTCATGTTGCAATTCTTTATCTGTATATTCAAGCAAGCAATAACTTTTTCAGCAATTCCTGATATCACTCAGTGCCTACCAGCTATTCAGGCTGCAACTAGCCAAGTGCATACCAGTCCTCAATACTGCAACTAGCCAAGTGCATACCAGCTATTCAGGCTGCAACTAGCTAAATGCATACCAGTCCTCAAGACTGCAACTAGCCAAGTACATTTCAACTAAGAGCCATCTTGTCCTCACAATTCCTTATCAATCATCTCTTTCATCAATTGACTAAGTATCTATTATCAATTGACTCTTTGTCACAAGCCGCCGCACTGCCAATGCTGTGCGGGGTGAACGCCGGGCAAGCATTCGCTGAAGTCTCCTCCTTCTTCCTGTTTGGATCTGTGGTTAGCAGCATATTGTTTATGGTTCCAGTCTTGGTTGCTGCTGAGCCTCTGCACTAATTACTACCTGTCTGTGTGCACTATCAGGTGCACACTGATTCTCCTGTCTATGCATAGCCCATGTGCTCACTGGTCTGTCATTAGGGAGACTTGCTCTGGTTGGGCCCTGTCTCTGTTAAATTCCAGCCACCCTTTCACTCCATGCCAGTGATAGCATTCCACGTGTTTCCGGTTCCAGTGTGGTCTCCTGTTTGCAGTCAAGTTACCTGTGTCTAGTTAGCCTCCTTGTTCCTGCCGTTTGTGCCATCTGGGCGGCACGGTCCACAATAGTACTACCAGCCATTTGTGTCATCTGGGCAGCACGGTCCACAATAGTACTACTGGCTGCTTGTGTCATCTAAGCGGTCCGGTCCGCATTCCTCTATCCAGCCATTTGTGTCATCCAGGTGGCGCAGGCCATGTTCAGCATCCTGAGTATGCAAATTTGTGTACAATCACTGGTTTCATCCTGGCAACACTAAGTGCACTTCAGTGTCTTGGGTACGCAACTTTGTGTACAGTCGCTGGTGTCATCCCGGCGACACTAAGTGCATTTCAGCATCCTGAGTACGCAAGTTTGTGTACAATCGCTGGTGTCATCCCGGCGGTACTAAGCGCATTTCAGCGTCCAGAGTACGCCATCAAGTGAACTATCGCTGGTGTCATCCCGGCGGCCCTCGGCACACCCCAGCATCTCCTTGTCAAGTCCTTCAGCCCTCAAGGCTGCTTCACAGTCCAAAGGCTGCAACTCCATCCAGTAACTGTTGTTACAGGCCCAAAGGCCGCATCTCATCTTACCAGCCCACAGGCCGCAACCAACCAGACATCTCCAGCCCTCAAGGCAGCTACTCAGCTGCATCTAGCATAGATATACCGGCCCTCAAGGCCGTAGCGGGACTAATACCCAATTATCTGACATGAGCCATAACATTATCACCCGCCCCACTATTCAGGGTATTATGATCCTCCATCATGGACCCCGGTCAGAATACGGCTCAGATTGTACCTGGACAGATCCAGATTCTGACACAAAAGGTGCAGGAACTGTCTCTCTGAGCAGAGGAGACTCATGGTACCACTGCTTCCACAGTTGTGGAACCCAAATTAAATTTGCCTGACCGATTCACTGGCAACCAGAAGGATTTCCTGAATTTTAGAGAGAGCTGTAAGCTCTATTTTCGACTTCGGCCCAGGTCCTCGGGTTCACAATTCCAGCAAGTAGGCAACATCATCTCCTTACTTCAAGGTGATCCACAAACCTGGGCCTTTGGACTTCCCTCTTCCAGTCCAGCCCTTCAGACAGTGGAGGCATTCTTTACTGCATTAGGGTTGCTCTATGATCACCTGGACAAGGCGGCCATGGCAGAGGCCAGCCTTCGGTCACTAAAACAGGAGAATAGAGCGGCAGAGGGCAGTCAATGCTGGATGGAACGATCCAGCCCTTAGAAGTCAGTTCTGATGTGGTCTGTCTGACGAAATCAAGGATATTCTGGTCCAATATCTTGCCCCAAGTTCCCTGGATGATCTTATGAGTTTGGCTATTCGTGTTGACCGATGGCTCCGGGTACGCAGAGTGGAGAAGAAGTTACCTTTTCGGGCCTCTCGATCTCCATTGTGGACGACTCCATCTGATCCGGATGAACCCATGCAGTTGGGTGCGTTCTGTCTTCCGCCCAAGTAGAAATGGAGGAGACACTCATTAAGGTTATGTCTCTACTGTGGTGGTAGAGGTCTCTTGGCCCAACTTTGTCCTCTGAAGTCGGGAAAAGGCAAGGTCTAGGTGAACTTGGGGAGGTACACCTAGGCCTTCCATCTGTCTCCACAGAAAATTCTATCCTGATAACCGCAGTAATTCATCTCTCCAGCACACAAGTCTCTATCCCGGCATTCGTCAACAGTGGTGCAGTGGATAACTTCATGGACTTATCATTTTTCCAATCTCTAGGTCTAACCCCGCTGCCATTATCCACTCCCATGTCTGTGATTGGATTGGATGGAACCAGCCTTTCCAAGGCTCCAGTGCTCTTCTGGACTCCTTTTCTATGGCTGTCGGTTGGTGTCTTAGATTGTGAGGAACTTTCGTTTCTTCTTCTGCAGTGTCCTTTGGCTCTGGTGGTGCTGGGGTTGCCCTGGTTGAAGAAGCATAACCCCATGATTCAATGGTAGACCAGTGACATCTTGGAATGGGGTACATCGTGCTTCTCTCACTGTCTATCTTGACCTATTCGTCTGGCTGCAGTTGCCTCATCCATTCCGGCTCCATATAGAGACTTAGCTAAAGTTTTTTTTTCGAAGAAAGCTGATGTTCTGCCTCCTCATCGATCCTTTGACAGTGTCATTGATCTTTTACCCGGTGCCAGGCTCCCTAAGGGACGACTATATGCCTTGTCCATTCCGGATTTGCTCGCAACCGGGTCGATGGTCCCCACAGAGCATGCACGAGACCCGGCTAGCAACGGGCACTCTGTCGCTAGGGGTCTTGTAGCAAATGGGGCGAGCTGTCAATGTTGAGTGACAGCTCGCCCCATTTGCTGGGTGGGCCGGGGGCGTGCCCGGCCAAATGGAGGCGTTCCAGTCGGAACGCTTGCCATTTGAGGGTGGCCCCACTGACATCATTGATGATGTCAGTGGGGAATTTTCTGCTCAAATAGAGCAGGAAGTTCCCTGGGGCTTACGAGAGCCCAGACCCAACCTTAGGGTCTGGTCTTAAGCCCCGATGGTCGCGATGGTGATGACCATCGTGACCATCACCCTGGTCGGTCGCTAGAGCTGTGGGTGGTAACCCACAGCCTAGCGATCGACCAGAAGGCGGCACTTTAAAAAGTAAGTGGCCGCCCTCATTCAGGCATAATCAGATTAATCTTGCAAAGGTTACTGGACAACAATCTCTATGCCAAATTGGAAAAATGTGAGTTTGATGTGAAAGAGGTGTCATTCTTGGGCTATTGTATTTCTTCACAGGGTTTCTCCATGGACCCTGGAAAAGTGAAGGCCATTCTGGATTGGGAGGAACCTGTGACGTTGAAGGGTATTCAGCGATTTCTTGTCCTCGCAAATTACTATCGCAGGTTTATCAAGTCTTTTTCTGCCATAGTCTCCCCCATTGTGGATTTAACCAAAAAAAGAGCTGAGGTTGCAAACTGGTCACCCAGGGCTATTCAAGCCTTTGACACTTTGAAGGTGGCTTTTGTGTCTGCTCCTGTCCTCCGGCATCCAAATCCAGAGCTTCCGTTCATCATGGAGGTTGACGCGTCTGAGCTTGGAGTAGGCGCTATCCTTTCTTAGAAGGATGTCAAGGATGGTAAGCTGCATCCTTGTGCCTTTTTCTCCAGGAAATTTGGTTCAGCGGAGAAGAATTACTGTCACAGTGCGCCGGACACCGGCTACCACTTACCGGGTCCGGCAGGACTGGAATCTGCAGTGGGCAGCAGGCAGGGAGCCCCCGGCGCCTGCTGCCATAACATCCACTCTGGGTCCCCCTCATGCCGGCCGGAAGTGCAGGCGGCCGCGGCTCTTCTACGTTTTTGCTCCCTGGTATCATCTCGTCTGTTTGGTTTTGACCCGGCCTGTTGACTGCGTTTATTCTTCTGCACCTCATCCAGTGTCCACCAGTACCTGTTTAGGGGAACCTAACCTGAGGGCCGCAACTTGGGTGTCGGATGCAGCCAAGTCCATACCTTCTTGCGAGGGTCCCTGGTGAATATCGCCGGTACATTAGACATCGCGCCACAGGCATAGGTCTAGCCAATTCCCTAAATATGGGCTGCATCTACAATCCATCCGAGAGTTGTGACAATTACCCATGTGTGCAACCGGGAGCTGTTGGCAATTAAATGGGCCTTTGAGTACTGGAGGCATTGGTTGGAGGGGGCTAACCATGTTGTGACAGTACTCACTGATCACAAAAATCTGGCCTATATCGAGACGGCGAAAAGGTTGAACACAAGACAGGCACAATGGGCCCTCTTTTTCACCCGCTTCAATTATGTAATTTCTTTTTGACCTGGGTCCAAGAATATCAAAGTGGATGCCTTGTCTCGAAGCTTCTCGGGATGTCAACTGCCCAGAGCTTTGGAAGAGTTCATCATTCCTGCTTCCAGGATTCATTGTGCGGTCAACTGGTCTCTGGCAGATTCTCTCAGGACTTGCCAAGCCGAAGCTCCTCCTAGTATGCCACCTAGTCTACTGTTCATCCCTGAGGGACTTTGTAAAGTGGTATTGAAGGACTTTCATTCCTCCAAGGCAGGGGGTCATCCTGGCATTTCTAGAACTCTCAAACTTTTATCTCGGTCTGTGCGAGTTACACTCGTGAGTTTGTCCTGCCCTGTGAAATTTGTTCTATAAATAAGACCCTTAGGTCCATTGTGTCCTCTTTCAACATCCTCTAAACCATGGACTCACATTACAATGGACTTCGTCGTGGACCTTCCAGTGTCTTCTCATTGTACCGTCATCTGGACCATCGTAGATCGGTTCTCCAAAATGATGCATTGTATTCCCCTGGTCAAGTTACCATATGCCAAGGAGCTGTCTTCACTGTTCCTACAGCATGTCTTCAGGCTCCATGGGCTTCCGGTGGATATTGTGTCAGATCGAGGGACACAATTTGTTGCCCATTTCTGGAGGTGCTTTTGTACGGATCTCGGAATTAATGTCAGCCTGTCATCAGGTTACCACCCACAGGCTAATGGGCAGACCGAGTGGGTCAATCAGTCCCTAGAGCAGTACCTTCGCTGTTTCATCTTGAAATGTCAAGACTATTGGGCTTCACTGTTGCCCTTTGCAGAATTTGCCCACAACGACTTTGCAGAATTTGCCCATTCTGCTTCCTCCATCTCTCCTTTTTACTCCAACCTTCGATCGGGATGCCGGGCGCCGGTCTCCCATCGTCGGAAAAATGACAGGCGTCTAGATTTAGATGCCTGTCATTTAACACTCGGCGGGATAATGCAGTCGGGAAGCCAGCTGTCGGGCTTACGTCAGCCGGCTTCCCGATTGCATCCCGTTCCTGATATGATTCAATTGTGAATCTTCTCTGAGATTCATAACAACCTGATCCCTCAAGGTTCGCAATTGCAACAGCATACGCAGATTGGCCGATGGTGCATACTGAGCATGCATATGCACCTTATAAAGTACGTATGTAGCAATATAGTAGTAGTTGTCTATCCTTTAAATAAAAAAAAATAACATTCACAAAGGTAATAATCTTATGGTCATTGAAGATCATTCAATCAAACAAAATTCCTGGTAAATAGTTACATAGAAGGGCTGCAATATATTGTAGCTCGGGGGAATAATACAAGGGTTAGAAACACGAGGTTAAGAAGTATAGGTAAGAGTGGAATAGATGGGGGAATGGTGGCAAAGAGTAAGTAAATCACAGCAAACCATATCAAGTCAACCAGTACTGTCAACTATATATACTATGTTAGCAGTTCACAAGGTGAGGATGGGTCTGTGAGGGTCCATGGTGGGTGAAAATGGTGAATAACAAACAACAAACATCTAGACATATACAGAATGGACATACATATAATGATTACAATGTAGAATATGACTGATAACATCTTGATATAAGGTACTGGAGGGTAGCATTTAGGATATTAATTCGTTAACATAAGGACCTCTAAAATATGTCTATGGGAAACTGGATCCAGAGTATGGAGAAATGGTCCCCATTTTAGGTGAAAGCGTTTAATTTTAATATGATTTATAGGATGTAAGGATTTTCTATCAAAATACAACAATTGTATTAGTTTCTCTTTTAATTCCTTGAGAGATGGAGCAGAACATTTAGTCCAGTGAATGAGGATCAATTTCTTAGCCATGGTCACTAAAATGGTAATAAATGGCAAGATATCTGTTTTATTGGAACCAAGGTCCCATACGTCAAAATTTGCGCATAAACATGAGGGTTTGGTGTTAGCTGTAGTTTATGCATGTCATTGACATTAGAAATTATCTTGTTCCAGAAAAGTTCCATTTTTCAGCATGACCAAAATCAATGCATGAAGTCTGCTTTGGAGATGTGACATTTCTGACATTCCCCAGTCTCCGAGGTCACCATATACCTACACTGAGTAGGTGTGATATATGCTCTATATAAAACCCTAAAATGCAATTCTTGCAAGTACGCAGATTGAAGTCTTTTATGGGTGGGTATATCGTGTTTAAAAAGATCAGTACATTGAATAATTGGAGATACATCTGTACACCAAGGTTTAAGAGTTTTGTCCCATTGTTTAGTTTGTGTGAGCTGTACCAGTATGAGGTATAAATATTTAGTTTTATAAGGTGTGATGTGGTATATTTTAGAATATTAACAATGTGATCTATAATATTTGGAGAAGAAAGGTTGGGTGAAAATGAAGTAAGATAATGTCTCATTCAAAGATACATAAAGAAATGTTGGTGCAGCAATTGATATTGTTGTTGTAAATCAGCAAAAGAGTAAAGTAAGCCTCCTGGATCATAAACTTTAGATGTGGCTGATAGGCTTTGTCTTTCCATTGAAGAGTTCTGAATTGATGGGATGAAAGAGGGGTTCCCCCATAAAGGTAAGTAAGGAGAGTTGAAGGGATTTCTACCAAGTTTCTTGTTCATGGAGAGCCAGGCCAAATGAGTGTCTCTAAACAGGACATGGGTGCGTATATGGGCTGGAATGTCCCTAGGTCTGGAATGCAGAAGTGCAGCCGGGACGTAAGGAGCAAAGGAACCCACATCTAAAATATAGTCGGTATAGTTGGATTCTTCCAAAAGCCAGTCACTTATGTACCTGAAAAATATTGCCTCAGAATAATTGGCAAAGTCCGGGACACCTAAACCTCCTTGTGAGTGTGGCAGTTTTAAGTTAGGCAAGGGAATATGGGATCTCCTACCTTGCCATATGAATTTGGACATCAGTCTAACCAAAGTTTTAATGTCTTTTTTCAGACGAGAGATAGGGAGCATTTGCATCATATAAAAAATCTTCGGAAATATTACGCTTTTTATGACAGCAACCCATCCAATCACAGACAGAGGCAGTAGTTTCCAATTATCCAATAAAGTATTAATTTTGGTAATAATTGGTGTATAATTGGAAGTATAGAGAGCTGACAAAGAGGAAGTGATATTAATCCCTAGGTATTTAATTTTTAAAGAAGATAATTTGAATTCCTGTAAAGAAGTTAAAGAAGAAATTTCTAATAGATTCCCTGAGATCGGTAATATTTCAGACTTGTCCACGTTGACCTTATATCCTGAAATTAAACTGAAAGAAGAGATAATATCCATAATTGCTGCAACAGATTGTACTGGGTTAGAAATGAAGAGGAGCACGAGGAGCATATCGTCGGCAAAAAGTGCCACTTTAAGGTCAACGTCAGCCACTGAGATACCACAAAACAGAGGGGAAGTACGTAATGCAGTGGCCTGGGGTTCTATTGCTATGGCAAATAATAGGCGGATAAGGGGCAACCTTGACATATGCCTTTCATAATAGGAAAAGGAGTTGAGAGGATTCCGTAACATGAGATTTGAGAGTTAGAGTTATTATAAAGGGTACAAAGAAAATTTATAAATAGAGTAGGGAAGCCAAATAGTTGTAGTGTGTTGAAAAGGTGTGACCAGCAAACAAGGTCAAACGCCTTTTCTGTGTCAAGGGAAAGGATAAGATTTGGAGTTGGGGAGGGGGTATTTTGTAGATGCTATATTGCCGAGAAAACTCTCCTAACATTTAGCACCAAGTGTCTCCCTTGTATGAAGCCTGTCTGATCTTTTAGAATTATACTTTGGTAGAATGGGTTTCAGCCTATCTGCTAAAATCTTGGTCAATAACTTGAGTTTTGAGAGATTGGTCTATAGGAACTGGGTAGTGAAAGATCTCTGTCTGGTTTGGGAAGGACCTTTATTGTGGCAGAATTAAAATATAACGGTATGGTTTGTGTAGTCATAATGTGATTAAATACATCTACTAAAGTTTGTGAGATTTTTAGGGTAAGGAGTCTATAAAAGTCTCCTCCCAAACCATCTGGGCCAGGTGATTTGGTTGTTTTGAGATTTTTAATGGTGTAGTTTACCTCCTCTAATGTAATAGGATCCGTTAGGGTGTGCAGCATATCGTGAGGAATTTGAGGAATAGAGATATTATTCCAATTGATGACTTAGAATTGGGGGTCCAATGTGTCTGGAGAAAGAGGGTGATCCTGGTTGGAGTGTAATGTCTCATAAAAACTGCACATTGTTTCGGTGATTTGAATATTAGGCATAGTGACTGAACCTGTCTGTGTTCTCAAAGGTTGGACTGTCATGGGTGGACGGGAACCAGTCAGTAAATTTGTAAGGAGTTGACCTGTTTTGTTTCCAGATCTATGGAAGCGATAGTTAACATTAAAAAGGTATGTTTCTCCCATTGAGTGCAAAAATTCATCAAAGAGAACTTTTGCTGTCTTATATTTATGTGAGATATCCGAGGTGGGGTTAGACTTAAAAAGTTGATAGGCTGAAGTAAGTGATTCTTGAACAGTGAGATATGAGGCGGAATATTTTTTATTTAGCTCGGCCGTATACGAGATAATAGCCCCTCTAAGGACTGCTTTAGCTGTTTGCCAAAAAAAGGGGGTGGGAGAGGGGGTTAGATTTAGCATAAGCTAAATTGTTGACATAGAACTCATCCCATACTGGTTCCAGTCTATTTTTAAAATTTAATGAATTAGCCAAGTATGAGGGAAATCTCCAAGACCTGACCGGACCCTATTCCGTAGAGATCCTCATTATAGCCCAGATAACTGCGTGATCCAAAATTACAATTGGTTCAATAGAAGTATCTCTTATCCTCGGAAATATAGAATTAGAAAACAATAAGTAGTCAATTCTGGAGAGATCTAAACCTGGAGAGGGTGTGGTGGGCCGCAGATAGACAAGTGAACTCAGAATCTAGTTGTGGGCACAAGGTTAGGTTAAAATCTCCACATACCATTAGTGTTTCATTACTATATAAAGTAAGTTTACCTAGCTGGAGAGGTATGAGCTGAACTGGTGCCCAGCACCATGACAGTGTCCGCGCAGCATTTCTCCAGGAGCGGCGGCGTCTGCTTAGCGGGAGCTGCCAGTATGAGATATTTTCTCATCAGCTTCCCGGGGGTAAGTAAGGGACTGAGGCCCTGATTCAGAGCCAGACGCTCTGACAGAGCGCTCGCTCTGAATCAGGGCCGTCCTTTATAATTTTAGAGCCGCCTCCTGGCCACTCGCATAGCTGTGGGTGAACACCCACAGCTATAGCGAGCGGCCCAAAAGATGGTCTCGATGGTCAAGACCATCATGACCATCGGGCTTGCGACGAGACCCTTGGTAGGGTCTCGTTGCCGCAAGCCCTGGAGTGCTTTCGGCTCTATCAGAGCCGAGAGCAGTCCCACTGACATCACTTGTGTCAGTGGGGCCGGGCCCCAGACGGTAGGCGTTCCCATGGGAACGCCTCCGTCTGGGCAGCAACGCCCCCGGCACGCCCACCAAAGGGGGCGTGCTGTCACTCACCATCGACAGCATGCCCCCTTTGTAGCGAGACCCATAGCGACAGCTTGGCCGTCGCTATCCGGGTCTCGCGCATGCGCACGACGGAGCCGGCTCCCTCGTGCGCATGCGCACTGGGCCAACATCGACCCGCTTGCAAGCACTCAGCGCTCGCGAGCGGGTCTCAGTTAGGCCCTGAGTCCTTAGCTTGGAGGTTAAATAAAAGCCTTGTGTATATTAAATAGGTCCGGGGACGAAGCGGAGCACAGCAAGGGAGTCACCTACCCCATTCAGCCGGAACCAGAAGTCCCTAAAAATAAATTTTCAAATATAATGCATTTATTACCCCTTTTTCCCTTAATCCCAATCCAGAGATGAATCCCAGGATACCACGTTTTGAGCATAGTAATTGAAATCCCAGGACTACAAAATGATTTTGAGATTGGAATTCCTATTCCTGCTATTTTTTTGGTGGTTGCCATTGATGGATTACAGCCTAGACTCCGTTACAGGTCTACAGACATCTTGCATCCAGAAGTATAAACACCATGAGGCCCATTTATCAATCTTATCGACTCCTTTAATTCATTCAGAAACAGATTTTTTTTCACATGATTTAAGTGTCCCTGCAAATTACAAAAGGCTGAATGCAAAATATATCAAAGTTATCTCCTGTATTCAGTTAAGTACACAGGATACAACGTCCCTGTTATTCGCAATAAAGACAGTGGTCTGTAGCTACTTACCAAGCCCCATATAGCTTAGTTATTTCATATTTAACCCGGTTAGATAAAACCATTGTAGTTCATAGGCCACATTTTAGTATTTTATTCTCCAGAGACTTATTTTCAGAACACACCCCTGGCATCCAGTACCTCCTTCTCTGCTGCAATTAGCAGTTAATGTTTTTTTTTAAATTGGGGGAAAGTTATTGCCAGGGCAGCCTCTTACAGTATTGTATGCTCTGTCCTGGCAAGATGTTAATTAACATGGGAAAAATGCAGACATTAATAAATAGGTAAATAGGACTGCACTAAGGTTAATATATCTCTCATTGTACAGTAATTGTACAATCAAGTTCCAGGTGAAACAGCTCCTTTATCTAGACCAGGGGTTCCCAAACGCAGCCCTCAAGGCCCGCCAATCATTCAGGTTTTAGAGATATCCATGGTTGAGCACAGGTGACTTAACTAGTACCTCAGTCAATTTGATTTAACCACCTGTGCTCAACCATGGATATCTCTAAAACCTGAACTGTTGGGGAGCCTTGAGGACCACATTTGGGAACCTCTGATTTAGACTTTAATTGGATAACTTGGTGGTTTGCACGAGAGTTGCCAACGTATTTCTGGATGCATATATTATATTACCAGTAATTAATTTGGTTATAACTAGTTATGGTAAGTAAATTTACTTTTTAACATGTGCAGAAGCTTGTCCAAAAACAGTATCTGTTGCTTGCCACCATTATAGCATTTTGTTTATTTTATACATTCAAGAAAAATTCTTGAATGTATTGCAAAGAATTTAATAGGGGGAGGAATGCAGATAGCGAGTGGCTGGGGCAGGGCCATAGAGAGCTGGCCAAGGCCCGGGAGAAGGGGGCATGGCCACGCCCCCTTAGGAAAGAAAAAACCTTTTTGTGAGCTCCTTAGCCATCACAAATCCAAGGGGGGGGTGTGATCTGCGTGATCACTCCCCCCCACATGCAGAGGAGACTGTTGCTGCAGGGTAATTAGCAGCTCACCCACCCTGTCAGCACACCTGGGCGGGGGCCATACACTGTAAAATTCTCACAGTGTATGGCCACGATATCTAGCAGCCAGATAAAATGTGTGACAGACATTTTATCTGACAATATATGTCCAGCTTAAGGATTTTTTTAAAAAGCCCACATAAAACACTTCTAAATATTCATGGTAGATCGAGAACAAAGAACAAAAAAAAACAGAGAAAGGACAAAGCAGGCTGCACCCATATGGATCCATTATTTTTCCCAAATGCCACTGAATAAAAGATGTCCTCCTCCGAGAACAGATTGTCCTTGTCATAGACTTGTGTGCCTTCCTGGATCTATCATTCACTGAGCCAAGAAGCTCTTAGAATCCTGCTCTAAACTGTTTGTGCCAGAACAAAACCTCACATAGTAAGCTCTGAACAGTCACTTGTGCAGGCAGCAAAGCATCATACCTCAAAGGAAGCATTTGATTTAAAGCCTTTGATGTTGCAGTTTCGTGGCTGGCGATCCATACATTGATGAGAATTGTAATTTGCATTTCCCGAACACTGTCATATTTTTTGCACACATTCAAAACTGATGTTTTCATAAGAAAACATTGGTATCTGATTTAATTGACTACCAAAGTTCCTGGTCTTCTTAAAGCAAAGGTAACTTTAATGTACTGTTGGATCAACGTGTCCATTATCATTTGTGAATCTTTTGTTAAGTTAAGATCACTGGAGGTTATGGGGGTTATAGTATGAAAACAAATGGAGATAAATGTACTGTGGAATACTAGATGTGAGAATTTGATACAGAGAACAGAGAGAAAAGGATTATATAATGATTATGTTTTGTCTGCTATTTAATACTACAAATTAAATAAGAAACTACAAATTGGCTTTTCTATAAAATCTTGTGATCATTACATATACTAGATCGACTTTTGATGAAGTGACTTCTGGTGTCAGATATTTGGGGACACAGGGCCAGTTCTGGACCAAGTGGAGCCCAGGGCGAAACTTTGCTTTACCTTTCCCCCCTCATATACAAAAAATTAACATATGTCAGTTTAAGCTTAACTATACATTGTGCAGGGCATGGTGCAGACTATTCATATTGGATCTCTGGGGGTCATTCAGACCCGCTCGCGAGCACAGGACACCCGCAAGCGGATCGTTGTTACCCCAATGCTTATGCGCACGACGGAGGGAGCTTCGTTGTGCGCATGCACGAGACCCGGACAGCGACAGCCAAGCTGCCGCTCCGGGTCTCGCACCAAAGGGTGCGTGCTGTCGATGGTAACTGACAGCACGCCCCCTTTGGTGGGCATGCCGGGGGCGTGGCTGCCAGACGGAGGCGTTCCCATGGGAATGCCTACCGTCTGGGTCCGGCCCCACTGACATCACTAGTGATGTCAGTGGGAGTGATTTTGGCTCTGACAGAGCCAAAATCACTCCAGAGCTTGCGGTCACCGAGACCCTACCGCAGGGTCTCGTCGCAAGCCCGATGGTCGCGATGGTCTTGACCATCGCGACCATCTTTTTGGCCGCTCGCATATGCTGTGGGTGCTCATCCACAGCTATGCGAGCGGCCAGGAGGCCGCTCCATTTTTAGGTAGGAGGGCACTGGTTCAGAGCGAGCGCTCTGGTCAGAGCGTCCGGCTCTGAATCAGGCCCTCTGACCTTTGCCTCTCTTTTTTTACCCAGATTGCATACTTTTGCCTGAATTTCGACTCTTAATTCAATAATTACTTACCCATTCAAACCCGCCACTACTGAACTCTGTATATACTACACTACATCACAGACCCCTCCATATCCTGCACTACATTACTGACCTCTCTATACCTGCCGTTACATTACAGATGCCTCTACACCCTACATTACGTTACTGACCAACTTATGCCCATACTACATTAATGACCACTGTATACCCTACACTACATTACTGACCCCTCTATACCCTACACTACATTACTGACCCATCTATACCCTACATTACATTACTGACCACTCTATACCCTACACTACATTAATGACCCCTCTATACCCTACACTACATTACTGACCCCTCTATACCCTACACTACATCACTGACCCCTCTATACCACACACTACATTACTAACCCCTCTATACCCTACATTACATTACTAACCCCTCTATACCCTAATCTACATTACCAACCCCTCTATACCCTACACTACATTACTGACCCCTCTATACCCTACACTACATTATTGACCGCTGTATACCCTAGACTACATTACCCACCCCTCTATACTCAACACAACATTACTGAACCCTGTATACCCTACACTACATTACAGACCCCTCTATACCCTACACTACATTACGGACCCCTCTATACCCTACATTACATTACTGACCCCACTATACCCCACATTACATTACTGACTCCTCTATACCCTACACTACATTACTGACCCCTCGATACCTGCTACTACATTACATATGTCCCTATACCTATCACTACATTACTGACCCCTCTATACCCTACACTACATTACGGACCCCTCTATACCCTACATTACATTATAGACCCCTCTATACCCATACTACATTACTTACCCCTCTATACCCTACACTACATTATGGAACCCTCTTTACCCTACATTGCATTACTGACTCCTAAATACACTACACTACATTACTAACCCCTCTATACCATACACTACATTACAGACCCCTCTACACCATACACTACATTAATTACCCCTCTATACCCTACACTACATTATGGAACCCTCTATACCCTACATTGCATTACTGACTCCTCTATACCCTACACTGAATTACTGACCCCTCTATACCATACACTACATAACTGACAGCTCTATACCCTACATTACATTTCTGACCCCTCTATACCATACACTATATTACTGACCCCTCTATACGCTACAGTACATTATTGACTCCTCTATACCCTACAGTACATAACTGACACCTCTACACCTGCTACTACATTACTTACCTCCCTATACCTATCACTACGTTACTGACCCCTCTATACCCTATACACTACATTACTGACCCCTCTACATCCTACACTACATTACTGACCCCTCTATACCCCACATTACTTTACTGACTCATCTATACCCTACAATACATTACTGACCACTCTATACCCAACATTACATTACTGACTAATCTATGCCCAACACTACATTACTGACCCCTCTATACCTGCTACTACATTACTTATGTACCTATACCTATCACTACGTTACTGACCCCTCTATACCCCACATTACATTACTGACCCCACTATACACCACATTACATTACTGACTCCTCTATACCCTACACTACATTACTGACCCCTCTATACCCCACATTACACTACTCACTCATCTATACCCTACACTGCATTATTGACCCCTGTATACCCTACACTACATTACTGACCCCTCTATACATGCTACTACATTACATACCTCCCTATACCTATCACTACATTACTTACACATCTATACCCTACACTACTGAACTCTGAATACACTACATCACTGACCCCTCTATATATTACACTACATAACTGACCCCTCTATACCCTACACTAGCTTACTGAATTCTCTATACCTGCCACTACATTACAGACACCTCTATCCCCTATGATACTTTACTGACCCCTCTATACCCTACATTACATTACTGACCCCTCTATACCCTACACTACATTACTGACCCCTCTTTACCCTACACTACATTACTGACCCCTCTATACCCTACATTACATTACTGACCCCTTTATACCCTACACTACATTACAGACCCCTCTATACCTACACTACATTACGGACCACTATATACCCTACATTACATTACTGACCCCTCATTACTCTACATTACATTACTGACCCCTCTATACCCTACACTACCTTATGGACCCCTCTATACCCTACATTACATTACTAACCCCTCTATACCCTACACTACATTACTGTCCCCTCTATACCTTACATTACATTACTGACCCCTTTATAACCTACACTACATTACAGACCACTCTATATCCTACACTACATTACAGATCCCTCTATACCCTACACTACATTACGGACCAATCTATACCCTACATTACATTACAGACCCCTCTATACCCTACATTACAATACTGACCCCTCTATACCCTACACTACCTTATGGA
This sequence comes from Taudactylus pleione, assembly GCA_031769625.1. Lineage (NCBI taxonomy): Eukaryota > Metazoa > Chordata > Amphibia > Anura > Myobatrachidae > Taudactylus > Taudactylus pleione. Next base: position 3,264,267 of record JAUIMM010000370.1, on the reverse strand, counting down.
CCCTTCTATACCCTACATTACATTACTGACCCCTGTATACCTTACATTACATTACTGACCCCTCTATACCCATACTACATTACTAACCCCTCTAAAGCTATACTACATTACTGACCCATCCATACCCTGCACTACATTAATAACCACTCTATACCCTACATTACATTACTGACCCCTCTATACCCTACACTACATTACTGACCCCTCAATACCATACACTACATTACTGACACCTCTATACCCTACACTACATTTCTGACCCCTCTATACCCTACACTACATTACTGAGCCCTACACAACATTACTGACCCCGCTATACCCTACACTACATTCCTGACCTCTCTATATCTTACACTACATTACTGACCCCTCTATAACCTACACTACATTACTGACCCCTCTATACCCCACATTACATTACTGACTCATCTATACACTACACTACACTACATTACTGACCCCTCTATACCTGCTACTACATTACTTACCTCCCTATACCTATCACTGCATTACTGACCCATCTATACCCTACACTACAGAACTCTGTACACACTATATCACTGACCCCTCTATATCTTACACTACATTACTGACCCCTCTATACCCTACACTACATTACTGACCCCTCTATACCCCACATTACATTACTGACTCATCTATACACTACACTACATTACTGACCCCTCTATACCTGCTACTACATTACTTACCTCCCTATACCTATCACTACAATACTGACCTATCTATACCCTACACTACTGAACTCTGTATACACTATATCACTGACCCCTCTATATCTTACACTATATTACTGACCCCTCTATACCCTACACTAGCTTACTGACCTCTCTGTACCTGCCACTACATTACAGACACCTCTATCACCTATGCTACTTTACTGACCCCTCTATACCCTACATTACATTACTGACCCTTCTATACCCAACACAACATTACTGACCCCTGTATACCCTACACTACATTACAGACCCTTCTATACCCAACACAACATTACTGACCCCTGTATACCATACTCTACATTACAGACCCCTCTATACCCTACACTACATTACGGAACCCTCTATACCCTACATTACATTACAGACCCCTCTATAGCCTACACTACATTACTGACCCCTATATACCCTACGTCACATTACTAACCCCTCTATACCCTACAATACATTACTAACCCCTCTATACCATACACTACATTACTGACCCCTCTATACCCTACACTGCTGAACTCCGTATACACTATATTACTGACCCCTCTATATCTTACACTATATCACTGACCCCTCGATATCTTACACTACATTACTGACCCCTCTATACCCCACATTACATTACTGACTCATCTATACACTACACTACATTACTGACCCCTCTATACCTGCTACTACATTACTTACCTCCCTATACCTAACACTACATTACTGACCCATCTATACCCTACACTACTGAACTCTGTATACACTACATTACTGACCCCTCTATACCCTACATTACATTACTGACCTCTCTATACCCTACACTACATTAATGACTCCTGTATACCCTACACTGCATTACAGACCCTTCTATACCCAACACAACATTACTGACCCCTGTATACCCTACACTACATTACAGACCCCTCTATACCCTAGACTACATTACGAACCCCTCTATACCCTACATTACAGACCCCTCTATACCCTACACTACATTACTGACCCCTCTATACCCTACAATACTTTACTGACCCCTCTATACCATACACTACACTACTGAACCCTCTATACCCTACATTACATTACTGACCCCTCTATACCCTACACAAAATTATTGACCCCTCTATACCCTACACTACATTACTGAACCCTCTATACACTACAATACATTACTGACCCATCTATACCCTACATTACATTACTGACCTCTCTATACCCTACACTACATTACTGACTCCTCTATACCCTACACTACATTATTGACCGCTGTATACCCTACACTACATTACTGACCCCTCTATACCCTACACTACATTACTGACCCCTCTATACCCTACACTACATTACTGACCCCTGTATACCCTACACTACATTACAGACCCCTCTATACCCTACACTACATTACTCACTCCTCTATACCCTACACTACATTATTGACCGCTGTATACCCTACATTACATTACTGACCCCTCTATACTCAACACAACATTACTGACCCCTGTATACCCTACACTAAATTACAGACCCCTCTATACCCTACACTACATTACGGACCCCTCTATACCCTACATTACATTACTGACCCCTCTATACCCATACTACATTACTGACCCCTCTATACCCTACATTACATTACTTCCCCCTCTATACCCTACACTACATTATGGACCCCTCTATACCCTACATTGCATTACTGACTCCTCTATACCCTACATTACATTTCTGACCCCTCTATACCCTACATTACATTACTGACCCCTCTATACCCATACTACATTACTAACCCCACTATACGCTACACTACATTACTAACCCCTCTATAACCTACATTATATTACTGACCCCTCTATACCCTACATTATATTAGGAACCTCTCTATACCTTACATTGTCCTCTATACCCTACACTACATTACCGACCCCTCTATACCCTACATTACATTACTGACTCCTTTATACCGTACACTACATTACTGACCCCTCTATACCCTACTTTACATTATTGACTCCTGTATACCCTACACTACATTACTGACCCCTCTATACCTGCTACTACATTACTCACCTCCTATACCTATCACTACATTATTGACCTATCTATACCCTACACTACTGAACTCTGTATACACTATATCACTGACCCCTCTATATCTTACACTACATTACTGACCCCTCTATACCCTACAGTAGATTACTGACTTCTCTATACCTGCCACTACATTACAGACACCTATATCCCCTACGCTACATTACTGACTGCTCTATACCCTACACTACATTACTGACCCCTCTATACCGTACACTACATTACTAACCCCTCTATACCCTACACTACATTACTGACCCCTCTATACCGTACTCTACATTACTAACCCCTCTATACCCTACATTACATTACTGACACCTCTATACCCTACACTACATTACTGACTCCTCTATACCCTACACTACATTACTGACCCCTCTATACCCTACATTACATTACTGACCCCTCTATACCCTACACTACATTACTGACCCCTCTATGCCCTACACTACATTACTGACCCCTGTATACCCTACACTACATTATTGACCGCTGTATACCCTACACTACATTACTGACCCCTCTATACCCTACACTAAATTACTGACCCCTCTATACCCTACACTACATTACTGACCCCTTTATACCCTACATTACATTACTGACCCCTCTATACCCATTCTACATTACTGACCCCTCTATACCCTACATTACATTACTGCCCCCTCTATACCCTACACTACATTATGGACCCCTCTATACCCTATATTGCATTACTGACTCCGCTATACCCTACATTACATTTCTGACCCCTCTATACCCTACATTACATTACTGACCCCACTTTACCCATACTACATTACTAACCCCTCTATACGCTACACTACATTACTAACCCCTCTATAACCTACATTACATTACTGACTCCTCTATACCCTACATTACATTACTGACCCCTCTATACCCTACATTATATTAGGAACCTCTCTATACCTTACATTGTCCTCTATACCCTACACTACATTACCGACCCCTCTATACCCTACATTACATTACTGACTCCTTTATACCGTACACTACATTACTGACCCCTCTATACCTGCTACTACATTACTCACCTCCTATACCTATCACTACATTATTGACCCATCTATACCCTACACTACTGAACTCTGTATACACTATATCACTGACCCCTCTATATCTTACACTACATTACTGACCCCTCTATACCCTACAGTAGATTACTGACCTCTCTATACCAGCCACTACATTACAAATACCTCTATCCCCTACGCTACATTACAGACTGCTCTAAACCCTACACTACATTACTGACCCCTCTATACCGTACACTACATTACTAACCCCTCTATACCCTACACTACATTACTGACCCCTCTATACCGTACACTACATTACTAACCACTCTATACCCTACATTACATTACTGACCCCTCTATACCCTACACTACATTACTGACTCCTCTATACCCTAGACTACATTACTGACCCCTCTATACCCTACATTACATTACTGACCCCTCTATACCCTACACTACATTACTGACCCCTCTATACCCCACATTACATTACTGACTCATCTATACCGTACACTATATTGCTGACCCCTCTATACCTGCTTCTACATTACTGACTCCTCTATACCCTACATTACATTACTGACTCCTCTATACCCTACACTGCTTTATTGACCCCTGTATACCCTACATTACATTACTGACCTCTCTATACCCTACACTACATTACTGACCCCTGTATACCCTACGCTACATTACATACCCCTCTATACCCTACACTACATTATGGACCCCTCTATACCCTACATTACATTACTGACTGCTCTATACCCTCCACTACATTACGGACCCTTCTATACCCTACATTACATTACTGACTCCTCTATACCCTACATTACATTACTGACCCCTCTATACCCTACACTGCATTATTGACCCCTGTATACCCTACACTACATTACTGACCTCTCTATACCCTACACTACATTGCTGACCCTTCTATAGCCTACGCTACATTACAGACCCCTCTATACCGTACACTACATTACAGACCCCTATATACCCTACATTACATTACTGACCCCTCTGTACCCTACATTGCATTACTGACCACTCTCTACCCTACATTACATTGCTGACTCCTCTATATCCTACAGTACATCACTTACCCCTCTATATCTTACACTACATTACTAACCCCTCTATACCCTACGCTAGATAACTGACCTCTCTATACCTGCCACTACATTACAGTCACCTCTATCCTCTATGCTACATTACTGACTGCTCTATACCCTACACTACAATAATGACCCCTCAATTCCCTATAAGGGATGCAGTTATGAGACCGGCGGACACAAGGCCCTTAGCGTTAGCCGAAGGGGGGGGGGTAATTTAGGGAGCATAGTGGAGGGGGTGGTTAGGGTTAGGCACTCCTAGAGGGAGGTTAGGGTAGGCACCCCCTGGGGGAGGTTAGGGTTAGGCACCCCCTCGGGAGAGTTAGGTTTAGGGTGTGGTAAATGGGGTCAGGGTTAGGCACCCCCAGGGAAAGGTTGGGTTGGGCACTTGGGGGGGAAAAGTTAGGGTAAGGCACCACTAAGGGAGGGTTTTTTGTTAGGGGGAGGAGAGAGGTATGGATGAGATACTTACCTGCCCTGTCGGGATCTTCTCACTTCGGGCTGCCGGCATCGGGATATGAACCGGCAGCTATTCAGCCACCGGGACTTCATACCCATTCCCCTGTACTACATTATTGATCCCTCTATACCCTACACTGCATTACTGACCTTTTTATACCCTACACTACATTACTGACCTTTCTCTACCCTACACTATATTACTGACCCCTCTCTAGCTGCCACTAAATTAGGGACCCCTCAATACCCTACATTACAGACCACTATATACCCTACACTTCATTACTGACCCCTCTATAAGTGATACATCACTATACTACCAGGAGATCAACAAGTACGACTTAAAGCATTTCATGGGTACTGGCAGTACAACTGTATACATAATGCTTAATCAATATATTTAAAGTTGTGCTGCCAGGGTGTCTGAAATGCAAGTTGCATTCCACACTTGTCAATCTTCCAGTGTCGGCATTCCGGAGTCTACATTCTGCTTGCCGACATTGCCTAACTTTGGCGTAATTTAGGGAGAGAAGCATACACCCTCACAAAGCACTAGTGATAATATAAGCACATATCTGAGGATACTGAAGACCCTGAGATGCTGGAATTATTTCAAGCTGCTATGCTGGACAGTTTTAGCTGTCATGTAGATAGTGTATGAGTATCTTACCCTATGCTCACAATTCAGTTACCCCCTACTTTTACATGTTGTCCTACTATCAGGCATGGCAGAGTTCCCACTTGGATTTGAAGCAAGCAATGGATCACAAAGGAATTTCATTTGACAGTCTGAGTCTGGTTATACTACCAAATCCATAAGTGTATAGTCACAGGCCAGTTTACAAAATAATTATCTAGTGCGTTTGGCCGTTATCACTTGTCAATGAATCTCCCCCTATGTCACTATTAGAAGAAATAGCAAAGCTGACACTTTGCATCTCCCCAGTTCCCTTACCTTACCCTTTTCTCTGGAGACCTCTGTAGCACTATAACTAACCTTAAAATCCTGTTCGATTGATTGTGACACATGCAGGGGTGTCCGAACGATTTTATGTGGGGGAGTGCAACATAAAGATGTTCCGATGCCCCTGCCTCCTTGCAATGGAGCGCGCAGGGACTGGTGCAGCGGGCGTGAACAATCAGGGACTATGCTTTATAGCAATAGGCTGCACAGCCTCTGCACTGCATAGAGGAGCAGGTGTAATGTGCGGTCTTTTAATGTAAACAGCACACATTACACCACCTCCTCCATGCAGTGCAGGGGCTGTGTAGCCTATTGCTATAAAGCAGAGTCCCTGACAGACCGCAGCCGCTGCGCCTTTCAAATGTTTTGGGGCCTTGCCCCCCCCCCTCTATTCAGATGCCCATGGACATATGTGTTGCATTCTATAGAAACAAGCACATTTTGGAGAAACAATTCAATTAAAAACAAATAATTGCTTGATACCTTATAGTATTACTAGACTTTTGTTGCCTGATAGCAACACGCCAATCACAAAACTTCATTTTGACCCTTTCTAATTTTCCACCATTCCCGTTATAATTGTTTGATCCAGACATCTACTTCTGATCTATTTAAATAATTTCCGTCTATAAAATTTTTTTTACATGTCAAATAAAAATAATATCTTCAGGGCATACTGTGTACAGCAATAAGCTCTACCCCACCTGTAAACCCAGAAATGCTGCAGAAAACTCTCAGGTGGTAGACAATGACAGATCCCATATTTGCTTACAAGTACAGTATGTATTTAGTGCTGGCATGCTGGCACACCTAGAGGCTCATTTAGAGGTGGATTACATAAAAAAAGCAGGCATAAATTCCCAAAACGCCACTCTAGGCTATTACAAGCTGGTCTGATGACACTGTAACAGTGACTGCATCTGGTCATCTCATCATGATGTCAACTAGAGCTAGTCTTTTGAATATGGGGATGAATTCCCCCCATTGTTCTATTGACAGTAAGACATTGGAACCCCATTCTCTGGGTATCCCTGTTCTCGTGCTAGCAGCCCAACATATCACAGCCTGTAGCTAGTAGCAGGGGGAGAGAACACATTTTAAAATCAATATATGTTTAATAGCTTTTTTTTACACTTGCTCCATCCATGCTGATTCTCATCATCTTCAGCACAGATCTATTTCCAGGGGTGAAGCAATCACAGTGGACTCCTTACAGCTGCCCTAATCTACAAAATATAAAGCAGGTACTATATGTGATCATGTTTTTACCGCAGTGCCCATTTCCTACTCCGTTCCGCTTCATATCACGTAAGGGATACACAAAAAGGTTATGTGAAGTTCAAATAGAACATTTTATACTTTAAATGGTCCATACATTCAATAAGGACCCTTCTTAGAGCTGATTTTTACTAGTCCCCTATTGATCATAGGCTAATACCACACAGGGATGTCCATAAGCCTAGGAAATGGTATGGTTGTTAAATTTGCTTTCCATGATATTAACAGCACAAGTCCACAAGTCACACATACAGTATAGCCACACATTCTAAGGCTATGCAATTTGATGGCACAATCGAAACAACCCGATGGCCACATCTATACCCACTTCCTCTTGTATTTAACATATACATTTGACTTGTTAGACAGGTGAATACAACGGCACTAAATGACTCTTCCTCATATACTGTAAAGTAAGCACATCTGAGCAGTGGTTTCACTTCCTCTTGGAGGAAACTTGAAGGAAACTTCACAAGGACATGTTTTAGATAATGCTAACTCACTAACTCAGTTTCCATTAGCAGATGCTGATCAGACAACATGCCTGGCAGTCCTTGTAGCTCATGGTTTTCTTTCTAGGCTGTTATAATGTTGTTCATTAGCATGATTCACATATCAGAGCACTGAATGTCAATCTGCCGAGAGCAGATGTGTTGTGTTGTCTGGGTGAAAGTGCTTGATGTTGGCCTTGGTTTCATAATGTTATGAAAGTAGAGATCTCTGCAAGTGTTTGAGGGCAGCAGCTGAGTTTCTCACTTTGAGCAGAAACCCCAATTATCGATTACTTACTAATGGTTTTACTTTCTGTCTTTCCTTAAACCTGACAAATTAATTACAAAATGGTTATGAAATGTAAACCCTAAAATGGTTTGTGTACTGTATAGTTAGAGTCAATCTAAATGATACTAAATAGCTCAGTACTTGCTTTAGTCTTTCTGCTGTCCCATTTAAAAAAAAATCTTTCTATGGGGCATATTTATCAAATAATATGTATGTATGTATGTATGATTGTATGTATGTACGTATGTATGGGGGGACGGCAGCAGATCTCGGAGATATAAGCAGTGATCTCCCGTTTTTGATATGGGCTACTAAAATGCAGAATTTACAAAGCTTCAGATTGCTAAGCATTTCAGAGCTTGGCCATGCTAGCTAATGCCATCTTAAGACAATGTTAGCCTTTGTAGCCTATGGGCTACAGATCACAAAATTTACTGGGAGAGAAATCCGTAGGATCCCTCCCCAGCAATGGCTGCTCGCACATGCATGGTGTGATGACTGTACATTTGCAGTAGCGCAGCGGTCCCTCAAACCAGGAAGTTAAGTGATTGTATTAGCTACCACTATCGGAACCCCTGTCCATGCATGTGTTTTTTATGTTACATAGGTGGAGGTACATCTCTATAAGAAAAAGTTAAATTAAATGAAACTATTTTTATTCTCAATATTATTTCATCATTATCTCAATTTAAAAATTCAATAATCACTTCTACAAGTTTGGGTACTGCAGCCAAGGTTATTCAATTTATTTAGAATAAACAAAAGAAGTATAAATGTTAGCCTACTAGATAACGTGACTGACGTTATCAAGAGGGCTGGGCAACTGTGTACGTCTCCCAACCATCCAGATTATGACTGGAGAGACACAATTTGAGAGGATTGTCCAGTCATCCAAAGATCGGCACATTCATTCCGATATGCAGGAGGTATTTACCCCGCTGCACACACTGGAGGTGGATGCCTCCAATATGTGCAAAAAAAACCCTGTTTTTAGGCTCAACATGCCCATTAGGGCATAGAAACGACCCCCTTAACTGACCTTGTTTGGTGGGTAGGTACATGGATTTTATTTCTTTTTGAGGCTAATTGGTGCCTTAGGGGGGTGATTTAAATGTTTTCAACGGTGACTGTCAGTGCTGGGCGCACATCAGAGCAATTCAATTGTTGCTTCATTCGGGCACAAACAATTTCCAGCATCGGCATACCTGCTTGCACCCTCCTGAGGAGGCGAGCATAAATGTGCAATAAGTCTTAGTTTTGGGTTGCCCAAATGAGAGTTCGGGCACCCTGACCAGGACTTTAGACAGGTTTAGCCATTTTACATGGCTATATCCAGTTTAATTGGTCGCAACAAGCTTGTTAATTAATGGGCGACCAAAACAATTGAATTGCAACATTGGATGCCCATTAATTACTGTGACTTATAAACAACTTAGGGTAGATTCAATTCACTGGAAGTTGAATAGCGCCGGGAGGGAGCTCCCGGAGCTATTCAATTCACTGCAATGTTTACTCTGACGGGAAGCAGTTAAGTCAGAGAATACCGGTTCTTGCAACTTAACCTGGGTGTTTGTCTCAAGAAACGGCATTCTCCGAATAAAGTGCCCACTGTTAGTGCTGCACTAAGCCGGAAATCAACCTTGCAGCCAGAGGGGGCAAGAAGAAATCCTTAGTCAGACTAAACAGCGCGCTGGATTGAATAGCTCCCGGACTCCCTACTGGAGCTATTCAATTCCTGCTGAATTGATTCGCCCCCTTAGAGTCTCACTGACTGTTTAGCAGTTGAATGCTGCTTTAAACATTAATGCACCAATTGCATTACTGTAACATGCTGTGATAATGTGCGCGTGTATAGTATGTTCAGGTGCAATCAATGCAAGTAAATAGAGCAGCACAAATGTTCCCAAAGCAAGTGCAAATGCTAGGTGGTATCGGGTAATTGGAACCAACAGCTTCCAATACCCATTTACATTTTACTAGCAAAAAACAAAAATGTAAATGTATGTAATTTTGACACTAGTGGGAAAAGGCCCGAATATATTTATATTTTGTGGTATCCTGTCAGTGTTAACATTCAGTAATGCTCACGTATCTGTCATTGAAATAAGCCTTAGATAGCGTACAAACCAGAAATGAAAAAGTCCCACTGATTTACTCTCATATTTAATTATATTACTGTGCTTGTTGCAAAAGCTTAGTAATTGAAAGTTAAAAAAGTGTCATAAACAGTTTAAAGCAGGAAGTCAAAGTTTAACATGGCTGTGGTGAGATGCATAAAATATCATTGAGATATGCTTTCACTACCACCTCCAGACTTTCCATTAGGAGGGGAACAAGGGACTGAATCTTGTAGAAAAATACATAAAAACACACAACAACTGTCTCCAACCACAAACAAATACATGTGTGTCATTCTGAGAACATCTTATCATTAGATGGCCCCGATCTGCAGATCCCCAAGCCCACGTCTGCTATCCTCATACTCAATAACAATTTAAATGGCATAAACTGTTACTGAAGTCACCCAGGCTCATTATGAAAGGACACACTATGCATACACAGCATATAATGGATGTATCACTGAGCCATATTGGAGCACAGTGTACTATTACTAGGTTTTATTTTGCTTGTGGAGACACTTTGCATGACATTTGTGTTCCATAACAGGAATGTCCATATTGGCAAAATTAAATGTTGCCCCTGGGAGCTGTGTGTTTTGTTTCTCATGGTAAATAAGTCTTTAGGTTTGTCAGTTACGAATGTCCCACCTCAATATCTTGTTGTAGTGCCGCTACCCAAATATTGACAGGAGTCTTTTGGCTAGTAGATTGTTCCTCTCCTGCCAGGGTCATATAAGGAATCCCCCAGTTACATCACTGCTAGCACTATCACTGTAAGAGATAGACACAATTAGGTAGAGGGACAAAACATCTGACAACTGCATCTCTGTATGTGGTTGTTTGCTACTTGCATGTGCTCTTAGTTTACCATTATTCACCATCATCAACAAGCACTTGCACCTGCCTTATACAAGGTGTAAAAGATATGTCTCGAAACTGGCTTATTTTCACTTACACACCAGTCTGCATGGCCTAGATATGAGTGATTACATCCTCACTGAACTTTGCCTTCTTGAGCATGTCCCATTACTACCCAGTCCTGCTTCATCCTGCTTCATCATACTGCTTAAAGTGTCAACCAAACTTGCATGTGTACATTTTTCGAGCATACACAATGTGAATTCATGCAATATACACTATGAAAACAGGCGTAGGTCCAACTCTGCACCTTACCAGTTGGTAAGCATATTGCACATAGGAATACAAAACGACAAAAGATTTTCCTCCAATCACTGGTGAAGACTTACTCTCCTGGGGGTTACCATACTCTGGCGCCACACACGTGATAGACAGGTAGTAATCTTAAATCGACATTTGCTGTATACTCTAGGCAGCATACACCCTGCACATTGTTGTACACTATCCAAGACTTTTCTCGGGCACAGAAGATATAACATCAATAAGTCAGTATCTATCGCACAATCCGGGAAATAATTAGGGCTGTATAAGAGGGTCAACTGGTAATAATTAGGGCTGTATAAGAGGGGCAACTGGCAATAATTATGACTGTATAAGAGGAGCAACTGGCCAAGGCACAAAGATGAAGGAGGATGCAGAGAAATTAATTTGTTTAGTTTAATATGGTTACATGTGAGGGCCAACGGATGTCTATTACCCTTCTTGTGCCAGATGCTAAGATTCTAGTTACATAGCCTTGGCTACTGATTGGGCACTGATGGGTAAGAAGGCTGGCACTAAAACATTGTATTGGTACTGATAATGTTGCCACTAGCAGGGAGTCCAGAAAAGACAACATCACAGTCTATGCAGCAGCAGTCACTAACACTAGTAGGGCACCATGTGGCCAGACCGAGGGGACATCAAGACCGGGGGACCTCACAGGAGCCGCATGAACCCAAGGCAGCCAAAGAGGAACAGCTGAAGTACCGCCTCTACACCAGGCACTTAGAAAGAGTAGGTAGGAGCACAGAAAAGTCCACGGTCGACAACAGGATAAAAAAAACAGGATGAGCAGGCTGGAGAGCTGAATACATATAGTAATGCTGGGTACACACTAGACAATGTGTGTACCCAGATGACATAGTGGGTACACACTGGCTGAAGGCACCAGATATGTCGCCGTTCGGGAGGCATATGGTCTAGTAGTGCGTACCCAGCTTAAGTTTTAGGGGACTATTACTAAGGAGGGCAGTTTGTGCAGTGTGTACAACGGGCAATATATTGTTACATCGCATCATTGTATCGCTGTGTTGCACCGTCTTACAGTGTGTTCCCAGCTTAACTCAACTGCCATAAAGTCCTTCACAGAGTCTGTCTGCACATGGCCATTAATATGATTGTATATATAAAATAACAGAGGTAGTGAAGTGGGTCCTCCAATCAGGCTAGCAGTGCCACAGTTCATGGCATAGGCAATTTCCGTAGCCAGTGACACATGCACTTCTGTCAATGACATAAATTCTAAGTCACTTGCAAAATCTTTGAAGGAAGTCTTTACGCTTCACACTTTCCTAGATTAGCAAGAAGGTCTCAGAACTTCCTACTGAAACTTCAGCAGAGGGACTGTCGGTTGTGGAAAGCCAGCAGTGCTCACCTTAGCCTGAACTGCTTCCCTGGCATAAGACTAAGGGGCCTATTCAGCAACACCAAAATAACGGTTTTAAGGACATTTTCCTTATTTACCGTATGTTCAGTATTCATTAACACAGGAGATATCACTGATATCTCCTTGTTAAGTCCATCTGCGTTAATTTCCGCACTTCCCATACTTTAGTATGGGGATGTAGAAATCAGGCTATTCGTCAAATTCCAAAAATGATGTTGCTAAGGCTACCTGTGAAGCTGACTACTGAATCACAATATGAGAATGCAGCTGCCGTGCGTCCACCACCTCAGTTGTTTCCCGTATCCTAGGCTTTCCTGTGCTTGGTGGATGGCAAACACATTGTCACCACAGGAAAAAAATAAATTGTCCCACTCCTCCGGTCGACCTGCCTCCTTCTCCCTCTTCATTACAGCCTGCGGCTACCAGTGTACTATAATGAGTCAGTCTTCATAGCGACGGGCCCTGGTGCTATGCATCGGCTGTACCGCCACTAGCTCCGCCGGCCAGAGCCCATTTTAGTTGCTGTCCCCAGACCCACTGCTCTGGTGCCCAAAACCTCCGCTGGCACATTTGCCTATGTTGCCTATGCCTAGGGCTGGCTCTGTGAGTATAAGTGCTTGATCTGAGAAATACCTGGGAGGTTCAACACTGCATTTCATAGTTCTTCAAGTGCAACAAAGAGCAGAGTGTGATGAAGCTATACCTGGAGGTAGTGTGACCACAACTGTGCATATACCACCAGACAAACCCACAAGAGTGTCAGCACCTAAGTCAAGTGGTGATACTATTGTAACTATATGCTCTAAAGAGTAATGATGGATGATGTAGTGCAGCATAGTGGCACAGTTGTCAGCACTGCTGTTTTACAGCTATTGAATCATGAGTTCAATTCCCGACCAGTGCCCTTTATGTGCAGAGTTTGTATGTTTTCTTTTTGTTTGCATATGTTACCAACTAATTTGTTTAATCCAAGTTAGATGGCCTGGCACCCATTAAGTTCTTGACTGGTAATTGTACACCACTAGACCAATCAGTACACCTGCAATGGAGTCATGAATTCAATTATTGACCAGTGTCCTATTTGTGTGGAGTTGGATATTTTCATTTTAATTGAGTTCATGCTAGTGAGATGGCCTGGCACCCATTCAGTTCATCACTGGTAACTGCACACATCTTTAGATCAATCATTATACCTGCATGCGTGATTGCTAAAGCCATACTTGCCTACTCTACCGGAAAAACTAGAATAACTCCTGAATTTGATGGCAGTCCCCCGGACCCACAGAAATGTAGGCAGCCTTCCCACTTCCTGGCGAAGTGGTCACTACGGAATGATAATGCTTCAAATCGCAGGTACACAGGAGGGGAGGGGGCAATATGACGTGTTTCTATGAAAATCGTGTCATATTGGCCAAGCCTCTTCTCTAATGACCTGTGATTCGAGGCATTCACCGCAAGGGGGCAGGGTCTAGCAATGCGTAGCACCATGCCCCAGCTCAACTTCCAGTCAGCTGCATCTTTCCTCTGAGCTTCTCCCAGAGGGGATAGTTAAAAAGTAGGTAAGTATGGCTAAAGTTTGATTTACATGAGCCTCAGGTGGAAGAGACAGAGCTGCTGCTGGGAGGTTGACCCTAGGAGCCAGAAGTTAAGGATAACACTCTACTACCATTCCCCAACAAACATGGGTTACACTTCAAGCACACTCTTTAGCTGGAACTGGTTGTGTTCTGTTGCCAGCTTTATCTACAAAGATTATAAAATGACTGGAAAAGGGAAATTGATTCAGCACTGAGTTGTGGCAAATTGCTGATTCATTGGAATAAATAGTGAAAATCACATCACAAGTTGATTAGAGGACAAATCTTTGCAAATTATATCACCGTTAATGTGGGTGAATTTATACATCGCCACAAAACACATGACGCAACATGTAACTGAATGACTGACATCTATGAATCTTCTGGAAATAACTGGATCAATCTGTAACACTAATCATAATCAAAGTCATGTCGTTTTCATTATCACTTGCTGCAGTATAGGAGCTCAGTGTTCTAAACACTAATAATGTTTTAATTTTCCTTCCGTACAATGGTATAAAATAAAAACACCACATGGATGAGACCATGACGTTTACAGTACACTAACTTTAACTATGATTTGAAATCGTGAAACTATTTAAGCAGAGTTACGTAAACTGAAAAACAAATTATTTCCTCTTGTTTAATAAGCAGAGCTTTTTACTCCATGCACGGTCTGACCTTTCTACAGGAAAATAACATTCATAACTGAAAACTATATATAGCTGATTCAGGCTGGAGCAGATAAAGATTTAGGCCATATGAAATAAGAAAACACCATGTGGGAGGAAAGCAGAATACTCCAGTCATGAAATTTTGCTTCTGCTCTAAGCTGTTGTAAAATTCACTGAAATGCTTAATGACTTTAATACAACGAGAGCATTAAAATGCAGACATTGGAGTCTAGACAGATATTAAGAACATGAAATAAATAAAAACAAACCTCGTCACACAGCCTGAAAGAAAGAACTAGTCATAACAGTCCCAGTTACCATTACTGATGACCACATTTGGAGTACAATGTGATTATGATTGTCAGTCAGGTTCAATTTATGAGGCAGTTTTCTTAAAGGCCAGATTTCATGGCAGGTTTGACATCACTTATATTGCCAGTGATTTTATCCTCCAAAAACTCAAATCACTGTCAATGTGAAGCGATTTCAAACCCCTGAATTATAAAACCAATCACATGTGGGTTATTATGGGAAACAAACACCGTTCAAAATGGGGGGGAGGGGGGAACAGTGCCTATAGAAACTTATCATACCCTGTTAAAATACTTACCTTTAAGAATATTCATGCTTGAGTCCTGATGGCTAAATCAAATCAACTGAGGTACTAATTATGTCACCTGTGGGAAAGCATGACTGTAATGGCGGAGTTTGGGAACTTCTGAATTAAGAAACCTTTCTGCAATATTACCTACTAATGTATGCTTCTACCACATGTATGTTCCAGGTGGATTCTGAATTTGAATATTACAAATATTTAGTGTTCACGACCAGTGCCAGAGGACGGCAGGGTGCCTGGCATAAAAACGGGCACCAGGGCGCATGCCGGAAGCCCGCAAAGGGGCGTGGTCACTCGAAATGGGAGCAGGTCCTTTCCGTCACTGCAGGGTGTGTGCCTAGCACTCACGGAGATGCTGGGCAGCTCCAAAGCTCTCCCTGAAGAGTGAAAAGATGCATCTATTCACTCGACGGTGATTGGTTCACCGTAATTTTTCCCACCCGCGTGACACTGCGGCCTGTGGGTGGGGACAACATCCAGCCGGCTGTTTCAGCAGGGAATTGCCATAAGGGCAGGGCGCATTTTAGCATTTCAAAATCGGGCAGGGCGTGTCGCCTCGCTAAAAGTGCGTAACGGGAATGTTAAGTATTGAATGTCACATAAAACAATTGGTATAAGGGTCTTGATATCACTAAACCTTGTCACTGCTAAGTCGGTTAAGGCTTTTCTGATTGCCTTTGTTATTTGAAGATAGTTTATCCAATGAATAGTTATGTTATAAAGGGACACTGAAGATAAAGGGTGTATCTGTGGAAAAATGTAAGGCCACTTTCATTTAGTGAAATAACCATATAGGGGTGCTCTTTATGTCCACACATCAGTCCCTGCCCCAGTGGAGCTTACAATCTATATTCCATACGACATGTATAGACACACACTTGTATACTAAGGTTACTTTTTTGTCAGGATGCAATCTACCTACCAGTATGTTTTTGGATTGTGGGAGAAAACGAGAGCAACTGGTAGAAACGTACGCAAAGGAGAGCATACAAACCACACACAGATAGGGCCTTAGTGGATTTCAAACCCAGTTAGAAGCAGAATTCTGTGTCCCTGTGTCATTTTTTTTATCTCCAAGTCTAACATGTCCTGAAATTGCAATTATTAGAGAAGCCCAGTCATTCATCAAATACCAGCTGCTAGATTATGGCCCTCATTCAGAGCCGTTCGCTATTTGCGGTCGTTCGTTTAAAAACAAGGGGTGGCTATTCAAATGATCCGTACGCACATTGCAGTCTGTTCACACCTCTAAGTCTGAACGAACGAGCAAAACATACGCTCGTTTATTTGTTAAAAACGCCCCCTGGCCGCTCGCACCATACGTCATGTCCGCTATTTATTAGATTAATCGAGTACATCGACCAGCGTATGAACTGCTCGCTATTCTTGTGGTTGGTGTTTGCTACCACAAATTTGCGAGCAGTTCTGGCTATAAAATAACCCAGTGACGTGGACAATGACGCTGCTGTTTTAAATATACACACCCATAAAACGCCCGTTTTGACCTTTAAGCACGCCTGCGTTCGGATCTCCACTCCCCATTTTCAAGCACCTTCCCCTGTTACCACCCACATACGTCTCATTCTGTCACTCAAAATAGCAGGCACTCGCAATATAGCGTACAAACGATTTTCGGCCGCACTGACTAGTTCGCGCATGCGTACTAAAAACCGTACGCATGCGCAGATGTGCAAACATCGCTCGGAACGAGCGTACTGCCGCTAACGAGCGGCTCTGAATGAGGGCCTATATTCACAAGGGACATGTAGAAACAACTTTGCGACTTGTATGCATTATCGATACTTTACAATGTAAGAGACCAAACTCGGTGCTTCCGCCAAGTATGGACTTGGAATATTGGCAATCAGACAGACTAGATTTAGAGGTTTAGAACTTTACTTGACACTACTGCGTATTATCAGCTTCCATAGGGAACCTGGGCCAGAGTACCATAAATGTCATAACCCAGCTGCAACCTTCTAAAGTATGTTATTGCGAGTGTGTGCACTTTTGCAGACAGATCTCTAAATGTATTCATGCTGTGAGGGGCTGCTCTGATCCTTATTGATGTGAAGGTCAGCCTACTTGGTATCATATGCTGTGGCTGAGTAATGGCATACATCCAGTGTTCCCACCAGCATCCAGTGGCTCAAACGTCTCAAAGACTTATTCCCATATAAAAAGTTAATTTACCTACTGTACATTGTGACCATCATGAAAAGTTTTGGCAAGCCTGGTTAGCGACTGCAGAAACTGCTGAACCCCCTCTATTTTACCGCGTCAGGCACTTTTTATTTTCTTGCAGCAGTAACGTTTGCCATACCTAGGATGCTTTCACATCTGGAAACCTTACTACTACAGGAATTTTTATTGCATATTTGTGTTCATGTCTAAGCCTTACTTCATTTTTTCCAAAGACATACCTGATCTATGGCTAGCAACATGGTGCAACACAGCGTTTGGTTCTAAACAAGAATAACAACAGTCCATCCATTCTCACCCATGCTTTGCATTTATCTGTGTTTGTTACTGTTCAAAGGGTTATTACTACTCACATATTGTTTTCTTACTACATTATTGTTTTCTATATATGCTGGGTACAGTATATTCCCCACATCATTGTCTTTGTCCTCATATTTGTAATTATTTGGACTACTATCCCTATTACAAATGTCTTCTTCAGAATTAGTTATAGTGCCAAAATACCCATTATTATTTTTCATTATCTTCATCATCATTGTTGTTATAAAGGTTTTCACACTATATGTTGCTGCCTCATCTTTTATCATTTGTGGTTCTATTCGTTATCTCTTAATTTCTACTTACTTTTGTAGAAATTAACAATGTCACCTACTTTTTTAGAAATGACCATACATTACAAAAGTAATGCAGGAGATATCACGCATACAGTATCTCCCGCTTACCTTTGTAGTCTCGATCCGGCCTGCTCTCTCCATACACTAGTATGGGGACCTAAATTCATCAAGCTCCGAAAATACAACATGTTGGGAGCTTGATAGAGGGAACCTTTGCCATCTTCAGATGGTGCTGATTCCCTGACCCCACTCCCAATGGGAAGGAGTCCAGGGTTGCGAAAAGGGATCATTTCCCATCCCTATGGCCCTCTTCAAATCCTTGCATCCGAAATTGGACACTAGGGTTGTATATTTACTATAATGTTGGTTTTCAAAAGTGGAGTTGTTGGGTATCATTTATCTAGCATCTTCTAGATAAGATAATAGCTAGAATCTGACTGGCTGCTATGGGCAACAACTCCACTTCTTAAAACCTGCACTTTAATAAATATACCCCTAGGTGTGCATGTGTGAACCCAAATTCATGCTTGCGCACTAACACTGCTGAGTTAGACTCAACAGTGCTACGTTTCACAGCTACTGTCTTAGCAATGTTTGCTCTGGTGCTTTTGTTCCCGCCACAGCTACATGGTCCCCGATAATGAATAAACCCCTAAGAGAGTAAGTTTTTGTTTAGAGGTCACATTTATGAGGCTTTAGTTTTTCCATTGTATCCATGTTGCCTGTTTTAGGCCTATGCGTTTCATTGTGTACGTCTTTCAGTTAGGATGTCACCATCTTTAAACACATTCCGCAGCTAGTGATGAAGAGTGTGACTTTTGATATGGTATTGCTATACATCTTAATTATACAAAGAGAGATAACTGTTTCACTTCATACTAGAGTGCATCACCTGCAATCTTAAAAACACTTGTCCCAGTAAAGTATTGTCATTGTGAACCTGCTAATTCACCAAATAATTATTGAAATCAAGTGGTTTTTGGCAAAATAAATGTTCTACTTAATTGGGGTGCATTAAAATGCCTATAAGTATATATTTGTATCATATAAATACACTTTTAAAAAAACATCAAAATATGCCTCTAAAACCACATGCAATCTTAAAAACACCTGTCCCAGTAAAGTATTGTCATCGTGAACCTGCCAATTCACCAGTAGTACTGGTTTCCTTATTGTGTGTTAATGTCATATGTTGTCATCATTGATGGTCCCTATTGAATGCTATTGTTCAGTTAATCTTAACTTGCATTGAAATGGTTTCATTTCCATTTTGTTATTCCATTTCATGTTTTCATTGACCTCAAGCACTACATTCTTACCAGAGCTTGAACCATTTTAATAAACATGCCAAGTGGTTTATCCATTTTCCTTGTGTAATTGTGAATCATCACTGGTCATTTATAGGAAGTAAGACAGCAGTTTCCCAGTCAGCACATATGGAACTCACCAAGGTCAGCAAACCCCAAAGAGAGAATATGATTTTGATGTAGACACTCAGTTCCTCTAATCATGATCTTCACTAGTCCTGCCCCCTACTGTTCAGTGAAGCGCCTGGCGATAGATTTATAGCAATGTATTTGATTTATATGATTGCAATATCAGTATGGATACATATCCCATACTTTATTCTTCTAATGACTGCAACTGTAACATTATACTGTTTGCATGGTAGAAGTGAGTATGAATGTGGTGAACTTGGTTGTTGGGTCAGACCCCAGGTTTTTAGAGAACTTATCAAAATTTGGATTATATTAAATCAATTAAATCATGTTTAGGTGTATTTATATACAGTAAGCCATGCCAGTTCCTCTGAAGTGAGAATTATATTTGGAACTAGGTTAGATGGGTGGCAGATGGAGAATTTGCTATAAAGCAGATGTTTTAGGTAAGATTTGCAGATGGTAAAAGTGAGTGTTCCGTGTCTACACTTACTCATGCTGCGGTGTATATACAGGAAGATATCACAACTGTTATGACTCTTCTCTTGTTTCAGTATAATTTTAAGACAGCAGATGAGAAGCAGTTCTTTGTTACAGTAATGGAGACTAAAATATTCAAAATGATAGAACTATTTTTGCCCTACTGTCCCCAGAGAATAATTACAATATACATGTGCGTATATTTTATACAGATAGTTCCCGAAAGAACTGACATTTTGGCTGGATTTAGGGCTTGGCCCTATTTATGAAGCCTCTCAACTACCAGTAGCCATCACTGAAACTTTCATATGGTACAGTATTTTCCTCATACTAATTGATTATTCAAAACAAAGCATTTTTCTTATTAAAAGTACATTAAATTATCTTTTGATATTCTTTTTTTTTTTTTTTTTAATGGAATTTACACCCATAAAAAGACCCAAAAATATTAAAGGAAAAATGGTCATATTCACAAATATGGCCCTTACAACCCCATTATGGCATCAAATATCAGATTACCAAATCTAAAATTACTGGAACAAGATTGCTCTGGTGTGGGACAGCTGAAAAACAGTTGTCCCCACGATCCTTGCAGTAATGCCACTAGTAGCAGTATAACTTTACATAGTTGGTTTTGACCCAGTAGTGTTAGAAGGGAATTCAATTAGCAGCAATACTGAGATAACTGATCGCATGTTAAGTTATCATACCCTTTGCGGGTTTTTACTGCTTATCGAGCCTCTGTGTGTCTGAGTTTTTCGCGCAATCCTATTACAAAAGTCACAATACGGTATTCACGTTATAATTTTTCATGTATTTTGCCATGATAAGTATAGGTGACAATGGGGAAATCTGCCTGTGCCCCCAAAAAACCCAAACTGATATAGGATAACAATATAAGGGGCATATGTATCAAAGCTTGATGTGAGATAAAATTGTGAAATATATATCACCAACCAATCAGCTCCAATCTATGATTTCTTAAACACAGCCTGCAAAATGTAAGTTAGAAGCTGATTGGTTGGTGATATATATCTCACAATTTTATCTCACATCAAGCTTTGATACATATGCAGCAAAAAGTGTACTAGTGGCCAAAATAAAAGCATTTATTGCACTTAAAATGTGTCAAATGGCTGTTATGTGCATGTTTCTAAAACAGTGAAATAATGATATAGCAAGTGTTTTTTTGGCAATAAATGTTCTACTTAAATTGGGGGTGCATGATAATGCCTATAAGTATATATTTGTGTCATTTAAAGAAACTTTTTTAAAACCATCAAAACATGCCTCTAAATCCTACCTGCAATCTTAAATAATGGGTGCAAGGTGTGCGGTGCACACAGGCCCCTGCACCCATAGTTAATAATATACTTACCTCTCCGCAGATTACAATATGCTGCTCCACAGCGCTGGACCGGCGCTTCAGAGCAGCAATAACTCACTGGGAAAATGGCGGGGGGCCATTCTCCCAGTGATCTGCGTATACGCAGAAATGATGTCCCCGGGAAGACAGGCACGAACGCCCTTTTCTCGGAGACCTGCGCATGCACAGTAGATTCTGGCATGAAGCCAGAATCTACAGCGCTCAGTGCGCTGACAGAGAGGAGGGGGCACAAACAGAGGCTGCACGCAGACCCCCTCCTCTCTTAAAACGCCCCTGTATTGAGAATTTAAACCACCAAAAAATTGCGGCTAATAGAATTGCACGTTAAGTACAAATTTGCACAACACCACAGTTTTTGCAGAAAAATGTCTTATCTCTGCTAATTGAATTCCCCCTAAGTGTGCATTCATGACCTGAGTTCTCGTATGTGCACGGAGTGGGCCGACATGGGCAGAGGGATCCGATTAGATCTCTGTTCCCAACCCAGTGCTCCATCCCATTGGAAGAACTGGGGCTCAGGGAACCAATGCCATATGAAGATGGCAGGCTCTGGGAAGAAACGTCATCTGAAGATGACGTTTGCGGCAGGCTGAATATTGCTGAATATTAGGCAGCCTCATCGGACCCCTAATAATGAATGGGCCTGTTACTAAAAACATTATGAAATTTGCGTTTCTGCATGTGTAGTGGGCCCATTAGTGATGGTGAATAATCCTAAAAGTCTTTTTAGACCTATTTGATAGATAAGCCCAATAGTTATCTTGTCTAACACAAATATCATTAATTCCATATGGTACATTTTAAACCACAAACCCTTCACTGCCATAATATTTAACATTCTACTGTAGGATTAATGAACCAATATTGTTTTTCTAATGCATTAATTTTATCGCAAATGTTAAGTTTTGTACTGAATGAAGCATACATAATACATTATCTCAAGATATTTACAGCTATTAGGTAAGAAAAGCAGAATTACAAATAATAATTTCTATCCAAGTATCATGCTTCAGTGAGCAAACTAATGAAATCGATACATTTTACTTTCAATATTTGTCATTTGATAATATGAAGTAACAACACTATGGGGTAAATATAATAGTCTGTGAGATGCAGACACCATCGACTTCCGGGCAAGCCTGGCCAATATTTTAAAAGTTGCAATAATTTAAAATCAAAACCAGGTTGGTTTTTACCTTTTAAATGATTGCTACTTTAAAACATTGACGGGAAGTTTCCAATGCCTGCATCTCACAAGCTATTACATTTACTATGAGTAAGATATTTAACAGTGTTCCATAAAATATTCACTTTGTTCTGTTTCTTGTATTTATGTGGAGGAATTTGGCCTCAAATGTCCTGCATTGAAATCATCCTCACATTTATTTTTGCTTCCACTTGGAATTTCCAGCCCTTCCACATTATAGCACATAAAGAATTGGCACCATTGTCACACCATGGGGTAGATTGTCACATCATGGGGTAGATTTACTAAAGCTTTAAAAACACACGAGTGGAGGTGTCGTCCATAGCATCCAATCAGAATCTGGCTATTTCCTAGAGAGATGATAGCTATAATCTGATTGGTTGCTATGGGCAACAGCTCCATTTTTTATTTTTACAACAGTTTTTAATAAAACCTGTATGCCTCTCTATGCTGATCTGACGCTCGCATCTCCTTAAGCTTGGAGAGGCGGAATACGGATTGGAAAGGATGGGCATATGCAGACCGAGTACAGTAGCGACATGTTTGCATATTTATGAACTAAGGCAGGCCTACAAGAATGAACAGCTATACCTGTCATTGGTCATATTACTTCAGGGTGCTTAAGTGCTGGTGCAAACACACTGGTGCTGCTGATTGCAGTCACTAGCTAGCCACTCCTCACTGATTGATTGCGGATTCACCTCTGAAGCTTATAGTTGCTTTCCAGCATACATTTTTTGCTACCTTCATTTATCCTTGAGAAGGAATATTATACCTGACATATTTTAGTGTTATCTTTATTTTATCATATACATCAAAGCGACTAGTGACAAAAACAAATGTTGAAAAAGTTTGTTTTAGTCACAATTATACAATGTAATCCCCCTCTAAAGGGACACCAGGTTACTGACTCCAGTGTAATCTCTTTTTACCCACCCTTAAACTCATGTTAAGTGGTGTACCCCCTACTACTATTCCAGTGCCTCCACCCAAGCTAAATTGGAAGGGTTGCTTGGGAAAACCTATTACTTATGAGTAGGATGTACAGTGCACAACAATGCAGTAATATAATTTAAGTTTAACACAATTGTGTTAATACTACCTGTCTTTTATTTTCTTCTAGGCTACTCCATACATATGAACTCCGTGCTCCACCCTCTCCAGGTAAGTAATACATAGACATTATTAGATCAGGTTAACTTTTATATAAGACATGTCAGATATACACATTTGCTTTACATAACTTCGGTATATTCTATCTGTGTCTACAGACAGCAATTACAATTTTACATTAACCATTACCACTAGCTTAACCGTGAATGAGAAGTAATAACCTTAGCAAACCGTCCTAGTGTATAGGCAGTATAGTCCATACAGAATTACATGTAATTACACCAGAGTCCCGGACCTATTCTTTCTCTTGACAATAGAGTTAAAGTAATTTCCCTTGTACTTTAGAATACGTCTCCTTTAGTCACTCCTGTACGATGGTTATGCTAATAGAAGTCCTTCATACTCTCTTAGTAGATATATATATATATATATATATATATAGATCCCTTGCAATGACATTACTGAAAAAGCCTGAGAGTAAAGCTGTGTTCCTATTATATTCAGATGCTTTGTTCCCAAGGTTAGCCGTGTTTCCTAAATATATTGCAAATCTCTTAGTAGCAGCGATGTAGCATGCAGTACTAACATATTCCCTCTGGCAGAATAGCTACTGTTGCATTCCTCTGTAAGTTACATGAGCCAAAGTGCATTCTAAGCTCCATTAACTGTTGCCTGTTATTCAGACCAATAATGTCATGAGAGACTAAATTGATCCTAAAGGCTCTCCCTACTGCATATCCTCTGACACTGTGGTTGTAAAATTAGCACATACTGTAAACTCCCCCAATCATCTAACCACCTCTGCATTGACCTATCATACATGGTTATGTGCAGCAGTATCTCCATGTGCCTGCGAAGTCCTTATCACCTTGCAAAACATCCTGTCAGCTGGAGTGGGTTGATACATGCAGGTGTAATATATATGTAAATATGGTTGAACCTATGATGGAGTGATGGAGTATAGGTACTCACTCCCGGACACAGCACTACTGCTGCTGCCCTGTTACTATAATTGTCCCTCCACTCAGGTGCTCATATTGGGTGAGGATGGATTTCTTGCATTGCTCACCACTGAAGGAGCTGGGCGAGTCGGCTGCCTGTCACAGAGCCAGTGCTCCAGAAATGCTATCGCAGCTTCCTCTGATTCAGCCGCTTACACTTATAGCTTTGCAATTCTGTCCACTACTGAATCAGGCCCAGTGTTTGCTGCTTTATTGGAAACAGGCAAACAGCATATAACAACAGTGTAACTTTATGAACAGAACAAATACATAGAATAAACAGGAAGTAAGCAAGTTCGGGTGTCTACGTCCACCATATATTATAAAAAATAGTACTGCAAACACCATAATCCTCTCTTCAACTATTACTTCTCAACTTAATTATTTACAAAACATCAATGATAACTATAATGACAAGTTCATTCCTTGCTGAGCATTCCGTACTCTGGGCCTGATGTAGCAGCAATCGCAAATGCAACTACGTATGCAGATCGAGTGATTGTTAGCAATTGCACATGCGTATAAGCCGCACTTCGCATGCGCTGCGATTACGTGCACACAGAGGAATCCATCGCAGAGTGAGTGACAGGCTGTGAGCGTTTGGTGGTGGTGATGGGTATGTGGTCGGAAAAACGCAGGCATGCCTGTCCGTTTGAATGCCATTGCTTGGGCATATATAAATTAGCCACTGGGATTGCACACGCAGCTTGAGAGCCCACTGTTTGCATGCAGACTTCCAGTGTCTGCAGCAGGTCAGACATGATGTAAATGCTGCGTGAGTGGTCCATGTGTGCCGATGGTACTGATGTTTATGCAGAAGAGAGACAGTGGACAGATATGAAAAAGCAGCAGTGGGCATCTTTATGCCAGCTGAGCTTTGGCAAATATTAGCATATTTTCACAGCTGCCTTCCGTGCAAAACCGCAGCTGCGATGGCATTGGCTGAATCAGGCCTGCTGTCTGAATAACTTTGTGAAAACCCTCATCTTCTGGTAGATGTTCTGAGGGGTCCTTGTTAGATTCTGGATGTTGAAGCTCTATTAATATTTCTACTTCTGCAGAAGAGTCTACACAGTCCAGAACTACTTTGGGTAAAGCCTCAAATTAATTATCTGGGTCATTCAGCTAAGAAGACTTATTTAAAGGAGGCATTAGTAAGGTGATGTCCTCCATAATAGGAAGGTTAGGGTTCATGCTGAACTCAACTAACCCACTGAACTCAATGATCTGATGAACATGATATAACCACAATTCTTTCACCTGAACTTCGTACATCAAGGGTCCAGTTTTAGAGATCACCATGTCTGCTTGCTTTTTATCTGCTGTGAGATCACGAACAAGCATATCCTGGCCAACAGCAAAATCTCGCATGGGTCATTGATAGACCTGATCGAACGGTTTAACCTGTACCTCTTGCCTTGCATCCAGCTTCACTAAGTCCCACTGAGCGCTCAAGTTCCTCTGTAGAAACAACATGGCTTATGATTGCCAGTAGTGGAATGTACTGAGTCTCAGTAGATAAACAGAAATTATCGAGTTTTGTGCTGAATCGGCACCGGTCCTTTACTCATGGCCTTGATAGCTCTCTTAAAGGTCTGTTTGTATTTAAGGTCTGCACATATCTCTCAGCCAGGTCATTGGAGGCTGGATGGTGAGGAGAAAAATTAAAATGTTTAATTCCATTTCCTTTTGTGAATCTCTGGAATTAAGCTGACATAAATTGCAGACCATTGTCATAACAAATCTGTTCTGGCAGTCTGTTTCTGGCAAAGATAGTCCTAAAAACAGATAGTTTTCTCTAATGTGGTGGATTTAATTTTGATCACCTCAGGCCATTTGGAGCAGGTGTCAGCTGCAATAAAAAACATAGGGCCTTAATCATAACAGACCGCTATTGCGATCGCAGCTGCGATTTCGCACAGAAGTCTAATGTTTGCAACCGCAATGTCATCGCAGCCCAACATAAGGACGCCCACTTCCCCTTACTCACATCCATAATACCTTGCAAGTCTCCAAACTCATCGGTAACATCGGGTACCATTGGAGCCACACACACAATTACAACAGGTCTGACCTTACTCAGAATTTGCTAACCTCATCGCATGCAGTGAAAGCTCAAGCTGCATATGCCATCGCAGTGGCTAATTTATGCACACCCTTGTAACGGCGTTCAAACACACTGACCTGCCTGCGTTTCCCCGACCACCCCCTGTCCCAAATGGTCACTTCCTGTCAATCACTCTGCGATGGGTCTGCATGGTTACTGCAATTGCAGTGCAATCACAGTGGAGCCTTAGTGCACGCGCACTGCGATGCATGCGCAGTACGCAACAATCGGCCATCTGCATGCGTAATCGCATTTAGCAATCCTTGCTGAATCAGGCCCATAGAGTGAAAGAATGGTCTAATAAAGTCAATGTACACCCTCTGCTATGGGAGGGATGGCCATTGTCATGGGTTTAATGGTGCCACTGGAGGAGAATTTTGCACCTTCATGCAGCCTGGACACTATTTTGTTAAATAATTTCACTATCAATTCCTGGACACCACACAATTTTGTCTCATCAAATTCTTCATTTTAACAGTTCCCAAGTGGCTGTCATGCAATTTATGGAAGATTTTGGTTGGGTGTTTGTGTGCTATCAAGACCCTAATCTATACATTGAGATTTCCTGGCAGAAAATCTGTGATAAATTTCAAAACTTGCCTTTGAGAGCCAAGTCATAATTTTTGGATAAAACCGGATCTTATCTTGTTTCTTGATGAATACTTTGTTGGTCACTGTCAGCTGGCCAGTTACGCACACAAAAAAAAGTACCACTGTTGCAGACGAGTGACTGTAATGGCAGTTACTCCTTTTCTAGGATTGAAAATGGAGACTAGCAGTTGGGAGTCAGTCACCAGGGTGAATCTCTATTCATAAACCTATTACGCTGCCTAAACCTAACACTCCCCGCTCCCCCCCGACCGCGTGCGGCTAACAGCTAAGACGCCCTAGATTCACCTGTTCGGGATGGCGTCCTTCTGGATTCTAGTGTCGGGATTAAGATAGGCGTTGGTATTTCGATGCCTATTTTAAATCCCATGTTGGGCTTCCCCCGCCGGGAATTAGACCAGCGGCATCTGCTAGCTACATCCTGTTTGTCCCGCACTGACTATTTGCGATTTCCTTCCTTGGTGAGATTTTGGCTCCTACAAATAATTTTAAATACACTGATTTTTCACACAAAAGATCAATCTACTGCTGCTCCTCTTTGTTAGTCCCTACATTGGTTACCTGTATTTTACCGAACTCAATATAAAATACTTTTACTAACATACAAGGACATCAACCTAATTGCACCTCTTCACATGTCTCAAAATATCTCCACATTGACCCTTCCACTGTGTTTAAGATCTGTGGGCCTGATTCAGAGCCGCTTGTAAGCGGCCGCTCGTTCCCTCCGAGCGATGTTCGCACATCTGCGCATGCGTATGGGTCGTAATGCGCATGCGCCAACCAGTCAGTGCGGTCGGAAATTGTGTGTTCGCAAAATAGCGAGTGCCTGCTAATTTGAGTGACAGGATGAGGCGTTTGTGGGTGGTAACAGGGGAAGGTGCTTGAAAACGGGGAGTGGAGATCCGAACGCAGGCGTGCCAAACGGTCAAAACGGGCGTTTAATGGGAGTGCATAATTAACAAAGCAGCGTCATCGGCCACGTCACTTGGTTGTCTCTTAGCCTGAACTGTTCGCATGATTGCAGTAGGAAAATCCAACCACAAGCACTGCGAGCAGTTCAGACGCCTTTTGATGTACTCGATTAATCTAATAAATAGCGGAGATGACGTATGATGCGAACGGCCAGGGGGCGTCTTTACAAAATAGCGAGCGCATATTTCGTTCGGTTGCTCAGACATAGAGGCGTCAACAGACCGCAAAGAGCGAGCGCTCTATTTAAATATCCGGCCCCTTTTTCTGAACGAGCGAGCGCAAATAGCGTCCGTCTCTGAATCAGGCCCTGTGTCTGTTCAACACTCATTACCTGTTACAGCATTTTCTCTGATAGCACCCACTCTGTGGAATGCCCCCTCACACAAGACCCTCGTCTAGCCTCCAAACCTTTAATGATCCCAGAAAACTCACCTCTTCAGGCAAACTTTTCTTATTTCTGAACTACTTACTGTATTCTGTTCTACCCGATTAGCACCCCTCTAGATCATATAGCATCAGGCATTTCTTAACCTTGTAATATGACTGGACCAATATGTACAGTAATATGTGACTTAGGAGGAGATGTATTAAACCTTCTTAAGAAGACAAGTGGAGAAGTTTACTAGGTAAATTATAGATATCTGATTGGTTGCTATGGATAACTTCTTCACTTGTCCCCTTTAGTAGGTTTGAAACATATTCCCATAATGTATCAAATTCCTATTGTCGTTTAGATTGTAAACCTGCCAGAAGGGCCCTCTGACCTGTTAATACTGAGTCTCAGGGGTAAATTTACTAAAGTGAGAGATTTTTAGAAGTGGAGATGTTGCCCATAGCAACCAATCAGATTCTAGTTATTATCTACTAGTAGGTTCTAGTTAAATGTTAAGTAGAATCTCATTGGTTGCTATGGGCAACATATCCACTTATAAAAACTCTCACTTTAGTAAATATACCCCTCAGTGTTCATTCCCAATTGTAAAATGTTACAGAATATGCTGTCACTATAAAATGAAATAAATCATAAATAAATAGATGAATTGGATTGAAAATTAGATGTTACAGTATTAGTTCGGAGTATTGGTGTTGGTGTTTGGTATTTCCAGGAATAAAAAAATCACCTATTTTGTACAGTTCTCCTTTGGTGGTATGAATATATGTATTGCTTCTCTGTACGATTCTAATTCTTCTTAACATATGAAATGCTAGAACTTTGCTCACCTAGGTGTTATTGCACTACTAAAATCTCAAAAGGAAAAAGGTTAATAGAATAGTGTATACATTTTTTTCTGAAAAATATAATACAATATTTTCACTTCACCTGATTTTGTTTTTATAAACTCTGAAGTATTATGAATTAAGTACATTTTAAACTTGAATTATTTCCCTTTCCTTTATTTCCATTTGGGGCACTTATTTAAATCTGAATATTAATGGAATAAAATGTATTAATGGTAACTGATGGCAGGGGAGGAGTGTTGTTACATAGATCATAGAAGTATTTGATGACTAGAAATAGCCATAATGGTTTACAGTATGAGTATGGGCGTAACTACCATAGGTGCATGGAGTACAGCTGCTATGGGGCCCCAAGCTTAGAGGGGCCATCTTCTTTGTCAAAGTGCTATATAATACGGTCACTTACAAACTTTTGCTATGGGGCCTTTAAATACCCAGACCTGATCTAAGCTACAAGCCATTTCTTGCTGATGTCTGCATGCATTGTGATGTCAAAATGCAGGTCACAGCCCTATATAAAGGATGCCCAGATACTGGCAGCCATTTTGTGGTGACATTTTATCCTGCATTGATACTCTCCGTGTAGTTCCTGCTTTATTTTAGTGACTTTGGATAATGACTACTGATAAGGATTTTGGATTTCATCTTCCAATAAAGTCCTGAACGGTAACAAAAGAAAAATAATCTGAATAATATATTCAGGTAAGAACTATATAACAAATTTTGGTCTGTCACCTTTACCCCGTTTTATCTGCAGTTTTTAGTTTAGAAACAATGGATAAAGCAAATTATTAATCTGATATGACACTGCATGATTTGAGATGGGTACGCACTTGTTTAATCCTCCAGGGATCCAACTCCAGACCAAACTGTTTACGCAATCCTACTGGAGACCTGGACACAGATTCAACACCCAATATATGCCTATGCAGCTGTCCAATTTTGCAGCAGATCTCAGATCTGCATTTGCTAAAACATTCTGCTAAAAGTATTGTGTCACCATACACAGTCTTCCAATCTTTGGCAGACCAGCTGCCACTTACATGCAAGGACATAGCTACAGTAGGTGCAGGAAGTGCGGCTTCTATACTCTGGGGCCAGGCCCTCTCCCTTACACTGCCATCTCCTAAGCCCTGGCTTTTCTATTCTCACCAGAGTGCTGCTTCAGGGTATCAGCTGTCACTGACATGGCCGGCTCTGCCTCCATTTATTCTCACTAACTACTTTATTAGTGAATCATAGCCCTCTTATATACACGTTATATCATAAACAATTGGAATTAGGGAGACTATGTAATTTTAAAAAATCTTAACATTTTTGGTTTATAATACTATATGCTAATAAAAATTCCTTTAATCCTGTATTACAGCTAAGTAGGCAGTTAGAGCAAATATTACATCATTTACAATCAAAATGGATAACCTGCAAAATAATTTGCACTGGGGGGGAAATTTTGCTATGGGGCCTCCATAGGTCTTGCTACACCAGAGTATGAGTGACGCTTTCCTTAAAAATAAACAGGTTTTCCCATTTGAACACTGAAGTGACGAAATCAGACCTTACTCATTATTAGCAATGACATCAGAGCTATTTATACAGGTATTATAAACAGGTTTACATGCACATTTTAGCATCCCTTGTGTATTATGCATTCTTTTTTTATTTGTATTTATTATTTTCTCTCATTTGCCTCTTTTTTTCAGTGTAAGTTATGGTCACTGGAATGTCCAGATCAAAGTAGGATAGTGATTAGGAGAGTGATTGAGCTACATGCTACATGAGGATTATATTAATTAAAGTGGGAGACACAGAAGATTAACAACTCTTTGATGAAAATATGGAATACTCTGTTTAACACATGTAAATATATGAAGCAACAGGGCCTAATAACTGAAACTGTCATCAAAGTTTGGTGCAAAACATTGATGAGAGCAAGCCAGCATTCTAGATGACCAAAGCAAGACATTTATGATTACTGTAAATATGAGCACATTTGTTCCTGGTTCATCTTCACACACAGATGCTTATGAAGTGCTGATCTGAGGCATGATTAGGCTTGGAGCAAAAATGAATGATATTAGCCCAGAGCTGTCATAAATAATCATCCTGGAGTCACTTAGGAGCCATTGGAGATGTACACATTAAGACCCACACATAGGGGGCAATTTAATTCTCATACTGAAATTTAGCTGCTGGACTAAGTGTCTGGGAGTTATCGAATTAATTCCTGCTTGAGGATGCACGGTATTAGTTTCTTTAAGCAGATTCTCCCATGCATAGTGCCGGGCGCGATGCATTTAGGAGGTACAATACCAATAATGGCAGCCTAACCTCTGACATGGCCTTTGGTCATTTGTACATAGAACAGGTGAATGCATAAGCTGTATAGTTTTATATTAATCCTTAAACTTATGTCTATGGGCCTGATTCAGAGTTTTACAGTATTGCAAAGTCACAGGGCAGCGGCTGTGCAATACCATACAACTCGTATGCAAATGCAGCAGGAGGCGTCTGGTGCAAATAGACGCCGCTTGACTGCATTACAGATCCTAGTGTTGCGTCCTAAGGCGAAGCCTCGGATCTTATGCGATACTATCGGCATTGTGAGTAAAGTCTGCAGGGGTAGGCAATTATTCTATGGTAGTAGTATCCATCCTTAGATCTTCATGAGAAGAGTGCCAGCGTCCACCTTGACATTGCTAACATATGCTAATGCCACAGGAGGCATCTGAGGACAAAAGACAACCTGGTGGCATTGCAGCTCTGAACGCTCCATCTGAAGACGCATCATTGGATCACCATTACGACCATCGGTCACAAAATCAGCCATCTGATTGAGCCTAAAGCTGGGCATCCACTAAACAATTTTCTGTCAGATATCTGTCCAATCTGCTCACAAACACTGGAAAATAGCCAAAAATAGTTGTTCAGACAAATTGGCTAAAACACACACATTTAACCAATTTGAACCTTTTTTTTTTTTTTTTTAGTGTTTAAAACCATATGATCGACTGTCATTTGCTCCCATACATTACCAGGTTTTCATTCCAACCAGCCAGATTGGACAGATATCTAACAGAAAATTGTATAGTGGATGCCCAGCTTTAGGCTACTCAGATTGCCCATCGCAGCTTCGGTACCGAGGCCAGTAAGTCTGCACCAGAAGAAAACGGTCTTCACTCCCAGAAAACGGTGGAGATGCTCCCCCTTTTCTGAGGTTGGAGACGGCCCTGCCCCCAAATGACCAAAGGCTGTGGCTTGGGGGAACTGTGAAGGATCTTGCAGAGGGTTACCTGCACATGTACAGGTCTCTCACAATCGGAGTAGTAAACAAACTGGATGGTTTGCGTACTACTTTGAATCAGGCTTTATGTTAGGCCATACCTCTAGCTGTTGTATTAATGGGGCTTGTGGCTAAAATGTAATGGCTCATGTCCTCTGCCCCCAAATTCCATTGGAAAACTGGCTCTGGAATCCCTGTTGTGCAGAGGCAAGTTACATAAAGTGCACCAATCATGGTCCCCTAATTACATAACTATTATCCAAACTGCTCCTCAATCTGGAGTATGACTTGACCTTAACACTGACACAATAAAGTATGTGAGCTGCCATATGGCTTATTTGTTCAAGGTAAAATTAAATTTGGCAAAATAGTCAAGAAAAATTGCACAATAGTTTTTGCATTTATTAAGCAATAGAAATAACATCTATTAACCACTTAACTGCCAAAAACTGCTCAGAAATTGTTTTTTTTTTTTTTTTAGAGATGTGCATTTTGGTTATCCAGAAATCCGAATCCACCCGAATTTTCGTGAATCCGGGTAATCCGAGTAACGGTTCTAATCTCCTGAGGAAATCCGGGTAAATCCAGGTTGCGGTTCTGATCTTTTTGCGGTTCGTAATTCGGATTTTAAATCCAAATTTCGGGTTTTGGATTGCATAAATTACGTGATTTTAGCTGTTTTTAAAACTTTTTATCTATTTTTTATTAAAAAAATCCAGATCCAAAACTAAAACCAAAACACTTGAGGGTGGTTTGCAAAACCAAATACTGATCCAAAACCTTGAAGGAGATACGGATCCAAAACCAAAACACGGGGGTCACCGCACATCTCTAGTTTTTTTATGATTAAATTGGGTCAAGAACATCTATTTTAAAACTTATCCCACACAATTGTATTTAAAAAAATATATATTTTATTTAAACACATTACATTAACATTGATTTTTTTTTTCTTTTATCATTGGTCATCCATGTATCGGACCATCACAGTTTGGAATATCGTGGCCATCGTGACTTTGATTTCCACAGTGGCTGCTCCTCAGAGCAGCTGCCATGTATACACTGGTTAAATTACATTTCCCTGGCAGCTGCTACCATTTGCAGCCGCTGGTTGGAGTTCCTACTGTGTTGACCAATCAGAAGTGCTCGGCAGCATTGCAGACAATGGGTGAGGGTGCAGGGATGCAGCGGGACTGGGAGGTTCCTCTGCTAGCGGCGACTGCGGTAAAATTATCTTCCGACAGCCACCCACTGTTCATTTTTGACTGGTCACATCGTTTGCGTCTTCATCAGTTAATGCACTGCATGGTGTAGTCGCAAACAATGCAACCACTCAAGGCAAGTAGTTAAGCAATAGCTTATAACAGATGGGATGCAGTCATATTGCTGACGGCAATATCCTGAAGGTGAACAGGATACCGACGTTGGCAGCTTGAACCGCTGGAATCCTGATGTTTAAGTAACTGTCTCTCTCCCCGGGAAAGGGGGGGTTAGGTTTAGCCACTTACGGGGGAGATTAGGGTTAGGCACCCCCAGGGAGGGTTAGGCTGGGGAAAGGGGGGTTAGGGCTAGGCACCACTGGGAGGAGGTTAGGGTTAGGCATCCCCGGGGAGGGTTGGGCTAGGGGAATGGGGGGTTTGGTGTTAGACACCACTGGGGGTAGGTTAGGGTTAGGCACCCCCCAGTAGGGTTAGGTTTAGGGTGCAGGAAGGGGGTGGTTAGGGTTAGGCACCACTTGGGGGAAGGTTAGCGTTAGGCACCCCCTAGGGAGGTTAGGGTTAGGTGCCACCAAGTGAGAGTTAGGGTTAGGAGGTGGAAGGGGGAGGTTAGGATACTTACCTACCACTGTCGGGATTCTGCACCATGTGGGCTTCCATTGTTGGGATTTCAGCCACCGGCATATCATACCGATTCCTAACAGATACACTTGCCCAGACTGCTTTATTTAGCAAGGAGACTTTAATGCAACTCAAAGTAGTTTGATTTAAAAATATAATGTTTATTATATTGTTGCTTGAAAAAGATGCATTTAGTATATTTCTATGGCAAATTTTGTTTACCCCAGGATTCTTGAAGTCCAGCTCCCAGGGGTCTGTTGCTTACTGTATGTAGGTGTTCTAATCAGACAAATGTTCTAATTGGAAATCAGACAACCTCGAGAGATTGCAGGGTCTGCCAGGCAGTATGTTCACTGGATTAGCAAGAGCTTAGTCATTTGAGGTACTAAGTTTATTGTGAACAGGGGAAGGTGAGAGAAGGTGTTAATGTAACACCTCATCAGAAGAACTGCAAAAGAGTTGGTGTTTATAGTTTACCACTGTGAGTCATAAATCCAGAGTCTTCATTAAATGCACTTTTCTACTTATCAAGAGTTGAATATCCCAACAGTCTCATGCCCACACTGCATCTTCTAAAGCTGTTTAAAATGAAAATAAAGAAGAAGCAGTCAGTCAAAAACAATGGTTAGAAATTATGGTAACTTCGGGCCTGATTCAGACGCTCGCTAGATGCAATCGCTCGCACGATGTGTATGCAAATTGCGTAGCCAGTGCTACCACACATTAGCCCACCCAGTATTTCTTAGAGCGCGATCACATAGTGTATGCAGACACCCACCAGCCTGTCTTAAGATGCCCACTTGTGAACG
The DNA here is from genome assembly GCA_031769625.1 of Taudactylus pleione. NCBI lineage: Eukaryota > Metazoa > Chordata > Amphibia > Anura > Myobatrachidae > Taudactylus > Taudactylus pleione. Next base: position 3,227,971 of record JAUIMM010000370.1, on the reverse strand, counting down.
TCATGTCCAGGAAGTGTATGCAACCATCGGTACATCAGGTAACATCGGGTGCTATCGCAGAGGTTGACCATATCCTGCCACAAGCACTGCGAGCACTTCAGTGTAAAAATAAGCCAGGTTTCGTGTACTATGATGCTGTCTTTTAATTATGCACACCTCTAAAACGTCATTGAGATGCTCAGGTACGCATGTGTTTGCACCTCCACTCCCCCGTTTTTAATGGCCAGACCCAGTTACCACCTACAAATGGCTTCCCCTGTCGCTCACTTTGTTTTGTGTCTATGTGCAGCGACCAAATGCATTGTGAACTTTCGCTAAGGTATGCACATGCGCACTGCAATGCATACGCATGCGCACAATGAATACACACTGCATACTATCGGCAGCAGCGAGAGTATGTATCTTAGCGAGCGTGTCTGAGTCAGGCCCTCTGTTGTTACTACTAGAAATGTGTGGTTCGGTTCTCCAGAAATTCGAATCTCCCTGAATTTTGTGAATCTGGGTAAATATGAGTCGCGGTTCTAATCTTCTGAGGAGATCTGGGTAAATCCGGGTCGTGGTTCTGATCTTTTGCGGTTCGGAATTCGGATTTTAAATCCGAATTTCGGGTATTGGATTGCATAAAGTACATGATTTCAGCTGTTTTTAAAAATTTTTATCTATATTTTATTTTTAAAATATCCAGATCCAAAACCAAAATACTTGAGGGTAGTTTGCAAAACCAAATCCAGATCCAAAACCTTAAAGGAGATACAGATCCAAAACCAAAATCAAAACACGGGGGTCGACGCACATCCCTAGTTACTACTATAATCTTCTTAAACTATCCAAATTCCTTTTTTAAATAATTCTATTAATGGTATCATAACCTAAAACCATGAAGGGAAAAAATTTTTATGCGGAGCAGAAATGGCAATGCTCAAGTCCACATGGCAAGGAATGTCCCTGAAAATTAGGGATGTGTGTGCTCGGATTAGTTCGGAATTTCCCGCCAAGTTTGGATTTTTCCCACCAAAAATCAGGCTCAGAAAGAGGCAAAACGTCATCTTTCATGGACAAACATCATCTTTCATGGACTTTTGTCCAGGAATGATGCTGTTTGTCCTTGAAAGATGAAGTTTTGCCTCTTTCTGAGACCCGATTTTTTTCAGGAAAAATCCCAATTTGGCGGGAAAATCCGAACTAATCCGAGCCCGCATATCACTACTGAAAATGCCCCCTCTCTACTCCTTAATATCCTTATTACAGTCATTTTCCTCTGCAAACTGAAGTCTTATTTCTGCACTGCTCTGTAAACGTAGATATTTCAGTGTGTCCATTCTGTATTTCACCAGGAACAGTGTCAGTCCTCCCCTCTGCCTGTGTAATTGATGCATAAAGCTGAATAAGCCAGAGCAAAATGAAACCACAAGGTTGTTAGAGTGGGGCCCATTTAAATAGGTTGTTAGTGGTTTCCCTTTTATATGTTAATTGGTTTATGAGGTGGTAATCTGTCAACCTATCAAAGGTAATGGGGTGTTTAGGGGATTATATTTGTGATCACTGGCAGTTATTTCTTCCTCTTGCCTGCTGGAAACCCTCCCTCTTTTTTTTTGATGTTGCCATTGTTTTTGTTTTGTTGTTGTGGTGGCTTCAAATCTGCTCTTGCATTTGAGAGTGGCCAGTTTGGTCTCTGGAAAAAAACTCTAGTGTTCTATATTTTACCAGATCTACTGTACATACCCTCTAATAAATACATCTACAGTACTAGTAGATGTATGCTGTGTTGCTTTAATGTGGATGGCAGAAGTTGCATCACTGCCATCCACTTGTTATTCAGGACGTGCCTCTGCAGCCATTGTTCAGCAAGACTGCAGCCAGTAAATACACACTTCTGCAGCCCTCCAGACTCCTGTGGTAATTTGCACATAGACTACTTTACATGGTGTCAGAAGTCTGGCTGAGATGGTTATGTTTAAATTTAAAAAGAACTGTTTGCTCTAGATTTTGCTTGTCAAAAGTTTCACAAGTTCATCTATGGGCGTCCAGTTGAGAAAGGCCGCCAACCCATGATGACAGTTGTCTGCAAACCACTGCATATTGCCTCTGCACAAATTTTCACATTTCATGCTCAAGCTCCAATGGTACCATCTGGATGTGGTATGCAAACAGGGCAAGGATCTCCTTGTCGCTGATGTCTTATCACATGCACACCTTCTGGACTCAGGTGTCACTGATGTTGATGATGTCATGGAGTTTGATGTCTTCTCCAGGTGCATGGAGGATCTCATTGATGCCACACTCAGGGATGACCTCTACCAGCAGTTGTCTTGTGTTCTCCTGCATAGTTGACCTTCTTCATTCAAGGAACTGTCTTGTGACCTGAAGTATTTCTTTGCATTGCACGATGAATTGATCCTCTAAGTGACATCCTCCTGCGTGGCCAGTGTTTAGTTACACTATGCCCTTCAAGGCTTCTATGCTTATTAGGCACACCAGGCACAATTGTCCTCCGGACAGACTATTGGCCTCCAGATCCCTATAAGGTTTGAAAGAGTGGGGATTGTGCAGGGATCATCCAACAGGCCCAGCAGCTATGTGGTGCAATCTGACAATGCCTTGTATGAGTGCAACAGACATCACCTCCTAGGGGAGTGCGAGTCTACACTTCATCTCATCTGACACAATCTGAGGTTGTCAAAACGAACACCCATCATCATGGACATTGAGTCCCCTGGGGTGCAGGACAGTCCCTTGTCCAATAGTGTATTCATTCAGTCACCAGCCACACCACTAGCCCATTTCGTTGTCACCAGATCTCAGAGAATTTCCAGGTCTAATCCAAAATTCTAGTACTATGGGCCTGAATCAGAGATGTACACTTTACCACAGACACTGCTACTTTGTACACTGCAGCTGTGCTAATATATGCAAAAGCCGCAGGAGGCTTCTTGTATAATAAAAAGATGGCCACTGTCAGTGGCGTAACTAGGGTATTTGGAGCCCAGGGCAAGTTAAAAAATGGAGCCCCTCCCCACAAGTGGGTGCATGCAAATTTGGCGTGTCCACATGCCACAAGAGGTGTGGCCACTGGAAAATGTGGGCATAACAACATGACACACCACCGTTTCTCGTCATTCTGGGAACATTCTATCCATTCCATATGCACCTTAATTCCCCAAGTAGTAGTGCCCCTCTTGCAATTACCACTGTAATAGTGCCCCTTATGCAGTGCCCTCTGTAGTAGTGCCCCTATACAGTGCCCCCAGTAGTGCACCCTTATGCAGTGCCCCCAGTAGTACCACTTATACAGTGCCCCCAGTAGTGGTCCCCTCTATGCAGTGCCCCCAGTAGTGGTCCCCCATATGCAGTGCCCCCAGTAGTGGTCCCCCTATGCAGTGCTCCCAGTAGTGCCCCTTATACAGTGCCCCCAATAGTGCCCGCAGTAGTGGTCCCTCTTATGCAGTGCCCCTTATACAGTGTCCCAGCAGTAGTCCCCCTTATGCAGTGCCCCCAGTAGTGGTCCCCTCTATACAATGCCCCCAGTAGTGGTCCCCCCAATGCAGTGCCACCAGTGGTGCCCCCAGTAGTAGCACCCCCCAGCAGTGCCAGACACTTACCTGAATCCCCGCTACTGTGCCCACCACTGTCGTCCGCTCCTCTGTCCTCCCAGGCTGGCCTGCTCTGCATTATGGGAGAGACGTCTCTCCCATCACCCACTGCGGGAGCCAGAAGATGGAGCTCATAAGTGAGATCCAGCCCGGCTCCGGCAGTGGTCGCAGCAGTCAGTGAGAGTCTATCTGACTCTCATTGCCTGGCTGCCAAAACAAACACACTGCCACCGGGTAGTACGATTGTACTAGCCGGCAATTGTGTTTATTACTGTATAGTGCGGACTGCACTCCGTGCGGTCCGCACTACACTGACCACCCGTGTCCTGGACAGTGGTCGTCGGTGCTCCCCAGGGCGCTGCCGGTCTGATGGCACCCAGGGCATGAGCCCTGCTCGACTCCCCCCTAGTTATGCCACTGCCCACTGTACACTTCTGTGATCTGCTGCTGCATCTGAAGACGCACCATCAGATTAACTGCATGAACATCTGAAATCTGAGTAACCCTCTGGTTATTTAGGATGTCTGGTGAAATCATGCTGCCAGGGCCAGTGAAGCTGCATCAAAGAATGCAGCCATTGGTTTTGGCATGCCCAGAAAACGGATGCTGGCGACATTGCAGAAGCAGATCTGCACATGCAACGTGCAAACATCAGAGATTTACGTAATTATCTAATTTACATACATCTCTGAATTAGGCCCTATGTTACTTAATCTCCCATTGTCCAGTTTGTTTGTTTTTCATTGCACACTGCCCTTTCATCTAACATCTGTTACACTGTCTTACACCCAGACACCTGTTTATTGTTTCTTGAAATGTTTGAAATAGGGATGTAGATGTATGCTGTGTTCAGGCTCGGACTGGGGCACCGGGGATTTGAGGATATCCCCGATGGGCCGCAGTGTTACATAACCACGCCCTCTACTGCGAGAGGGCGGGGCCTAGCGCAGGTCATCGGCAAGATAGGGTTTATTATAGCATGTTGTTGCATTGACTGACCCGGCTGCTGATCGCTTCCCCCCTGCACTGGGTTGTCCCAATCACCTGAGGGGCCTTTCCGTGCTGCTCACTGGTAGTTTGTTTACACTTGTTACAGTCTTGTCTGCAGAGTCCCGCTGGTCAGCTGCTAGTTGCTGCCCCTCCCCCAGGACCAGCCACCAATGAGGTATGCTTGTCTCTACTAGACACGCCCCCTTCTCCTCTAACCACGGACTCCTGCAGTGAGTGACTTCCTTTTCCCTGCACTCAGACACTACAGTGAGTGAGGCTGGCTGGAGGCTGCTGTATGTGCAGCATGGATTGCTTCATGACTCCTTGCAGCAACTGTCTCCAGTAACCTGCCATGAACATGGCTGCAGGTAACAAAGGCCATTAAAACAAAGTAAATGTGTAACCCCCCCCCCACACACACACACATACATACACCCTTACATGTGTCCCTTTTACCACCATTCCAATCCCTCTTATCTTGTAATTCCCTCCCTACCAGCATCCTATTTGTAGAGGTTATATTAATATATGTATGTATACAGAATAAACACTATATGTATGTATGTATGTGTGTGTGTATATTATGTATGTATGTATTATGTATACATACCTCCCAACTTCTCAAAACGGGAAGGAGGGACAGGGCCCGCGCCGAAGGCGCGCGCGTCCGAAAAAGAGGCATGGCTTTCTAAAAGGGGGCGGAGTCAACTGAAAACGGGGCAGAGCCTCGCGGCTTCACCCCATTTTTGTCACTGTAGGGGGCGTGCCCAGCATTGTCAGAGATGCTGGGCAGCCCCCCAGGCTCTCCCTATGCTAGTGAACAGATGCCGTGCGATGCGCACAGCATCTGTTTACCTTCTGCACACTCGCTGCTCTGCTAGGCAGAGCAGCGATTGTGCTCTCCCCAACTTCCCCCCCACCGCGGGACACTGCGGCCCGCGGGCGGGACAGCAGGACAGTCCCAGAAAAACGGGACTGTCCCGCTGGAAGCGGGACACTTGGGAGGTATATGTATGTATGTGTATATTATGTATATGTATGTGTATATTATGTATATGTATGTATGTGCATATTATGTATATATATGTGTATATTATGTATATGTATGTACGTGTATTATATGTTTGTATGTGTATATTATGTATTTGTATGTATGTGTGTGTGTGTATATTATGTATATGTAGGTGTCTGTATGTATATACTGTATGTGCATATTATGTATAAGTACAGTATGTGCATACTATGTATATGTATGCTATGTATATGTATGTATAGTTTGTGTAAGCTATGTATATGTATGTCCATATGTATATGTATACGATGTATATGTATACTATGTATAAGCATTTGTGTTTGCATATATACATATATTCTATATATAGGATTGTTTATGTACACTATATCACCATTAGAAGCAAAAAGAAAGACTTTGTTGGGTCTTATGCTGGGTACACACTAAACGATGTGTGTACCCAGCGATATCGCTGACGATCCCAGTGCAAACAGGCCAACATATCGGGCGGTCCATACACACTGGGCGATCTGGTGCCCGACCGCCCGATATGTCGGCCCTCCTGCATAGCGCTGCATGGGATCGTCAGCCGCATTGCCTGATCTTACATGCTGCACATAAGATCAGGTGATGAGGCTGACGACCCCATGGGAGCGCGCACTACACGATGTACTGCATACACACTACACATATTTTAACGATTTGTCATTCCGATGTGTTGGAATCGGCCAAATCGTTAAAGATATAGTGTAGTGTGTAGGGGCCTTTACTCCTAGTTCCTTGTCAAAAAGTCTCACCCTTTGTGACGTATAGGGAACTACTCTTTCACAGACAGGGTGGTAATTAGACAAGTTGGTATATTTTTAAGAGTAAAACAGTTACCATTCCAATAGAAGTCCAAAAAGGAAGGTAAAAATATTATTATTGAATATCCTGTCATTATACAGATATAAATAAGATTAATTGTGTAATCCCAAATGCATTCTAATACTGGTATAGTTATCTCATGGGATGCAGTCGACATCCTGGCGTGTGAGATGCCGACGGTCTGAATACCGGCGCCGAAATCCCGACTGGTCGGGATCCCTGCACCAGTCGGCATCCCAAAGGTAAGTATCGGGTGTTAGGGGAAGGTTAGCATTAGGTAGTGGGGTTAGAGTTAGGCACTAGGGGGAGGGTTAGGCACAGGGGAGGGAGGGTTAGGATTAGGGTGCAGGGAGCGGGAGGTTAGATTAAGTAATTATGGGGGGGGGTTAGGTTTAGGCATCGGGGAGGGGCTGTTAGGTTTAGAGTGTGGGGAGGGGGAGGTTAGGCTTAGGCATTAGGGGGGTAGGTTAGAATTAGGCACCGGGGAGTGAAGGTTAAGGTAGGGGTTAGGGGGAGACTTAGCATTACTTCCTATGTGTGTCGGGGTACTGGCTGTTGGGATGCCACTGTCGGTATTCTGACCAGCGGCATCCCGACAGCTGGGATATCATACCCATTCCTATTTCATTCATGAAGTACATTTTTCTGAATGGGGTGCAACAGTGCTTTATCAATTATGTTTGATGGATAAATTCAAATATCTTAAAACAATTCAATAATTGATAAGTAGTCAATGAACAATATACATCAATCACAACTTGTCCGGATCATAAACAACCAACCATATACTTCTAGACCTGACGTTAGATAATCTTTTTCATAACACCACTTATCAGTTTTTTTGCTAGAAGTGACATATTTTGGACATAGGTTCACTTCTACTGCCCCTGTGTGTGCGTCTGCAGTGAACTCAGTGGGTAAGAGCGTGTTCCAAATATCCCAGCTGTGAGAAAGTAAACGTGAGATCTGCTGTTCAAATAGTCTGTGCTAATTGTCCCTGATGGGAGAAACCCAGCGCAAGGGAAAAAAAAATCGTTCTGGGATCCCAATGAGAGTCCCACTCGGTTATGTAGAAATAGGAGTAAAATGTGATAAGATTGTCCCAAAAGGGTAATTACTGTAGTTGCAAATGCAGAACCAATGAGGTCAAAATATTATGTATGTGTACATATACTGTATATATAATATATAAAGAATATATATGTCAGGGCAGGTAAGTACTCTATCCCTACCCCTCTCCCCCCTAACATTAACCCTCCCTTAGTGGTGCTGAACCCTAACCTCGCCCCCTAGTATCTAACCCTAACCTCTCCCCAGGAGTGCCTATCGCTAACCACCCTTACCGCACCCTAAACCTAACCCTCACAGGGAAGTGCCTAACCCTAACCTCCCCCCAAGGGTGCCTATCGCTAATCCCTCCCCCCAAAAAACCTAACCCCACTACGGTCCCTACTAACCCTCCCCCCCCCCCCCTGCAGAAAGTGTTATGGGCGCCCCGGAATTACCTTGTTCAGTCTGCCATCCTTTCTGCATTGGGATTAAGATAGGTGTCGGTATTTTAGGTCCCTTGTCGGGATTCGGACGTTGGTATTGAGATACACTACATCTCAATAAAAGGCGGCACAGATTATTGGTATTATATTAAAAGTGTCACAGATTATTGATATTATTTAATGGGGATGACCACACCCCTCCAATTTATGGCGACACTTACAAAAGGCTGGTCACGCCCATTCAGCGGGCCCCTGCCATTGCATTCCCCTGTAAACCCTTTATGCCCCAGTCCGACACTGGCTGTGTTGCTTTAATGTTGATGGCGGAGATGGCATTGCTGCCATCCACTTGTTATTCAAGAAATGCCTCTGCAGCCATTGTTTAGCACAACTGCAACTAGTAAATATAGACTTCTGCAGCTCTCCGGAGTCCTGGGCTGTTTTGCACATAGACCACTTTACACTACTCTTGCTTTATACTGCCAGAAACATATTTTCTACTCAGGTCATAAACATTGGGTTCAGTACTATTTGTGTTTTCAATATTCAAAATGTCAGCAATGAGGACAGGGACACTATTAGGTCATGAACACGGCATGTTGACATGCTAATAATGAGATTTAGAATTTGAAAATTATTGGCTTTACAACTTCAAACATGATAGTAAAGGATCATGGGGCTCATTTATGAACAAGTTTTATAATAGGCAACGAGTTTTAAAACTCGTTGCCTATGAAAATGGTGCTCCAGCCAACCAGCTTCTAACTGTCATATCTTTGAATATTAACAGTTGGGAGCTGATTGGTTTGAGCACCATTATCATACGCAACAAGTTTTCAAACTTGTTGCATACTATATGATAAAACTTATAGATAAATGAGGCCCCATGTTTGAAGATGTAAAGCAGACACTAGTAAAATGCTTTATATCGCATTATTAGCATGTCGGTATGTCGTGTTCACCCTAACCGTGTTCTTGTTCTTATCAACATTTTGAATGCTGAAATGAGAACTATATCCCAAAATATGTACAGAATGTATGAAATTGTTGAGTTTGAGGAGTGTGAATTAATATGTTGCATTTTCATCAATAAGGTAATACTATTATGTGGCATTGACATTTGTGCACAGTGGATGTGACATCAAATTTTTATGAAAAAACCCCCCACATTTATTAGTAATGCAAAGGTGCAGTGGTTGGTAGATTCAATAAAAACCTTGCATGCTTTTGTAATTAATATATATATATTTTTAAGTCATCTAAACCCCTTACTTAATAAAAATTTTTTTTAGTTATATTGATGTAAAAAAAAAAAAATTATAGTAATCACTTTTATTTTCTAATGTTATTAAGATGCAGGAGAAAACGTAAGGCCAATCTGCTGTATGTCTGTCAGTGATAAATCCCTATTTCAGGAACTACTGCATCCTATAGGTTCCCTACAGTTTGTAAACCATCCAATACCTCACTATGCCAGTGTATCCATATTTAGACTAAGGGGTATGTTCACTGAAGTGTGAGTTTTTAGAAGTGGAGATGTTGCCCATAGCAGCCAATCAGATTCTACTTATCATTTATCTAACACCTTGTAGAAGATAATAGCTAGAATCTGATTGGTTGCTATGGGCTTCTAAAAACCTGCACTTTAGTACAGTAAATTAACCCCTAGGAGTAGTTTAGAGAAATTTATGTCAACAGAAGATACAGCTGCAAAGAATGTGACACTTAGATAATATACTATTATCTAGAATACAGTATGAACTGGATTCACCTGGCTGATTCATGGTGTGAATCCAGGTAACGTGTATATAAACTATAACGTACAAGAAAAAGCAATAGGTATAGCAATAAACTATGTACAGGAACATTCAGATATGTAAACAATAAGGAATAAGGAATTAATGTTTATAGCAAGTATATCATATCTAAATCTTCTTATAGGAGTTACTGTAGGGCAAGAGACTTTTGCTATAATAATAGTGAATGCTGCCTATAAATCCCTATGCTTGGTATCTTTCCTGCCTCTATTATTATGCAATGCCTGAATGATAATATCATCTTTCTACAAGTCCAAAAACTCAAACTGATGCAAAATAGATTAGCATCATTCTCATATACTCACAACTCGTTTTAGGACCTCCTTTCCCTCACGGTATTGGACAACGGGTTAAGACCTGAAGGGAAAGCCAAGAATATAGCCACCATAAATATACAATATATTCTAAAGTACAAATTGATATTTTCTATGTTAATAATTGATCTGCCAATACTCCAGTAAAAATGGAAATCCCTTTAGTATAAACACACAAGTCATTTCAGGTGACATAGAGGATTTAAATTATACTCATACTCAATTATACTCGAAAAGTGTTTTCACTTGCACTTTAAGTTATATAGCCCAAACAAATATTGGTAGAGTAACAGGCTGCTGACAAAATGGAGTCTGTAAGTCACGAAGGGCACAACTGCTGACTTATAAACACATTACAGCTTTGCATTTACATGCACCAATAGTTTTTTAGTGAATATAAATTGCTTCTGCATTTTGGGCATAATTACCCACCAGCTCTGTATCAGCCCCATAGGCTCTATGCCAAGCTGGAAATTGGCACTCTTCTCCTGAAGAGCTAAGGATGGGTAATACTACCATAGAATACTGGCCAACCCATGCAGACTAGAAGGAAGGCCAGTGATTAATTCATCTTTCTAAATATTATCAACAGTTTATACCTAATTTTTCTAACATAGTTGCACTTACTATGTATCTAATACTCAAAGGCATGAATTTTCCATGGCTGATTCCTGCCCAAAAGCCTTCTGTCATTTAAAATGAGCTTGCCGCCCATTCCTCCCCATGTTGGTTAACAATGATCTTACTCAGGAGAGAGGGGGAGAAGGACAAGCACCTGACAGTGTAATATATTAAGTACCAATTAATCTCAACAAGATATTCCAATATATATACTTACCATAGATACACTTGTCAGTTAAGCGTATATAGCAGTCTTTAGCAGTCAGGGTATCCTTGGAAATCTGTTCACCACCAGACAGTATCACAGCTACCTTATTTAAGCAAAATAAATTGCCTCCATAGTGTGGTATTATTAAACGATTAAATTTATTCACAAAAATTCCTCACACAAGTAAAAACAAAAAATGGTGCTTATCTTTGTAGTGGTAGATTCCAATGGGGATGCGTTTTAAGACATGCAAATCAGTCCATACAGGAACATGAAGTGTAACAAAGTGGCAGAGGTTAGATAAGGGACACAACGCGTTTCACCAGTTCTCTGGCTTTCTCAGTGATCTTACTCAACCTCTTATCCTAGGGGTGGTCACTACAGAAATAGGTTCTAGGCTCCATTCTCTCGCAGAAGCACCTGGAGGCGATGTCATTACATCCATATGCCACTATGTATGGAAGTTCTGACTTTGGCAATGTGTCTTAGCTCAGTATCTGCAGTGTGTTTGGTCTGGACAAATATTCAGTCCATTTACTGACAGTTTAATCATGTTCTTGACTTCACCACACATTTCCTTACCTGCTCTTTGGAAGAATCAATATAGTGCCTTTTTCTTATGTTAAAGTCAATTGCTTTGCTTGAAGTAGGACACATTAAATATTTTATTATCTAATATTCAGATTCCCCCCATTTTCTACACGATGAAAAGTAAAAGCTCACAATGTCTTGATTACAAAGTAATTATCCTGGATCTTTATGTTGTTAATGTGATCCCAGAATGAGGTAAAGATTTGGAAAGAAACTTAGTTCTGGAACAGACCTGTGTGATTTTTACATCACTATGTGAATCAGCTGAATCATGTTTTGCTTTGTGCGTAGGAAGGTGTAGTCACACAATTTACTGCTGTCCTAATTAAACCAGGGACTGATGATTACTTGATTTGTGGCACCAATATACAACGCTGTTTTGCTTCATGTTATAGTTTCACAATATTTTAAGTTCCTCATCGTGAGTTTTGGATTTAACTTTTACAAAAAAATAAATATATATTCAACAGCGTAAGCTCTCAACAAGGCTCTCTCTTAAGCTGGCCACACATTTAAAGATTATCTGTCCAACCAGCCAACTAGTTGATTGTTTGGAATCAAAATCTGGTAAGGTATGAAAGCAAATGACAATCAGCAATTTGCTCCCAAACACTGGAAAATGGACCAAAACTGTTGTTTGAACAAATAGTTTAGATCAAACATTTAACAAACTTGTCTGAACGACCATTTTCATCTGTTTTCTGGCATTTAGGAGCAAATTGCTGATCATCATTTACTCCCATATATTAGCAACAAGTTGGCTGGTTGGATGTAAGTTGGTCTAGTGTGTGGCCAGCTTACTCTTTGTCGTATATACCATTATACTGCAGCACTATAGAATATTATGGCACTGTAATAATAAAAATATAATATGAACATGGATAGCGATATTGCTTAAAATGAGCAATTTAACCTGCATTAAATTTAAAGGCAGCTGATGACGTGGCTATATTGCCAATAAAAATGTCTCTTCTAATAAATGCTTCCTATGGGTCATTTGCATGCTGTAAAACAGGGGTCTTCAACCTTTAAGACAGTGTGGGCCACATAAAAAAATTCAATGAAGCCGGAGGGCCACTAAGCTATACTGCGGTTTATAGACTCTGCCCCCTCCTCACACAATTATGTCCCATAAGTGCCCCCTCCTACAATTTGAATTAGATCACAGAACGGCCCTCCTCCTCCCACAATTATAATTATGCCCCATAACTGTCCCTCCTCCATTAATTATCTCAGATAGTTGCCCCGATCCTCAAATAATTATGTCCCATAACTGCCCCCCTCTGTAGTGCCCCTTATACAGTGCCCCCAGCAGTGGTAGCCTTATGCAGTGGCCCCAGTAGTGCCCTTTATATAATTCCCCCAATAGTAGTCCCCTCTATGCAGTGCCCCCAGTAGTGGTCCCCCTATGCAGTGCCCCCAGTAGTAGTCTCCCCTATGCAGTGCCCCTTATACAGTGCCCCCAGTAGTAGTCCTCCATGCAGTGCCCCCTATGCAGTCCCCCCTCTGCAGTTCCCCCAGTAGTGCCCCTTATATTGCACCCCCAGTTCACCCCCTATGCAGTGCCCCCAGTAGTAGTCCCCCCTATGCAGTGCCCCCAGTAGTGGTCTCCCCTATGCAGTACCCCTTATATAGTGCCCCCAGTAGTAGTCCCCCCATGTAGTGCCCTCAGTAGTAGTCTCCCCTATGCAGTTCCCCCAGTAGTGCCCCTTATATTGCACCCCCAGTAGTCCCCTCTATGCAGTGCCCCCAGTAGTAGACCCCCCCTATGCAGTGCCACCACCCCTATGCAGTGCCCCTTACATATATAGCACAAAGACACACAAAAAAAACACTTACCTGAATACCTGTGCCTGTCGCTGTAGAAAGGTATATTTCCCCTTCTGCTGTCCACTCCTCCTTTCGGGGTCCTCCAGGCTTGCTCTGCACTGTGGGAGAGACGTCATGACATCTCTCCCATCACCCACTGCGGGAGCTGGAAGGCGGAGCTCTTGAGTGAGCTCCAGCCCGGCTCCTGCAGTGGGCGCAGCAGCCGATAAGAGTCTGTCTGACTCTCATTGGCTGCCAAAACAAACACACCACTGCCGGGTAGTAGGAGTGTACTACCCGGCAGCGATGTTTGTTTCTGCGTAGTGCGGACTGCGGTCCGCACTACACTAACCATCGGCGGGCCACGGGGAACAGCTCCGGCACCCGCGGGCCACGGGTTGAAATCCCATGTTGTAAAATCTGTGGATATACAATGCCTAAGAAACACTTACTTTTTACATTTCAAGTTTTCTAGTTTACTGCTAAAATACTGGTTATTTAGGGTCCTATGTATCAAGCAGTTTCTGCATAATTTTATGTATTGCTCCTATGTACTAAAAGCACAATGCAGGAGATTTCACAGAAATTAGCGATGCAGATTGCAGTCCCCATTATTATCAATGAGGACTACGATTCTGACAGATTCTGACCCCTATGTACTAAACTCCAAAAAGCTAAGCTTTTCGGAGTTTAGCCCAATGCAGTTCAGATGGTGTAAACTGCTTTGAGTCTATGGGGGCTCCAGGGCCAGGAGAAAGATCTTTTGGTCTCTCCCCCGCAGCCCCTGACCGGCTCCAAAGCTGACACTGTACGCATGCGCTGTGTCAGCTTCCCCACGGGAAAGTCTTTCATTTCTGTGAAAGACTTCCTCAATTTGCTGGGGATATAACTTGCAGGGACAGCAGTTACCGCAACCGCTGTCCTTGCGAGTTCCCCTTTGTAAATAGCGGGATATTTTCATAAAAAATTTAAATATTCCCTACACGCTGTACTGATAATAATCGCGACAGTACTACAATTATTGATACACGGACCTTAGCCTGAAAGCTTAATCATGAGAGAGATAGGATGCTGGGACTGTCTTTATAAAGTTCTCGGATAGAATGAACGTGTTGACAAAGAAGTGTTTACGGCTGCATATCTTTACTATAACAGACAATTAATATCGCCCAACAGGACCACTTTGTTTATACACTATACCATCTGGACATATCAGTGCTCACTGTACAAATCTTACTGGTCATCACTACAGACAAATCCATTCCGCACTGACCGGTTAAATATCCAGGATTAACATGGACTCGCTTTATACACTGAAGGCGATCCCTCTAAAATCTGAGTTCCCCGTGACCCCTAATTATCTGCACTACCTACCAATGAACTTTGTATTTTATATGCAGTGTATCTATGTGGAATAAAATTAACTTCTATTTGTGCCATTGGGTTGGTTCAATATTAACATCTTCTATGCATACTTGCCTACATTGGTTTTCTTCTCCCCGGGAGAAGCCTTGAACAGAGAAGCAGGTTTGTGTTAATGGGGGTGGGGCCTAATGGAGCACGTCATTAAGCCCCACCACCTTCACGTTAAATTGCTGTGATTGGCGCTAATTTAAATAGGAGGCGGGACTAAATGACGCGATTCATGAAGAATCGCATCATTAAGCCCCACCCCCTACACTGGGGACCCGGGATCGCCGCAGATATTTTCCCCATTCTGACCACTTCACTAGGAAGTGGGCAGAATGTGGGAGAAGTGCCTACCCTTCCAGGGGTGCGGGCGGTTAACCGAAAAATTGCAAGCATCCCGCGAAAACCGGGAGGGTAGGCATGAATGCTTCTATGCCTAAAAGTTTCTGCAGCATGCATTATTATTATCTACAGTATGAAACACATAAATTCTACTGAAATGTTTGTGCTTTTATGTTTTTACTGTAAGTTATATTTATTGCATGTTTAGTTTTAAATAAATACTGTTTATTGGGTACTAAGAGAAGCGTCATCAGTGGTGTCCCTCCCCGCGGTGTCACCTGGTGCAGGAGAGAGATGCTGTACATGCGGCATTGGCACGCGCCGCTGAAAAAGGGGCGTGGACTTGCGGGCAGAGGGTGTAGCCACACTGGGAGGGGCATGGCCTGGCGTCAAGAACCACTGTGCTTTTACTGAGGGGGCCCGGGGGTGGGGTGCAGGAGGTGCGGACTGACTCCCTCATAGTGTCCGGAGCTGAGTGCTGCACTTGGCTCCTGTCACTGAGGGGGAGTCAGCAACTTCTTGTCAACCCTCGTCGGGTTGCCTTTTAAATGACTGCTACTTTAAAACATCGGGCAGTATCGTACAGAGCTCGCCGATGCCTGCAATTCACAGGCTATTACATATACCTATTAGACTACATTTTATTTGAAATCAGCTGTCAGATTTTTTCTTTTCTTTTTTTTTTTTATTTCATCTATTTTTTATTTTTTTTTACAGCTAGGCAAGCAACCAGCTCTTTACTGACTTGCAGCCGATTTGGATTTAGTAATTACTTATTAATACTAACTGCTAGCGCCAGGAATAGGAGTTTGCAAGTGCAGAATCACTTGTGTATCTTTTTTGCTTTGTTGTACTGGGACTTCCTGAAGCACATAAGTCACTTTTGTTTGTTTCATAATTTTATAACATGACGCTGGTTTGAGAGGAGTACTGCTCATGAGTGGCCCGTTAGATAGTGAGTATCTCAGACGGCCATTTACCCAGAAAGGCACGTCGGTACCGACTGTAGGTAACTGGATAGCCGGAGGGGACGTTGATGCTGTGGACTTTAGCAGGGATCCCAACTGGGAGCATTAGCCAGGAGAAGCTCTGCTGCACACAGAGGTAAACGATGGTAGCTGGATTCTGACGCAAGCAGAGTCATAATGGCAAACTGTACTGGAAACACAGCAAAGGAGCACAGAGAACTAGCACCCAGCAAGAGCTGGGAATAACTTTGCACTGGCAATGAAAGGACTGCATATCAGCCCTTAAATGCCCGGGGGAAGTGCAGGATTTGTTGCTAGGAGTCCTGGAATGCTCTGCCTGGATTGGCTGGAATGTGTCACATGCTGAAATCCAAGCATGTGAGCCGGGTCTCGCGCATGCGCATGTTGGAGCCGGCTCCGATGTGCGCATGCCCAGTGGGCAAACATCGACCAGGTTGCAAGCACTCAGCGCTTGCGACCGGGACTGAATAAGGCCCACAGTCCCATTACGGATTCAGCTGCTGTCAACTGCTGATAGACTGATGCTGTGATCGAGAGTCGTGACGGGTGTCTGTAGTTGGAGGACGAGTTCGGAGGTAATGAAGTTCTCCTCTGCCCCTGAATCTAGGAGAAAAAGCACAGTTTTAGAACCCTGTGTAAGTTCCAGGGAAAGGGACAGGGTAGATTCTTTCATGGATGGAGACCGAGACATGACTCCTAACCTGGTGTCTCCGATGCAGTTAGATGCGGGAATTTCCCGGACATGAGAACAGGAAGCCACCAGATGACCAATCGCTCCACAATACATGCACAGATTTTTGCTGCAACATCTTAGCCACTCCTTGATGGATAAATGGGCCCTATTAATCTGCATGGGCTCATCCGTCGCCGGTTCTGGCATAGGCGAACTAGGGAGGTTGGTAGGCCAATACCGATTGCAGTCTCCTTTGGTCTTTTCCACTTGATGTTCTCAGTATCTCAGATCCACTTTATTACTGAGTGAGATCACTTGATCCAGTGAAGTGGGAAGGTCTCTTGTGGCGAGGTCATCCTTAATACAGTCCAACAGCCCACTCCAGAAAGCTGCGATTAATGCTTCCTCATTCCATTCTAACTCAGAGGCCAGTGTCTGGAACTGAACAATGTACTGACTCACTGGGACGGCTGCCTTGGCGAAGTCATAGTATCTCAGCAGCTGCTGAGGTTGTTCTCCTTGGTTAATCAAAAATTCACCTGAAGGAGCACAGGAATTCAGGATAATTCTCCAATAAAGAATCGACTCTCCCAGAATGGTTACACCCAGTCCAGAGCGGACCCGGATAATAAAGACACTATATAGGCTACCTTGGATTTGGCGGATGGGAAATTTGTGGCTTGGAGAGTGAAGGGAACATCACACTGGTTGAGGAAGCCCCTACACAGCTTTGGACTTCCATCAAACTTATTGGGAGTCGGCAGATGCAGATTGGCTGGAGTGGCTGGCACAGCTGGAGTAGAAGATCCTGGCTAGGGTTACAGATTAGTGGGGAGGGCATATTCACTGTAACCTGGGAAGCCTGAAGATTATCCTGCCGCAGCAACATCTCCTGAAGAAATTGGGCCATTTGTCACTGGGATGCCTCCAGTCCCTCTAGACGGCTGGCAATGCCTAGGAGAAGTTCTGTCCTAGGATCCTGTCCACTGGCCAAATCCATGTGGCCAGTGCAAACTGTCACGGATGGTTGTGGATTTAGACCCGGAGTGGAATCAGGAGTGGGTTTAAGTCTTCTGATACTGGAAGGATGCTGGCTTGAGAGGAGTACGCTCATGAGTGGCCCATTAGATAGTGAGTGTCTCAGTCGGAAAATTACCCAGAAAGGCATGTGGGTACCGACTGTAGGTAACTGGATAGCCGGAGGGGACGTTGATGTCGTGGACTTTAGCAGGGATCCCAACTGGGAGCGCGAGCCAGCAGAAGCACTGCTGCACACAGAGGTAAACGCTGGTAGCTCGATTCTGAAGCAAGCAGAGTCATAATGGCAAACTGGACTGGAAACACAGCAAAGGAGCACAGAGAACTAGCACCCAGCAATAGCTGGGAATAACGTTGCATTGGCAGTGAAAGGACTGCAGATCAGCCCTTAAATACCCGGAGGAAGTGCAGGATTGGTTGCTAGGACTCCCAGAATGCTCTGCCTGGATTGGCTGCAATGTGTCACATGCTGAAATCCAGGATGGCAGCGCCCATGTCGCGCTGCAGTGCTTCAGGGCATTCAGGAAAGTATGTCTCTGGAACCCCCAGGCATCAGGGGTGCCGAGAGGGGGGGGAGCGGGTACAGATTACCCAGGCCCAGGCTTCCTGAGGGGCCCAGCGGGGGGGTCTGGCGCAGCTCCCCCCTCCCTTCTCTCTCTCTCAGCAGCCCAGCACACAGCATGTGTTGAGCTGCAGTGGGAGACTGCTTGTGGCTACTGAGCAGCAGCCACAGCAGTCTCCTTTGCCTGTGGGGGGGAGCAATCACACTGATCGCGCCCCCCCCTGGCTTTGCACTGGGCTAAGGGGTTTACAGCGCTGCAAAACTTTTTTTGGGGTTTTTTTTGCTCGAGGTGGCGTGGCCACGCCTCCCGCGATTAGGCCATGCCCCCTCTGTACCTGGGCCCACCGCGGCTCTCTGTGGCCCTGCCTGGCATACAGCGCAGATCTCCTAGTGCCCATACCTTCACCAGCGGGACCCCACCATAGCGTCCGGACAGGTAAGGTCCGCTGCCCCAAGCACACACAGCGCTGGTTGTGAAATAAGTGTTGTCATGAATCAGGATGTCTGGGGTCCAGTGTTGGAAAAGACTTGAAAGCATTTTGCGTGTGAAAAAGGAGCTGCATCTACCTCACAGCATCACTTTGTCTCAAATAATCCTGCACTGCAAAATTAAATCTTGTATCTGCACTGCATTAGTTTGGCATCTTCCCGTTGACCTGCACTTAGGAAAGTATACCCTTTATCTGCCAAACTCCTTTAATGTTACTGCTACAAACTCGTGCATTCACACACACTCCATAATTTTTGGGCGCATTAAGTTATGTGCTTATCGATAAAACGGAAAGTACCTGCAAAAATCTCATTGAATGATGTAAAACAAAACATTTGCACTGCAGTGTCACCCTTGCTGTTTATAAACTACTCTAGTCCGTAATTAAGTGGTAACTTCTTTTCATATATATTTTACATATATTCCTTAATTCTGTGTAGAACTTCCTTGCCAACTTCCTGAATGTCAAGAAGACTCTGAAATAGTGGGGATTTCCCTGACTCCCTGGAGAGTCTAATAATCTTCTTGAGGTCAGGCAAGATGGGTGCAAACATAGTAATGACATCACCACTCTCCCCCCACCATCCCACCATTAGGAAACTTGGGGAGAATAAGGAGGATGTGTTCTACAACAAAATGGTTACCGTTTTCTAGCAAACTAATGGCTACACAAGTGTTTGCGTGCCCAAGGATGTGTGCTATTTTACTGAAGATGTGTGCTCCATTACAGCCATCTGTGTTGCATTGCAGGCCATATGTGCTTCAGTACAAGGTGTGTGTGTTGCCATACAGGGGATCTGTGCCCAAGGATGTTTGCTACATTACAGGGATGTGTGACAAATTTCAGTAACCTGGTATAACTGAGAGAGTTTGAGTGCAGCATATTTTTAATGCACAGTCACATGAGTACATGGGCTAAAGCGGAGACTTGGTGGCCATCTGTGCAGACCCTTTCTGTGACCATGGTAAAAATGTTTTTACTATTTATTGGTTCTGTGTGATTTATCATACCCGTAATGAGTTTAGTTGCTATTTGCAAATTTGACGTCATACACCTTGGCTTGCACAGAGCGTTTTTCACCTGAAAATGCGTCTTAGATGTAAACGGATGCGAACCGCCTCCCAAGACTCCACTGGTTAATTTCATACTTACCTACTCTCGCAGGAGACTCATTATATTTTAGATATTACCCCGCACCTTCTGAAGAATGGATCTATATATACACTATATACTGTACATTAAATACTCACCCATCGGCCATAACGTTAAAACCACTGCTGACAGGTGAAGCGAATAACATGATAGAAAGGTGTCAGAACACACAGTGCACCAAAGCTTGCGGTGTATCTGCAGACCTATCAGAATGCTTATGCTGACCCTTGTCCACCTCCAAAAGTGCCTACAATGGGCATGTGAGCGTCAGAACTGGACCATGGAGCAATGGAAGGTGGCCTGAATCATGTTTTCTTTTACATCATGTGTACAGCCCAGGTGTGACTGCATCATTTACCTGGGTAAGAGATGGCATCAGGATGCACTATGGGAAGAAGACAGCTGGCGGAGGCAGTGTGATGCTCTTGGCACTGTTCTGCTAGGAAACCTTTGGTCCTGCCATTTATGTGGATGTTACTTTGACACATACCACCTACCCTAAACATTGTTGCAGACTCCCATCATGGCAACAGTATTTCCTGATGGCAGTGGCCTCTTTCAGAAGGATAATGTGCTCGACCACACTGCAAAAATTGTTCAGAAATGGTTTGAGGAACATGACAAAGAGTTTAAGGTGTTTGGCCTCCAAATTCCTCAGATCTCAGTCCAATTGAGCATCTGTTGGATGTGCTGAAAAACCAAGCCCAGCAAGTGAAATCCAACAATATCCGGGGAAGTACAATGGAGAGTGACAAAACATGTGGGAGAATACCCTACGAGTTTCGTTTCTACAGACTCACCTGTTTATGACACTCGTCTCAGGCAAAGCAGTACACACTCTTTTCAGTGCTACACCCATGTTTATTGCTTTCACAATATCCCTAAAATGCTTTTTCACATATAGGCTAGTATGAATTTGGTACACTACCAGGTAATGATCTTTCATTGGAAAAATATTCACGATTTCTACTTAAGAAACGTAGAGAAGCAAGAAGAAGAGAATCCCAGCCTTCAAGTAGCAAAAACAAATGGCATTTACAAAACAACTTTTAATTTTCATATAATGGTATTGATTTTTTATTTCAAGTTTTTTAATATTTCTTACTTACCAATGTCCATCTATTGCCCTTCTCACCAGATGTTGTTGCCTAAAGTTTGATTGTGGGCAAATAGTTTCCTCCTAAGCCTTTATAGATTGTGGAGAGAAATAAAATAGCCATGGGATATGCCCCACAGCTAATTGATAGTGCCACGTGGAGAAAGGCTACTCAATTAATTAGCCTTTCCACCGACACAGTAAACCAGGTGTAAAGTTTAGAAGTTTAGAACCAATGGGTTTTCCCTGTACGTTAAACCCCAAAAGGTGCCTTTTCTTGCAGACAGCTCCTGAAGCTGCAAGTAAAAGTCTATTCCTGGGTTTTAATGCTTAGGGTAAGCCCTGCTAATTGAATTGGCTGGTGCGGGTAATTAGCAGCGGGGTAACCTGGGGTAAATGATATGCCTCCTGTCAGAATACCGACAGCGGCATCCCGATGGTTGGTATCCCGAACAGGGGTCAGTAAGTATACTTACCCTCCCCCCCATCCTCAACCCTCCCTTCTGATAGCCAACCCTAACCCTCCCCAGCCCGCACCCTAACCCTCCCTGTTAGTTCCTTAACCAAAGTCCCCCTCCTTCATGCCTAAACCTAACCCTCCCCCCTTTGTGCCTAAGCCTAACCCCCCCAGTGGTGTCTGACCCTAACCTTCCCCCCTAGGGGTGCCTAACCCTAAACTGCCCCCCAAAAACCTAATGCTAACCCAGCTAACTGCCCTAACCGTATCCCTCCGCCCCCCCTGTGGCTAAGAGGACGGGCGCCCCGGACTTACTTTGTTCGGGCATCCGTCTGTCTGATTTCCGGCATCGGAATTAAGATAGGCGTCGCCATTTCAACGCCTAACTTAACTCCCTTGTCGGGATATTAGCATCGGCATTTAGACCGGTGGTCAGCTGACTACATCCCACAGCAGGATGTGGTAGAATTTAAATTATTTTTGGGATGCCTCCATAAATCTTCAATACATGAAACTGGATCTCCTTGTGGGTTTGAAATCCCTCTGATTTGGCTACAGTTTACTTGTCAGAATTGCATTCCACAGAAAAATTCCCAGAAAATCCCACAGAAAGCACAAATTAGAAAGGAATAGAACAGAAGGAGTATAGAGAATTATGGGTATATCAGGGCACATTGGAAGTTATGTTCTTTCAATATTTTGTTATAACTCTGCTCACACAGATGAATAGAAGTTTCAATCCCACTCAGGAAGCCTGAGGGAGGCTTGTGTACTGTCATTAGTATGTGAGCAGGAAGAGCAATTACCTGGACAGGAGATGGGTAATCAAAAGCACTTTCATCCATGGCTGCATATAGATGGTTAGATTGTACATGAAAGCCATTTTTGCACACCAGAACAACAAGGGTATTCAAACAGCAGTGTAGCCAACTGGTATATTCAAACTTCAAGCAGGAACAAAGACCAAAACCATATGTTACCTGTCTTGACATAAATTGTTATTTCTACAATAGCTGTTAGCTCCAGAAATCATAAGAAAATACCTGATGTCTGTGTGCTGGTTAGATGTCATTTAGGGGCATCTGGGGCATTTGATTTGGGAGAAATTAGGTACCTAATCAAATACACATCCCAGAAAAGTCTTGTTTTGCAATCATTTTATATCTTAGATAGTAAAGATTAATGTGAGCATACCATGTTTTATATGGCCACTAATCTGGGTTTTTAACCGGCCAGGCAGTCAATAGGGACTTGGTTATGACATCACTATGTGTGGTAGAAAAGTTTATAAAATATATGGAAGCATTTTGCTCTGTGTCAGACTTTGCAGGATCTATGCTAAGTTAAAGACTGAACCTGCATTTCGTACTGTTACCCCGGCCCAGAATACACCAAGTGTAATTCTGTGGGAGTATTTATTTTTTCTTTTGAAATTGCAACACACTTTTGTTTATGTATTCTGTAACTCTTTATATATTTTTTGTAACTAAGCATTGTACTTATTTTTGTAAATAAAGTGTTCCTTTATTAGTCTGTTTTCATATATGCTCTAGAACTCAGTCTTTGACGAAGGTATTAGATTACTAAGGTCTTGCTAGAACTATTATTTATTGCTAGAAGCAGGGAGACAACAACTAACTGAGTGATAGTTTGAGGCGTAGAGTTTGCGCAATTGAGTATTTGGGGGCCTGTGGCCCCTTTTATTTCCATGGATGGTGGCAAGCAAGACAGGTATATGGTATACTAGGAAGACAGATAATAATTGTGAGTAGTATATATTAGACTCTTCCCTCACTACATCCTGGCACTAGTGTAATGTCTTTAAGGGTGATACAGTTTTTTGCTCTGACTGTAGTCCGAGTCAAACATGAATACTTGTAGTGGTCCCGGAGAGGGTTCACAATACACTTATAATGAGGGCAATCATGTGTTGTATAAGAATATCGATAACATGAAACATTTTCTAATTAGACAAATATTATATTATTTATATAAATGATGCCCACATCATAATATAATATTCTCCCAACATAAACATTTTGTTAAACACCAACTAACAATTACTTTCATTGCCCCTTTAAAATAATTAATAAATGTATTGCTCTCTTCATAAAATTCGACAATCATTTTTCTCCAAATATATTTAAAAAATAGTATTTCTCCCATTAAAAGAATTTTCAATTTGACTTCATTATAAGTGTATTGTGGGTTTTACTGCGGTTTTATAGCGGTTTTGTTCAAAACACCATAAAAACCTCATAAAACCACTGCAAAACAAAAGGACAGTGACAGTGGTTTACAAAACCCTATCAAAAGTGCTGAATAGTAAATTCAGTGCTTTGGAACTTCAATCTGCCGGTGATGTGCATGGGTTTCAAACTGCAGTAAATGCATACACCCCAACCATCCCAATTTTGGTGGGAATGCCCCCATCGTGACACAAAATGGAGACATGACACACAATAATATCCCTAAAACGTCATACAGCTATATGTAGAAAGTTACACACCAAACTCTTGTCCATTTGGCATTACCCCCCATTAAAAGTCGCAATAAAGTTATAACTTTTACAGAATATATTAGTCATGGCATCAACTAAGATATCATGTAACTATACTTTTCACTGCAGACCACCTGACTTGACATTTGCAACATTTGGTCGTCTGGCATACATGTCGGAACATGGGGGCAAGGGGCTAGTTCGTTGTCGTCCCCCAAAAACATTTCTGAGGAACTTGTGGAGTGGTGGGCGCGGATGGTCTGGGACTGTGCATTATAGCAATAGGCTGCGCAGCCCCTGCTCTGCACAGAGAAGGGGGAGGTGTAATGTGTGGTCTTTAAGTAAAAAGACAGCACATTACTCCTTATCATTTGATATTAGACTACTCGCTGTCTTTTGCAAGGGTCTGTGAGGGATTCGTTGTACCTACACAAAGGTATCAAGTAGTTTAGTTTTAAAAAAATGATATATAGAAAAGATCCTGTACCTTTACCTTTGGTCTAGTTGCCATTCTTTGTCTTACTAACCTTATTGTGTGGTTATTCAGTGTTATTTGTTCAATGTTGGTTGTGTACATGTTTTTATTTTTTTGTGTGTGTTCATGATTTACCACTCGTATTATTTTATTTTCTTTGATTCACTTTTTCATATTGTTTTGATATTAAGCACATATGGATCATTGGGCATTCATTTGTTATTTGGGTTTCTAATTCAGCTGCAGGTTTTGATTTGGGTTGGTTTCTAATCACGACTGACGTGCATTGGTTGTGTTATTGTGACATGTTATGGGAAGATTTGAAGAGGCGTTTGTAGGCTGCGGTGAGGATGTTTGGAGTACCGATGGCTTTTTTTATTCATCTTGATAGAAATTATTTGGCCAATACCTGTCAATAGACCTTTACTCGGCCATTACACATGATTTGGACCTGTTGCACAGGCTTTGGTCTTTTTCGATATTTGCGTGGTTGGCCATCATTCCACTCTGCAATTGACAAATATGGAGGACTGTTGTGGTCATGGATGAGGCTCGGTGGACTCTGTCATTGCCCATTTTTTTCTGTTCACATATTGGTGGTGTTTTGATTAAGCATCATGTCATTAGTTTTAGGAATGCGTAAACCGGATGAAGGTCTTTTTTCTGCTTATTGAGGAGGTGCTCTGGATTTGGTTTAGGTTGAATTCATTGTTAGTGTATGATGGCGGTGCTGTGGCATGTAGTTGCCTTGCTGTGGTGCTAGAATTCCTACTTGTTTTTTTCGGTATTATTATTTCACTTGGTGGGTTCTCCAATGTTTCTATGATGGCCAAAACCAATGTCTCAACTGCAAATTATCACTATCCCACCTATCTGAGTGTTGTCTGAGTTGGAGAGATGAAAACCAATGTTTGAATTGTATGAGTGAATTTTGTAGTGTTGTTTTGTCATCAATAAAAATCTGTAAAACATATATTCGATTTGTCAAAATAAATTTGATAGCAATTGGAAACTCCAACTCTTGTGTCTGTGTATTTATTTTATTTATATGTTTGAGTTATAGATGTTTATGGGGCCTATTTTTCATTAAATATTTGCAGGATATTCTCTGATAAAAGCCATTTCCTCGCAAATATTAAGTATACCCCAAATGTACTAAGGAGGGATTACAGCAGATAACTCTGATATCTACCGAGGTCCCTCCATTTTCAGCCACAAATGCAGCCCCCATAGATTTCAATGGGGGCTGCTGTGCTGTTGTATTTACCAATCTCCTGATTGCGAAGCATCCTTAGGTTGGCCCTGATAGGATATCGCCATCTCCAGACGCCGTTACCCTATAGTAGCCTATAGGCTACTAATTTGCTAAATTTTTTGGACAGGGAGCCTCCGGATCCCTTGCCATCGCCCCCGGAGACGCATGCGTTGGCAGCTTTACGCTATTATACTGCTTCCAGTTTTTCCCAGGAGGGGTTCTTATCGGAGCCTATCTCCTGGCAAGAGAATTTTAGTAAATTAGCGTGAAAATATAAACTTTTAAAAATGCCTATCTGTGTAAAAAGGGGTCCAGGTGATGGAGGTAACTGACAGGGAGTTTATTTATTGTACATTGTACATAGCATGTTGTTAAGAGGACTATAACTGGACGCTTCTTGCCTTAGTATCAATGGACAATTAATATTTAAAAATATTCTGTCTCTTACTCACAGTACCTGTTGATTTTGCAAAACTAGCAGGTAACATTCCACGATATGAAAAACAAAATCAAAACAGCTTTAATTGTGAAATAAAAGTAAACAGCAGACAAGGGCAATGCCTCCAGTGTTACTACAGAGACAAACATACTTGGTTGACCAGTAATGACTTTGTGTGAATGCTGGTACTATGCTATCAAATGTGGTAATCTATTATGATTTACTGCGCACCTGCACAAACAATTTCAAGTTCATGAAACATTGAGAGAAATACAGTAACCTGTCACTTTATTTGTGTAGCAGCGATACCAGACACTATCCCTTTAGTTGCTGCTTTTTGAAATTCCATCCTAACCTGAATTTTCAGTTTTCCTTATAATAAACATTAACTGCTCATAAGCAAGCCATGTAGGAGGGGTTGGGTACAGGATCCCGAAGGTCAGAATACAGACAGCGGCATCCCAGCGGTCAAAATCCTGATGGATTATTGTCAATATTTGAACCCTTACCCTAACCCACCCTTCCTGCAGCCTAACACAAACTGTCCTGTCCCGCAACCTAACCCTAACCCTCCCCTTCCACAGCCTAACCCTCCCCCTAGAGCCTAACCCTAACACTAATACTTACCGCTAGAATCTGTCGGGATTGTGACCGTCGAGATGTCGCTGTTGATATTGTGACCGTTGGCATTCAGATGGGATTCTGTCTACATTCCATGAAGGGCTAGAAGGCAGAGTCATTGGGGAAATCTGGAGACTTCTGCCATCACTTGACTTGCACATTAATTCACTTACCTGAAATCTCAGGATGTATCAGATGTCCTAGAAAATCACGTTATCCACTGGGGCCGATCACAATTATATTCAATAAAATAGCAGTTTACATGCTCATACTTCCCAACAGGGCAGTCTTTGTCTGAGTGGTTCTCACGCAGCTCTGAGTGATGGCACATTGGACTCTACACACAGTAGGTTGGGATGGATTTGTTATTTATCTTTATTTAAGCAAAATGAAAAACAAAAAAAGCAAAAGCACTTTGTAAGAGTGCCCATGCCCATCACCATGAACCATAAATGTTTGTTTAAATATCTCTTCTTTTGGTTATAACAAGCTGCGGCTCAAATGCTGGGGTACAGGAAAAGGAACCTTCTCCAGGAGCATAGAAGAGAGGCCATCTGAGTGTTGATATTGCAAGTATACAATTGTCATTCTGCCTTCCCGCAGCAGCCATGACAAACCTTTGCACAGTTACTTACCGGTATGCACCAGTTTTCATACATAGCTCCAATATTTTATGCAGGTCACATGCAGCAATTTTGCTGCTATTATTGGCTAAATAACCCAATATCGAAGCATGACCTCCCTATGGTGGGTATGGCTGAGAATAAATTAACTACGTGTGACCAGATTTAAAGTGCATGAAACCATATGATGAGAATTTGGTAACATGAAATACTGCATATAATTACAAAATAAAAGCCCATAGTTTGCATAAGCCAGGCAGGGGAGAGGATGTGAATGTGCAGCAATGAAATCAGCACTAAGGGGTAAATTTATTAAGAATCGAGTCTGGACGAGTTAGCAATCTCTGGAGAGTTTGGGCATTTTTTTACACTCGCAAATTTACTAATGTAAAACTCGGGAGAGAGAGCTCCTTTGTTACGGAAAATACTGGAGAGTTAGCAAACTCTCTTCAATTTACCATCTGCTAAACTCGAGGACCTTTTCACTAGTGAAGCTAGGATTCGAGAATTTACCAAGCAGAGAGTTTCTAAACTCTCATGAGATGGGACAACTCTCCTGTAAAAACTCGGGAAATAAATTCACCTGCCTGTGATCTGTGAGTTTGACAGAAACATACACAGATCACTGTGATCCATGTATGTTTCTGCCTGTAAATAGATAAAAAGGGTTCATTTTTATAAAAAAAAAAATGACGTGAGGTCCCCCCCAAAAGCTTAACCAGCCCAGGACTTGTCAGCCTGTCCTGGTACCTAAAAAAAATTAAGGGGAACAAAACAAGTAGGGTTCCACTGTAATTTAGGTACCAGCACCAGGCTGCAGGGCCAGTCCTGGCTTTAATTTAGCGGGGGGCTGATGCCACAGCCAGGGGAGCCCTTTCACCAGGCCCCCCAGCTGCAGCATCAGTTCTGACCGCTAACCAGCCCAGGCCAGGGATCCCTGGGGAGTTGGGGAGCCCCCCAATAAAGAGGTGCCCCTCTGCAGGGCACCCCTGGCCTATGCTGATAGCCTGGGGCTATCTCCGCCACCCCTGGGCGGAGGGTGACGGGTTGATAGTGTATGTGGTGTGTAAAAAGTAGAAGTATCAACATTGTCTTCACAGTCTAACTGCAGGTTCACCTCCGCCGCATGCTGGTACTTTGAGAACCACAAGTACCAGCATGCAGGACATTAAGGGTCCACTGGTACCTGTAGTTCACCTGTAAAGAAATGTCTAAAAAAAACACAAAACACACAAACCGTGAAAGTACACTTTTATTACATGCATACATACACACACACACACATACTTGCCTACATTACCAGGAGTGGTCCCCTTGTTCAAAGAAGGCATCCAAGGTCTTCTTAAAACAATAAAATGAAAATCCCGATCCACGCAACAGATAACAAACCAGGATGGTTGATATCTACCGAATGAAACGCTCAGACGCGGCTTCTGCCTTTATAGAGCCGTATCTGAGCATTCATTGACTGATAGAGGTGAGCCCCCGCCTCTCTCAGCCAATGAATGGCTCCTCCATTGAAGTCAATGGAGAGTCACAGGTTACTAAAGTAAAGTAAAGTAGGATTTGAGAATGTGACCAGTACTGTGGAGGTGTGGTCTGTGCTGTGGGGTGTGGCTAACACCATGGAAGTTATAGCTACTCGCCTACCTTCATCCACCTCAATCTCCCTCCCCTCTTTGCTATTATGAAGCATAGATCACCTGTTATATTATTGACCACTGAATAAAAAATAAATAGTAAAGATACAAACTAGGGTTATTAATAAAATGCAACAATTTTTATTTTATTAACAGAAAGAAATATACCTGATAATGATAAATTTGCCTTAGACATGGGAGCGCCATATAGACTGCGTTTAGCAGGCTGGCAGAGATTCATTGGGTCCACTCTCCCCATTCCCCACAAAAAAATTAACTGTTTGTCAACACTCAGACTTTTACATTTCTGATGCAAGAAATCTAAAAGCTGACACAGAGCATATTTGTGCGCAATAATGGCCACCTCCTAGTCCAGGGGCGTTTATAGAGACGAGGGGGCCCGTGTGCAGTCTCCAACACGGACCTGCTCCTTCCTGTCCGACGGCCGGCAGCGTACTGAGCTGTGTGCGGCTAGCACCGGAGTTATAGACTCTGGGCACTAGAGTGTGCCCAGAGTCTATAGAGTATGCACAGGTCACCGGGAAAATGGCCGTGGTGGCCATTTTCCCTGTACTGCGCAAGCGACGGGAAAATGGCCGCGTCGGCCATTTTCCAGTCGTTTTTAGAGCGCCGGACCCCCACTCCGACATGGGACTCCAGAGAGGTAAGTATGCTATAGGTGCAGGGTGTGCAGTGCGGGGCCCCCCTGTACCCAGGGGCCCGTGTGCCCCGCACACCCTGCACCCATTATAGATACGCCCCTGTCATAGTCACCAGCCAGGAACGCTCATTACTTTCCCAAGAGAGTTCTGATACCATGCATCTCAATCACAAAAGCGTCTTTGTGCATACACACAGTGTGACGCATGCGTTGTACCTATTTAAAGTGATTTTCATGCATGCGCAGTAGCAAAACATTGCTCAAATACATCAACATCGGGATTGTGTGCAGCCCTTAATCAGGCCCAGGGTGCATTATATCTACATGTATTACGCATAAATATCAGCCAATTTTAAACATACTTTGGATAAGAAATGGCTCACTTATCAGTGACCGTTACCAGCCATGCATTAATGCCAGATAACCTCCTTGACAGAAATAGGAAATTGTCTTTCAATGGGTACTACAGAGTATCCAGAGGAAATAATAACAAGTAGAGTATAGGGTGAATATACAAACTCCACATGGTAAGGGCCATGGTGGGAATCAAACCCTGGACCTCAATACACCATCTGTGCTGCCCCAGAGCTATATATAATTGCCAGTATACACAGCATTGCACCCACAGACGTAATATTCAGAATATTACACCCATGCCACCAGTATACACAGCATTGCCCCCATAGATGTAAAATACATAATATTACCCCCATACCAACAGTATATACAGCATTGTCCTCACATATGTAATATACATAATATTGCCCCCATTCCAACAGTATACACAGCATTGCCCCCACAGATGTAATATACATAATATTACTCCCATACCAACAGTATAGACAGCATCGCCCCCACAGATGTAATATACATAATAGCATACTCTCACTCTCCAAAATCGTATTGTCTGTGCCTCAGCCCTCAGCCAGTCAGTCTGTATGCCCCAGTTATGATCAGCAGCTGACCTCACCTCATGCCGAGTCTTCATGCAGCTGCCAGTGAGACCGCTTCCTGTGCTACTTAAGGTAGCACTGTGTCAATATGACTATTTGGCTGACCCGCGCAGGGAGGACTAGAGAAGCCCTTCCCTGCACTGCCATCCCGTGTAACCGCCGCTATGTGTGCCTCGCATGACCCACCTGTGACGCGACTGGGGGGAGGGGGCCTTGGACGGCCACTGGCAGGCTGCTGTAGCAGGAAATTACAATCCTGTCTACAGCAGCAGATTAGTCATAGATGCTGTGGGCCTGTTTTGATTGGGGCCCTGGAGCTGTAGCTCCATCCGCCCCATTGGTAATCCAGCCCTGAGGCTGTGCTAGAAAATGACAGTTGGTTAGTACGTTATCTCGCTCCACTTCAGGGGTGGATCTAGACTCTTGCTTTAGGGGGGCGGTGTGTGTGTGTAATATATATATATATATATATATATATATATATATATGGGTAAATGAGGGGAAAGTACACTCGTAAGTAATAAATAACAAGACACTTTACTGAACAGTATATGTTCACATACATTGAAGTTAAAAATGATGATCTTAGCTGTGCACGAGTAAATCTCCACCGTGTAAGGAAGTATGCCACTTGCAAACAACAGCCCGATCCGGAACACTGCGGGTGACGCTAGCACACGTCCACGTCACTGGCCATGCCCAACGCGTTTCATCATAGATTGACTTCGTCAGGAGGTGTGGCCAACTCTTATTACAGCTCTCTTTTAAAAGCAAGCAATTAATCAATCAGATACAGTTAAAATATAATAATTAACACAACGTGATATACATATTCCATACCGCAATATATCCATTTAAAACACATCTTTTTTCAAAGGATGCACCAGACTCATATTGTTACAAAGATTAAGAAACAAACGATACATGTATAAATCTTAGTAGAGTGATCATCGGAAAATATAGAACCTAATCAGGCTCAGTTATTTATCATATAAAAAACATTATATACAAAAAACTAAATAAGCAAAAAAAAAATATAATATATATAATAATGAAATCTTCTAAGAAGATTAAATATCTTAAAAAACAATACTAAATAAATTATCCGATAGTCACCTCTATCAAATATAGGGCCTGATTCAGACCCACTCGCGAGCGTCTGTCCGCTCGCAAGTAGGTCGATGTTATGGACTGAGCATGCGCACGACGGAGGGAGCTCCGTCGTGCGCATGCGCCAGACGCGACGAGCGAAGGAAAGTCCTTCGCTCGTTGTGTCCGATCAAAGGGGGCGTGCTGTCAATGTTGATTGACAGCACGCCCCCTTTGGTGGGCGTGCCGGGGGCGTGCCTCCCTGACGGGGGCGTTCCCACGGGAACGCCTCCTGTCAGAAGCCGGCCCACTGACATCACTAGTGATGTCAGTGGGAGTGATTTTGGCTCTGATAGAGCCAAAATCACTCCGGAGCTTGCGGTTGAAAACCTCAACCGCAGGCTCCGGCTCGCAAATTCGATGGTCGCGATGGTCTCGACCATCGCGACCATCACAATGCACGCTCGTATAGCCTGTGGGTGGTGACCCACAGCTATACGAGCGTCCAGGAGGACGCTCCATGAAAATGGAGCCCGGCCCTCATTCAGAGCGTGCGCTCTGCTCAGAGCGTACGGCTCTGAATGAGGGCCATAGTTAGCTTATGACTGAATTGGTAAAAATAACATGACTCAAAAACGTCTTTTTACTCCAACATAAATGAGGTCATTAAGGAAAGGGTACTTACTCTAAAATGCCTCTTATACTAATCAATCCATACTGTATATCTATATTCGTAGAGACATAGTAGTCACTGCATGCCTAATTGCTCAAGCAGCCACAATATAAGTGAATGGGAAAAGAAATTAATCCAACAGCAACCGTATCACAAAGGTGTCCACCCTGCTAGTTCAGCCCTGCAGAAAAGAAACTATGTCACATCCCTCATTGAGTCCGTCTGGTGCAAGTGTATTTAAAAAGTATATCCAAAAAGTCTCACGTTTGGATAACTGTAATAATATGTCACCTTTCCTGTCATCCAATTTAACCTGTTCTAGTGCAAGAAATTTGAAATGTTCTAATTTTGAGTTACAGCATGAGAGAAAGTGCCTAGGAACACTATGATTATATACTTTATTACTGCCATCATAAAAAGTGGATATCCAATATTCCTTTTTCTCAATTCATCAGAATACGCCGCAATTGTTCTGATGAGGAAAAATATAATGAACAAGTGGAGAATTATAAGATAAGGTTCCAAGACAAATCGTATCCAGGGAAGACCATTGAGTTTTGTGAACAGAAGGCTACGGTCACGTAGTTTTTCCAGCGCGGTGCAGTATGTCCCCCGGGCTCCACCTGCACTGTACACTTTATCTTTCCAAGATGTGATAAATCTTCCCATAAGACTCATAATTATACACTAATACTGTTGATGGCTTTTTCCTGCTGGCATAGTATTAGGCACTACAACTATTGCTGTTATATTGTGGAGTATTACTAATTCTGGTTACCTGATACTGCCTATAAATGTTACTGCTGTACTGGGCATTACTACTGCTGGTGGTCTATTTATGAACATTACTGTCAAAACAGAAGATAAGGCCAAATGGTCACTCAGAACACACAATTGCAGCCATGGTGTTATATTTGGGTCTGTTCCATAATCCTCTTGCCAAACTAGGAACACACCGCTTTAAGTTCATGTATATGATGTCATGACTCTAGTATATTCTGTACTACAATTCCTACAGTAGATTCTTCACAAAGCAGCATCAGTTGCAGGCGCCTTATTATTAAAATATATTATGGGATTTGTTATTTATCTTTAATCAAAATGTAAAGTACAAAAAAATACAAAAAAACAGTGCAGCTGTAGGAGTCCAGGGGCCACATGTCAGTCCCCAAACTCTACCAGGTTCTCATCTACGTATAATGTCTGGAAAATGTATTCCAAGCTATTAAGAAATTGCTTCTTCATGCTGTAAATATGTATTTACTGTAGGTAAAACTTTGTGATAGTTTATATGTAACATACTGTGGGCAAAATTTACTAAGAGGCGGGTTCTAAACCCAAGCGGTATGGTGGCAGTTTTGCTATCCGCAGATTTACTGCAAAACCGCTGTCAAAATAAATTTTAGAATAGAATAGAACAGGGCTGTCATTTAGAAACCGCCGTCAAACCCCCGGGGTTTAGAACCCGCCGTCAAACCGCCACCAAACCGCCGGGGTTTAGAACCCGCCGCTTAGTAAATTTTGCCCTGAGCCATCATTAACATCTCAAGCAGTGTTGAATTCCTTGGGACACAATCAGATTTAAGAACTATGGGCCTGAATCAGCTTTGAGAATACAGTACAATATTGCAAGTAACTGTGAACCTGGACAAACCATTTTGCAATGCAAGGGGTACAAATACATACATTTTATTTGCATGCAGGGTAAATACTGGCTGCTTTTGCATGTGACCCACAAATGCTGCACAGCTTTATTTTTACACTGCAATTTAGATTTCAGTTTGGACACATCCCTCCCAAATCTAAATCTCTCTGCACATTTTACATCTGTCCCACCTGCAGTGCAGCATGGTTTTACCAAGATGCACAGTTACTTTAACCCTAAAAAATACAAAAAATAATGTGTCGACAAATTTTGTATCGACCATTTTCATGTCGACCTTTTGACCATGTTGACCATTTATACCTGTCAACCTTCTTACAGGTCGACCTTTAGTGTTTCGACATTTTGTCCCTGTCGACCTTTTGTCCCTGTCGACCTATTGCCTGTCTAACATCTGGTGTCTATCTAGACATTGTCTATCTTTTTACTGTAGATCTTTAGACCGGATCCCGTAATATTGTACTCTAATCCCAAAGCAGTATCAGGCCCTATATCCTGATTTCTGATCAAACAGCGGAGACAGTGTTACCAGTAAGATATAAATCACTCATCAGTCAATTAAATTACAAAACCTTCTGTAATTACAGATAGCCTACACAGTATTTTCCAAAATGTTACAGACTGGAGGACCTGTGTCCTTTTGCCATTGGAATTAAGCAGGTCTAATGGAACATTTTTAAGTTTCTAAATATTATGCATGCACAAGCATGAACATAAGGTTAATGAATACTCTATTAAAAGGCATTTCATTTCATTGAGAGCCTGTCTTCCAAGAATTTTAAAAAGCTTGCAGTAAACATAGCCAAGGATATCACTCAACAAATTGATATCATAGATATATTAGGGTTACTATATCGGGCTGAAACTTTACCCTAATGACTTTATCCTGTAATCCAGAAAAATTAATAGATCAACAGATCTTGACAGTAAAAAGCAGTGTAAGCATTTTACTTATGATCTCATCACTCTTCTTTAGTGATTTAATGCACCATTTTTAATTAAAGTGTTGTATTTAAAAGTCTACAGTAGTTAGATAACACATGGATACCTATAAATATATATTTTTGTCATGAAAAATTAGTTAGATCATCACAATAGGCAATAGATCTCAGGACAAATGATTTAGCACATGTTTACCATGATGTCAATAGAATGAGGTTTATCTGTTTTATGCTATCATTAGGTATACCAAGACTAGGCTTTTTAGAGATATCCACTCATTTGCTTTTGTTTATTCACGTGCCACATTTGGCAATGATTTGCAAACACAATTTTTCGGGCACGTTTTGTTTGAACACAGAAATTGAATCTCATTGGGCTTGATTCAGAGTTGGGAGCAATTAAAAAAAATAAGTCATTTTGCACTTGGGCAAACCCTGTCGCAAATACATTATTGTTTGTGCATGCAGGGTAAATACTGGCTGCTTTTGCATGTAGCCCACAAATGCCGGCAATTTTAAGTTTACACTGCAATTTAGATGTCAGTTTGGACACACCCCTCCCAAATCTAAATCTCTGCACATTTTACATCTGCCCCATTTGCAGTGCAGCATGGTTTTACCAGGGTGTATTATCACTCTTTTATTTGCTTTGTTCCAAACTCTGAAACAGCCCCATTAAGGTTCATTTACAAACTGAGAAAATATACAGATCCAAACTGCTTCTTTATTTGCCCACCTGGTGCCTTTCAAGGTGCACACCAACTTTCTGGTCGTGGGGTCCTGTCTCTGGAAATCAGTCTGCAGCTACATAGGGCCTGATTCAGAGGTGGCTGCCTCATTTTATGCAGCCATGTCTGCATATTTTTCCGCAGTCACATCTGCATCTTTATGCTAATACTGTGGCCGGTGTTATTCATAGTGAGACGCAAACCCATCCTGGTGCACCATCAACCGCACCAGCGTGACTTGCACCAGCCCTAAAGGTAGAAGAACATTTTCCTTCTGAACATGGAGTCCTGTGTGAGTGCTACTGTGTTTGTAGATGCAGCCTCTGTCAGTGACACTCACACCTCTGCCTAGTCAACCCCTATTACCTTCCAGGAACGCCCACTAAAACCCACACTCCCTGTGGCCAAAGTCGTCCTGTGTCTGTCTGCGGTAACCATCGGGACGCATACACAGACTTACAGCATTGGCCAACTGCGTGCGGCATCTGCACTGCATTCACCTCTGAATCAGACCCATAGAGTTTTTCGGTTCATAGATCAATATTACATTTTGCATGGTACAAATAGTTAAACATTACTTTAAAACCAACCGACTACCACATTAGGATCACTGTGTTTACCAATTTAATTTTTGTGCTGAATTACTGCTTAGTGTAGCTTCAGATATGTCCTAAATGAGGGGATACCAGACTGTCCCTGATACATGTATCACTTCGCATATTTGAATGTTTTTAGTGCATTGATTGTAGTGCACATTGAAATCCTGTAACTGGAAGGGGCATTTTTTTTTTATAGAATTAGGCACAATTTTTGCAACTGCCAATTTTTGCAACTGACAAAACAGTTGTTTGTATTTCCAGAAAAGCCCCAATATGAGCCATCCATACTCATTTATCTCTTGAGTTTTTTGTCCTTTAAATTAAATTGTTTATACATCTGAATCTAAAAGTAGACCCAATCATGTGCCTAATACACCCTCTGGAAGGAATGCCATAAACTGTCCAACTATCTCCATTGGATGGTGTAAAATTGTAAAACTGTAGCAGACCCTGCCATCCTGGAATGAAAAACCATGTTTCGTGCAATATCACATTTGCACGGTGACTACATTTCTGTAAATGAGACTTACAGGCTTCGTTGTTGCACTAAGGGTTAACTGTTTTGCAGAAAGCTACAACAATGTTACAATAAAAACACTATAAGCATTTAGTTATTTCACAGTGAGTAGGGAAGGTAGACAAATCTGTGCTACAATTGGGCTCGTCCCACGAGTAGGTAAGTGTGCGCATATGCGGCACTTATGGTATTCTCGAACTTACTCATTTTTGTGCAAAGCCCCATAAAGCTGCGTACAAAAATCTGCAAGTCCAGGGCGAGATCGGGGCAAGATGGGGGTGAGCTGAGCTGCTGCTGCCGGTGTTTACACGCCATTGACATGGTACTTTACGCCCCTCGCACCTAATTGAAGCAACCTCTGTATGTCAAGTGAGATCCTCGATAGATTGATTAGATTGATTAGAAATTAACTTTTTTCGTACCAGAAAATATAACACTCATTAGCAAATCATCCTCCTGGGAATCTCATTTTCAGAAGTGTGAAATAGTTTTTCCCAATCATCTCATTATGCCAACTTCATAAGTTTTTTCAATATACAATGTATGGATATTTACTGTGCACAAGGAAACTGCATTCTCTTGTATGCATCTAATACAGTGTCTATATACCCCTCCCTATGCTGAGGAAAACTTGAAAATGGAGCCTATCTGAGAGGGGTGCCAGTCTTGTATTTTTGCTGAGGTCTGAAAATAGAGGAACTTAAGATGGGTGGATGGATAGGCAGGTAAGCAAGCAAATTGCAGCTGTCCACCACCCAGAAAATACACATTACTCCTCCTTCCCTCCTTTGTAGGAGCTGTGCAGTCTGTTGCTGTGTTGCAGTGATGGTCACTTTGATGCTGTGTGTACTGTATGGCGGTCACTGTGATGTTGTGTGTACTGTATGGTGGTTACTGGGATGATGTTTCTGTATGGTGACTATGATGCTGTGTGTACTGTATGCATCACGGGAAGCTCTGTGTCATGGTCTTGGCATTTTGTAGATCCAGCTTGGAACCCTTAGGTATGACGGATGTGCATAGGAAATGAGGAAGCTTAATAATACTTTGGCTCATGGGTATGAACAGGAGTATAGGTACACTAGTGATAGTGTAGGAACCACAGACTTATGTTATGCATGGATACTGAACTGGACTGAACAGACCATATCCACTGGGCAACCCCTTGCCTAGTGAACCGCGAAGGCCAGCAAGACCAGGAATACACTCCAGGGTGACTTCCGGAACTCAGAACAATATAGTACTGGTAGATTGGAACTCAGAACTCATGTCAGGAATCATAATGTAGTCAGAGTACAGCTTGAGGAAGCTGCAAATCTGGTACTGCTCTGACGCAAGACCTGGAACCCAGTGAGGAACTCAGAAACTGAGAGGCAGGATAAATAATACAGCTTACTGGACACCTCGGTGTACAGACCGTATACTGCACACTGAACCCTAGAACTGGCAACAGCACCCTTCTCTGAACCAGCCCAAGACAATAGCACTCAGTACAGGGAAACCAATACAGGGTCAGCACAACAGTATAACCCAATAACCTGAACAACCACCAAGCACAGAGTAATACAAAATAGGTAACTTGTATGCACTGTCCCAGCGGTATGATGGAATGAAGACCGCGGTTGCACTCACCGACTCTGTACTGAGAAGTAGCTTGTTGGTATGCAGAATGGAAGCTGCCACGCTGACAGGTGACAATACACAGTGACATATGGAAAGCAGGTAACTGTATACTCGCTGGCTGAATTAAGTGGTTGGAGCAGGTCAGTATGCAGCATTGATGCTGCACTGCTGACATGTGATGAAACACAGCGGCAGAAGCAGGTAACTGGACACTCGCTGGCTGAACAAAGTGGTTAGAACAGGTCTGTATGCAGCGTGGAGCATGTGACGCTGACAGGTGATGATACACAGCGGCAGATGGAAAGCAGGTAACGGTATACTCGCTGGCTGAGTGAAGTGGTTGGGGCAGGTCAGTATACAGCATTGAAGCTGCAGTGCTGACAGGTGATGATACACAGCGACAGATGGAAGCAGGCAGAGGAGTAGCGTTGAACCATGGCGCCCGGAGAAAGTGCATGTCATAGCGCCCTCCTGTACTAAACTGTGCTAGTGGGGTATGGCCAGCCGGATTCGGTATGATTTACCACCGGACGCATGTCTGGCGGTTGGAATCCCGACACCAGCATCCTGGCAGCAGTGGAAATCTCGATCGTCCTCAGGTAAGTATTAGCTAACCTATTCTACCCCCTAACCCTCCCTTAGGGGTACCTAACCCTAATCCCCCATCTAAGTGCCTAAACCTAACCCCTCCTTCCCTGCTGCCTATACCTAAGTCCCCCTGGGGTGCCTAACAATAACCCCCCCCTTGCCTAGCCTAAACCTAACCTCCCGGGGGGGGGGTGCCTAACCCTAAGTCCCCCCCCGGACAACATAGTGCCTGTTTGAAAAAAAAAGACCAAGTCAGCAGGATGGAGTTGAGTTCCATGACATCTGCTGCACTTTCCTCGCTTCAACTTTACCTGTCTTTTTTTTTACCAACAACACACTGCTATAAACATTAGACATGCAGCATGTCAACACCGATGAAATTTCGCCGTGGTCAAAATATGGACAATCAGATTTTAAGGTATATCTACCAATAACCTCTAACCCTAACCCCTAATCCTAACGCCTAAACGTAACCCTAACTTCAAAATTTTCACTATGTGGACATGCCATATGGCATTCTGTCCATGTCAACATATTCCAAATGTTGTTATATTAGATGTCAACAATGTAACCATCTGGTGTCAACATTATAGATGACAACCTAGTGATTGTCAACATACTGACTGCATACCAGAGGTAGATTTAAGAGGGCATGAGAGAAAAGATTTGTCAGTGTGATTTAAGATAAAGTATATGATATATCAGTGTTGATAAGGGCTTTGGAGATAAAACTGAGTGATTTGAACTGGGTTCTAGAGGACAGGGGATGAACTTCCAGAGTGGTGCAGCAAATTTAGAGAAGTGGGACGAAAATGAGCCTTGCTGCAGCTTTTAAGAAGGATTGAAATGAGGATAGATGAGGGAGAATAATTTTATACAATAATTTTAATAATTTTGTACATCAAACAAAGGCCCTCATTCAGAGCCGTACGCTCTGAGCAGAGCGCACGCTCTGAGCAGAGCGCACGCTCTGAATGAGGGCTGCCCTCCATAAAAATGGAGCGTCCTCCTGGACGCTCGTATAGCTGTGGGTCACCACCCACAGCCTATACGAGCGTGCAGTTTGATGGCCGCGATGGTCTTGACCATCGCGACCATCGAAACTGCGTGTCGGAGCCTGCGGTTGAGGTTTTCAACCGCAAGCTCCGGAGTGATTTTGGCTCTATCAGAGCCAAAATCACTCCCACTGACATCACTAGTGATGTCAGTGGGCCGGCTTCTGACGGGAGGCGTTCCCGTGGGAACGCCCCTGTCAGGGAGGCACGCCCACCAAAGGGGGCGTGCTGTCAATCGACAGCACGCCCCCTTTGATCAGACACAACGAGCGAAGGACTTTCCTTCGCTCGTCGCGTCTGGCGCATGCGCACGACGGAGCTCCCTCCGTCGTGCGCATGCTCAGTGCAGAACATCGACCCACTTGCGAGCGGACAGCCGCTCGCGAGTGGGTCTGAATCAGGGCCAAAGTTTGTTAAATTAATTTATGTTTCATATACACTTTATACACACAACCTGAAGGTCATTTTATACAATATGTTTAGCAATTTTGTGCCTTAAACAAAGTTTGTGAACATTAAACCATCAGAAAGCAAAGGTGTCACTATCTCAGTCGTTTTCAAAAAATTCCTTATTTCGGAATATTGGATATGACAGACTCAACCTGTATATACTGTATATATTTATTTCTCTTCCCTTCTCTTCCAGCTGCTCTCAGATCGAGAGATTGAGAGAGAGAGAGAGAGAGAGAGAGAGTTATGTATGGTTATACAGTAAAAAATGAATAATAATCTTGAATGAGATCTTCAGCAACATGTTAGTGCGGTGTGCTGTAAAATTAATGTATAAAAGAAATGATTAAATGTAAACTATTTAGAGAGGAAATATAATGTACAATGCCTATGGAAAACTTATATCTGTAAATAGTATGGCATTCAAAGCCTGACATTTTACATGAGCATGCAATTACTGTCAATTATTTATACCTTTTATATTCTTATTATCAACATTTATTTATATAGTGCCAGCATATTCTGTTTACAATTGAGAACAAAGCAGTAATAAAACAAAACAGGATAATAACAGTCGGACAAAGAAGTAAGAGGGCCCTGCTCTCAAGCTTGTAATCCATAGGGAAATGCAAATTTGATACATAAAAGTATATAATGTATTTATTGTGCATGGTATGTCCAAACAAATAAGATATTCGACAGACACAACACTTGCTAATAAAAGGGGGGGTTAGAGAGTTGAGAGCAAAACAAAAAAAGTACACCTCCTTACTCTCCCACATGCAGCCGATATTCCTCATACAGCCACAATACCTCCTTATAACTTCATGTGCCACATAGTGGGACATGGGGAGAACAACACTGCTGGAGACTCAGCTTTGCTCAATGGTCTGGATGTTTGTAAACTAAAAGAAAGAAACAGATCCTAAGAGCTTCATAATATACCACCAATAACGTGTATAGACACTGACATTCTACAATTTTAATCTTCAAAGATTATACCTGAAATACAAGGTACCCTGCAGTGGCGGGCTGGGCCGGGGGGCAGGGTGCCATGTGCCCCCGGGCCGCAGCGTCATGACACAGACTGCACCGCGTGTGTAGCGCTGACCGGATGGAGTCCGGTCAGCGCTACACAAGTGACAAACACACAGCCGCCGGCTCCGGCAGCTGTGTGTTTGTTTTGATCAGCAGCCAATGAGAGTCTGTCAGACTCTCATTAGCTGCTGCTGCGCCCACTGCAGGAGCCGCTCCATCTTCCGGCTCCCGCAGTGAGCAATGGGAGAGGCGTCATGACGTCATATGACATCTCTCCCATAATGCAGAGCGGCCTGGGAAGGACAGACGGAGGAGCGGACGGCGGGAGCGGGGATTGAGGTAAGTGTTTTTTTTTTTTTTACTACGTGTGTCTACTGGAGGGGGGGGGGCTGGCAGGCACTAAAAGGGGGAGACCACTACTGGAGGCACCACAACAGGGGAACCACTACTGGAGGCACTGCAAGGGGGGGACTACTACTAATGGGGGCAATACAAGGGGGGACTACTACTACTGGGGGCACTACAAAGGGGGAACCACTACTGGGGCATTATAAGAGGGAGGGACTACTACTGGGGACACTACAAAGGGGGAACCACTACTGGGGGCACTACAAGAGGGAGGGACTACTATTGGGGGCACTACAAGAGGGAGACCACTACTGGGGGTACTACAAGGGGGAGATCACTATTGGGGGCACTACAAGGGGGGACCTCTACTGGGGATTATAACTGGGGCACTTCAAGGGGGGGACTACTACTGGGGGCACTACAAGGGGGGGGGGACTACTACTACTATGGGCACTACAAGGGGAGGGGACAACTACTAGGGGCACTGCATAGGGGGGAGGGGACTACTACTAGGGGCACTACATAGGGGGGAGGGGACTACCACTGGGGGCACTGCATCGAGGGACCACTGCTGGGGGCTCTATAAAAAGGGCAATACTGGGGGTACTGCATAGGGGGGAGACTACAACTGGGGCCACTATTTAAGGGGCATTGCATAAGGGTTACCACTATTGGGGGGACTGCATGGGGTGTGGACTGCTACTGGGGGCACTATATAAGGAGCACTGCATAGGGGGTACCACTACTGGGGGCACTATATAAGGGGCTTACTTCTGGGGGCACAAGGGGCAATGCACAGGGGGGACCACTACTGGGGGCTCTGTAGAAGGGGCACTGCATAGGGGGGATCACTACTGGGGGCACTACTGGAGGCCTGCATAAGGGGGTCCTCTCCTGGGGCACAGGGGGGCACTGCATATGGGCACCACGACATTAATCCCATATGGACCCGCCTCCTCCCTGGAACACTTGGGGGGGGGGCACCGTAGCACGCACGTTCTTCAGGCACCCTGGCTACAGGCTAGTCCTCTGCCAGGGCCGCCTGCATGCATTTGCCCCCAGGCTTAAAGTTGCCAGCCAGCCCCTGGTACCCTGAAATATACATAGACACACTAAAACATGGTGGAATAAACTTGACATTTTGTTTACCTAGCTAGTGGAAGTAAATAACTTCGTTACAATTTTGTGCTTTCACAAAGAGGGAGCTTGGCTTTCCTATAACAGTGTGCATTCCACTATCCTGCAGTTTGGAGGGCCAAAGTCAAATCACTTACAAAGTTCAGTGGTTTAAAAACATCACAATCACATATACTTTATGGAAAACCATCTCCATTATGGGGATTGAGGAGGGTTTTGGATAGTGGATATCAAGGGGGTTAAAATAAATGTGCCATCTTTAGTCTAATAAATCATATGTGTCTCTTTAGTCTGTCTCATTAATAATAATCATCTGGGCCCCCTTTAGCCTAATAGAAATATTTTTTTCCCCTTTAGTATATTAATAATAATTTGTGCCCCCTATAGTCTAATCCATACTTACCGACTTTACAAATCTCCTCTCTGGGAGCAGCCCGGAGAGGAGATGCTGATGGCAGGTTCAGGGGGCGGGGCTGGACTGTAGACGTCATTAGGCACTATCCCTTTGCGGGAAAAGCCGCTATTCATGGGTCCGTGAGGGGTCGGGGTTAAATAATGTGATTCCTGTCATTTTAGCCCCACCCCATCCCTACGGACCCGCAAATTCCCCGTAAAATCTCTCCATCCTGCCCACTTCACTAGGAAGTGGGTGGGAAGCGGGAGATCTGCCTACTCTTCCAGGGATGAGGAGGGATACTCGAAAATCTGGAAAATCGGGAGTCTCCCACAATTATGGTCTAATAATAATATTAATCTGTGTACCCTTTTAGTCTAATAATAATCAGTGTCCCTTTAGGTCTAAAATACCCTGTGCCCTCTTTTGTGTAATAAATCTACTATGTACCCACTTTAGACTAATAATCATCAGTACCCCCTTTTATATAATAATAATAATAAT
Source organism: Taudactylus pleione (assembly GCA_031769625.1). Taxonomy (NCBI): domain Eukaryota; kingdom Metazoa; phylum Chordata; class Amphibia; order Anura; family Myobatrachidae; genus Taudactylus; species Taudactylus pleione. The sequence continues at coordinate 3,183,935 of JAUIMM010000370.1, read as the reverse complement.
AATAATAATAATCTGTGACCACTTTAATTATATAATAAACATCTGTGTTCCCTTTAATTTTATAATAATCATCTGTGATCCCTTTAGTTTAATAAAAAAACTCTCATTTGTGCCCTCTTTAGTGTATTAAATCTAACCCATGTCCCCTTTAGTATAATAATAAGCACCTGTGACCCCATTAGTATATTAAGAATCATCTGTGCCCCCGTTAGTTGTATAATATAATAATCAGCAGTGCCATTCTTTAGTATAATAATAATAATAATAATAATAATAATAATAATAATAATAACACAAACTTGGTGGGACACGCATTCAGTGTTTCAGGAACTCCCTAGACAACTGCCTATGTTTGCTTAGTGATAGCATCGGCCTAATCGCCACCTTGTAAAATCTCTTAGGAAATGTTCAACAACAATTATATTGAAGTTATCATCCTCTTCATAGTGCCAGTTTTACTCGTTTTTAAAGCTATAAAGAGTAAGCACTTTGTCTAAACAGGTTGTAACCCTCCCCTTACAATCCCCCCCTACATTAAAAGCTGCTTTCTGCCCTTGACTCAGTCATCCAAATAAGTTTATACTATTTTTTAAAGATAATGCATTCTTGCCTAGCAGATAAAGCGTATAATGATCTAACCATGGCTTATTTTATAGGCAAATTACTTACTTGGACAGTGGTACTAATGAGTATAGACTTGTGCACTACAAAAACTTAGCAAATTTTAAGATCCACATGTTTGAGGGATCTAGGAGCTGTGCAAGTCATTCATCATTAATGTGTAGATATTAGAAAATATGGTAAAACTATGAATGTATTGGCTCAGAATGATTATAATCTCAAACTACATAAGAGTTAGAAGAACACAGTTTATTTTGGCCAAGAGTCAATGGTAGATTTTTAGTTTAGATCTCACATGTGGTCCTTTTATTTCTGAAACAGTGCACCTGCGTAGGCATATGTGGGCACAGCGCCATCAAACACAAATATGTACAGCAGTGCCTACCCAGTGTTTGCTCACAGGGTTTCATTGCATATATGAGTATTTGTCCTTTGCAGAAAAACAATATGGACAGGCCATATTATCTCTTATGCAAAAATGGACCTTTATTAATGGTTTCTAATCCGGTCAAAGAAGATCACAGGTATCACATCACAAAACCTGAACTTTTAACTTTGGGCATCAGACAAAAAGCATTGCTTCATATTGTTTACGACATTCATTTCACAAACACACCACTCTCTAACAGGACCGCCCCAGGCATAGTTTGTACCTTGCTTGAATTCAGCCTTTTGTTTATCCAGGTAGTGAAACAGTGCAGTTCACCAGGTGTAAAAAACATTTTGAAGACATACTTTTTAGAACCCCACCTCAAATGTACGGTATGTACAACCAATTTCCCTCCCTCTGTTTATATATATATATATATATATATATATATATGTACACATATATATATATATATATATATATATATATATATATACATATATATATATATATATATATACATATATACAGAAAACTCAGAACTCAGCATTGTTAAATCACTCACCATAATACATAAATAATGGGGTTTTGTTTCATGGATTGATCAATGCATTTAAGACTGCAGCCCACATCACGGGACCCCATTTGTAACTTATGGCTTTTAAAGTAGCATAATAGCAGCTATGTTTGGTGACTGTCTTGCCTTTAAAAGCCATAAGTTAGTTGGCAGGTGAGCTTTAAACCAGTTAACATTTTTTTCAGTTTAAACTCTGTGATAGCAGCTACCAGGTTTCCATAAGCATCACAGATAGTGTAGGACCTGCAGAGAAATGGGGACCCGTGATATGGGCTGCAGGCTTAAATGCACTGATCAATCCATGAAACAAAACCCAATTATTTATGTATTATGGTGAGTGATTTAACAATGGTGAGTGCTGAGTTTTTTGTTTTTATTTATTTAGGCAATGTGGTCACAAGCCACTTGCACCCCAGGCCTGGGAATGGCGAGTACAGGTTTGTACCCCAAATCTGGGAGTGGCGAGTTCAGTGGATTTCTGACAGGTGCATCCTGTTTCCACTGATCATCCTTGAGATGTTTTTACAGCTTAATTTGGAGTCCACCTGTGGTAAATTCAGTTAATTGGACACGATTTTGAAAGGCATACACCTGTCTATATAAGGTCCCACTACATGTCAGAGCACAAACCAAGCATGAAGTCCAAGGAATTGTCTGTAGACCTCCGAGACAGGATTGTCTCGAGGCACAAATCTGGGGAAGGGTACAGAAAAATATCTGCTGCTTTGAAGGTCCTAATGAGCACAGTGGCCTCCATCATCCGTAAATGCAAGAAGTTCGGAACCACCAGGACTCTTTCTACAGTTGGCCGGCTGTCTAAACTGAACGATCGGGGGAGAAGGGCCCTAGTCAGTGAGGTGACCAAGAACCTGATGGTCACTCTGTCAGAGCTACAGCATTCCTCTGTAGAGAGAGGACAACCTTCCAGAAGGACAACCATCTCTGCAGCAATCCGCCAATCAGGCCTGTATGGTAGAGTGGCCAGACGGAAGCCACTCCTTAGTAAAAAGCACATGGCAGCCCGCCTGGAGTTTGCCAAAATGCACCTGAAGGTCTCTCAGACCATGATAATCAAAATTCTCTGGTCTGATGAGACAAAGATTGAACTCATTGGCGTGAATGCCAGGCATTATGTTTGGAGGAAACCAGGCACTGCTCATCACCAGGCAGGGGCGTCTTAAGAGAGGAGGGGGCCCGTGTGCACTCCTTGTGCGGGGCCCCCTCCTCTCTCCCCGGTGGCCGGCAGCCGTCTGACGCAGCTAGCCAGCCACCGGAGCATTAGTAGACTCCGGGCACTAGAGTGTGCCTGGAGTCTACTGCGCATGCGCAGAACGCCAGAAATGGCCGCAGCGGCCATTTTTCTGGCTTTCTCTACATGTGCAGTAGACTCCCAGGGCACATTCTAGTGCCCGGAGTCTACTGCGCATGCAGAAACCCAGAAAAATGGCCACGGCGGCCATTTTCCGGTGTTCTGAGCAGCGCAGACATGTGACGTGGGACCACGGACAGGTAAGTCTAAAATAATATGGGTGCAGTGTATCCGGTGCGGGGCCCCCCTGGACCCGGGGGCCCGTGTGCCCCGCACACACTGCACCCATTATAGATACGCCACTGTCACCAGGCCAATACCATCCCTACAGTGAAGCATGGTGGTGGCAGCATCATGCTGTGGGGATGTTTTTCAGTGGCAGGAACTGGGAGACTAGTCAGGATAGAGAGAAAGATGAATGCAGCAATGTACAGAGACATCCTTCAAAGCGCTCTTTACCTCCGACTGGGGCGATGGTTCATCTTTCAGCAGGACAACGACCCTAAGCACACAGCCAAGATATCAAAGGAGTGGCTTCAGGACAACTCTGTGAATGTCCTTGAGTGGCCCAGACACAGCCCAGACTTGAATCCAATTGAACATCTCTGGCGAGATCTGAAAATGTCTGTGCACCAACGCTTCCCATCCAACCTGATGGAGCTTGAGAAATGCTTCAAAGAGCAATGGGCGAAACTGCCCAAAGATAGGTGTGCCAAGCTTGTGGCATCATATTCAAAAAGACTTGAGGCTGTAATTGCTGCCAAAGGTGCATCAACAAAGTATTGAGCAAAGGTTGCGAATACTTATGTACATGTGATTTCTTAGTTTTATTTTTTTAATTTCATTTTCAAACATCGCTTAAAAACTTTTTACACGTTGTCATTATGGGGTATTGTGTGCGGAACTTTGAGGACAAAAATGAATTTATTCCATTTTGGAACAAGACTGTAACATACTTTCCGGATGCAGTGTATGTATGTATGTATATATAAACAGCTAAAATCTAGTGTGTATATATATATATATATTTATTTCAGCTACCGTTTGCAACAAAAGGAATTAAAAATGTGCAATGAGCTTAACCATAGTTGCTAACCTTCCCTAATTTTGTCAGTTCAACATTTTAAAGATTTGATGGTATTATGTTGCAATTGCAACTCCTCCTCTGCTGCATCGTGATTGTACAGACAGGGATGTACAGTATCTAGGGCTAGCACCCCAGGCAAAGTAAGGCACTGGCGCTCCCCCTTTATGCCAACACCAAGTGATCTAGGCTAATAATGGGAGGCCTGGACCTAACTAATATTGAGTGACCTGTGCCTAATGCCCAGGGTCACTTACAGGTGGCTCAGGCTTTGGCCTGCCTACTTGAGGGCACACAGAAATGACGGGCCTAATGGTCAGAGTCACTTTATTATAATGGGGCTCAGACTCTTGAGCCTCCCTAATTAGTTTATAGTGCCCTAAGCCTAATGTCCAGGGTCATTTGCACTGACACGTGCTCAATGCCCACCTACCAGAGCAACAGACCTAAGGCCTTTCTAACACCACAGGCCTATTGCCCAACTATTCTGGTGGTCTAGGGAGGAATTAATTATAGATAAGTTTTACAGAGGGCCTATCTATAATGCTGGGAGAGGCAGCTATGGGAAGCTTTGTTAGCTCTTTTGGTTCCCCCACTAGCATCACCCTCTGATCCTCAGCTTCCTTCTTCATCCTGGCTAGCAGTGCCGCCTCTTCTCTGCCTCCAGCCTGCACTAGGCATCTTCTTTCTTGACCGTGGCCACCTGAACTCTTGACGCAATGTCCTTCCTCTCTGCCCACTGCCAAATTCACACTACAGGGTGGTGAGCTATAATCAGGTTTCACCCCAGAGCCAAGTTTTACCTGGCACTGCTGCTTCTTGACCAGCGCTGGGAGCAGACACACTGTCCCAGCGCCAGCCACTGATGTGTCTCACTGGGCCCACATCTCCTCTGCTCACTGCTGTACTTCCAGTACTGGGATCAGAAGCTTGATCCCAGCACCGGCTGTTGCAGAGGAGTACATCTCCACAGAACTACTATTTGATTCTACGCCCAGGCCGCAGGTGGCAGCACCCCTGGTGAGTGCCTATCCCGGCCAAGGGGTAGATACGCCCCTGTTTACAGATGTGTGGGCATAAGTGCTCAAACCCCAGCTATGGCACAGGACCAATAGACTCTTAAACTATGTACACAATGCAATTATTGGGCCAAGTTGGTAATAATCAGGTGATCGGTCTGTTTTAATGTGTAGTGTATAGGTATTAGGGGTGTGCACCGGCCACTTTTCGTGTTTTGGATCTGGATCTTTCTTCGTGTTTTGGATCTGGAATGGTTTTGCCAAAACCACCCTTCCGTGTTTTGGGTTCTGGGTTTTGTGTTTTGGATATGTATTTTTTTAAAAAAAAAAGCATAAAAACAGCTAAAATCACAGAATTTGTGGGTTTTTCTGCTCCTATGCTATTATTAACCTCAATAACCTTAATTTCCACTCTATTCTGAACACCTCACACCTCACAATAGTGTTTTTATGTCCAAAAGGTTGCACCGAGGTAGCTGGATGACTATGCTAAGCGATACGAGTGGGCGGCACAAACACGTGGCCCATCTAGGAGTGGCACTGCAGTGGCAGACAGGATGGCAGTTTGAAAAACTAGGCCCCAAACTGTACATAATGAAAAGAAAAAAAAGAGGTGCAAGATGGAATTGTCCTTGGGCCCTCCCACCCACCCTTATGCTGTATAAACAGGACATGCACACTTTAACAAACCAATCATTTCAGCGCCAGGGTCTGCCACACGACTGTGGCTGAAATGATTGGTTCGTTTGGGCCCCCACAAAACAAGCTGGCAATTAATCTGTCCCTGCACAAACTGGCTCTACGGAGGCAAGATGTCGTCCTCATCCTCCTCATCCACCGATTCCTCACCCTCTTCAGTGTTGTGTACATCCTCATCCTCACAGAGTATTAACTCGTCCCCGCTGGAATCCACCACCACAGGTCTCTCTGTACGTTCTGGAGGCTGGTCTCCCTGGAAGAGTTGATAATTCATTTTTATGAACATCATCTTCTCCACATTTTGTGGAAGCAACCTCCTACGCCTTTCGCTGACAAGGTTCCCGGCTGCACTAAACACTCTTTCGGAGTACACACTGGAGGGGGGGCAACTCAGGTAAAATAGAGCCAGTTTGTACGGGGGCCTCCAAATTGCCTCTTTTTCCTGCCAGTACAGGTACGGACTGTCTGACATGCCTACTTGGATGCTGTCACCGATGTAATCCTCCACCATTCTGTCAATGGTGACAGTATCATATGCAGTGACAGTAGATATGTCAGAAATTGTTGCCAGGTCCTTCAGTCCGGACCAGATGTCCAAACTTGGTCCTGCCTGCCCTGCATCACCGCCAGCGGGTTGCTTAGTATACCTAAGTTTTTTCCTGGCAGCCCCAGTTGCGGGAGAAAATGAAGAAGGAGCTGTTGACGTGTCACGTTCCGCTTCAGCCGTCTTAGCTCCTCCTTCACTTTCTCCATCTGCTTCTGCAAAAGCCTGATGAAGGGAATGACCTGACTCAAGCTGGCAGTGTCTGAACTGACTTCACGTGTGGCAAGTTCGAAGGGCTGGAGAACCTTACACAACACGGAAATCATTCTCCACTGCGCTTGAGTCAGGTGCATACCCCCTCCTTTGCCTATGTCATAGGTGGATGTATAGGCTTGAATGGCCTTTTGCTGCTCCTCCATCCTCTGAAGCATATAGAGGGTTGAGTTCCACCGCGTCACAACCTCTTGCTTCAGGTGATGGCGGGGCAGGTTCAAGAGTGTTTGCTGGCGCTCCAGTCTTCGGCACGCAGTCGCTGAATGGCGAAAGTGGCCAGAAATTTTTCGGGCCACCCAAAGCGTCTCCTGCACGCCCCTGTCGCTTTTCAGAAAATTCTGCACCACCAAGTTTATTGTGTGAGCAAAACATGGGACGTGCTGCAATTTGCCCAGATGTAATGCCCGCACAATATTGGTGGCGTTGTCAGATATCACAAATCCCCAGGAGAGTCTAAGTGGGGTAAGCCACTGGGCGATGATTTCCCTCAGTTTCTCTAAGAGGTTGTCGGCGGTGTGCCTCTTACTGAAACCGGTGATACACAGCGTAGCCTGCCTTGGAACGAGCTTGCGTTTCTGAGATGCTGCTACTGGTGACACTGCTGCTGTTGCTGCGTAAGGTGATACATCTACCCAGTGGGCTGTCACAGTCATATAGTCCTTAGTCTGCCCTGTTCCACTTGCCCACATGTCCGTGGTTAAGTGGACATTGGGTACAACCGCATTTTTCAGGACACTGAGGACACTTTTTCTGACGTTTCTGTACAGTCTCGGTATCGCCTGCCTAGTGAAGTGGAATCTAGACGGGATTTGGAACCGGGGACATACTTCCTCCATCAATTGTCTAAATCCCACTGCACTAATGGCGGATACCGGACGCACGTCTAACACCAACATAGCAGTCAAGGCCTCAGTTATACGTATTGCTTCAGGGTGACTGCTGTCGTACTTCATCCTCCTCGCTAAGGACTGTTGGAGGGTCAATTGTTTAGTAAAAGTAGTGGTGTTCCTACTTCCTCTCTGGGATGATGAACAACTCCCAGCAGCAGCAACAGCACTAGGAGGAAGTGGTTCTTGATCTTTCCCTATTTTATTTTTATCGGAGAAAGTTTGGTCCTCCATTTATGTTATATTGATATATATACGTGCGGCTAAAGCGCACACAAACACAGAAAATATTTTTTTATTTTTGCTGGAGAGTAGTGCACTTTGTGGGTTACACCACCCTTTAAGAAATGAGCCAGCCGGCTCTTTACTTATGGGACACAGGCGCACGCTTGGCGCTGCTCCAACAGCAGCAGCGGCAGCAGGAGGCGTAGCAATGCAGGATCCTCCGGAGGAATCCCGGATAGGAGAGTCAGTCATGCCAGTGACATGGCCTGCAGGACTACTTCCGATCTTGACTAAGGAGGAAATTGACGAGGAGGGAGTTGATGGTGTGGTTTGCAGGCGCTTGGATACACCAGGACAACGGGATTTAGGTGTCCCTGGACTGCTTACGGTCTTAGCCAAAGTTTCTGAACTTGACAGTAACTTTTTATGAACGAGCTGCATGTGCTGTATAAGGGAAGATGTTCCTAGGTGGTTAACATCCCTACCCCTACTTATTTCACCTTTTACATATGGTACATATGGCAAGACAGTTGTTGTCCGAATTTGGATAGAAATATTGCAAGACCAAAGAGGCGGAATGTTTGGTCTTCTGCCCAGGCATGACCGTGATGGGCTTTTTCATCCCACGGACAACAACTGTCTCCCACGGAGCCTGATTTAAACAAACCACATCACCATCAGAATCCTCCTCGCCAACTTCCTCCTCAGCGCCAGCTACACCAGTATCCTCATCCTGTTGTACTTCAACAGTGACATCTTCAATTTGCATATCAGCAAGTGGACTGTGGGTGCTCCTTTCAGCACTTGCAGGGGGCGTGCAAATAGTGGAAAGAGCCACCTCTTCCCGTCCAGTGCTGGGAAGGTCAGGCATCGCAACCAACACCACACTTGGACTCTCCTTGGGGATTTGTGATATCTTCTTAGAACGCACAGTTCTTCGCTGTGCTTTTGCCAGCTTAACTCGTTTGATTTTTTTAGTGGGAGGAGGGCTTCCATCGTCATGTGAAGCTGAACCACTAGTCATGAACATAGGGAAAGACCTTAGCCATTCCTTGCCACTCCGTGTCGTAAATGGCATATTGGCAAGTTTACGTTTCTCTTCAGATGATTTAAATGTTTTTTTCAAGGTCATTTTCCTGAACTTTGTCATTTGGGATTGTATGTGCCCTCTACTATGACATTGGGCATCGGCCTTGGCAGACGACGTTGATGGCATGTTATCGTCTATGTCATGACTAGTGGCAGCAGCTTCAGCACTAGGAAGAAGTGGTTCTTGATTTTTCCCTATTTTATTTTTATCGGAGAAAGTTTGGTCCTCCATTTATGTTATATTGATATATACGTGCGGCTAAGGCGCACACAAACACAGAAAATATTTTTTTATTTTTGTTGGAGACTAGTGCACTTTGTGGGTTACACCACCCTTTAAGAAATGAGCCAGCCGGCCCTTTACTTATGGGACACAGGCGCACGCTTGGCGCTGTTCCTTTGTTGATGCACGTGCAGCCACAGTGCACACAATTCACAAACACAGAAAAAAATATTTTATTTTGTTTGGAGTGCCCTTTGGGGGTTACAGCACCCTTTAACGGTCAAACCAGCCCGCCCTTTACTTATGACACAGGCGCACGCTTGGCACTACTTTGTTGATGCACGTGTGGCTACTGCGCACACAATTCACAAACACAGAAAATATTTTTTTATTTTGTTTGGAGTGTACTTTGGGGGTTACAGCACCCTTTAACGGTCAAGCCAGCCCGCCCTTTACTTATGACACAGGCGCACGCTTGGCACTACTTGTTGATGCACGTGCGGCTACTGCGCACACAATTCACAAACACAGAAAATATTTTTTTATTTTGTTTGGAGTGTACTTTGGGGGTTACAGCACCCTTTAACGGTCAAGCCAGCCTGCCCTTTACTTATGAAACAGGCGCACGCTTGGTACTACTTTGTTGATGCACGTGCGGCTACTGCGCACACAATTCACAAACATAGAAAATATTTTTTTATTTTGTTTGGAGTGTACTTTGGGGGTTACAGCACCCTTTAACGGTCAAGCCAGCCGGCCCTTTACTTATGACACAGGCGCACGCTTGGCACTACTTTGTTGATGCACGTGCAGCCACAGTGCACACAACTCACAAACACAGAAAATATTTTTTTATTTGGTTTGGAGTGCACTTTGGGGGTTACAGCACCTTTTAACGGTCAAGCCAGCCGGCCCTTTACTTATGACACAGGCGCAAGCTTGGCACTACTTTGTTGATGCACGTGCAGCTACTGCGCACACAATTCACAAACACAGAAAAAATATTTATTTTTTTTGCACATGGGGCGAGCACCCCTGATGGACAGAGCACCCCCTGGACAACACTACAGCACCCCTTTAGGACTGGGACACTGCACAGGACTTTGGAGTGGACACAGCCCCTATGGACAACCGACTGCACAACACAGTCCAGCCAGCCCCTATGGACTTTGGAGGAGTGGACACAGCCCCTATGGACAACAGCAGCACAGTACAACACAGCCAGCCCCTATGGACTTTGGAGGAGTGGACACAGCCCCTATGGACAACAGCAGCACAGCACAACACAGCCAGCCCCTATGGACTTTGGAGGAGTGGACACAGCCCCTATGGACAACAGCAGCACAGCACAAAACAGCCAGCCCCTATGGACTTTGGAGGAGTGGACACAGCCCCTATGGACAACAGCAGCACAGCACAACACAGCCAGCCCCTATGGACTTTGAAGGAGTGGACACAGCCCCTATGGACAACAGCAGCGCAGCACAGCACAACACTACACTACACAGCCCAGCCAGCCCTAACTCCCACCCTCCCTCTTCACTGTCCACAGCCGAGTGAGAAAATGGCGCTGACGTGGGTACCTTATATAGGATCCAAAACCCGGAAGGCGGGATGATGACGTTTTGCCTCGATTTCAGATCCGAGTCAGGCGGGAAAAGTCGAGCCTGACTCGGATCGGGGGGGTTCGGATTTCAGAAATCCGAACCCGCTCACCCCTAATAGGTATGAATGTTTAAGTGTTTCATAGCTAAAACGGTAAAAACTGATGTGCGCAGATCCCCTGTGTTTTGGTTTTGGTAAAACCACCTTTAAGTGTTTTGGTTCGGTTTGGTATTTGGATGTTTTTTAAATTGATTAAAACAACTAAAATCATGTAATTTGTGCCAGTCATTTCCAGTCAATTACCACCTTACAGCTCTCAATGAGGTTTAAATAGCATAATTTGGCCAATAAAGAGTTTTCAGGTACATTTCTGTAAAAAGCTTAGTACGTAATGGGTTAACTGGGAGAGGTATGTGGTGGTGTATTGATAGGAAAATTGTTTTTTGAGCTTGCAGATGAGAGGTAAAAGTGTTTATTCCAACTTCTTACAACTTGTAATCAAACACTATGGGCTCTATTTACTACAATCCGCATTTGTAATGCAGATTGTAGTGTGATATTACAGACTGAATTCGCATTGTGAAATCAGGCAATATCACAGGGATTTACTACAAATCCCTTGCAGGGACTGAGCTTGCGATAAAGCTCTGTCCCTGCGAATCCCCTCCGGAGCCTTATCGCTGTATTTTTGCAAAAAATACAGTGACAAGTGCCCTGCGCATGCGCCGACAGGTCGACGCTGCTACCCCCCCTGTCTCCAAGCCCCGCCCCGTTGCTAAGCCCCACTATTACAGTGAATCAGCGTGTGGTCTGTTTTTAGACCACACAATTGAGTCACTGGGCCCGGCTCCGGGCTCTGCTCTGCAGTAGTCCGGTAACCGGGGGAGACCCTGGCTTTCCCCGGTATTTTTTCACATTTTATTTTTAGTAACTTTTTTCAGATCACATTTCCCATTACAATTATGGAAAATGCGATCTGCTTACTAAAAATAAGTGATACTTAGGGGTTGGAGTAGAATTTTACAAATTCTACTCCAATTGCCCTTTAGTAACTGTAGGTGATACTAAAATAATGTGAAAAGGGTATGAAAACATTTAGTAAAAATAATGTTAATAAATAGAGCCCTAAGGGCTAAATGTACTAAGCTCTAGAAAGTGATACATTGAAAAATGATAAACTAACAACCAATCAACTCCTAACTGTCATTTTTCAAACACAGCCTGTAACATGACAGTTAGGAGCTGAGTGGCTGGCAGTTAGGATGCATTTCACCCTTAGAGGGAGATGTGCTGTCGCTCTTCGCATGCATGCCAGGGGTTGGTGACGCCAGTTACACCACCTCTCTCTGTATGAGCGGCCCTTTGCGATGGAAGGGCTTCCAGGTCTATGACCCAGAAAACCCTCTGGTATCCTTCTGCACATGCACAGAAGGACGCGCATGCCGCGGAGGGTGCTGGGAGGGATCCCATCAGATCCCTCAGCACGCTCCCCATAGAAGCCCATAGGCTTCTATAGGGTAATGCCATTACAAAGATGGCGTTACCCACCGCAACCAAGCCCCAGAGTGCATCACATTCCGGGTCTTGGTGCATATGTGAAATGTGGTCAAACCTGCATTTTGGGGATTTGACCGCATTTCTACCTTTGATGCATCCCGCCATAAGAATTTACTGGCTGCCATTTTTCTGTTTCCCCAAGATGCTGGAAAGACTTTCATTTGATGAAAAATGCTAGCTTGCTCTAATTTTTTAAAAAATTCTAAAAAGCGTAAATATCAGCCATTTGACTCCTTTTAAGAACCTCCAGTACTTTCCTTATGGCCACTAACACCCTTATCTATGGTCCTACTATCTCAGTTTTTGAGGGGGTCCAGGATGGTTTCCCCACTTTTTCATGCACTTTTTCATGCACTTCTCCCAGTTCACTTTTTGTGGAATAGTCGACCACCTTGACGCGAGTACCGTGACTTAGCATTTCTAATTGAATCTCACATTTCTCGGGTGCGTCCATTTATGCGAAGCTTCATGAAGACAAGCTCGCTGTCACTAACTTGTTTCTAATTGAATTGACTCCATATACTGGAATGGATGGCTTATTAGATCGGGCCTCTCTGTAATACTGTATATATACTAGGGGTGAGCGGGTTCGGATTTCTGAAATCCGAACCCCCCCGAGCCCCCCCGATCCGAGTCCGATCCGAATCAGGCTCGACTTTTCCCGCCTGACTCGGATCTGAAATCGAGGCAAAACGTCATCATCCCGCCTTCCGAGTCTCGCGGGTTTTGGATCCTATATAAGGTACCCGCGTCGGCGCCATTTTCTCACTCGGCTGTGGACAGTGAAGAGGGAGGGTGGGAGTTAGGGCTGTGTAGTGTAGTGTAGTGTAGTGCTGCTGTTGTCCACTACTTCAAAGTCCTTAGGGGCTGGCTGTGTTGTGCTGTGCTGCTGTTGTTAATAGGGGCTGTGTCCACTACTTCAAAGTCCATAGGGGCTGGCTGGACTGTGTTGTGCAGTCAGTTCTCCATAGGGGCTGTGTCCACTCCAAAGTCCTGTGCAGTGTCCCAGTCCTAAAGGGGTGCTGTAGTGTTGTCCAGGGGGTGCTCTGTCCATCAGGGGTGCTCCCCCCAAGTGCTAAAAAAATAATATATTTTCTGTGTTTGTGAATTGTGTGCGCAGTAGCCGCACGTGCATCAACAAAGTAGTGCCAAGCGTGCGCCTGTGTCATAAGTAAAGGGCCGGCTGGCTTGACCGTTAAGGGTGCTGTAACCCCCGAAAGTACACTCCAGTCCAAACCAAAAAAAAAATTATTTTCTGTGTTTGTGAATTGTGTGCGCAGTAGCCGCACGTGCATCAACAAAGTAGTGCCAAGCGTGCGCCTGTGTCATAAGTAAAGGGCCGGCTGGCTTGACCGTTAAAGGGTTCTGTAACCCCCAAAGTACACTCCAAACCAAAAAAATATATATTTTCTGTGTTTGTGACTTGTGTGCACTGTGGCTGCACGTGCATCAACAAAGGAGCAGCGCCAAGCGTGCGCCTGTGTCCCATAAGTAAAGAGCCGGCTGGCTCATTTCTTAAAGGGTGGTGTAACCCACAAAGTGCACTACTCTCCAGCAAAAATAAAAAAATATTTTCTGTGTTTGTGTGCGCTTTAGCCGCACGTATATATATCAATATAACATAAATGGAGGACCAAACTTTCTCCGATAAAAATAAAATAGGGAAAGATCAAGAACCACTTCCTCCTAGTGCTGTTGCTGCTGCTGGGAGTTGTTCATCATCCCAGAGAGGAAGTAGGAACATCACTACTTTTACTAAACAATTGACCCTCCAACAGTCCCTAGCGATGAGGATGAAGTACGACAGCAGTCATCCTGAAGCAAAACGTATAACTGAGGCCTTGACTGCTATGTTGGTGTTAGACGTGCGTCCGGTATCCGACATTAGTGCAGTGGGATTTAGACAATTGATGGAGGTAGTGTGTCCTCAGTTCCAAATCCCGTCTAGATTCCACCTGCATCCTCAAAGCAGCAGCGACAAGCGTGCGTCTGTCTGTTAAAGGGTGGTGACACCCTCAAAGTGTGCTACACAAACAATTAAAATATTGTTCTTTTTTTTAATGTGTTTGTGACTTGTGTGCGATGTAGCCGCACTTGCATCCTCAAAGCAGCAGCGACAAGCGTGCGTCTGTCTGTTAAAGGGTGGTGTAACTCTCAAAGTGCTCCAAAAAATAAAAATCTATTTTTTTAATGTGTTTGTGACTTGCGTGCGATGTAGCCGCACTTGCATCCTCAAAGCAGCAGCGACAAGCGTGCGTCTGTCTGTTAAAGGGTGGTGACACCCTCAAAGTGTGCTACACAAACAATAAAAATATTCTTCTTTTTTCTGTCTTTGTGAATTGTGTGGGCTGTAGCCGCACCTGCATCCTTAAAGCAGCAGCGACAAGCGTGCGTCTGTGTGTTAAAGGGTGGTGACACCCTCAAAGTGTGCTACACAAACAATTAAAATATTGTTCTTTTTTTTTCGGTCTTTGTGAAATGTGTGGGCTGTAGCCGCACTTGCATCCTCAAAGCAGCAGCGACAAGCGTGCGTCTGTCTGTTAAAGGGTGGTGACACCCTCAAAGTGTGCTACACAAACAATTAAAATATTGTTCTTTTTTTTTCTGTCTTTGTGAATTGTGTGGGCTGTAGCCGCACTTGAATCCTCAAAGCAGCAGCGACAAGCATGTGCGTCTGTCTGTTAAAGGATTACATCGGTGACAGCATCCAAGTAGGCATGTCAGACAGTCCGTACCTGTACTGGCAGGAAAAAGAAGCAATTTGGAGGTCCCTGTACAAACTGGCTCTATTTTACCTGAGTTGCCCCCCCTCCAGTGTGTACTCCGAAAGAGTGTTTAGTGCAGCCGGGAACCTTGTCAGCGAAAGGCGTAGGAGGTTGCTTCCACAAAATGTGGAGAAGATGATGTTCATAAAATGAATTATCAACTCTTCCAGGGAGACCAGCCTCCAGAACGTACAGAGGGACTGTGGTTCCAGCAGGGACGAATTAATACTCTGTGAGGATGAGGATGTACACACTGAAGAGGGTGAGGAATCGGTGGATGAGGAGGATGAGGATGACATCTTGCCTCCGTAGAGCCAGTTTGTGCAGGGACAGATAAATTGCCAGCTTGTTTTGTGGGGGCCCAAACGAACCAATCATTTCAGCCACAGTTGTGTGGCAGACCCTGGCGCTGAAATGATTGGTTTGTTAAAGTGTGCATGTCCTGTTTATACAACATAAGGGTGGGTGGGAGGGCCCAAGGACAATTCCATCTTGCACCTCTTTTTTTTCTTTGCATTATGTACAGTTTGGGGCCTAGTTTTTCAATGCCATCCTGTCTGCCACTGCAGTGTCACGCCTAGATGGGTCACGTGTTTGTGCCGCCCACTCGTGTCGCTTAGCATAGTCATCCAGCTACCTCGGTGCAACCTTTTGGACATAAAAACACTATTGTGAGGTGTGAGGTATTCAGAATAGACTGGAAATGAGTGGAAATTAAGGTTATTGAGGTTAATAATAGCATAGGAGCAGAAAAACCTACAAATTCTGTGATTTTAGCTGTTTTTATGCTTTTTTTCAAAAAAATACAGATCCAAAACACAAAACCCAGAACCCAAAACACGGAAGGGTGGTTTTGGCAAAACCAATCCAGATCCAAAACACGAAGAAAGATCCAGATCCAAAACCAAAACACAAAACACGAAAAGTGGCCGGTGCACACCCCTAATATATACCTGATATGTAATGTTGTCTGTGCAGCATATGGCTAGTAAGGTATCTGCTCAGTATATGGCTGGCAAGCGATGACTATCTGTAACATGGCTGAGAGAGATGGGTGTATTTATTTGCAATAAGTGGATTGCAATGGGGGGTGGGTAATCTGAAAAATGTGGCTGCATTATGGGATTTTATCTACATTGTATGTTTTATATTGCAGTAGAGGTATCGGTACAATGTACGTCTTGGTTTGGAGGTAATTCTCTGCAATATAATGCAGGTATAGGAAGTCATCTCTGCAATTTATGGCTGGCAATAGGGTTATCATGTTATGTAATAGGCCATGCATTATTAGAGGTCTGATAAGACCACCTAATATTCAGCAAACTCAGAGTTTGCTTGCAAGAACAAACGCTGTCGAAGCTTTATAATTGGCTGAGACAAGATCAGTTTAAAATTGGATCGCAGCGACGCCATCTTGCGACTGGCCGCAAGACGCCATCTTGGAAATGAGATCGCAAGATGCCATTTTGCGAATTGCCGCCTAAGCGCCATTTTAGATAAACTCACACTTTAGTACATGTGGCGATATTACTATTAGCATCATGCGATTGCATCTTTCACCATTTCTCATAAACACACAATAAGCACAATTGCGCTATTAACTAGTCGCATATTAGCAAATGCATAAGATCCTGTATGAAAACGCTGAATATTAGCTTCATGCATCATAGCGTGTAACTGCTGTACTTTTACTTGAATAATACTTTGTGCTTTGGAACCACAGGTTCTAGGTCTGGAGTCTTTATTTACTGTATGACTGCGTACGCAAAATAGCGTCATCCTTAGAGGTTTATAGGAAGGATATTAGAAGGTATAGGCAGGGGTATATAGAGGTTCAAAGGCAGTATCGTTAACGCCATTTTCAAATGGCGCTGGTTCTCAAGGTCTCACTCTTTCTTATGGGAAGGAAGTCTGGGGTTGTGAAAGGGGATCTGAGTAGCTCCCTCCGCTACCTCCTCACTGTGTACCTCAGGTCACACATACTCAGAAGCCGGCAAGGTGGGTGGTATGTAACGCTGCTACTGGAGTAACAGTGTTACTAATTGCGGGGACAGATGTTTTTCGGAGCAGCTGTCCCACATCAGTGCAATGCTGAAGTGCTTCATTGATAAGTATCCCCTGAAGCTAGGTGGATACTTAATATGGCTGCCATTGATGAATAGGCCCCATCTACTTCAAATCAGGAACAGTACTAAACAAAGGAGGCATCACTGGCAAATTCACTTGGATGTTTGCTTTTTGTGCAGACATTGCAGCAAAAAATGTCCTGTGTTTTATAGTGCTCTAATACTGGCTATAATGTAGAGGACAGATGATGGGACTCTGGGCCTGATTCAGCAGTGGACACAATGCCAATATTTATGCAGTTTGAGTGATTATTTATCATTGCGCATGTGTGTAAGATGCACTGTGCATGCATTGTGATTGTGATTGCATTCCGATTACATACGCACAAAGGATCCATTCGCAAAATGAGTGTCATGTGATCAGCATTTGGGGGTCGTAACGTGGGAGGTGGTTAAGTGAACGCAGGCGTGTCTGACCGTATCAGCGCCGTTTCATGGGCATGGAAAAATTAGCCATAGCAATTGCGTCCCTCTCAGACCTCTCTGCATGTGGGAAAGCTCCAGTGTTTGTGGCTGGTCAGACCTGTCGTAAATGCTGCGTGACTGCTTAATGTGCGTCCATGGTACCTATGTTTACGCAGGAGTGCAACAATGGATGGATATGAGAAGGCAGCAGTGCACTTCTTTATGTCTGCTGTGCTTTGGCAGGCATTAGGGGACAACAAAGGGAGAAGGAACATGAAATGTGCAGACTTGTGTGCAGGGGCCATATGAGATAGAGCTTGGTAAAGAATTGACACAGACTAGAGAGGATGATGTTTGACATGTAGTTGAGCGCTGCATGTGAGGCCCATGATGTACATACAGTACAGTACATCATGGACCTCATCTCAATCCACCACTGTATTTATATACACTTATATAATTTGGCACAAGATGTCTTTAACTTTATGGGGCCTATTCATCATCACTTATTTTTCACAAAAGCATGTGACAATTGCTGCTGTGTCTGCACTGCTGAACCCCGGAACTCTCACTCCGGGGCACTGCAGACATGTGGCCACACTCACTGACCGAAGACACCGACACGCCGGAAAAGGTAAGAGGGGATGTGCCGGGGGAGGGGGGGCATCGAACACCCGCAGGGGAGGGCATCGGGCACCAGAGGCGCTGCGGGTGGGAGGAGGTGAGCCAGCGGGGGAATTAGAGGGGGGAGAGCCATGCAGCAGTGTGAAATCCTTGTGGATACCTCAGCTGCATGGAAAAAGTATCACTTTTCCAACAGCTGACTCTGCAAAAACAGCAGCTTCTTGGAAGTGATACTTTTGTTAGGGAGGCATTATGAATATCTCCAAAACATCTTTTAAACTTGCAGCAAGTTTAAAACATAATTATCACTAGTGATAATTATATCATGATGGATAGGCCCCTGTGTGACTTATATTTTATGAGAAATGTGCATTGCATATTCATTAGTGCAATCATCTTCTTTTTCATCACCTTCTAAGCAATACATAACGTAATATGGTCAATTTCTGAGAAAGTTATTTTAGTTCTGGACACTCATATATTACCTTGCTTGGATAACTTGCCTAGCATATGTATCTACTATTTTAGTCTAAAATCTCAGCACCTTAAATCGAAGCTGATGGATAGCTCTACAGATAGTCTGAACTCTTTCTATAGTCAGTCAGTAATATGCACTGTGACCTATACACCACACTTATCCTTCTCCAATTACTTGTCCCTATTTGTAAACAAGAATTACTGAATACATGACCCAACTCCAAAAAATCCTCACCATAGGAATTTAATTTAATTTAACTACCATACTTGCCAACTCTCCCTGATTGTCAGGGAGACCCCTGAAATAGTAGCAATCTCCCTGACTCCCTGAAGAGTCTAGTAATCTCCCTGATTGCACCTTACCACCTTTCTGTAGCTGTTATATAAAAAAAAATCCAGAGAGATATACATTTAAATGGGATCATTAATATAATTTCACTGCATTGGTTATAAGGCACAATGACCCTATGGCTACATGCATTTTCTGAAAAGTATCAGTGTGTTTTAATCAGCAAGTAGATCTTACTAACTGCTTTGGGGTTATTTATGTATGGAAAAAAGTCAATTTTATGACACACCAGTCAGATATAGCAGTACAGTCCACTTTACCGTCGCGCTCATAGGTGTTGCTTTACAATCTCCCTGTAATGCTTTTTCAAAAGTAGGCAAGTATGCTGTACATAGGACCTCATTTAGGGTCCTTTGTATCAAAGACTGGAGAGAGATACAATTGTGAGTGATAAAGCACTAACCAATCAGCTTCTAATTTACATTTTACAGGCTGTGTGTGAAAAATGTCAGGAGCTGATGGTTAACACTTCTTCTCTCACAATTTTATCTCTCATCAAGCTTTGATACATAGGGGCCTATGAGTTAGAATCAAATTGTAATACAGGGTACAACTAGACAACCATGATGCAATGGCTGTCTAGTTGGCCCCTGCTCGGCTGGGGATACTGAAAGACGGGGCCAGGCCCCGATGGCTTGTGGCACTCCCCCGTGAGGCGAGGCCTTGCCACTCTTGAGGCAAGACCATGCCCCTTTTGTGGGCGCAAATGCCTTCTCTCCCCAGTCCATCCCTGACTGCAAGGTATTACAGATGTGAGATAGCGGTAGTGGGTGTCTCTTTATGCTGGCCGTGTGACAGTTTTGTGATTGCATTTATTAGCAAATTTTCGCAGCAGCCCTGCATGCGTAATCGCAGCTGTGATCGCAATAGTGATCCGTAGTGAATCAGACCCACTGTATGTGTCTTCTTTTATTAGCATTAGAATGCATAGCTGCTATTCTATATTATGGGTGGGGAACCTTTTTTCTGCAGAGGGCCATTTAGATATACATAACATTATTTGTTGGCCCAATGCAGGCCACGCTCCCTCCATGTGACTTCACACTGGGCGGGGCCACAATCGCCGGTGATTACAGCAATGCCCGGAGCATCCTGAGGATGCTTCGGGGAGCTGTAAGGGCAGCAGTATGACCATCTGAAGCGTCCTAAGGATGCTCCTGGCGGCACTGCTGCATAGATTCTGTCTGCAGGGTGCCATTCTAGGCTCCCTGATAGCCAGATGAGGCTAGCAGAGAAAAGCTCTGAGGGCCAGACCAAATGACTCCGTGGGCCTTTTACGGCCCCCGGGCCTGAGGTTCTCCATCCCTGTTCTATATGATCTATATTCCTAATATGGCAGCCAACTGTAAAACACAGATTTTTTTTACATATAATTTCGGGCCCATTCATTACCGATCGCAACTGCGATTGTTGCATAATGCGCATGCGTATGCATCGCAGCGTGCATGCGCGAACCAGCAACTGCAATCGGGACTGCGATCGCGGTGACTACGCAGACCCATCGCAGAGTGATTGACAGGAAGTGGGTGGTGACAGGAGAATTGGTCAGGCAAACGCAGGTGCGCCAGTGCCTTTGAATGCCGTATGGGCCCGTATGGGCATGCATAAATTTTCCACTGTGATGCCTTATGCAGCTTCAGTACTCATAGCGTGCGATGAGTTTAGCAATTCCTGAGTAAGGTCAGAGCTTGTACAAGTGTGCGTGAGGCTGCAATGGTACTAAATGTTACCGATGGTTTTGCAGTCTTGCTAAGGATTACGGATGTGTGAAAGGTAAAGTCGGCATCCTTATGGTGTGATGCGATAGCATAGCATCACAATGGATTAGCATACTATCGCAATGAGACTGTGGAGCACCCAGCGTATGCAAATTCGGCAAGGCATAAGCATGCCCGCTATGTCTTGGCGTGCGATCGCTCTGTGCATGTAGATGCCCACCAGCTTGACTTAAGACGCACACTTACACAAGTCATCTCCAGGAAGTGTATACTGCCATCGGTACATCGGGTACCATCGGAAGCAAACGTAGCGATTGAGGTTGACTATACCCTTCCGCAAGCACAGCGATCACTTCATTGTGAAATACCACCAGGTGACGTGTACTATGACGCTGTCTGTAAATTATGCACGCCTCTGAAATGGCGTTAAGACACTCAGGCACGCCTACGTTATCACCTCCACTACCCCGTTTCTAGTGGCTTGCCCCTGTCACCACCCACAAACGGCTTCTCCTGTCACTCACTCTGCTGGGCAGTGTAAATGCAATGAGCGATCGTTTGACGATCTCTCACACTGGTTCGCGCACTGCGATGGATGTGCATGTGCATATTGCGAGAATCGGGCAGTTACGAACGAAGGCATCCTAGCGAGCGGGTCTGAATCAGGTCCTGTGTGCGTAATCGCTATTGCAATCACAGCTACAATCCGTAATGAATCAGGCCCTTTGTTTGTTAACTAGTAACGCTACATAAGGCAACATGAGTTTTAGGTTCATTGGTAAACTAGAAACTAGAAATAGGGAACAGTTTGTAGTTTATATATACAGTATACAGAAATCTACCAACTAACTATTGTTTCATTTTAGCTCTGTAGACATTTTTTCAGTAGCTTCCTATAACACAATATATATATATTTAAATCAATCTCAAATTAGTCACCTAAAAATATATCTGTTCCTCTTGCACAATGCTGCTGGTCATCAATAATAACAACCTAATGCTTCCTCAATCTAATTAAAGTTTCCAAACAATTAAGCTTTGTCTCTCACAATAATAATAACTTTCTTTTTATATAGTGCTCCTCTCCTACAGAACTCCAGATGCTGGTGCACATGTAAGAACTAAAATCTCATCAAAAGTGCAACCAAAAGTTCTATCTATCTATCTATCTATCTATCTGTTTGCATGCGTGTGGGTGTATATTGGGACAAAAGCACTGGGGACTATATCAGAGATATATATGCCCCAGGTTCATAGTTTCTGTCTCGTAGACAGTTAGCTAATTTGCAACCTTGATTGTCAGGCCACCTGTGAGAGGCTGATAAAAGCTGGGTCAGTTTCTCTAGTCTATCTCTCACTGCCTGGGGAGCAGACGGAAGGTCTGCAGAGAGACACTGGTATTGCTTGTTGTAAGTGCTGTGCTACATTGCTGTTTTTTTGTGAGTTTCCACCTTGAGAAAATTAATTCTACGGTATGTTAGTTAGAGCCGAACAAGCAAGGATTTATTTTCATGTTTTCTGTGACCTAATAAAACTAGCTGCAGTTACATGTACCAAGGCCCTGGACTGATAAGCTACTAATTGGCTGCTGCATGCAAAGTGTTACCGTTTACCTCAGGAGATAGCACTCTTAACCGGACCTCTTTTTTTGCTCCTCTTTCTCTCCATCTCTCCCCTCTTGCTCTCTCTCCACCCTCCTCCATCTATTTCTCTTTTCCCTCCGACACTCTCCTCCCTTTTTCACTCCCATTTTCTCTTTTTCTTTCTCTACTACTACTCTGTCTCATCCTCTTTGTTTTCCCCCTTGTGATGTTATTGCATTCCTGGATTGCCTAATGTTTGTAGACACTGCCTAACTTGTTTGTGAAAGCCTGAATCTTCAGTGACGGTCCCTAGGACCATGAGGAATGCTAGGAAGTGGGTGTACAGTATGTGTATAGTTTGCAAATGGCTGAATAAAAGAGCATAGCAGTTGAAACCCATGCATCAGTGTCCATATGAATGCATATACAAGCATGCAAACAAAACATGGTGTCAGAAGAAGTGTAAAATGGACTCTGCTAGTGCTTAGAGTGTGAGATGATCCTGCAAAAGTCTGCAAAGCTGTGATACTTAGTGTGTGAAATCTATACCTTGTGCTCTTGTCACATCCAACTTTGAGTAGCAATGGATGAGCTGTCTCCTCCAACAGGCATGCAAATGTCTGGTAACTTGTCTGAAAACTGGAAAAGATTGAAACAAAGGTTTAATATTTACCTTACTGCATGTGGAGCAGATAACGAGGAAGATAAAACCAAGGCATCCATTTTCCTCCATGTGATAGGAGAGGATGTGCTGGACATTTATAATAGTTTGCAGTTTGCTGAAGGGCAGAATATGGTTTTAAACTCTATAATGCAAAAGTTTGAAGACTATTTTGTATCAAGAAAAAATGTGACATATGAAAGATATAAGTTTTTCACTTGTGATCAGAAGAATGGAGATAAATTTGATCAGATTATTACAAAATGGCAATCACTCAGCAAAACCTGTGAGTTTGGTGATTTAAAGGATTCACTGATTAGAGATCATATTGTATGTGGAATACCTGATAATGGACCTGATTCAGACCCGGTCGCAAGTGATGAGCGCTAGCAACCGGGTCGATAGTGGCCCACAGCGCATGCGCACGACGGAGCTGGCTCCGTCGTGCGCATGCTCCAGACCCGGCTAGCGACGGGCACTCCATCACTCCGGGTCTCGCAACAAAGGGGGCGAGCTGTCAATGCTGAGTTACAACTCGCCCCCTTTGGTGGGTAGGCCGGGGGTTGGTTGCCCAAATGGAGGCATTCCCATGAGAACGCCTGTCGTTTGGGGGTGGCCCCACTGACATCACGAGTGATGTCGGTGGAGAGATTCCAGCTCTGTTAGAGTCTAAATCTCTCTGGGGCTTGCGGCCACGAGACCCTACCACAAGGTTGACCATCGCGACCATCATCATGGCCACTCGCTGTAGCTGTGGTTGGTCACCCACAGCTATGCGAGTGTCCAAAAACCCGGCCCTGATTATGAGCGAGCGCTCTGTCAGAGCGACAGGTCTGAATCAGGCCCAATGGCCTCAGAGAGAGATTGCTGAGAGAGCAAGATCTAACACTAGATAAGGCA
The DNA here is from genome assembly GCA_031769625.1 of Taudactylus pleione. Lineage (NCBI taxonomy): Eukaryota > Metazoa > Chordata > Amphibia > Anura > Myobatrachidae > Taudactylus > Taudactylus pleione. Next base: position 3,160,245 of record JAUIMM010000370.1, on the reverse strand, counting down.
GTGAATATGTGTAGATCTGCAGAAATGACAAAGTTTCAAGCTAAAACCCTACACAAGGTAACTGATTGTGCTGTACATGTTGTGAAGAAAACAAAGCCAAACAGAACACCATTCTCTAAAATGAAGCAGTATAAGTCACAGACTAACAGAAATGTGTAATAGATGTGGAAATAATCACAATCCTAAAATGTGCCCAGCTAACCTGCATGAAATGTGGTAGAATGAATCACTTTGCCAAATGCTGTAAAACCAAAAGTGAAGCAAGCACAGTGCACACTGTTACACTAGCTGAGACTGAAGAGTTTTTTTGTGGATTCCATTGAACTGTGCAGTGCAGATAAGAAGGAATGGATTGTTCCATTAACAGTGAACGAGATTGTCATTCCCTTTAAGCTTGATACAGGCGCACAGGTTAATCTAATATCTTTTCAAGACTATAAGACTTTTAGATTAAAACCTATAATTCATCCAGCCAATGTGAGAGTTGCAGGCTATACCTAGTGACACTGAAATACAGAGGACAAAAGTTTAAAACCTCTCTACTGATTGTGGATAGAGATGTGCAACCAATCAGGACTAAGTTCCTGTGAGAAACTTAACTTGATAAAGAAAGTTTTTATGGTGACATCACAAGTAGAAGATAAGTGCAGATCAGTGTTTACAGAATACAGTGACGTATTTGAAGGCTTAGGTTGTCTGCCTGGTGAGCATAAGATAAATATAAACACGCAAGTTCCTCCAGTGATACACCCCTGTAAAAAAGTGCCATTTGCACTGATAGAAAAACTACAAAAAGAGTTAAACCGCATGGAAGCTTTGGGTGTGATAGAAAAAGTTGATAAGCCTACTGTATGGGTGAGCTTTTTAGTAATTGTGGAAAAGAAAAATGGACAACTCAGAATATGTCTAGATCCAAGAGATTTAAACAAAGCTGTTAAAAGAGAACATTTCAAATTACCAACCAGAGATTAAATCATGTCGCAATTTGTCGATTTTTGAACATATTACAGGTGTTGAAACAATTATGGATGACATTATTATCTGGGGTTCTACAAAGGAAGTACATTATTCTAGATTTTGAGACAAGTGATGGAACTTACCAGAAAAGTGAATCTAAAGCTAAACAAGGACAAATGTGAATTTGTCATAAAAATACTTACCTTTATGGGTGACGTAGTCACAGATCAAAGTGTGAAGCCTGACCCAAGCAAAATATCAGCCATAGTGAATATGGAACATCCTAACAACAAAGATGACGTCAGAAGATTCCTAGGAATGATTACTTACTTAGGAAAATTTATCAGCTCCTCTTAGATTATTATTCTAATTATCCTGAGGTGAAGACACTACATACAACTACTAGTAAAGCTGTAATCAATTGCATGAAGTCAATCTTTGCAAGGCATGGTGTTTCAATGGAGGTGTTCACTGACAATGGTCCTCAGTTTTCCTGTGCTGAATTTAAACAATTTGCCGATGATTGGGAATTTGTCCATACTACGTCAAGTCCCCACTATCCACGGTCAAATGGATTGGTGGAAAGTTCAGTAAAAACTGTAAAGAGTCTCATGAAAAAAGCGCAGGAAGGTAAAGAAGATTTCTACAAAAGTCTCTTAATCTACCGCAGTACACCTCTGCAGAATGGATTCTCTCCAGCACAAATGTTGATGGGAAGAAGAATTAGATCAAATCTTCCAATACATGATGAACTGCTTAAAACACATAGTTCAACATTAGTCAGACCAAGTAAGGAACGACAACAGGTGAAACAAAAATTGTTCCATGATAGACGAGCAAAAAGCCTGTCTGATCTTAGATCGGGTGACCAACTCTGTCTCAGAGACTATGAGAAAGGCATTTCTATGCAGAAAGATACTGTGCACGCACAGGTAGCACCAAGATCTTATACTATACGCACAGAGCGTGGAACAGAAGTAAGAAGAAATCGGGTGGATTTAAGATCTCAACCTAACCAACATGAAGACAACATGACTGAAGAATATCCTTCATCTGACATGTATGATAATCTGGATAACGGTGAACAAACCATGATTCAAGAAAGGTCCAACATGGTTGATGAAACACAGACTGTGTATGAAAGATCCAAAAGAGAAATTCGCAGACCTGAGAAACTTATTGAAACATGTTAGATAATGTTCTTAACATATTACATTGTTGAATTGTTGCACTGAAGGATTCAGGGCTTATCTTTAAAGAAAAGAGGATGTGATGTTATTGCATTAGATATGCTTAATGTTTGTAGACACTCCCTAACTTGTTTGTGAAAGCCTGAATCTTCAGTGATGGTCCCTAGGACCATGGGGAATGCTGGGAAGTGGGTGTAGTCTGGTGTACAGTATGTTTATAGTTTGCAAATGGCTGAATAAAAGAGCATAGCAGTTGAAACCCATGCATCAGTGTCCATATGAATGCATATACAAGCATGCAAACAAAACACCCCTCCTCTGTCTTGCTGTTTTCACTGCCCCTCTGTTTCCATGTCTTTGTTTCTCTCCTGACTCTCTGTTTCTTTATCTTCTCTCCCCACTCTATCTTCCTTTAGATGTTAGCAGGTATGTTAGTACCTCCTCAGGCTTTTGCATCTAACTTGTACCTCACCTGGACCACCTCTCCTTCCCCTCTGTAGGCCTCTTCTGTTGAAGCCAGTGGTGGGTGGCCATTCGAGCAGCGCCCATGCCTGGGCCTGCTTCTCGTAAGTCTGTGGCTGTGATGCCTGCACACATATCCCGGCGGACTCATGGGTGCACCCACAGATGCACTCACGCTACTTGCCTCCTGCTGCGCATTCTGCGTCCTGACCTCATTATCCCCCCGGGCACCGGTCATAATGGCATTGTGGGAGGTGGGGAAAATTTGCTGACTGTGCTGCAGGCTCAGGGTCCTGGGCTCCTCTGGTAGCCTAAATCTCTGCTGTATGCTCCTTTAGTCAGTACTTGAAGCTGTTAATATTCAATCAACACATAGTGCTGCTATTATTCCCTTAGACCAGGGTGCTATTAATGTTGACCCCTGCTGCAGACCCCCCACCCTGAGGGATGCCTGTTGGAGCAGCAGGTCCAGGGGGCACTGGCAGTGTTGCAATGATTAGTTCCTGGTCCTGCTATTCTGCCTTTAATGGGATCTCTGTGCCTCCATCTACTCGTGCAGCATCCCTTGGCACCCCTTTTGACCCTTTCACTGGCTGGAGACCGTAAGACAGCCCCTCCCTCAGACTCCTTGTTGCTGCATCAGCGCCTATCCCTCCTGTGTTGCCGTTTGCAGGGTTATACCCATGGGGTGCATTTTCTTCAGGAAACTGGAGCGTGCTACAGCGGGGGTGGTCCATCCTTACCATAGCATCCAACTCATGGCTGAGCTGCTGCGTGATATAAGAGTGTGGGATTCCATTAATGCAGAAATTAATTGGAGTGTATTTGAAGCTGCCCTCCTCGGTCCAGTAGCCAACTTCAGTTGTTCATGGATGCAGCTGGTTCAAAGGGCTTTGGATCTTTTTTAGAGGTAGGTGTTGTGCTGCGCTTTTGCCGGCTTTCTGGATGGTACGTGGTTTTACCAAAAACCTTTTGTTTTTCCGGATTATTGTAACATTGGAATTGTGGGGTGCAGTGTTGCATGATAAGGTGATCATTATTTTGTGTGACAATTCAGCAGAAAGCTACTTTGCTCTCTGTTGTATGGCTGCTTGCATTGCTCTGCTTGGCCCTTAATATTTACTGCATGTCTAAGCAAGTTCCTCTACTTCACTTTGACTAGCCTCAATTCTGTGTGCTTGCCACTCACACTGCCCCACCACCTTTTTAGCCTTTTATATCACAGAATTCCCATTCTAGTGCAGGCACTATGGGTCTTGTAAGTTTCAACTGAGCTGGATAAACTTTAATTTTTACATATCTCCTAATAAATGAGTTGCGTACCTGATAGAGGTATAAGGGAACGAATGGCCCTAATGCACCTCACTAAGTGTATTTAGAACTGAGAGACAGGAGGCCAACAGTGAGTAGAAGAGTCACGAATGCAGCACAGATTCATATGTAAATGTGGGTAGGTTTACTGCATTATTGGTAACCCGGGCTGTGACTGTTCTAATCATTTTCTTCACTTCTGTTGTAGGTACACTTACTTGATAGCTGTATTGCCTGATCTGCATATTTTACCTAGTTAGCCCTATAGCTACTCAGAATCCATTCTAGTCCTCCAAAAGATTTCAATTTGTTTTTTATATTCTACAAATTACAGATATAGTCACATTACTTCCCTCATTTTAACTTAATTTCATATAGTAATAAACCCCAAATCTATTGTTTATGTATAGTACTTGTTATTACCCATATGTCTCCGAGAATTTGGTCAATATCCCGACCACAGGGATTCCAGTTGTGAGAATCCCAGCATCCCGAATGCCGGAATCCCGAAGGTAAGTAACGGGGTTGGGGAGAGGGTTAGCGTTAGGATTAGGGGTTAGGGTTAGGCACTAGGGGGAGGGTTAGGGTTAGGCACTAAGAGGGAAGGTTTAGGGTGCGGGGAGGGGGAGTTTAGGCTTAGGCACTATGGGGGGAGGTTAGGTTCAAGCACCGGGTAGGGAGGGCTAGGGTTATGGTAGGGAGAAGGTTAGGATACCAACTGGAAGGTTTCAGTATCCTAACCCTGTCGGGATGCTGGCATCGAAACTCTGACTGCTATGGATACCTAATTAAAACCTCTATGCAATCCTGTGTATACCTTCTAAAATCCTGCCTATACCTTCTAAAATTGTCGCTATTTAGCGTAATGAGTCGCACAGTAAATAAATGCTTTCAGAATTTGAGTTCCAAAGCACAAAAAGTTATTATTCAATATAAAAAAACAGATGGTTAAATGCTGTGATCTAAAGACAATTAGCGCATATAAATCATACAGACCCAAGGTACCGTTGTTAAATACGCACGCACTCTGGGCCCAGATACTGGCATCAGCATTAGAAACCTCCGTCAACAGCACAGCAAGAAGGCTCTCTACTGGGGTCAGAGAACGCACCTATATACTCTCACAGGAATAGGCAATACAATAGACAAGTTTGGCATGATTCCATTGGTTCTTCTTAAAGGTGCTTCTATTACAGGATAGTTCATAGGTCAATTCGAATGGACACCAACAGCCTCTAACAACCCTTTGTGTCCTTTTTCCCACTGCATGCTAATCTAAGCTGCTAACATTACAGAGTACATTTTAATGTTTTAACCCTCTGTAGTCCATAGTTTGCAGATGCATGTTGCGATCTTCTCACCGATGATACCGGACATCTGTGTAGACACAGTGGATCAGTACAACACCAAACATGGTCTGCTTACCATGTACTAAACCTTAGATATCAAATAAACTATAATTACACAACATTAATAATTACTGCATAAACCTTGGATATTACACTGTAATGTTAGGGAACCTTTTTATGTAAGTGTGCAGTGTGTAAGTATTGGGGAATTGGGAAAAGACGCTAGTTAGCATTGTGCGACTATGTGTTTTGTGGAGTACACCATGGTACGTGTTTTGCAGGGATAATCATTTTATATGTTTTAATGACTGTCTGTATTTGTATGGTGAAGACCTTTAACTTCTTTCTTTTGCGTGGGAATCGTACGACACTAAATAATAGCATCGCCGTATGTACTTATAATGGCGAGTTTCACTAAAATGGCGCTGGGCGGCCAGTCGCAAAATGGCATCGCCTCAATCTAATTTTAAACCGATCCTGTCTCAGCCAATTATACGGCTTCGACACCGCCAGGATCCTGAGCGACAACATCCCATATTCATCCCATGTCTCCAATATACAGACAATACACTGTTTGCTATCTCAACAGCTTTTTTTTGCAATGGACCAACTGGCAAAAAAAAAAAATGTTCCCAACATACTACGATTCTGTTATGCTGGGTCGAGTTCTGGATTGGTCTAGGTCGGTTGACGGCAAGCAATGGGTCATTCTGAAAAACTACTTCCTTCCAATACCTATTTTTCTAATGCCTTGGTGGTCCAAGATGTCTTTCATCCCACATCCCACAATTGGCACTATGTAGGCCTGCTTGAACAAGTTATGGAGGCAGACTTGGGTTTCCTCCATAATTTCACTTTTGGTGCCATTGTTTGATAATCCCAATTTACCTCCAAGAATCTCAAATTCTTTCTAGTGTGGTCACAGAAGGGTGTGGTACATGTTGGACAGCTGGTGGCATCCACAGGTGGTAGTTTCCACAGTTGGCTTCTCTTTTGGTGATATACAGGCTAAGTTCAAACACTTTGTTCAGGGAAAAGATGTATGGTTTTCCTGTGCAGACCCCTAACCCTTTTTGAGGATTTGTCTAGTTCCCTCATGTCTGATGCATTTTCTCACTAGAGGGTAAAAATTCCTGATTAAACATACATTTCATACACTTCCTAAATTTAACAGGGACTGGGAATGAGACCTACTGTATAAATCCAATTGGAACCGAACAATTGCCCAAAAAAAATTCACTCACTACTTTCTCTTGGTCCATTAGTTATCTTTGTAATAGAACCCAAATTTAAAGTCCTATCCTATTGATACCATTGTCCACTTGCTCTTGCACAAATGTACCTTGATGTTTCTGGAGATGTAGTAAGGCAGTGGTTTCCCCATTCCACATCTGGTGGGAATGTATGGTTCTACGTCCCTATTAGGACAAAGTATTATCTCTATCTGCTACAATTATGGGCAGAGACATTCCTGACAATCCCTCTTACTGGCTCTTAAACATGTCCCCTGGTTCCCTTGCTGGTTATAAGAAATCCCAGCTAAAACACCTTAATATCACAGCCAAGGTGGTAATTCCAGTGCATTGAAAGTCCATCTATTCCCCTTCACTTGAAGAATGGTTTGTCTTCTACATAGCCATGGATGACCTCCTCCTAAGGGTTGACAAGAACGAGAAATTCTGTGCTGTTTGGTATCCATGACTGAAATTCGATTGATATTACAGTGTAAGCTATGGACATAACCAGCTTGGTGCCTTGCTTCTTGCTAATAGTTCCACTACTTGCCTATGCCATCATGTTTACTGGGTAACTTGTTAATTTATTATACTGTAGGTAACAGTCTTTCCCTCTTCCCTCCCTTCTTCCTCTCTCTGTGTCCTGACCCATGTTTATTGTTTTAATTACTGCATACAGAGAGATTTGTCAGTTTTTATGCCTATTTTGGACTATCTTTATTTTGAGATGTCATATTGTACATGTTCATTTTATTTCTGTTTACCTTTATTATTGGATGTGCTGTTGTACAAAATCCAATATAAAAAAAATATAATACAAATAAATAGAACTATTTAATTGTACAATTACCCGTCATTAGCAAGCCTGTGAGGTGCAAAACTCTTCTACATTTGTTGCTATCACTAGTCAGTCTATCCATCCTATCTAATTCAAGCCCTTTTCCAATTGAACTGTTACAATCAGTTTTATTGTTTTGATGACATAAATGAAGAATAGAAGTGTCCCCAAATTTTTAGTCAAAAACATGAAATTATGGATCTGTTATGTTGTAATATCAAATGATAATGAAACTTTGTAAATCTCTACCATTCCATTTATCTTTGTTGTGACACAGAGCATATTTTTAGTTCCACCATTGCAGACTTTGGAAATTATATATTAGGTTCTAGGATACGTGAAAACAAAGTAAATCTGAAATTACAGATATAGCAAGTGTCAGTGAAACAGTTTGAGGATGAGCATGATGAGTCAGTAGTATTGCAATGTTATAACCATTAGATGATAAGAAACAACATTTACTATTGGTTAATACTAAAATGTGGACACATGAAGATTAAAATTTACTAAGTCTTGCATGGTCAGTAAAGTTCAAATGTTCTCAGAAAATCCCAGGATTGTTCAGTAAATTGTTCAAGAGAAAAAGCAATGCTTGTGTCAGTATCACTGAAGCAAAACGTAGTGCCAATGCATCCTTATCCTCATCTTATTTTTTTAGAAATTAAAAATTAATGGGTGGCTAACATTTTCCAGTTGGGGATAATTGAAAGAATGTTGTTTGCAAATTCTGGTGAAATAAACTCACACTATGAAATTATTTTACTCTCAGAATCTGCATGCAATATTTTATATAACTAGTTTTAACTGCCATTGATCAGGCTCAATAAGCATGTGACTTATGATGTATTACAAAGATATGTGGCATTAAGTATGTCACAAGTCTAAGAGTGGTGACATGTAACAATATTGATTGCAATTGCAAACATACAAGATAAATAAGGTTGAGGAGTTCTTAAGTTTGAAGTGCCAAATACAAGTAGCACAGTGATAATAAATTGTAAGGAATCAGGATTGCACACAAATAACTGAGCGTGAAGACTCAGAAAGATAGCAAGGTTTAAAGAAGGTTTTGCAGAAACTAAGGTTAGTAACAAAGGTTTGCGGGTGCAAAGGATAGCCAGGTTAGGGACAAAGGTTTTCAGACAACAGAAACTCAGGAACTGCCATTGTGTGAAGCCATGGACTCACTCAAACATCTAGCCCAGACTACTGGGAAGAGATTAGCTACCCCATAGATGGAGTGGCATAAATCCTTAACACAACAGCCCCTCTGGTGGGAGTATGACACTAGACAATCAAATCCTTAAGTTCACAGAGACAAGGGGGGGTAATCAATTTGGAGTGAGGATTTGTCCTCTAGAAATCAGACGGACCAATTGTGAAATAGCACGGGTATGTACGTTCCCGATATCTGCGGTATTCAATTTAATAAAGATGCAAGCAGGGTTTTCAGCACTGGAAACCTTGGTCATACTCTGAAAAATTGGTCGTACTCTGGAGGTGGTCAAAAATAAGACTACCGCCGCTCAAAAAATGAAAAACCCTGCACCAAATTGAATATCAAAAATTTTGCTCCTAATTGAATACTTCCCCCATGACTCCAAGTTCTGCTAACTGCCCACTCTACCAACCACATTTACTTCCATTCCTCCCCATAAAATTGTATACAAGTGAAAAAAGTGTAATTTATCATAGGCTAAGTGAAACGGATAATGCAATACCAGACTGTGCCGTGGATGCATATTTTACATATTTTAAATGTGCTGGAGAACAAATCTTTGAATGTCAGACTTGATCCAACACATGAAAATACATTATTGTCCCCTTCGGTAAAAATATGCGATATCTGACAGGAAGTATCTCTACAAAAACATAAAAACATATTAATTGCACATACCAGGGCCATAGGGAGGGCAGTGTGACCGCTGCCGTCGCACAGTTAGCGAGCCCAGTGGGGGTGCACCATCAAAGTCCCTCAGCCCCTACATCTGACTATCAGGTTGCCTGCAATGGCACCCTGCAACAAGACTTGGTACTGCAGTGCCGGCCGAAGCATCCTTCAGACTCTCTGGTCATGCACCCGGCAGCCTGTACAGCTTGTTGGAGCATTCTGAGGACAGTTTGGCTAGTGATGCGGTCATGGCGCTCCTGCCACCAACTCCCTGGGGACGAAGCCTTATGACGGCATGCACGCAAGGGGAGAGGGGTGGCAGTGCACAGGGCGCTCTGAAGTTCTGTTTTAGGGCTGGCACATCAAGTATATCATTATTGTATTTGCTGATAGTGATGAATGCAATGAGATGATGATGTATTTGTCGGTGGTAGAAAGGAAGTGACGGGCACAGTTGATATGCAGTAACAAGTCCTTAAAAGGGGATGCAGTCAGGAAACCGACAGTCGAAATGCAGACCGCCGGCTTCCCGACTGTGCAATCCCGACAGGGGACTAATGATAGGCGTCGAAATCCTGATGCCTATCTTTATCCCTACGCCGGGAGCCCGATGCCCGGCATACCAACGAAGGTAAGCCGGGCGGCAGGCACGGACAGTCGCGGTGGGGAGGGTTAGGTTAGGGGCTCCCGGGGGGGTTTAGGGTTTTAGGGTTAGGCACCCCCCAGGAGGGTTAGGCTAGGGGAAGGGGGTTTAGGGTTAAGCACCCCCAGGGAGAGGTTAGGGTTAGGCACCCGCCCGGGAGGGCTAGGTTTAGGCTGCGGGGAAGGGGGAGTTAGGTTTAGGCACTTACAGGGGGGTTAGGATTTGGCACTAGGGGGGAGTTTAGGGTTAGGCACCCCTATAGGTGGGTTAGGTTTAGGGGGGGGGAAAGGTTAGGGATAGATACTCACTTACCATGTCGGGATCTTCACTGCTGCCGGTCTTCTGGCATCGGGATTTGAACTGCCGGACATAGATCCGGCGGTCATTTATACCGATCTCCTTAAAAGCAAGAAAGTAAATGATCCAATCAGAATATAAGAGTATAAGGCAAACAGAAGCAAGTCAGGAACTGACTATAGTCAGCAACAGCAAATCAGGATCACTACTGTATGGTGAGTGCGATTCATGAAAGCTCAGCTTTCCATCCCCTCCTGCGGTACAGATTCGCCCTCTGAGGATGGCATTATCTGTAACCGCAAGCCGGACATAGCAGAGAAGCTTCATACTTCCCTGCTTTCTGTCCGGCACCCAGCGGTGGCTCCGCCCATTTACGAGGCGTCAATAGCAGCAGGTCTGACGTGACCTGCTGATTTCAGACGCCGGGGCATGCGCAGTGGGGAGCAGGTCTGTCTTCTCACTGCGCTACAGGGATCGCGGAGAGGCCGTACAGCGCCCGGAGACGTCGGACAGGTAAGTGTACATTAATGGCTACTAAACTTCACTATATATCGCATCGATGTGATGCGATATATAGCAATATCTTTTAGTAGCCACTTCATGTTCAAGATGAATAGACCCCTATGGTTCTAATTCCTTTGGATTATGTACAGTTTATATGTAGTGTCTTGCTGTGTTATTTTGATCTTTATGAAAGATAATGGTGAACATATTGCATATCATTCAATTGTCTGCATTTAGAGACACTAGAGCAGGACCTGATTAACAATGAGGTGGATGGAGCTCCAGATCTCCACACAAAAATAGCTGGCCACACAGCCAGCCATAAATCATTACGTTTTAAAATTGTATTTCTAGTTGTCACACAAGATTATGTAATTTATCTATTTTTATGATTTAGGGAGATAGTAGGGCTGATAGTGTAGGGGGTGTACACACGCAAGTGTCTCTGGCCACACACACACAGCACTGGTCACAGTCCCTCCCCTTCTCAGCATAAGTCCTTAAATATTCTGACCTAAAGATTCACTGTAGTCAGCAAATGTTTGCAGATGTGTACAGCTGAGTAGACACCACACAAGGTCAAACTCATTAAATGCTTAATGAAAATTATAAATGATATAAATGCTCATTTATATACTTTCTTGCCTGTTTTGAAAACACAATTCTGAGATGAGGCCCTGGAGGCAGCCTGGTTAGCTGGATACACATTTCTTATAAACAGCACAGAAGTTGTAACTTCAGTACACACCATTACTATTCATTATTTAAATATAGAAAGAAAACACATTAATTTCAGTGTTGTTGCTTTCCATGCTGGGAAACAGATATAACTATGTGCCTGCATTCACATTTGGCTGTGTCTGTGTGACCGCACTGCCCCATTCATCTGCTTGTTAAATTAGTCATCATCATTATCAGCCCTCTTCTTTGTGCAAGGGATCCATCTGAAATTGGACTGATCTCTATGTATGCACAAGTCTGAATAGCCTGCAATGCCATCCACATGCCCATGGAACACGTACAGTATCCTACGTGTGTGCGTAGACTAGTTGCCGACAGTTACGTTCACTCAGCAAGTGGCTATACAACTTAGATACAAATCATTCTGAATCACTGTAATTGCTTTAAGTTGCCTTAAACAGGCTTTCATTTTTTTTCTCTTAGTGTATGTTTATATATATATACATATATATATATTTATTTATTTTTATTTATTTTCCTTTCTTAGCATTGTAATTACACCTTTCACCTATGACTCCAAGGTAAGCTGGCTCTCTAATCAGTTATATTTGTATGTGCCATTATAATGCGGTCAATTGTATGACCCAAACTGGATACAGTTATCAGTTTTGGGGATGAGTTTGGAGTGTGGTGCCCCCCGTGGTTGGTGTGGCTGGGCAGCTCTGGGTTGGCACACTTTAACACTTTATTTAGCACTTTAACACTCATGATCCGGTGCAAGTGTTCCTCTGTGGAGGTTGGTGAGCCGGGGCGGTTGGGTGACTAGGGAAGTGACTGGGATTTGGTTTTCACCGCACCAAGTGAGCAGGTCGCGGCCCTCTGGACAGGTACCGGGGAATAGCAGAAGACCGGAAACTATATAAAATTAAGTAAATGCTATAACACAGGAGGTGAACCGAATGCTTGAATACTCTAACACTGTAGAGATCCTAATCACAGGCTTGCTAGAGAATACTGGGAATTGCTAGAAATGTAGGTGCTGATTTGCACAAACAAGACACAGAGCAGAGTGGACACAGGCATATACCGCAATATAAACACAGATGTAGTTCCCGGCGCTGCTGATGTTCAACCTCAGTAAGTTTAGGGCACAGGAAACTTTGATGCCTTACTTTAATTTGCTTGGAAAAGATGTTAGTCAAGTCAGGGGTAGCACTAGAAAGCTTGGGAATAACTTGAAAAATTTTGGGACGGATATTTTGTAGTTGTTCTAGAAGCCAGTAGAAACTCTTTAAAGGTTCAAGGTCACAAATATCAGATAATTGGGAAACCAGAGGACACTTGAAAAGGTTCACTAGTATATACAGAAAATTTTTCATCAGTAGGAGTAATTGGAACTTCAGAACGAAACTCTGGAGAAGAGGATACAGGAGAATTCACTGGTGGAACTTGTGGTATGTCTGGAGACAAAGCGGAGAGAACAGAACGAATAACCATCAATTGACTAGAAAGTTCTTGCAGCTGCTGTCTCACGAGTTGCAAAGCTGCCTATTGTGCAGTCACACGAAGGAGTAGATTTTGAAAGCTCTCTTCACCCTGGAACCCGGCGGCTTGCATATTTGGCTGTTCAATCTGTCACGATCCGGTGCAAGTGTTCTCTGTGGAGGACGGTGAGCCATGGGGTTTGGGTGACTAGGGAAGTGACTGTAGCTAGGTCTCCTAGTTGCGGCCGAACCCAGGTTTGGCTAGACCTGCCCAGAGGCGTGGATTCTAACTCACTTGCTGGTTTTCTCTAGTGACCCCTCCAATTGGGATTTGGTTTTCGCCGCACCAAGTGAGCAGGTCGCGGCCCTCTGGACAGGTACCTGGGAATGGCAGAATACCGGAAACTATATAGGGAAAACACAAAGCAACACTGGTCAGAATCACAAGTCACTGGAACAGCGAAGTTGAACAGCAGTTTCCTGTTCCTGGAGTCAGACTTAAATACTCCTGGGTAGCTGATCATTGGATCAGAGGATCAGCTGAGTGACCACAGGACTACCATTGGGAGAGACTAGTCAATTGATATGAGCCAACATGGCTGCGCCCATGCCTGGCACCCTGTGTGTACGTAGACTAGTTGCCGACTGTAACGTCCACTCAGCGGCAAGTGGTTATACAACTGAGATACAAACAATTCTGAATCACTGTAATTGCCCTAAGTTGCTTAAGCAGGCTTTAACGAACACACAATTTGCTAGACATTTAGGTTTCTGTCCCCAGACAAACTTGCGAATCTGTTGCACGTAGTTGAAGTGGTTTAGGAGGTATATTTAGTTTACTGAAGTGAGAGTTTTTAGAAGTGGAAATGTTGCCCTTAGTAATATAACCCTAATAGTATTATTGAAATGAATAAACAACTGAATACTTTTTACCCTGGAAAATATTGTTAATAGTGCTGACCTTAGCATATCTGATATCAGAAGAGTAAGTTAATCAAACTGATCTCTACCAAAGAACAATCCTTGTTGCCATCAGTATGACATTTTAAAATATTAATGGTCAGCCAGATCAGTGCTGTAAATAATATCTAATGCTGAACATCATTTCCCATGGGCTGTTCACCTAACATTATAAGCTATTTGAGTATAAAGGATGACGTGCTTCAGAAACACAAAGCATGTGTGCTGTTTGTTGAATTGTACTGTAGACGCTTGTAATTACAGCATGTTTTACTTATATACATTTTATATTAAAATCAGTGTTATGCTGGTCATACACTAGTATAACAAGCATAAGATAAGATTCATACCACGATTTCCCCTGAACTCCCGGGCAGCTCCCTGTTATAATTCCTGGAGAGAATCAACGGTGTTAATGTAGAGCCAACTGATGACAGCCTTGAGGAGTGGAATGTATTCTACTAGTCATGGCCAAGGGTTAAGAATTTGGTTGCAGCCGTTGGGCTGTCGATGCTGCCTTGGGGCTCGTTTGCTTTGACTAGTTGTGCCGAGGACAAGAGGTGTAATACAGCCTGTGGGCTGTAGGAGCAGCCTTGAGGGCTGGTTGTGGCCTTTATAGTCATGGCCATGGGACTGGTGATGTGAAGCAGCCTTTGGGCTGTTGCTGCAGCCTTGAGGGCTGATAGTGACCTGGGGCCCCAGGACTGTTGCAGCCTTTGGGCTGATGAGACTCAGGTGAGGTATGCAACAAGAACACAGGGCTGCTACCAGTGCTGCTGGGATGACACTGGCAACGGTGTGCTTAATAGGAACGCAGAGTTGCTACCAGTGTCACCGGGATGACACTGGCAGCGGTGTGCTAGATTGTGCACCTGGAATGCAGAGCTGCTACCAGCACCGCTGGGATGACACTGGCGACAGTGTGTTAGATTGCGCACCTGGAATGCTAAATTGCAACTGGTGCCACCGGGTTGACACAAGCCACCAGATAGTGACAGATGCTTCTGGGTTAGGAAGCGCTCCGTGCTGCCCAGATGGTACAAGCAGCACGTGTGGACGAGATGCAGGTGGAGCCACCTGGATTGAATAAACGGCACACACCAAACACAGCTAGACTGACTTAGGAACTCAACTGACAAGCAGTAGACATGAACCGGAAGTACAGAAAACTCTATCACCAGCATGGAGTGCAGGGCTGGCTGGAATTTAACAGAGACAGAGCCCAATCAGAGAAAGTCTCCCTTTATGACAGACTACTGTGTACCTGGGCTGTGCACAGACAGGAGAATCTATTAGTGCACCTGACACTGCACACAGACAGGCAATAATTAGTGCAGTGCCTCAGTAGCAACTAAGGGCCATATTCAATATTGGAGCGAAAAGTCCATGTTGGACTTTTCGCTCCACATTGGAGGTTTTGCAGGGATAAAGGACCTCATTCAGAGTCGGTCGAAGCGGCCACTCGGTCGTACTGGAAAAGGGGCCGGATATGCAAATGATTCCCTCGCAAGTTGCGTCCCTAAGCTCGGATCGGTAGCTGGCTGACCAAGGGGAGGAAGCTGCCGAAAGACAAAATAATACGCCCCCTTCTCGTACGCATTACACTTCATCTCCGGCATATAAGGATTAATCGAGACCATCGGAACTGGTCGTAGAGCTTAAGGTTGACCATACCCTCTCTTAAGCTCTACGATCATGTCAGTGTAAAAATCTCCCATGTCACATGTGCCATGACGCTACTTTGTTAATTATGCACTCCCATAAACCATATGCACTCCCATAAAACGCCATTTGCATAATTAGGCACGCCTGCGTTCGGATCTCCACTCCCCCGTTTTCAAGCACCTTCCCCTGTTACCACCCACAAACGCCTCAATATGTCACTCAAACTACCGACCTGGCTGTGTTCAAGGAGAGAGAAATTTCTGATCGTAGCGGCCTGTTTGCGCACGCGCATTGCAAACTTTACGCATGCGCAGTATAGCGAACATCGGTGGCGTACGACCGTGCGGCCGCTTCGACCGACTCTGAATGAGGTCCAAAGTATCAGGCGCGCGCCTGCTTTATTCCCGCATTCAATTAGAAAGGAGCGAAAATGGGACCTGGCTGAAAGGTAAGCATCGGGAAAAAAGAGGGAATTTTGGGAATTCATCCAGTGATTCCCCTAATGATGTCCTGACATGGGGATCACTATGTGTACCCCTGCTTTGGCCTGCGGAAGGTAAGAATGTTTTTTAAATAGCCGTGGCAGGTGTTATTTTATACCTGGAAAGAAGGGGTGAAGAAGAGCACTTTTTTTAAAAAAAAAACTAGGTGCATCAAATTTAGGGTACATGAAAATGGGTGCAAGCCTATTTTTAAGTCCCTAAAGTGCATTTTTAAAATTCTTCAAAAATGCACCTGTCGCTACTACCCGCATTCTTTAAAACACCTGCCCCCAATGAATTAATTTAGTTAGGTTAAAACTTTGTTCCCCATATTTTTTTTTTACCCCAAACTTGAACTTATTTTTCTGGGGTGTCCCTATTTTTTATTTTTTGACACAGATCATTTTTAGGGGCCATTCCCAGGGGTGCAGGCTATTTCTTTAAGTCTGCACCCCTAAACCCCAAATCTGCACTTTTTTTTGCCAGCTAGACTGTCAAAAAATGATCCCGTTTTTCTTACATTGACTTTTCACACCGGCGAAAAGTCAATGTAATTGAATACGGTGATAATTTAAATAGGCGAAAATGACATCATCAGCAATGAATTATCGCCGATAACGACTTTTCGTCTCAAATTGAATACTGCCCTAAGGCTGGAACTCCAAGCAATATGATCTACTTAACTGCAGATCCTAACACTCCCTGGCAGTCCCGAACGCACTTTGTACACACGATGTACATACGATCTTACGTTACGATCGTTCGTGTGCCTGCTGAAAAATTGATAATCATTCTTCAAAATGTCACTGAAATGACAGCGGTCGGACGCACATTGCATCACATGGTGATAACACGGCACGATCTGCATACGAATACGGCGTATCATATGGGCTGCACGTCTGATCACACAATACATTTTATGAGCTGCAGAAGCATGCATCGGATAATGTCCTACTTAAAAAATACACGATTTCTACACGATTCATTTTACGATGCGTTGAAAAATCGGGCAGTCGGCCAGAAATCGTGCTAGTGTATGGCCAGCATTAGTGTTTTGTTGCCATGTACAACTAGAAGATGCTAAATAGTATTTAGTATTTTAGAATGTTACATTAATGCTACAATGAAAAGATGATAAAATTACATAATAGTTTTATAGTACGTATAATATTTATGTAGTTTCCACAAAGATTTTAATAACTTTACACAATTTAAATTATTTGAGAAAAAATGGCATTATTTTTATGTCTGTCCCATACATCGATCGTGTACTCACAGTCTTTCTGATTATCTTATTTGTAGGCCGATCTTCTCACAGTACATATTCCTCTTACATTATTTGTAGACAGAACTGTAGGCCGAACGTGGGACAGATTGTAGTTATAGGGGAATTAATTACAAAGGCTCAATTTCCTCATATTTTGTAGAAAGTGATACAATAAAACTATATAAAACATATGCATTTTAGGCACAATTAAGCAGACGCTTCCTGATTTTGAAGTACCTTCAATTTTACTCTGCAAATCCAAAACCAACATTTGTACAATCAGTGAATATGTTACTATTTTCTAATCATCCTGCAATCACAAGGACAATCTTAAATTGAGTGAGTAATTTAAATCTGATACATGGAAAAATTATGCATGATTAATTTGGATGTTACAGCATACGCTAAAATATAATGCTTTAAAATGTGTTTCTGCACACAAGCAGTCACATTGGGAAATACAGGTGCCCTTTAAATCCCTGTACTATTCAAGAAACATTGGCCCTCATTCAGAGGCGGTCGCAAGAAGCGAGCGCTCGTTCTGAATGGGGGCGGCCCCTTCTATTTTTTAGTGCGGTCTCCTGGTCGCTAGCTAAGCTGTGGGTTACCACCCACAGCTTAGCACCCAGACCAGGTTGATGGTCGCGATGGTCAAGACATATATATCGAACCAGAAGCGTAGCCAGAACTTTGTAGGCCCCACAGCTACCCTCTCTAATGTTTCTATAGTGACACTCGACAGTGGTTGTTCATTCTATGCCCCAAAATAGTTCCTAGTTCAAGTTACACCACACAGTGCCACCAGTTCATATTATGCCACATTGCATTACCCTCAGTTCACAATATACTACATTGCAATGCTTCCAGTACACATTATGCCACACAGTGACTCCAGTTCACATTATGCCACACAGGTTCAGGGATCAGCCAATGCCACACAGGTTCAGGGACCAGCCAGCTCCTACCTGCGAGGAATACTCCCTAATGCAGGACAGATCTTCTTAATTTAGTCACATTGTGCCTTTCTAGGACAGTCCTAATGTCGGAGCTAAATTCTTGCACCCCGGCTTCACATAGGCTATAAACAAGGAGAAGCCTGCACTCTGACAGTGCTGGTCTCAGTTGTGTCTGAGAGTGTGAAACAGGAGTGTGTGTGATGGATCATAGCAGTGTGAAGCTTTACTAAGATGGAGATACTGAGATCACCACTAACGAGTCCTCCTTTTCAGTCCCGGGACCAATTTCTCATCAGGCAATTTCGGGAACTTGGTAGACAGCTATCTAAGTTGGTTCCGGGGGACCCTAAGCCTCTGGACCCCATAACAATGGCACCCTCTGCACCCACTATAGCTACGCCCTTATACCAAACCCATTTGTAACACTATAAACGTTTTCAGAAATAATCAGTGCATGAACTGCGATGAGAGATGTGCGCGGACCCCCAAAACCACTCTAAAAGGTTTGGGTTTTGTTTTGCTAAAACCACCCCCAAGTGTTTTGGTTTGAATTTAAATTTAGATTTCTTTAAAAATTAAAAAAAACAGCTAAAATCAAGTAACTTCTACCTGTTAGTTGTTCTGATTCATTACCAATTGCAACTGCGATTACGCACGCGGACGGCCGATTGTTGCGTACTGCGCATGCATATGCATCGCAGTGCGTGCACACAAAGGTTCCACTGCAATCACACTGCGATCGCAGTGACTGCGCAGACCCATCGCAGAGTGATTGACAGGAAGTGACCGTTTGGGGGGGTGGTCGGCAAAACGCAGGTGTGTCAGTGTGTTTGTACGCCGTTACACGAGCGTGCATAAATTAGCCACTGCAATGCCATACGCAGCTGGAGCTCTCACTGCGTGTGATGAGGTTAACAATTCCTCGCACACACTTGCACAAGGCCAGACCTTGTGCAAGTGTGTGCGAGGCTACGATGGTACTTGATGTTACCAATGGTTTCGCAGGCTTGCTAAGTATTACGGATGTAAGTAAGGGAAAGTGGGTATCTTTATGTTAGGCTGCGATGGCATTGCGATTACAATCATTAACATATTTTCGCAGTGGGACTGCGTGCGTAATCGCAGCTGCGATCGCAATAGCAATCCATAATGAATCAGGCACTTTGGGCCTGATTCAGACCCGTTCGTTAGCAAGCGATCGCTTGGAGCAAGCAATGTTTTTCAATGTGCGCATGCATACGCTTCGTATTGTGCGTGTGCGTGAACTAGAACGAGTGATGGGGAGACTCTCGCTCGCCAAGCATAGACAGCCCAGCTGAATGAGTGACAGGTCAAGCCATTTGTGGGTGGTAACAGGGGCAGGCCACTGGAAACGGGGGAGTGGAGGTGCGAACGCAGGCATGTCTGAGAATTTCAACGCCATTTCAGTGGCGTGCATAATTAACAGCCAGCATCATAGGACACGTCACTTGCTAGAAATATACACTGAAATGTTGTCAGTGTTTGCGGCAGGGTATAGTCAACCTCAATCGCATCTGCAATCACATCTGATAGAGCTCGATGTACAAATGGTTTCATGCACTTCCTGGAGATGACGTACGCAAGTGGGCGTATATAAGGGGTGTGTTTTCGTGTTTTGGATCTGGATCTTTCTTCGTGTTTTGGATCTGGATTGGTTTTGCCAAAACCACCCTTCCGTGTTTTGGGTTCTGGGTTTTGTGTTTTGGATCTGTATTTTTTTTTAAAAAAGCATAAAAACAGCTAAAATCACAGAATTTGCGGATTTTTCTGTTCCTATGCTATTATTAACCTCAATAACCTTAATTTCCACTCATTTCCAGTCTATTCTGAACACCTCACAATAGTGTTTTTATGTCCAAAAGGTTGCACCGAGGTAGCTGGATGACTAAACGACACGAGTGGGCGGCATAAACACGTGGTCCATCTAGGAGTGACACTGCAGTGGCAGACAGGATGGCAGTTTGAAAAACTAGGCCCCAAACAGTACATAATGCAAAGAAAAAAAAGAGGTGCAAGATGGAATTGTCCTTGGGCCCTCCCACCCTCCCTTATGTTGCATAAACAGGACATGATCACTTTAACAAACCAATCATTTCAGTGCCAGGGTCTGCCACACGACTGTGGCTGAAATGATTGGTTCGTTTGGGCCCCCACAAACCAAGCTGGCAATTAATCTGTCCCTGCACAAACTGGCTCTACAGAGGCAAGATGCTGTCCTCATCCTCCTCATCCACCAATTCCTCACCCTCTTCAGTGTTGTGTACATCCTCATCCTCACAGAGTATTAATTCATCCCCGCTGGAATCCACAACCACAGGTCCCTCTGTACATTCTGGAGGCTGGTCTCCCTGGAAGAGTTTGAATAAAGGGTGGTGAACCGCACTCACTGATATGACTGTGGGGGTGGATTGAGGCAGGAGGGAGAGGGAAAGAGTAATGGGGGGGGAAGAGAGGTGGGGGGAGGGGATGTGCGTGTATCTGGAGGTATGGGGGTAGGGGGTGTAAGAGTGCTGCGCCTGTGGTAGGAGTACCTGTTCCTACCTAGTTTAGAGACTGGTAAAAGCTGGGTAAGGCGCGCTCTCTATATGGTGGGGCAGTGTGTAAAGTGCTTGGGTAAGAGTGATCTGTATGACAGAGAGACGTAGACGGTGGTGTTGGGTCAAGGTAATTTTATTGGTTTAAGGTAGGTAGGCACAATGCTACTAGAGGGTAATTGACCCAGGAGCAGTGGGGGGAAGAGCAGGATGGGTGCACGGGGGGGAAGGTGGGTAGACCCTTTTAGGGGGCTCCTTTTCCGTGCAGTTCTGGACCAGCACGTTGTCCCTGCTGGACCTTTGGTCGACAGTCTTAACGCCCGGCACAGTGTAGGTGGAAGTCTGGTAAGGATAGATGATGTGGCGGCATCCCGCAATTTGTACAACTTACCTACCGGTAGGTGCCTGTGTAGGCGTTGCGATTTGGGCGTGGTGGTCGGCAGTCTCTGATGGTATACAGCGGCAGGTTAGATGGCCGTTCTTGTTGTGCTGCAGCTACTGGTGCGGCTGTGCCCCGTGATGGTGGCACAGTTGGTCTTGTTTGCGCTGGCAGGGTGGGTCAGCGTGGTGGATGGAGCCTGGCTGGATGCGCAGGCTGTGGCAGGTCGGCGTCTCCGTGTTTGGGATGCGGGCCGGTACCTGCGTGTGTGCCACGTCGTGCAGCGGGACGGCCGGGTGAGGCTGTTCGGATGAGGGATGCCGTGTGTGTGCAGTGATCGCCGGCTCCTCGTGGTTCCTGCGGCTGTTGGCGCCCAATGTGGGGCGGGGGCGGGGAGGCTGAGAGCCGGGCGTGTCACGGTCACAAGGCGGGGGTGCCGCTCGCCGGAGGTGCTGGCAGCTCCTTGTGATCAGCGGTCGCTGGGACAGCAGGGGGGTTCTTCAGCAGGAAAGAAGGTTTCCAGGACGTGATGGTGGGTGTGTGTCTCCAACGCGTTTCGGCTGTGCCTTAATCATGGAGGTTACTGTTACATGGTGCAGCAGTGTTTTAAAGGTTGGTGTGGAGGTGGGTGTGTACGGAATTGGCCAATGGGGGGGGGAGGTGTGTGTGCACTGGGCGTGGTCAGGAGTTGATGGCAATCTGGAGGTGTTCTGTTGTTGGAGGCCAATGGGATATTGCCGGATGGAAAAGGGTAATGACAGGTGTGTGGGCGGGCTTAATGACGAGTGTGCAGGTCTGTGGGAGGTGACGCTCTGGGGATCGGAGTGTAGCGTGGTGGCAATGGTTAATAACAGAGGGTGATCGGACATGATAGGGAAAGTTGGTGTGGCGATATGGGCGATGTCATGTGACCACTGGGTGTAGCCTGGGTGTGTAAGGGTGACGGGGTTAAATGACGTGGTGGTAAAGGTTAATAGCAGGGGGTGATCGGACATGGTCTGGGGAGTTGATCATTAATTTTTATGAACATCATCTTCTCCACATTTTGTGGAAGCAACCTCCTACGCCTTTCGCTGACAAGGTTCCCGGCTGCACTAAACACTCTTTCGGAGTACACGCTGGAGGGGGGGGGCAGTTTTTTTATTGTTTGTGGAGCGCACTTTGAGGGTTACACCACCCTTTAACAGACGCACGCTTGTCGCTGCTGCTTTGAGGATGCAGGTGCGGCTACAGCCCACACAATTCACAAAGACAGAAAAAAAAGAAGGATTTTTTTATTGTTTGTGGAGCGCACTTTGAGGGTTACACCACCCATTAACAGACAGACGCACGCTTGGCACTGCTGCTTTGAGGATGCAGGTGCGGCTACTGCGCATACATTTCACACACAAACACAGAAAAAGGGAAGATTATTTTATTTTGTTGGAGCGCACTTTGGGGGTAACACCACCCTTTAACAGACAGATGCATGCTTGTCGCTGCTGCTTTGAGGACAGTATCATATGCAGTGACAGTAGACTTGGCAGAAATTGTTGGCACGTCCTTCAGTCCGGACCAGATGTCCAAACCGGCCCTTGACTTATGACACAGGTGCACGCTTGGCGCTGCTACTGTGTTGATGCACGTGCGGCTACATCGCACACAAGTCACAAACACAGAAAAAAAATTGTTTTTTATTTTTTGGAGCACTTTGGGGGTTACACCACCCTTTAACAGACTTATGGGACACAGGTGCACACTTGGTGCTGCTCCTTTATTGATGCACATGCAGCTACAGTGCACACAATTCACAAAGACAGAAAAAAAGTAATTTTTTATTTTTTGTGGAGCGCACTTTGAGGGTTACACCACCCTTTAACTGACAGACGCACGCTTGGCGCTGCTGCTTTGAGGATGCAGGTGCGGCTACAACCCACACAATTCACAAAGACAGAAAAAAAAATAAGAATTTTTTTATTGTTTGTGGAGCGCACTTTGAGGGTGTCACCACCCTTTAACAGACAGATGTACGCTTGTCGCTGCTGCTTTGAGGATGCAGGTGGAATCTAGACGGGATTTGGATCCGGGGACACACTACCTCCATCAATTGTCTAAATCCCACTGCACTAATGGCGGATACCGGACGCACGTCTAACACCAACATAGCAGTCAAGGCCTCAGTTGCTTCAGGATGACTGCTGTCGTACTTCATCCTCCTCGCTAAGGACTGTTGGAGGGTCAATTGTTTAGTAAAAGTAGTGGTGTTCCTACTTCCTCTCTGGGATGATGAACAACTCCCAGCAGCAGCAACAGCACTAGGAGGAAGTGGTTCTTGATCTTTCCTTATTTTATTTTTATCGGAGAAAGTTTGGTCCTCCATTTATGTTATATTGATATATACATGCGGCTAAGGCGCACACAAACACAGAAAATAATTTGTTATTTTTGTTGGAGACTAGTGCACTTTGTGGGTTACACCACCCTTTAAGAAATGAGCCAGCCGTCCCTTTTCTTATGGGACACAGGCACACGCTTGGCGCTGCTCCTTTGTTGATGCACGTGCAGCCACAGTGCACACAATTCACAAACACAGAAAATATTTTTTTATTTTGTTTGGAGTGCCCTTTGGGGGTTACAGTACCCTTTAATGGACAAGCCAGCCGGCCCTTTACTTATGGGACACAGGCACACGCTTGGCGTTACTTTGTTGATGCACGTGCGGCTACTGCACACACAATTCACAAACACACAAAAATATATTTTTTTATTTTTTTTGGAGTGCCCTTTGGGGGTTACAGCACCCTTTAACGGTCAAGCCAGCTGGCCCTTTACTTATGGGACACAGGCGCACGCTTGGCGCTGCTCCTTTGTTGATGCACGTGCAGCCACAGTGCACACAATTCACAAACACAGAAAATATTTTTTTTATTTTGTTTGGAGTGCCCTTTGGGGGGTAACAGCACCCTTTAACGGACAAGCCAGCCAGCCCTTTACTTATGGGACACAGGGCACGCTTGGCGCTGCTCCTTTGTTGATGCACGTGCAGCCACAGTGCACACAATTCACAAACACAGAAAATATTTTTTTATTTGGTTTGGAGTGCACTTTGGGGGTTACAGCACCCTTTAACGGTCAAGCCAGCCGGCCCTTTACTTATGACACAGGCGCAAGCTTGGCACTACTTTGTTGATGCACGTGCAGCTACTGCGCACACAATTCACAAACACAGAAAAAATATTTATTTTTTTTGCACTTGGGGGGAGAACCCCTGATAGACAGAGCACCCCCTGGACAACACTACAGCACCCCTTTAGGACTGGGACACTGCACAGGACTTTGGAGTGGACACAGCCCTTATGGACAACTGACTGCACAATACAGTCCAGCCAGCCCCTATGGACTTTGGAGGAGTGGACACAGCCCCTATGGACAACAGCAGCACAGCACAACACAGCCAGCCCCTATGGACTTTGGAGGAGTGGACACAGCCCCTATGGATAACAGCAGCACAGCACAACACAGCCAGCCCCTATGGACTTTGGAGGAGTGGACACAGCCCCTATGGACAACAGCAGCACAGCGCAGCACAACACTACACTGCACTACACTGCAGCACAACACTACACTGCACTACACTACACAGCCCAGCCAGCCCTAACTCCCACCCTCCCTCTTCACTGTCCACAGCCGAGTGAGAAAATAGCGCCGACGCGGGTACCTTATATAGAATCCAAAACCCGCGAGACCCGGAAGGCGGGATGATGACGTTTTGCCTCGATTTCAGATCCGAGTCAGGTGGGAAAAGTCGAGCCTGACTCGGATCGGCCTCGGATCGGGGGGGCTTGGGGGGGTTAGGATTTCAGAAATCCGAACCCGCTCACCCCTAATATATATATATATATATATATATAAATATATATATATATATATATATATACATATATATGTAGGAGTGCACTCACCAGACTATTCATCAGAGAAGTAGCAAAAATTCTTTATTGCATCACATCAAAAGCATTCGCCATTGGTGAATACTTTTGATGTGATAGAATAAAGAATTTTTTATATTACTTTGATGAATAGTCTGGTGAGTGCACTCCTACGTTTATTATACAGTTTTTGGAATATGGACTTTCTTCTACACCAATGATTTGTGTAGCACCCCAGCAAGATGGCTATTCCTAAGTGAGTGTAGACACATAAGGAACATATATATATATATATATATATATATATATATATATATAGTATATCTATGTATACACACAAAGACATGAAGAAAGACTGCGGCACTGAGACTTTGGGGTCTATTTACTAAGCTTTGTTAGGAGATAAAGTGAACAGAGGTAGGTACCATCCAATCAGCTCCTTGATTGGCTGGTACCTTATCTCCGTTCACTTTATCTCCTAACAAAGCTTACTAAATATACCACTATTAGTGAAGTTAATATATTTGTTCCAAACACACCAATGTTTCAGGCTCTACAAACCCTTTTGTCCAGGTAACTTCCTATATATCATATATTCCACTCTCCAAGTGCCGCTGTCTTCCTTCACATCTTTGGTTATTGTATGTGTGGAGGAGGAGTTGAGGGGGGCGGAGCCAATCGATATCTGTGTAACGGGCCCCAAGTTTTCTGTTGCCAGCCCTGCCGGCTGCTGTCCCCACCATGTGCCGCTGCCCTCCCCAGTTGCCGCTGCGTGATCGGAGCAGTCACGGACCTGGCAGCATACAGTGACATGACATGAAAAAAGAGCTGCAGCATTTCCGATATTGAACTGGCCACGAGCCAATCACAGCTCGCGGACCAGCAGTCACTCCTGATTGGCTGAATCAGGAGCAGACACTCCTGATTGGTTACCGGTCTGTGAGCTGTGATTGGCTCGCAGCTGGCATCATATTGAAAATGCTGGGGCTCTCTCTTCATGCCATGACAGTTACTGGATGACTGCCCGGTCCATGACTGCAATGTTACAGCTGGGCCAAATCATGCGGACAAACCTTTCAACTAGCCTGCCTGAGACCATGGTTAATATTTGGGATATACATTTATGTCTGTGATTGTGTAAAGGACCAGTCCTGCTAGTAATTTGCAAGGTATGATGTGTAAGTACATTGTAGGCTGAATAAATTCCATTTAGATGTCTCCTAAAACTGTATGTTCATCCATCGTTCCTCTACCCTCTGCAGTCCCCACTTTGCTTCTTTCCTACTGTAGTTTTGCAGTTTCCAGGTGAAATTGGCTGCCGGTCCACGACTGCAACTAGCTTGTGGCCAGCTCCTATCCCTCTCCATTATATACAGACTCCTGTGCCATCCCCTAGTCCCAGCCTTCCCTGCCCCCCTCCAATCCAGCATTCACTGCTATGTGACCCCTAGTGCAGTCCTCCTTTCCCTTTTACCACCCAGTCCAGCGTTCCCTATCATGTTCTCCCACCCCTAGTCCAGCCTTCCCTGCCCATTGCTTCCCCATTCCAGACTTTTTCAAAGCTATTTATGTGGATCTTAGTTTTTAATATTAAAATGGATCTTGCTTCTCTTCTATATGTATTTTGTGGCCTGATCTGACTTTCCCTATACGAGTATATTTAGTATGGATTCTGGTTTTCTATTGGTGTACGTGTGAATTTACAGCAGTTTACTTTCCTATATTTCTGTATTTGTAATTAATGTGTTCACCTAGGTGCTTTTTGGCTGTTTTGGCGGTTGAATGCACCACACCGCTGATTAGATGGGCGGGCTGGTGCGTTGAAGTCTGTCACATATGCCACGCTGCTGTGTTCGTTATGGAATGCATGGTGCCGGTGACTGAGTGTGTGGACCTGTGCACTCAATACAGAGGAAGTAGGATTATATATTAGTTCCAATTTGGGTCATATGTGTGCTCTACATGGGGGAGGTATCCTGACCCTCTGTGGAATGCACGCTGCTGATCGGCCATGTTAGTTATTTATTTATATATATTTTTTTTTGTCATAGAACATACAATAATAATATTCTATATGTATTTTATAGCCATATATCGTCAGTAGGGTCGACAGGGGATATCGTTTGGGAGGGCCATGCTGCCGAATGCAGCATGGTCCCCTGCTGTCGCTTTGTTACAGCCAGCATCTGCAAGTGTGTAATGCACTTGCCGATGCCGGGTTCATTCGCTGTCGAGGTCGGGCACACTGGACATCGTCTACCTGGTTTAAGATGGGTGGTGGGATTATCTACTAGGGGGCACCTGTCAAAATTTTGCCTAGGGCACCAAAATGGCTAGGGCCGGCTCTGGTTCGTTCATATGGTGTCATTAGGGGTATGTCTCAGTTCTCAAATAACTTCTTTGTGTAGTTTTCCCGCTGAAGAACTAGTTAAATTGGCTACAGACACTTCATACAAATTGGTAACATGCTAACCAATAACTCCCTATGATCCATATCTAGTGGACGCATGATGCGATCTCCTTGCCGATAGAACCAGAGATCTGTGAATAAAGAGGGATTTAGTATAATACCAAACACGACCTGTCCACTGTATTCTGAACCTCAGATCTCATTTAAGTATATATCACATCTTAATCATTATCTCACAATTCCTTAAATAACCCTGATTATTAACCGTAGTGAATGGGAACCATTCCTTACATATGCGTACGCATATGTGCGTCCGTGTAATGTTCATATGTATGGATGTGAGTACGCATGTGAGCATCTATGTGTATGTGTGATACCCTATACTATGAGTTTATTCATAATGTAATCAGACAACATAGTATAACAATAAAGATGGCAATAGTGAATCCTTTCTTATGTTTATTTTATTTTTCAGGAACCTGCAGATCACTAGCGAACTCTGAACTTCGAACCTGCAAACTATAAATGGGTAAGTATGCTCTAGTGGCAATTAACAAATGACTAATTTTGCAATTCCCCTAACATCTCTAAAATATATACAAAAACCTCACGTGAGAATGATAAACAGACAAGTTTACATCAAGGATACAATTGCAAAGTTGTGTTACTTTTCTTTACACCTTTTTAGGAAAATGTTTTCCTCACACTACTGCACTTTACATGTCTCATATACTGCTAGTTCAGCGCTGAAATAGTTAATAGGGTGCACCCTTCGTTGCCCGGGATATGAAGAACAGTTCTTAAACTCCTCCAGCTACAGTACTTGTCTGTATTTAATGCAATACTGTAATCCTCTGTATATTATCCTGCTGCGATGGTGTTGGTATTACAGTCAGTTCCTTCTCTGCTTAGCAACCTTAGTTCATACTCATAGTATTACAGGTGCTGGCACTGAAGTGTCGCCCTAACACTGCTGGTAACTGTTGCACCTAACCTCCAATATGCGGTATCAGGGGGTTACTCTTACTATTGTGAATGTAGTCTATAAACCCCACGCTGATCACTGAAGGGACTGCTGTGCATATGTAACGGTGGACAACTGTAGGCCTCCAGTTAATAAGCGCCAATGTCACTGAGTGTCTATTTGGGAGGTTGCAGCAGCTTTCTTACCTCCGGCTCCTTTACAAGCTCAGTCCCTATATTTCTGTAGCTCCGCTGAGGCACTCCCTTGGGGGTCATCCGACACACCTCTCTTATGCTGGTTGTTCTCAGAACCTCCCTGGATGACACTGCTTAGTCCCATTGGATGTTCCCCGCCTCAGAGACCTCCGCTGCTCGTCCCGAAATATGGCTGCAGCACTCAGGTAAGCATCAAGGCAGCGCAGCCCCTTCTCCTGTCCAGCTACCTCACCAACTGCACACACCAACTGCCATTTTTCTCTAGGTCAAATCCTTGAGCCTGCTACAGTACTCACTGGTCCCCTAACGTCCACCACCACTGAGGAGGCAGTGCAAATAGTCCCTGAACCTTAATGAAACCAGTTAAATCATGCCCTATATTAGACAATGGCAGGAGTCACATTAATATTTAACATTTTCATAGAGGCACATCAGCATGGGTAGGAACACAGGGTGTTGGTGGGGTGCCACATATGCATACATGTTTATGTGTGTGTGTTATGTGCATCAGAGTATGTGTAATGGATTAATATATATATATATATATATATATATATATATTATATATATCCCTAACTTTTATACATTTCTGGCATATTTGACAGTAAGCTTACCTGGACCAAATTCCAAGGTGTCATTTAACAAAAAGGTTGTTCTGCTCAGAGGAGACGAGCAGATGTTTGTTGGAGTCATGAAGTCTGATAGCTCAACAAAGGCTTTCCTCGGCTTATTTGGGGTGTAAATGTCAGTTCCTCTTGACTACATTAGCATTGAACAAAAGGCATACAATTGCTAAAGAAATGCCGGTTTCTGACAGTGGTCTTCCTCTGCGCATACCAATATCTGTGTGCATTTTAATTATTCGGTACAGACATACACAGAACCTGTTTCCCATACACTGACTAAACCTTGCATAAATATATATATACGCATTTGTGCACATCGGATTGCGCCGACGCAGAGTAGCGTCCCATTTACTCTTTATCAGCCCATAGACGACTAGATTGACAGATAATAATTGCAAGCGATGATATCCAATTATCTGACTTTGACTTAATAATTGCGTTTAATTGCGCCCTGTGCCAGGCCATGCCCACTGAATGTATGGCATCATGATGTCATGCTAAGGGGGCGGGACTGCCAGTGCCAGAAATTACAGCTCTGCTCAGGGCATCCTCAGGATGTTCCGGGGGCTGTACACACTGCACTGTGTATGTCTGGAGTGTCCAGGTGGCACTGCAGCAGTGATTCTGGCTACAGGGTGCCGTCCCAGGGATACACCTTGAGGAAGTGACGGTGCCACCACAGGGCTCTGCACTCCGTATGGTGGAGGCACCACTTGTGCACTTCTAGTTACGGCCTTGCTCACGATATGTCCAGCTGAACATTACCAGTATGTGCACCAGCTTTAGGGCAGGAGTGACAAGTGTATATATACACACCATGTTAGCGTAGAGATGTGGCTTGACAGTGTTAGTAGTAAATATAATGTTACTGGAGACTTCCCTACTGTGCATTCACAAATCTCTAGGAAAATGGCAACTGCGCCATTTTTTCTGTGATTTCTGTTTGCAGCGCAAGCCAACACGGGACTCCAGAGCGGTAAGTATAATTATATAGGTGCAGGACTGCGTTGCAACCATTAAAGATACGCCAATGACACCCTTACTGTACCTGATCTAAGCTAGCTCAGCGCACACACCGTTTCCCATCCCTGTTCTACCCTCCAATCATAAAAATTGCAAGTGTAAAATATGACAGAATCTGCATACGGATGTCAATAAACCTGCTTCTATTGCTCATTTAAAACAAAGGAAAAGTACAAGGAAGTGTTTAAGGTTTAAACAAATTTAAAAGGTTTAATCTAAGGTTTAGCTATAACTCTTTTCAATGCCGATAAGTAAGCCATCAGCAAGTCTCTCCTTATTAAGGCCAACAAAACAGACATCTCTGTCTTTGCAAGTCTTTGCAAGAATTTTAAATATAGTTGAACAATATTATTCTTTAATGAAATGTCCTGTTGTAGAGGAACTGATGTACATGTAATGTACACCCATAAATGCTGGACACTGACAAGTGATAGGACAGGTGGTCCAGTTTTTCTTCTGACCATGTTGTAGGTCATAAAGCATACACGGCACTACTGAATGCTTTTCAGAAACTGCTTCCTAGGCAGACAGAAGGTTGCTTGCCAGCAGAACAATTGTAGACCTTGGAAAGTATCCACAACTATGAAGAAAGGTACCGCCCTTCATACCAGTTTCCCAGGGCATTAGTAATGGGTGACGCTCATCTGTGGCATAACATCTGAGTATTATAGAAGAAATCAACATTTTCAAATCTAGATGAGTCAACTGAC
The DNA here is from genome assembly GCA_031769625.1 of Taudactylus pleione. Lineage (NCBI taxonomy): Eukaryota > Metazoa > Chordata > Amphibia > Anura > Myobatrachidae > Taudactylus > Taudactylus pleione. Next base: position 3,129,283 of record JAUIMM010000370.1, on the reverse strand, counting down.
TGCTAATGATAGATGATTAATTCAGGTTTGTTAGAGAGCTTCATCTACTTACCAAGTATTTTAGTTGTCAGAGTAGCTCAATTCGATATAATGGCAGAGCTTACACTTCCTGGAAGAACTATACCTTGTCTCATGAGAGAACATTTTATCACTTAGTTTAGAACTGGGAATCATTTTGTAATATGGTTGCTCTTTTTCATATCATACACAGAGCTTTTCTTGTGAGGGGACCAAGTCTATGACATACCTACCAAAAGCAAAATATGATGCTGACAGAAGACTGAGAAGTATGCCACCATGGACTGGAGCCTTTGTGGAAGATGAAAAGGGTCTCTTTATAGACCACTCTGTAAGTAGCTCACCCGTTTTAATACATCCTTACAGTCTCAGAATTAAGGAACAGCAGGTTAAATTATATTCTGTTACATAGTAAAGGTCTGTTTGTTTATTTTGTCACATACAATGCTAATTATTTAATTAATTGTTTGTTTTGGTAATTCTACAAAACTAATAATACACACAAGCAAACAGTATGGTACATCTCCCCTTAATATTATTGCATTATTTTGTACTTTTATGTTGATTCTAGCTGGGTAACAAATAGGATCTGTGTTTAGACTTATGCCATTCCTGCACTTGTGTAATCCTATTCATCATATGCAAATACAGTATATTCATTTTGGCAACAAATAGTGTTTTTGTCTAATAAAGGTTTTTATTTAACCAAACATGTGCATTGGCGCCTGAATGATGCACATATTATTAGAAATGTAATTACATGAAATGAACTTGCCATTCCATTGTCTACTTGAGCTTTTAAAATGATGTCACAAGTTTGGAATTCTGTGGCAACGTTAATTGGTTGTTCTATAACCCTCTGCAATATGTATGTTACGTTTAAGAAACTTTGAAGAGAAATAGCTTATATTTTAAAGTATCTTTGGGCATGTGTTGTTGCTGTAGGTATACTAGTTATATCTGGCCATCCCATACTTATATTCAGGAGGTCCTAATGTTTGTTGATGACCTCTTTCTAATTATTTGTTCAGTAAATAAGTTTTGGTAGCATTATTGTAAAATGATACACACTCAATTTAATTAGTAGTGAGAATTTTTTTTTTTAAATATGGTGTTTTATAATTATATTTTGGCAAAATAACTGTTGAATGATACCATAATGTGCGGTGGCAGACATTCATCTGCGTCGCATGGAGGCAATATCTCCTACTCCCCTTCACACCCCTCCTTTCGTTTCTTACCATCATTTCTCTGCAAACCTGCTGGTCCCACCAAATGCCTCCATTGCCTCAAGGAGTTACGCCACTGTTAATGCTAATAAACTTTAGCAACAGCTGTTTGAGCATGATAGTTTTTTATTGTCATACAATGCATTGAATAGTAAACTCATGTATTTAGCACTTGTGAGAACGAATCCTTACTAATAACCTTGTTCACTGCAGATGTAAGTCCATCTGAGTTATTCTATAAGCTACAGTACTCCTGTGCTGTGCCCCCTACATGCCCAGCAGCACTTTCATTCTCACATGCTTGCTACTATTAGTGCAGAGCCGGCCCTAGGCACAGACAAACTAAGCAAATGCCAACGGCATTTCGAATGCCTTGGGGCACCCAAGCCCACCTAAGGGCACCTGCTGCTGTCTGGGCAGAGACTATGGACTTGATTCAGACCCGCTCGATAGATGCGATCGCTCGCACCCAGCGTATGCAAATTCGGCTAAGTGACGGCATGGCAGGCGCTCGCTTGGAAAGGCATACGCAGACCCACTTTGTTTTGGCGAGCGATCACTTTGTCTCTATGGACGCCCTGTAGCTTATGAGGAGACGCCCACTAGCGCACGTCATCTCCAGGAAGTGTATTAAAACATAGGTACATCGAGGACAATCCGAAGCGATCGCAGAACTTGTGGTTGCCTTACCCTACTGCAAGAACTGCGAGGACTTCAGTGTAAATAACAGGCAGGTGACGTGTACTATGACGCTGCCTGTTAATTATGCACACCTCTGAAATGGCGTAGAAACACTCAGGCACGCCTGTGTTCGCACCTCCACTCCCCCGTTATTAGAGTCCTGCCTCTGTTACCACCCACAAACGGCTCTCCTGTCACTCATTACACTGGGCTGTCTTTGCTTGGCGAGCGAGCGGATTCCGATCGCTCCGAGTAGTTCGCGAACGTGCACGTCGCTTACCATCGGCCGCAAATGAGCGAGCGGCCACTTGCGAGAAGCTCTGAATGAGCTCCTATGGCAGCTGCTGCTGTCACTGTGCAGCATCCATGATCGGATTTCAACTGGCAGCTCCGATCAGGCCTGACAGCAGCAAACTGTGAGCGGGCAGCGGTGGTTTGCGGGGACGGGGCACCTGGATGACGGCTAGTGATTAGCACGGAGTCTGTGCTGGGAGAGGGGTGCTGTGCTAGGTGTGCTGGGACAGGAGTGCTGGGTGAGGAATACTGTGCTGGTAGAAGGGTGCTGTGCTGGGTGATGTGTGCTGTGCTGTGATCTGTGCTGGGTGAGGGGTACTGAGAGCGCAGCACAATCAGTGAGACCACGCCCCTTCTGTGAGGCCACACGCTTTGTTTTTGGATCCTATGGGGGGCACCTCCCAAAATCTTGCCTAGGGCACTAATTTGGCAAGGGCTGGCTCTGTATTAGTGTATAGTACTATATATGTTATCGTACAAATATAATACTGTTTGTCAACATTTAATACATTTCCTAGGTTAAATTCAAATGTAATGAGGTCTTAGTAGTGTTACACAGGAATTACTACACAATATGATTCATGATTAGTAAACTTTGAAGGGTATTGAGTTCTTGGGTGGAGACTTCCTTAAAATACAGACCCAAATATGAAAATGTCAAGGGCTACACAAACAAATACATGTATTCACAACAAACAGTAAAATACATGACTCAAACAGCACCATAACATCTCATATCTTGCATCCAAAACTAAGGGAAATAAATCCCACTGTATAGCCCATCCTTATTTTTCACTGTGTGACAACATTGGAAAAGTTTTCCTCTTTGAGTGAACCTTTCTGGCTAAGCACACAGCTATCCAATCAGGAACCAGTTGCCATTTTCAAACAACTGCACTGGATCCATCCGGCCTCTAGGGTACAGACATCAATACTGCAGTTTTTTATTGGGGTGATTGATCCAGGGAATTAATATGGCAATACATTTCTACTCACCGCTCTAGGTTTCCACACTCTGCCCTCGTAAGAATGTGCAAAGTTGGCATATGGGCACTGGTACCCTATTTGGGCTCACAGTTTCATCACTGAGGAACAGTAAACATGCATGTTCCTGCCCCATGATTGCTTAGAAGAGTAGGTTGTGGTCCCACAGAAGGATTGGACATGCATCACCAGCTCCCACAAAATCTGCTATGGTGTCTGGGGATTTCATGTTACACCCCATCCACAAGGCTCTGCAAACCATATAAGCTCAACGTCTGAAACACTGTTGCTAAACACAGCCATAAACACAATTTGATGAAATGTAAACATTTAGCATGAAACTGTAAAACAGTTGCAATCTGTAATACATGGAGCTGGTAGAGTATGGCTCCTATAGTTTATTAACTCAGCAAGTACATTTCTGACATCTTAAACACTGTTTACTAGATATGACAATGGTTTCAAGGGGCATTTTTGAATGCATATCATGTTTACAATATTGACATGTAGTGCAATCTGAATTTATTCAGATAACAATAATATAGTGTATATATATATATATATATATATACATACACAGCGTATACATCGGGTAAAATAAGTATTGAACTTCTCAACATTTTTCTCAGTAAATATATTTGTAATGGGGCTATTGTAATGAAATTTTCACCAAATGCCAGCAACAGCCCATGCAAAGAAATCAAACAATAGATGTCCATAAATTAAGTTATGTGTAATCATGTGAAATGACACAGGGAAAAACTATTGAACACATTAAGAAAGGGAGGTGCAATAAGGTATGGAAAGCCAAGACACCAGCTGAAAACAGTGCAAATTAATATATGCTGGTTCAGTCCCAACTGATGGCCTATAACAAGGTGTTTCGTTACCAAGGTGTCACACAAGAAACATCTCATGAAGGGTAAAGCAAAGAGCTCTCTCAAGACCTTCGCAACCTTATTGTTGCAAAACATATTGATGGCATTGGTTACAGAAGGATTTCTAAACTTCTGAATGTTCCAGTGAGCACTGTTGGGGCCATAATCCGGAAGTGGAAAGAACATAATTTCACCATAAACCTGCCACGACCAGGTGCTCTGCGCAAGACAGAGGAGTGAGAAGAATTATCAGAAGAGTTGTCCAAGAGCCAAGGACCACTTGTGGAGAGCTTCAGAAAGACCTGGAATTAGCAGGTACAATTGTTTCAAAGAAAGCAATAAGTAATGCACTCAACCTCCATGGCCTGTGTGCACCCTCACCACGCAAGACTCCATTGCTGAAGAAAAAGCATGTTGAAGCTTGTTTAAAGTTTGCTGAACAACATTTAGACAAGCCTGTGAAATACTGGGAGAATATAGTCTGGTCAGATGAGACCAAAATGTAACTCTTTGGATCCGATAATATACACTATGTATGAAGGAGAAATGGCTCTGCACATCACCCAAAAAAACATACCAACAGTGAAGCTTGGAGCTGGGAACATCATGGTGTGGGGCTGTTTTTCAGCATATGGTCAGGGCCAGCGCCACCCTTATATTTGGGCCACCGAGACATTTCCCACTGGGCAGCACTGCGCCCAACTTCCCACAGTGGCTTAACACAGCCCCCTGCGCTGGCCAATCCTTAACTGCCGCTCCGTTCTGAGCTGCTCATTGTAAGATGTGTAGGGGTGGGCAAAATACTGCAACCTGCGAGTCAGCCCTCTGCAAGGCTATATTAACAAATGGGGCAGGCAGTGGGTGGAGCTGTGGCACACATGCAGGGCTATGAGTAATAGGACCGGCAGCGGTAGGGCCACTGCTCTGGCAGTGAATGGTTTACAGACAGGGGTTGAGGTGATCCAGAGCCGGCTGGGACGACTTTCAGTCACCTCTATTGGTTTCCATGGCAACCCCCGCCAAGGCCCTGCAGACTGCAGAGGTGAACTCCTGCGCGGACTCCTTCATTTAGTGGAGGGGCATAGGGCAGGATGATAGTGGAGGGGCATAAGGCAATGATAGGGTATGGGTACAGGGCAGGATGATGATAATGGAGGGGTACAGGTCAGGATGATGGCACTAGAGGAAGACAAGGCAGGATGATGATGATGGAGGGACACAGTGCAGGATGATAGTGGAGGGCACAGGGCAGGATGGTGGTAATGGTGGGAGACAGTGCAGGATGATGATGGTTGAGGGTCTGCTGTTCGGGAAGCAGGGATAGGGAGGCTTGTGATTCCTGGGCCAGACCTCTTTAGAATGCGTTTAGGATGGCTTATGGGGAGGGGGTGTAGGCTGAAGTTTTGCCTAGGGTGCCGTGAAACCTAGCACCGGCCCTACATATGGTACTGGCATACTTCATGTGATTGAAGGAAGGATGAATGGAAAAATGTACCAAGACATTCTTGATAAAAATCTGCTGTCATCTACCAGGATGCTGAAGATAAAATGAGGGTGGACATTTCAGCAAGACAATGATCCCTAACACACAGCCAAGGACACTCTCAATTTGTTTCAGAGGGCGGAATTCAATTGTTTTTGTGGCCCGCATCTCCCATCTAAAGTGACAGGAGATCGCGAGCCGCTATACAATTGACCATTGCGACCATCATCCTGGCCACTCACAATAGCTGTGGGTGGTCACCCACAGCTATGCAAGTGGCCAGGAGGCCGCACGAAAAAAAAAATGCCCTGATTCAGAGCGAGCGCTCTTTCAGAGCGTCCGGCTCTGAATCAGGGCCAGAGGGCCTGATTCAGACCCGCTCGTGATCGCTGAGCACTCGCAAGCGGGTCGATGTTGGCGCAGTGCGCATGCGCACGACGGAGGCGGCTCCGTCGTGCGTATGCACGAGACCCGGATAGCGATGGGCAAGCCGTCGCTCCGGGTCTCGCTACAAAGTGGACGTGCTGTCGATGTTGAGTGACAGCACGCCCCCTTTGGAGGGCGGGCCAGGGGCGTGGCTGCCCAGACGGAGGCGTTCCCATGGGAACGCCTACCGTCTAGGGCCGGCCCCACTGATATCACAAGTGATGTCAGTGGGAGTGCTTTTGGCTCTGTCAGAGCCAAAAGCACTCTTGGGCTTGCGGCAACGAGACCCTACCACAAGGGTCTCGTTGCAAGCCCGATGGTCGCGATGGGCTTGACCATCGCAACCATCTTTTTGGCCGCTCGCTATAGCTGTAGCGTCCGGCTCTGAATCAGGGCCAGAGTTCATAGAAGAATCCCACGGAAACTTCAAGAATTGAAGACTGTGTGGAAAAATAGGCCAAAATCACACCTGAGCAATGCATCCGACTAGTTTCTCCATACAGGAGGCGTCTTGAAGCTGTCATTGCCAACAAATGCTTTTGTATAAAGTATTAAATAAATTTCAGTAAGCGTGTTCAATACTTTTTCCCTGTGTCATTTCAAATTATTACACATAACTTAATTTATGGACATCTATGGTTTGATTTCTTTGCATGTGTGGCCTGCATGGGTTGTTGCTGACATTTGGTGAAAATGTAATTACAATAGCCCCATTACAAATATATTTACTGAGAAAAATGTTGATGTGTTCAATACTTATTTTACCCACTGTATATATACGCTAGTACCTATCGCAGTATATAATTCTAATTTTTTATGATTTTCTTCTTTTGAAGTTAGCACTAAACTTCTTATACTTGCAGCTGGTTGTTGTGGTGTTTATCAGACTATCAATGGTGTCTTTCAAGGCATTTATAAAGATCTTTGGAAGTAATACAATGTTGTTCTGGTAATTAGGTAAGGGGAAGTTACTTACTCTGGTAATTAGGTAAGGGGATGTAGCGAATCCGGTTAAAATTAAGAATTCGTTTTGATAGGACACACAAAGCCATATTTCTAGTGGGCAGACCCAACTCCTTAGTAGAAACCACTGTACCATCTTATACCTTTTAAATCAGTAGAAACTGAATAATGTTTCTTAGTCAGTGGAATCAAGTGTTTAGCAGTCCAAAGTAAGTTTGCAAAATGTTATTTAGTAATCAAGGACCTCTCTATGTCCACCCAGGGTTTATGTGAACTAGTTGGTGACCAATCTTGCAACTGAGAAAAGTGACTAGCTTTCTGATATTCCACAAGGTAAAGCACATTCAGGCCTCCCTGCTGTTTCTAGATAGCCATATGTCATGTGTGGGTGGGGGTTTGCATTTACAAATGTGCTCAATATGATTGTATGCAGTTTAACCATGTATTTTCTGGGGAGTAGGTATGGGATAGTATGGAAAAGGTACATCAGTTTAGGCAATAGCACCATTTTGAATGCTGTTAGGCAGCATAATTAATAGACCTTATATCTGGGTTGGGTACGAGATCCCGGCAGTCAGGACATCGACAGCGGTATCCTAACAGTCAGAATCCTGTGTAGGTAAGTCCCTTAACTCTAACCCTAACCCCCTGCAGCCTAACCCTAACCTGCTTCCTAGTGCCTAACCTTAACCCATAACCCTAAACCTAACCCTTCCCCTGACCATAATACTTACCATCGGGATGCTGGCAGTCTTGATTCTGGTGCCGGGATTCCGACTGCTGCCGGAATTCCGGCACCGGAATTCTGAGCGCCGACCTCCGGGATCATAACTACATCCCTTATATCCACTCCATTGCTTCACTAGATTAGTAATATTCAATAGAAGTGGTCGAATTTTGGTTTTAAAATTTCTCTAATGAAGTTGGGTACACATATATCTGGGTAAGATAAAAAGTCTGATTTCTACATATAATGTAATTTAATTTGGAGTTTATGTAAATGGACCCTGGTGAGTTGAAATGATTTATTCATATTAAGATTATAATAGTATGCCTTCAACAATGTCTCTGGAATGGTTACAAAAAAGAATACATTGTCTGTGAAAACACACAGTTTATGTGAGGAGTCTTTCACAGTATTTCCCATGAATCACAGAGAAGCTCTAGTTTTTAAAGCTAGTGGTTCGATGCCTAGCTTAAAGATGGGCAGGGAAAGGGGAAAGTCCTGCCTGGTGCCATTCGTCATGTTAAATACTGTGAATTTTGTGGATACAAGAGCAAAGCCATTTAAATTTGGGGCATTTCATTGTTATTTAGAGACCTATTTATGAAGTGGAGAAAAGCTCTACCTGCAATGAAAGTGTATCTTTTCACCGAAGGTCGAGCTCTCAGGCAGATTGTAGTTCCTAAAATATGCGGAAACTTACTTAACAAGACTTTTCACCTATTGGTGTTGTGCTGATGGTATCTCAGAACGGCGACAGCACAGGCTTATTACAGGAGAAAAGTGCTTTATTATTTATAAAAAGCATTTGTTCCTAAAATGTATATAATTTCTTAAAATATATTTTAATTCTTTATTTGAGGGAGGAGGTGGAAGTGGAACTGGAAACCCAAATTCGGATTTCCAATTCCCTGTCCTAGTGTGAACTAGTTGTAAGGAACCATAATGTACACAATGTGCTTGTCACGGTTTTGATATTCTGTAGATTCGGCTATGGACCCTTAGGTATGACGGATGTGCATATGAAACATGGAGGCTTAATGATACTTTAGCTCATGGGTATAAACAGGAGTGTAGACACACTAGTGACGAAGTAGGAACCACAGACTTGTGATATGCATGGATACTGAACTGGAACTGGTGTGAACAGACTAGACCTGGGCAACCCCTTGCCTAGTGACCTGCAAAGGCCAGCAAAACGAGGGATACACTCCAGGAACAAGGATGATCTCCAGAACACAATATTATTGGACAGACACAATCTCCTGTCTTTTGAATACTTATGTATGTGTTCACTAGGTTTTACCAACAATGGCTGAATTTAGACTAAGAAATCTCCTAACAATGAGACTTTCCTATACAAGAGCAGGGTGTGCAAATAAGGGAATTCTGGATTCGTTGAAAATTAAGATATCACATGTCGTAGAGTGTAATATCACATAGAATATTTTAATTTGAAGTTAAGTCTAAAAAAACAAAATCTGTCTGTGTTTCAATTTTAGGAGGTGCAGCTACACAGAGGCATATTTAATAAAACAGTGCTACAATTCCCCAGCAACCATCATATATTATCTTCACTCTGCTAAAGAAACTAGATATATTTGGATTAGTTAATTGGTTGATATGCATTACAGCACATTATGAAATGTATAATTCTTCCATGGACATTTGCTTGTTGAAAATTTCATTGGTTTAATGTGTCATCACTTATATTATACCACTCTATCATATGAAATCATAAGGATCTAGCCTGCAAAACTTTACTCACTAAACCTATGACCTTCACAGCTCAACTACATTGCAGATTTTATAGTTAAATTAGTCGTCCTGTAAGCATGAAGATGTCACTGATATCGTATGTAGATTCCTAACAATAATTACTATTTTCGAAAAATCTTTTTATTTTATATCGCCCCTACTGTTTGTCCAGGATCATGATCTTAGATAGTGAAGCTATCTGTCCATCTGCCCTGAAAATCCTCCTAAAAATAACACCCAAATAAATTACACAAAACCAAGCAGTGGAGAGAAGAATATGGCCACAATTTCCAACCTTAATTTAAATGGGGGGAGCATGTCGGGCAACCAAGTACCCAAAGGCCATGAATACCAAGCCTACTGTACCTGCCAAATACCAAAGATCACGTTTGCAGTGTGCATTATCCAGATACGATAACAACCATAACCAAGGTTATAACCCAAACCATGGCATGGAAATTCATCAGCACTATCTTACAGGCTAAGTTCCAGCAAGGGCGATAACTAGAGGGTGTGGCCAAATCTGGGAGGTGTGGCCATGCTACCCTCTAAAAGAAAGCCTCTGAAAAATTCTATCAACTGTGCCTCAGCTACCACCAATATAGCTACACTGTCGGAAGCAGTCGGGAAGCAGGCGGTCGCAATGCTGACCACCGGCTTTCCGACTGCTTAAATGACAGGTGTCGAGATCTCAATGCCTGTCATTAGACCTATGCCAGGAGTCCGACACCCGGCTTACCAATCGAAGGTAAAACGGGCGCGGACGGCCGCTGGGGGGCAGGGTTAGGTTAGGGGCTCCCGGGAGGGACTTAGGGTTAGGCACTCCTCCGGGAGGTTAGGGTTAGGCTAGGGAAAGGGGGGTTAGGGTTAGGCACTTTGAAAGGGGTTAGGGTTAGGCACTTGGGGGGAGGTTAGGGTTAGGCACCCCTAAAGGAGGGTTAGGGTTAGAGGGTAGAATTAGGTTAGTTATACTTACCTTAAGGACGATCGGGATTAGAACCGCCGTCCGCATACATACTGATTCCACACTGTCCATGGATATATTTATATATATATTCATATATATATACATATATATATATATATATATATATAATGTGTATATATATATATATATATATATATATATATATATATATATTTTTTTTTTTTTTTTAAGAAAGCTTCTTAAATATTGTATTATTCCTTTTTTTGTTTTAATAAAAAGTCCACATACCATTGTAAAACACAGGCATGTTTGTGCAGTTTTAAACATTATAACCTCTACCTCCCCACTAACTCTTATAAGGCTGGGATTGGTATGGGTGCCTCCACGGTAAGAGTGTCTTCCTCTTATATATGCCCCCCAGCACCAGACATGACATTGCTCACATCCTCTTTCATCTTCCTCTACTGTACCAAATGCTGGGACTTCTTGGAGTCACATTATATTTCTCTAATTCCCATTCTGGAGAAATGTCAAAGTACCTCCTCCAGAACCAATCACTGTATAAAGAGGCACAATGCTTTATTTAATTTATTTTGTGGGCAGTATTTGTAGTGCTCTGATATATGGTACCATAAATGATAGCATACACTGTACCATGTGTAGTTCTTAAAAAGGAAGCATGCAAGAACATGTGCTGGCACTTGTAGTGCCACAGTTGATTAACTAAGGGCCTGATTCATTAAGAATCGCTATTGCGATCGCAGCTCCGTAATTGCACACAGGTATGCTGTGAAAATATGCTAATGAATGCTATCACAATGCCATCGCACTGCCAGCATAGAGATGCCCACTGCCTCCCACTACCGCTATCTCACATCCATAATACCTTGCAAACCTCCATGAACATCGATAACATGGAGTACCATTGGCCCCTCACGCAGAATTAGCAGCCCTGACCTTACTTAGAAATTGCCAACCTCGTTGCACGCAGAAAGTACTTAAGCTGCGTATGCAATCGCACAAGCTTATTTATGCACGCCCATGCAACGGCGTTCAAACGCTCCTGCGTTTCTCCGACCACTCACCCGTCGCCACCCCCAAACGCTCACTGCCTTTTATTCACTCTGTGATGGCTCTCCGTGGTCTGTGTGATGCAATGCGGTCGCAGTGGTGTCTTCGCGCATGTGCACTGCGATGCATACCTATGTGCAGTACGCACCAATCGCCCGACTACGTATGCTTTAGCAATAGCAATCCTTAATGAACCAGGCCCTAAGTTTTAATAGAAATTTTTCCCTGGCACCCACCGACTACGGGTACCAGTAGGGGCACAATGCTACTCAGCATTGGGCTAGGATTGTCTAGGTGTGAGAGCCAGATAATTGTTTCCATTGATTCCGAACGCTTTTTGATCGGCGTCAGAAATCGGTGAGCCCCATACGTTTTTTTTTTATACAATCGTCTGCAAAAGGCAGAATTACCCCAATTGATTTCTGATGGGAATATTGATGTGGGATCCAATTTTTATGACAGATTAGACTTGGCTCAGGCATATGAAAACTGGCTATATTTGCATACAAACTGCACCAATATTATGCTTCTGCAGAAAACAAGCTAAAACTAATGTACAAGTACATAAATATACAGTCATGCATTTATTTTGACTGAAATAAAAAAAATTAAAGTCATGAAAGTGCTATTACTACTATACATTGTATACATTTGAGGATTGGAGATCCATTTAGAAGACAACAAAACTGAAAATAATACCTTCTTTGCTGCATATAAAACGTGAGTCAAACCACTTTATGCAAGTGGATAGAAGCACTATTTTTTTCATTTTTTAATGACATCATCAACCATTGTGATAGTCTTTGACTGAGATGAAGTTTTCTGTTGCCAGATGAGTACAATACAGCCAATCAGTATAAACATTTCCATAGCAACATTCCAAGTTTACACAGGGCTTATATTTATGTCCCTAGGTAAATGTAACATTGTATTTCAAAAGATGAAGGATGTTACCTAGCAATTTTTTAGTTCAATTCAATTAACCAAGATACAGTCCGACAGGATTTGAATGAAGTGTTAAAGCAACATTCCTTTTAATGCTGGGTACACACTAGGTTGATACACTTACCAATCGTCCACTCGTTGTGTCGGGCCTGGGGCAAGTTGCGCATGTTGCATTGCAGTTTGTATGCGATACATCCCGCCATTCTTCACATGCATGCCAGCATTAACTATGTCGGTATACATGAAGAGAAACACAAAGGACAGCTCTCTGAGTAAGAGCCGTCTAATGTGAGTGAGGGACTTCTTGGTCTATGATCTAGAAGTCCCTCTGGTACCTTCTCTGATTGGATCCATCCCAGGGGGAAGCCCGAATAGAAGCCCATAGGCTTCTGTTGGGCAAAGCCATCTAAAGATGGCACAGCCAACCGCATCCAAGCCCTGGAATATATCGCATTCGGGGTTTGGTGCATATGAGAATTGTGGTCAAACCCCCGAAAACAGCATCTCGCACCAGTCACAACTGGGCGGGAATTTAAATTTGCCCACCCAGTTGAGCTGTCAATCACCGCCGGGTCCCTGCAGCATGTGTACGGGCGATCGGCAGGTCACCCGTACACAAGCAGCAGATGTACCTGATATATCTGCAGATATATCGCCCATCTGCTGTGCTGCACAGCCAATGAGATATGTCTTTGAACAATGTAGTTCACAGACATATCTGGGGTATACACCCACCAACACGCTGGTTATATATCGGCCGTTCAATTGAATGCCGATATATTGCCCAGTGTGCACCCAGATTTAGACATCAAATACTCAAGTCTCTGGTCAACCTCCATAAACCATACTGAACAATTGAGACTCTCTCAGCTTATACCTTTATATTAGCAGAAAATTAAATCAATTGACATAAATATCAATGAAGGATTTTAGTTGTTCTTTACCCCAGTGCCTGTGCAACCATTATGCAAACCTAGGCGGTTTCCAAAAATGCCACAGTGTAGGGGATCCCTAAAGCACAAGTGAAATAATGTCACTTGATCAGTGTTTTGTCACTGCGGCACCCACACACGGAGCATTAAACTTCTAACATGATGGGGCACCTGTCAGCTTCTCATCAGTGTGGTCTGGGTGTGTAGCACAGAGCTATGATGTCACAGTCCAGCGGTGAATAAAAGATGCAGCCCCAGGTAATTGGTAGGGGAGTAAGACGGTGGCAGGCTGCTGGAGGAGGGGTGTAGGAGCGGTCGGGACAGCACAGAGGGAGCAGGGGGCTATGCAGGGTTAGCTCACCTTGATGTCCATGGAGACAATAGAGACGGAATGGATACCAACTGGCTAATCTTTCCTGTCAACATCATTGCAGAGGTGTTTTAGTATTAGTAAAGTTGTTTGTAATGATATGCTGTAATAAAGACCAAAGTGTAATATATATAAAGGAGAGACAATGTAAGGAAATACATTTCTGCTGGTAATAGAACTTGTCTTGTAAGTCTCCACATTACAATTCACATATCTAAAGTAATTCTTCAAAATAATTAAAGTTATTGTAAGGTTCAGGGAGAGAGTGAAGTCATTCTTACCTATATATATATATATATATATATATATATATATATATATATATATATATATATATAGCAAATAACCTGGTACTGTTGAAGGGCCATGAGGTGGAACTTATGGAAGCTGCCGATATCCAGAGCTATGGGTTGGAGACAGTAGGGAGTTGTTGTTCTGAAAGCCTTTAAACTCAGGTTAAAAAAGTTACCTAATTAGGAGAAAGCTATACATCTATTTTTGTGTAAACTTGAGACCTGTTGTTCACATTTAGGCCGCTATTAGCTTCCAGCAGAACATACATAATCAGCTCTAAGACCACTGGTTGTAAAGAGCAATGCTGTTTCTTGTTCCAGAGCTATGGTCACACTTCCAGTATAGTAGTATATGGCGGATATTCTAGTGTGTTTATGATAAATATTGAGGTATATAATACACTGTACATTGGGCTGTAGGATATGCTGGATGTTCCAGTCTTGCAATACTAAACGCTGTGCATTTACGTTATTGCTATATTGTAGTACAGCACACTATGTATATCATTGTTTCCTATATCACAAACATTATGCATATACATGTCTGTGTTACTGTCCTAAATCCGTTTTTATAAACTAAACATTTACATATTCAATATAAATACTGTTTTGAGATGTTACATAGCAAATTTTAACTCCATATTACAGTAAGTGTAAGCCTTATAATCCTGAAGCGGCAAAGGTCAGTTACGTCCACAGAGTCGATCATGAAAGGCTGCAGCTTTGTTTCTATCAAATTACATTTTTTACAGTATAATTTCCAGATTTTTCGGTTTAGATGAAACAGTGATGTCCTGCTCCACCCATGTCAGCTCATATGTTCTTCTTAACGCAGGCATTGACAGATTATAGATAAAATAAAGGATAAATGGATAAGGAATACAGAAATAGACTGAATGTTTTAAATCTGTAACTGCTTTTCCAATTCCTTATTTAACATTTTGGAGGTTGTTGGAGTCAAGCTGCAGGATTCAGTTAAGTAAGTAAAGTCGAACAGTCAGAAGGTCTGTGTATCAGTGGAAAAAGCTGTGTACTCTGGAAATTAGTTTTGCCAATTCTCCTATAAAATGATGCATTCGGTTGCTTTAGTTTAGGACATTTCAGAAGCAAAACAAAATTGTTATGGCAAAAAAAGTTACACATAGAGAATATACAGACCTTAACATCATTGTTTTAATCATATGATATAATTCCCCTTTTGGCTGTTTTATTACATGTTTATGGCCAGTTGGCTTTGGCTGCAGTACAAACTGATATGGGGATTTAGTCAGGATGCCGGCTGCCTGATACCCCAACACCGGCATCCCAAAAAGGATGAAGGTTAGTATTCCGCTTACCTTTAGTGTAATGGGGGGTTAGGGTTAGACACCCCCCAGGAGTGTTAGGCTGCGGGAAGAGGGGCTTAGGGCTAGGCACACTCCTGGGGAGGAGAGGGTGAGGCATCACCCCGGGAGGGTTAGGTTTAGGGTGCGGGAAGGGTAGGTTAGGGTTAGTCACCACCGTGGGGAAGTTAGGATTAGGTACCCCCAGGGAGGCTAGAGTTAGGAACCACCAAGGGAGGGTTTGGGTTAGGGGGGAGAAGGGGAGGGTTAGTGTACTTACCAGCCATAGTCTGCATTTTCAACAGTCGGGCTTCTGTCCACCGGGATATCATATCCAACCCCTGATATGGATTGGTCAATTGCTTTGCCCCAAGATTTAATATCAACAACTAAACATTTTGTTCTATCATCTAAATGTCTGGTAGTGCGATTGAAGGTTTTTCATGTCTTTATATAATGATTATATTTTTGTTAACTGTTATCACCAATGTCTTGTGAAAACCACATTTATTGTTAACCTGCACCAGATACCTATACATGGTGTAGAAAACTCATGGATATGTTGAAGCTGTATTCATGGAATTGCAGCCAATGAATTGACTGGTTGAGAAAGGAATTAGTGTCATTGGTAATATTAGTTGCACCCACAAAATGCCTGCCTCCACTATGTGTACACAATTGTGAGCTTTAAACCTTTTATATAATTATGTCTCTTGTTACAAATGATGTACCAGTGCTATAACATATAATGCTTGCAAAAGCAATCTACTGAATTGCATGCTATGACACTGACAGAGTGGAAATTGCATTACATAACATTTCTGAAACAAAAGTTTATTGTATTTAATAATGTCAATTATTAGGGAGTAATTAAATTCTTGTCAATGTACAGTCACAATGTTCCTCTGCCCACATCACCAGAAATTACCCCAACATCGCACATTTTTCGTCACTTCATGGACACTAGTGGATCTTTTAATTGAAATAATCCCATAATGACAGATTAATTTCATTGCTCTCCCCATATCTCCTTCATTATTATTAGTCTCACATTATGCACCCATAGTAGACTCCTTTTCACTGGTTCTTGAATGAGTGAGCCATCAGACACTTAGACAGACCTGTGAGTGTTTGGTTGGATATCTTCCATTCCCTTGCTGACTGAAATAGTCAAATGTAACTCTGATACCAAATGTTGTAGCTCAAAGCAGAAGGGTTGTGTGCCTCTGGCAGTTGTAGTCTGTGACCAAACACAGTGTAAGAGGCAGGCTTATGCTCCTTTCACTTCATGAAATATGTATTTTTTTCAAAATAATATTTCCAGCGAGTTAAAATTATAAATGTTACTTTTTCTGTCAGTTGAATAAGTGATTAAGGGAAATATTTACAGCCCGTACAAGTGAACATGTATTTTTAAGTAGAGGAACTACCACAAGCGTTTTCTGAGTTCCAGGCTTAATTCCAGTAAAAGCAAATTAAACTGTTCCAACTTGACAGCTCAAAGAGTGCAGAGAATGACTAATAAGTTAGCTGGACTGTCCAATGGTAAGAACCACAAAAACAAAACAGGTTGAGATTAATTCAGTGGTAAACACACCTAAAGAAAATTAATTAGAAGGTGTATATAAAAATGGTGGATAGTTATGCATTGTGTGTTATGTAAACAAACAAATCTGTAACTTTATAACAACATTAAAATATTAAAACTTAACTAGAAAATTGTCTCACTCCCTTTCTGACTTATATTTCCAAGTTTAATGAATTAGATTGCATACCCACTTGCATTAAGAATGCACCAGTGTCACCGCATGTCAAATACGATTGTACTTAAATCTGTGGTCAGGTAGAGTAAGATCAATGGAGGATGCTACAATGACCCCCTTGTGCTGACTCCAGTGTATACCAGTAAACAGAGAGCATGCAGCATCTACAAGATGCTGCAGTGTTGCCACCATCTCCAGCTGGAGGTGCAAATGGATGTAATTATGGGGTCATTGAAACTAATAGGTTCCACTTCCACATCAGTTTGCACTCCATCATTTCTGATTTAAAAACACCAGTAAAATAAAAGCATATGTTTTAATGCAAACTAGTATACAGCTGTAGGCACTGGGTTACCTGAAGTGGGTTGAAGAGCTTGTGAAACTTATTCTCATGTGATCATTCATGCCAATGAGCTGAAAACTGGTAAATGTCCTACAGGTTGACGTATCATTGAAGGCTTCCCATTCTAATACATGGAATCAGGAGTAACTAATAGCCCAGGTTGACAGCTATAATTAAAATATAAGAATAAGTGCTGTTTTGCTTCATTCAGTTTTATAGCTAAAGAGTTGTTATCTGAAAACAATAAGTAATTTGCTCCCCTCTCTGTGTTTAATAGAACTCGCAGATTATGTGTGTTTTTTTTTAAAAGCCACAGTATATGCATCTTCACTGCATAATACAGCTCTCTCTTTATTTCACTAGCTGTTTTACAACCCTGATCATGCAGAGTTTATTTGCACTTTTGATTAAATAATATTCCCCTTGGCATTGCTGTGGGCTTTGGCTTAAAATAAGCTCATTAACCCTTTCATTTTCAGCAACACAAAATATTTTATTAAATATAAATAATTTGTATTATTATTATGAGTTTATTATTATTTAGCAGCATATATCTAATCATAAATATTCCATGTTCTTTATGTGTTTAGACTATATAGATTAATAGGGAAGAGTATGTATATCCGAT